>JAZKLR010000200.1:0-2447896 GCA_037103525.1 Ganaspis brasiliensis | reverse complement strand
ATGAATTCCCTCAAAGAAATATGTTTTTAGTGAAATTAAAGAAAATATTTACTGGTGTTTACAAGTTTTCAGGTATTTTTATATCAGTGTAAAAAACCTATCCAAGTCTTCTTTTCCCTAAAATTTACTTTTCTACTTTAAATTTATTTATGGCAGTAGTGTTGCAAGTGGAATAATTATATAATAACAACTATAATGTATGATTTTCACAAATAACCTGAAATACTATTAAGAGGAAAATTCTAGTATATATAGATACACCAACAAGAAATTCTGGTTCAATTAACCAGAAATTTTTACCAGAAAATTTCAACCAGATTTTCTAATACTTTTAACCAGAAAAAATAGTAAGGGTATATTTAACATTCTATTCTACTTAAAATAACCAGAATTATGGTTAATCTAACCAGAATTATTTTTTAGTGTAATATTACCTCGAGAACGGAAATGAGAACGAGAATATAACCGGGAATTTAACCGACCAAAACTCTAATCGAGAATTTATAAGAATTTAAGTATTTTAATACTTTAATCAAATTCAGTAAAATTTTCTCAATCAATGTACGAAAATAGAGTCTCCAGTGTCATTCTAATCAGAAATAATTTAAATTTTAATGTTAAAATTAAGAATTATAAATAACTATAGAAACATAAACGCGCGACAAATTCTGCATTGTTGTTGGTCATCTAGAACTAAAAATTTTTGCAAATCCAAATAATGAAAATTACCAAACTGACGACTATATCCGAAAAATGAAGAAAATAATTAAAAAATTTAAAAAAAATGTGAAAAATAACTAGATTAATAGACAACTGAAAACAGTAATTAAAAAAATTAAACAAGAAAAATTAAATTTAAAAAAAATACTTGAAAATTGAAAAATTAAGAAAATTATAGGAATAATTGATGTAAATATTGCACATTTAACAACTACATTGAAAATCAAGAAAAATAATTAAAAAGTTAAAGAAATAAATTAAAGATTAAGGAATTAAATTAAAGTTTTAAGAAAATAATTGACAATAAAAAAATTAGAAAATTGTGAAGAATAATCGACGACAGGACAAAATAATTTTCAAAATTAAAAAATAATTATAAATTTTTAAGATAATAATAGAAAATTGAAAAAACTGTATGAAATAATTGTAAATTGAGGAAAAATTTAAAAATGATAAAAAATAATAAAAAAGTGACGAAAATAATTGATAATTGAAAAAAGACGAGAATTATTGAGCATTGCATGAAATACTTGAAAATTAAAGAAAATACACCAGACTCTCGATTTAACGGGCCTTTAATGAGATCGTCGAAATATCCCGCCTTCTCTCAGTAGCGTGCACACAAATCTAGCCCCATAGTCATGTAATGTACATTGTGCACGTGCACATTGCAGGACACGAGCCTACAATGTACGTGGCGGCACCAATCAGAATGCTCGTGACGTCACTCTCCATTTAGAACGATTTTTCAATTATTAATATTATTATTATTATTTTTTTTTTTTTAAATAAATTCTGTAATTCATCTATTGTAATTACTTTTTTCAATTACTAATTACGTTCAATCTTTTTGTATAATTTTCAAAAATTGCATTTATTTATATGAAATTTAAATTATTTTCATCCTATTACAAGTATTTTTTAAAAATTTTAATTATTTTAATAATTTTTCAATTAATTTTTTAAATTTTTAGTTATTATCTCATATTTAGATTATTGTCTTCATTTTTTTCAAAGATTTTTCAATTATTATTATTATTATTATTATTTTCTTTTTTTAATAAATTCTGTAATTCATCTATTATAATTATTTTTTTAAACTGCTAATTGCTTTTATTCTTTTTGTATAATTTTCAAAAATTGCAATTATTTATATGAAATTTTAATTATTTTCACCCTATTTCAATTATTTTTAATTATTGTGTTCAATATTCATTTCTTTTTATCCTTTTGCAATTCTTTTCTCCATATCTCAATTATTTTAAATATTTTTTAATTAATTTCCCAAATTAAGTTTATTGTCTTCAATTGTAAACTTTTTAATCGAGTTTTCAGTTATTTTCTATTGCTTAAAAATAAATTCTGGAATTTTTCTATTATGTTCTCCAAAATTTAATTATTTTCATTCCTTTTGCTGAATTTTTAAGAAATGCAATTTTTTGTCTGATATTTTAATTATTTTCATGAAATTTAAATTAATTATTTTAACTTTAAATTACTTTTATCAGTTTTCAATTATTTCTCTAAATACTTAATTGTAATTCTCATTTTGTAAAATTATTTTTAAAAGTTTTTAATTATTTTTCACAAATTTCACTTATTTTTATTTAATTTTTAATTACATACGTTCTTTTTTATAATTTCTATAAAGTTTTTAATTATTTGTCTAAAAGTTTCATTTTTCTACTCAATTTTTAATTACATCTTGTAACGATTTCCTTGTATTTTACGTATCAATATTCAGTTACTTTTTTTTGCCATTATTTCCCTTAAATTAAAAATTGTTTTTTTTTTCATTTTAAATTATGTTAATTTTTTTTTCCAACTTCTTTTTTATAATTTTAAATTTTTTTTTTCTCTTTTAGAATGAACTTCTAAAAGTTTCAAGTATTTTCCTGAAATATTTTTTAATTTTCCTTAATTTAAAATATATTATGACATTTTTTCAATTTTAAATTATTTATAACAGTTTTCCATTATTTTCTTAAACTATCAATCATTATCATCAGTTCTGAATTAATTTTCTACATTTTTAATTATTTATCTCAATTTTAATCATAATTTTTTTAATTTCCGATTACTTTAGTTAATTTTGTCATTATTGTAATGTTATTAAATTTATTTCTAAAATTTTGAAGTATTTTTAACAAAGTTAAATTATTTTCTTTAATTTTAAAACATTTCTATGACTTTATAAATTACTTTGGACAATTTTAATCCTTTTCATTAATTTCCTTTTTTTTCCAATTAATTTTCAAAATTTGCAATAATTTTTTAAAAACATTATAATTAAAATATTTACAAATGTTGATAAAGTAAAGTGTGAAAAAAAGAAAATAATCGCGCGTCACCGCGTGTTATTTAATCTAATTGGGTATAAGAAATTACAATTTTTATAATTTATATGAAACGCTGTTCATAATTTGCTATATTTAATAATAATTTTTATACTTTATTACTTGATAGTTAATTTGTAATGATAATTATTTTTTAATTTGTCCATTTTTATTTCAATAAACTGTTTGTGTTTCAAAATAGTGGAGCTCATTGAAACATAGAAAATTCTCAGGAATTCTCCGGAAGGAAAATATTCTCGGTTTACGTGACACTTGGCGGGCTTTTAGAAACTAAAGAATTTACTAAAAAACAGAAATTTTTGAATTTTTCAAATCTTTTTAAATTATTTTTTTAAAAAAAAAGTAGCATTTAATAACTTTTGTCCAAAATTATTATTAAAAAAGTTGACTTGACCAAAAAAGTTTTAAAAAAGTAAAAAAAAGTGTCACTGCGCAGCCTGAGAATAAAATGGAAAAAGAATTATATTTATTTAAAAAATAATGATTTAATTTTCGGAAAATTACCTCTAAGTGAAGTGACGATATCCAAAGTGGTATTTGGCTTAAAAAAGACTCTTGTATTGCAGGAGACTCTGGATCACTCGTTACGTTAAAAAAACGTCTTCTCCCAAAATTTGCACCACACCGAACGCCTGCTATGCAGAATAAAGCGCAAAGCACTTGACCTTTTCTAATGCTAAGTGCACCTGTAACAAAAAAACCAAATTGCATTAATTAAATTGCAGTAACAAATATAATTTAGGAACTTATTTTCTTCTTCCATAAAAAAAGCACAAGTTGTTTTCAAATATCATTAAATATTATATATTTTTTTAGAATTCCAACTTTTAGTAGATAGAATTTTTTGACTATTAAAAAATTAAAAGGATCGTTAATTTAAAAAAAAGGAAGATTTAATTTTTTCAATCTTCCATTTTATTAAATCATACATTTTTTTTAAAATAAGAAACATTTTTTAAAAATGATAATAATACAATCAAAGATAAAATAAGAAAGTTTCACTAAATGTTAAACAAAAATTAAATAAAAGAATTTAGATAATTTACGTAAAAAATAGAATAATGATATTAAAACTTGCAAATTTATTAAAAAATCAATATTTGTTTTTAAAATTATAAAAGAACAAAAAAATTGACACTGCAATGATAAAATAATTTATGAAAAACAAGAAAATCTTGAAAAAAATTAAAAAATTTACTGAAACTTTTTAAAAAATTGTACCTACTAAATTCAATTAAATGAAAAAAATTGAAAAATGTGAAAAGCCGCATTGAAAACTGAACAAACTAAATGAAAACTGGTGCAGATAATTTATAAATTCATAAAAATAATTTAAAGATTAAAAAAAAAAAAAATTGAAATAGGGGGAAGAAAATGTACTGGAAAATGCTAAAATAAATTAAAAACTATTATAAAGAATTAAAAACTTTTAAAAAAACTTTCAAATTAAAGAAATTGATAGAATAATCCAAAAAATAATTGAAAAAAAAGAAGAAAAACAAAAACAAAAAGTAGAAATAAAAATAAATAATTGAGAAATGGAGTAAGAAATAAAGAAAGTGCTCTAAAGAGCACTTGCTCTAAAGAATTTGAAGACAACAATTGCTCATTTACAGAAAACAATTGAAATGTTCCGAAATTAATTAAACAATGACCTAGAATTGGAAGCTTGTGTCATAATTTAAAGTTTAAAGACAATAATTGTAAAATTGACAAAAATAATTGGTTTGGGAAAAAATTAATTAATGTTAGAAGAAAATAATTGAATAACGACAAAATACTTCTTCTGCGTGGGAAAAAGCATTTAAATTTGAAGAAAACAATTGAAAAATGCCAAAGAAGAAAGCAAACGTTTGAAAATCTAATTGAGAAAGGACGAAATTAATTGAAACCTGGTTTAAAAAATTAAAAATTTCAAGACAATTATTGCAAAATTGCAAGAAATAATTGAGAACGAAAATAATTGAATAACAACCAAATACTTCTTAAACCAACAAAATCAAAAATACAAAATAATAACAGCGTGTCTGTAGGACAAGTCTTAACTTGTCGTCTTTCTTACCTATGCGACAAGCCGCCACGACGCAGCAAACAAAGGCAAGTTGAAGATAATTCACTTTTCACGTAAAAAAATCTAATTAATATAAAAAATAAGATCTAAGAAATTGATTTTAAAAGTGAAAAACGCGACGATGCGTCTTAATTAATCATAAGGCTCGAAATTCGAAGCAAGCTTTGAAATGCTCCACAGTCAAGTTGAGAAAATGAATCACTTTTCACACAAAAAAGTATTAAGTCACTAATAATTAAATCACTTTTTACGAGATTACTTTATTTCTGATTCAAAGGCAAAAGTAAAATACGCGACGATGCGACTTGATCAACCACGAGGCTCGCTAACTATAAAGTGCGCAGTGTGAACTACGTCGACGCTAATGTCTGCTGCGCATGCTCAGTTTTACAAGGAATGCTGGGTAAATTCTTGTACGATTTGCGAGTTTCCATTGCTTCGTTTAAATTTTAGAAAAAGTGGCGCGCTACAGTTTGATCGCCACATTTCGTTGGCGGGAATTTTGAATTACATTTAAACAAAAATTGCAGTCAGAAAATAAGCCAATAATTAAAGAATTATTTGTGCAAATTATACATTTTAAACATTTAATGGGTCATCTGACCAAGAAAAAAAATATATATATATATGTGTAATTTATTATTCTAAAAATTAATTAAATCTATCTTTAATTATAAATGATAAATTTTATGAGAGAATTGAAAGTAAATTAATTTTGTAAATTTACTTTACTTTTAAATACAAAATTAAATATTACATTGTCAGGAAACTTTAATCTTAACAATTTTTAAATAAATTTTAAAAAAGGCGATATAGATATTAAGAAAAGGGGCTTTTAAAAATAAAGAACCAAAAATTTAGGTAATTGCAAAAAGAAATTTTCTTTAAGAAACAATGAGAAAGTTAATGCGTAATATTAGTTTAAAATTTTTTTAAACGCACAAGAAATTTAAAAAAATTGTTGTGAAATAAATGAGTTCAGAAAATTATGTATTTAAACAATGAGAGAGTTTACACAAAAAAACGTGATAAGAACCATCAAAAAAAGAAAAAATCGTGTAATATTCATAAAATTAAAAAAAAAACCTAAGCACATTAAGTTAATAATATAATAAATTAAGAAACACTAAAAATTTTATAAAATATTATTTTCAAGATTATAGAAGAATATAAATTACAATTGATAAAACATTAGTATCTTCAATTTTTCTAACTAGTTTTCAATTATTATTATTATTATTATTATTTTTTTTTTTTGTTAATAAATTCTGTAATTCATCTATTGTAATTACTTTTTTCAATTACTAATTACGTTCAATCTTTTTGTATAATTTTCAAAAATTGCATTTATTTATATGAAATTTAAATTATTTTCATCCTATTACAAGTATTTTTTAAAAATTTTAATTATTTTAATAATTTTTCAATTAATTTTTTAAATTTTTAGTTATTATCTCATATTTAGATTATTGTCTTCATTTTTTTCAAAGATTTTTCAATTATTATTATTATTATTATTATTTTCTTTTTTTAATAAATTCTGTAATTCATCTATTATAATTATTTTTTTAAACTGCTAATTGCTTTTATTCTTTTTGTATAATTTTCAAAAATTGCAATTATTTATATGAAATTTTAATTATTTTCACCCTATTTCAATTATTTTTAATTATTGTGTTCAATATTCATTTCTTTTTATCCTTTTGCAATTCTTTTCTCCATATCTCAATTATTTTAAATATTTTTTAATTAATTTCCCAAATTAAGTTTATTGTCTTCAATTGTAAACTTTTTAATCGAGTTTTCAGTTATTTTCTATTGCTTAAAAATAAATTCTGGAATTTTTCTATTATGTTCTCCAAAATTTAATTATTTTCATTCCTTTTGCTGAATTTTTAAGAAATGCAATTTTTTGTCTGATATTTTAATTATTTTCATGAAATTTAAATTAATTATTTTAACTTTAAATTACTTTTATCAGTTTTCAATTATTTCTCTAAATACTTAATTGTAATTCTCATTTTGTAAAATTATTTTTAAAAGTTTTTAATTATTTTTCACAAATTTCACTTATTTTTATTTAATTTTTAATTACATACGTTCTTTTTTATAATTTCTATAAAGTTTTTAATTATTTGTCTAAAAGTTTCATTTTTCTACTCAATTTTTAATTACATCTTGTAACGATTTCCTTGTATTTTACGTATCAATATTCAGTTACTTTTTTTTGCCATTATTTCCCTTAAATTAAAAATTGTTTTTTTTTTCATTTTAAATTATGTTAATTTTTTTTTCCAACTTCTTTTTTATAATTTTTAAATTTTTTTTTCTCTTTTAGAATGAACTTCTAAAAGTTTCAAGTATTTTCCTGAAATATTTTTTAATTTTCCTTAATTTAAAATATATTATGACATTTTTTCAATTTTAAATTATTTATAACAGTTTTCCATTATTTTCTTAAACTATCAATCATTATCATCAGTTCTGAATTAATTTTCTACATTTTTAATTATTTATCTCAATTTTAATCATAATTTTTTTAATTTCCGATTACTTTAGTTAATTTTGTCATTATTGTAATGTTATTAAATTTATTTCTAAAATTTTGAAGTATTTTTAACAAAGTTAAATTATTTTCTTTAATTTTAAAACATTTCTATGACTTTATAAATTACTTTGGACAATTTTAATCCTTTTCATTAATTTCCTTTTTTTTCCAATTAATTTTCAAAATTTGCAATAATTTTTTAAAAACATTATAATTAAAATATTTACAAATGTTGATAAAGTAAAGTGTGAAAAAAAGAAAATAATCGCGCGTCACCGCGTGTTATTTAATCTAATTGGGTATAAGAAATTACAATTTTTATAATTTATATGAAACGCTGTTCATAATTTGCTATATTTAATAATAATTTTTATACTTTATTACTTGATAGTTAATTTGTAATGATAATTATTTTTTAATTTGTCCATTTTTATTTCAATAAACTGTTTGTGTTTCAAAATAGTGGAGCTCATTGAAACATAGAAAATTCTCAGGAATTCTCCGGAAGGAAAATATTCTCGGTTTACGTGACACTTGGCGGGCTTTTAGAAACTAAAGAATTTACTAAAAAACAGAAATTTTTGAATTTTTCAAATCTTTTTAAATTATTTTTTTAAAAAAAAAGTAGCATTTAATAACTTTTGTCCAAAATTATTATTAAAAAAGTTGACTTGACCAAAAAAGTTTTAAAAAAGTAAAAAAAAGTGTCACTGCGCAGCCTGAGAATAAAATGGAAAAAGAATTATATTTATTTAAAAAATAATGATTTAATTTTCGGAAAATTACCTCTAAGTGAAGTGACGATATCCAAAGTGGTATTTGGCTTAAAAAAGACTCTTGTATTGCAGGAGACTCTGGATCACTCGTTACGTTAAAAAAACGTCTTCTCCCAAAATTTGCACCACACCGAACGCCTGCTATGCAGAATAAAGCGCAAAGCACTTGACCTTTTCTAATGCTAAGTGCACCTGTAACAAAAAAACCAAATTGCATTAATTAAATTGCAGTAACAAATATAATTTAGGAACTTATTTTCTTCTTCCATAAAAAAAGCACAAGTTGTTTTCAAATATCATTAAATATTATATATTTTTTTAGAATTCCAACTTTTAGTAGATAGAATTTTTTGACTATTAAAAAATTAAAAGGATCGTTAATTTAAAAAAAAGGAAGATTTAATTTTTTCAATCTTCCATTTTATTAAATCATACATTTTTTTTAAAATAAGAAACATTTTTTAAAAATGATAATAATACAATCAAAGATAAAATAAGAAAGTTTCACTAAATGTTAAACAAAAATTAAATAAAAGAATTTAGATAATTTACGTAAAAAATAGAATAATGATATTAAAACTTGCAAATTTATTAAAAAATCAATATTTGTTTTTAAAATTATAAAAGAACAAAAAAATTGACACTGCAATGATAAAATAATTTATGAAAAACAAGAAAATCTTGAAAAAAATTAAAAAATTTACTGAAACTTTTTAAAAAATTGTACCTACTAAATTCAATTAAATGAAAAAAATTGAAAAATGTGAAAAGCCGCATTGAAAACTGAACAAACTAAATGAAAACTGGTGCAGATAATTTATAAATTCATAAAAATAATTTAAAGATTAAAAAAAAAAAAAATTGAAATAGGGGGAAGAAAATGTACTGGAAAATGCTAAAATAAATTAAAAACTATTATAAAGAATTAAAAACTTTTAAAAAAACTTTCAAATTAAAGAAATTGATAGAATAATCCAAAAAATAATTGAAAAAAAAGAAGAAAAACAAAAACAAAAAGTAGAAATAAAAATAAATAATTGAGAAATGGAGTAAGAAATAAAGAAAGTGCTCTAAAGAGCACTTGCTCTAAAGAATTTGAAGACAACAATTGCTCATTTACAGAAAACAATTGAAATGTTCCGAAATTAATTAAACAATGACCTAGAATTGGAAGCTTGTGTCATAATTTAAAGTTTAAAGACAATAATTGTAAAATTGACAAAAATAATTGGTTTGGGAAAAAATTAATTAATGTTAGAAGAAAATAATTGAATAACGACAAAATACTTCTTCTGCGTGGGAAAAAGCATTTAAATTTGAAGAAAACAATTGAAAAATGCCAAAGAAGAAAGCAAACGTTTGAAAATCTAATTGAGAAAGGACGAAATTAATTGAAACCTGGTTTAAAAAATTAAAAATTTCAAGACAATTATTGCAAAATTGCAAGAAATAATTGAGAACGAAAATAATTGAATAACAACCAAATACTTCTTAAACCAACAAAATCAAAAATACAAAATAATAACAGCGTGTCTGTAGGACAAGTCTTAACTTGTCGTCTTTCTTACCTATGCGACAAGCCGCCACGACGCAGCAAACAAAGGCAAGTTGAAGATAATTCACTTTTCACGTAAAAAAATCTAATTAATATAAAAAATAAGATCTAAGAAATTGATTTTAAAAGTGAAAAACGCGACGATGCGTCTTAATTAATCATAAGGCTCGAAATTCGAAGCAAGCTTTGAAATGCTCCACAGTCAAGTTGAGAAAATGAATCACTTTTCACACAAAAAAGTATTAAGTCACTAATAATTAAATCACTTTTTACGAGATTACTTTATTTCTGATTCAAAGGCAAAAGTAAAATACGCGACGATGCGACTTGATCAACCACGAGGCTCGCTAACTATAAAGTGCGCAGTGTGAACTACGTCGACGCTAATGTCTGCTGCGCATGCTCAGTTTTACAAGGAATGCTGGGTAAATTCTTGTACGATTTGCGAGTTTCCATTGCTTCGTTTAAATTTTAGAAAAAGTGGCGCGCTACAGTTTGATCGCCACATTTCGTTGGCGGGAATTTTGAATTACATTTAAACAAAAATTGCAGTCAGAAAATAAGCCAATAATTAAAGAATTATTTGTGCAAATTATACATTTTAAACATTTAATGGGTCATCTGACCAAGAAAAAAAATATATATATATATGTGTAATTTATTATTCTAAAAATTAATTAAATCTATCTTTAATTATAAATGATAAATTTTATGAGAGAATTGAAAGTAAATTAATTTTGTAAATTTACTTTACTTTTAAATACAAAATTAAATATTACATTGTCAGGAAACTTTAATCTTAACAATTTTTAAATAAATTTTAAAAAAGGCGATATAGATATTAAGAAAAGGGGCTTTTAAAAATAAAGAACCAAAAATTTAGGTAATTGCAAAAAGAAATTTTCTTTAAGAAACAATGAGAAAGTTAATGCGTAATATTAGTTTAAAATTTTTTTAAACGCACAAGAAATTTAAAAAAATTGTTGTGAAATAAATGAGTTCAGAAAATTATGTATTTAAACAATGAGAGAGTTTACACAAAAAAACGTGATAAGAACCATCAAAAAAAGAAAAAATCGTGTAATATTCATAAAATTAAAAAAAAAACCTAAGCACATTAAGTTAATAATATAATAAATTAAGAAACACTAAAAATTTTATAAAATATTATTTTCAAGATTATAGAAGAATATAAATTACAATTGATAAAACATTAGTATCTTCAATTTTTCTAACTAGTTTTCAATTATTATTATTATTATTATTATTTTTTTTTTTTGTTAATAAATTCTGTAATTCATCTATTGTAATTACTTTTTTCAATTACTAATTACGTTCAATCTTTTTGTATAATTTTCAAAAATTGCATTTATTTATATGAAATTTAAATTATTTTCATCCTATTACAAGTATTTTTTAAAAATTTTAATTATTTTAATAATTTTTCAATTAATTTTTTAAATTTTTAGTTATTATCTCATATTTAGATTATTGTCTTCATTTTTTTCAAAGATTTTTCAATTATTATTATTATTATTATTATTTTCTTTTTTTAATAAATTCTGTAATTCATCTATTATAATTATTTTTTTAAACTGCTAATTGCTTTTATTCTTTTTGTATAATTTTCAAAAATTGCAATTATTTATATGAAATTTTAATTATTTTCACCCTATTTCAATTATTTTTAATTATTGTGTTCAATATTCATTTCTTTTTATCCTTTTGCAATTCTTTTCTCCATATCTCAATTATTTTAAATATTTTTTAATTAATTTCCCAAATTAAGTTTATTGTCTTCAATTGTAAACTTTTTAATCGAGTTTTCAGTTATTTTCTATTGCTTAAAAATAAATTCTGGAATTTTTCTATTATGTTCTCCAAAATTTAATTATTTTCATTCCTTTTGCTGAATTTTTAAGAAATGCAATTTTTTGTCTGATATTTTAATTATTTTCATGAAATTTAAATTAATTATTTTAACTTTAAATTACTTTTATCAGTTTTCAATTATTTCTCTAAATACTTAATTGTAATTCTCATTTTGTAAAATTATTTTTAAAAGTTTTTAATTATTTTTCACAAATTTCACTTATTTTTATTTAATTTTTAATTACATACGTTCTTTTTTATAATTTCTATAAAGTTTTTAATTATTTGTCTAAAAGTTTCATTTTTCTACTCAATTTTTAATTACATCTTGTAACGATTTCCTTGTATTTTACGTATCAATATTCAGTTACTTTTTTTTGCCATTATTTCCCTTAAATTAAAAATTGTTTTTTTTTTCATTTTAAATTATGTTAATTTTTTTTTCCAACTTCTTTTTTATAATTTTTAAATTTTTTTTTCTCTTTTAGAATGAACTTCTAAAAGTTTCAAGTATTTTCCTGAAATATTTTTTAATTTTCCTTAATTTAAAATATATTATGACATTTTTTCAATTTTAAATTATTTATAACAGTTTTCCATTATTTTCTTAAACTATCAATCATTATCATCAGTTCTGAATTAATTTTCTACATTTTTAATTATTTATCTCAATTTTAATCATAATTTTTTTAATTTCCGATTACTTTAGTTAATTTTGTCATTATTGTAATGTTATTAAATTTATTTCTAAAATTTTGAAGTATTTTTAACAAAGTTAAATTATTTTCTTTAATTTTAAAACATTTCTATGACTTTATAAATTACTTTGGACAATTTTAATCCTTTTCATTAATTTCCTTTTTTTTCCAATTAATTTTCAAAATTTGCAATAATTTTTTAAAAACATTATAATTAAAATATTTACAAATGTTGATAAAGTAAAGTGTGAAAATAAGAAAATAATCGCGCGTCAGCGCGCGTTATTTAATCTAATTGGGTATAAGAAATTTTATAATTTATATGAAACGCTGTTCATAATTTGCTATATTTAAAAATAATTTTTACACTTTATTACTTGATAGTTAATTTGTAATGATAATTATTTTTTAATTTGTCCATTTTTATTTCAATAAACTGTTTGTGTTTCAAAATAGTGGAGCTCAATGAAACATAGAAAATTCTCAGGAATTCTCCGGAAGGAAAATATTCTCGGTTTACGTGACACTTGGCGGGCTTTTAGAAACTAAAAAATTGACTAAAAAACAGAAATTTTTGAATTTTTCAAATCTTTGTACATTATTTTTTTTAAAAAAAAGTAGCATTTAATAACTTTTGTCCAAAATTATTATTAAAAAAGTTAACTTGACCAAAAAAGTTTTAAAAAAGTAAAAAAAAGTGTCACTGCGCAGCCTGAGAATAAAATGGAAAAAGAATTATATTTATTTAAAAAATAATGATTTAATTTTCGGAAAATTACCTCTACGTGAAGTGACGATATCCAAAGTGGTATTTGGCTTAAAAAAGACTCTTGTATTGCAGGAGACTCTGGATCACTCGTTACGTTAAAAAAACGTCTTCTCCCAAAATTTGCACCACACCGAACGCCTGCTATGCAGAATAAAGCGCAAAGCACTTGACCTTTTCTAATGCTAAGTGCACCTGTAACAAAAAAACCAAATTGCATTAATTAAATTGCAATAACAAATATAATTTAGGAACTTATTTTCTTCTTCCATAAAAAAAGCACAAGTTGTTTTTAAATATCATTAAATATTATATATTTTTTTAGAATTCCAACTTTTAGTAGATGGAATTTTTTGACTATTAAAAAATTAAAAGGATCGTTAATTTAAAAAAAAGGAAGATTTAATTTTTTAAATCTTCCATTTTATTAAATCATACATTTTTTTTAAAATAAGAAACATTTTGTAAAAATGATAATTATACAATCAAAGATAAAATAAGAAAGTTTCACTAAATGTTAAACAAAAATTAAATAAAAGAATTTAGATAATTTACGTAAAAAATAGAATAATGATATTAAAACTAGCAAATTTATTAAAAAATCAATATTTGTTTTAAAATTATAAAAGAACAAAAAAATTGACACTGCAATGATAAAATAATTTATGAAAAACAAGAAAATCTTGAAAAAAATTTAAAAATTTACTGAAACTTTTTAAAAAATTGTACCTACTAAATTCAATGAAATGAAAAAAATTGAAAAATGTGAAAAGCCGCATTGAAAACTGAACAAACTAAATGAAAACTGGTGCAGATAATTTATAAATTCAAAAAAATAATTTAAAGATTAAAAAAAAAAATTGAAATAGGGGGAAGAAAATGTACTGGAAAATGCTAAAATAAATTAAAAACTATTATAAAGAATTAAAAACTTTTAAAAAAACTTTCAAATTAAAGAAATTGATAGAATATTTTAAAAAATAATTGTAAAAAAAGAAGAAAAAAAAAAACAAAAAGTAGAAATAAAATTAAATAATTGAGAAATGGAGTAAGAAATAATGAATTTGAAGACAACAATTGCTAATTTACAGAAACCAATTGAAATGTTCCGAAATTAATTGAACAGTGACCTAGAATTGGAAACTTGTGTCATAATTTAAAATTTAAAGACAATAATTGTAAAATTGAAAAAAATAATTGGTTTGGGAAAAAATTAATTAAAGTTGGAAGAAAATAATTGAATATCGACAAAATACTTCTTCTGCGTGGGAAAAAGAATTTAAATTTGAAGAAAACAATTGAAAAATGCCAAAGAAGAAAGCAAACGTTTGAAAATCTAATTGAGAAAGGACGAAATTAATTGAAATCTGGTTTAAAAAATTAAAAATTTCAAGACAATTATTGCAAAATTGCAAGAAATAATTGAGAACGAAAATAATTGAATAACAACCAAATACTTCTTAAGCCAACAATATCAAAAATACAAAATAATAACAGCGTGTCTGTAGGACTAGTCTTAACTTGTCGTCTTTCTTACCTATGCGACAATCCGCCACGACACAGCAAACAAAGGCAAGTTGAAGATAATTCACTTTTCACGTAGAAAAGTCTTAATTAATATAAAAAATAAGATCTAAGAAATTGATTTTAAAAGTGAAAAACGCGACGATGCTTCTTAAATAATCATAAGGCTCGAAATTCGAAGCAAGCTTTGAAATGCTCCACAGTCAAGTTGAGAAAATGAATCACTTTTCACACAAAAAAGTATTAAGTCACTAATAATTAAATCACTTTTTACGAGATTACTTTATTTCTGATTCAAAGGCAAAAGTAAAATACGCGACGATGCGACTTGATCAACCACGAGGCTCGCTAACTATAAAGTGCGCAGTGTGAACTACGTCGACGCTAATGTCTGCTGCGCATGCTCAGTTTTACAAGGAATGCTGGGTAAATTCTTGTACGATTTGCGAGTTACCATTGCTTCGTTTAAATTTTAGAAAAAGTGGCGCGCTACAGTTTGATCGCCACATTTCGTTGGCGGGAATTTTGAATTACATTTAAACAAAATTTGCAGACAGAAAATAAGCCAATAATTAAAGAATTATTTGTGCAAATTATACATTATAAACATTTAATGGGTCATCTGACCAAGAAAAAAATATATATATATATGTGTAATTTATTATTCTAAAAATTAATTAAATCTATCTTTAATTATAGATGATAAATTTTATGAGATAATTGAAAGTAAATTAATTTTGTAAATTTAATTCACTTTTAAATACAAAATTAAATATTACATTGTCAGGAAACTTTAATCTTAACAATTTTTAAATAAATTTTAAAAAAGGCGATATAGATTTTACCTAAAGGGGCTTTTAAAAAGAAAGAACCAAAAATTTAGGTAATTGCAAAAAGAAATTTGCTTTAAGAAACAATGAGACAGTTAATGCGTAATATTAGTTTAAAATTTTTTTAAACGCACAAGAAATTTAAAAAAATTGTTGTGAAATAAATGAGTTCAGAAAATTATGTATTTAAACAATGAGAGAGTTTACACAAAAAAACGTGATAAGAACCATTAAAAAAAGAAAAAATCGTGTAATATTCATAAAATTAAAAAAAAAACCTAAGCACATTAAATTAATAATAAAATAAATTAAGAAACACTAAAAATTTTATAAAATATTATTTTGCAAGATTATAGAAGAATATAAATTACAATTGATAAAACATTAGTATCTTCAATTTTTCTAACTAGTTTTCAATTATTATTATTTTTTTTTTTTTTAATAAATTCTGTAATTCATCTATTGTAATTATTTTTTTCAATTACTAATTTCTTTCAATCTTTTGGCATAATTTTCAAAAATTGCATTTATTTATATGAAATTTTAATTATTTTCATCCTATTTCAATTAATTTTAATTATTGCATTCAATATTCATATCTTTTTATCAATTTGCAGTTATTTTCTTAATCTTGTAATTATTTTAATACTTTTTCAATTAATTTTATAAATTTTTAGTTATTATCTCATATTAAGATTATTGTCTTCATTTTTTTCAAAGATTTTTCAATTATTATTATTATTATTATTATTATTATTATTATTTTTTTTTTTTTAATACATTCTGTAATTCATCTATTATAATTATTTTTTTTAACTACTAATTACTTTTATTCTTTTTGTATAATTTTCAAAAATTGCAATTATTTATATGATATTTTAATTATTTTCATCCTATTTCAAGTATGTTTTAAAAATTTTAATTATTTTAATAATTTTTCAATTACTTTTATAAATTTTTTCAATTATTATTATTATTATTTTTAATAAATTCTGTAATTTGTCTATTATAATTATTTTTTTCAATTACTAATTACGTTCAATCTTTTTGCATAATTTTCAAAAGTTGCATTTATTTATATGAAGTTTTAATTATTTTCATCCTATTTTAATTATTTTTAAAAATATTAATTATTTTCAATTATTGTGTTCAATATTCATATGTTTTTATCAATTTGCAGTTATTTTCTTGATCTTGTAATTATTTTAATAATTTTCCAATTAATTTTATAAATTTTTAGTTATTATCTCATATTTAGATTATTGTCTTCATTTTTTTCAATGATTTTTCAATTATTATTATCATTATTATTATTATTTTTTTTTTAATAAATTCTGTAATTCATATATTGTAATTATTTTTTTCAATTACTAATTGAGGCAGTTGGTGCAGAAACCGCATAAGTCCATTTTTTTCGAAAATCACTTTTTTATGGAAAATTTATCTTTAAATGAAGCTCTACGATCTAGTAAAATATTACATATATTACTAAAACTCTTATTCCTTTAAAATAAATAAACAAATTTTTGTTTCGTGCAGAAAAAGCACAAGTCCATGATTCTAAGCTGCGCACAAAGATGCGCAATGGATGAAATAATATTTATTTGTGATATTTTTAAAGTGTTTTAGACGTTGTTAAATAACTTATATTAAACTGTTTATATTATAAATAAATTGCACTGAAAGCGAGGCAGAAAACAATAATAGTGAATTATGTGATAATTGTTAAGAAAATAATGGAAAGTGATTTTTAAAAAATGTTTATTATTTATAAAATGCTAATAAAAATTATCCAAATTAAAAATTTTTAATAAATGTTACTAAAAATTTACTAAAATTCTGATACTTCACTTGATTTAATACATTTTCTGTGTTTTCCATTTCATTTTGTGCAAAAACCGCACAAGTCCAAAAGTTAATATATTTTTTTTATACCCTATATTAATTAAAATATAAATCAATCATATTGAATTTTTAAACTTATAGGTTAGTAGAAAATATTACAAAACGCAGAATTAAAAAAAAATTCTCACATTTACAAGAAAAACAGTTTTTATTGATTCCTGAACAATTACGATTGATGGACTTGTGCGGTTTCTGCACCAACTGTCTCAATTTCTTTCAATCTTTTTGCATAATTTACAAAAATTGCATTTATTTATATGAAATTTTAATTATTTCCATCCTATTTCAAGTATTTTTCAAAAATTTTAATTATTTTAATTATTTTTCAATTGATTTTATAAATTTTTAATTATTATCTCATATTTAGATTATTGTCTTCAATTTTTCTAACGATTTTTCAATTATTATTATTATTATTTTTAATAAATTCTGTAATTTATCTATTATAATTATTTTTTTCAATTACTAATTACGTTCAATCTTTTTGCATAATTTTTAAAAGTTGCATTTATTTATATGAAATTTTAATTATTTTCATCCTATTTCAATTATTTTTTAAAAATTTTAATTATTTTCAATTATTGTGTTCAATATTCATTTATTTTTATCAAGTTGCAGTTATTTTCTTAATCTTGTAATTATTTTAATAATTTTTCAATTAATTTTATAAATTTTTAGTTATTATCTCATATTTAGATTATTGTCTTCATTTTTTTAAAAGATTTTTCAATTATTATTATTATTATTATTATTTTTTTTTTTTTAATAAATTCTGTAATTCATATATTATAATTATTTTTTTTAACTACTAATTACTTTTATTCTTTTTGTATAATTTTCAAAAATTGCATTTATTTATATGAAATTTTAATTATTTTCATTTTATTTCAAGTATTTTTTAAAAATTTTAATTATTTTAATAATTTTTCAATTGATTTTATAAATTTTTAATTATTATTTCATATTTAGATTATTGTCTTCAATTTTTTTAACGATTTTTCAATTATTATTATTATTATTTTTAATAAATTCTGTAATTCATCTATTGTAATTATTTGTTTCAATTAAATTTAAAATTTAAAATTAGAAGTAAAAAATTTAAATTTAAATCTAACTAATTAAGTTATATAATCTCTGCTAAATATCTTATAATTTAAAAAATTAACTGAAATTATATCAGCATATAATAATCCAATGATAAAATCAAAACAAATTGAATGAAATATCAGAAACAAATTGAAAAATGACTAAAAGCATTTTAAATGTAATTTCAAAATCATGTAATTTAAAAAACGATTAAAAAAATCTACTTTCAATAAATTTAAAATCTCAAATTACATATTTTTTTAACAACAACAACAATTTGTTAGTAACAAATTTTGCTAAATACAGTACCGTCGGGAATTGTCAGTCCACCTATTTTTTAAGGTTTGAAAAACGTCTTTAAACGTACAAAGTATAATTATTAAAAATTTTTTGTGTTTATTTCCTTAAAGTAGATAAAATTTTGAGGAAAATAAGGCCTGAGTGAAGTGATTTAGTCAATTTTTCATTGAAATATGTTAAAAAATGTAGAATTTTTAATGTTTTACAAAAATTGAAAGTACTCTTAAAATAATAAAGGTTTGGTAAAGTTCCTATGCTTGTTTTAAAGGAAATTTACTGGAGAATAACAATGTTGTTTAAGCTTTAATGTGCAATTTTTTTCCTAGCATATGCAAGGCTCGGAAGTTAGACCAAAAAATTTATACAATTTTGAAGACATTATTTTGACATAAAAATTAATTTTAAAATTCCAATATATATTTTATATTACTTCTTTCCAAAAGTTATTGACAATTATGACCTTGGTATATTTTATATTGCTATATTTGATATCAAGATATAAACAATAATTTTTTTATCTTCTTTGGTCCAACTTCCGAGCCTTGCTCGGAAAAAAATTGCACATTAATGCCTAAGCAATAGTCTTAATCTCCAGAAAATTTTCTTTAAAACAAGCATAGAAACTTTAAAAAATCTATATTATTTCGAGAGTAATTTTAATTTTTCTAAAACATTCAAAATTCCACATTTTTTAACATATTTCAATGAAAAATTGACTAAATCACTTCACTCAGGCCTTATTTTCCTCAAAATTGTATCTACTTTAAGGAAATAAACACAGGAAAATTTTAATATTTGTACTTTGTACGTTTAAAGATGTTTTTCAAACCTTAAAAAATGGGTGGACTGACAATTTCCGACGGTACTGTACCTACACTGAAGCAATGTTATTAATTTTGCTTTATTTTAAAAATTGATTCCAATCAAAATGGGAAATAAGAACACAATAGTAAAGTAGAATTAATTTCAATTAAATCTGAAAATTCATTTGAAAACAAAAAAATCATAAATAAAAAAATAATAACAAACAAATTTAATCAAGTTCTAAATCGATGTAAAATTATTACCAAGAAGCGTACCCCGCAATTATATAAGTTAATAAAAAGGGTCACCTACCCTTTAAGGTTAATATTCAGAAAGAAATAAAAAATAATTTTGCTTTAAATAATCAATTTCCATAAAAATAATTAATCAAGTAGTTAATCGATAAAAATTACCTAGGAGGGTACCCCTTTATTATATACAAGGATTAAAAGGATCACCTCCCCTTTAAAGATAAAATTTTAAAAAAAAATCAAAAATAATTTTGCCTAAAATAATCAATTTCTAGAAACAAAATTTAATCAAGTTCTAAATCGATGGAAATTAATTACCCAGAAGCGTACCCCGAAATTATATAAGATGATTAAAAGAGTCACCTAACCTTTAAAGTTAATATTCAGAAAAAAAATCAAAAATAATTTTGCTTAAAAAAAGCACATTTTCTAGAAAAAAAATTAAGCAAGTTCTAAATCGACGGATTTCGAAGTGATTTAGAGGTGACCCTTTTTATCATCTTATATAATTGCGGGGTACGCTTCTTGGTAATTAATTTCCATCGATTTAGAACTTGATTAAATTTTGTTTCTGGAAATCGATTACTTCAGGCAAAATTATTTTTGATTTTTTTCTCTGAGATATGATTTTAGAGGGTATTTTTAAATATTATTTTGTTATTATTTTTTTATTTATGATTTTTTTGTTTTCAAATGAATTTTCAGATTTAATTGAAATTAATTCATTTTACTATTGTGTTCTTAGTTTCCATTTTGATTGAAATAGATTTTTAAAATGCAGCAAAATTAATAACAGTGCTTTAGTGTAGGTATTTAGCGAAATTTGTTACTTAAATTTTTAAAAAAATATGTAATTTGAGATTTTAAATTTATTAAAAATAGATTTTTTTATCGTTTTTTAAATTACTTGATTTTGAAATTATATTTAAAATGCTTTCTAAAAGTATAAAATATTTCTTAATATATTTGTGTTAGTTTAATTATATTTGAATTTTTATTTAAAACTTCGAGTTTCCATCTTAATTTTTTTTATAATGTTACTTATTAAAAAATTCTAATTGTGGTGTAAAGAAGTACTATTTAGTCATTTTTCAATTTGTTTCTGATATTTAATTGAATTGATTTTATCATTGGATTATAATATGCTGATTTAATTTTAGTTAATTTTTGAACTGACATAGACTTCTTTGGGGCACTTGGGTACCGTCGGGAAGTCGATTTGTGAACTTTGAGGTTAACTTCTCCCAAGAGCAGTTTGGTACTTGGTCATTTTGTACTTTTCTTATTTTAGAATTTAAGTTTATGCTCTGAAATTTTAACCCTTTCCGCCCCCTAATTTTGTTGGCCTAGGCCAAAAAAAATTCAGTTGCCTTGTAGTTGTTAATTTTATTTTATCCACGAAGTAGAATAAGGAGTATAAACTGTACAGGCCATTTTGAATAAAAGTGACCCCTGTTTTCCCGAAATTAAATAATGCTATGAGACGGAATGGCAGAAGTGTCGATCCTTCCGGAAAAGTCGTAACTGGTGATCACGTGATGTTCTGATTCTGCGCAGTACATTTAGTAGCAGACGACAGCAAGAAAACAAATTTACTAGCAGAAGACATACAGTTTTGCCCTTTTGAGTACAATTGTACCCAAAAAGTACAATTTCAAAAAGTTGAGCACCAAAGTACCACATTGAGTATTTGGGTAGTACACTTAGTACACTTTCGAAATCGAGTACATATGGGTAAAATTTTAGATTTGTGTTTAAATTTTTTTTAATTCGCTTGAATATTATCATAATTTTACATGATCCAACAAATAAGCCTAACGCACAATGAAAAATCGCTAATCCTAAGAATGAGAGAAAGTAGGACACACATATATCTCTGTCCTACCTCCTCTCATTCTTACGATTAAGGATTAGCGATGAAAGGTTCATTGTGCGTTAGACTATACGCATGATTTGTAAGGTTATTATTCGATTAATTTAGATGTCCTATTTTCTCAAGATTAATTTACAATTAATTTCATTATCGTTATATTATCGTGCTGTCTATTCGTATTGACGTGTTTCATAACTTTTTTTGTGAAATTCTTAAACAATGTGGAGATCATAATAAACTAACCAATAAACATTGTAGTAAATAATAATCATAGTAAATAATAAAAATAAATAAATTATTTATTTAGATTTTACTGTTAAACACTGTTAAAGTTAATATTTTTTGTTTTTAAATATATTTTGTAAATATTTTAAATATATTTAAGTTTCGCCCAATTTTCATTAGTGCGCATGCGTTGTTGATGAGAGTACATTTTGTGATTTTGAGTACACTTTCTAGTACAGTTACGACATTTTCCGCAAGGATCGCCACATCTGCCAATCCTTCTCATAACATTTAATTTCGGGAAAACAGGGGTTACTTTCTCAACACAAGTTTACACTTCTTATTCTACTTCGTGTTTTCATCTTTTGAAATTAACAGCTCCGAAGAAGTTGGTTGGATACCTGGGGAAACATCAATGTTATCAATTTTTACCCTTTTGAAATTAATTTGTCTAAAAAGTTATCGGTATTGACTTGGGTATCGTTGTGATAATCTTGGAAGCGAAAATTATGTATAATTCTTCAATGGTGACATTAGTTTCATATTTATTGGTGTGAGGAATGCCTGTAATTTAATACCACAAACTGGTGCGAAAACAAAGCTGTGTGATATTGTTTTCGGACGAGTTTCAAAGAGTACCGCTTTTTAAAGAGTACCTAGTTTTTACAGTGTAGTTGTTGGTGGGTGATGGAAGAATTTGACGACGCGATACAACAGAGGTAGAATGATAGTTGTCACTAAACTGATAAACAATGACAGAGGCACTATTGTTTCACATGTTTAAACTACTTCATGTCACACACGAACAACTACGAATGCATTTCTGCGCATTATTGGTCTCGTTATACTTTGTGGTGTCGCGAAAACGCACCAAATACCCAAGCAATACCGTATACGAAACGTTCTGCAACCACGAATCCAACGGTCTCTCTAATGCACTTAATTCGCTCAAATTTACCTCTGTTAATGAATATATTACATGTGGAATGCAATTTTCGTTTTAGATACACAAGCTGCACAACTGCTAATTGAAGAGCATGCAGACCAAACTTCCTAACTCCAATTTCTAACAAAATTTGAACAATTCTTCACACGTGTTTTTTTTTGTGGCAATAAAAAGGATCAATAACTAAACCCGAATATTTAATAATTAATTACATCAATTGTCGATTTTTATAAAATGAAATCATTATTTCTTCATCTGGTCCTCTCATCCATCTTTCTCCTTGCCTATTCTAGACAACCTCCCCTCTTTCATTATCTGCATTTATTCATACTGCTTAAAATGTTTAAAGTTATATGGAAGATTTCTTGCAAGAATAAAATGGGTGGTTCATAGCTTTCGGTAAGTATTGTTTGTTTGGTTTGCTTAATGGCCTTGAACCTCCGAAGATTAAATAACGAAACAATGCTTAATCGGTCATAGAATCTTTAATGGAGTTTAGAGTTCCTATTAAGATGGGTTTTCCCCTGTTCTGTGGTCATGCCTGCTCTATCTATCTCTCTCTTTCTCTCTAATGGATGGAGCTAGAATCGTTGGTGGGAGTTCCCCCTCCCTTTTGGTCAGTCAGCGAGGGCCTTAGGCGATGATGGCGGGCAGTTCCAAAAGCCATCGGACTTTTGAGCAGTCCACATCGGTCGTGTCTTCCAGTGCATTTCTCGACGGATTGTTTACTGTTTCTCCATTTTGTGTTCATAACGGGTGTACAAATGTGACGTATTTTATATTTGGGATAAGAATAAACTATATTATATACCATCACCCATTCTTAACCTCACCACTCTATTCCAGTTGCACTCTTTTTTCAATCATCTTAAATACTGCGGAATTTCTTCCTCTCTCCATTACTTCATTTCTTATCCTTCTGTTTAAAATGTTATAAGTTATAAGGTAAATTGCTTGCATGGTTTAAATGAATGGTTTATGGATTTCTGTAAGCTTTGTGAAACAATTCTTAATCTGTCATAAAATCTTTAATAGAGTTTAAAGTTCCTATCAAGGTGAGTTTTCCCCTGTTCTATGAACATTTCTGCTCCCTTCCTGTTTCAACAAAATGGAGCTCTAGTCCTTGGTGGGAGCTCTCCCTTTTGTGAGTAAGCTAGGGCCTAATGTGATCATGCAGTTCAATTCCGTCTGGGTCTTCATGCGGTCCACATCCAGCAGGTTTTCAAGTGCATTTTCCGACGGTTTCTTAACTGGTTCTCCAATTTATGTTTATAACGGGTGAACGAATGTGATGTATTCTTAATTTTGTAATAATAATAAACTATCCTTCGTGAAAGGAGAATATCCTAAGAATATCTAAGAATGTCTAACATATCCTTTCCAGGATATGTTTAGGATATCGTATTAGTATCCAGAAATAACATACTCTGATAGGAGTATCCAAAGAATATCTTGGAGACAACCGTAGGTTATCCAGAAGATGTCCCTTTGATGGTTCTGAGATGGATGTCATTTGTATATCCACGAGACATTCTCAGCTTATGTTTAAAATATTTATCTGGATATTTTCCGGGAAAGCGGAAATTTTAATATCTACTAAATGGACAAAATAAAGAATAATAGACAGTGAAAGAAACTCACAATGTGTAAGTAATAACAACACAAAAGCTCCAATTATTTCGAATTTCGCAAATATGTTTAATTCATATATGATTTGCCACGTACGTTCAGTTCATGTCTAATTCACAGTGGAAATGAATATTTATGGATGCAGAGGATGAAAACACAACACACAAGAAATGCTAATCAAACACAATTTATATATCTTGAAATAGCTCGATTGTTGATTCAAATTAAAATATTCAAATTTGAAATTAATCTGAAAAATTTTTTAATCAAAACTTCATGGAACTTTTATGGAATTATTTCAATCTACTACATGCCAAGATGATACTAGGATCAACCTAAACATTTAATTCATGAACAAATAAACAAAAATTATCCCTATTTCTTTGTTTGCAATTTTCAATTGTTTAAACAAATTATTAAAAAATAACGAATTAGTTAACTTGAATTGATTTTCAAAATTTATTCTTTAAAATCATTTGTTAAACTGAATTTTGAAGAAGGTAACATATCTGAAATTTAACTGAGACATCTATGTTTGGAGGACGCAAATCGCATATCCTCTTGGATTGAGATTCAATTGAAAACACACATTGACCACAGTGTGTGGTTTCACCTATTGACTGTTGAACTCTCTTCAGAAAATCGATCAAAAGGCAGCAATATTATCTGGTCCGAATGTGTGCGTCTTTCTTCTGAGTACTCTTGTGTCTGAAGCGATAGAACTTTTATAGAAATTCCAAGCCTTAAAGAAGCTGTAACATGTCTTTACACAAATCATCGAAATGGCACGAAGAAAAAGCAAAACGTGAAAAAGTAATCAAGTGAACCCTCGATGAACCGCTTGATTGGGACGTGACCGTTACACTCTTCCATTTATTTCTTTCCCGGAGACTGTTGCCCATTAAAACCAATCCCACGAATCGATATTTCAAATAAAGGACAACTTTATAATTTCACAAAGAAAAATAAAATACCTTAAAAATACCTATAAACATCAATAGAAATATAGAACTGTTTGTGTTAAGAAAAAAAGTTTGTATCTAATTATTATTTATTAATGAAAAGATTAGTGGATAATCTAAATAGAAATCTAATTAAAATTTAGATTAAGTATCACATTCAATTCCTTTGGGTATTTTCAGAATAAATTTAAAGCTGATTTCAATCTTCTAAAAGGGTGTCGACGTTTCGGAGGAAAATAAATTCCACAGATGATTTCGTAAAGTGAATTATGAAACGCTTGGTGAAGCAGACAGATTTCCGTAAAAGACGCAGGTCACGTTGTTTCACCACTCACAGTCAAATGTAATTCATAATACTGGAAAAGTAGAATATTTCTCTATCATTAAAAGCGCTACCTACAGTATCTGTAATATAATGGGGATCACACCTTTGTCATGTGAATAACTTCTTGCATTGAGGGAAAACAATTTTCCCTCTGGTTAATTTACTCTGCGGTTGGTAGCTCATGTAAAGAGAAATGAATCCAAAGAAAAGATTCTTTGAAATAAACCCCTTTTCTCGTTTAATGAAACTGACAAGCTTTAGCCACCAGCTGCTGAGGTAGCTTAAAAATATTATTACTAAGTGCTTGGTGAAAAGAGAGCCATTTATTCTGTCAAGTCACTTCATCCATGTGATTAGTCAACAAACGAAATTAATAAAGTCTCTCTTGTGACTCTTTAAAAAAGATTCAAGAGAGAAAAATATAATTTTTTCTCAACAATGAAAAACTTATTTCCTCCGTGATTCCAAAACCTACAAACTCTTGCAATTAATAAATATTAATGCGGATTAAATTAAATAAATTGAGTCAACTAAGCAAATAAATTTCTTAAATTTAATTTTCCCCCGGATTACGCTTGTCGGATATATCCAGCGTTCATAACCTCGAAATTCATATGAAATTTTTCTAGTCTTAACAAATAATCCAATTCAAAAATAAATATCTGAATTTAAATAAAATTAATTTCTCAGTTTTCTAGTTTCATACATTGTTCTCGTTAAACTTTCGACTTTCTTTAGAATTTTCTTACTAGCTATCATTTTTAGTGCAAAAACAAAAGTAAATCTAATCTATCACTTACCGCCTACGCTTAATAAATCCCTTCAAGGGAAGAGTTGAGTCTTTTCTTTGGGTAGAGAGAAAGCAAACAGGAGCACCTATATTTTTCTCTCTCTAGCCAAGAAACTAAGAACCTAGCAGTACTCGTATTACAATCTCACCATAGACATTGCAATCCTCCATTTTCGTTCACCAATCTAAAAAGGAGCACCTTTATCAAGTTGGAGAACGCCTATGAAATCCTTCACCTCAAAGGTTCCGAATGTTACGTTTGAGTTTTGAGAGAGGTGCACGTCTACTCAATCCTCGCAAGCTCTCAACAGTCAATCTAGTTTACTATTCACTCAGGGTCAAGGGTGAATCCGGTGGGAGCACCCACACGCATATCACCCTTTACCTAAGCATCCTAGCATGGGACCGAGGAGCACCTCGAGTCCCGACAGACAGAAGACTGAATTTTCGTTAGCGCGTGCCGACTAATATAATCTAGATTAATATAATCGTGCATGAAGAAAAAGTTAAAAAATAATTAATGTTTGTTTTTCAAAAGACGTATTTGTCCGGTCCGAAAAGTTGTCAGGTAAAACCATAAGTTTAAATAAGAATAATCAAGCAATTAGTTAATTGGATTAATTGGATCTTGCCTTGGTGTTTCATCAAGAAATTCCAAATATCTGCAAAAACGTGTCAGACGATAAACAGTGACTATATTTACTCTTTCTGTATGAGAGTGGTAATAACACAAACAAATACTTGTTTCACTGTGTAGATCTAGTATGTAGTACCTCCTCCTCTCGATACTCTAAACGCATTCAAGTTACACTTATTCGTAGTTAAATCAAAGTTTTAAATTAGGAGAACTTTGTTATTCTGATTATGTTGCTTACTGTTTTGTTAAATGTAACGGAGAATATGATAGGTATATGATAACTCAGTTATTGTTATTATTTACTATTATTATTATTATTATTAATTATCACATGAGCATATATTTGTTAAATTTAAGGTTGAAAATATTTTATATATTGGTGGATACATTTATATCTCGACTAACAACCAATTAATCTAAAAGTATTAAACGGCGAAATTAAGCGGAAATGATTTAGATGAAATTTAAAATGTATTAAATATTTTTAAGTTTGCCAATTTTAGCTCTATCTACTGTTTAGACCACACAATTTCCTGTTGTAGGACAAATGTTTGTTCCACTTTCAAAAATATGTACCTCAAAGGGCTAAACCATTTTACAAATAAAATGTATGTAGTTTGAGGATAAGTTATGTCTACAACTTCTGTAGATTTAGTAATGTTGGCAATTTCTCTTCACAGAAACGAACATTGTTTAAATTCCACTAGAAAGTTACTTGACTTGATATCACTGAATCCACCAAGCTCATTAACAAGCAAAGGGAGGGTGGTACGCACAAGTAGCTATATATGAAGGTACTAATGTGCCCATATATAACTCGTGTATCACGTTCACGCCAAGCTTACGTCAGCTGCAGATCAAAACGTTATTTATCAGCTTGTAATGTAAGCTCACGACCATCTGTGATTTTCCTATATTGTAGTGCCGTGTGTCGTAATAAAAAGCTCAAATAAAGAAAACAATTCATCACCGCTTGGAATTAGCTTTATCGATATTTTATCATCAATGAAAAAGTGTAATTAGATGCTAACACTTTAATTGCGTCCACTTTACTATCCAGTATTGAATGCTATTCAGACTTGAAATTTGTTTTACATTCAATCCAAGTATTCGGAAGTCAGATTGTCTTGATTAATGTGCACAGTGTTCGTGACTATTGTGTAATCAACCCTGCTTTTAGGTATTGAGGTGAATAAAGCATTCTAGGAAACAAAACATTTGGTACTAAATTTTCTGTGAGATGCTTAGAATTTTTTTCAATTGAATTGCTGGCTTTGGTAAATAGGAAATACGTGAAAATTTTTTTCAACATTTTGCATAAATGCAAGAAAAAAAATTAGCATTGTCCTAGAGAATTGACATATTCTAATTTAATGTTATAGATATTGTAGATTTAACATATTAGATAGCAGTTTATAATCGCTTGAGGCTCTACCTTCCCATAATATCCCTGTGATATTCACACATTAGATTTGTGGTATTTGAAATTATCTATCATGCATTATCTATTATTAATCTATTTAACATGCCGATCAAGCCCACATTACAATGTAAACTATCCCCTTTAGTGTCAATTTCGACACCGTGTTAATAATGAATAAATAAACATTAATTAAATTCTTTACCAACGACGACCATTAACTAATTTAACTATATAAACACTGGGTTCCCAAGTTAAATCAATTTGGTTTAATTTAAATTTATTAATTTACAACTTTTGTAACTAAGTACTTCCTAAAATTTAATTTTTTAATTTAACTATTAACTTTAATACAGTACCCAAAATACTCGTTACAAATATAAAATTTTTTCAAATTAGTTAGTAAAAGAGTATTAAAATATTTTAAGTGTATGAAGACGATATTTGGTTGAAATTTTTTTTTTTTTTACTCTAGATTTCTTGACACACATGGATTTTACTTGGGAAAAGTGTGTATAGGTGCAAAAATTTTAAAAAGTGGGCAACTTTGGGGTAGTTTTATACCGGGTTAGGGTTATCAAAATTAAAAGTTATACAGGTCAAATTAATCGTCGGAAAGTCTACTTTAAGATCCATGGAAAATTAGGCGATTTTCGGGAATTTTTTTAAAAGAAAGTACTCGATAGAATGTTTTGAAATTTTTTGGACATAATAAGGTATATTTTCAGCCATATTTAAGATTTTTTTTACAAAAATATTGAAAAATAACAGAGTTATGTGCTATCTTTGGGGGGTGTCAAAAAAAAAGTTTCCCAACTGCTGACATGATTCCGGCCGAATGAGTAGCTAAATCAAAAAAATTCAAGAAGGTTATTAAAGTTAAAGGTATTTCCTATACAATGACCTACGATTTTTGTAGGTCATTGTAGGTCATTGTAAATCAGTTTCAATTTGAAGTCGATTGGTCAATTTCTCGTTGAGTTATGATGTGAGCAATTTTGAAAAATGTCGTTTTGAGAAAAACGCTAGATTTTTGCTAGATAAAATTATATTTACCATAAAAATTGCTAATCTGCTATGCCTGGACCATACAATACACCTTCTTCTTCCTCGATGTAGTTCCCCTATCTACTGTTTACAATGCGAAAAATTCGAGTAACTACAAACTAACTCTGAAACTCCGTCTACTGGTAGGTGTAGCGGTTTATACCTGTGAGCAGTCGCTTTTTAGAATGCTGCCATTCAAAAACTGTTCAAGATACGACCTTGCGGCTTTCACAGGATATTTTTGAAAGTATAAACTATCGAATAAGCAAAAAAATCGATTTTTTGGAAGTGTCAGACTGGTTTTCCCATGAGTTTTACGTGGGAAAATTAAGGTGCCCGGCGGTACCAGTTAATATCAAAACTTTGAAAAATCCAAAAATAGGTATTCACTTTTTTCACATTGAAACAAATTCCGGGGGTGTCATGTCATTTTCCACGAAAATTTTACCCTCTCTGAAATTTTACCTCATTATACAAATATTCTTCAAATTTAAATTTTATTCCTAAATACATACCATAAACTACTTGCTAAGCCCATCATTGTTCCACGAACCCTTGTATAATGAGGGTTAATGGTTTTAGGAAAAGAGACAAAATTTTCGAGCCATAACGAAAAGAGAGATAAATACATTCAGTGCGTTGTATTGAAAGTTATTAAAAAGTTAATAATAAATAGAACGGATATATGTATAACCTGAAAATGAATAGTGCCTATTATTGTGTATTGTTTATTAAGTGTTTAACAGAAATGTAGAAAAACCTCTTCTGAGTACAACCGGTTTATCGACAGTCGAGTTCTAATAATCTGCACAGGTTAGTTACCGACAGTGCAGATCATTATTCCTCGACGTCAAACCTTCCACTGAAGTTATCTCACGAGTCAGAAAAATCTCAGATTCATATCTGGAATTTATATTGTTACATACAAATAAGTAAACGAAAAGTGTTTAGTAAATAAATAATAATAGTGTTATGAAGTGCTCCAAGTGTACATATAATGTTATGCGAATGTGTTTAGTAAATAAATAAGTATTCAATAAGTAATTATTGTAAGAAATAATAAAATTTGGAGTGCGCTTTTGCGTGCGCTTTTTTCCTAGTAAACTTAAGAAAACAGTTTCAAAAATCCTTTGTCATTAAACATACGAAACTTTTTGAAGGTATCTTTTTTTGCATCAAAAAGAAAGAAATTTCAACGTCTCTACTTGTTTTTCTTTGTCTGTAGTCGACAAGCGAAGAATCATTCTTTGCTTATCCAATGTCATTTGAATGTAAAGTTGAAACATAGATCGATTCACTCTTGGATTAAACAGAGTTTATTCACTGAACCGTGAAGGAGAAACTAGTCCTAAATTGTACGTTGAATATACACGTGTTAACGTGCACGTGGTTATTCTACAGTTAAACAACAAAGACTGATGTAATGTACATAGAAGCTAGTGTAAATATTCGATAGAAATAGGGTATCGACAAATTCAGAACAGTAATGGTTCTTCAGTGATCGTTGGAACCTTTCATGAGTCGGTAAAGTCCTTTTTTACAAACTCTCTTAAACTACAAAGCCCACGCTTGTTCACACATAAACCTAGAAATGTGAACGCCCCCGCTTATTTTAGCCAAGTCATGAACAAGCAAAAAGATAGACGACTCACGCATTTACATAGCGGTTCTGAGAGAAATTTATTTCTCGACGCTCTGACAGAGAAAGGGAGAGAAAACTGAAAGAGCTTTAGCGGTAATAGTCATGCTGTGGTCAGGCGGCACGTTTATGCCTTTGTTACTTTTTTTCAGAGCTTACAAGTCTAACTTTTTGAGATACGATCATTTGCGCGTGTATATTTAATTTCTTGGGAAAAAAGTGAAGATCGTGTTTTAAAGTTGACTTTTAATTACTTACATAGTCGCTCGCGAAATAAATGTAGCGTGTTGTGCCTTCTACGGCTACTATATTTAGGTCGAGTAGCTCTTTTGTTTTCTTATGTATCCCGTGCATTTGCGCAAGCAACGACTTGTGGCGCATTTACCTAATTTTGTTTTTGTTATTGAAAAAAAATTATTAAACTTTTTTTTCACGCAGTAATGTTATTTTTATTTTTTAAACTAACATCGCCAAATAAAAAATTTAACAATTGGAAAAAAACATAGGAGATACAATTATATTCAAAAATAAAATTTTTTTTGAATCAAAATTAAATTACATTAATTCCAAATTTTTGTTTAAAATGACCAAAAAATATTCTATTTTGATGGTTTACATTCACTTGTCATATTCCAGTTATTTTTTGAAGTTTTCAATAAAGAAACTTGATTTAAGAGACCGTTTTAAAAACTTAATTAACAGCCATTCAAACATCTAGTGCATAAAATTTTAAGTCAAGAATTTAGAGAATCTCATTCAAGCTTTTTACTAAAAATCCATTCTCTATTTTTATGTAGAAACCGTTTCAAAGAAATTTAAAGGAAGTTAAAGTGACAGTCTGACTACAAACTACGTTTTCTACTGAAATTAAATTCACCGTCCAGAGCATTTCGTTACTCTTTAACCAAATACAATTGTGTTTTTAAAATGTTTACTGAATTTCGAGGGAAGAGAAAACTAAAACTGTCACTACACATTTTTGTTCTAAAAATAACGTTAGCTCTCCATTTTCTTTATTTGAGTCATTTCAATTCTGCATTCAAAATCATAGTACATAAAAATGTAATTTACAGAAAACAAAATGCACAAAAGAAACGTATTAAAATTTAGCAAATATTTAATTATTTTCAACTCTACAAATACTATTATTATATATTTATAAAAATTAGCAGTTTATAACAATTATTTTTATAACAAATTGTTATAAAAATACACACATATAAAAAATTATTAAAAATAAATTACACCAATCGATTGTGCGGGAAAAATTATTAAAGGAATGTTTGTAACACAGTGGCGTAATTGTTAAGGGGCAAAGTGGGTCAGTGCCCCGGGGCCTTAAAGCTTAGGGGGCCCTTAGTCAACCCTAATAGACCCTTTTTTAAAAAAAAAATTCCGAAAACCTTACTAATTGTAGTAATTTACAGTTTCTACATCTGGTGTTATCAACAATTATAAATATTTTAAATACAATATTTAAAAATCAATTAATATAAATAAAATAAATATTCATTTAGGACAAAATTTATAATATTTTAGAATAAAAAAGAATTGCAAGAAATAATTAAAATTATACAAAATAATCGCAAATTTTGGAAATTAATTGAAAAAAATAATTAAATAACTTGAAACTTGAAAAAAGTAATTAAACAATCACAGAAATGTTTTAAAACAAAACAAAAATAATTTAAACTTCAGAAAAATACTTTAAAATCTTAAAAATAAATTGAAAAAAACAATTAATGGAAAATTAGAGAAAATAATTGAAAATTTGAAAAGAAATTATTAAAAATTGAGATAAATAAATTAAAATTGAAAAAAATAATTAAAATTTGAGAAAACATTTTAAAAAAAGTACATAAAATATTTTAAATAAAGGAAAGTTAAAGAAAATTTCAGAAAAAAACTCAAAACTTTTTGAAATTTATTTGAAATAAAAGAAAAAATTAAAAATTAGAGAAAATAAATGAATTAAGATAAACATAATTTAAAATTACAGAGAACAAGTTTTAATTAAAGAATAATAAGTAAAAACTTTTAGCAAATTATGAAAAAGAACGAGAAAAAAAACGAAAGTAATTGAAAATTTAAAAAAATAATATAACAAATAATAAAAACAATTGAAAATTGAATGAAATAATTGAAATGTCAGATAAATTGTTTAAATTTTTTGAAGTTATAAAACAAATGAATAGAATAAAAAATTGAAGCAACTTAATTTTTGGAAAACCAAATTTTTTTTAAATAAAGAAAAAATAATGAAAATTTGTGAAAAATACATAAACATCTTAGAAATTAATTAAAAATAAGAGAGTAACTGAAAATTATAGAAAAGAATTTAAGAAAGCTAAAAATAATTGTAATTTACGATAATTAATAACATTTTTTGTAAATTATGAAAACAAATGAAAATAATTAAAAATTGAAGAATATAATGAAAATTTTAGAAAAATACTTTAAATCTTAAAAAATAATGTTAGAAAATGAGAATAACAATTTACAATCGAGAAAAAGAATGGAAAAATAATAAACTTAATTAAAAATTAAAAAAAATGATATATGCTGACAATAATTTAAGAGTTAGAAAAAAAATTGAAATATGATGAAAATAATTTAAGTATGAAAAATTTAAAGAGTACCTAAATAAAATTTGAGAGCTATAATTGAAAAAATCATAGAATATATGTTTAAAAAAATATAATTACAAAATTACTTAAACATTTTTAATCAAACAGAATAAATCAAAAATCTCAGAAATAACGAAAATTGATGGAAATAATTGAATATTTCGGATAAATAATTAAATTTTTTTAAAACAATGCCAAAATAATACAAATAATTATAACTTAAAGAAAATAATAGAAAAATTGCAGAATTTATTTTTAAGCAAAAGAAAATAATTAAAAAATCGTTTTATTATGGAAAATTGATGACAATAATCTAAATTTGTGTTAACAACTGAAAATTTAGGAAATTAATTGAAAAAAAATAAAAATATTAAAAGATGGAGAAAATAATTACAAATTAATAAAAAGCGAACAAAATAATTGAAAATTGATATATTTGAAAGTTTAGGAAATTAATTAAGACATTATAAAAATGATTATAGATTGAAAATAATAATTGCGAAATTACAGAAATAATGGTAAATTAAAAAAATTAATTTAAATTCCCGATGAATAGTATAAAATTTAGGACGAAATAATTAAATTAATTAATGTCAAGGGAACAATAATTAAAATTGAAAAAGTGATTGAAAAAACTATACAAAATAATTTAAATTTGAAAAAAGTAAATTTGAGATTTAGAGAAACAATTTAAAAGTAATTAAAAATTGCAGATATGGAACTAGTGTTTTTGGCGCAAATCTCAAATTAATTAACGGTTTTTTATTAATTAACAAAAGTTTAGAAAATCGGTGCCCTGCTCCATTTTGATATATGATGTTCACCAGCCTTTTTTGCATTTTTAAGTAAGTTTAATTTTTGAATTTAATAAACTCTGAACTTAGATTTGTTTAAAGATTTCTATCATCAACTAGTTTTTATCCCGATTAGTCTACTTTACATTTCACCTGTAAATTGAAATAATACTTTTTTTCTGTGTTTAATTCAACGTTAGTAAAATTCCATTTAAACATTTTTGAGTTTCCCACAAGTTTTCTGAATGGCTATAAAGGGGTCATTTAGAAACTAAGTCACGCTATTTTAAATCTTTTTTATACCCTCCCCCCTCCCTTCATCACAGACCATCACATGATACAAAACCCCCCTCAGTGCAACGTCACATGCTTGATGACCCCTTCCCTTTAATTTTTGTAGTACAAATTTTTCATAAATTTACATTATACAGAAAACAGCAACATGATTATTAATTATTATTGATTATTGCAAATTAATAAATACATACATTTGAAGAAAGTGTAATATTTATTTCAATTTAAACCTTTTTATTAATATTTTTAAACTTCAATTCTTTGCATTTGAAAAATAAATACTCATAAGAATAATATTCTGGTGTTCTTATCATAGAACCTATTGTAGCATGAAAATTTTTTCATTCATACTTTTAAAAACTTTAAACTTAATTTTAATTATTTGGATGATCCTCTCAGTTATGCGTCAAACTTGATGCTTAGTATTTTAATGGGCAACGCACAATGAATATGGTTATGTTGATTATGAAAAGTTATTTTTTTTAATAATACAACTATACTAGATGTACGAACTTTTTAAACAAATTTATTTTTTATATGATAAACAAACAAGATATGTCCAAGAGAGTACCCTGAAAATCATTCCCTCACTATGTTCCAACTGCTGAATTCGAAGCAAATCATTAACTCAAAACGTAAAATTCTTTACTAATTGTTAGTTATTTTATTTTTAATTTATATAAGATAGTATGGACTGTAACTACACGAGTTTATAATTTAAAAACAGCGAATGGGAATATTTTTAAAAATACTTCAAAACTGCAACTTTTGAAGTAATTAATACGTGAAGTTCAATATTACGTCACCTTTTCTTTAAGTCCCTCTCCCCTTGTGTCATATATCATAACAGAATCGTTGACCCCCTTCCCCTCTAACGGTGTGACAAGGTCATTTCTTAACAAATTTGTTTTAACCGCAAAAGACATTAGTAAAATTAAATGATCTTTTTCTTGAAATGTAAGGAGAAACCTTACTTGTTTTCTAATTTATCAGAAAGTGCCCTCACCATAAAAATAGCTTTTTCCAAGCCCTTAAAATGGGAAGTGTCTAGAGTTGATCCTTTTAACATTTTCTTCCACATCTGCATGCATTATTCCCTTTTCGTTCTTTAGTTACATTTAAAGTAGAGAGACTTGCACTCAGCGAGTAATTTATACCATTTTTTCATCCACCTTCCGCAAAACATGCATGATTAATGCAAGTGCGCTCGTATATTCTTCTGGATCCGTACTCGTTGTTGCACTGGCAGAGGCTTCCTCGTGTAACGAGACACCTAAAATATCGAACCCTAGAAATCCGCGCACGTAGAAAACCTAGCAAAGTCAGAGGATTATACTTTTTATCGTTATCTCGACTGCAAGTAAAGTACCATTAGGTATTCGCCCTTTACAATTTTTAAAATTTATCTTGATTTTTTTGCTCTTTCTTACTTACCAGTGTTGACACTCCCTCGCATAAGAATTTCGCCGAATCTCTCGTCTCTTTATTTCCTTCAACACTTTTTGTTAGCTTCTCATCATCTCTTTCTCTCAGATTTTTTCTCATTTTGTCCTCTCTCATCTGCACTATCCGTACCTTCTCGACCTCCGCGAAGCTGTTGTCCTCGTAGACTAGCAACCGGTAACGAGACTTCAACTTAAAGCGGTAGAACGACTTGAAAATGTGGCGGATTTAGTATCCAACGCCGTTGTACTTAGAGTTTTCCCTTCTTGATTTTCCGGAAAAATGTTGACGGATTTCCAGTCACAATACGACCTGTCTGAAGCGAGACAATTCTTTTCCGAGTGCTTGAGGGCTTACGAGAAAATAAAAAATGGTCGGCTTATTGTTGAGAGAATGGGGCAGCTAGAGAGCGTTGCATCCAAGCCTCTAGTATTCACTAGAGAATATAATAATGTGCGGTAAAACCATTTTCGAAGCTCACTCACATTTCTATTAGTCACTATTACGTGTTTTAAAACGACTCAGTTATTAGTTATGTCTCTACTCTACAGCTTAATCTAAATCGACGATTTATCGAACTAAAAATAATTATATAAATGCTCCATTTTTATATTATTGGTGGCAACTTTAACACGATTTATTTATTATTAATTTAATAATAAAAAATAATTATGCCCGAGCATAATATACGCTTTGATTTTGGTAGAGAACGGATTTTCACACACCTGTCTTCTAAAGGAAACGGATACAAAGGAAGATCCGGCATGGACTCGTCTCCTTGAAAGAGATCATAAACTCCCTCAGGAGCCAGTCAGTTGTATTAACCAAAATCTTACGTGACGAGCAGTTGCCCAGTTAGTCGGCGCAGTAAAAATTTCTACAAGTATATTTTTTCGTGAACTTACTTTTAACCCTCAACAAATCAACCTATCGGGTCAGTCACCGAACTACGTTGGCGCCTCATTAGGAAACTTTTCTAAATCTCCAACCGGAACCATTGGATTAAATTTTACCAATTCAACCAAAGGGTTAAACGATTACCGGAGAGAAACCAGTCCTTAAAAATCATATTTAAAAAGATTAATAGGTAACAATCCGTCAAAATCAAAGATAAATAATATCCTCCCCATTTACAAATCTTTTTAAATTATTAACGAAATAATAATTAATGTACAGATAGGATCAACGAATCCTATATTTACAATTTCAAAGGTACCAATCCTTCGTTAAACGCAATGTTAGAATCTTGACAAAACTAATAAACATTCATAATTTAACTTTAAGCCAAACTTGTTTCATTTACCAACCCTGTCCCAGTATTTGCAATACCTTTTGCCAAACTAAATCAGGGAACATTAGGGATTAAATGTTGAAGTAGCAGTTAGGATTAATTAAAAATAACAATAAATACTTTTATTAATCCAAACAATACCATAATTTAATACTTCAAGAATATATTTGTTTACATTAAGTTCTAAATTTATTAATGGAATTCTATTAACCTAATTCTGTATTCACGCGCCTTAGTATAAAGAATTGGATTTCCTTTTTCCGACCGTAAAAAAATCCACTAGCTTAATGCAACACTCTTGTCTACAAACAAAAACTGAACAAAGATGGGAACATTTCACCGGCAAAAACTGCGAAGATATAACAACTTTTCTACCTGCTTGAGCAAAATTCTTTTTCAACGAAGACTATAAATATATAAGTCCTCTTTATACAGCCAATGTTACCTTATCCCTCTAAACAAAGACAAAGAACCAGAGAGAGCAAGAAATATCTACTTAAAAGCAAATTGCAAAAAATAGCATCTTCATTATTCTCCTCTAATGTTCTTGAGTAACATCGATGAGGCAAATGATTAAAATAAATGCGTTCTATTTACTAAACGAAAAAAAAATTAAAAGAAAGGTAACTTATTTGCTTTTAAATTTGTATTTAACAAAGTACAAAAAGAAATCGTTTTTTGAAATTATTTTGCGTGATTGCTACGTTTAAAAGAAACGTGGTATAATAAAAATAAAATACAAATATAAAACAAGTAGAAGAAAGAAATAGTTTATTTAAAAGGCATTAAAAATATTCACTATATGCATAACAAACAACGTAAAGAACGGATGTAATATGTGCAGAATACTTACAACCTAAAAACTGTAGATCTCTCTTTAATAACTCATCTATATGCAAATGGGTTGCAGGTTTTCTTGATGTTATTCTCCGATGAATCTGAAAAAGAAACAAAATAAAAGAAAAATTATGAATTTTTCTTACTTTTTAGCCAAATGACAATACAATTTTAAATTACAATTAAAATGAAATTTGAAGTTTGAAGCTGAACATGATTGTTAGAATTAAAATAATATAAGATTTTTTTAATTCACCATTGCAATTAAGATATTTGTATTTCTTAAAAACAATTTTAAAATTATTTTAAATAACCATTTTTTATTTATATTAAAGAATTTTACTGTTAATTTCATTCTAAAAGAAATGTACTACACTTTTAAACTTTTAATATTGAAATATGAGTAATTATAAAAGTTCCAGTCAGTTCAATTTTGAAGCTCTAATATTAAATTAAGCCATCAAAATCTTACGATTTTAAGCACGAAACTGTTCCAATTTGAACTTTGAACGAGAAGCTTAATCATCCTTAAAATTAAATGAAGTTTCAAGTTAGAGAAAGTACTTTGAATTGTATGCCAGTCGATTTGCTAAATCCTAGAAGTTTTATTATAATTTGTCCTTTCGTTTAATTTAATAATAAGATAAATATTTTCTAATTTTAAACCAAAATTTAGATAAGATTAAAAATATAAAAAGTAGAACATTGTCGATGAACGACACTTATTTACGAATTTACGACCACTTCTTACTATTTTTCATTTATTTAAAATGTTTTATATATAAAAATAATCTCTAGGTAAAAAACAAATAACTCACTTGAAATTCATAGTTAACAAATATTATTGGATAATTTGTAGGAAAACACTTTATTTAAGATAATGGAGAAAGAGTTGAAAAGTAAATAGGAACCTTCATATTTTCCACAAGCCACTGCCTAAAACCTTTAATCTCCTCCAGCTGGAGAAGAAAAAGATTAGTAAAACGACGTTTTGGCACTCTGCTAATGCCCTCGTCAGGAAAAAAGAAATGTGAGTTATAGACCCAAGCTATCTGAAACAGCAAGAAACAATTATTTTTGGACGGTCAAATTCAATTTAATATCTTTTCTATAGAAATGCTAAACGTTAAAGTGTATTGTTTGAAAAAATAAGGAAAAGGAATCACACTCTTTTCTACGTTAGTAGAATAAAATAACGTCTCTAAGAAGCTTAGTTTTTATTGCTCCCTATTCAAGAAATTTCATCAAAGAAAGGTCACAGTTTCTTTTTCCGCACCTTCAAATTCAGTTGAGCTGCTCTCTTCCTCTTCTATTTTAGCTGACGGCAGGAGGATTTTGTTAAAATGTAACGAAGTTTCAGGATAACGGTATATGACAGTGAATAAAAAACCTTGACAAAAGCACTATTTGATTTACGTCCTAACTATCAAACAAGCAATCTCTGGAGACATGTATCGATTACGGGTCTCGATTTCTATAAAGAGACAAGCAGATATATGTACGCTATTCATTACTTGGTACTTTCTCGAAGTGAGTTTCTATAACACGAAGAGATTTGGAAATGACTTGAGGCACTTTCACGATGCTTGCGGTTTTGCGGCCAAGCAAAGATGAGGGTAATTTTGACGGAGAGGTTGACATGGTCGATGCAAGCTGACGAAACTTAAAGCCAGCAAGCAAAGCTAAAGGGATGGAATGCCGAATAAGAGAAAAGGGAACGGAAGCGAAAAAAAGTGGAACTAAAGGAATGACATGAATGATAGAAAAAAGGACCAACTGGAAACGACGACGTGAGAACTGGACCAAGGAAAAGACAAGGGAAACGAGTATTGGAGAAACGAGAGTCTATCCGGCTGGTATTGTCGAGACAAAAGAAAGGGGGAGGCACCCTTACGAAAGACTTGAGATCTCGAGTAGAAAAACGACCTCAATGAACAACCATAAATACACGGGATGACTTTGATGATAATCAAACAGCAGAAATATTTAGGGTACCGTTGAGATAAAATTTTTAGATACCTTAATAGTGTCCTTTAATTGTCTGTACAAAGAGTCATCCGATTTCATTTGAAATAAGAATAATAAATGGTCGGAACAGGGAAAGTTAATACATAAATGTTATGAATGAAGGTGAAGACTAGTAAAAGAGTAATCAAAACTACGAGACTAAATTTATTGACAAATTGCTAAGTTACGTTGGATCAGTAGGAATTAGTAGGAAATTATAACTTAGAGTAGCACTAAAGAAGGTTAATCATCTGACCTTGTTTTTAAGCTTTGATTAAAATTTTTTTTTCGAGGTTTGGCAAATTCCTTTACCATAAAGATATTATATCTTTTAAAGAATCATGCAAGCATCATTCGATGAACGACACATCCACGTGTGGGGAAATCAAACCCAGAGAAACTATGGGTGCAGACTCCCTTAGGATAATACTGACTAAACCTTTCTAGGTTTATTGTTGTATTTAACACTTTGCGGAATGATCGCATCTAGGTGAGCAACATCGCAGAGTGATAACTCCACTCAGACCCATAGATCCTTTAGCCCATTACCAGGTCTCCATCATCCGGTTACTGTTGCTAGTTAAGAGCTTAATTCTCCGCTATTTTGATTATGGCTGTTTCGTTTATGATGACATAACTGATGAACTCAACAAAAAACTAGAGAAATCTCTGAATGCCTGCATCAGATTTGTATATGGCCTTCCCAAAGGGGAATACATTACATCATATAGAGTTAGAGCTGATCTACTTAATATGGCAAAGAGAAGGCAATTCTTTATGGGTAATTTTCTTTTCTCCTTCTTCCAGTCTGGGGCTTCTGAGTATTTGTTTGAAATTTTAAAATTCAAAATCAGTGATAAAAAGTACAAATGCCGACTTCGCGATAGAAAAACTCTACTTTCACTGCCTGCGCATCGAACTTGCAAATTCCAAAAATCATTTGTAATAAGGGGTTCCAGATTATGGAATAAAATGGCGCATAATATTAGGAGCGCAAGATCTCGTTATATCTTTAAAAAAGTGTTAATTAATTTTATCTTCAATATAAATAACAGCATATTTGAAATAACAAACTTGTAAAATTATTAATTTCTGCTACTCTTTTGTTTTTTAATGCTTTATCTTAGTTTTGTTTTTTCTTATTTTTTCTCTGTTTTGCACAGAGACCTCCTATTTGATGTTATATTAAATATAATGGGCCATATTGTACTTATATATAGTCTTGTAAACTTACTTATATTTAAATATTTACTTTAGACTACTTAATCCTGTGTCGGTTTAACTCGGCCATTTATAAATGGATAGATTATCTATTACTATGTTCTTCGATGGGCTACTTAGTCCTATGAACTTTATACAACAATAAATAAATAAATAAAAATAATGCAGAATTCGATATGCCGCCACACGTTCTCAGTTTCTAACATAAGAACAATCATGTTATCAGGAGTGACTTCAGTGCCCACCGCCCGAATTTTTTTTCGTTTTTTCTTCCCATCGCAAACAATGGAAGAGAGTTTGCACCGCGTTACCTACAAGGGTGTCGCAGAATCAACACGATTTCCCACCCTTCAATTTAAAACGTTTTAAATACTCGTTGAAACAACCATGACCCGTCAGCGTCTGCGTCATACAGTAGCCAATTTCACCGTGATTTCTTTCTTATCATCTAGCGACATGTGGAAGATGGCGATGACTTCAACTTCCGGTAGATTCCCCATTTCATCTCGCCTGCCACTCCTCGACTAATCTACCCCTGGCAATCCTGCAGATTAGAACCCTCACGCGCTGTCTGTCTTTATCTAGGGGTTTTTCCAATCTTTAGGCTCCTGCGGCAACCCGAATTCTTTACATCTGAGGAATCCTGCAAAAGAGGAAGAATCTATCAACTTAATGTTGATGTTCGTGATGCCCCCCTAGCGACAAAATTTGTATAACATTGTACGGTCGGTTATTGTAACCAACTGGATGTTGTTTAACTACTTGATTGCTGAAATAAGAGTACCATTTATATAATTTAATTAATGGTAATATTATTTCAACAATCAAGTTGTTAAACAACATCCAGTTGCTTGCAATCACCTACCATACAATGTTATAAAAATTTGTCGCTAGGGGCGCATCATGAACTTCAACATTAACTTGATAGATTTTTTTTTTTGCAGGATCCCTCAGATGTAAAGAACTCGAGTATCAAAATGCCGTTCACACAAGTTACTAACAATACTTTTTATAACAAACTTCTAAAAAAGGCGTGTAGAGAACAAAAGAATTGTAAATATTTAAATAAAAGTAAAAACTTGCATAGTACTATTAACAATGAGCATGTATTCCAGAGTGAAAAACACTGAGAAACTAAAAATTGTTTCCCGAAATACGGTGAAGTAGAAAAAGGTGTAAAGGGAGAGGGTAACAAAAAAACCAACTCAAAAGATAATAAATGTCAAAACAATATTTGAGGTTCAGTTATTGAACAGTCATTAACAGAATATTTTATCAGAATTAACTGTCGTTATTATTTGCGGCAGAACTTAAATACATAAAAGAAACTTCATTAATCTTAATTCATTATATCCTTTTTAAGATAATTCGACATTCATAAATTGGTTTGAAAGACATTCTAATTAATGTAATTTCCGAAGAAATGAATCATTGTCATCTAATGTTTGTGGCACATTAATGTATTTAAAAACGATGATTATTTTTTTTCAGCTAAGTAAAATTAGATAGTGGATTCGTGGAATGAATAGGTTCCTATTAAGCTTTCCTCATCCTTTCAAAATTTGAAATATAGAGTTTTTCTGAGTTTTTGTCTAATATTTAAATTTTTTTTAGAAACATTGTTTTTATTTGTAAAATTAAAAAATGTTATTTTATATGTCTCGAAGTATTTTCTACAAATAAAAAGACAAAATCTAGAAAGATATATGAGTTGGATTTTCTTCTGATACATTGCGACATATTTGTAGATCTATTCACACCACATCATGCTGAGCGTGTCAGGAATAAAATATATCAGCGATCAAGTAAATACACCACTTCAACGTACTTTTATCGAATGGTTTGAACAGCGTTCCAGAAATACGCATTGATACGTCGGTTACGATTACCTGTTTCTTGAATCCCTTATGATGGGTAACAAAAAATGCAAAGTCCATTTGAAACAAGCATAAGATATTTTAAACCGTAAAAATTTTGTTTGTATGTTAAATAATAATAAATATTCATATTTAAAAAAATTAATTTAATGACTATTATAAAATATAACATTTTCTCTAATTGCACTCTGTGTATTTGAAAATAATAAAAGAGTTAGAAATTTTACAAATTGAATTCAGAGGTCTTATGAATTCGAGATTCAAGAGAGTTGAAATCTTGATATATACAGCAGGTCGATAGATTCTCATAGTGAACAAACACAGGGTCAGGAAGTAGAGATATCGGAAAAATATAGAGAGTCTCAACTTTCTTAAAATTGTATTACAAATAGAATTTCCTAAATTTTATTACTCCACATTTTCTGAGCTGAAAACTACAATTTTTCAAAAATTCGGAACAAATTCGTTCGGTCAAAAATTTTCAAGTATCTCTTTCTATTTGAAATCTTCTCTTTTATAAAGAAAAAATTAATTTAATATTGAAGAAAACTACATCAAATATATTTTCAGTGATTCTTCAAATTGTATTATGTAATAAATATACTTTTCAAGGTTTAAATATATAATAAGTTAATAAAAGTAAAAAGTTCTAAATCAAATAATCGTTTCACGAAATAAAGAAAGCAGAAATTGATTTAATGATGATTTATTTAATTTGGAAAGTGAAACAGATGTTGCATAAAAGATGCAGTCCATTGTAATACTGTGAAAGATAAGAAATTCTTCAGTTTTAGAAATTAGAAATAAATGAAAACGAAACGAATCTTATGTTTAATCAAACAGAACACGTTGTTCTTGAAAAAATCGGGAACTGTTTATAAAGTATTGGATACTTGATAATATTTTCTGTTTTATAAAAAACTTTCACTGATGATTCATGAACATATAAAAGGATTCCAGATAATTCAGTGCAGAGAATTATTTGTTGTTTATAACTTTGTCCCAATTAATTGTTATTGAAAAAAAAATTATCAGGTTCAATATTTTGGGACTAAATTAATTTAATTTGTTGGGCGCCAGATTTATTTTGGATCAATTAAAAGAAAACAAATGAATCGTCAATAAGTGATAATAAAAAAAATGATTAGAAACTTAATTAAAATAATCAAGAATTAATCTGGTAGAAAACCGAAAACAATAAGATGCTCTATTTGGACTAAATTCGCAAAAAGGAAAAACTTAAAGAATAAAAGGAAAGAAATTGATCCAATCAAAATCTTTAAATAAAATTTATAGACCGAATTTAAATTTATAACTGAAATCCAAACAGAATAATAAAAATTATCACTTACTTTTCAGATAATAATATATATTTAAATATCTAACGTTTATAAATTAATCAATTTTACAAAAATCAATTTAATATTTTTGAGCTTAGGTTGCCTATCGAATTTTGAATAAATTTTTTAATCCAAAGCAATAATGATCATCTATTAAATACAATATTAAATAGACTAAAATATTACATTAGGTACCTAAGTTCATATAAATAATAAGGAAATTAAGACTCAATTTATATTTAAAAAAATTAAGGAAAAGACAATTATTTAATTTACAATAAATTGGATAAGATGTGAAATTATAGGGAAAATAAAAAGAAATGAGTTTTAGTCTAACGGAAAAAATCAATAAGGAATCGAGATTACAAACAAAACTCTTCAATTAAATTTAATTAATTAACCCAATTCTAAGAAGAACCAAATTAGAGAAATTATATTTTCTCTTAAAATAATCAACAAAATCTTACCGAAGATCAATTCCAAAAATAGTCAGTCTAAAATTTAATTATTTTTTTTAATGAACCAAGCCTTGGAATGTCGTAAAGTTTCCGAGATATTTTTATTTTATTTTTTTTATATTTATTTTTTAAAAAATCTGTTTAATTCCTTCTAGAATTTTTTTTCCTTTCTGTCAGAAAAATACAACTTATTTCAATTAGGAAAATGAAGCTTATCCACTGAATGTGCAGTACCGCCACAAAGATCTGTTGTACGGTTCTCTCATTTTTCACACAATAATTTAATTTGTTGCTTTCATTTTCTTAGGGAAATATAAAGAACCGACGTGGCGCCAGAAAGACTGAAAAATGGAAACCAAAAACAACCAATTTGACGTATATTGAAGATGTAAGCCACAACACAGTAAATAATGCGCTTCGTTTCACTTTATCCGAGAAAATTATCTAAAATGAACTTTACGGATCGTACACGATACGCAGACTCATTCTAACAATGTTGCATCGTTATCGTTACACATCTCATCTAATATGCATGTGAATAAAGTTTCAAAAATGCATACATCTAACAAAACTTTATTTCTTTTCCGCTCACCATTTGCCCAGCGATTCTACGATTTCTCAGTCGATATTTGTTGCGAAAATTCGAAAGCTTAAGCCTAATCCTATGCCACGGCACGTTCCAACGTTTGAACCAACGGATCGGTAGCTCGCTTTTCGTTAGTGTAAACCGCAAAGTGCTTGCGCGTTAGATAAATTTACATAAATTAAATTCCACTTGGAAAATGCGCTTGTGCCACGCTCGGCTTGCGCCATCGCTCTTTTCCTTTTTCCCATTCCATCTTTCCCAGACCCTCATTCACATTCTGGCTTTCTCACCATCTCTATGCGATTAATATATCCGTTTAAGAGAAACATGTTAAATTGAAAAAGTATGCTTCTCTTCAGGTATTGCAGGAGAGGTAAATCTAATGAAAAAAAGTTTAAACTAAAACAATGTATTTAATTACTGATTTTAAGCTTTAGATTTTATTTCGGTTAAATAGAGAACACTTATCAGGTATTTGTCATGTTTTAAATGAAGACGATATGTGGTATGACGCATGACACTATGTTTAAATGTTTAATTTTTAATTAGTTAAATTTTAATATTTAATGTAAACAAATAAACAAAATAAAAATAAATATCTCGCGTCAAGTTATTTTATTGAGAAATAACTAAACAACAAAATAATAAAACAATAGACTAATGAAATTAATCAACTTCAACAAAATTGTAAACAACAAGCCACGACTAACTAACTTTCTGGAGAGTGGAGAGTAAGGATCAGCACAAATACTAATTCAAATTTTCACTATAAATTGACATTTATTAATTTAAGATATATCGAAAGGTTTACAAAATAGTCGGCCGCATAGCACGTCCCTTAAAAAAGACGCGCACTGAACACTGACTCGATTTTTTACAATTTTTGGTCGGAGAATCGACTCCAATAAAGACAAATTCAATTTATTATTAAAGGAGCTCACCTGCATTGGTCTACGCCCCTGTATTGCTCCTCTACCAGACATTTATATATTTAATTCTCAAAAATCTATAACAATTGTCCAATGACATAAAGTGCTCAATATGCACACCAGAACTGGAATGACAATAGGCTGAACGCGTTGTCATCAAGCCACAATTCTGACACAATCACCCCTTCGCGACAAACCAGAGACAAAATCGTTCCAAGTTCAGAGTTACGCCGAGATCCGTCACCGTTGCGTAGCAACCGCTAGCGACCGAACTCTGTCACGCGGCGAAGTGGCGGTCTCGTCCGCCCACCCCTGTATCTCCGTCGTCTGCAAATTGTTGTACCAAATGAAAACAATAACCGCCAACCTCGTCTTCTGATCCTGGCACTCTTGTCAAGACGGAACACACATTCGTGCCTAGTGCCAGAATGATCCCCCGACGAAGGACTCGAACTCCAGGAAACGACGATCCTCAGGGCAATTTCTCAACAAAATAAAAGTAAAGAATTCTCCACCTTGTCATATGAAAGCGAGTCAGGTTCGAGCAAAAATTAGAACAGATTTTTGTAATCAATATTTGTTGTTTTCAACAACAATTCCGGATTGGCAAGTTGGCAGGTAAAATAAATTAATAATTAAATAATTGAAATAAATTAAATAATTTTTAGATTCAAATTTAAATAACCTAAAATTAAGATTAATTCAAAACTAACGAATTAAATTGAATAAACAATTGAAAAATAAATTAAATAAAAAGTTTGTTTGATTTCAGAGTGCAAGCTCAAAATAATAAGGCACAAGTCACCAAGATTACACCCGACTGTACAACAGTCACAACACTAAACAAAATCTTGATAGGTTTCAACAAAAAAAAACTTGATTTTCTTCTAAAAACGTTTTGGTCATTCTCGTACATAAAAATCTCCGGACTGAAGGTCAAACTTATTTTAAATCAAATTTAGAAGAATTTAATTAATTTATCTTCTTTTACCTAAAACAATATGGCAATTGTTCTATTTCAACAGTTAAAACTAATTTGAAGAATATTTTTAAGAAGTTTAAAAACAAATCTGAGAAGAAACATCCAACTAATACTGTTTACAAAATTTAACTGTAAAAATTGTCCAGCATATATATTGAAGAAACAAATAGAGCTCTTTAGGAACGCATCAACGAACATAAAAATATTAAAGATTCAGAAATAGTGAGACACAAAGAGAATTTTAATCATGATTTTGACTAGAACAATAGTTTAATTTTAAACAGAAATAAAAATTGTCAAAAACGTTTAATTTTTCGAATGATGCAAACTAAATTTTACGACATTTCCATTTATTAAAAAAGAAGATATTCAATATTTAATTTACATCTACAAACAGTTTTTAAGAAGTATTAAATATAGTTGATAACCGAAAAACAACAATTTCTGAACAAATTTGTCAATTTTTTATTTATTAAAAGGATATTTGTTACTGATTATGTTCAATGCAGTGCAATACAAATACAACAAGTTTTTACATTTCAAAAAGAAAAATACTTTTTTTTACCAAATATCGTCTTCATGCATCTAAAATATCATAAACTCCTGGTTCCTTAATTTTTGGAAACAATTTCTAAGGTTTATAAGATTCAATTATTTGTAAAATTAATAAGGAACGTTTAACAATTAAAATTAAAGTTTCCTAATAATTGATGAAAGTTTCCCAATGTTTTGACGAAATTTCATTATTACTGTGTAAAACGTATTTTCACCGGAAAATGTAGAATGTTCTCCAAAATTTATTGATGAATTTTCTATGCTTACAATGTGTGTACCAAGAAAATTTCAGGAAATTTCAGTTGTTAATTAAATTTACCAACAATGAAACAAATTCAAAAACATTTTGTAAATCTAACATTGTTCAGCAATTAGTAGTTAATTATAGAATGTTTATTATGTTTTTAAACATATTTAAAATCTAGAAAAGTTCATATTTGATGTAAACACACATCACATATGCTATAAAGTATTTAAATTCAGCATATTCATCAGCGACTTTATTTATTCACGTAAACATGTTGGCTCATTATTTAAGCTATAAAACCTCTTTTGACTGATATTATGACAAACAAAAATTTTAATTCATAATTATCATGGTTTTTGGTCATTTAATTAAAGAAATAAGTGGAGATGTACTTTTATCGCATAAACTGTTGTGTTTTGTTTGTTTTTGTATTTGTTTGATAAATTTTATATCCTTTTTTATATGTACTTAATTAAACGAAATTTTATTTTTAGTAGAGACTCGATTAAATTATAATCTAAAAAGCTTTGAGTGGAATTATCTGTGAAACATAAGCTTACTAATTAAATTAATAATATTTTTATTCATTTGTACTTAGAGAAAATAGAAGCTTTAAATACTTTTTTAAAAAAACTTCAGTTTTTAAATATTCTTAATCAACCTTTTTTGTAATATTTACTTTACTTTTAATATAACTTTATTGCTTTTTAGTATGATGTTACTATCTTTCTAAAATTACTTTTACCCTTTGTTTAATATTATTTTTTCTTTATTTTTTAGTCTTTTATTATTTTATGAAACAATTTTAAACAAGCCTGCTCACATGTTTCACAAGAACCAATTTCACTGCGAGCTGTTATGCAAATTGAAGTTTTCACAAAAGAAAAAGCAAAGCGATCATATAACGGACTTCCCGAACTCTATATTAACAGTTTCGCTTTAAAGGAATCTAATAACATTTCAGAGTTGCTTGTCTACTTCAAGCAACAAGATTTCTGAATTTTCCGTGGCTACAACCCTCATATCAAGATAAACTTTTTTTTTGGCATTCTGATTGAATCTGAAATGTTAACAGAAGAAAAGAAATTCATTCTTTTAAATTATTAAACTTCATATCACTCCTAAATTCACATTTGAATAAGCAATTTCATCTCTGAATAAAAAGTACCAACTTAACTATATATGATTGTCTTGAAAGCAGATTATACATAATTGATCCCACACAATTACTAAAGTTTTCATATTTGAACATTTAAATCTAGAAGCATCTTGTTATTTAGATTGAAAAGCTCTTTAAATTGAAATTCTGTAGATCCAATATTTCTAAATTAAACGACCAAAGCTTTTAGGCACCGACATTATTAATGTAAATATTTGAGATAACTTTATTCATACTTAAAAGTTCCTCAAATTAGTGCTTCTAAACTATAAATAAGTTCTAAATTAAATTCCTAGAAGCTTCCAAATTACAAATGTTGGAAAGTTTCACGGCCTTGAGACCGAAATCTTGGAAGTTAGAATATAAAACCATTATTTTTCAAAAACTTTCAATGCCCATTGTAGAAGCAAATTGCTCCTGACACGGCATTGTATTCTGCAATGACGGTGACTCACTGCACCTGCTTTCCTATTATCGTAAAATGCATATTCCACCAACAATATTTTCTTCTTAGTAATCATGATTTATATTTACATTTTTCAATTTAATGGTTAATTTTTTTCTCGTTATAACCAGTGCACCCTTGAATTGATAAAAGCACAATTCAGTAATAAAAGAAGAGGGACAGTTTGCATTAAATTTAACTGTTATAAATTATTTAACTGAATCAAAACGATTTATGGAAAAAGCTTCTCTTTAATCAGAGTTTTTTGTCACTGTGCTTTCTTGCGAAATAAATAATGAAATGAGTAAGTGAAATGGAAAGACGTAACATAATTTCAGATAAAACACCTAGCACTATGAGTTCTCAACAATTCTCTCGCTCTCCGTGTGTTTTCTTTGCCTTTTCACTTATTCATGCTCCAGCTTAATCATTCTCTTCTTTTCTTTCTGGTTTCTTCTTTTAGCTTTCTGTAGAACAACTGAACCTCACTAATGTTAGTTTCTTCCAGTTTTATTCACTTTCGTGTTCAAACTCATTTGGACCCGCTGACTCACTCATCTTACTTTCTATGTCACTTTAATGATTCTCTTTATTTTGGCACGCGAGAACCAACTTTAGAATCTTTTTCTCAATGACAACCGCTTAATATTCTTCACCAATAAATTTTACTTATTTTATAATGTCAGTAGAGCATACAATAATAATCGACCACTTTCGTGTTCTTTAAGGTTCATGACAGTATCATTATTTGTCACAATATTTTTTTTATATACAGAATTATTTAAAAATATTTATAATAAATTGTTTTTCTTTTCGTTATGTTTCTTATTTTTTAGATAAATCCACAAAATAATATAGAAAAATCTGATAGAGGAACACTGGCAAGAGACAATTTAGTATTAGATCCGATTTTAAGATCTTGTAATATTCAGATTTTAAACGAGGTACCTATATAAGGATAAAATAAATTTTACTATTGAATGGATGGAATCGGAAAGAAATGCACAATACACTTATGTGCAAAAACATGATATATTTAAAAGAGTGGGTTATTTTGCGTCGTCGACACAAACGAACGTAGATGAACCAGGTTTGTCTGAATCCGACAAACTACTAACGCCAACAAAATATAGAAATATATAAAAATTTTATTTGTAATTGGATTATAGAAATAAATAAATAAATAAATAAGCAATAATAATAATAATAAATGAATAAATAATAAAATAAGTTTTTTTCTTCCTTTTCAACAAATAATTGATAATTTTATTTATAAAAATATAAAATTTTTTGTATTTTCTTAGAGAAATACATTTTTTTTTCTTTTGCATGGTTACACTCAGAATGAATATAGAAGAAAAGTTAGCTAAATCTGGATACAAAATTCCGACTAGGGCTCTTAACTTTAATCAAATGTACAAAATAAGAATAACATCAGCTGTTTGTCCTTCTGAACTAAAAGGAAAAGTAATTAAGCATCGAGAAGAGTATATGAACATAATTAAAAAGATGGAAGAAGTATATGAAAAAGAACCAGGGGATTACTTTTGTGCTGCATAGAACCGTTTTCGGATTTCTTTCTTCCTAAATTATTGATTAAATTAACAATTTAAATTGTTATTCAATTTTGTACTAAAAAAACCTTCGATCAATGACAACATAATGGAGTTGTTCAGCTTGTAACAAAATTTGAAAGAATCTAAGACAATCCCCCTATATTTCGTCCAACTTATATTTTTTAGAAAGTAATACAAAAACATATTTTGAATTTCGCGCGCTCGTTAGGTTGCAATCCTGAAAACAGCTGATCTAATATCAGCCAACTTCAAACCTTACATTCCTAAACTGCAGTTTAACCTGAAAAAGTTTATTTTCAAATTTTTGATTCAGTATTATATAATATCTTTAATAGAACTAAATGTACTTTGGTCTTTTCTATTGACAAAACTCTTCAAAAAAATATTTTCCTACATAATCATAAAGATTTTGTTCCTTTTTAAAAGAAAAAAGATTTAATTTATTAAATGTTTTGGGCCCGTATCATTTTGACACAAATTTTTTCGTGCAACTTGTTATATTGTACTCCCGAAGATGAATGTTATATTTTACTCCTACTAAAATCAAAGATTTTTAAGTTTTAATTATTCAATAATTGAACTTACTGGATTAATTAGGTCTTTTAATATTAATTTAATGTATTAAAATCAACTATTTAATAAATAAGACTTAAAAGTCTTTGATTTTAGAAGGAGTAAAATATAACATTTATCTTCGGGAATACAATATAACAAGTTGCACAAAAAAATTTGTGTCAAAATGATACGGGCCCAATGTTTTTAATACACAAATTTGATTTTGCTAAGATTAAGATTCTTAATTATGAAAATAATGAATATAAATGACGAAATTTACAAATAATTTATATACAAAAAAATATTAGGTTTACAATTAATTTTAATACACATATAAATATGGATTAGGTCAAGCTTATTCGTATTTAATTCAAACTAGTAAATTTTAATTTAAAAGAGGTTAATTTTTATATTCGTTTCTTAATAGTAAATTTTGATGTTTAATATATTAACATATTAATTATATAATATATTATAATATTATATTTATATATTTCTTAATATCGATTTTATTTGCTTTTATAACCTTCAAATGTCATGAGTTTTCAACAGTGTGTATTTATCAACTTTTTATAATTATGTAATCTATCTTTTATACAGAAATCTCCTCTTGGAGGTAAGATATTTATATTTGTAATTTTTGTATTGTTTTTCATTTTGTAAACTTTAATATTATATTACAAATTTCTATTATTATTCTTCAAATATAAATTAAATGGAGCATTTCCTGACCTGATGAGGACAATAAATTTGTCGAAACATGTTGGCCATTAATTATAAATTTATTTGAGGTTTTATTTATTCGCTACAATGCCTCGTTAAAATTGATTTCAAAATAAATAATGCGAATTGTAAAAATGTTTTCAAAAAGAAAAAAAAAGTCTATAGTCTCTTTAGCAGTGAATTTGACCACAAATTGTATTTCTGTTTGAATTTGATAACCAATATCCCGACTGAAATTTTTTATGTGGAATATTATATGAAATTCATTTAAAAATTTATATGAAAATGGTTATGAAAAATTATGTCAAAAAGTATATAAAAATTCATATGAAAAAGGACATAAAGAAATGGTGTCAAAAATGATAGGAAAACTATGAAAATTGTCATAAAATTCTATGTCAAAAATATCATAAAAATTGAAATAAAAATTAATAAATAGTAATAAAACATTGAATAATAATCACAAAAAATGGTAACACCACTAAATGGATTTAAAAAACAAATAATCACAGAAACAAGATAAGTGAAGAAAATAAAAACTAGATTTTTATTTTAAAAAATATATTTATTCTATTTAATTATATACATCACGTGAATCCTGTAATAATACAATAGAAATTTTATAAATTTTTATGAAACAATTTGATGTTTTATTAACATAAAGATAGTGATAAAGTAAATTAATATATTTACCGTTCTTAAAAGAATGTAATCACATCATTCATTATTCACTAAATACATTTTTTAATATTCCGAAAACCTTATATTTTTTATAAAAGAGGGGAAGAAACCGTTAGAAACGGTTGCTCCTTTCACGAGCCTTACGCACATGTTTACCAGATCCCAACCAAGGCTCTAAGAGGAAGGGTGTCGAGGAACGTTGTAGATAAAATAAAATTTAAAAAGTGTTTCTTTCCATCTTTTTAAAAATAAAGTTTTTGCAAAATTAAATTCTGTGTAAAGTAAAAAGTGTATGATGTAATTTTATTCTTTTAAGAACTATACATATTTTAATTTACATTATCATATAATCTTTATGTTAATAATAAACATCAATTTGTTTAATAAAAGTTTATGAAATTTGTATTATGTTATGTCACGATTGACATTACTTATACAATTTAAAAAATTAAATATATTTTTTAAAAATCTTTTCATATCACTTTTGACAACATTTATTTATGTCCTTTTTCATAAGAATTTTTATATACCTTTTAACATCAATTTTCATAACCTCTTTCATACAAATTTTTACATAAATGTCATGTGAAATTCCACATGAAAAATTTCAGTATGGATTCTTAAAGTTATCCAATCTACGATTTATAATTAACTTCTTTTTTTAATTTTATTCTGATCAGAATTTTTATAGAATAGATTCTTATTTTACGCATGTGAATGTGTTGAGCGCTGGAGTGATTTCTCTTGTAAAAAAAAGATTTATAATAAAATTTGTGCCAGATGAACCAATTTTGATACATTTTCACTTATATTGAAATTTAAGTTGTTAAGGCCAGGTTACTCTGAACAATTTTGAAAAAATCGAAATTTTTTTTCATAAATTACTACTGCATACTCGCAGAAATAGTATAGAATTAGTCCCAAAGGTCAGCAAGACCGAGAAGCAGGTACAAAAGAGTGGGGAGCAAGGCACTTTACTGATAGGGCCAGAAACAGACGTGTTGATCGAGCTGAGCTAGAAGCTACTGAAGCGTCTAAGGATCACAGAACTGCTTTAAGAAATGCAAGAATTCTTCAGAATGATGCTTACGAAGGCGAGGAATTAATTGTGTATGCAGCTGGAATGGATATGTAAGTAAAATTCACTTTTTTACGATTTTTCACGAATAAAAACTTTGAACTGATTTTTCTTCGAACCACGTTTTTTCGCATGGATGACACTCTCATTTCGAAACTATTGCACTTATCGATATGAACCAAACGGCATTTTACTCTTTAGATATCTGGCTATGGCCTTAAGCAGAACCAGGAATATTCATTATTATTTAAAAAAGTTATAAACAATTAAAAGTGAAAAAAAAGGTTGAAAAAATTCAAAAGTCCGACATTTTATTTTTTTTCATTGAAAATGTTTCATTCTGCTTGAGGCCATAGCCAATTCGATACAGAACATGAAACCGTTTTGTTTTTTGCTTTCAGATAATTCTTTTCCAAGAAATTATGTCATCCATCTACGAAGTAGAGAACTTTCAGCAGCCATTTTCAAGACCGACATTTTGAAAAAAAAAAATTTCAAGTAACTTCATGTATGTACTATCATATGTAAAAAAAACTTATTACTTAACATTTTTTGTATTATAAATAAAATGTATTGAAAAAAATCATGTTTTTCAGAGTAAGCTGGCCTTAATAAAAAGAAATAATCTGTGCAATTTGTTTAATTTCTATTTGATGTGACCTTTTTGATGTATAATTATATCATAAGACATCTTTTAGGATTCATCACCATCTTCAAAGCCGCACTTCTCAAACATACTTCTTATGCTCATGACACTTCGAAAGCCCTCGGGAATGGATAAGCACACAGGGCAATTCTCCATGTTCCATGTGACAATTTAACCCATTACACGAGAAATTGTAGACATGTTCTATCTTATTTACACATGTCAATTTGCATGTTTGATGCCATACATATTTACAAAATACACTCTCTCTTCTTTTTTCTCTTTTTTTTTCAGCATCGTTTTGCTCAACGAAGGTGATCCTATACTTGATCCACTCTATCGACATTGATTACATTGCTAGATCTGCAATCATTTAAATTTTCATCAACTAAAATTCATATCTTTTATATCTGCGATAATTTACATTGATTGGAATTTAGATTGATAGAAATTTGGACCATTTGAAATTGAAACCAACTTGTATAATTTTTTTTAACCTAGGTTTTAGTGTAAATTTATCGCTGCTTTTTTAATAATAAACACTGCATAAAATGATTCTTTAAAGAATGCAAAGTGATTCAGTTCATGTAAAATTTTAATATTGCAAAAATTGAGTAGAAAAAGAAGAAATGAATACGTTCTATTCATCTTGCAAGATGCAGCATCTTTGTTGAGAGAATACTTTGAATAAAGAATTATAATTGCTCTGAACCGCTAAATCGCATTCATTTCCAAGTCAGTTGGGTAACATTTGCATCTTCGCGAGCACAGTGTAAATGGTGCACCGAGAAATAATGCTTGTAGTTTCCATCCGTATTGTTTCAAATGACCTTAAGCTGCTTTATTTCCTTCTGTTTCTTTCTAGAATTATTGAGTAATGTTAGGACCTGACATTCTTGCAGAAATAAGAGGTGTCAGAGTTCAATGCAGATGCCTCGGCAAACATTAATTTTAAAAATAAAAGTTGAAACACAGATATTAGAAGAAAAAGATCTTCATGATAGTTTTATATCAGAATGTGGAATTCTTTCGAAAAATACAATTTATATTTCTTCCCAGAAGTAAATTTCCAAAAGTTACAAACTTAGAATGTTAATTACAATAATTTGTTTATTGATTTTTGAGTAATTATTCTCCGATTTTGAGAAGTAGAAATTCGAAGATGGGGGGTTTTCGAAATGCCGAAAGAAGATATGATTGGTTTTTTGCAGTTAAATTGAATAAAACTATATTAATTTAGTTATTCTAATGAAATCAATTATAACAACAGTAATAATTTCGTAAATAGGATTTTTATCAACTTTGCATAAATGGAACTTCATAAGTTTTCTAAATCATGTTTTGCTCAGTTACTAGATCTAAAAAAAGAATAATTTTTAAGTCATCTCAGTATGTGTAACGCGAGGAGGACACTTGTATGAAGTTTTAGTTCTCCAAACATTTGCATGCTACAAGAATCCAAGTTTTGACATGATCTACTTAAAATGAGTTTATCATTATAATTCTTCCATTTTTCATTAGTTAACACCAAAATAATTATTTTATTTATAGTCTCATTATAGTTTCCTGCAAACGTGAATAATTTTGACTGGCTTCTGTATTAACTGCATTAAATTTAGATTCACTGTTTAAATATTCATCCTTCTCTTTCACCAAGAAATCCTCTGTCTATATTCTGTAAATTTAGTTTCTACATTAACAAAATCTTTCTAAAAATTCATCAGATTTTTATATCTTCTATAACCTGTAAAAATTAAATAAGCTACGTAAAAGATTCATTTTTCTACAGGTGTGTGTTCCCGTGACCTAATTTTACAGCTGAACGATAAAGTCCTCATTTTATTTTCTAAATATTACTTTTAGCCATTAAACATAACAACATTTATGCACCTTGCTCTTGTTTTTTGACAATTTTTTTGAATAGTGTGAGTAAAATTGTTACAATTTCTATCCGATTCTAAAATTTTTTAGTTCAATGATTTCAATAATATTACTTTTTTCGTTAAAGTATCTTAATTGTTTGTCATTTAAGGTTAGGATATTTGTTTTGTACTGTGATTTATGTCGTAATTGATATTAGAATTTATTGCCAAGTGGTTAGTTTTTTCATTTAACTTAAAATAATATTTTATTAAGTAAACATTTTAAATATTATAAAATAAGTGTAGTTATAATAACAAAAATAATAAAGTAATTGTAAGTATAGGTAATGAATGATAATAATAATTTTATTAAATTTCCTTTTCTTTGTAAATTTTTTATTTATTTACATTTTTAATCAAATTAATAACAATAATAATAATTAACTACTCTTCTGCTCTTCGTTATTCCTAATTATTCTGAGACGTATCCTTAAAAGGGATTAATGAAAAAATTGTTTCAATCAAATCTAGTTTGTTTGAATGCAACAAAATTTGTTTTAATTGAACAAATTTTATTTATAAAAATTGTAATTCATCTGTGATATACAGACAAATTATTAATAAATTATTGACTATTTTTGTTTTTAAAAGTATAAAGTAAATAAAGATAATAAAAAGTGATAAAAATAAATACACACTCTTTCTCATAATAATTAAAAAAAACTGTTATTTTTTCTTCTTCTTACATTATATTTTAATGACATTAATTTTTAATTTCCTTATATCGACGCCTCTCGTTCATAAAATGCTTATTCAATTGTCAAAAATATATAATTCTAATTCAAAGCTCAGTTCAATATGAAGCTAGTTCGTGGTCCGTGCAATATGAATCCAACTCAATGTTCAGAATAATATAATGCTAACTCAAAGTTTTGTTTACAATAATTGAAATCGAAGTTTAAAAACAACGAATAATAAAATTCTAATTTAATCATGATATTATTTCCCGCTTCTTCGTCTTTAGATATGAAAATAATTTAATTTTTTCTGTTATTATGAATAATTTAACATATGGAATCTAGTTTATAAAAAAATAATATTAAATTTAGATCTTAAACTTTAAAATTTTAAATTTAAAACTAAGTTAAATAATTTTTAAACCTTTCAATTAAAAATATTAACAATTTAGATAAATCTTAGTATTGTTATTTTAGGCTATTAAAAGTATTTTAAATTAGTTTTTTTAATTAAAAGATTAAAAAATTAGTTAGTTTTTTTAAAAATCCTTAATCTAAATTTCATGTTATTTGTTTAAAAATTAGAAAGGAGTCATTTATAAATGTTTATAATATATAAACAATTAGTGCTTTTTCATTCTTATAATTGAAGAAATTAATATTTCTTTTTTTAGTAATCTAAAAATGTTAAAAAATTGACGCTTTTTAGGTGTTATATTTTTAAAATTGTAAAAAAATTTACATCCTTAAATATACAAATAAAGATTCAAGATTATATGTGTTAATATTGATATCTTTTTTAATTTTCGTAGCATTTTAAGAAAAAAATTAAAAATTGGAGAAAAAAATTCAAAAATAATAAAAATAATAAGGAATTGATGAAATTAATAAAAAAATTATTAACAAAATTAAATAAAGGTAAATAATTGTAAAATGATTTTAGAATATGAAAATTAAAGAAAATAATTAAAAGTCGAGGTAAAATATTGAAAATTTATGACATTAATTGAAAAAAAAATTAGAATAATATGAAATTGGAGAAATTAATTTAAAAATGATAAGAAGGATTGAGAATTCAAGAAAATAATTAAAAAATTTAAAAATTGAACAATTAAATGAAAAATGAAAAAATAATTAGCAATTCATAAAACTGAAAAAAATTTAAATAATGAAAAAATTAAAAATTGGAGAAATAAATTAAATAATTATGTTTAAAAATTGAAATTTGATGTAAATAATTGATACTTGACATAAATAATTTAAAGTTTAAGAAATTAATTAACAAATAATGAAATAATTTAAAATTGGAGATTATATTGAAAAATGATTAAAATAATTGAAAATTGTAGAAAAAATAATCAAAATTATTAACAATTAATAATTATAATAAAAGAAATATAAACAAAATTAAAAATAAAGGCAAATAATTGAAAAATGAGTTTAAAAAATTAAAATTAAAGAAAATACCTAATTAAAATTTGACATAAATAATTGAAAGTTTATGACATTAATTGAAAAATAATGAAAATAATTTGAACTTGGAAAAATTAAATAAAAAAAAAGAATAAAAATAATTGAAAATTGGAAAAATAATTTAAAGATTAAAAAAATAATGAACAGTTCATGAAATTGTTTTTACAATAATTTAAAAATGAGGCAATTATATAAAAAATGGCAAAATAAATGAAAAATTAGGGAATAATTAAAATCTGACAAAGGTATTGAGAAATACTATTAATTATTAAGTTTTGATTACGTTAATCAAATAAATGAGAGAATATAATAATTGTAATATTTAAAGATATTATTTTCCAATTTATGGAAATAATTAACAAATGAAAATTGAAACTGAAAGTAAATAAGAATATTAATAAATAAAATAAAGATTCTAATTCATTATTGAGGAAAAAAATGTAACAGTAAAAAAAATAATTTAAGAAGAATGTAATTATAATTTATTGAAAGTGAAATTTAAAATTGGGGAAAAAATTGAAAAACAATGAAAATAATGATTAAAAATTAAAAAAATAATTTTTAAATATTTTAAAAAGTTGACTATTATTGTAAGTAATTTAAATGACAGAAGAAAATAATTGAAATTTTAAAATGATTTTTGATTTAGTAAATTTTACTCTTGCTTAAAAGATTCTTTATCTTTTCAATTTTGTAATATATTAACAAATTTAGATCTTATTTCACAAAGTTTTTTTTTATGTTTTTTGAAATTGGATAATATTTATTGTACGTAAACTTGAATTTTAATTATTTTAAACAAAACTTTGAGTTAGCATTATATTATTCTGAACATTGAATAGGAATCATATTGCACGGACTACGAACTAGCTTTATATTGAACTGAGTTTCGAATCAGAATTATATATTTATGCCAATTAAATAAGCATTTTATCAACCGGAGTCGTCGTTATGTTTGCTATTTTTATTATGACTTTTGTAAATAATAAACAAAAATCCTGTTTGTTAATGTCAAAGATTGAAAGTGTCTTGCGGGACTTATATACACTGAAAAAAATACTGTGATCAGATAAGACATTTAGTTATGTTTGACAGGTTATGTAGGAGTTTGACATAATGCATCGGTGCGCCACTGTCGATTTTACCTAACCTTACAATGTCACTCGCGGTTTCACACAATCGTATGGCTAAAACACAAATACGTATGTCAGTTCCCAAAACAGCAATAAAATATTGCCAATCTGCCCATAATTATTGCAGTTCCACGGAAATATTTTTTTCAGTGCATGCCTTACTATAAAATGATTTCTTGAAAATAAAATGTCAATTTTGACAATCGTTTTGAGAAGAACTGGGACATAAAGTAATTATAAATTACCTGTTTACAGAATTATTTTAATTTATTGGTTAATGTATTCTTTTTCATTGTTAACATTGTAAAAACTTCAGATGTTTACAGCGCGCAATCGTCCTCGTAGAACAAAATAACCAACATTTTGCACTTTAATTGAAGAACAATTGAATAGAAGTCGTTAAATCACCGTTTAAAAAATATCAATACTTGTACAAAAGGCAATACTTTGTCCGATAAAGGTCATCACTTATTAACAGAGTTTGCAGATAAAAAAGCCAGTGGATCTATTTTCTAAAAGCTCATGACACGTATTCGCGGTCAACCACGTGGCTACGATTGGCGGAGCTTCTCCAATTAAGTTCAACGGACCCGAAAAAGCGGCCGTCCAAATACCCGTTCTACAAGTACACCCTGACCCAATTAAATTTAACGACATACATCTCTCTTTCTGTCTTCCTCCTGCTTTTCTCGTAGCGATTTGCTTTTTCTTTCTTTCAACGGCACGAATTGTAAAACTCGCAACATTTTCCACCAACCACGCAAGCACCCCACTGTTTCACGGCCTACTCCTCTACCTTAAAAAATATATGTACTTTCTGATATTAGAAATTCTACTGGAAAAGTTCATTTAATTAATATTAATGCCTGAGGTGGATAATTATTTTTCTTTATAATTACTTTCTTTTCTCTTGAACACGACTATAGAAGCAAACGATGATTGAAATGCAAATGAATCGTATATGTATATGTTCAATAATTAATTTAATTTTTGGACGAACTTTATAAAACCATCTGAGCTTTTATTATTCGACTGGCTCAATCGTAAATGAAGTATAGAAAAGCTTCACACCACGTATAATTAAATCTTGCTAACGAGCTGCAATATTAACTAAATTGCATTGCAAAAATTGATACTTTGTGTTAAACTCATTTGTGTTATTTAGTATGTGTAAATACCAGCAAGAAAGGCACGAAAGTGTTTGGTATTAATTTAACTCTTGAGCGATCGATTCATTCAGGAATGAATAATATTCTTGACATTTATTAATTTGCGAATTATAGCGTCTATTAACTGTTTAACGAGTTTTCCAGTATTATTAACGTCAATGTGCTCAATAAATATTAAAATAAAATTATTCTGAAAATTTTCAACAGCTCTCTGTATTCTCTCACTTTTTTCATAGTTCTAATTATACCTTCACTGACTTTAATAACTTCAATGTGTTAATAAATTGAAGACAGCTTTGATAAAAATTTATTAAGAATTTATCATTTATATGTGAAGCCCACTAAATAAACACATCACTTCCCTTTTGAATTAAAACACTATTAACCACTAAACACTTCACTGATTTTTTTTTATAAAACACTTTTCTCCTAAAGTAAATTAAAATTTCAATTAAATATTACAAAATTACAAAATAAAAAGAGAATAACTAACCTAAAATATTATTTTTAGCAATTTAACACCAAAATAACAACAAAAAACTATGAATAAATATCGAAGATATTGTTGATCAATGAGAGAGCGAGAATGGATCTTACACGTCTGAAGTTTGTCCATAAATTTCAAGATTAAACCTCATTTTTAAATTACAAGAAAAGTTTATTTTTCACCAAATATAAGAAAAAGATTATGTTTCACCAAGCTTTAAGATGGCTTCATATTGAATCAGCGATTGACATAGAATTTTGTCGTCGGTAGGTGTCGAAATATTCTAAATAATTAATTTTAGAACTTAATCATACGCAACGATTTTACAACGAAATTACACTATTTACACACTTTACAAATTTTTAAATTAAACAATGCACTATTAATTCATTATTATAAAATTATACTTATTACTAAAATAACATGCAATTTAATAGGAATAGGGAGTTAAGAATACATAACCTCTACCTGTCAAAATCACTTTTACAACAAAATTACATACGCCACGATTTTACAACGAAATTACACTATTTACACACTTCACAAATTTTAAAATTAAACTATGCTCTGTTAATTCATTATTATAAAATTTTAACCGGAATGGGGAGTAAAGAATACATAACCTCTACCTGTCAAAATTACTTTCACAACGAAGTTACACAATTTACACAATATTAACAAATGTCCCCACACAGCACCGGATTCTTCATTGTATATTATAACTTTAGTAACAAACGTAAACATACAAAATTTTAACAGGAATGAGGAGTTAAGAATACATAACCGCTACCTGTCAAAATCACTTTTACAACGAAATTACACAATTTACACAATATTAACAAATGTTTGTCCACACAATACACTATTATTCCATAATAACATAAATAAATACTTACTAAAAGAATATATATCTCTTTTACTAATAGCAAACGTAAACACACTTTATATTTCACACAGCCAACTTCACTGTATACAAAAAACACGTGGCGGAACTGAATTGCCAATATAATTACATCCAATAAATAAATTGTTATTTAAGTGAACGTCAATTCATTTTAACAACAATTTTCACAAAATAAATGTAAATATATATTATTAATAACAAACTTTCAATTTTTACAATGTAAAGAAATATTAATCGATTAGTACATTATCGAAAATATCGAACAACTAATTGACCAATAGGAAACGCAAAAAATGAGGTACGCGTGAACGTAGCCGAAAGGGTTCTCGTTTTTCTTTTAGGACCGTCAACTCAATTAAAATTATTATAAGTTTAAGTTTCCAAAATAATAAAATGTCATGTAAAGTAAATTTGAAATTAAATTTTAATATTTTACTATGAAAATTATTATATAAATCAGAAAGTCGAAATCGAAAACTATCGATTGTATCTACCAGCCCTATCTGACTGCTGTATGTACAAACCACTGCGCCGTTCGTGATGCCTGGAAACTCGAAATTTTAGATGTCGCCACTTTCCTGTCCCCCTCAGAAATGCGTTGTTTCTAAGTAAATAAATTCTTTTTCAACAATTTAATGTTATAAAATATTATTTTTTTATGAAAATATGTAATACAAAGAAGAGTAAATTTAAATATAGACTGATTTTCATAAGTGTAAAAGTGTGATTTCAGTGATAAATGGCAAAAATCAGGTGTTTTGTGTCCAATTGCAAGTCAGGTTATGTCACAGTCCAGGAAAAAATTGCGGTTTTTCTGTGTCACGATGGCACAACCACTTTACCATGCTTTTAACCATAAAATTTATTCTGGCCATAGCATTTTGATACTTTTTAATTAATTCCTCATCCTTCCGCCCAGAAAAACCGCAATTTTTTTCCTGGATTGTGAGATAACCTGACTTGCAATTGGACACAAAACATTTGATTTTTGCCATTTATCACTGAAATCACACTTTTACACTTATGAAAATTAGTCTATATTTAAATTTACTCTCCTTTGTATTACATATTTTCATAAAAAAATAATATTTTATAACTTTAAATTGTTGAAAAAGAATTTATTTACTTAGAAACAACGCATTTCTGAGGGGGACAGGAAAGTGGCGACATCTAAAATTTCAAGTTTCCAGGCATCACGAAAAGCGCACTGATTTTAATGGGAATGTCCAGTAGTCGGATAGGGCTGGTATCTACTGACCAATAAGAGGTCACGAAGGGTCTTACACGTCTGAAGTTAATCACAACGTCTGTTACTTTTTAGGATAAAAAATATGTACTATATAAAAGAATTACTTATTCTTAAAAGACTATTTTTTAAAGCGGGAAAACTTTTATGAACCGTGCACGAAATTCCTGATATATATGATCAGCAACATGTGCAACATTTTTCAGAACATAATGCAATATATGTTGTCAGAAGCCATGCGGAGCTGATGTTAAGAAAACTTATAAGTTTGAAGAGAAGAATTTGTTTGGAATGCTGGCAGCAGTCTCAAATATTATTAGGAATGGACAAAACTGCCCTGATCTAGAGAAATGAACGAAAGGGAACCCTTCTTTCTGGTAGGTCGAAGGTCATCAAAGTTTCTCCCTCGTTCATCCCAAATCCTTGACCCAATTTCCTTGCTTCTTTCTAGTTTTATACACTTGTCCCCTAAAAAGGCAAGAAACTCGAAGATATTTTGTTTCGCTCTTCAGTTAAGGAAAGACTGCATAACAAAACTCGACCGGCACGAGACTGAAAGCCATTAATCATCCTAGAGTGGAATCCTACGAAGTAGAGGGTGCATTGAAATCGATTTCTACCCACGTGAGACAGCGATTCTATGCACTTTATCTTCTTTTTTATATTCACTTGGATTTATCGCAAATGCGACCAGCGTCATTGTTAAAAATTAGGTCCCCTGCAATAAAAGTATTCGGTTGACTCAACAACGTTGCTATTCATCATCTTTCAAAAGAAACCGATGAATATATCGCAATAAATCTTGCGCTTGAGAAACTAATTGGATACCAAATAAAACAAACGATTAGTCGTATAATATTCCTGGAGTGTTACTCTAGATGATTTGCAAATCTTTCTAAAATTATTTCGGAAATCCTATATAAGAAATTAGCCAGCTATAGGCCTGTTACGCTTTTAGCTGTTACGCTGTTCGTCCGTTACGGCATAGAGAGACAAAGATTGTAGATAGCTTAACTCTGAAGGATAATTATTCAATAATAAATTATCTTTAGAAATACTATGAAAAAAAGTGCACGCCAAATTTTATTATTTCTTAAAATAATGTTTCATTTATGTATAATTATGTGGAATGAAAGTAATACATAATATAATAAAAAAGAAAATTAGTGATAAGAAGACATTGGAATAAATTTAAATTGATGTGATCTTAGAATTAAGAATATGAAGATTAATTATAAAAAATTATGATATACCTAATACCATTTAGAGGACTATATAGTTTGTCAAAATTCCTGTAAAAATAATACTGTTTTTATACTTTAGAGTAAACCTGTTATTTTATTGGAAAAAATACGTTAATACAACTTGTTAGCGTTTCTAGCAGTTTATTTTATAAATTATAATTAATGACATCTAAATTAAATTATTATCTGCAAACTTAAAAAATTAGGTCTTGTAAAATAGATTTTAAACAATGAAATAACAGGACTATATAGTTTTTCAAAATTCCTGTAAAAATTCTCTACGTCTTACGATCTAACTCCAAGTACATATATGTGTCAATAATACTTTAAATTAATTCACCTCTTTATCCTATGTCATCATAGTATCTTTTTATTTCAAATCTTAATGTTTCTTTGCTTCTGTATCTCATCTGTTTATCTCATCTCATTGTCTCATGTTATTGTCTCATATCTTTATTTCATGTCTGATTTCTCTCATGATTATCTCATCTCATTATCATCTCTTTACCTTAGACTTCATTTAAGCACTTCATAACATTATTATTTTTTATTATTATGATTTATTATTGAACACTTATTTATTTACTAAACACTTTTCGTTCACTTATTCGTATGTAACAATATAAACACGTATTTAAACATGAAAGTATAATGTTTTTATTTTCAGAAACTTTAAAGGTTAATGAATTATAAACATACAATAAAGCAAAATAAAGAACTAAAAATTATTATTACTCACCAGTTTCGCCATTTCCACTTGACCGAAAAGAAATCCGATGACAATCACCACGTGCATTACAATAAAAAGAAATATCAAAACCTTAAATGACATAAATAATTATGATACTTTTAGAAAAAAAATTGCATATAAATAATAGAACTAAAAAACAGATAAATAAGTTACAAATAAAATGAAAATAAATAAAAGATTATTAATATTATTATCATTACTCACCTGTCAGAAACGAATGTCAATGTAAACAAAACATTATTCACTGAAAACACTATAACCTTAACAACTTCACTAAAATCACTGTCACTTCTTAAACTATCACTCCTTAATTATTACAATTTAATTTATTATTATTTCATAAAATGCAATTATTCAATAAACGAAGATTTTAAATAAATTGAAAAATAGTACAAATAAACGTCTAAACTGTGATGTTATTGTTGACAAAAAATATCGAAAATCTGCTGGCCAATCAGAAGCCCGATAAAACGCGTTACACCTCTGAAGTTGGTCGAAAGGGTTCTCGTATAGGGAAGTCATGGTCAAAGCTAATTTCTATGTATTAATTATTTTAATAAAATTTTTTCTTATTTTATATTGCTAACATTAAAAGAAATTTTATAAAATGAACTTGAAGTTAAAATATTTAATTAAAAGATTTTAATTCATCTGCAAAACAAAAAATCGAAACTGAAAACTATCGACAGTGAGGTTTGATATCTACTGACCAATGGGAGACTCGGAAATGGAGTTACATGTCTGAAGTTAACCACAACGTCTGTTCTTTTTAGAGAATAGGATTCAATACAAACTCTTAATAAACAAAACACATTAATAGACACTATACACTTTCACATTAAACACATTTCTGTTATACACTTAATAAACATAATACACAATAATAAGCACTATTCATTTTCACATTATACATATTTCCATTCTGTTTCACTGAAAACTTTTATGTATTAAAATAATCTGCAGCGCGGTTGTTTTAAGCCAATTTCAGATTATTTAAATTCTATTTGGTATAAAAAAAGAGCGTTGCAGATTAATATAATCCAAAACAATAATTTTTTAATAACTTTCAATACAACGCACTAAATGTATTTATCTCTTGTTTCGTTATAGCTCGAAAATTTTGTCTCTTTTCCTAAAACCATTAACCCTTATTATGCAAGGGTTCGCTCGAACAATGATGGGCTTAGCAAGTAGTTTATTGTTTGTATTTAGAAATAAAATTTAAATTTGATGAATATTTGTATAAGGTAAAATTTTAGAGAGAGAGAAATTAAAATTTAAAATAATTAAAGAGTTTTTAATGAAGTGAGTTTCCTTTTCCGTTAAATTTTAACGCTTGCCTTCTTTCTCTTACCAAGGAAGCCGGTATAAGAGTTTCCTTTGCCGTTAACTCTTAACGCTTACCTTCAGTACTCGTTTCTTACATAGGATTCAAATTTTCGTAATGAAATTCTTTTTCAGATAATAATATAGCTGAATCAACTAATGTTTTTACTATAACACTTTTTTTATTAACTGGATTATTAGAAAGAAAATTTATATTTCTACCAGAAAAAGTGTTTTTTCTGTACCAATTTGTTTTTATAGATCCATCATTATTTCGAATTATTTTCAAATCCAAGAAATTGGCGAGCCCATAGGAGCGCCAAGTTTTTGTTTGTATAGAAGAGGAAAAAGAATTTTACTTTTTCGCGTTTTAAACAAAATAGAACATGCTAAACAGGTAACACTTTTTAATACAAGTAAAGAGTAACATAAAAATATTATGTGCATGTTAAAGCACATTTATAAAATGGAACAAAACATCAATTTTCATTTACATGTTCCGAAATTTATTTAGGACGTTGATAAAATGTATTTCCAAGGAATTGAAACAATATGCATCAAATTTTATGTAGTATTTTCATAACACGTACATGCATTTAAATGACCTATTTTTCACGTTTCGAAAAGACGAAAATATTTTTCGAAATTTTTTTAGAACTTTGATAAAATTGTTTCAAGTGATAAGTAATAATCATAAAATGATTTATTATAATTATTTTATTTTAAATCTTGTAAATAAAAAATAAAATCTCCTTCTAATAAATAATAAAAAAAAATTAATTTACAAAATATATTTCGATTTTGTTGGTGTTAGTTCTTTGAAACATTTTTTCGTAATATGTCAACATAGGACGCATATAAAAGTACGTAAAAAGTTAAGCTCATAAAAATTCCGTTCCTTACAACTAGGTGGCAATTCCTGGGGAACATCAGCTTTTTATTGCTGCATTGGATTATGGTGAGGTTGAAAAATTTAAACTATGTAAAACATGTTTAGGCGCTCTCTAATATTCTGAGCCAAGTAAAAAGTTTTAAAAAAGATTGAAGTCTTAGTAAAACGCTTTTTAGTTTCTAAAATGTCTCAGAAATATTCTAAAATTTGCTTTGATAACTTATTTTTATGCCATATTTTTGCATTTAATGATTTTACATATTATTTTTTTCTGTCATATCAGCATTAAGCACATTTTAATCGAAAACACTTTTAAAAGTTTTTAAACATTTCCAAAACTTGTTTTAATTCTTAATTAAAAATGAAATAAAAAGAATGCATTAAATTCATTAGAGACTCGCAAACTGGTCGAAACTATGAAATGTTCTGCCCAAGGTATTATTGTGCAAGCACCTATTTACTATATTTTTATGTATCATTTATTTATTTATACCTTTATATGGACATTTGAACATTATCGGCTAATGGCAAACCAAATTTTACTGATCACTAATAATTACGGCATCTAATTTAAATGCAGAGAATACAAGGGCATAATGAGACGATTGTATTTCGAAACCAATTGAATTTTAATATTAATATATTTCGCTATTCATGTTGGTATTAATTAAAGCATACATCGACGTACTAATGATTGATAATAATAGCTAATTGGGAAATTAATTTTGGCACGAGTTAAGCGTCAAATTCAATTAAAGCTCCACTTATTTTAACTCTATATTAATTTAGAAAACAATTATTATATTAGTTGAAGCTTTCATATTAAAAGTTCAATTTGATCAGTACTTAAAAATATTCTAACGCAACAGTCTAAAATTTATTTTTTCAGGCTGCTGCAAGTCGGATGTAAACTTGGTGACTTTTGCCTTTATTAATTTCAGTTTACATTCTTTATCTATAAAGAATATTTAAAGTCTTAAGATTTATTTAATTTATAAAATTTATTTCCATCGATTAAAAAAGTAAACTCTTGTAATTCAAATGTAAATTAAATCTTGTTGTTGATCTTTATAATAAGTGTTTCTTAATTTATAATTTCTATAAATTCAGAGGTTTATTTGTTGTTTGGTGTAGTAAGACTGTTGTGTAGCTGAGTTTTCGAATCCTGCTGAGGGCAGTATTATTCAAAGTAGGATGAGGAACTTACAAAGTGTTCAAATTGAATTGAATACACCTAAGATATAAGGTTTAATTGATTGTTCTCTTGCTTTGTTGTTTACGAGGAATGAATGCTTCATTTGGGAGCCAATTAAGAGGAATTATGAGCTCTTACCATCAAGTTGGTGTTCAAAGTTCTAGGCCATCACGTGAAAACATTACCGGTAATGATCAATAATATTTAAAAAAAAAAAACAGTATGCATTTCTCCCCTAAATTTGCTTTTAAAAATTAATAATTAATTGTTTATTTATTTATTTAGAAACAAATATACGGATTTCTCAATGACGTGATAAACAAAGATAAATTTAATTGTTATTAAAAAAGTCTATGTCGTCACTCAAGACGTTAGCAGGATTCAATAACCTGTTAGGGATGGCGTTTCTAATAAAATTTGTTTTATGGAACAATTTGTAGAAAGGTGACAAAGACGCGCACTGAACACTGACTCTAAATTTAATGTTTATTTGGGGATCGACTCAATCAAAAATAAAACAAAATTAATTATTGGAGCTCACCTGGGATGGCTTACGCCTACTAATGGAGAACCGTCAGTAATGACAGCGAGAATGCGTCGTCGACAAGTCCGCTTGCGGCGATGCATGCGCCACGGTGGCGCTCTCACAAATCACATTTCAAAGTTCGCGAAGTCGCATTACCCGCGGATGAAAGAATCGAGCGGCAATCGACCGAGAAGTGTGAATCAGGTTTAGTGGTGGCGGCGCTGACGTCAAGCGCTAAAACAAAATGGCTGCCACCAGTGTTTTAATAGTTTATAAAAACGACTGACTACATCATCTTCTGGTCCTCGCACTCTTGAGAGAACGGGAATGCCAACCACGACTATGACGACCACTAGGACCACTTCCTCGAGGATTTATGATATGGAAAACTCCACATCGGAATCAAGACGTGTTCGTGCGTGTAAAATAAAAGTGCAAACACTTAATGTTTATCGCACAAAACAAATAATTGTCCGATCTGACAAGTTGGCAGGTAAAAATCGGAAGTTCAAATAATAATATCTAATCAATTTAATTAATTAAATACAAAATCAAAATAGAAGTGAATCTTAATATAACAAAATCTAAAATACGCCAAGAATCAAAATAAACTTTTGAATCGTAAATCTTTAATAAAATTCAATAATGTAAACTCAAAATAAAAACAGGCACAAATCGACAAGTTTATATTGAGGCTGAACAATAGCCTAGAATTGATTCCAGACTGGTGTGTAATAATTTAGTTGACCAATTAATATATCATTATTATATGTTTAAATTAATTTAAAAATATTGTGCGAGGTAACTTTTTACCTCGTCACAGTGCATGGAAATTAATTGTATATAATAAATTAATAATTAAAATATTTAAATATCATAAAACGCAATTACGAATAACGAAAAATTATGAAATTTTTTTAACAATCAAATTATAAAATATTTTTTTGTAAAAATTAAGAAGACTGAGCTAAAAAATCGTGAGTTTACAAACTTTTCTTAGTAACGAAAGTGATAATGAAGCATAACTGTCGAAACTCTCCAAGGAACTAATGATAAGTCTCCAGAAACTTATACCATAATTTTACCTGACACTGAACTCATTAGCAGTTTTACTACTCTCTAAAATAGTTATTACTTTATCAATTATCGACTCTACAACTGTACTTGAAATCGTATTTTCAATTGAAATCTTTGTCCAATTTATAACTTTTAGAGAAAATTAATTTACGTTATTAAGTTGAAGTTAGAACAATAGTTTATTAGAAATGTTCAATGCAGTAACTGTTAAAAGTTTAACTTAGACGACTAAATTTGAAAACCATTGCAAGTTTCAGGAGGCAGTTGGGTTTCCTAGTTTATGAGCTAAAGGGTTAAATTTGTAAACTTCATTATAAACGAACAGCAGTAGTAAAATTAGAAACATTATTAAGGAAAGGAAGACTGGTTGAGGGAAATTAAAGCGAAAAATTCTCTATTAAAACTGGTAATTCTCCAGATACATTATACATTTACCATAAATTGCATTTCTGAAGTGTCATAAGCGATCGTAATTTCCGACGACCATAATCCAGTTAGCTGTTATTTTACAACAGGTTGCTATATAACCATTTAATGAATTTCTTTGCAGCTGATGTTTTCTCTCAGAGCCAAATACACTTTAAGTACTTTTACCCTAGCATGTTACATTATTATTCATAGTTTCATGAATTTTCATACATTTCTACAGGATTGGTCGTTATTCTCCATGGCTGCACCATTTTACCCTAAAGATAATTCTTCTACTATTTTTTAATTTTCTATATCATAAAAATCTACTTAAAATGTTAAGATAACTAATATCTAACTTTAAAAAATCTAAATGGATTTCTAGTTTAAGAATTCAGAATTGAAAATTCTTCCAAATATGCTTAATGTTTAGTAAACATTCTGTAAAATCGATGTGAAAATTAAATGTTGAAGGAAAAATAGAGAAGGTAAATATTACAAAATTCTTCATTGTAGTAAAATAATTTTAATTAAGTATAAGTGATTATAATTTTAAATCGGAATATAAAAATATTTTGTTTTAATTCAGATTTAAAACAATAATCTATTTTACATCAGGATGATTAAAGTGATCCGGTACAGTTTTACATAGATCAAGAATTTGTTTTTCCCAGTAAAAAATCTGAGAGAACGATCTAATATTAAATAAATAAATGCAATCTGAACAATTTTCGTATCTGTTACATTTTTACATAACGACCTTAAGATAAAAGAAGTAAGAGTGACGAGAATAAGTTTCATGCATATGCATGCTGTTTTCATCCTATTGACAAAGATTTCTGTAACTACACGCTTGTATTATTTTACATAACACTTACCCACCTTTTCGAAATTTCAATGAATAATAAAAATCTTGTTCACTCAGAGTCGAGAGAATTATAATGAAAAGTTTCTTTCTTAAGAGGTTATATACAGTTGTGGCAAGAAGAACTAGGACATTTTCTTGAATTTTTTTTTTTTTATTATTATAATTATTTATTAAAAACCTAATTGCACGACTTAATTGTACATATTTTAAGCTAGTAAAAAATATTTTATTATATTAAATTGATTGAAAATAGTGGACATAAACGCTGTTTTCTAGAGCGCCTTTTTTAGAAGTGTCTTGCGGTGGACATGATAAGTCGAGAATGTTTCATCTGCATTAAAAAAAAAATTAAAATTTTCTCTTTTAACGTAGCGCTAAATAAAACAAATAAAAACTGCCTGCATTAAAAGATTACCAATTTAGCACCTGGACAGATTTATCCAATTATAAAAAATGTTATTATTTGTAAAATAAATTAAATACCCTCTTTTGCACCCCATTAACCAAAATAAAAAAAATAAAAAAACATAAATATTTTAGAACTAAAAGTACAAATAATTGTTCAGCAAAGCGAACTTTTGATATAAACAGAAATCACTTCAATTAAAAGCTTTGTTCTCAGTTTTATGAGATTATAATCCGGAATACACGTATTTTTTGGTTCATGTTAGAGCATGAGCGTCAGGCAGAATTCATATTTTTTAAAAATTGAAATTGGACCATACATCATTTTTATGTGGAATCGATAAAAGAGCTTTGGTACTTCCATTCTCTATTAATAAGGCACTAAAACTCTATTGGTGAAGGACTTTAAATTTTATTATTTGACAAATACGTGAGTCCCAAGTCCATCGTTAAAAATGCCTTTGTATACAGATTAAGCTTGAAATTTTAATGGCAAAATATATATTTCTCTGTAAGTCATTGTGTTCATTAATATTTAAACGACAATTCCGTTTTGTTGTTTCAGTTATCAGAAGACATAGGATATGTGCTGTACTCGGCACTAGGTAGTTTCTACATCCCCTCGTGCATTATGGTCTTTGTCTACATACGCATTTATTTTGCTGCAAAAGCTCGTGCGAGACGTGGAATCCGGAAGCAGCCTCGTCCACGACCTACGATACCACCAGAGTCACCGGATATCCGGCAGACGAGTTTCACTCAAAGCACTCCACCAACTGGTACAAGGAAAATGCCTAGTTCGACCATGGAAAACGTGGCTACAATTGAAAATCAGCCAGTTCAAATTCCAATTGTTACCTGTGACTTTGCCAGTGATGTGAGCACTTCCGAGGCTGATCCCGGTGGAAGCATTGCCCTAGAAGAAAAAGATACCCTTAAGGTAAAATTAATAGCAATTATTCTTCCTTCTTCAAACTTTCTTCTACAGTTTCCAGATTAAATAAACGTAGTTTTCATGCAGCTATACTAGCCAAGTTATATTTTCTGTGTTTTAAACAAATTCAAAACTGATAATCTAAGGTTAGGAAAGCCTGTAAATTTTTACTAATTTTTCTCAATTTCTTTACGCTTTTCACCTAAAAATATAGATTTACTAATAAAGCTTTAACATTTATTCAATTTAGAGCATTAAGTTAAAGCAAAATAAACGAAAATAATTTATTTATTTATTTAACTTACAAGTTCCTAGGGCTTAATAGTCCTTCAAGGAACGAAATAATACAGAGAATAAAGAGGTAGCTTTGTTACCAATAAGAAATTTCAAATGATGGAGATTTAAGATTGAATAGAAAAATAAAAAATGAGGTTTTAAACCGCTCATGCGAAGGGGCCTTGGGAATCGAATTTAGTATTTTATTCCATAATCTAGCTGCTCTGACAACAAATGATCTTTGGAGAGTACAAGTGCGATGTGTAGGTATCTTGAGTATAGTATTTCTTTCTCTAAGCCTACCGTGGATCGAAACATCAAAATTTTTAAACGAAAAAACTTCAAAGAGATATTGAGGAATTTCGTTCTTAAAAATTGAAAAAAGCAAGTTACCCATAAAAAATTGTCTTCTGATTGCCACATTCAAAAGCCCAGCTCTAATCCTAAATTGCGAGATATGTTCAAATTTGGGCAAATTGTAGATAAAACGAATGGAAGCATTTTTAATTTAGTATTTAACTCATTTGTAATATCATCATAAATTACACAGCAATAGTCGAAGCTAGGAAGTTTGAGAGACTTGACCAAGAGTAGTAAATAAATAAAAATAATTTAAAAATTTTTAAATTTTGGGTTTCATCACTTAATATTAAAATTAACCGCTAAACTAACTCAAGAATTACAACAACTATCACTTTTAGTTACATCCAAGAACTAACTGATTTTTTTAAAGCTTAAATATGAGTTGGCAACTATTTGTGGGTCCTCTGAAAATGATGTCATGTAATAACCTAACATGATCAACTCTTAAAATCCCCCCTAACTTTTTTCCATGTATACCCTTTTCTGATTTTTATATTTCTAATCCCGACATATAAATCCACCCTTACTTTAGGGGTGGTTTAAAATTAAAATATCCACAGCTGTTTTACAAAGATGTTTTACTATAGGGTAGACCGCCCAACAGCAGACAGAAAAAATTCCGGTAGGTGTAATTATTTCAGGCTAAAGTTATTAATAGAATGCTTAACGCTAAAATGAAACTAATATATTCAAGTAAGTAATGCAGAAAGCAAAATGAATCTGAAATTAACCTCTTCTTCATTTTAAATACTTTTTTAACACGATAAACAATCACTCGAAAAGGATCCTCTTGTCAACAGTAGATAATAGTCTCGTATTAAAAGAAAACTAACTGTGGAACAGTTTTTTATGGACAATACAATTCCTTGAAAAGACTTCTTCAAAGTAAAATCAATTTGTCCACATAAAAGTTGTTTTATTCTGAAATATTTAACTGAAATATGAGAAATACGAGAAATTCACTTCTCTGAAACACGCCTACCAAACGTAAGAGCTTGAAAGACCGAGAAATTTGAAACGAAGAAAACTAAATATCACATAATTTCTTATGTATCAATTAATTTATTTGTATATAAGTGTTTTCTAAATTCTTTTTATTGATAAAAAATTGATTCTGTCATTTTATATGCAAGAATTCAAGCTAAATTAAAAAGTTTTTCGAATTAATAAAATGCTTTCAAAATTGCCTACACAGTTCACACTCCTTATTCTACTTCGTGTCTACTGTTGATTATCTGCTGTTTGGATTTATACTGATTTATAAAAAGTGCTAAAATATTTATAAATAAAGAAAATTAAGACTTGGCATTGGCTCATATTGTTTCGTAAGATTCCAATTTTGATAATAACGTATTTGTGAGCATGGAAAAAATTTGTTTTTTGTAAAATCGTAAATATATGTCAAGTCAATTTTTTTTTAATCTCAAAAAACGTTTTTTCCATTTATAAGCGACAATTATTTATATTGTTTCAAAAAAACTTGGTTAGGTAATCTTATTTTATTCCTAAAATCTTATTATGATGAGTTGAATTAAAATTTTAAAACCGTTCTCCAGAAAACTAAAATTATCTACTGTTTGCCATTATCTACTGATGGACGGTCTCCCCTACATTAGAGTGGTCCATAAAGACGAAAATTTGAAATTTTTTGCTCCTACCCCCCCCCCCTCCCCCCAAGTATTCCGAATAAAAAAAAATACCCCTATTTTTTTTTTATTCGGACAATATTTAGGGGTGGCTGAAACCCCTTGAAATTTTCCATTAATTTTACATGGGAAAAACGTACTTTTTCGTAAATTCGCTACAAACTCCTCAAAAATCACTCAAAATATCAATACAGAGAATCACATCTTGAAAAGTCCTTAAACAATAATATTCCATAATTTATTTAATACTTTATTAATATTAACTACTAGCTGTCGTACCCGTCTTCGACGGGTTTTAGTTCCTACTGATATATTTCAACTTTCGTTTTTACATTGCTCAAAATCTTCTTTACAATTTATGAAGTTCATAAATGTTTTATTTTATTTTGTTTTTGTTTATTTTCTACGATATTGTTTCTAAAATGTGACACGTGAAAGTAACCAATCATTCATTCTCAAAAATAATTTTAAAATCTCTTAAGAATAGTCATAATATGACTTGGACAGTGAAAAGGGGGCTTACGTGTCAAAAAATCGTTTTTCATTTTTTTGCAGATTCTGATAGATTTTTTGACGCTCTTTCACATGGTGTAAACCAAAAAAAAAATTTTTTTTCACACGTAAACCCCCTTTTCACTGTCCAGGTCACATATATTAAAGGATAATTTATGTTCATAAGTATAATTTACTTAAAAAGGACCAAAAAAGCAAAAATCTTACGGAAATTAATAGTTTTGTATTAATTGTTTCGTTTACAGTATATTATCTTTATTATAAGAGTATTTATAACATTATGCAAATCTGTTTTGACTACAACTTTAAAATAAAATAAAATAAATTTTAATTATTAAAATTTATATTGCCCATTAGTTAGAATATTTTTAGATTGTTAGAAAAATTGTTCAATCTCCTTTTTTAAATATTTTTAAGGTTCTGTCAATTAAGGAACATTGTATAAAAGAAACAAATCTAAAAATGTACCTACATTTTTCAAAATTATGTTGTATCTCCCATTTCAAAATTAAATTCAATTAAATACAATTTTTTATTTAAGTATTGATTTGTGTTCATTAAATAATTGAATTAAATATTTTAATCTTGTACTTCTTAATTTTACTATAAGGTAACTCTTAAATATTTGAATCTGACATTTTGAATTTGTAATTCTGAAATATATTCTTCCGACCTTAAAATCTTAATCAAAGACCTCAACAATACAACTCAATTATGCTTCAAAGTAATTCGTTACAATTATAATTTTTTCGATTTTCTTTATCCCGATAACAATTTGATGTTTTATCTCAGTTATAGAATAACAGTTTTTGCAAAATTCTGCTAAAATGTGACGAAATCACATGTAATTTGATTAATTTAATTAAATTAAATTTGTAATTTCTCAATTGTAGAAAGTTTAAAAACAGTCCATCAAAAAATGTATAATTATAAAAATTTTGATGTTTTTAATTTTCTGAAAAATAGTATATCTCCCGTTGTTCATAATATTTTTCAATTTTGTAAATTTATAAACTCTACTTGAGTCAAGACCTAACACTCTGTCAAATTAGGATTTAAACAAACAACAAATTTTAAAAATTAAAATTTTTGATTTTTTGAATTTTGTAGAAATTTAAAATTAAAATTTGTAATTTATTTTTCCATTTTATTTTTAATGTTAAAATATGAATTAATTTAATTATTTTTATCAAAATAAAAGAGCTGAGTACAAAGAGTTTTGCAGTGGTCCGTCAAAACATGGAAAAAATTACAATTTTTAAGTTTTAGATTTTTTTGAAAAAGTGCCATAATTTCCGTTTAAAAAAAATTATTTAATGGGGTTTGGCTAGATATTATTATTAAATTATTAATCCCTTATCAATTATTGTCGAAATAAAAAGCTATAGTTACAGAGAGTTTAAGAATGTTACGTAAAAAAATGAAAAATATTAAATTTTTCTGTTTTTTGATTTTTATGAAAAAATGTTATAACTTCCGTTAAAATTAATATTTTTTAATGGGGTTTGGCTATAAATTTAAGTTACGCGAATACCTAACAGACTGCAAGATTTAACTTCATTCCGTGGAGCTTTTTTTAAGTGATGCCCGGACAAAATATCGCGGACAAACATACATACATACAAACATACATAATTTTTTTAAACAGCATTTTTGGAATGGTTACTACTTGAAACGAAAAAATAAACACAAATTTCCAAGTTTCTGTCCAATGTACAGACAAAACTCTGATTTTATTAATATAGATTTTTTAAGGGGTTATAAACGACGCCCATTAATGCAAAAAATGATAATTTTTTTAAAATACAAATTACATAGTTTTTTTTAGATTTTTCAACAAAATTGTTGCATAACGTCAATTTATAGATTTTATAGATATTTATAAATATTTATAAATATTATAGATATTTATATATATTTATAGATATTTTTATGTATTTTTCATTTGTTTGGACAATTTATTATTGTTAATTTGCAGCTATTACTCAAATAAACCTAGCGATTTGCAGTTTTTTTCTGACTTAACTATTTTTTACATTTAAAGTAAAGAGGATTCAGTAAAATTCACCACAACAACCATTTGATATTATTTAAACAAATTATGATTAATAATTATCAATTCTTTACAAATACGCACCTAGAAAGACACAACTTTTTCCTAATTTTACAAATTAATAGTCTGTGGTTAAAAAGTAAAAAAATTATGACTACAAATTATTACTTTTACTTTGTTTAAACAATTAATAACTGTCTAAAAACAAATTATTGTCAATAATAATTAACTGTTTACAAACAAACCAAGAAAGATACAAATTTTTCCAAATTTTACAAGTTGTGTCGTTCCAGGAGAATTTGTAAAGAATTAATAATTATTAGCAATAATTTGTTTAAACAATTTTAAGTGGTGTCTACGGATAATTTATCTAAATATCTTATTGCTTTTAAAATTTAAAACCAGCAAGGTACGAAAACTACAAATCTCTAGGTGTTTTAGGATAAAATTATAAATTACCAATAATAAATTGTTTAAACAAAGCAAAAATAATAACTTACAGTCAATAATTTTTCTTTTTCTTAACCAGAGCCCATTATTTGTAAAATTAGGAAAAATTTGTGTCTTTCTAGGTGCATTTGTAAAGAATTGACAATTATTAACAATAATTTGTTTAAACAATTGCAAATTGCTGATATGGTTGATTTTACTGAATCCTTTTTTTACTTTAAAATGTAAAAAATAGTTAAGTCAGAAAAAACTACAACTCACTAGGTTTATTTGAATAATAGCTGTAAACCAACAATAATAAATTGTTTAAAAAAATGAAAAATACATGAAAATATCTATAAACATTCGTAAATTGACATTGTGCAACAATTTTGTTAAAAAAAATCATAAAGAAACTATTAATTTATAATTTAAAAAAATTATCATTTTTTTGCATTTATGGGTGTTGTTTATAACCCTATAAAAATATTTAATATCAATAAATTATTAAATAAATTATAATATATTGTTGTTGGATGACTTTTTAAGACGTGATTCGCTTAATTAATGTTATGAGTAATTTTTGAGGATTTTGTAGCAAATTTACGAAAAAGTACGTTTTTCCAATGTAAAATTAATGAAAAATTTTAAGGGGTTTCAGCCACCCCTAAATATTGTCCTATTTCAAAAAGCATGTCTTATTACACATTAGGGTGGTCCAAAAATGTAGCTAAAGTAAAAAAATATTTTTAAATGTTTTGTTCCTACCTCCAAAAAGTTACAAAATCTAAACAAATACCCCTATTTTTTTTAAACGGACAATATTTTGGGATGTCTCAAACCCCTAGAAATTCCCCATTGGTTTTTCATGGGGAAAACAAACTTTTTCGTAAATTCGCTACAAAATCCTCAAAAATCACTCAAAACATCAATACAACGAATCATACCTTGAAAAATCCTTAAACAACAATATTCCATAATGTATTTAATAATTTATTAATATAAAACGTACTATTTTTTATAAGGTTATTTTTTATTTCTGAAAACTATTTTAATTATGAGGGTAAAATAGGGGTAGTTTAACTTTAATATTTCGACCTAATATTTCTATAAAACATTAGTCATACTATTATTAAATAAGAATACGTCACATTTGTTCATCCGTTATAAACACTAATTAAACATTCCTCTAAATTGCTTATTATTCGTACATTCTTAATTTATCCAATTGCTTTGAATCGAACAAGATTACAATTTAAAAACACTAAGATATTACATCAATGAACTGAATTAAAAACTTAAAAATCAAGATGATTAAAATCCTTACGAATTATAATGTTCGAAACTGAAATAGGAACTGACCTAGAGAATAGGAAAAGGATCCCTTTCTGAATTCGAGGCCTGCTTTGCATAATGGCTACAGGTATGGTCATAAAACAGAGAAAACTTTCCCCAACAGGAATTTAACAAAGACTAAGAATTACAATTCAACGCTTACAACAGATATTAATAAACTTGATGCTCTCCCTCGGGCCACTCTTTAAAATATTGTGCAAATAGTTCTTGTTCATTTTTTATTTCATACTTCCCAAGCTTTTGACCTCCCAAATTTTCAGCTTCCGCACTGGTGTAGGCCTTTAAATATTTTAAGCGTTTAAAGAAAGAACAATTTCTGTTTTTAAAAACATTCTTAATTTACAGTCTACTTTAAAATATTGGTGAATGAAAACTACGTTAAATAACAAGAAAAGTGGAAGATAAACTATTTTAAATTCTCTTGTTCTAAATCTGCTCATGGTGGTCGTCGTATCAGCTTTATTTTTCACAAAGAGGTTTACTGTGCGTTGAAATGCTCTTGTTTTCAAACTGGAAGCAAATTATTTTCAAATGATAAAGAAAAAAAAGTTATATTTTGCAAGCTTGGTTTTGAAACAATATTTGTCTGTATACAGAATCAATTTCCGATTCAAAACCTCAGTATAAAAATAAAAAATCTTTGTCCGTTTAAAAAAGACTATTACATATTTTGTAAAATAATTCATGTTTTATCTTTAAAATCTATTTTTCTCTCGGTGTAGAAAAATCTCCATTAAAAGTCAAATTTTTAAAAAAAAGTTTGTTGTTTCCGTTATGAAAATTCTCTTAAAAGCTGAGGGAATTTGTCGAACAATTTAAATGGTTTAAGCAAATTTTGTGTTTCTTTTTCGTAAAAAATAGTATTCTGGATGAAACCTGATAATATATAATTTGAGTTATCTCGGTGCTGCTAAAAAGTTTAGTACTGATAAAATGAATATTCGAAGTATTTGGAGCATTTTGATATAGAAGAAAATTTGAAAGCTATTAACGTAAAATGTTGAGAACTTTGATACGGTTACCATGAATTTAAAATGAACTGGAATATGTATTGCAAATGGATGATTTTACTAAAACGAATATTACTCTATTTCTTCACTAATATAGATGAAAATATTTTCACTCTGATTCTATACGCTTTTTTGCTTTTTAGGCACTTCGTTTCTTTTTTCTCCCTCTCTGAGTTACGCGACCTACTTTTAGTCGTGATATTGGCTCGGTGACTGACGTCAAGATTTTAGTTCTCAATACTCCTTCCATAAAACTAAACCTCTTTTTTGTAGAACGAAAAAATCTCGATTAAAAAAAAAATAATATTTAATATCTTCTTTTTCTGAAACTGAACACATTATTAAATAATAAAAATTAGAAATAAAATTTCACATTCTATTATTAAAACTTAAAGTACCTTTAAGTAGCTATAAATAATAAATTAGGTGAAGAATATTTTGCAAACTTTGAAAGCAAATGGAAGTTATGACGTACAAGAATAGCGATATCCTTCATAAAGCTTTAACTATATTCTCTATTGTAAATAAACGTCTACTATCAATTTCCTGTTGAGTGCAGTATTTGAAGACAAATTTGTTTAACATTGTATAAAACCACAGACAGGAATAATCGAACGACTCGATTTTCCATAACACCTCTTCTAAACGAATTTTCCTTCTCACTATTTCATAGATAAAACATGTTCACCAAACACTAAACGTATTTTTGGAGGCATCATAAAAAAGTATTGATTACAGTACACTTTACTTCCAACTTTTTCCATTATGTTATGAAGTAGTGTTATTTTCAAAATTTTTCGTCAACTGTTATCATTAAAATTGTCTTATGTGTGTGTAACACATTTATTCTATTTTTAAAAAATATATCTACAACTTTTGCTTTTATGGTCGATTTAAAATGCAGCGAGTTAAATTTACATTTTACAAAAGAATGTCTTTTCGAAAATATTTTACGACGCTTCCCATCCTTTTATTATTGTATGAGAGATAAAATTCTTAATGTTCAAATTTCTTATATTATTTTTTTAATTTTAAATTTCATGCTTTATAGTTTTATTATTAGTAAATTTTCAGTAAGTGCTTTATATTGAATCATTTTTTATTTCTTATTTCTTGAAATAATTTGTCAGCTATAACAATAGTATTCAGAAAGCGTTCCTTTATTCGAGTAAAGAAAAAAATAAACAGCTTCCTTAATGATGTCCTGGCAACTCTATTATGTGGTTCTCTGGACAAAGGCCAAAAAATATCACCGCAATTCATTGAGAGATAACGATATCCCAATTCGTATAGAAATCCACGGAATTTAATTCGTTAATGCGGAAGCTTTCGGTTCAGAAGAAGTTCCTTCAGTAACTTTATTTTTATGACTTCGTATATAGAATACAGTTTTGTTTGAACAGTAAGCGAAAACAGATGGTGGAAACTATTTTGAAATGAACTATGCTACAGACATATGAATTCTCCGTTACAGAAAACAATTTATACCGATTTAATGTTTTTTTAACAAACAAACAAAAAAAATTCTTTAAGCTACACGCATAAGCTATCTTACAATTAAATTTATTAAAAGGAATTGAATTTATTTATAATATGAATACGTCACAATTGTTTATCTGTCAGAAAATATTTAGTTAGAAATATTACTGTTAGTTTTTATTAAAATTCATTTATATATTATTATTCTTTTTTAAAAATCTTCAACACATTTACGAAGTAGTCTATTTGAGAGTCAGAAAAAAGCTAAACTTAATGGGCCGAAGGTAGTAAATTAAATTACAATATGAATACGTCACAATTGTTCATCTGTTAGAAACGAATCGAGTTCTACTAGAATCTACAATATATTAACATTCTACTTTTGATAACTATATTCTTCTTTGCACGAAGTTGACTGTTCGAGAGTCAAAGAAGAACTGAACTCATTCATTTGATGCCAGAGAGGGAGGTCCCCATTTAGGTCCCAAGCTCCGTTCCTCACAGTCAGAATCAAAGTCAGAACAAGTATGGTCATAAAACAAGGAAAAGTTCCCCCTAACCGGAATTTTAAACTCTTTAAAAAACATAATTTTTGTGTACACTAAATTTAACTTAAAAAGACACCCGATAAAATTTAGCAATATTTCATTTTTTTTTCACCATAAATAAAAGAAGCCAAAGTAATTTAATCATACCCATTATCTACAAAGGATAATTAAAAATGTAACTAATAAAGTAAGTTTCGTTCAAGTTAACATTCATCAGAACTTCAGGGACGATAATTAAGAAGCAAAGTGCAATATTAAAAAGCGATAAAGATAGATTAATGGACATGAAAGAAATGCTGAAGACAATATGAATTTTAAATATTGAATAGCAATAAAAACGTAAAAAATTTCTTTCAAGTGATAGAAAGCATCCATCGCACGTTAGCCATTAGAACTATCCTGGTAGACGATCCCATTATCCATAATGGGATTGTCGACTAAAACCTAATGGATTCCATTTTCCTTTCTTTTTACTTCGCGGGGAGATAGGCAAAGTTGCGAGACTTGGTAAATTTGTTGAGTATGCACAAGATTTAGTAAAAGCTGTCGTGAAAGATATTTATCTCTTTTTGTATACATTCAACCGGTATAAACATGAATTCTACAAGATTTATAAATCCATGAACGTGTAGTCAAACAAGACAAACGAAAATTGTTCAAGCCAGCATTTCAACAGTTCTTTTATAGTCAATATGCTTCAACATCCAATAAACAAAGTGCAAACAATAAAGTCAGACTTCCAAGGTTGACTTTAAATATAAAGACAGAGCGTTTTCTCGAAAAATTTCTAAATGGAACAATAAAGTTTCATTTTATATTCCCCTTGAATTTAAATTGGATCATACAGAATCTAAATGAAGTTGCTCTAAAAGAAAAGCATACATTTGTAATAGACAAATGAAGGTTCAAAAGAACGACAATTTTAGTTCTTACTAAATTTAAACAGTTTATTTTTAACAAAATTTAATCCAAATTATTTGTTCGAATTTCCTATTAAATCAAATAGTAGAATTTTGAGGGAAAAGTACATCAATTTCTCGGCACTGAAAAGGGGATAATAGAAATGATAGAAATTTAAAAAAAAAAGTAAAGAGTATTCCTGAGGAGGTTTATAAGTTTTGTACTTCTCTGTGCAGTAGCTATTTCTTCTTTATTGTTTCCCTTGTTCAATTTGTCAAGACTCGATTCATATATGTATATAATAACTTATATAAATTATTTATTAATAAAAGTTTATTTAATAAAAATACTTTTAGAAAACTAATTATAATCATTAATGCACTGAAAGAAAAGATGCTTGATGCTGCACATTTTCAATAGTAGATAATCGCAATTTAGAATTAAGTATTTACACACTTGACAAGAGGCGCAATAAGTATTTTCTACATGAATCCCAAAGACCGAATTTTACAACCCGAAATTCTTCTATTGTAATTTTAGACTTGTGACTAACAGGGAAGCCGTTCTACATGTTATAACGGGGTTTTATTGTAAAACCCTATTAGTTAATAAAGCACCGCGATTTTGAAGAAGTTAACCTGTTCGTTTTTAAACTATTTTTTATTTGTTTATTAAAGAATCAGTAAACAGACTTCACCTGCAGGTAAGTCTACAGAGCGACTTGAAATTAGAAGTATTCGTATTTGCCTGAACTACCCACTATTGGATTTTCTACTCAGAGGAGAGGGAAACAGAAGAAGACCTTTCCTGAGTGCAACCGGTTTATTGGCAGCCAAGTTCTAAAATTGTATACTCGACAATAATAATCGACAGAAAACACCATTATACCTCGACGTCAAACCTTCCACTGAATTTACCTTACGTTCCAGAAAAATTCCAGGCTAACGGGTGAGAACCAAGCAACTTTAACATGCCGCAACGGCAGAGCCTTGAACTTTTTTTACGAGGTTTGGAAAATGCATTTACGCAACATAAGAAACATCTTACAATGAATGATTCTCTCTGTATGTGGGATTCAGGCCCAGAAAAGGTTTATCTGGGAATATAAATATTTTCTCGGAACTCGACTCTGGGTAATACCCACTAAACCTTTCTCGCTTTATAGGAGTATTTAACACTCAGCAGAACGATCGAACTTAGCAACCTACATCAACGACTGCTAACTCTAATGATACACATAGTACACTCCTCCGCAAAAAATCGCCTGATTGAAAATATTCCGCTAGCACGCTGAAGTGACGACCAGACCAGGCAAGAGCATCTACCTCAACTCTACAACAGTATATCCGGCTCTAAGGACCAAAAATGTTAGAAAAGGTTTGATGGTAATTCACAAAAAGTCACAGCACTTTGAAGTTTAAACTAACGATAATTTATTCTTATTATAATTGAGAATACGTCACATTTGTTCACCCGTTATAAACACAAATTGGAGAATCAGGTGAGAAACCGTCGGGAACTGCACTGCAAATGCGTCCGATGTCAACTGTTTAAAGGACAAAACGGAACTCGGCTGCGACGGAACTGCCTCGCACGAAACCAATAGCAAGAAGGGCAAAAATGCACTGACTCGTCTCCGGAAAATTCACCAGTAACACCAAGGCCACCTTCCACGGCGCCGATTAGTTGGAGCCAAGGGGGTACGACCGTGAAATCAGGCCCTCGCTTAGGCAGTGAAGCGGGAACGAAATAATATTACATCCCGAGGGAAGACGTAATTAAATGTTATTTGAATTTAATTACAAGAACAATATTTTAAGTTTTAAAGGATGGTTTGTCAATTATTATTTATTTTTGTTTTTGGGTCGTTGTCTTGTATCGGTCCTACGGAAGTCACATTTTTAAAAATTTTAAATTGATCTATTTATACAATTACTGTTTGTTAAATAGTGAAAGAGATAATGACGAGTCGTTTGGTTATAATTTATTGCCTTTATGTATGATTAAAATTATTACAATTTTCGTGTTCATTATTGGTTTAAAGTTTTTATTGACACTTAAATTTATTGTTAACGTAAAATCAAAATGATTTACAAATTTTTTTTTAGATGATTAAGTGAAAGCCTACATGTCACGTTCGCAAATTTTCATTTATGGAGTTGAACTTATTTACGACCAGCTTGTGATCAGACTCACTAACCTAGCGATCAAAATACCAGTTCACACTTGGAACAACGAGTAAATTTATTCTGCTTGGAATTGCAAGACTTACGGTCTCAAAATGCAGTCACCGAAGGACCAAGCTTAAGTCGATGTACAATCAAGTACGAAGCGACGTGAACTATGATAGATTACCGAAAAAAATTACAATGAAAACGTGTTTGCTTTTATAGTAATAAATATATCCTTTTAGAAGATTAGATTAACAGTTAAAAGATTATTTTATATTAATTGTTGACTCTCGCTAATGTCGATATGCATAGCCTAATTTGATGAGAACAAAAGATCTTTAACTTCTCTTATGATTTTTATAAACCCTCATGAGACTCGATAATAAGGGTATCATCCTAAAATTTATAAATTTGCAGCTGCAATAAAATTCTCAGAAAATTATGAATAGAAATAAATACATTCAACTGACAATATACTTCTTATAAAACTGGTGTCTTCAGTAAAGATAAATTCGATTTAAGTAATTCCAGCAGTCTTTTAGTTTTGCCGGTCTTGAGCCCTAGAACGCAGATTTCCCTACCTCCACTCGAGCCTCTTGTTCCGGAGTAAACGCGTTTTCGAACAGTTTTGCCTATTAAATTTTAGATATAATTATATTACCATTTATAAAGAGAAATTATTGATTTCAAATACGGAGTATTGCGATAGGTGTGACCTTTTCGAGATCGAGAGCTCATTTCATGTTTTAGCCGTTTGCCAGCGTTACAGTCAATTAAGAATTAATTTTTTTGACAAAAATTGCTAATGCTAAAAACTTAATTGATGCTTGGCATCAGCTGTTTAAAACTCAGGACGTTAATAACATTACTAATTTTATAAACATTCTTGCGACAATACCTATGTATCAATAATAATATTGTATTAGCGAACAAAACTCTCCTTTGTAAGGGCAAGTCCCTATTATACAATTGTATTATTAATAAATAAATAAATACTGATTTATAATTGGCCTTCAGGACTTTCAATTAATGATTGAGAGGGGATTTGTAATTAAAATTAGGCAGTATGTTTTTGTCACTCGTTAGTGTTGAATGTTTATATATTACAATTTTAAAATGTTAAAATTAAAAAAGTAACGAAATAACATTGTCTTCTTGTTTTTGTGCAAGTGCAATGTTATTAATGTTTGTTGGATTAATTTTGTAACGCGTCGTTATTTGCAAATGCGTGTAAGTTTTTTATTTACATTGTCTTTATTATTGTTTATTTTTTTTTAATATTTCTATATTGTGTTTCCATAATAATTTAAATATATTTTTTGTAGTCCTGATGAGCTGTGTTCACAGCGAAAATGCATTCGAACAATAACACCTTATTTTAAATAATTTTGTTTTAATTATTACAACCACGGACCCAAGGCCACAAGTGTTCATCACAATTTATATCTGATAATAAGGTCCTGAAAAATAGCTACTTGATAATAAATAAATACTTTTATTTGTTTAATTGAATATTTTCTTTTGCAATTTATGTGTAAACCAAGCACAATTCCTCTAATTTATGAAAAGAATTTTGTTACTAAAATGTAACACTAGTAAATTGATTGCAGAGCGGATACACTACGTAAAAATGTGCAGCATCGTAACCTTTTTTCTAAAACAAAATCCTCTTTCTTATTTAATAAGATTTGCAAACAAAAAAAACTTTTCTTCACTAAAGATTTTAATTTTTCAACAGGTTACTATAGCGATGACGGTCCAGAAGACGAACTTAAAAGCGAGTCTCTCAGTGAATGGAGAAGGTCAATCAAGTGTTCCATCCAGGTGTCGTGCACCCAGTGTAGGTATTGATGTTGACATGGTGTCCGAATTTGACCCATCGTCATCAGACAGTGGAGTGGTTTCCAGGTGTGCAGTCGTTAAGCCATTGAAACTGCGTCTTTGTCAACCAATCTTCGGTAAAAAAGTGATGGGAAAATTAAAACGAGAGCATGGAGATCATGGGCGTCATCATGGAAAAGACATTTCTTCCATTGAAGCAAAACCCGCGAAACCGAGAGACCCAGAAAGAGAAAAAAGAAGACTGGCAAGGAAAAAGGAGAAGCGTGCTACCTTAATCCTTGGGCTAATCATGGGCAGCTTCATAGCCTGCTGGTTGCCATTCTTTTTCCTCTATATCGTTAAACCCCTTTTACCCAATTTAGCTATTCCTGATGAGGCATTTGCAATTGCCTTTTGGCTTGGCTACATGAATTCGGCGCTCAATCCAGTCATTTATACCGTCTTTAACAAGGACTTTCGACGAGCCTTTCGAAGGATATTGTTTAAATGAGCCTATTCTGGTGTCATATTGACACCTTAAACCTTAAAATTAAAGATTGTCATTTAATTTTTAGAGACTTGGTATTAAAATTTCACTCGGAGCTTGCGGCAGATTGTAGTGTCGCCTCGTTACTCATTAAATGAGACTTGGAACTCCCGTTAGATTTTTCAATTTTAATGGACCAATGAAGACTTTATCTTCCTCGAGAATCTCGGAGCAATAAAAAGAAATCTCTGGTTAAATGTCAGAATAGAATTCAACTTTATTGGGAAATCTTTTGACACTTTTTAATCAAAAGGTTTTTTAATTAAATTCGTAAAATATTTCTCACATTGATGAAAATTATGGAACTGATTTTACAATATCTAATTTAATTTTTTCTCCAAGAATACGGTTTTTTTTTTAAAGTAACACTATTTGTAGAATTAGATTAATTTTGAAAGAACAGAGTTATTATTAATAAGTAATTAAAATTTATAAAACCTGAAACTTTTCTCATCAGGTAAATAAAATTAAATTAAAAGTTGTAAAGGCCGAGGTTCAGTTTCTTCGCCGAATAAGGGAGAGTTCTAACGAGGTGACATAGAATTAAAAGTGCAGACAAGAAAAACATTAAATACGTATGTTAATGTTTGCATACTTTTTATTTCAGTTACTTGCAAGCACCAGAGTGGAAATTTTTACCAAAAAACTATACTAGTAGATATTCTCAAAATGCAAATTCTTTAAAATGACATAATAACAATAAGAGCGAAAACAAAATCGAAAACAAAATTGCCGAAAGTTTTAAGACTTTTTTATCCTAGAAAAAGAACACATTTACGTCGAGAAATGAAAATCCTCGCAATCCAGAACATCGAAATCGCAATAATGTCCGTGTAAATAAATCATTATTAACTATAGAAGACGTCTCTCAGTGTAAGATACAAAAATCTTGTTTAAATAATTTTTAAAAATATAGTATAGTGTATAGTGCCATTGAAAAGACGAACAGCTTCTTTGGAAATCTTAGAAGAAAGGAGATGATTTTCATAAATGACACCAATAATTTCAAGACCAATAATATACACGGATTTTGAAAAAAAAAGTAATTTATCTCTTTAATAATCCTAGAAATAAATTTATCAACGTTGTCGAAATTTCTAATAAAATTCTCTTCAACAAATTCGACACTAGTCTTCCGCATAAATTGCATGATTCATCGAAAAAAAAAAACTGGAGACCAATCAAATTATGAATGATGTTATAAATGTATAGATTTAAGTATTTTCTCCTAATTGTTAGATCTTTTTTCATTGGTATATTTATTGTTAGATTTCTCAAACTTCAATAATCCACTTCTAGTAACTTCTATAAATTTCCGAAGGATCCTGAGCGTCTTCAAATGTAAATAAATGTAAAGAAACTTCGTCATAAAAATACGCCATGCCTGCGAGTCATTATGTAATCTCTTTAAAAGATGTTTCACTTGAAATTTACCTTGTACTTATTCAGTGCATATATCTAACTACACCCACCTGACTTTTATGCATAAAACAAAAACACAAATTCCTAACGTTCTGCCCCTTTTCTTTCGCCTCTTGCTCTCCCTGTTTCTATTGAAATGTTAATCACATTTTTTTAAAAATGTTAATACAATTTTTGTATTTCTTTAACTAAAGCAAATTTTTAATGGGTACTTTACATAATTTAAGTACGAGTCGACAATCTGCTTCAATAAATGCGGCTTTAATCAAATGTAAAAATTACTGACAAATAATACTGATTCATAATGAACGCATGTGAAAACAATAGGTTACAACGATCACTTTTCTTGATCAGCGCATGATTAATATTACCACTCATTAAACTTTTCATCAAATTTAACGAGTATGGGATTAATTTACACTCTGGGACACATAGAAGTCGAATGGTGCACGTATTCAGAAATATAAAATTCCTCGTAAATACAACCTTGTAAAGTGACGTTATACGTCAAAGAGTTGAAAAATCAAAGATTTCGTTTCACTTCACCTTCCGGGAAGCCAAGATTTTCTTTATAAAATCCTCTCTCTGCTTTTAAAAAATATTGTCCCTTTAGTCGCGCCTTCTGAATCAGATAAAATTTGCTACTTGAAAATAAATAGCAAGTGGGACCAAAACCATTTGAGAAATGTTATTGATATTTGCGTTTGGAAAACATTTATTAACTTTACAAGATATTATTTAAAATTTTAGCTACTTTACATCCGTTTGAAATGTCAATGTAAAACGCATAAGTACTTTTGGAACTGTTAATTACACGACAGTTTACTAATTCTATGAATTTTACTCCCATTTCATTAGAATCGGAGATTTTTTTGCAACTAACCTAACTATGCGATCTTCCTAACCAAGTAGCGAGATGCGAAATAAAACGCTGTGTCCACTTTCCGGTAAATTCCCCATTCCATCTCATCCGACATTCTTCCACTGACTTTTTAATATTTTTCGTTGTCTTTCCACCATTCTAGAACATTTACGCTTTCGTCATTCCTTTTTTGAAGCAAATACAAATCTAATTCGTGTCTCCATTTATTTCGATCATGACTTTTGTTGGCAATAGATCCACGCTTATTCGACTTATCTGGGTGTATAAGAATTTAAAATTTAACTATTCCTTAGGTAGTTATAATTATATGAAGTATATATTATTTGAAATGCGAATTCTATCTTAATTATTTATAATTTTTTGTCAACACTGACAACTGCTATGACGAGAACTCAGTCGAGAAATGAGACGATATAAGATGATCGAAACAAAATAAATATTGATATTCTCAATTTCGAGGACACCTTCCAAGCACCCTGAAATGAACGAGATGATCGATATTCTTATATCGTCGTGCATCAAACATTTATTATCTATTATATTGACAAATAAAACATGATTTTTGCTCGTTAATTGAAGGTAGTAACACACAGTTTAGAACCACTGCACGTACTGAAACTTGCTTGAGTAGACAAGTGTCAATTTACATTGGTTTTACCATTATACGCATTTCCACAAAATGAATGCAATCCCCCGACAGCGATAAATCGATAAACATTCCCGTGTCCCTGTCTGTATCTCTTACTCTCTCGTGATCTTTATACACTGAACGGCTTTATGACCAGGTCGTATCCTCATGGCAGACGCAGCCAATATGGAATTCGCTGATAAGACAATAGCTTTCACTCGGCGGATTATATTAGCACCAGTGTGAGATCGATAGCGCACAGGCATATACTTTTTAAGTAAAATCCTTTTCAAAACAAAATCAATCTCACACTCGCAATACCAAAAATTTTATATTTTAAAACAACCTAAGACTTCTTTTCACTATTTTGTATGTTCTATTTTTTTCAAATCGAAACAAAAAATAATTTATAAATAATACTCTTTCATATGTTTATAAAAAATTCTTCTTTAACACATAGATAAAACATCAAATATTACATTTCAAAATCAATATTAGCAAATCACATTTTTAGCGACTTTTTAACGTATAAACTATTTTTTTTAATTTGAATACTCAAATGGCTAGTTATCAAAATCGACCAGAATTAAAACTCAAATAACCGAAACATCGTCTATTCACGACAGAGCGCTTCCAGCTGATAAAAGACTATTGACACTTATGAAGCTCAATTTATTGGGATTCAATATTGAGAGCGTATTATACAGAATTCATTTAATGCAATCAAGCTAAAAAATGCTATTAAAAAGTTACTGTCAATGCTTTCCGCTTTATTAATGAAAGTCTTATTTTCCTCAGATTACTTTTATAATCATTTTTAACAATTTCTAAATTTGAATCAAAGCACTAATTTAATTCTCATCATCAATATCTGTCACTACGTATCGCATATTTTCATTAAGCAAATTATGTCGACTTTTTGACATCATTTTTCCTGTAACCTTTTTTCCGACAATGAAAAACAGCGCTGAATAAAAACCAGGACACTTCCGTAGTGACTAAATTGTCACGAGCTTTTATAATTAAATTTCGCAACGATGCTTCGAGATTTCAAATTATTTTTATCTTTTAAATCTCTCTCAACACATTTAATAATTCTCCAAAGGAAATACGTCAAGCTTTCAAATAAAATCTTATCCCGTGATACTTTGCTTATTTTTGTTTTCATTTCAATTAGAAAAACAACCTTTAGTCTTCATTTTACGATAAATTTATTATTATAAACTGCACTATTTTTCTGAACTGCACTTGTGTCCCAGAAAAAAAATATTGCAAAAGGAGCGTGAACGAAAGAAATTCATTTATCACAATCTGTTTATAAAGAAATGATAAAATTTAAAAAAATAAATAAACAAAATTTTGCGATATCTAAATTTTTAATTAAATAAATAGAAATTATTTAGAAATTTTTTATTAAAACTTTTTTTTTATTCGCAATAATGAAAATAAAAAAATTAAATAAATTTTGGAAAATAATATTTGTGTGTCAGAATTTTAAATTAAGGTTAAATACTACAATTAAGAAAAAAAATTGCAAGGAGATGCAAGAGAGAGAAAAGATAAGAAGAATGAATTCCTACCTAAATATCCATTCACGATTTATCCAAATCATATAAGATAAGCTATACAAAAACAAAAATCTAGGTAAAGAACGAGAGATTGAATATTACGACTCGAATGCCACAATTCTAATTATACTAATGTTTATTAAAATGGTATATTACTAATCAAAGTTGCTGTAGGGATCCAACCTTACTCTATTGTTTCTATTTTTATCAATCGCTGAACTTGCACAAAGCTGTCTTTAATCAAGGGACATATATTATTTAAATAATAATTAGTTACTAAATTAATGAAATTTATTATTAAAGAAATTTATTATTAACTTAGAAATTGTTGTTTATTGAAAGCACAAATTTATAAAGCCACCCTTATGTTAAAAATATGTTCAATGTATTCAAATTTATAAATATTTTTATAATTCTAGTTCGTAAGTGTTTGAATGATCAAAAGTTTAACACATAAAGTTCCTAGTAGTAATTAAAATTTACTATTTTCTTTAAAGTTAATTAAAATATAAAAACTTTAGAATTTACAACCATTATTTGACAAATGAAATGTTGGAAAAAATCAGATCCTGATAAGTCGTTTCTTTTTTATTTTATTTTCCGTTTTCAACTATAGAAAATTGAAACAACTTGTTTGTCAATTGAGAGGTTTCTATTTACCTTTTATCTCCCTTTCCAAAATATAAAATTTTTTAAAGTTTCTTTCAAAATTTCAGTTATCCAATAATGGTCTCAAATTGTGAAGTTTTAATTATTTTTGAAGGTAAAGATTAAATTAATTAAAAGTTGTTTAGTGATTGAAGAAAAGATAATTAATACAATTTTGTTTAATTGAATGCAAGAAATAAAGGAAAAGTGACTGCAACTGAATACTTGTTTCCTTGTCTCCTTTGTGCATTTAAAATAATTTAAATTCTTTAGCGGAATCTCACCACAAAGATTTATGTTAGACTGAGAATCTTTGTTATTTTCTTGTCGGAACTATTATTATCGAAACAAAAACATCAGCGCGCCTTCACAGGAACTTGTCGAATCTAAGGAACTCGACAGCTCTCAACATAAAAGGATTATAAACTTCCTCAGTGCATAATTCAAGTTAAGAAAGTTCAAACGTAAAATGAACGAGTTTAGTGAGTTATATGCGAAAAGACCTGTAGTAACTGGCTTAGCATGCTACATAACTCAAAAAAGCAAGACGAAACGATATTTACCAGAAAAGGACATATTACACTCTAATAACCTTTTCCTAAATAAATTATCCACAGCCATGACAATCCTTTACTTTAATCTTTCATTCGCGAATGAGATTTCATTTTCCGTCCATTAATTCTTCTCCTATCAGAGATCGAACCAATTTCCTAATCGTTTGATCTCTGATCCGGCACATCAATTTACTGAAGTCTTCCGCTTCGATCGTTTACTAAATTCGATTTACGAGGTCTCCCATTAGTGATTATTCACTTTCTTGATAGTTTCAAACGTGTCAGATTACATAATCGACTATTTGATAGCAGAAAGAAATCTATTTGAAAATTTTTGAAGAAAATATCTGCACTCTCTAACAACTTATCGAGAAAGCAATTTATTTCTTTTCCTTTTCGTCTCAAGACTTGAAACTTGATATATCAACTTATCAGCACTCACTGCAGAGTGTCAAAATCACTTTTTAAAAAATGAAAAAATGTTCTGCGTCGCGTCTTTGAAAATCAAACAACAAATTATTATACACTTTATGAAGAGATTTTCAATTTTCAGAAAATGTTGCCTGGCAAAAATGTCTTGGAAAACATATTCTTTATCGTAGCTAAAAGCTTCTGGATCGAAATAATTGTTTTGGTTATATTACTTTTTCATTTCATATGGAGGAAAAAATGACAGAAATAGTGACAGGAGAAATTCCAGAAAAAATTATACGATTTTATACTTAACCTCAATGACACGAATCACTTTAATAGCTTTTCAATTTAACACGCTGTACACAGCAGAATATAAAGAAAAAACTAAAAAGAATTTAAGGCGTTTAATAAACCAATTTTAAAATAAGAATTTTATGATATATGAAGAAAGTTAATTGACACGTGAGAAAGGTTAAACAATGACACTAGAATGAGCATAGAATGAAAAGATGCAAAGAGGGTCTTATTAAAAAGGAAGCTCCTTTGCTGATTGGCTAGAAAATTTCGGGAAATATTACTGGCCAATCAGAGACGTAGACTCCTCTCCAACATGAACTTAAGTATCTTCGCATCTTTTCATTCTATGGTCATTCTAGTGTCACTGTTCTACCTAGAGTTGCAAAATTCTCGGTAATTTAAAATTCAGTTACATTCTCGAGAATATGACCAAGAATATTCTCCTTACGGAGAATTTATGAGAATTTTCTGTTTGAATGAGCTCTACTTTTTTGAAACACAAACAATTTATTGAAATAAAAATGAATAAATAACACAATAATTATCATTACAAAAATTAACTACCTATAAGTCAATGAAGTGTAAAAATTATTATTAAATATCACAATTTAAATTTTAAAATGAAAGAAAATAGTTTAAATTTGAGAAAAATACTTCAAAATCTTAGAAATATATTGAAAAAAATTAGAGTAATGAAAAATTGGAGTAAATAATTGAAAATCGAAGAAAATGATTGAAATTGAGATAAATAATTAAAAATCCAGAAAATGATTATAAATTTAAGAAAATTGATTCAGAAATAATGAAAATGATTAAAAATTTAAGAAAATAATAATTGAAAAATTACATACTATATTTTAAATAAAAGAAAGGTTAAGAAAATTTCAGAAAAATACTTGCAACTTTTAGAAGTTCATTGCAAAAAAAAAGAAGAAAATAATTAAAAATTAGAGAAAATAAATGAAAAAAGATAAACATAATTCGAAATTGAGAAAAACAATTTTTAATTTAAGAGAAATAATTGCAAAACATACAGAATATAAATAAATAAATAAAATAAGTAAATAAAACACAAGAAAATCGTAGATATAATTGAAAATTGAATGAAGCAATGAAAATTTTAGATAAATTATTGAAAATTATTAAAAAATTAAGAAAATAATGGAAAATTTGAGAAAAATTTTACAAAATAGTTTATAAAAATAAAAATAATTAAAACTTAGGGAAAATAATTGAAAAATTATTTTAAATTTTGAAACTTAAAGAAAACAACTGAAATATGATAAAAACAATGATAAATTGAAAAACATTAATGAAACTTAAAATAAATAATTAAAAATATTGCAGAATTTTTTTCAAAATTTTTAAAAGATCCGTTTATCCATTTCAACTTTTGTATGGTCCCCATAATGGTCTATTTTTGTCTGCAGGATATATTATGAAATAAATATAAATAAGTAAATAAAATTTAAAAAAAGTTTAAAAGATTGAATTTGAGAAAAATACTTGAAAATGTAAGAAATTAATTGAAAAAAATGAGAATAATTAAAGAAATGAATAAAAGAATTGAAGAAAGCTAAAAATAATTGAAATTTAAGATAAATCATAAAAAAATTTTAAAATTATGAAAACAAATGAAAATAATTAAAAATTAAAGATAATAATTGATTTTTGAGAAAAATGCTTTAAAATCTGGAGAAATAATTGATATATGATGAAATTAATTAAAAATTTAGAAAATTAATTCAGAAATAATGAAAATTATTAAAAATTGAAAAAATACTTGAAAAAATTACATACTATATTTTAAATAAAAGAAAGGTTAAGAAAATTTCAGAAAAATACTTAAAGCTTTTAGATGTTCATAAAAAAAAGAAAATAATTAAAAATTAGAGAAACTAAATGAAAAAAGATAAACATAATTCAAAATTGAAAACAACTATTTTTAATTTATGAGGATTATTCCAAAAAATACAGAATATACATAAAATATAAGAAAATCATAGATATAATTAAAAATTGAATAAAGTAATGGAAATGTCAGATAAATAATTAAAAATTTTTTGGAAATTATGAAAAAAAAAAAGGTAAGTAATTGAAAAATGAAGAAAATAATAAAAAAAATAATACTAATAATTGAAAATTGAAATAATTAATTGAAATATCTGATAGAAAATTTAAAATTTTTGAAATTTTGAAAAATATTATAAATAATTAAAAAGTAAAGAAAAAGAATGGGATATTTGAAAAAAATATTTAAAAATCTTAGGAAATAATTTTAAATCATAAGAATAATTAAAAATTGGGGAAAATAATTGAAATATGATCAAAACCATGGTAAGTTGAAAAAATCAATGAAATTTGATATAAATAATTGAAAAAATTGCAAAATTTTTTTTTAAATAAATAAAAATAGTTGAAATTTGAGAGAAATACTTGGAAATTTGAGAAATTAATTGAAAAAAAGAAGAATAATTAAAAATTGAGAAAAACTAAAAATAATTGGATTTTTGGAAATTATGAAAACAAATGAAAATAATTAAAAATTGAAAATAATAATTGAAATATGATGAAAATAATTAAAATTTTAGATGAATAATTGAAATTTTAGAAAATTGTACCAAAAGAATGAATATAATTATAATAAATTGGAAAAAATAATAGAAAAATTGGAGTGTTTATTTTTAAGCAAAAGAGCAAAAGAAAATAATTTAAAAATCGTTTATTTTTATTTTTTAATTTAATTATATAAAGTATTGCATCCCATTTGGTTTTTCGTTTTTTGTATATCCAATTCAATTTGATTTAACTCACAAACGAATTGACAAACTTGTACACCGTTGAAAATTTTGTTTATTTGTGTAAGAAATCGGTCGTTGTTAAATTTTTTGTGTCAACATTTAACAATTTTTCGTGTGTTAATGCAATACGTTCTTTAACTGTCATTCGATTTTTAAACATAACCTCCAATTTCTTAGTAATAAAACTATATAATTTGCATTAAATTTTTTGTTGTAATTAACATGTAAATTTCATATTGAAAATTCATTTTAACAATCAAAAGGGTACTAATTGAGTCAAATTTCCTCCTTAACTCAATTATATTTTAATCCATTATATTTGACTTCTGATAAGCAGAGGATAAACAAAACAACACATATCCCTGTATTAAAAATTAACACAAATTTTAAATGAACCGTTTGGGACATGTAATTTATTTTAAATTAAACACAAAATTGTTAAATATATATATTTATAAAAGTGATTCGTGTTATGTGTTTCATACAAAATATTAAATCATACTTCTAAAAATAACACAAAATTATTAGCAATCCATTTTTTTTTCTATAACGAAAATATTCTTCAATCCTCTATCTAAATATTTTTTATTTAAAAAAACATTTTTCTTTCTGTCACAAATATTATAAAAACGACTTTCGGAAACCAAATTATGAAAAATATGAAGTTTCAAAAACCATGAATTTCATAGAAAAATTCATTTTAAGCAAAACTTGAAATTGGCAACAAGAAATGAATTTTTAAAGAGTTTAACTTTCCAGCTCAAACAGATAAAAAATTTGTTTTGCCTCGGGAATAACTACAAGCGTCAGATTTATCTTTGTGTTTGTAGTTTTTATGCCCAAATTGCGGAAAGTGAGAACATATATTACAGTTCATCTTTCCAGGAAGTGAGTTTCACAAATATAACTTTTCGGCTTTTACCAAGTCTAAACTGAAATATCTTTTTCATTAATTTCTCTTTCGTGTTTTGAAATTGACTTATTCTTAAAAACAGTTTCATTATAAAATAAAATTTTAACAGTAAATAATAAAAAATGTTGCATTTAATTAAAATTGAAGAAAAAGACGATCAAGAAACTTACGATGACAAAAATAAATCTGTCCAAATAGGAACAATTTTTGAAAAATTTCTCGTTTTTAATCAAGAAATGACTGTATTTCTAAATTATAAATAAAATTCGGGTCAAAAGTCTAAAGTTGAATTCAATGGCGACAAGGAATCAAAGGAATACGGTTTCTCATGTCGAGGCATCTTTCACTCCTTTTTCAAGAGCGATGCTAAGAAACAAATCGTATGTCAGGATAGAAAAAGAAAAACACTTTAGTGAAATATTTTCCCCTGAGTCTGTGGCAATTTCGTGCAAGGACAGCGGAAGACAAATTCTATCGATAATATTGGAGCAATGAAATCACTGTGATATCACTAAAACGCTTTCAAGGTGTGTGTCGGGATTGAAAATAGTGCGGCAGTTGGGCTGCAAGAGTAAAATAAAATAACATAAAATATGAGAGTGTGTGTGTGAGAGAGAGTGAGAGAGAGAGAGTGAGAGAGAGAAATGTATGATATTGATTATCGTAAATTATTAAAAATCGGGTTTAAATATTAAACAATATATTATACATATATATACTTATTACGGACTTGTAACATTAATCGAAACAAATCTATAAATAGTATAAATATATTGACTACTATTATTATAAAAATGATATTATTACTACGACTATTATCATTATTACCATCATTGTTAGTCTCACTATTATCAATACGAAATCCTATTGTCTAATAGCGTTGATTGTCTGTTATAGAGAGCAAGAGAGAGAGAGAGAGAGAGAGAGAGAGAGAGAGAGAGAGAGTGTTGAAGATCACTTCACATTAGATATTATATAATATACGACTGCGAAAATCGTTTCATGTAAATATAGAGAGAGTATTCGAGAGGAAGTGAATTCCCTCAGTTCATCGTTGCGAGCTAAAACCGCAGAATTTCCGGTTTTGGCTCGACCGCATCTTTAACGTAGAGCGTAGCCCTTAAGTACAGTTTCCAATTAAGAGATTATACATACTATAATAGTATATTAATGAGAGTTCTATAGAGACAATAGCGACATGCATATACATCTTTCAAATGTCACACTGCAAGGACCCTGCGTCACTCAATGGTCGTTAACTGTTCAACGATCGATCATGAATCACTCATCCATTAGAGTTAAATTTCTCTATATATGTCAAAATGTTTTCACATTGAATTAAACTGCCGAATCTGCAAATATTTATTCTGATATTCGTTTGCTCAAAATCCAGATTAGTTGGGGCAAGCTTGCATCGCGAGATTCAAAATTCAGCACTGTGCGTATTAAAGGTAAGCTAGACAGTTTGCAGCAAGCCTTCATACTTAAATACGGAATGGAATTGGTAACAAATATATAACAGCATTATAATTATTATTTATTAATAGTTAAAAAGAAGTATCTGAAAAGTGAGAAGAATTTACTTAAAACTTATATTTTTAGATTGTTAGCCAAACTTACAATAAACTATTCACACAAACTTTCAGGAGCAAAACTTGTAAATGAAACTTACAAGGATGGGACTTTATAAACGTTAACGTCAAACTTGCAACAAGCTTGTTATGCAAACTTGTAGCAAACTGTTATTCCATCTGAATAAAGTCAAGATGTTTTTGATAGTGCACGTCATAATCAATAATATGTTTGAAAAATTTTCTAAAGAGTAATGATAATAATTCTTATGGAAATGCATGTCTGAAAAAAATGACTGAAAAAATAATACGAAGTGTTATTAAAAAAAACAAAAATTATACTTCATCTCAACGCCTCCTGTTGATAAAATGCATATCCGATTGTCAAAAATATATAATTCTAATTCGAAGCTCAATTCAATAAGAAGCTAGTTCGTAGTCCGTGTAATATGATTCTTATTCAATGTTCAGAATAATATAATGCTAACTCAAAGTTTTGTTTAAAATAATTGTAATTCAAGTTTACGTACAATAAATATTTTTCAATTTTTGGGATTGGCGGTCGTGACGTCATCAAAACAAAAATGGCTGACAGAAGTAGGTAACTTTGTTAACTAAAGCACATAAAAGAGAAATTTTTCAAAATACAGTATAAAAATAATAAAATACGACTCACTTTAAATAAAATTTGTTAAGTTATGCAATCAAAACTCTCCGGACTTAATTTTGTTCAGTGTAAGAAAGTTTCAAACGGCAGAAATATCATATTTTGTGTACTGGAGAAAAACACGTTGCAAAAAGTTGTTTAACTATTTAAAAATTTTGCATTAAAAACTTGTAATCTTTAAAACAATTTCATTTATTTATTAACCAGCTTGTTTCATTCTATTAATTGTCTATTTTTTGAAAGAATAATAAATATTTATAGGTTAGGATTCTTGACAGGTCAGATGTTATATCCATATATACTACGTAAAAAATTTTAATTTCAGGAATTTTTTTTTAAATTGTTCTATTTTATTTTCTTTATCTATTCGTACTCAAAATTAAATGTAGCTTTTTTAATAAATTTAGAAAATTACACTTTTTCCTCCTTTTACAAAATTCTTACGTGTTTGTTACCTTTTTTTTCCTACTTCTTTTAGTTCAAGTTCATACCACCAGACAGCGTATCGGGGTTTAGCCATTCCCAATTATCAATAATTTAATTGATGATATTTGGGGCTGACCATAAATTACGTCATACCTTTTTTTATTTTTTCGAGCCCCCCCTCTCCCCCTTATCACATCTCATCACATATTTGTTAACCCCACTTTAAAATTACGTCACATTTTCTTAACCACCCCCCCCCCCCTCTCTATTATATATCGTGTTGAAAAATTATTATTGAATTTTTTTTATTCTACACTTTAAAGTATTGAAATTTTTGTATTTCGAACTCTTAAAAATGTATCCTTTTTCAAAAAACATAAAAAAAACTTTGTGAAATAAAATCCAAGTTTTTTAATATAGGTATTACAAAATTCAAAAGATTAGGAATATTTTAAGCAAGAGTAAAATTTACTATAACAATAATCATTTTGAAATTTCAATTATTTTCTTTTGTCATTTGAATTATTTACAATAATTATCAATTTTTTAGAATATTTTTGAATTATTTTCTTAATTTTTTATCATTATTTTCATTATTGTTCAATTTTTTCCCCAATTTTAAAACTCACTTTCAATAAATTATACTTATATTCTTCTTAAATTATTTTTTTACTATTACATTTTTTCCTCAATAAAGAATTAGAATCTTTATTTTATTTATTAAAATTATTCTCATTTATTTTCAGTTTCATTTTTATTTATCAATTATTATCATAAATTGTAAAATAATTTATTTAAATTACAATTATAATATTCTCCCATTCATTTGGTTAACCAAGGCCGTAGCCAGGGGGGGGGGGTGATAGGGGTGTTTGAACCCCCCCCCCCCGAAATTTTTTTTACAGCTGTTCAAGTTTTCAAAAAAAAAAAAAAGGTTATCACTTTGACTGTTTGTTGACAAACCCCCCCCCCCGAAATTTTTTTCTGGCTACGGCCTTGTGGTTAACGTAATCTAAACTTAATAATTAATAGTATTTTTCAATACTTTCGTCAGATTTTAATTATATTCCCTGATTTTGCATTTATTTTACCATTTTTCAAATAATTACCTCATTTTTAAAAAATTGTAAAAATAATTTCATGAATTGTTCATTTTTTTTTAAATTTTTAAATTATTTTTCCAATTTTTAATTATTTTTATCCCTTTTTTTTAATTAATATTTCCAAGTTCAATTATTTTCATTAGTTTTCAATCAGTATCATAAACTTTCAATTATTTACGTCAAATTTCAATTAGGTACCTATTTTCTTTAGTTTTCATTTTTTAAACTCATTTTTCAATAATTTGCCTTCATTTTTAATTTTGGTTATATTTTTTTTAATTATAATTATCAATTGTTAATAATTTTTATTATTTTTTAATTTTATTTTCAATTTTCAATTATTTTAATCATTTTTCAACATAATCTCCAATTTTAAATTATTTTCATTATTTTTTAATTATTTCTTAAACTTTCAATTATTTATAATAAATATGAATTATTTACTTTAATTTTCAATTTTTAAACATAATTTTTCATTAATTTCTCCAATTTTTAATTTTTTCATTATTTTCCATTAATTTTATGAACTGTTAATTATTTTTATCATTTTTTAAATATTTGTCTCAATTTTTTAATTTTTTCATTATTTAAAATTTTTTTCAATTTCATGAATTGTTAATTATTTTTATGATTATGCAATTTATTGTCCCATTTTTAAATTTCTTAATTATTTTCTTGAATTTTCAATCTTTTTTATCATTTTTAAATTAATTTCTCCAATTTCATATTATTCTTATTTTTTTTCAATTAATTTCATAAACTTCCAATAATTCACGTCGAATTTCACTTAGTTTTTTTAATTTCCATATTCTAAAATCATTTTACAATTATTTCCTTTATTTTTAATTTTGTTAATAATTTTTTTATTAATTTTATCAATTCCTTATTATTTTAATCATTTTTCAATTTTTTTCTCCAATTTTAAATTATTTTAATTATTTTTTCATTAGTTTTATGAATTGTTAATTATTTTTATCCTTTTTTCAATTACTTTAACTACAATTTGAAATTATTTTTAAGACCATTCTAAAAATAATCGCCATGACCCGGTTGATGCATTATTTAAAATGAATCTAGAATCCACATATGAATATTTTTTTATAAGCTTTTGGTTTAATATTTCGAGGTTTATTTAGTAAAATAGCTTTTAAATTTAAAAGAAAATATATTAAGATTTTTGTAGTTTAAAAAAAGGCATTTAAGAAATATTATAAAATTACATTAAAATGCTACAAAAATCCATTTTAAAACTATAACATCTAAAAAGCGTCAATTTTTTAACATTTTTAGTAATATTTTTGCATATATAAGAATGAAAAAGCACTAATTGCTTATATATTATAAACATTTAACACAAAGAAACAAAAAATAGTGTGATGTCACTCTTTAACCGACCCCCCCCCCCCTTAATATATGACGTAATTTATGGATGACCCCTTTCTACTTTTTAAACAAATAACATGAAATTTAGATTTAGGACTTTTAAAACAACTAATTTTTCAATCTTTAAATTAAAAAGATCACCAGTTTAAACAAATTCTAGTATAATTAATTCTAGATTATTATGAGTATTTTAAATGTTTGATATTGAAAAAATAAATTTTAGTAATTCTTTATAAATGGTAAACATATATAAGTTTAATAATAACTTGTATTAATTATAAAAATTATATATTAAATATCAAGCAGTTAAAATGCTTTTAATATAACCTAAAATAACAATACTAAGATTTATCTAAAATGTTGATATGTTTAATTGAAAGATTTAAAAATAGTTAACTTGGTTTTAAATTTAAAAGTTCCAGATCTAAATTTAATATTATTTGTTTATAAACTAAATTCCATGCATTAAATTATTTATAATAACAGGAAAAAGTAAATTATTTTTATATCTAAAGACGAAAAAGCGGGAAATAATATCATGATTAAATTAGAATTTTATTATTTGTTGTATTTAAACTTGAATTATTTTAAACAAAACTTTGAGTTAGCAGTATATTATTCTGAAAATTGAATAGGAATCATATTACTTGGACCACGAACTAGCCTCATATTGAACTGAGCTTCGACGTTGAATTATATATTTTTGACAATTGCGAATAAGCAATTTATCAACGGGATAACACGAATCGTATTTTTTGAAATGACACTCGATGCACAAATTAAAAATTAAAATTATTCAAATTCAAATTAAAAATATAACTCGGGGAATTAAAAAATGTATAGCAATATACTTTTTAAGTCTGGTCAAATAATAATTTTTCATAATACATGGTTTTCAATAAACATTTCTCCATCATTAAAAAAACAAAGTTTTAAGAAACGTGTCATCACTTAAAAAGATGCTTCTTTCTGCACTATTCTAATTTTTATAATTTTTCCCTTTGCTGCTATTTTGCTACCTGTTGCTTTTATATTTTTAAAAAAAAACTGCATTCCTTGAAAGCGTGTAATTGCTTTTACAAATGTTTTCTCCAAAAAAGTTCCATCTTTGCAAGGACAAAATTATTGTTTTTTATGTAAATCAAAATCATTAATTATGCTTTAACGAAATGGCAGGACAGAAAGGAATGATATGAATGTTTAAAATGCCTTATGAATTGCAAACCAAGCACGTATTTATGCATTCATTACTTTGCAGAGTAAACAGAATGCTGTTGAAATTTGAATTGAATTTTTTACTTTTTCAAGTAACGAATATTCCCTAATGTTATACACGGATACATCTGGAAAATATAATACATAAAGGATAAAATACATGTAAAAATTAGTTGACAATTGAAAATTATAGCAGAAAAGAAAATACGTTCAAGATTTATAGTCTTAAGGATCTATCATTGACAGTTTTCGACATTGTGAAATTTTGTCCAAACGTCTAGGTCTCAAGAAATATGTGTTGCAATAAAGGAAATTTGAAACGTCGACCATCCTTGATCAAAGGTCCAAGAATCTTTGACCCAGGTTGGACGACTGAGACCATCAATCACTCGATTATCAGCTCTTTGATAAAAAATGCTTGAACAATCAAAAATAAAAATAACGATTCTCTCGACAAGATAGCAAAAGTGCTTCGCTTATCCACACCTCGTTAATTTCATTGTCTCTTCCGAAATCTCTGATGAAAAAAGTCACCTTAAGAAAAATATATATCGCTTCGTTATTGCGTCATAGACTCCAGAGAAATGTATGATCGTCATTTCCTCCCTTATAGCCTTGCAAACTTTCACAGAAATATAAACTCAATCGAATGCGATCAGTCGAGAAATATTTCACATAGAAACAAATTCGAAAAGACTCTGCTAGTCGTGTTAGTTTAAATTAATCATCTTCTTTTTTTATTGAAGAGAAAAACTATTTTTGACATAGGAGCAATAAAAAAAAAAAAAAAAAAAAAGAAGTGTATGAGAAAATATTTAAAAAGCTGCTAATCAAAATCCATTAGCAATTTTATCGTGTTCTATCCTGCAATATGATAATTATAAAACTGTTTGAAGCATTAAAACATCTTTAAAGTTTGACAAATATTTAAAAATAATTCAAAAGTGACTTTTTTTCCATGAAATGTACGATAGTCTTCCATATTTTTCTTTGGACTTTTATCGACTACTTGGCTGATCGGTTATGGACGTAAAGAACTTAGAAGCTTCAATGGCCAGAAAAGGAGATGAAGGGGCCTCAAGCTTCTTGATTGCATCTTTGAACTCATCTTAAGGTCACTAAGCAGTAAACCATAAATTTCACTCGGAAGTAAAACTAAGAGCACCATTTTGCTCTATACTCTATAGATTCTGCTACAGAAAATATATAAAAGGAGGATGAAAACTGTACTTAACTGCTCGTTAAAGAATCAATTTTTATCTAAAGCTTTAAAACCTGAATTAACTTTTATATTTTTCCATTTAAATTCTGTGAATGTATGTCATCCCAAAGACTAATTTATGACGTTCTCTATTATAAATAATATGAAACACGTAATTTTATTTCATATCAAGCTAAGTGTTTAGTTTACTTCTGTCAACTTTATTTGTATCGCTTTGTAGAATCAGAAGAGTTTTCTAATTAGTGAGCTTATTTGACTTTTTATGACAGTACGCTTTTTTCTATTTCGTTAAATTTAAATAACCTAATTTATCGAAACAGTTTTATAAAGATTCACAAACATTTTTCAAAATCAAAATCTTAATTACATTTAAGAACTTTTTAAAATGTGCTGAAAGATTGTAATATATTTTTAAAAGTTACAAGCTTTAAAATTTAATCTTTAACAGTTCCATTTTAAATAAGAATAAAGTAACATTTTAAATATTATAAAAACTACCACTTTTATGTACAAAGTCAATGAATAATGTTCTAGTGGGATCTTAGAAGATACAATCAAGAAGGTCGGAAATTGGTCAAGACAGAAAATCCTACACTGTACAAAATTTAACATTTTTTTAAACATGAACTTTCAATAAATAATCCATGGAAAAAAACCCTTTATATGTGGTTTTTTTAGGACATTTCTCATAAAAAATAGAATCATGTTTGGAAAAATTCGCAGAATTTTTTTTTACAGTGATATAAATCGACAGAAATGCAAAATTTTATATTTAAATGGAGCATTAAATCTTTAGGGAAGCAGATGTCATAGACGTTATTAATGATCGACCAAAAAAGTGTGGAATCTCAGTTATACATAATGCAGCTGAGGTGGTTTTCAAGTTTTTCTTACAGGTACTTTGTCATACAAGTGCCATTGGCCACGAAAGTTCGTGTAGATAAAATCAAAAGCTTTAATGGCGCGAACTTTCACAGCCAATTGTTCCTATAAGATCACACTTTTCGCAAGGAATTCCACGGTGTGATTTAAATACTTGTCCATTCTGATTTATAAAACCGAAGAATTTTTATAAACTTAGAATCCATTTCCTATATAGTTTCAAATTCCATGCAAGGTACGAAACAGAAAATTTTACTGTATTGTGTAATGTTTTTTTTTTTTCGAAGGACCGTGGTAGTTCCTAATAATAATTCACCTGTACTAACGTAATGGAAGTTTATTTGAATCAACTAATATTATGGCGAGGCGAAATAGCACTATAATGTTAATAACTACGATCTCTAAAAAGCAATTGTCATTGTAATTATATCCGACTACGCGAAAGAAGAGGTGTTTAGAAGGTCAAGGGATACGAGTACTATGATCTACGCAGACACTGAACTATCAATACATTACATTGTTTTATAAAAGAAAAATGAGTAATTTATTTTTACACCCTCTATCCTCCTGAAAAAGTAACTTTCAAAGACATCTTAATTTAATCTTAACTGAACTGAATTGACCTAGTGCTACTATTTCATTAGATGTTTTTTGTGGAAAATATGTATCTTATCATATATGTTGAAGTGCATATGCACTGAGAAAAAATTTTGGTAAAAATTCACTATAAAAGCGTCATAATTGACAGTCCCCGAAATTTTACCGTGCTATCTTACAATTTTTACCGGATTTTCTGGTAAAAATTGTGAGAAAATCCGGTAAAAATTGTAAGACAGCACGGTAAAATTTTGGGGACTGTCAATTATGACGCTTTTATAGTGAAGGCACAGGAATTATTACCAAAATTTTATCTCAGTGTTTGAATCCTAAAATACAGATTGAATGGACTTACCCGTAAGTATCTTTTTCTGGTGGTTTTTTTTCAGACACCAGTCTGGAATCAATTTTCTGAAACTGTTGCACAGTCGTATGTATAAACAGTCGCATTTATAAACTCGTCGATTTGTGCCACTTAATAAATTTTGAATTTTCATACACATAAACTAATTAATATGAATTAACCTTAATTTAAATCAGTGGCGTATTTACAGGGGCGGCGACCTGTGTATGGTACGTCTGCAAATTCCATAGAGCAAAAAAATCGCCCTGTGGAATTCCATATGGCAAAATTACAGAAAAATACAATTCCAATAAAATGATTAAAATTTAAAAAAGAAAAATCATATTTGGTAAAAATAATTAAAAAATGACGAAAGAAGTTGAAAATTGATGAATAAACAATTTAACTAATTTGATATTGAAGGAAATAATTCAAAACTGACAAAGTTTTATTTGAAAAAATTAAAGAAAAGAATTGAAACTTGCGGAAATTGAATTTAAAAATTAGGGAAAAAATTGAAAAATAATAGAAATAATTAGAAATTGAAGAAAATTGTTGAGAAATGATAAAAATAGTTGACAATTGTAGCAAATAATTGAAATCATAAAAGAAAAAAAATTGATAAAAATTGAAGGAATTTTTAAATAATTGTAAATTTAGTATTCTCAAAGATTAAAGATTTTTTACAAATTTTTATAATTTTCTTCAATTTACAATTATTTCTATCAATTATTTTATTATTAAATTTCTTTTTCAATTAATTTTCAATTATTTTTTGATTAATTTTCTATTTTTTTTATTATTTATCTCAAATTTTAGTTATTTTTTCAATTTACAATTATTTTCATCAGTCTGCAATTATTATCTTATATTACAAATAATATGTTGTAATTTTTTAATTATTTTTCACAAACTAAAATTATTTTTCTAAATTTTTAATTATTTCTATTACTTTACAAATATTTTCTCCGATTTTTTATTATTTTCATTATCTTCAATTAATTTATTAGATTTTAAAATATTTTTTTCAAATTTTAATAATTTTCTTCAATTTTCAAATATGAGGTATTGTTATCATTTTGCAATCAATTCTTCACTTTTCAATCATTTATCTCATTTTTCAAACATTTTTTACAGATTTTCTTTTATAATTCTGCAATTATTTTTACCACCTTTTAACTAGATATATATATATTAATGGTTTTTCAATTAATTTCCTAAATTTTTTTTTATTATCTCAAATCTAAGTTACTGTATCCACGTTTCAATGTAGCACCGAAAATTTTAATTATTTATCTCAAATTTCCATTATTTTCTTCAATTTACGATTATTTCTATCATTTTCCATTACTTTTTGTCATAATCAATTTTTTTTTTTTATTAATTTTCTATTTTTATATAATTTATCACAGCTTCCACTTATTTTTTCAATGTACAATTATTTTTATCATTCTGCAATTATTTTCTTTCATTACAAATATATATGTTGCAATTTTTTCAATTATTTTTCAAAAAATAAAATTATCTTCTTCAATTTCTAATTATTTGTATTACTTTTCAAAAATTGTCCCGAATTTTTTATAATTTAATTACTCTTCAACTAATTTTCTAGATTTTAATTTCTTCAATTTCTTAAATTTTTAATTATTTTTATTACTCTTCAAAAATTGTTTTGAATTGTTTATTATTTTCATTACTGTTTAATTAATTTCCTAGATTTTTAAACATATTTCCCAAATTTCAATAATTTTATTCAATTTTTAATTAGTTTTATGACTTTGCAAATATCGTTCCAAATTTTTTATTAGTTTCATTACTCTTCTATTAATTAGAATTTGCTCTCAATTAAACCCCCAAATTTTAAATTATTTATCTCATTTATCAATTATATTTTCAAATTCATTTTCTTTTATCTTTTTGCAATTATTTACTCCACTTTGTAACTAGATATATTAACTATTTTTTAATTAATTTCCTCAATTTTTATTTATTATCTCAAATCTAAGTTACTGTATCCACGTTTCAATGTTTAATTCATTCTTTAATTATCTTTTTCATATTTAAAACCTACTTTTGACAATTTTTTATTATTTTTTTGTGAAGTTGTAATGGTTTAAAAAATTGTATATTATTTTGATTATTTGTTGATTAATTGCGAAAATTTTAATTATTTCTTTCAAATTTCCAATATTTTTTTCAATTTTTGATTATTTCTATCATTTTTCTTCAATTTTCAATTACTTTTGTTATCATTTTGTAAACAATTTCTTCAATTTTTAATTATTCTCACTATTCGTTCCTCATTTAAATTAATAAACTTTCAATTATTTATCTCATTTATCAATTATTTTTTTCAAATTCATTTTCTTTTATTTGTTTGTAATTATTTTTTCCTCCTTTTAATTTTATATACATTAATTATTTTTCAATTAATTTCCTAATTTTTCATTTATCTCTACTTTTCAATGTTTTAATCAATATTCAATTATTTTTCTCAGATTTTAATTAGGTTCGTCAATTTTCACTTATTTTTATTTCATTTGCAATTATTTTTACAAATTTTATATTATTTTGAATATGTGTTGATTACTTCTGAAAATTTTAATTATTTATCTCAAATTTCCATTATTTTCTTCAATTTTCGATTATTTCTATAATGTTGTAACTATTTTCCTAAGTTTAAAATTCTTGAAATCATGTTGTAATAAGGTACTTTCATTTACTTTACAATTATTCTGCACTTTTTTAAAATTATTTTTCTAAAATTGGAATTAATATCTACAAATTTAAAGTATTTTTATCACTTTCCAAAAATTTTCTTTAAGGATTTTCATGATTTTTCAATGTTCCTCCTAAATTTTAAAGTTAACTTCCAGAAGTTTCAATTATTTTTTTTAATTTTTTCAAATTAAACTTTTTCAGTTTTAATTATGTCCTTCAATATCAAATTAGTTTAATTATTTATTAATTAACTTTCAATTTCTTTCGACATTTTTCAATTATTTTAAAAAATATGATTTTTTTCTTCAAATTTTCAGTGCTCTAGTCATTTTTTAATTATTTTTCTCAAATTTCAATTAATTTCGTCAATTTTTAATTTTTTTTTTAACTTGCAATGATTTTCACAAATTTTATAGTATTTTAATTATTGGGTTATTAATTCCGAAAATGTACTCGAAATCAAATAAAATTGTCAACTTTTGCGTTACAATAATTACGCTAATTAAGAAACTCTTTAATTTATTATTGTTTTATTTCTCCCCCCCCCCCCCTTCCTCGGACAATATTAAGTTTTCAGATGGCAAAAATTTACAAGTCGCCGACCCTGCGTATTTATTAAGGGATGAAAAAAAGGGTTTCAGCAATGATTCATATAAATTCAAACTCTAATACACTTAATAGAAAGGAAGATGTTTTCTCTCTAAATAAGATTTTCTTTCCTTTACTAAATAGACTAAAGTCTTGACCACGAAATAATTTGAATGTACCTTGTGTCTGTTGTGTTTACGTCTAAGTTCATTATAGCTTTGTTTTATTTGTATCTGTATTAAGATTTACATTTTGCTCCAAATCTAAAGTCAATCTTCAGTAGTCATTTTTCGTCGACTAACGATGGTTGTCTTTGAGACATTTGACGAGATTAAAATAATTTTAACCAATTTAATTTTAATGTTTAACGAATTTTTTGACGTAGAGTGACGGAAGTTTATTTGTTGTGTGTGTGAAGGTAAAACATGTTTGTTATTTATTTATTATTTCAAAAAATTTTGAAACATGTTTGAAAACTGTTTTGTTAGTGAAGTGTGAATTTAACAAATTTAAATAAATATTTTAGCCTAAAGAGGTTGGTAAACCTAGCCAAAGAAACGACGCTATGGTAATTTGACGTAATTGTTGAAGTTTTTTTCAATTTTACCTTCCTAAGATCACTTATTGGTTTTTTAACTTAAATAAAATGGAAGGATTTACCTCTATTTTAACTAATTGTACCTCAAGTATTTATTTCGTGTGAATAATTTTTGGTATTCATTTTTTGAAAACATTGCTTCCTCATAGAGATTATTACTACAAACATCACTAAGTTTTAATTAATAGCTCGCAAAAAAATATTAAACAGGCCAATTGACGCATTTTGGAATTGTCTACAGAACGAGCAAAAATTATTCTTTATACAATTTATATGTAAAAAGCAAAAAAACACAAAAAAATTAATTTTCATAAAGATTTTCAATTTTAGAAACCTTGATAACTCGGAACAGGATTACACTAGAATATTCTCAAATAGCTCATTCGATGTGTTTTTTAATTATCTACATTGTCATTAAAATATATTGAAGCTTGCAATAAAGCATAAAAATTAAATTATTAAAAGAGAAGATTTTCAAAATTTTCGATTTTTAAAATGCTAATAACTTTGAATTAAATTGCACAAGAGTGTTCACTAATAGCTCAATCGATGCGTTTTCAAAAAATAAATGGAGTAAAATACTTACATTTTAACTTTTAAAAAAAAATATACAATTTTGCAGAAAAACCATTTTTTCAAAATTTTTAAATACGAAAAAAAAATAGTTAGAACTGATCGATTGGGTTCAAACCTATATCATAATTTGTCCCCCTGAAAGATCTATAATTTTGTAAAAAAAAGATAGTTTTATGTATTATAGTTTTCGAGATATTGGACCAAACGTAATGTGGACACACAAACACACACACACACACACACGGACATTTTTTAAAAACTTTATTTTCGACTTCCTGAGGTCAAAATATGTCGAGATTCGTCAAAAAATCGCAATCGATAATTTGAGGGTAAAACAATACTTCCTCTGTGAGAAAGCAATTAGGGAAAAAAGTTTAAAAAATCATAGAAATGTTTTAAAAATAAAGAAAATAATTTAAGTTTAAGAAAATTACTTGAAAATCTTTAAAAGAAAATGGAAAAAAATTGAATAATGAATAATTAGGGAAAATAATTAAAAATTGAAAAAAAATGATTAAAAATTGAGCTAAATAATATAAAATTGAAAAAAATAATTGAAATTTGAGAAAATAATTTAAAAAATTACATAATATATATTTTAAATAAAGGAATGTTAAAGAAAATTTCAGAAAAATACTTAGAAGTTATATACTTTAGAAGTTAGACTTCAGGAGTTCATTGAAACATAATTTAAAATTGAAAAGAATAGTTTTTAATTAAACAGAAATAAATTTAAAAAATTTGGAAATTACGAAAAAGAACGAAAGTACCTAATTCAAAATTGAAGAAAATAATTTAAAAAATCATATAAATGATTAAAAATTGAATTAAATAAATAAAATCTCAGAAAAATAGTTTAAATTTTTTGAAATTATAAAAGGAATGAAAAAGTTGAAAATTGAAGTATATAAATTTTGGAAAATAATTGAAAAATGATTTAACAATTTAAAACTTGAAGAAATTAATTTAAATATGATACAAACGATGCTAAGAGGTAAAAAATAAATCACATTTGAGTGAAATAATTGAAATTTGAGAAAAATACATGAAGTTGTAAGAAATCAATTGAAAAAATGAGAATAACTAAAAATTGGAGAAAAGAATTGAAGAAAGCTAAAAATAAATGAATTTTGCGATAAGTAATATAAAAAATTTGAAAATTATGAAAACAAATGAAAATAATTTAAAATTGAAGAAAATAATTGAAATTTTAGAAAAAATACTTAATAACTATAGAAAATGACAATAATAATTACCAATCGAGGAAACTAATTGAAAAATGATAAAATTAATTTAAAGTTGAAAAAAATAATTAAAATATGCTGAAAACAATTTAAACTAGGTGAGAATTATGTCCATTTCATGGACATTTCGCTTCCAAGTAAGCAAAATAATTTGCTTCCTCATAGAGGAAGCAAGAAATTAATAATATATAAGTTAATTGGGGAAGTTGTTCAAAAAAAAATTCAATGCAAAAAAATGTAAAAATATGAATTATTTTACGAATTCTTGATCAATTATAAAAGTTATATAGGTCAATCGATTCGTTTTGAGATAAGGAATATGATTTTTGTATTCATTAAGTTGTATTGTTAGCATAAAAAAATTTTTTGGCAAAAAACTATTTTTTTCGGTGAAAAAAGGTGCTCAAAAAAATTTGGTTGGGTATTTTTAAAAATCCTTGTGTCCAAATTTAGATATTCATGAGCTTAATAAGTCATCCAAATTTTATTGAAATCCGTTTAAGCGTTCTCAAGATATCTTGTACACAAAAAACGCTATACACACACACACACACACATACATACACACACACACACACATACATCTGGACATTTGCTTAGGAATGAAAATTTTCGCTTTTTAGATGAAAATGAGTCGATTTAGACTATTTTTGGAAAATCAAAAATTTTAACGATCACAAAGCTTCCTCTATGAGGAAGCAAAAATTATGATGAAAATAATTTAAATATGAAAGATTGAAAACAGTAAATAAAATTTGAGAGAAATAATTGAAACTAGGTGAGAATTATTTCCATTTCATGGATATTTCGCTTCCAAGTAAGCAAAATAATTTGCTTTCTCATAGAAGAAGCAAAAAATTAATAATATATAAGTTAATTGGGGAAATTATTAAAAAATGAAAAATTTTAAATGCAAAAAAATGTAAAAATCTGAATTATTTTACGAATTCTTGATCAATTATAAACTTTATATAAGTCAATCAATTCGTTTTGAGATAAGGAATATTATTTTTCTATTCCTTAAGTTGTATTTTTAGCGTAAACAAAGTTTTTTGCAAAAAACGATTTTTTTTCGATTAAAAATGCAGCTCAAAAAAATTTAGTTAGGTATTTTAAAAAATCCTTGTGTCCAAATTCAGATATTCATGAGCTTAATAAGTGATCCAAATTTTATTGGAATCCGTTAAAGCGTTCTCGAGATATCTTGTACACAAAAAACGCTATACACACACACACATACATCTGGACATTTGCTTAGGAATGAAAATTTACGCTTTAATAATTGAAATTTTTGAAAATTATGCCAAAAGAATAAAAATAATTAAAAATCGAAATAAATAATATAAAATTACAAAATTTGGATTCAAGCAAAAGGGAATAATTGAAAAATCGTTTAAAGAATTGATAATTGAAGACAATAATCTAAATTTGAAATAAGAACTGAGAAATTTAAGAAATAAATTGAAAAATAATGAAAATATTAAAAGATGGAGAAAGTAATTGCAAAATAATAAAAAGAAATGAAAATTAAACAAAATAATGGAAAATTGAGATATATATTCGAAAGTTCATTAAATTAATTAAGAAATTATGAAAATGATTAAAAATTGAAAATAATAATTGCAAAATGACAAAAATGATGGTAAATTAAAAAAATTAATTAAAATTTACAATGAATCAAGGGTCAAACCATTGACTTCCCTGACAAAAGTATTGGATTGAATTTCAATCAGTATTCTTCTGAATCATTCCGAAATTTGTTTCCGAGCCAATCAGTTTTTATCCGAATCTAAAAATGGATGTAACTTGACGAAAACTTCTTTCCGAATCATTCCGAATTAATCCGTTTCATTCCGAAGCTAAATTTTAATCCGTTTGAATCACGTTATTTCATTCCGAATCAATCAGAATCAATCCGTTTCATATTCGAATAAACCCGAATAAAATTGGAACGGATTGATTCGGAATGAAATAACGGGATTCAAACGGATTAAAATTTAGCTTCGGATTAAAACGGATTATTTCGGAATGATTCGGGAATAATTTTTCGTCAAGTTACATCCATTTTTAGATTCGGATAAAAACTGATTGGCTCGGAAACAAATTTCGGAATGCCCCGGAAGAATTCTGATTAAAACTTATTCAAAATGATTGGAATGCAATCCGATACTGTTGCCAGGGTTGCGTCTGAGGGCTGTCGCTGACATATTTTTTGAAAAAAGAAGTTTCAGAAAATATGAAACTTGAAACTTTTCTAAATCCAATAACCAGAATATTGTAGTGTAAATTTTATTTCTTTAAGGAGTTATTATTAATCAAAAGTTGGAGGTTCACGATGTGATTTCGTTACCTTAAATTTAGTACTTTTTAAAATCACGTTATATTTAAATAATTTTTAAATATTAGAAATCAAAACTTACCAGAAATATAAATTTCGTTATTTTAGTCCTAAAAATGATAGAAATCTTATTAAATTACATTATTTTAAAATAATAATATAATTTGAAAAATTTGTACTTGTGAAAATGTTCATGATTTTTTAAAGCTTATAACTTTCTTTTGGGAGCTCCCAATAATTTGAGGATTTGAATATATTTTATTATTAATATAACTTATTTGCAATAAAATTTGTCGAAGGCGTTTTGCTTCGTTTAAGAAATATTACATTTAAGAAATTTTGTAGTCAAAAAGGTTAAAAAATTTAAATTGAGCAATGTGAAGTTGTTTTGTTTACTCCAAGTACCAGAATTAACCTTTTTAAATTATAACAATATAACTCTTTTATTTATAACAATTTAGGAAAATAAACAGACTGATCAGTTAGATAAAGGCTAACTTTTATATTTTTGATTGGATTCGAGCAGCTTGATTAAGTCTATAGGACCTATGATGAATGAATAATACAAAATATCCCTTTATAAGTTTATTATAGTACCATAATTTATAGATATAGAAGAAAATAGTTTACATTTGATAGATTTACAACAAAACGTGAATTTAATATCGAATGATTCAAGAATAAATATGTTTTAATGTCAAAACATGCATAATTATTTTTAAAACCACTCAACTATTAAGGACTATGTAAGAATATTAATACAATTATAAAGCGACTGCAAAAATACATAATAGAAAATCATCAACTTAGCACTTTCATTACTTTTGTCATTATTTAATGTTTTATTAATGAGGACCTATTTCAAAGTAGAGAATGAATTGAAAACAATTAAAGATTTTGACAAAAGAGAATGAAATTGTTTGCAGAAATTTACAACAATAGAAAACTTTAATCTACTGGTCTTTTCTGTTGAGAAAGTTGAAATTAACTTGAGCCTAAAGCGATACGAAGTCCTGATTCTCTTTTTCCATTTTTCTTGGCACGGGGCAGATAATCCAGCCCTCGAGCTTTCAAGTTACTTTATTCTTGGCTATGAAACAGGAGCACAATGTACCGACAAAGTTGAATCCCAGAAAGTGGTTTGAGTGCACCGATTCCAACATTCTTATACCGAATAATTTTCCAACTTGTAGAAGGCAATTTCATAACGAGTTTGAAATGCACCATTTAGCAAAAACAATTTCGACAGATTCACTGAGATTGCTTCCATTAAGATCCTCCCATTCCAAAGTTACTAATATAATTCCCTATCGAATTATTCGGTCAATAAAAATCTTATAAAACTGATTCATATTTAAGTTTTTCTTCTTCTAGGAATTCAGCTTCTGTGCAAAAGTATAAGTAGAAATAGAAAGAGATGAAAAACAGCTGCCGAATATTGACGATAGATGTAAATGGCCTCTAACTTATAATTAAAATATTTATATAATTCAACTAAACTAATTAAATTACTTATTGAATTTTGTAACCCCTCTTTTTGTTTTTATTTCTTTTTATTAAACCGTTAATTTAATTAATGCTCGTCTGAGTTTTATCTCTAAATGTTAACGAGAAATGGAAAGTTATACCTTTTCCTACTGTTTTTTTTCAAACGAACTGCTTTCTGAAACTGATAATAATTATAAGTTAATAGACTCTTAATTATAATTAAGAGCAGACGCGGTAATTATAAAGAGATTATAAAAAATGTTTGCAAGAGGCAGGTGAAAAGACGAGAGGTCGTGTACCATACTTTCAATAGGCTATAAAATCCGATTGTAAAGTGTCAATAAAAAGGATAATAAAATGAAGAAACATAAAAGTTGACCACCTTGTGGGTGAGCTGTTATTGCGTAACGCGAAGCACTTTTATAAAATGAAACTATCAAAGAAAAATATGACTTGTATATTTTTTAAATGTTCACGGTATACTATGACAATATTTAAATTAAAAAAAATTTAAATTGTCGTCAAGTTTACAATAAAGTTTTTAAAAAGTTATTGTTAAATTTGGGTGCAGTTCGGAATATTTTTATTTAGGAGGACATATTAAAATAGAATAAAATTTTAAATTTAAATTGTTTCAAAATTTCATTTTCTAAATCTTCCATTACCAAAAGTGATGCAACATATGAAATAGGTGATCCCATTAGTAGACCGAAGATTTGTTTGTAAAAAGAGCCATTAAATGTACAATATGAAGAACTAAGTAATAAATCTAAAATTTTTCTAAAATCTTTATTAAAATTTGGAAAATTTTTAATTGTATTCCATCGTTCATTAACTGATCTTTTAATAGATTCCCATGGTATATTTGAGTACATGGATACAACATCTAATAAAAATGGAAAAACCATCAGTAACAAATTTAATGCAATCTATTTTATTTTTAAATGTCCATGAATCTTTAATGTAGTAAGCACTATTTTTGTCTATAACTTTAGAGTGTTTGTTAAAAATTTTGATAGATTGTAAACTATATGTATTAGTTATATTTACATTATTATTATTTTTCAATAAAGTTTTTGTTTTCGTTAATATCTTTATGGGAAAAAATTTGAGGACCAAATTTATTAAATTTTAATTGTGAGAAAAAAGTTTCTGCATTAAAAATAAATCTATTTCTAAATAAATTAATTTGTTCTTCTGAAATTTTAAGTAATCCATATTCAAAGTTACTAAAAATTTTAGGGATTCCTAAATTTGTATTCCTCAATTCAGGTATTATTATTATTAAAAAAAAAAATGTTAAAATATATTTTACATATTTAAAAACATAAATGAAGATATTGCATAGTTTAAAAAAATTGAATAGATCAAGTCTAGTGTAACATCAGGATAGAAATGAAATTGTTCTTAGTTAATTTGTTCAATTTAAGATGCAGATGGAAACTTGTTTCTTAATTATGCAAGTTTATGAATTTACTGCTCTTCAACCTAGTCAACGTTCTATACAAATTTAGTCAGAGAACCTTTACCTGCTTTAACTGAATAAAATTATAAAGTTCAAATGAAACTTGACCTGACAAAACAGGGAATTGTAGAACAGTGCAATTTTCCTGCCTTAAAATAATCGGCTGAGTTTCAAATTTCGCACAACATATGTCTTATATGTAATCAATGGACTTCAATGGCAGCTGTTAATTGGTATTGATTTGACAAGTTAAAATGTAATCAATCGTATTCAGCCAATTCTCATGCTGATCTGCTTTTGATAAGGTTTAGTGGTTCAATAAACATGAAAACAATTCTACATGTTCAGAGAAATTATTCCATATCATACCTTGAATTAACAGCACTTGTCAATCAATTATAAAGCATTTCCATTAAAAATGGACATCCTGTGTGAGTGTCATGATGATTTATTAAATTTAAAAAAAGAAACCTTTTTTGAAAATCCTGTTTGAACATTATTTTGGAATATATTCTTCTCTCTTTAACAAAATTTATAATTTCAATAAAAGTATTTACTGTTCCATTTTTGGAAATAAGAAACCAAAATATAATAAATTTATTAAAACTCAAAAAAGCAAGGATGGTGGCGCCGAAAAATATTTACGAGTAAGGAAATTTATTTCTGAAGAAAAATGCAATAAACTGCACATAAAAATGTTTTATGTCACTATTTGTGTGCATCTCTAGGGAAAACCTCTAAAGTTTCTCGCGGTGATAAATGCGTATCATTAAACTCTGTTGATTATTGATCAAAATTCTGGCTCACTATCAAAATTTTATGATTAATTAAAGCTATAATTAAAGATTTTAAGATAAATTACTCAATACGGGCTTTCTAAATTTATCACTCTAATAAAATAGTTATTTTTCAATTACAATATATATTTCTTTTTAATTAGAGAAAATTTTAATTTAACTTTTTTATATGCTATTAAATTTCAATATTGGTAACTTCAAAGTCTCATATAAAGGCTCCATTTTAAAACGAATATATTTTGCGATTTATAAAAATTGTGTTTCGAGATAGACTCGAATTTTACAAAGTTTCTCTCAAGAAACCTGATACAAAGAGTTTGATTGGAAAATAATCTCAGTGTTCAATCACTACGTAATCCCAATTTAAAATATTCAAAGATAAACGCTGATTATATAACATGGTAAAATCACTTAAAAGCAAATCGCTGGCTCAAAGATCGATCCTAGTTTCTCTTAATAGAGGATTAGGAAGAAAATCCCATCCTTGGGATTAACGTTGCAGTCTATACGTAAGTGTGTGATTCACTTCCGAAACTGTTTAATGATTCTCTCCAGAGAAAAGTAGTTCTCTAAATTTACAATCCTTTCGTTACAATTATGTAAACAATTCCTGAAGCTTTTTTTCTACTCACGTATAAGAAAATGTTTTCAGAAATCTTTCCTACAAAATACCTAAAAAAGAGTCAAATTGAATTAAAATTTCCTGATTATAAAACATTTACTAACAATTTTGATAAAAAGATTATTTTTACTTTGTTTAACAATAAGAATAGAAACTTATCGTAAATTTTTTCAATTCAGATTGAAAGTGACCAAAAGTAATATATTCTGCCTGGATTTATTTATTTTCCTCCGAATAAAAAGACATTGAGATAACATAAAACGAACTTTACAATCTTTGGTCTAGGAGACAGCTTCTAAAATGTACGCTTATAAAATAAAGCTCTGGCCAAACTAGAATGCTTCTAGTGTTAGCTGTTCCTCAGGGTAGAAGAAAATCCATTTAATCCTACGATGCATAGGGCAGATTTACGAAAACCGCGTTCTAAAGTAATCTTGTGCAGAAACGAAAAATATTTATAGCTGCATCAATTTATTGAATGTATTAAATAATAAATTGATTCCAGTTTAAGAATAACAATTTTTTTAAGAAAATAAATAAGGCCATAAAATGTAGTTCGTGAAGGTAGCAAATTTTAAATAGATTTTACTTTTAGAAAGATTCACTAAAGATGAATAAACTCTGCAAATACGTAAGTACATACCTTCATTTCTCTGCTCATTATTATGATTCACCATTTCCTCATGGAGAAAGCTTTGTATTCTTTTTTTGCTAATATTTTTAAAAATTCTTTAAACTAGAAAACTAGACTATCTAGAACTGTAGATATTATACGAGTTTCTGATTAAAAAATAATAATCTGACTTGTTACAAACTCAAAAGTCGATTTTTTTTGAGAATGAAATTTATTGAGAAGTGAGGAGTATACCCTTCCATTGTCAATATGAGCAGGAGAAGTAAGCGATCTTAAGAATGAAAATAAAACTTCAAATTTTATTTTTGGCCAAAAAAGGCGACGTTTCGCCGACCAAGATTTGCCGACCTCATAAGGTTGAATTTGTTAAAAAAAAGAACAAAATTAGCTTCAACACAATTTTTAACATATATAAAAAATATTTACCAACAATCTGGTTAAACCATAACACGTAGTTAACAAGTCAACGGTATAAAAATTACATTTTTGGTCATTTGAAAATAAAAATTTAAAAAACAATTACTGGACAAATAGATCACCAACAGACTCGACATCATAATCAGAACTAAACAGAATTTACAAATTCAAATATTTTAAAAATAGAAAAGTCAATGAAGTTTAAAATTGACAACAATAACAAACAAACCAGAAGTTATTAACCCACTTTGAAAGTTTCGGAAATTATCTCAATCGTGAATTTATAATATTAATTTTTGGAAAGAAAATTGTATTTAGTGGAAAAATATTCTCTTTTTTATTAATTGTAGGATGATTCATTTTTATATGAATCATTTCAGAGGTAATTCTCTTTTTTTTATTTGATTCATAGTCTAAAATTTCTATATTGTTCCAATCAAATTTTGGGAACTTGTCTAAACAAAACATCACGATGTGAATTGACATTAATGTTTGATTTAGAATGTTTAATTTTATTTAGACGAACCTTAATTTGTCTGTCAATAAAGTCTATTGGATAGTCATTAGAAATTAAATTTTGTTTAATAATCATTATAAATGTTCAAAATGTAAAGAATCATCTGAAAGAGATATAGCTCTATCTGCCAAATTAAACACAATATTTTTCTTTTGTTGATCAGGATGACCGGAAAAGTAATTAATCAATCTATTTGAAGAAGTGGTCTTTCTAAACCAATTAGTAATTATGTTCTCTCCCTTATTTATGAGAGTAATGTCTAAGAAATTTATTTTATTGTCGTTTTCTAATTCATAACTGAATTTTAAATGTTTATCATAAATGTTAAAAACTTTTAAAATTAAGTCCACTTGATCTTTTTTCATGCAAAAAAGGTGTCATCAACATATCTGAAATAAAAAAGGGGGATACGATTGTATTTGTTTTTTAATGTCTGTAAACAATCACTTTCCAGATCTTCCATCACAAGATTAGCGAATAAAGCAGAAATTGGCGAGCCCATAGGGGTACCAAAAGTTTGTTTATAAATGTTGCCATTAAAAAAAAAGTGTTATCAAATAAAAACTCAGTACATTCTCGTATCACGACAAAACTCAAATACTTTGTACATCAATTTACCATAATTCGATATGAAAATGAATTTCCACTTGATTATTCATTTCCAATTAAATAGATAATTTTACCCAGAATTCTTTAAAAGAGCAGCATCATGGCTAACAAGAAAATTGCATTTTCGAGCGACCGATACAAAAGAATTACGAGATTCCTAAAACACGAGGACATGAAAGCAGGAACAAAGAGAGGGTTTAAATTGAAAGGGATGGGGCAAGGAAATAGTTTTTTTTTCAACACCTGCGCAAAATGTGTTAGTTTGTAGGTTGGTTGAAAGCGAACATGTGTCCCTATTCTTCTGCAGAGTTGCTAGATTTTTAGTATTCAGAACCGCGATTAGAAGGCTCTGATCCAGCCCAAAAACAACGAAAATGTTTAAGCCCAAAACGAACGTGAAAGAGAAGATGCAGCTAGTGATATATTGATACACTAGTGACACATAATTAAATTTAATTTTATCAATTAATTTAAAATATAAATTAAATTTAATTTTTAATTAACTATTATAAAATTATTTAAATTATTTTTATAATGAAATTATACTGTTTTATTTAAACTATACAATTTTCTAAATTTTATTTAAAATATTCATTTTCTTCAATTAAAATTAATTTATTTGTATTAAATGAAGTTAAAGTCCTTTCGTACAATTACTTAAAAATTCCCGATCAGACAAGAATGCTAGGAGGAGAAAACAAAATCTCATCGTTGTTGTCTCTCACTCCCGTTTTATCACCTTTTAAAACAAAGTAGCAGACGACTGAGATACAGGGGTGGGCGGACGAGGCCACCACTTGGCCGCGCTACAGATTTCGATCGCTCACAGTTGCTACGTAACGGCGACGGATCTCAGCGTAACTTTGAACTTGGAACGATTGTGTCCCGGGCTTGTCGGGCTGAGGGGTGATTGTGTGTAGATAATTAATAATATTTTCTTTTTCCATTATGTTTTCAATAAAAGCACTATTTTTCGATATTTGGAAGATCAGGATAAAAAAATAGAAACACTACTTTTATAAAAGGTATGACGACGTTTCGGTGGCTTGGTTTGCCACCATCATCAGGTCACTTTAATAAAAAATAAATAAATAAATTATATATACATAAAAAGAAAGAACATTTTTTTTTATAACGGAAACACATAAATTAAAAATCTTACACAAATAATTAAAAATTACCTCGTTAAAAATATTTAATTCACATCGAAATTAGTCAAAAACAGTAAAATAAAATTTTAAAACAATAAAATTTTGTCACAAATTTAAAATTGAAAATCACTGACATCGTGTATTCAGTGATTAGTCAAGACTGAGGTGCAAATATTGACAATGTGAAATTATATACAGAAATAAATTGATCGAAGTATTATGAATAATAATCAAACTTTCAGCTTTCTGATTAGAGGTAAATAAGAGTTACTTAGAAATTGAATATCCTCTTTTCTATTTATCGTAAAGTCATTACATTTTATATGGATCATTTCTGAAACCCGTCTTTTTTTATAATTATTTTCAATATCTACGACTATTCCATTTTTAAAGTCAAAAGTATGATTATTATCAAAACGATGTTCGTTGACAACAGTTTTGATCTTTTTTCTTTTATCATGTTCATCCACTCTCGTTTTCATCGAACGTTTAGTTTCTCCGATATAAGTAGCCGGACAATCATTACAGTTAAATTTGTAAACAACACCCTTAATACCCTTAATAATTACTCTTGAAAATTTTTTTATTCTTTCAAATAGAAAATTTATCTCCATTCGTTAAAAATGTAATCAAGTATTAATTAAGAAATTCACTTCGTTATTTAATAATAAATATAATTGTCATAACATTAATTTAAGAAAGAGTACCAATTGGTTAATCAATCTGAGTGACACTAACATCCCTGAAGAAGTTGTTGAAGTCGCTTCTCTTGGTCAAAACTATAGTTTACCTCAACAATGTTCAAAACTAGATGCAATTAATATTATAAAAAATTTAGAATGTTCCATTGCAAATTTAGATCTTGAAACAGATATTAAGAATGAGATTAGGAGGAGGGTTAGTGACAATGTAGCTTTCAATTTAAATAAAAATCTCCATAATACTTTTGAAGAAAAAATATTTTTATCAAAATTAAAATCCACCAAAATGTTTCTCAAAAATAATTCTGAAATCTTTTTTACTAATTCGGATAAAGGCAATGTGTCTGTTTGTTTAAAAAAGTCTGACTATTTAGCAAAAACCAATGACTTACTTTCAGATCAATCTGTTTATAAAGAAGTTGCTACAAAAAACCTCTTAACTAAATTGCAATCCAGCACTCAAAAAATTCTTAATAACTTAAATGATAACGATTATCTTAAATATAAATTTCACCACAATCAGTTAACTATGACAGATACGTCACTAGCAAAATTTTAAGGATTGCCAAAAATTCACAAAGACAATGTTCCTCTTCGTCCAATTGTCACTCTCATCAATAGTCCAACACATTTTTTAGCGAAAACATTATACGAAGAATTAAAAACTGTTATTCTTCTGCCAAAATCACACATAAACAATAGTTTTGAATTAAAAGAGAAATTGAATAATATGGTTATACCAGATAATTTTGTTTTACTTTCACTTGATGTTAGTTCTCTATTTACCAACATTCCTTGTAATTTAGTTATTGAAAGTTTAAATAGAAGATTTGATAAAATTCATAATTCTTGTAAAATTCCGTTTGATGAGATCATTAACTGTACTAAAATTCTTTTTGATAATACCTTCTTTGTTTTTAACAATAAAATCTATCAACAAATTCATGGTACCCCTATGGGTTCCCCTATCTCACCATTGTTTGCTAATATGGTTATGGTAGACTTAGAAACTGAATATCTCAAATTATTAAAGAAAGATCATGATTGTGTACCTTTGTTTTATGGCAGATATGTTAACGACACAATTTTTGGTGTTGAGAAAAATCATGTTGATTTGATCATTAATACTTTTAATTCTTTCAATGTTAACTTAAAATTTACTCATGAGTTAGAATCTGACAATAAAATTAATTTTCTTGATCTGACTTTGATAAAAAGAGACAATCAACTTATCACTAACTGGTTTCAAAAACCTATATCTTCAAACAGATTGATTAACTATTATTCGTGTCATCCTTTACAACAGAAAAAGAACATTGTTTATAATTTATATGACAGGGCAATTCTACTTTCACATGATTCCTTCCATAATGATAATATAAAAAAAGTTGTAAAAATTCTAAAAGACAATGATTACCCTTTACAATTTATACAAAAAAACTTAAAAATACGTACAAATATGTTAAATAAAAAAGCAATAGGTAGTACACAATCTAACATGTCTGCTGTTTATGATCGCTTACCGAAAGTTTGTCTTCCTTTCAATAATAGTTATTCTCAATTATCCAATATTTTAAAAATTATAAGTTAATACCTATTCCTTTAGTTAAAAAAAGTCTTAATTCGATAATAAAACTTGGAAAGGATTCTACTGAAAAATGTGATATTAAGGGTGTTGTTTACAAATTTAACTGTAATGATTGTCCGGCTACTTATATCGGAGAAACTAAACGTTCGATGAAAACGAGAGTGGATGAACATGATAAAAGAAAAAAGATCAAAACTGTTGTCAACGATCATCGTTCTGATAATAATCATACTTTTGACTTTAAAAATGGAATAGTCGTAGATTTTGAAAATAATTATAAAAAAGACGGGTTTCAGAAATGATCCATATAAAATGTAATGACTTTACGATAAATAGAAAAGAGGATATTCAATTTCTAAGTAACTCTTATTTACCTCTAATCAGAAAGCTGAAAGTTTGATTATTATTCATAATACTTCGATCAATTTATTTCTGTATATAATTTCACATTGTCAATATTTGCACCTTAGTCTTGACTAATCACTGAATACACGATGTCAGTGATTTTCAATTTTAAATTTGTGACAAAATTTTATTGTTTTAAATTTTTATTTTACTGTTTTTGACTAATTTCGATGTGAATTAAATATTTTTAACGAGGTAATTTTTAATTATTTGTGTAAAATTTTTAATTTGTGTGTTTCCGTTATAAAAAAAAAATGTTCTTTCTTTTTATGTATATATAATTTATTTATTTATTTTTTATTAAAGTGACCTGATGATGGTGGCAAACCAAGCCACCGAAACGTCGTCATGCCTTTTATAAAAGTAGTATTTCTATTTTTTTATCCTGATCTTCCAATTATCGATAAATAGTGCTTTTATTGTGTGTAGATAATATTGGCTCGACGACAACGCGCTCAGCCTGCCGTCATTCCAGTTCTGGTGTGCGTTGAATGCACTTGTTTATTAGAGACACTTGGTTGTGAAATTGACTATTTTGTTATTATATTAAAAAGATACTCATGTCTGGATGAGGTTCTATCCGGGGTCGAAGACCCATCACAGGTGAGCTCATTAATTAAATTATTGACTTTTTGTCAGCTTCTAGAGTTTTTGAGAATTGCCCTTTTCTTTTAAAGCAATGGAATCATGAAAAATCCCTTTTCACGATGCTTTGAAAAAAATTCTCAAAATCGACTGAGAACATTGTTTATTTATAAAATAAAAAATATAATATATAATTTGTTTAAACAAATTACACTTTTTATTTACATTCCATACATTTATCGAAACTATGTTTCCTAATTACTATCCATTCCAAATTTTATTAAAATTCGTTCAGCCAATCTCGAGATATTGCACTTTTTCTCAAATGCTGCAAAACAGTTCAATTGTTAATAACTTTTGAAAAAATGTGGATTTTGCAAAACCCTTTACAGGGTCTCAGTAATATCATCATGAACCAATCTGTCGAATCTGTTTCTCTATAGGTAAGTTAGCTGTTGGCAAAATAACATCATTGCTCTCTAGTGACCGATGAAAACACCTCCTATTGGTCAACAGACATTCTTTCCAGGTGTTGTAAAAGTTTCGTGTCCACTCGCTCGATTGTTGCGCTTGTGTTAATAGCAAACTCACTCGCTAGGATACGCTGCTTTTTCTACTCGTTGTACAATCTACTATTCTATTAGAGAAAAAGTCGTTTCAGGTGGCTGTCAAATACAATTGTTATTGAGACAGTAAGCATTAAAAACGACCAACTGAAAAGGTGCGAACTGTAGACACAAAAAGGTGTTAACTAGATAAAGTGTAAATCAAGGAAAAAGTTTTAAATTAGAGAGAAAGGTCGGAACGAGTCTTCAATCAGAAACGAATACTTGAACATCTGTTTGGACAGTGGAAAGAGCGGATAGTATAGTCGCTAGCCAATGTCGAACCAGGGATATGGAAAGTTTGTAAAGTAAATTTGGTGTGTACACGAGGGGAGAAAACAACTCGATTTCGAGTTTTAATCCAATTCAACATTTCCTGAAACTTGAATCTCCCCAATGTCGTTGTTGACGCCCAAGCTCGTCTCAATTTCTTGGTACCCCTTACTCTTTGCTTTTCTAGCCCCCTAGATAGCTTTCCTCTACAAATAAAATCCTTTCCTGTTAGTGTCTACAACACTGACCATCTCAAATTTACGAAAAAAAATAAAACAGTCAACATTTAATACCCACACAACAGTTATATGACATTCACGAAAAAGAAAATCATTTCGCAACATTGTTTCCATATATCATTAAAATTCGAAAAGAATAGCATGAAAAGGGAAAATATGTTAAACTTATTTAGAAAATCTGCAATCTGTGCAGATTTTATCAGATAAAATACTGCCAGCAGAAAATTTTACAGAGAAACATGGAGAAAGAGAAGAAATTGTCATGCGGGCATTTTACGAAAGGCAAACTGAAAACATCAAATAAAAAGATAACAAAATATACATTCTAATTTTACGAATTTGCGAAGAAATTAATTGAACAATTTTTTATAAACAAATTTTAGCAATTAATTCTGTTCAGAAATAAAACACTTCCTTAGTATACATAACCAATTAATGATAAAATTCACGTAATGTGTATATTTTTTTTAATAAATTTATAAGAATTAACATAACTCGTATCATATTTTTTCAATATTACTATTATTGTTTTTTTTTAAATTACTGAATTAATTTCTCAAAATTATAATGTTAGTTTACTTATTTCTTTGTTTTACATTTTCATTTTGCCCTCCGTAAAATACATGACAATAATTTCATTGCTTTATTTCTCTTTCTTTATATTCACTGAAACACAATCTGGAAGTTTGCGCTTGATTAGACGTTTTAATGGTAAATAACGATTGTAATATGCAAAGCAGTAAAAAGTAGAAGGGGACTTCTAAATTGATTTTTCAAGCTTAATATGTATCTGCAATAATTGTATTATGACGCATTCTTTCACATTATGTTTAATGTTTACGTTTTAAGTATTTAATGTTTTAATATATTTAATAAACCAATAAACAATATAAAAATGAATAAACCGCGCCAAGTTATTTTATTGAGAAATAACTAAACAACAGAAATAATAAAATAATAGACTAGTGAAATAAATCAAATCAAACAAAATTATAACAACAAGCCACGACTGACTAACTTTCCGGAGAGTGGGGAGTAAAGAGCAGCACAAATAAGAATTTTAAAGATTCACTATAAATTGACATTTATTAATTTTATGTATCGGAATATTTACAAAAATTGTCGGCCGCATAAAAATTTTTATCAATATAAATTTTAATTTTTCCAAATCAAAAAATTCCCAACTTCTATTAATTCAAATTTAAATTATTTCAAACTTTAATTATAATCAAAGTTGCAATATAACCGAAGTTTTAAGATTTATAAATCAAGTTTCAAATTTTTAATTTAATTCAATTTGTAAAAGTGAATGATTGAAATAATTTGTGGTTTCCACCAATTGGAATTAAAATAAAAAAAAATTTGAAAATTGGAAACAATGGAACCTGAAATCATTTGCAAATTTAAAAACTATTAATTTCAACTTATAGAAATTTGGAAATTTCAAATCGATTAAAAGTTATATTTTATTGGAACTTTAATCAATTAATACTTCAATTTACCGATTCTAAATTTTTTTATTGATGCAGACTTCTTTTCCTAAGAATTATTTAAAAAAATTTTAAATTTTATTTTCCAAAAAGTCTAAATATCATTCAATTTAATTTTCTACGCTTAAAATTTTATGGAATTTTTATATCAACCGAATCAAATATATTTAATTTAATAAATATAAGTCTACCAAAAAATAGGAATAAATTATAAAGACGGCATTTAAAAGCCTTAAAAAATATTAGAAAACTGTGCTCGCTTTCTTCAATTTAATTTTATGATATCTCATTTTTATTCTTATTTATATTGTATTTCATAAAATTATAATTAAGGTATTTCTCCTATGGGCAGTCCCTACCAAAAGTTAGTATTTCAGTTAATAACGATTAATAATTAATATAATTTATTTCTTAACTTATTATTGACTGTGAATAGTTGATCAGATATCGGCCAATCGTTTTTTAATAAGAATGTTTCAAAAATTAACAAAAATTACTAAATTTTCCCCGTTTTTTAAAGATACCATTTTCCGAAGTCTGTATCTTTTCTTACCATTTTTTAAAAAATGGTACAATTTAGGTCAATAATAGCTTATTTTCTTGAGAAAAACAAACTCTACAACTTCACCTCATCAGATTTTTAAAAAAGTGGATCATTTTTTAAATAAAGCGATTTGTTTATAAGTATTTAGAAAAATTTAGAAATATATTTATAAACAAATTGCTGTATTTAAAAAATTATCCACTTTTTCAAAAATCTGACGAATTGAAGTTGTTGAGTTTGTGTTTCTTAAGAAAACAAGCTATTATTGACCTAAATTGTACCATTTCTTAAAAAATGGTAAGAAAAGATACAGACTTCGGAAAAAGGTATCTTTAAAAAACGTTAAAAATTTAGCAACTTTTGTTAATTTTTGAAACATTCTTATTAAAAAACGATTGGCCGATATCTGATCAACTATTCATAGTCAATAATAAGTTAAGAAATAAATTATATTAATTAATAATCGCTATTAACTGAAATACTAACTTTTGGCAGGGACTGCCCATCGGAGAAATACCTTAAATCGTCAAATATATTGGAACCATTAAATTATTTCGAATTTATTTACACATATTTTTTCATTAATTAACATATTATGTTTAAAGTGTTGTAAATCTTTATTAAAAACTGTAAAGTAGATTAAAGTAAAACACGCATTTATATTTTAATACACTATTGTTAAAAATAAAATATAAAATTATTATTTAATTGAAATTTTAAATTCCGGAGAATTAATAAATAAATAAGTAATATTAGAAATCATATATAAAAATAAATTTTTTCAAAAGTTATTGATTTAAAATAGCAATAAATCTATAGGTATGGACAGAATGAAACAATGAACAAATGAAGTTTGCGATTATTATTATTACTAAGCAAAAAATACGCTCGCGAAAGCATTTTTTATTGGCTAATATAGTTTAAATACAAAAAATAAACTATGAACTTTATTTAGATTAAATTTATTATATATTATCAGATTCAATTTTGTGAATTAATTTTGATTTATTAAAATTTGTTACAAATTAATAAATAGAAAGAAATTTTAAGAAATAAATCAGATATTCTTCCCCAGTTAAAAATAAAAGATTTTTTTCTATGTTACAGAAAGTAAGAATATTTCTTTTTCAATAGTTTTTTAAACAAAATATATTTAAACTTCTATGCAAACTGATTTTTATTCCAAACATCTTTTAATAAAAAAAATCCCTTATTCTTAAAATTTCTTTACGAAATTCAATTGATAACAAACCATTCTTCAAAATTTCTATCAATATTTTTCATTTTTCCAAATAAAAAAATTCCCAACATCTATCGATTCAAATTGAAATTATTTCAAACTTGAATTAATCAAAATTAAAATTTTACCAAAGTATTAAGATTTATAACTCATTTTTATTTTAATCCATGGGAACAATTATTCCAATCTTTTACCTTTAGTACAAATTAAATTTAATTAAAATTTTTAAACTTGATTTTATTGATACCAATTTAAATTGATTTAAACTTTAATAATTAAATGAATTATGAATTATTCAAATTTTAATAATAATAAACTTGAATTATTTAAAACTTTTAATTGTTCGAATTTGCTCAATTCACGAACTTTAAATATTTTCAAATTCTAACAATGCATATTTTAGGTGTTTCAAACTTAAACCCATATAATTTTAAAAATTTATAGTAATTTGGAAATTTTAAATCGATTTAAACTTTAATCCATTAATATATCAATGTATCGATTCTAAATTCTTTTATTAATTTAAACTTCTATTAATAAATAGTTATTTTTCTTTAATTTTATGTTGTTATTTTAAGTATTTGATTTTTGTGATCAGTGTTCTTTTTTGTAAAAATCTTAGGATCCTTCATCTGGATTTTAATGAATTTTTAGCTTGACTGGCTTGGCAAACCTGTAATATAGTGAAAAATATATTTTAGTCAATTTTATTTTTTTGTTCTACCAATTGAACTGATTTAAATTATAATTGATCCTAATTTGAAACCTACAATTAAATTATAAATTAAAAAAGTTTAATAATTTACCAATAAAAAATAAATATTTGAGATAAAAAATACAAAATTTATTTGGAGAAATTTAATTTGGTACTTATTTTTATTTGAAATAGGAAAGAAAGTTCTAAAATAAAAAAAGAAAGAAAGAAAATGACTAAAAGAGGAATAAATTATAAAAAAGCAATTAAAAGTCTTATAAAATATTTGAAAACAGTGCTCTGTTCTTTTCAATTACCATTTATCATGATATTACATTCTTTATTCTTATTAATATTGAATTTTTTAGAAGTAATTAAAAGAACGAAATATTATTATGAATTATTATTTTAAGAGAATTAATAATTAAATAAATAAAATTAGAATTTTTATAATTAATATAAAAATACTTTTTTTTTTAAAGTTATTGATTTTAAACAAAAAGCATCTATTGTGCCAAACTTCAGGTGTGGACAGAATGAAAGAGTGAAACTTGGGATACATATATATATATTCTCGGATATATTACCTGAAGATCCAAGCAAAAAAGTTTATTTTTAGACAATGTAAAATAGAATCCCCCTTTCCTTTAATTTGAAACATAGAAATAAAATTAAATCACATGCCAGTGACTATTTGTACGTAATTTAATTTTAATTGTTTGTTTTAAATTTCATTTTAGGTCTTTTTATCTTAAAGGTTTGTATATCTATTATAAATTATTGATATCTTAAGATTGACTGGAAGAATATAAGAAATAAATAAAGATACATAAGAATTGCAAAGAAAATTGAACCTTGAGAATAAATAATTCCGTAACAATTGAATGAAAAATTTATAGGATTTCACATCACTATCTGAAACGTCTTTGGGATTCAATTTTCATTTCAATACACATAGCACTGAAAATCTATTGGTACACTGCCAATTTTTAGCTTGAAAGTGATAAGTTCAGACAACAGTAGGGAATATATATCTTCGACTGTTGTGTGAAGAGGTAACCTTTCCATGTTTTGGACAAAAGTTACGAGAATTTTCTTGAGATGAATCGAATTTAGAGTTCTCCATTAACTATTGGCCAAACTGCGTCTCGACATCGACACTCTCAAAGTGTCCTTCTGAAAACTTTCTGAATCAGAAGTTCAAACTCTATGGCGCCTTCAAGTGGGCGACAGGAGTGGTTCTTATAAAGCCACTGTTAAAGCTCAGAAGCAACAAGCGACGACCGGGGCTTTAGAATCTATACACACATATAGGTAGCACACTTGACATCAATCTGACAAACCCTGCCGTTAAAAAAGCAAAGTATTTTTCTTAAAAGCTGCTTCTACTATTGATAATATATTTTTCCTACATTGCCTCAAATGTACTTTTAAAAGCAATTCTTATTCAGACTTATTTTTATTAAGGGGGAAAACTAATTGGAACGTCCAAAAGAAGCTCTTATTTAGAATTTTTTTACCTCAATTTATGTAATTAATAATAATCTAATAATAATTAATATAATACATCAAATTTGCTAGGGCATAATATAATCACATTAATATATGTGAGAGGAGTCCAGTGTTTCGGTACATTTTACTATGAAAAAATAAATATTGAAAAAACACGCAAAAGTGGTGTACGGTCCCCTTAATAATATCAACAATTTTATATCTTAAATGATCTAAAAACTTATCAAGATTCTGAATAAAAAAATTTTAATTATTTGTTACGAATTGTAAAGATGCAAAGAACAATGCTCCAACTAATTAAGGGTGAGTTAATTTTTGTTATCTGTTTCTTATTGGTTTGTAAATTTTCAATTCAGATGAAAGTTATTTTATGAGGACAAATGATGCAATTGTTATTTGAATAATTTTGTAGGTGCTATTCTAAAACTCTTATTAAGTTCTGATTAAAAATTGTTTTTAGTTATTTAATTTTCTCAGTGTGGACAGCTTTTTTCATGAATTGAATATGTCTTGAGTGTTGCACAAATTTTTAAATTAAGATTTTCGCGTTCTCAGCGTCTAGGTAACGTTAAATTCGGTGAAATTCCGGAACTTTGTAGACTAGCAGTTTTTTTTTTTTTTTAATAGAACCCCTTTACAATATTTATCTACTAATTCTCTTCAATCTCCAGTCTTTACTTCACTTTTAATTTAACATCATAAAACAATTTACGTTCCAAATTCAAGGCGACGATAATTAGATAAATAGTATACAATATTATATGTTCTTAATAATTAAATAATAATAATCTCCGTAAACTCCTGAAGTTAGTTAGTATTTATTCATCTTTTTCTGTCCACGTTTTAAAGTCTGAAGTGAAGTTAGTTAGTATTAATATTTATTCATCTTTTCCTGTCCACGTTTTAAAATCTGAAGTAAAGTTAGGCCCTGTTATTTATTTTGACACTCTTTATCGGGAAATATTTAAAATACTAGCAAAATAAAACGATTAGTTTTTTATACATTTTAGAAATTATATAATATTTTTGAATTAAAAAGAATTCCAAAAAATAATTGAAACTAAACTAAATAATTGCAAAATTTTCAAATTAATTGAAAAAAAATAATGAAATCAATTAAAAATTAGGGAAAGTAATTTAAACAATCATAAAAATGTTTTAAACATAAAGAAAATAATTTAAATTTGAGAAAAATACTTGAGAATCTTAAAAGTATATGAAAATAAAATTGAACAATGAAAGATTAGAAAAAATAATTGAAAATTGAAAAAACATGGTTAAAAATTGAGATAAATAAATTAAAATTAAAAAAAAAATTAAAATTCGAGAAAACAATTAAACAAATTACATAAAATATTTCAAATAAAGGAAAGTTAAACAAAATTTGAGAAAAATACTTAAAACTTTCAGAAGTTCATTGAAATAAAAGAAAATAATTAAAAATTGAAGAAAATAAATAAAAAAAGATAAACATAATTTAAAATTGAAACAAAACAAGTTTTAATTAAAGAGAAATAAATAAAATGAAGGAAATAAATTTTGGAAAATAATTGAAAAATGTTTTTAAATTTTATAACTTGCCGAAAAGAATTTAAATATTATACAAACAATGATAAGTTGTAAAAAGTAAATTACATTTAAGTGCGGTAATTGAAAAAACTACAGAATTTTTTTTAAATAAAGAAAAAATAATTGAAAGAAATCAATTAAAAAAAAAAGAAAATAACTAAAAATTGGAGAAAAGAATTGAAGAAAAAAGCTAAAAGTAATTGAAATTTACGATAATTAATAAACAAATTTTGAAATTATTAAAACAAATGAAAATAATTAAAAATTGAAGAAAATAATAGAAATTTGAGAAAAATACTTAAAAAATGTTAGAAATTTATTTTATAAAATGAGAAAAACTATAAATTGGAGAAAAGACTGGAAGAATGCTAAAGATAATTGAAATTTACGATAATTAATAAAAAAAAGTTGAAATTCTGATAACAAATGAAAATAATTAGAAATTGTAGAAAATAATTGAATTTTCAGAAAAATACTTAAAAATCTTAGAAAATTATTTTAGAAAATGAGAATAATAATTAACAATCGAGAAAAAAAATTGAAAAATGATAAAATTAATTTGAAATTAAAAAAGATAATTGTAATATGCTAAAAATAGTTCAAGATTGAGAAAAAAATTGAATTATGATAAAAATAATTTAAATATGAAAAATTGAAAACATGCGATAAAATTTAAAAGAAATAACTGAAAAAGTTATAGAATATATGTTTAAAAAAAAAAAATAATTACAAAATTACTCAAAAAATTTTAATTAAAGATAATTAAAAAATCGCAAAAATAACGAAAATTTATGAAAATAATGAATATAATTATAAATTGATGAAAATCAAGAAAAATTGCAGAATTTATTTTGAAGCAAAAGAAACAAATTAAAAAATCGTTATATAATGGAAAAATGATGACAATAAACTAAATTTGAGATAATACCTAAAAATTTCACTGTAAAAAGAAACATTTTAAAATGCATTGTAGTCACTTTTAAGACGTTTAAAGTATCTTATATTTCAGTTTCCATCTTAGAAAACTAATGCATTTTAAGATACTTTTGCCAACTTTTCGGAAACATCTTAAAAGTGACTACAAATGTATCTTAAATTAAGATGCTTACTTTTTGCAGTGTTAGGAAATTAATTGCATGTATATATATTTTAAATTTCTTAAAAACCATAATAAATTTTTAAAGCATTATTCGTAACTTTTTTTTACACAAATGACAATTAAAAACTAGCACAACACAACACTATCGAAAAAGGTTACCTTATTCTTTCAATTCAAATTTCAAAATATTTCCTGATAAAGAGAGTCAAAATCAATAAAATAACAGGGACTAAGACTAACTTCACTTCAGTTTTTAAAATGTGGACAGAAAAAGGTGAATAAATATTAATACTAACTAACTTCACTTCAGACTTTAAAATGTAGACAGAAAAAGATGAATAAATATAAATACTAACTAACTTCAGGAGTTTACGAAGATTATTATTATTTAATTAATTAATAATTAATTTTGAATTTTGAATTTAAAGAATAAGGTAACCTTTTCGTGAGTCTCGTGTTAAGCTGGTTTTTTTAATTGTCATTTGTGTAAAAAAAAAGTTTCGAAAAATGCTTTAAAATTTTATTATGGTTTTTGAAGAAGTTTAAAATATATACACATGCAATTAATTTCCTAAATTTACAGTTATTATCACAAAATTAGATTATTGTCATCAATTTTCCATTATATAACGAACTTTTAATTATTTTCTTTGCTTAAAAATAAATTCTGCAATTTTTTTTTATTTTCATCAATTTATAATTATATTCATTATTTTGGCATTACTTTTAAAAATTTCAATTATTTATCCGAAATTGGAATTATTTTCATAAATTTTTGTTATTTCTGCGATTTTTTAATTATTCTCTTTAATTTAAAATTTTGAAGACATTTTGTAATTATTATTTACTTTTAAACAAATATTCTATGATTTTTTCATTTGTTTTTCTTAAATTTTATTTACTGTTTTCAATTTTTCACATTTAAATTATTTTTATCATAGTTCAATTTTCTTTCTCTATTTTAAATTATTTTCAGCATATTTCAATTATTTTTTTCAATTTTGAATTAGGTTTATCATTTTTCAATTATTTTTCTCGATTGTTATTTATTATTCTCATTTTCTAAAATTATTTTCTCAGATTTTTAAGTATTTTTCTGAAAACTCAAATATTTTCTTAAATTTTTAATTATTTTCATTTTTTATCAGAATTCTAAACTTTTTTTTAATAATTATCGTAAATTTCAATTTTTTTCAGCTTTCTTCCAGACTTTTCTACAATTTTTAGTTTTCCCTATTTTATAAAATTAATTTCTAAAATTTTCAAGTATTTTTCTCAAATTTCTATTATTTTCTTCAATTTTTATCATTTTTATTTGTTTTCACAATTTCAAAATTTTTTTATTAATTATCGTGAGTTTCAATTACTTTCAGCTTTCTTCAATTCTTTTCTCTAATTTTTAATTATTTTCTTTTATTTCAATGAACTTCTGAAAGTTTTAAGTATTTTTCTCAGATTTTGTTTAACTTTCCTTTATTTAAGATATTTTATGTAATTTGTTTAATTGTTTTCTCAAATTTTAATTATTTTTTTAATTTTAATTCATTTATCTCCATTTTCAATCATGTTTTTCAATTTTCAATTATTTTCTCAAATTTGTTATTATTCAATTTTTTTTCAATTTACTTTTAAGATTCTTAAGTATTTTTCTCAAATTTAAATTATTTTCTTTATGTTTAAAAAAACATTTTTATGATTGTTTAAATTATTTTCCCCAATTTTTAATACATTTCATTTTTTATTTAATTAATTTGCAAATTTTCCAATTATTTTGTTTAGTTTCAATTATTTTTTGCAATTCTTTTTAATTCAAAAATATTATAAGTTTTGTCCTAAATAAATATTTATTTTATTTACATTAATTGATTTTTAAATATTATATTTAAAATATTTATTTCTTCTTATCATGTAGATAAATATTATTTATTGATTTGTTATATTTATTATTGCATTTTATAATTTTTAAAATGTATGAAAAACTAATCGCACGCTTGCGCGGGTTTTATTTTGCTAGTAAGTTATACAATTTTTTTAAACTATTGTCGACTTCAAACATCTTTATTAAAGTTGAAGTAGTATAAAGCTACTTTAGAAACTGACATTTGAACTGACCAGGGTTTTTAATACAAGTCAGAGTTGAGTCTGACTAAAACTACATTTTACTACTTCTTTCTTCCAACCGCTTGCTTTCTTAGCAATCTTATTGTCAGACACGTGTCACATACCTCACATTTTATAATTTTTATTTACACGAAATTAAAAAACAACCTGATTTTGCAATAATAGAACAATTAAATTTTATCTTTATTAGTGTTTTATCGTAAATAACTAAAACCAAATAATATTAATCTTTACTGACTTCTAATTCACACTTTACAACATTCTTTTGTGCATAAAATATTTTAAAAAAATTCACTAAGCTTGTTGAAAAAGTCTTTTAAAGAAGTCTATGAAATTTCGACGAATATTTGTAATATTAAAAACTAAAAAAGACGTGAATATCACATCAAAGGAAACTCATAAACGTACATCAGTCAAATGTGAAATTTTAAATGTAATCTAGCTTTCAAGATATTACGAAGTAAACTTTAAATTATATATATTTCTTCTTGCATGCGTATACAATTTTGTGTCGGTTTCATATTTCTTCGAAAAAAGAAGCGCAAAATTAATATTAATACTTTTCTCATTTATGCGCATTCAGACAATAAAATATAAATCTAAATTAATGTCATAAAAATATGTGGACGCAAAATACTAATAAAATTGAAAATGCAAGAAACGTCAAAAGCATAAAAGAACCAGGAAAATAAAAGAAGACGCTACTCGAGAGAATTCGATTTGATTTTTCATCAGTTGGCAATTACCTTGGCAGTAACCGAATTGAGCGTTCAAAATGGCCTTCATATCTAATCTAAGTACGTCGATATCGATTTGAACAAGTAGCAATAAAGATTGCAAGGAAGATTATTTTGTGATAAGTTCAGTAAAGCATTATTGCTCTTTAGTCGAAGAATTGGATCTTCCATACGAGATTTTTCTCTAACTCAATAAATTTGATCCCTCTTCCGAATAATACCAACTCAGCAAAAATATAGTCTACTTTTGGCGAAAAATTTCCCGTGACTATATTATACACACTTTTTTCAGATTTTTCTCGGACTAATTAAGACGTATAAATTAAGGAATATTTAAAAAGTATAAGACCATTAAAAACTTTTCCAAGAAAGCAATCTAACTCTTCTCATTCAACTGCACCTTCGAGTAAAATCCTCGAAATCGAAACTGCTGCTGCAATCAGTATTTGTCTCAGGATTATTAAAAGCTTGAAAAATCACAATCTTTATTCAAGCGAGTTATTAAAACCATTTCAACAGTGATAATTATTCGTTTACTTTACCTGAAGCAATATCCAGTAAAAAAAAAAGTAGTCAAGTAATTTTTGTTTCTTCAATCGGGAATAAAAAAACATTTTCCCTCCGTTGAATTTTAGAAAAAGGAATATATTGTAATCTTCTCCTGTGCCTCGAAAAGCTTGTCGAGAAAAATAAACATCGGAAAATTGAAAGAATATAAAAATATGTAGCTGTTATAAATATTATCGAATTATTATCTTTGGTATATTGCAATATTGACTGCGTCATGGCCTACTTTATTCGACCCAAAACCATAAGCTCAATATTCAAGTCACATGACAAGGGTAAGAAATTACTGTCGATAACTCGCTTTATGGCAAAGTATGCGATAAAATAAATATTAATAGGACGAAGAATGATTGATTTGCGTGGCTCATCGATTTTTGTATCTAAAGCATCACCATTTAATCGAGCACACTTATATTTTCCGCTTTATATGCACAATTGCAGATACTTCATTAAAAGTATAGCGATAATAGAGTAACAGTGCGGTAATTATAACAATAATAATAATAATAAATTGAAAATAACGAATTTATTCAATAACATAAGCTCAAAAAATTGTGAAATACAATTGTTTGTCTACGATTTTTACCATGAAAATAAAGTTGGTGCTAATTTTCACTTTGATATTAATAAATTGCATATCAAAGTACTTAAATATATCGAAACGAAAGTCGAAACTGCATACATTTGACTTTTTAAGCTTACTGATATATAACTTATTGATTACAAAAACCAATTAAAATTAATTGGATTATTCATGAGTGAAAGCTTTTATCATTTTAGAATTAAAATTATTAAAATAAATTCTGCAAAATCAGAAAATGTAACAAACTTTTGATATGGGAAGACTTCAATTCAACTACACAAATAATAATTTTTAATAATTTAAATTTTATTTAAGAGAATAATTTTAATTGAGAAGTGAAAACATGTTATATTTGTCAAATTAAGCTAATTTACAGTATAATGTTGCGTGAAAATCAGTGACGTATAGTTTTCAGCCTGTGACTTCGACAATCTCATAAATTTATCAGTGGTTGTTTTAGAGTGAGGAAACTTCTATCGATCGTCTATTTTCAATAGGATTAAGAGATTATTGTTTTTGAAGCAGGTATAAATTTAATTTACGAAATTTTTATCAAAATAAAAGTACAATTCGGAAGAACAGTGTAAAAATAAGATAATGTTTTTAAATTCAATTATGTGCTATATACAGTAAAAGATTGGATTAAGTGAACTAACATTTCTTAAGTCCATGGAACCAGCAGAAAAGTTTGTTCTCAAAGATGGACAATGAAATTCCGAGAAAATTTATTGTATTGAATTTCAATACCTTAATAGCCTCAGCTGTTGAATTCTCGTGACTTCCATGTAGAAGTTCGAGTTTATGTAGTCAATTATCTCAATTCGACTTAATGTGCATTATATCTAGTGGCAACTGAAATATTGGATTTAAATTTTAAAAGTTATGTAAATAATAGTTTTCTTTATTCGAAAAGATTATACTCAATAATACACTTGAAAATTAGAATTAATAATTTATTTTATTAGCATAGGAGATCTAAATAAATTAACAATTTGAGGTTTTAGGATAAATTACAATTTGTAAATGATTATTTTTAAAAAGTAAATTTTAGGAAACTTAATCGAAGAATCAGGATTCTTTTAATTCATGATTGGAATATTGTGAGTTTTCGTAAAATAATATATATAACAGGACAAATTAGCTTTTGACAAAATGAAAGAAAAGAACGATATCTCCATTAAATTAATTATAGAAAGTTTAGAAATTCGATTAATTGAAATTATAATAAATTTAGATATTAAATGCTGAAATTATTAAGTAATGACAAATTTGGAATTATGTTTCCTAATTATAAATGGAAATTTTACCAAAACTGATCCAGGAAATAAGATTTTAAATTGACATCTATTTAACGAGATAATTAAATTCCAAGTTAATCATCGGCAACAGTTTTCAGAGAAGACGTAGTTTTTCCAATTTAAATTTTTGTAAATATTATAATATTCTTCAAATTATATTTTCCTTTTATCCATATTTTAATTAATAAATAACTATTCCATATTTTTCTAAAAGATTCAATTCAATTTTATAGAAAATTATTATTTTTGCAACTTTCCTCTTTGATTTCACATAAAAGAATGAATATTAAATTTCTGTTTATTTATCCCCTAGGAAACTGGTTACCAACCACAAAAAATGAATATTACTTTTAACAAACGAAGTTACTAGACTAAATGTAATGATTGATTAAATGAAAAGAAAAGAACAATAATTAGAATGTAGAAAACAAGTAAATCTGGACGAAATTCAGATTAAATCTTTAAAATTCTGTAATAATATTTTAATTCATTAGTCTATTTCTTAAATTATAATAAATAAATTTGGAATATTCTAAATTTAAAAGTTTATTAATTAAACAAGAAATATTGTCTTTTAGTAAATTAACACTTTTGTAACAACGAACAAAAATGTTTGAGAAGTCGCACACCAGATATTTTATGAGCTTCCTTCTACAGTATTTTTTTTATTAATTTATTCACAGCTTACTGTCAAAAACCAAATTTTAATAATTCATGGATCAACCCCCTATATTTTAGATAATTTTTCTTTTTATTCACGACTTGATTTCTTTTCTTTTTTAACTTTACCTATTTTATTTCAAGTGTCAAACTCTAAAAAATCTGAAGACTGCTTCACTTCTCTTCTTTTTTTTTAAACAGTTCGATTCTATTTTGTCATTCGCTTTTTAAATTCACACATTCTATTACAAATTAAATATAACAATCATAGATTATTGTCAACAATTCTAAAAATGATTCTTCAAAATAAATCTTCAGATTCTAAAATGATTCTTCAAAATTAATTTCTTGAATTAATTTGATAACATCTGGTAAATCATTCTAATACTCCTCTAATATAACTATTTTCAAACTGAATATTAAAGTTGTAACTTCAAAGTAAAATTAATACAATTCAACAAAATTCTTCATTTCCAAATTAACATAATATCGGGTTTTAAAATTAAATCGGCCTTTTCTTAGCAACAGAAGATCAGAGAAATTGCAACTGACATCGGTCAGTTCTTTAAGTAAATTTCGTTAGGTCGGATTTCTTTGGTAGTAATTTTTAATTATTAAATGATATTGATAAAGTAAATAAAGAAAATAAACCAGACGCAACAGAAGAATTAATAAGCTTTCAAACGATATTTATAGGTTTTTTATAAAATTATAAATCTTAAAAAAAGTGAAAAATCAGTAAGGGATTAAAGAAACTTTTATTTGAAAAGTGTAGATTTACGGCTGAGAAAAGAGTGTAACACTTACTAAAATGTAAGATGGTTGATGAATGAATCTAGCAGTCAGACCTTTTCTTAGGAAACCTTTGTGACGGTAACGATAACAATAACGATAACAGTAACGAGGTAGATTCACGTAATGCTTTGCTCGCTTCGATTTCAATCTACTACCTTCTAACAGTCTCACCTATTCTACTCAATTCTCTCTAAAACGAAAATGCCCGAGGTGAACTATTTCCCTGGTTACTACATTAGATATTCTACCAGTTATTAATATAAGTTCTCAGCAATATGTACTCAACATGAACCGAGGTAGCCAATTTACTTACCACAACCAGCAACGCTCAGATATTCCAAACAGAATAATGCCATCTCAGTGTAATGAAAGTAACCTTCTGTGAAATGCATCCCTATATCCAGAGATATATCATACATAAACATTGCTGCTATTTACAATTTTAATTGCCCTTTGTCTAAGATCCTTTAGAGAGCATGAGAAGATTTGAAAGCTGAACACATTGACCAGCAATTTACAAAATTCGATTAAATTCACAATATTATTTTACCAAAATAATTGAAGCTTAGAGTTAAATTTTTAATATCACTTTCTTAGATTGAAATAACATAAAAGTCTGGATTAATATGTATTTATCATTACGAGAAAGAGATACTCTACAATCAAATAGAGATGAGTTAAATGTTCTTTTTGTTTAATAGATTCGTTTCCTGAAAGGTTTTCTTGAAATGGTAAGAGCTCGAGCTAAAAATGCAAAAGAGGTCATTCTCTTTTACCGGAGATTGCTTTAATTTAATCAATACCAAGAGACTATTAGGACAATGAGAATTTGGAACAGAATAAAGTGATGACCAACAGATAAAGAAAGTATTTCAGTAAAAGGTTTAATAAAATTGCATGATGTATTAAAAATAGTATTAAAAGATATGTTAATCTATTGAAGATGATCTTTCAATTCTTAAGATATTTTACCTAATTAAAAGCTTGAATAATTTTCTTACTCTTTTGGTAAGGTCTTTACTTCGTCTTACAATATCACCATAATGGGAACTACGAGGAATAGATGTCATTAGAAAATTTTTGAAGTTCGAAGATGTTTTTTTCGAAAAGATCAGGGATGTAGGGTTAGGCATTCTTTGGGACCAACCAAAAGGGGTTGTTGTTTGTTCAGTGTTTAGATGTTGTTATTTAAGGTGTTAATACGTTTTTTAAAATACTTTTCAATGAAAATTTAGAAAGTAACTGTTTTCAACTACATAGTAGTGGTTTTACGATATCAATATTTTCCTGGTGGAATCTTTTATCGAACATTAATGCTCTGTGTACTAAGTTGTAAACCATTGCAATTTTTTGTAAGTTTGGATGTTTTGATTTTGTTAAAAATGATGGATGGTGGTATTTCACAATAACTCACAACACTTTAGATTCGATCACGGATAGTTTATTATTATTTACAAACTAAGAATACGTCACATTTGTACATCCGGCATGAAGACGAATTGAACAACTAGTTAAGAAAACCGGTGGGAGATGCACTGCAGAACGCGCACGATCTGGACTATGTGAGGGTCTTAACGGAACTGAACCACCCCATCACATTGGGCCCTCGCTGACTGACCAAAAGGGTAGGAGAGCTCGGACCAACGACCCATGCTCCATTATGATGAGAGATAAAGAGGGCAGGCATTCCATAGAACAGAGGAAAACCTACATCAATAGTAACCTTAAACTCAATTAGAGATTTTATGACAGATTATAAACAACCCATTTAAATTATGCGAGAAATCCTACTTATAAAACCGTCCCAAAAAGATTGGTTTGGTGTACCAATCAGTGAGTAATATATTATTTTGTTTGATAGTAAGGACATTTAAAAAATGTATGCAGTTATTATTCTCAATTTCATAAATGAATTGCAATCTTTCGTCTTATGAGTTAAAAGTGTTTACAATTTCGTCGATCCGGTCCCGATGTATGCATGTGATGATGTCGTCAACATAGCGGTTAGAAAAGAAGGAGCGGAAAGACAATTTTTTTAAGCTTTCTGTTTATTAATCTGTCATGACAATGTCGACAGAAAAACCAGAAAAAGGTGAGCCCATTGAGGTACCAAATTTTCCCTATTTAAGAAATCAGCCAGCTATAGGCCTGTTACGCTGTTCGTCCGTTACGGTATAGAGAGACAAAGATTGTAGGTAGCTTAATATAGAGAGATAAGAAAGGTAGGTATATTGGGATAGCTGGTAGCTTGAGATACAATACTAGCTTTTTGAAAAATTGTTTTACAGTCTATTGCTTAATGAGTAAATTACTCATGTTTGAGATTTTTTCAATAAATTTAAAACTTTTGGGAACGTATATCTGTGATAAAAAATGGAGAAGGGAGTAAGATAGAGAAATACGGGGAATAACATTGATGCAAGTAGGATACACGGTATATACGGAGATGTTGCGGAGATTGCAGAAAGGGGTGGAAGAGATAGAGTGTGTTCCACGCAAACAAACAGGTTTTAGAAAAAGGATGGGAACGATGGACGTATGTGATGAATTTCATAATTAATAGAAATTTAAAAAGAAAAAAGGGAAAGTTTTCTGAGCTTTTTGTTTTTCTTAAGGGACGTTTTTCCATGCGTAAATAAACGGATTCTATGGAGGGTCTTGGAGGATAAAGAAATAGAAGATGGTATAATAGAAAGAAAAAAGGAGGTATGCGAAGATACGAAAATACGAAATGGCAAGTGAAATTGAGAGCAAGAGCTGGGACCTGATGTGATCATTCAGGGGAGTCCTGTTTTGGCCTTCTAACATTCCACATCTGTTCTTTTTGTAAAGTGCGTTTCTCGACGGTTTCTTTACTGTTTCTCCAATTTGTGTTTATAATAAGTGAGCAAATATAACGTATTCTAAATTTGTATTAAGAATAGAATATCCTTCGTTAAATATAAAAGTGCTGTGAATTTTTGTGAAATATCATCAAACATTTTTAACAGTATGATAATGATTATGAGAGAATTTGAGAAATATGTGAATGAAAAAGATTTAAGGATGAATCGGGAAGGTTGTGGAAGAAGTGAAAGAATTTTGTTATTTTGGTTATTGATTTGAAAAAATAGAGAAAGCAAGCAATGTGTTAGACTTAGTATGAGGGATAGAAAAAAGAAAAAAAAAGAGTGTGCAACGGATGCATGATAAATTTTTAAGGGGGACGATGGGAATTATTTGAAATTGTCCCGGATATATGCTAAGGCTTCCCAAAGTAGGAATCTCTTTTAATGATATTTCAGCCTTATTACAATTTCATAAATAAGTTCTAAATTAGTTTTGGAAAAGTTTACTTTAATGCACTACATTTATCAATAAAAAAGTAATCTACACCCGCGTTTTGTAAGAGTCGTAACATCTAACTACTAACACTGACTTACGTAAAAGACTCAAAAGTAATAAATTTGATGCGTAATATTACTTGAGGTTTATTGCAGAAATCAAGCAAGTTTCTGGTTTCATTCCTGAAGCTTAAGTTGGATGGGGTATTACATCGTTTTATGTTTTGTAGTTTCTCACAACATGAGTTCTATCGAGTGTAGTACTTAGCGCACAAAAGTCTCTTGAGTTTATTCGCATCGTCGAAGGCTTCTTGAATACATAATCCCAGCTTTTAATCAGCTCTGCTTCAATATCATGAATTTAACGAACCGGTTGATTCCTCAATATCCTCAACAACAAAAAAACAGTACCACCTAAGGACGTAAAGTGATTCCATTTTTTTAAGCCGAACATGCCTGATTAGTTAAACAAGAACCTTCGCACACATCATTAATCAATTAGGTAGAGAAATTGGAAAAGCTTTACGAAAATAAACGACGTGCTTCTAATTCTTCGATCTATTTAATTTATTTTTCCTTAGCTATTAAAAGTAATTTAAAAAAAGACGCATTAAATTTGTTATTTTTTATTTCAAATTCCTTCTAAAGATTATTTACTCTTTAAAGAAACTCTTCCCGAATGTCTGACAAACTTTAAAATAAATTTATTTAAAGCTATACTAATTGAATTTCGCTCTTAGTATTACAGCTACATTAAGGGATGTGAATTTAAACTTGTCCACGTCCATAGAGAACAATCATTTACTATTTGGGTACATGATATATTTTGACTCAAGAGAACTTCTCTGATGTCGAGAAGGAAGTTCTAATGGCCATAGATACCAAACACGTGACGTACATTGTAGCCATGAATTTTGACATACTATCCATGTGCCACTTCGGCTATTCAGTACTCAACAGTTGTTGAAACTCTCTTCAGAATTCTCATTGACAAGCATAATGATTTCTGTCAATAGCACCACATGCAAAGTGTACATTTTCCAATGGAAAACACAGCTTTGATAACAAAAATAAAAGATTACTAAATTATCTTTCTTTCTGTAATTTTAATTAAGATTAATTCCTAAATAATCTTGTAGACAATACTGTACCGATACTTGTAGACAATGTTTATTTAAGTTTTTAAATAAATAATAAGTATGATTCCATTATAAAGCATTTTTTAAAAATTTACATTTCAAAAGCAGAAGACAAATTAATATGTCAGTAAAACCAAGAAAAAAATTCAAAGATAAACAGTTTGAGCGAGCTTAAAGCTATAAAAGTTGGAAATTTCTTAAGTTTTTTTCGAACCTTCCTGTGTGTGTAGATGAGGATGCTACTTTCATTAAAAACTTATTATCGCAACTAAAACTCGAAGCTCTCCACTGTGCAAGTTACTCTCTGGCCAATCAACCAATTTATAGAACTTTTTCTTAAATTGAACTGAAATAAAATGTACCCAGGGGATTGCCTCACACTTAATTCTTGAGATTAATATTGGTAACCAGAGGGCAAAAAGCATAGAGTTCGTGAAATTTTTTAAACTGTTGGAATTAATCCAGCGAGATATTTGCTTGAAAAAAGTTGCTATTAATTTAAGATTTTCTCTAATGTCCTCTTTAAGGTCATATAATGGATTATGACATCACAGCTATAGGCAAAATTTGTCCGTAAACTTTCTCTTAAAATACTAATTATTTTGTCATCAAACTTTGTAAAATTACTTACTGTTGCCTACGCTTCAAGGTCAGACTATTGAGAGATTGTTGTGATGGTAAAGCCAGGTAGTAAAGAACCTTTATCTTGGGAGAATGGAATTTCTAAAATTCATTGTAATGAAAACGGGTCGGCGAGGGAGAGGAAGAGTCTCCCATTGGTCAGTTGATATCAAACCTCACTATCGATAGTTTTCAGTTCCGATTTTTTGTTTTGCAGACGAATTAAAATCTTTTAATTAAATATTGTAACTTCAAGTTTATTTTATAAAATTTCTTATAATGTTAGCAATCTAAAATAACAAAAAATTTTATTAAAATAGTTAATACATAGAAATTAGCTTTGACCTTGACTTCCCTACACGAGAACCCTTTCAACCAACTTCAGAGGTGTAACGCGTTGTATCGAGATTCTGATTGGCTAGCAGAATTTCGATATTTTTTGTCAACAATAACATCACAGTTTAGACGTTTATTTGTAATATTTTACAATTTATTTAAAATCTTCGTTTACTGAATAACTGCATTTTATGAAACAATAATAAATTGAAAATAAATTAAATTGTAATAATTAAGGAGTGATAGTTTAAGAAGTGACAGTGATTTTAGTGAAGTTGTTAAAGTTATAGTATTTTAAGTGAAATAATGTTTCGTTTACATTGGCATTCGTTTCTGACAGAAAAGTAATGATAATAATTTTAATAATCATTTATTTATTTTTATTTTATTTCTAACTTATTTATCTGTTTTTTAGTTCTATTATTTAAATGTTATTAATCTTTTTCTAAAAGTATCATAATTATTTATGTCATTTAAGGTTTTGATATTTCTTTTTATTGGAATGCACGTTGTTATTGTCATCGGATTTCTTTTCGGCCAAGTGGAAATGGTGAAACTGGTAAGTAATAATAATGTTTAGTTCTTTATTTTGTTTTAATGTATGTTTATAATTCCTTAACATTTTAAGTTTCCGCAAAATAAAAATATTATACATTCATGTTTAAGGTTGTATTTTTTGTTATTATTCTCCGGTTAGTTAGAACAGTAGGATAAAATGACAAATTTTGGTTCAAATTGACTTTTAGTCCGCAATTTTCAACCAAATTAAAAAATTCTTCTTTCCTCTAACGCAGAGCTAATTTCTATAGAAATCTGTGGGAGTCGATTTTTTAATTATTGTTTTATAAATTTTTAATGTTCTTGCAAAAAGTATGAAAAAAATGATTTTTTACAATATTTGATTTCTTTTGCACAAACATTTTTTTACATACTTAATAATGTATGCATTTGATTTAATGAATTAAAAAAAAGTTTTTCCGCTTAAAAATTGTTATAAACAATAATTTATATGAATAATTACACTTTATGAATTTTCTTAAACAGTTCACCTTATAAACATTCATTAAGAAAAAAATTACAAGCGCGCCGCGGCGCGCGGGTCGATCTCGTGGTAATAATATATTGGTTTATATTCGTTTACGTTGGTTCATCGGATTTCTAGTTGTAGTGTTTTTCATCTTAGTATAAGTGTTCAAAGTTTTGTAATTGTGATTAAAATTAGTGTTTAATAAATGTATCAAAAATATTGTGGTTACAGTTAAGTTAAATTAACATACCAGCTTCCCGGCATATCTGGCAGCAACAACTTACAATATCATTAGGAAGGTTTCTCTAACCCGAATTTGTTTAAATTTTTGCCCAAAATTAAGTTTGGAAAATTTTTGAGAAATTAATTTATCACTTTTTTTAAATAGACCATTGAAAAGAGAAAACAATTTTTCTTGTGACAATAATAAAAAGTTAGAAAAACAAGTGTTACATGATAGGGGTATTACAGTGACATAAAAAAAGGCAGAAAAGAGTCGTATTGGAATTTGCATACGGTAAGAGGGTCATTTGTTCTCATTCTTGCCGTAGCCTGCATTTTATTGCTTGTTGCGAATTGCTTGTACGCAGTTGTGGGAAGGAAGTTGATGCCAGAAGAAAGTGTCGGATGAGAGATCCCTAGGGAAGATAGGCGATAAAGTCGGAAATTGCCAACGGTACCGATCACCGATAACGTTCGCCACACTTATTTTAAGACTTCACGACAAAATCGTTCACGACTTTCTTGTTTTTACGTGTTTTTTATGGAGAATAATTTGATTCCATAAATGTCTAAGCCAAAAGGTAAAGTTATCTGCGATCAAATATTTTAATATATTTCAGAATAAGGAGAGCCTCTTATTCTTCTGTCAGTTTGTATATTTATTACTTCTCGTTATTGTAGACAACGTAAAACATTTAGAAAAAACTAGAACTGTGTACGATTATTTTTAAGAAAATTAAAAATAACAATTGTAGACTGTTTGAACAATTGGTAAACATTTCATATGACCCTTTAATTTTATCATTAGTTATTGTAAACACAAAATGTTGCAAAATTTAGAAAGAACTAGAACTCGGTATGATTATTTATAAGAAAATTCAAAATTAATAATAATAGATTCTTTAAAAAAAATTTCGATGCCTAAAATTATGTAAAAGAATACAAATTTGAAGTATTTATTAAAAGTTTGGTAAAAAAAAACTTAAGGAATAAAGAATAAATTGAATTTTTATTGCTTATATGTGGTTTTTTCTATAATTTAGTCCTATATTAGAAATTAGTTAGTTATAGATATAAGTATACTGCTATGCTTTTCAGAAAGTAAGAGAGAATAAGTTATAGAATTTACCTGGGATAGACGAAGACAAGAATAGAATGAGAAACGTAAAGAGAGATGAAAAATATGGAATAGACAAAGACAACAATAAAGTGATGAACAGCACGAGAGAATAAGGAGTAGAATTTACCTTGGATAGACAGAGTTAACAATAGCGTGCGAAACGCAAGGAGAGTTCACAGTTTGTGGTTCTAAAAGCAAGAGAGAATAAGGTTACCTGGGATAGATAAAGACAACAATAAAGTGCGAAACGCAAGGAGAGTTCACAATTTGTGGTTCTAAAAGCAAGAGAGAATAAGATTACCTGAAAAAAATAAAGACAACAATAGCGTGCGAAACATAAGGAGAGTTCACAGTGTGTGGTTCTAAAAGCAAGAGGGAATAAGGTTACCTGGGATAGATAAAGACAACAATAGCGTGCGAAATGTGAAAAAAGGAAAAGGTATAACAGGTGTCTGGGAGAAAAAAAGGCAGAGTAGAGAGAGAGAGAGAGAGAGAGAGAGAGAGAGAGAGAGAGAGAGAGAGGAAGTGAGAAAAGAGATTTTAAACGTTGTGAAAATTCTAAGACACCCTTGTCTGAACTGTTATGAACATTTTAAAATTAATTTCGAATTGTTTAAATAATTTTTTTCATATTTTCTATGTGAAATATTTTAAAAGCTTACAACTTTTTAATTAACAAAAGGAAAAAGAATGTAATTAATGTAATTTAAATTAACTGATTTAATTGAATCGATTGTTTAAACAGTTAAAATGGTTTTAAATTAACTTTCGATGGGATTGAGCTAAAAATAATAAGCTAAACAATCTAAATTGTTTAAAAACAAATTTTATTATTAAATTCTCTTAGAAGAGTTTCGCTTTTGACTTTCTTTATTCAAAAAAATATCAGGAATTGCTCGGTTTGCAATTTTCATGATCTTTTGATTGTTTAAACAATTTATATTTCTGAAAAAAGTTTATTTTTCCCATATTAGACGTTTACTAATTTTTTTTTAATAACTCATCAATGAAGCTTTTTAAATCTTTTTTACCAGAAAAAAAGAATTTTTTCTTACCCAGAAAGTTATTTTCTATAATAAACAGCATATTAATTTATAAAAAGATTTATATCATACAGTATTATTATTTAGGCTAGATAATAATAAGATAGGTATAGTGTGATAGCAGGTAGCTTAACATTTAAATTTAGTTGGAATTTTTTTTATAAAAGAGGAAAAGAGGTTACTGGAAAATATTAAAAAAAGTAAATTGTTATGGGAAAATTGGCAAAGTAAAAACATTGATAAATTAGAAAATTGGAAAAATTTGTAAGGTGAATAAGGTTATAATTTATGGATAAGGTGAATCCAATGAGACATTGGACATTTGGTTAAATTGGAAAATTAGCATATTAGGAAATTCAATTTTTAATAATCCTTTTCTATTATGATTTCAATTACTTAAACTACAATTTTGTACTATTTTTATCATTTTTTAATTATTTTCTGCAATTTTTAATTATTTTTAAATTGTTTCCCTAAATCTTAAATTTACCTTTTTCAAACTTCAGTTATTATTTGTATAGTTTTTTCAAACACTTTTTCCATTTCAATTATTTTTCCATCGAGATTCAATCAATTCAATTATTTATCCCTAAATTTTATATTATTCATCGCAAATTTAAATTATTTTTTTAAATTTACCAATATTTTTTTTATTTTGCAATTATTATCATCAATTTTTAATAATTTTCATAATTTATGAATTAATTTCCTGAACTTTCAAATACATATCTCAATTTTCAATTATTTTGTTCAATTTTCATTACTTTTTATTATTTTGCAATTATTTCCTCCATTTTTTAATATTTTCATTATCTTTCAATTAATTATCTAAATTTAAGTTATAATTTTCATGGTTTCTAAAATTTTTTATTAATTATTGTAAATTTTAATTATTTTTAGCTTTCTTTATTTCTGTTCTCCAATTTTTAGTTATTCTCTTTTTTTCAATTAATTTCTAAGATCTTATTTTTAAAAAAATCTGTAATTTTTTTAATTTTTTTACTCAAATGTCATTTATTTTTTACAACTTATCATTGTTTGTATCATATTTCAATTATTTTCTTCAAGTCTTAAATTTTAAAATCACTTTTTAATTATTTTCCAAAATGTATTTCCTTCAAATTTTAAGTTTTTTCGTTTGTTTGATAATTACCAAAAATTTAAACTATTTATCTAACATTTCAATTATTTCGTTCAATTTTCAATTATCTATATTATATTTTATATTTCTCCAATTTTCATTTAATTTTGTCCTTTTTCATAAATTCCAAAAAGTTTTTAATTATTTCTCTTTAATTAAAAATTGTTTTCTTTAATTTTAAATTATGTTTATCTTTTTTCATTTATTTTCTCTAATTTTTAATTATTTTCCTTTTTTTTTTAATGAACTTCTGAAAGTTTTAAGTATTTTTCTGATATTTTCTTCAACTTTCCTTTATCAAAAATATATTATGTAATTTTTTTCAATTATTTTCTCAAATTTTAATTACTTTTTTCAATTTTGATTATTTTCTTTAATTTATCATTATTCAATTTTTTTCAATTTATTATTAAGATGGTATTTTGCTCAAATTTAAATTATTTTCTTTATTTTTAAAACATTTCTATGATATTTTAAATTACTTTTCCCAATTTTTAATTAATTTCATTTTCTTTTTTTAATTAATTTAAAAAATTTGCAATTATTTTTTTAATTTCAATTATTTTTAACAATTTTTTTTAATTCTAAAATTTTATAATTTTTTTTCTAAATAAATATTTAATAATGTGAATTTTTTTTAAATATTATATTTAAAATATTTATAACTGTTGATAACACGAGATGCAGAAACTAATCGCGCGCCAGCGCGCGTTATTTAATTTAATCAAACTTTAGATTACTACAATTCGTAAGGTTCTTGGAATTTTTTATTTTTTAAAAGTCTACTGTATGTAATTTATGCAATCAGAGGAAGTTAAAAATGTTTTAAAACTATTTAATACATATTTTTTTCATGGATGTAAAAAATCTGTCATCAAGTATCTTTGAACCTGCAATCTAAAGTTTTGTGACGGTGACCCACCAACCCACTAGAAACCGCAACCACACGGGATTGCCTAGCGATATTATAAATCGTATGTAAGGTGGCTTTAAATTTTCATCCTAACAATTCTGTAACACTTTTTGTTTGAAAAACGAATATCCTATTCTAGAGAGTAATTTGCCTCTATTTGTAAAAGGATTTATTTGCGAGGATTACATTTGAATTTTTTCCTGAATTAAGAATAATCTTCCGATATTGAGGGGATTTATTCTCAATCAAAATTTATATAATATGGATAGTTATTGAAGTGAAAGATTCTAATAAGGTTTTTTTTCGAAGCTTTACGCAATCCTTTATTCCTATATGCAGAGTTTAGTGGCCATCATTGAACCAGGTTGTTTCTAAAGTCGTACTACTAATTCAATTTTATCATGTTCGAGCACTGAGGACATTTTTAAATAATCGATTTTTTCTAATTTTGAAGTCTATCTTTATACGACTATTTTAATACCTCGTTGATTAAAATATCTTAAAAAATGTGTAATTTATAGATATTAGAATGTGATACGTTTATCGTGTGATATAATGTTTCATTTTTTTAATTTGAAAAATTTTTATTATTTTTTAAAGTTGACTTTTTTGCCAAAATAAAATTTCTTAAAAAGGGCTACGTCACACGATAGACAATTTAATATTTTTCAAAAGAATTGTTTCTTTATAAATTTTAGATTAAAATTGCGCCCTTTATTAGTGTAATTAAATTTGATATTTAAGCGTTTTTAGATTCCTTCTTGTCATTTTAAATTTTATTTTATTTTTACTTGTAACATTTTTCTTACTTGCTGATGACTATTTTATGCCTCGCCTGTACTATTGCCCTTCTATGCTTAATTTTAATAGTTTTGTAGAATTAGCAACTAATTTAATTGAACTAGATTATGCAAAATGTTTATTTTCTTTTTTTAATTTTTCTTGAATTGTTTTTTTTTTTTTTATAACCTTCTTCATCTTCAATTCCTTCACATCATTTTACATTTTTTTCAACTCCTTATTCTCATTTCTTTTTTTCACGCTCACTTTATGTATATTTACTTCATTTTTATTCTTACTTTTTAACTCTACTTTCTCTATTAAATTTTTATTTGTCCATTTATTTCCTTCCATTCCTTTTTTCTTTTCATTTTTCCTTTTTAATTATATTTCCTACCCTTTTTCGTTTTCTCTTCTGGCTTCTTTATTATTAATTTTATTTATATCATTTTATTTACATTTTCTAGTCCCTCTGACATAATACTAAGGGTCCTTGTATTTTTAGTACTTCCTCTGTGTTCACTAATTGTTCAGTTGAATGTTTCTAATGAAAAGTACTTTTTCAGAATACTTAGAAAATAGTGTGATTATTATTTTCAGAACAAACATTAGTAGAATTCGAGTTGGAAATAGTTCTTATTGTATTCTTCTTACTTTTGAATTTTCTTTGAATGCGTTTCTTTGGATAACTTAATTTAGTCTGCGAGATAAACACGTCTCTAAATGAATTCAAAACATTTTAATAGTTTTATTAGTAATGCGGCGAAATCTTGTCACGACTTCATTCTGAAGTTTCGAACATGAAAGACAAGTTTGTAGTTGATCTAAATTTGTTCTCAAGTGCAACTCGTGTGAAATAATTTATTCTATTATTTCTTGAGGCTACTCAGAAATTTAGTTGTATTCCTTTGTTATGATAAATAGAATATGAACTTTTCAAGATAAAAGTTTGTTTTCCACGCCAAACGCATTTCCAAGAATCTTATTAAAATTGTTTCTCCCAGTTTCACGTTTCCTGATAATCTTACTAAAGTCCTAGAGATACAGATCTCACAAAAGTTTATCTCAAACAACCGTATAAAACAATAGTCTTCTCCGCAATAAATGACTATATTATTTATTGATTCCCAATAAAACTGACACGAATTCAACTTTATTAGCTTTGCATTTCTGAATATAGAAAAAATTTTAATAATAATTTCTTGTAAAAGGCAATCGCAATTTTTTAGAAGATTTAAATTATCTACTGTTGAATGGTCTTCCCTAATTTTTAATTTACAAAATTTGTAAACAAGAAAAATATTAATTTCTTTATTTACATTAACGCGTCGACTACTTTTACGAACGGATAAATAATTAAACCAAACTAAAACTACATAATTTAATAATTTTACTACGATATGCACTTATTAAATAAAATAGCATATGATACTCGTTCTCGAAGGCAGACTTGTATCATAAAGTACTATTAAATAATTTTTTTCAGGTTAGGTGTAAAACTCGTTTTCTTTTCTTTCAATCTGTTCTACTTTTTATTAAATTTTACATGTTTCGATCATTCACAATGACCATCTTTAAAAATTTAACGTTAAGACCTAAATATACATAAATATAAATTATTAATGAAAATATTTAACATATATTATAAACACTTTTTACTTTGATTTAAACATTATTCGACTTACATATCACAGCACATGTTCAATTTTTGATAAATATTTAATGAAATAAATAAACAACTAATTTTAATCAAACAAAATTTTAATTTTAATATTTTAATATACAAATAGTCCAAAAATTTTACTTAGTTAATTTATTCTTGTACTCTGTACAATTCAAGCTTCAAAAAGGAACTGCTTTCTTCAAGGAACATCTTCAAGTAGCTGATCCCCTCTTTTTCCGAAAATCCTTTTGTTCCCTTGCCTTAGAACTCCATGCCTTTTTTTTGTCGTCCATTAGAGATCGGCTGCCAATTATCTGTTAAATCAAGATAAGAAAACTTTCCCTTCGAAAGGTCAAAACTATCAATAAATATAATATTCTTTATTATTATTTTATTCTTAAATTTGTGGACACTATGCATTTTAACTTTCCAGTGAAAGTTTGTGTTTTTGTGAGTGTCAAATCACATATTAATTTGTGTGTGATTTACAACATTACCAACTTATGTGAAATGTTGTATGCAATGGCGTAAGCATAAACAGCACATAATCACATATATTGTTGACGTTCATAATAATGAGCGTCAGCCATTGGTCTAATTATTGCTATTCTTACACTAAAATATTTAAAAACAATAAAAAACAGTCCTGTTTTAGTCGGCGTGGTTTAATTATTTTGACAGGCCGCCATGTCATGCCTGTATATGTGGATCATACTTTTCGTTCCACTCGCTACGTCACATGTCAGGGTTAGCTATGTGTGTAATTCACGTAACCGTTCGCAAGTTCTTATCTTGTATTACCGACTATTAAATATAATATTATTGTAGCAGTTACTTGATTTGTTTGTTCCACTTCTTATGTAAAAATCATAAACCAGTAATACTGCGAGTTAAAACTTAATCTGTGGCTTCATCGTTAATATCACTTTTTTATTTGAGTTGAGAAATCAATGTGCTCCTATCTTGAACAAAACTCTTGAAAATCCGCTCACGTTTATAGCATGTAATTATTAATCCACCACTTCGCAGTATCGCGCGATAAATCTATCGAATTAGTTTCCTCAGTACACAGAGTCGAACCATTTTGGATAAGGCTACATTGATTATGCGCATCTATATACACATTAGGCACACGTACATTTCCTGCACCTGCAAATACGCAATCTCTCATTACACGACTGACATTATGACCCATAATCCAGCGCATGAATTTCAGGATTCGATTCTCATTTCTAACGCTGTAACTAACGATGTCGTAACTTCGGCAGTAATATACTCTCTTTCCCGCAAATTGAATTTTCTATTTTTAATTAACACGCATCATACTCAAAACAAATCAACCGTCAAACTATTTAAATTTCCGAATACGACTTGATGACTTAAACGACCTGGTCTATTTGATACGAAAACTTGTAGATCCGTTTTATATTTGTGACCAGGATAAAAAAATTCCCGTCAGTTGAATTTGTTTAAACATTATTGATAAATTTGGTCTTAGGAATTAAAATTTTTGTTAATACTCGTGTATATGATTTTTAAATTTTAGGCTATTTAATGGCTCCAAGATTTCAAGATATTTGGAGAAAGATATTTCTTCAGTTAAGTCAGAAGAAAACAAATTTGACGAATTGACGACATTTAGGTCATAAAACACGAGGAATAGGGATTTAAGAGTCGCAATATGGAGGTAGAGGAGAAATAAACGTTAATCAAGAAAGTAATAATATTAAGCCTAGGATACAGTAAAGAATGAGTATCGTGCGCGAAAGTCTGTCTTGATAAGGTAACGTCATCGTATCAAAATTACGCAAACCTCATTAATGGATCGATAAACTTGTGCATAACCTATCTTTATTTCATGCATCTCATCGTACTTCCTTCCCTTCACAGAAACTTAGCCCGGTACTAGGTTGCAGGAAGGCGCAGCAATTTCCGTACGTGTTATCGCTTAATTCCATGCTAAAAAAAAGAAACAAGACCAGGGCAATGACTTGGTAAAAGAAAGAAGTTGAAGAAATCGGACAAAATGTACGAAACATCTAATAAAACTCAAGTTTGTAATGTTTACCAGCAAACAACAAAAAATTTCACCGGATCTAGAAATTAAATTAAAAGCTTTTTGTCTCAAAAACGACACAAAGGGATACATTTTAATATCACCCTGAAAGACCGTTATTTTCATCCTTTACATACTTTAAAAACTAAAGAAATAAGTAAAAACTATTTCATATTCAGAGACCGTATACCGTACCTTCAAAACGAAAACACGCTTTTGACAAATGAGACCGTTTGGTGCTTATCACTTTTAAAATGTATTAACTAAACATTTCTTAGAAAGTATAATTTCTATTTTTCATTTTTGTTCATTTTCTTCGTGTTGTGTTGAAAATTATTATAATTGTTTTAAGTATTATATTTATTATATTGTAGCCTGAAGAGGTCAATGAATGATTGACGAAACGTCGCCAAAAAAAACTGTTTGACTTGACATTAATGTGTTAGTGTTACTTTTGTTCATATTTAGTTTTCAAATTTTGCGCTCTTTTAAGCTCATACGTTAGGTTAGGTATTATATAGCAGAAAGGACAAATGCCAATTTCTTTTTCTCAGTCAGTCGAAAAAAATGACAAATCTTAATTCGAATAATATTTTATTGTTTAAATATTATAGATTACAGTGCGTTTTTTTAAAGTATCGATTATATTTGCAAGAATAAATACTTGTTTTACAGCTTATATATATTAAATTAAAAGCGATTATCTATTGTCCAACATTCATTAAATAATTTAACCCTTTCAAACCTTGAGTTCACAATTAAAGACATTAGTTACAAACCTTCCTAAAAAATTCTTAAGTATAACAGCCATTAAGATATTATTGTATATTCTTGAATGATGTGAAACTTATTTCCTAAATTGAATTAGTCAAAATATTTGTGAATTTAGAGTTAAAGAGTGAGAACAAACAATTACTGACGAGTAATTGTTTACATTATACAGTTTTATTAAAAATCGAATATAAAAATAAATCTTATTTTACTTTATATTTGTTGTTATAGTCACATGCAATCTTTAACCGCCTCAAACAATGTTTCCTACGTAAACACAAAGTAGGCTTTGACAGGGTTATATTAAAGTTTTTATCTTTTAAAAGAATTTTAAGAGCTATTTTATTTTAGAAACTTATTAAAATAAGTCTGTTTTCTGCTGTTTTAAAATATTATCATATTTCAAAGTGGCACGAAATTGAGTTATTTTTAAGAAATGAAAATCAAACACTTAATTTTTTTCTGAATTTCAGAAATAAACTTGGATTGGTTATTTTATTTACCACCTTTTTAAACATTGCAGTTGGTTAGATTTTGTAAATATTTCAAAAATAAATTACTCAATAAACAAAAAAAGATTATGCTTTAAGCATGATAATACTACAACCAAACAAATTGATGATAATCAAAGTACTAAAATAGATAAGAATGAAGAAAAATTACTGAACACAAAGGGGAGAAAGGCCAAGGAATTAATGAAAGAATGAAAAGATCCCTTATTTCATACTTTTTAAATTGGAAATGATATTGCAACATTTTACCCTCTAAAAGATGAAAATTAGTTTGCTTCTGACATACACGAAAATACCTTTTTCAAAACGACCTAATTTCCTATTCCTTTTGTATAAACGTAAAATATTTGATGGATAATAATTAATAAGCAACGTTAAAAGACACTAAAAGAAACTTCAACTCACTATTACAAGTAGAAACAACCCCTTGTTAAACAAAAGTAATATCTATATCTAGAGATGAAAAATGAGAACGACTTTTTACTCCTAGGGAAACATTGGTTATTGTGATTCATAGAAGTCTCTACCTCGTATTATCCATAAACAGAAAAATTTAAATTTTTATTTTTATAATATACTCTGTTCCCAAAACTCTTCATAAAAAATATAATAACACTTAAAAAACAATTGCTTTAATTAAAAAAAATGTTTTCCCTGATTTTTGTATTGCTATAGGATCAAAAAATATTTCTTTCGTTTTAAAAAGTACTTGGCAAATTTTTTAATAAAAGAGACACTTGTTCGATTTTTTAATTGAAATACTGCCGCAAATCTAAAGAAACAAATTAAAAAATTTTAATGTCGACATGTTAAAAATAAGAATCTAAACTATTTCTAATCCTGATTCATTACACTAATCAGAGTCTGCTCTGACGAACAAATCTACGAGACGTTAACTCCAGGTTGCACAATTAATGTCCTAAATTTATCATACTCCAGGGAACAAACTCGGGTCGATAGTTTTCCGAGCTTGCAACAAGGCAGTAAAACCATTCGAAATCACAATCTAGTTGCTTCACAAACCATGTGCGCTGGATTAGAGATTCAAATAAAGCTCGGTCAACTCAGAGTTTCCTTCAAATTAAATTTTCCACATTTATCTAGAAAAATTCTGCATATTTAAAAAAAAAGAGAGAGTTTTTCAATTGAATTGTCCCTTTTGGGCAATTATTCCACGATAATATTAAAATAAATATGGAGATTTATGAAAAAAGAACTTCTGTGCTGATCAAACATTTTTCGTGTACTTGAAATAACACAACTTAGAAATTAATTAATTCTTATTAATGTTGTTAAGATAACAGAATGATAAGTGCTCAGGGACCAAATTACAAAAAATTTTATGAAAAGGAGTTTCCTTAATAATGTTATCAATAGGCATAACAGAATGCTTATTGCTCAGAGACCAAATTACAAACATTTTTATGTTAGAATGTAACATGCATTTCCTCTTTTATGTTACTAATATATAACAAAGTGGTAACTGCTCAAAGACCAAATTACAGAAATTTTTATAACCGAAAAGGAGTTTCCTCAATTATGACACCAACATTACAGAATGCTAATTGTTTAGAGACCAAATCACAAACATTTTTATGGCATAATGTAACATACTTTTCCTTTTTAATGTTACAAATATAACAGTGGTAATTTGTCAAAGACCAGATTACAAAATACTATATCTCAGAATCAGCGTTTCCTCAATTATGGTACCAACATCAAACGCGTGTCTAGGTTTTAATTTAAAAGAGAGGGATCACAAGAAATTAGTAAATAAATAAATCAATCTTTTTCTACAGGAACATCAATATAATTTTAATTCTCTGGAATTGAATATATTGCAAACTATTTTCATGGTAATATTATTGTTTTTAGACTGTTAGTAATAAGTGAAATAGAACTAATAAATAATGAAAGACATCGTTAAAATGCACAATCGAAAGAAAAATGGAGAAGAATTTAATAAATTTCAGTTACATTCTATTCTATTTTAAAAGAAGCAAAGGCTTTCATAACATAGTACCAAAGGTTCATGCAATTTCGAGAGTACCTATTAGAGACTTTGCTTGTACTGCCTTTATATGTAAAACTCTTCCTTTGAGGCAAAGGAAAGAAAAATAGTTAATAAGGAAGTACAAGAGATCTATTTAACTGATATACTGGGACAAAAATATTAACGATATGAATCTGATGCAGACTATTTTAAATAACAAGATGGGAAAAAAGAAACTTCCTATTCGACAATTTAAATTATAACATAAACTATTAAAAAACCACTTTCTATTTAATAAACATTTAAAATTATTGACAAAAAGTGAGTGCAATTTCGAAAACGGTCCGCCTACAATTTTAATAAAATTTGATATATACTTATGTATTTTTATTCGCTGATTACGAAAATAATCGTGAAAATTGGCGCAAAGATTGTTTTGGTAAAAAATATTTTTAAAAAACTTCTATTACCTAATTTATTTGATTTATTTCAATATCTATTTTGAAAAAATTTCCAGTACTTTGAAAAATCTTAAAACAAATTATCATCCTTTTTCCAACATTGGACTCAAAAATTCTGATTTCTACATTACGTTGCAGGATTTTTGTCTAAGTTAAGAAGGAATCGGATACTTATTAAAAATGTCAGAAATTCTTGAAATTTTTAGGTTTAGTTTTTTTATATTATAAAACAGCTCAAAAAATTTCAGAATTTTTGCCTGATTAGTTTAAAAGTTATAAAATTATTAATTAAACATTGTCTCTTATGGTCCCATGCAGAATACAAATCCTAGGATTTTTAGAGGAGAGTCGGCCAAAATGCCGATAGTAAAGTTTGAAGCAAAAAAAAAAGAATTTAATTATAGTTTTTAAAAATATAAACCATCAAATATTTAGAAAACAACCTTTAAGAATATACTAAGGTAGTCATTTTAAGTACTTATTTCAGAAAAAATAGAAAAAATAATTATTTTAATATTGATGACAAAATTACGCAATTGTTTGTAGTGTATCGTAAACTTTAATATATCTCAAGTAGGTATGTGAACAATAAATATGGAATTTTGATCTAAAGAAAAAATAAAAACTAGACGTCTTTATTCGAACATGAAAAATTTGGATGAGCCTAAAGTCATAAAATCTTAAAAAAAATGGAAAAACCTTTCTGTTCTGTTCGTGCACGCCGTTCACGTTTTTCCGGAATATAAAAACAGAGGCCCTGGTGAATTTTCCGTTAGCGAGTTGAGGAGCTGACAAGTGAAGAAAAGTAGCAGAAAAATTGAATTTAGTCATTTTCTCATTATTTTATTGAACGACAAGAATGAAGCGACATTACGTGCTCCGCCTGTTTTTACATCAGCTCTCGTTTACTTTTCAGATGCTTGTTTGTTCTATCAACTTTTTATAAAAACACTTTTAAATTTTCGTATTTGAAATTGTTTGCAGCTGTATTCAAAAATAAAATCAAGTATGAGTAGGGATTTTTCAAGGTAGAATAAGCGAGAAATAATAATAAAAATTTTGCTTTCTCTTGGAGAAAGATTTGTGATGATTAAGATTTTCGATTTTCCAGAAATAGGTTTTTTCGACTCATTTTCATCTAAAAAGCATAAAGTTTCATTCTTAAGAGTGTTCCAGAGCCAAGCTGTGTCATGACAAAGACAGATGATATACATTAAACGTCAATTTTTACACATAAATTTTTGGCACAATACAATACTTGACTTTTTTTTAAATATTTTTAATACACAGTTAAAATATACGGCATTGGAAAAGCGTCCTTTGAACAGTAGATAATTGCTTTTAATTTAATATGTATAAGCTGTAAAACAAGTATTCTTGCAAATATAATCGATTCGTTAAGAAAACTCACTGTAATCTATAATATTTAATCAAAATATTATTCGAATTGAGATCAGTTCAAATTTATTTGACACTTTGTCGACTGAGAACAAGAAATCGTCATTTAGCCTTTCTGCTATATAATACCTAACCTAACGTATAAGCTTAAAAGAGCGCGAAATTTGAAACTTTTATATGAACAAAATGAGCAATTAGTTACCTAAATCCTTCTGTGTTACAACTTATTTATGTAATTAATAAGTACTTACTTAATTTAATGTAATTTTCATATCAAAAGATTTATCAAACATTGGAAATGTTGAAAACAAACCAGCTCGGCTGACAAAGATGTATTCGTCGCATTCGGCTTCATTCGGTAGAAGAATAGACGACAGTGCTTCAAAATTAGTTAGCAAATATAGGAGAAGTCCCTAGAGTTATAAAATGTATTTAATAAGAAGTTAAAGTGCGCGCTACAGCCCTATCGGAAATTTGCCGATGCTCAAGATCGGCCAAACATTTAACCATAATAGTATTTTTTATCAAAGTCAATAAATTTGGTCAGTAAAAAATGACCCTCTTCTTTTTATATTGCTGCAATAAAAAGTAGGGATCAAAATCAGTTAGTTACCGATGATATATGGATCAGGTGGTAAAACAGATTTGAGGACGGTTTTAAAATTATTTGAGTATTTATAAAAAATAATTATCATTGTTCTTCAGTAACTTTAAATCATTTGTACACCTTACTGCAATTTATTCCTTCCTAAAATACAAACATTTTTGCTTTAGTGTTATGAAATCTTTCAGTAGAAGTCTATTTTTGAAATACTTGCTAGACGGTGTTGTGTTCTGACATTACAGGATTTAGTTTTGGGTTATGTGTTTGTATTAGGGCTTTAATTTGCAAGACTTGCTCGAGTAATATGACATCGTCCGAGAGAAGAAGCTTTTGGCAGGTTCCTGTGGGATGAATCGACATGTTCAACCTGCAGAGGAAATTACCTTCTGACCCTGCCATAATCCGGATCCTAAGAAAAGCTACTGACAAGAAACTCTTGCTTTAGTCTAGTGTTATTAGAATTTGATTTTGGTTCCTGGATTATTAAGGACATATTCGAACAAACCTTCATGCAAGCGAGTCACAAGATTTTAACAATAAATGTTGTTAAATTAATTCTGAATTTGTCAAAAAATCAAAACCTTCTTTTAAAGAAAATTTAAACCAAACTATATTTACTGAGTAGTAGACTTACTTTTAAAACTCAGAAAATTGGAGAATACTCGATTGGCTTTAGAAACAAAATGTAAGATATCCAAATTAAATTACACACTTTGATTTAAATCTATGTTAAAAGTCCAAATTAATAAATCAATGTGGTAATAAACAGTTAACATTTTCAGAAAATAAGATACTAACATTACACGATTATTTAGTTGTATCAAGTGATGACCGAAATTCAATAATTTGTAAAGAGATCCCTACCCGATTCTGGTCAACAAAAACGGCTAACAGAGTATGCTCTAGGCCATTTTTACAAAGTTCTTCTTGAATACATTTGTGCGGTCCGTCGAGGCGGGGTTTTAAAACTGATATAGTGTCTATGGCCAGCGACGTAAATCAACGCCACAAAAATCGGATTGGTTTAATTTTTGATTATTTTGATTGAATAACAGAAGTGATCTAATAAAGAGATTATATAATATTGAAAATGAATCAAAATAATGAAGTGAATAAATAAAGAGAAAGCATATAAGCCATAGAATTTAAGGAAGATAAGTAATTACTACAAAAGAGAAAGAGTGAAACATTTTATAATAAATCAATTTCTTTTCTTATAAAATTAATTTATTATATCTAACACCTACAATAATAATATTCTCTGTAATATTTTTTGCCGAATGTTAGTAATTCTTAAAAGTAAATTTTATAAAACTATGTTATGACTAATTACGGTTAGAAATTTGTAATTCTGGTGATCCGTTTGATAATCAGGATAAAGCTCGATTGCTCTTTATTCGCCTTTGATGCTCTATCTCCTTACTTTCCGGAGGCATGCCTTCACTTTTCTACCTAGCTCAGCTCGGCGACAACGATCTCACTATCTGACTTTTCTTTTTGGAACTCTGTGAGACCAAAGTAGAGGTCGGAATGATGTTTCCTTATCACAAGCCTAAAATGGTTGTGCCAGACTTAACTGATGTGGTTCGTTTAGTGAGAACCATTGAGAGCAGCAAAATGCTGATTTCACATATATATGGTTCTAAGAAGATTAAATGTCCGCCTGACTTAATTGCTAGTTACTTACGCAAGGACCAAAATCGTATGTGCTTGTTCTTTCAAATGTCAAACACTGAGGACATTAAAATCTTTCCGAAAACCTTCTGCCTGAATTTTGCCAAATACTAACTGAGCAAGGAAGTCCCAGATTATAATTTGTTTCTTGTGAACGATTGAATAATTACAAAAGTTTAAATTCAGGAAATGAGACAAGCATACAGCTACAACAAATCAGGGATCTCACGTAAATGAATGATCAAGCACATGGCAAATCCTAATCGACCGGTAGATCCTCTTTTCCGCGATCCTTCCCTTTCCACGTCTTTTTCTCCCTTGCTGCGTCTCATTTTTTCAGCCACTAGGAAACAACACACCCTCTCAATTGCACCTAAGAAGAGGCGTCACCTAAAAGAAAAATTCGGATCCTCTCGCTGACCTTCGTTACAATTCGTGAACTTGACCTGCGCAAATCGCAATTTATAAATTCAACGAAGAACGACAATAATGAGACCTCTGATCTTGAGAAAGACGAGAGATACTGATCGACGAGTAAAAATCAATACTCGGCACCCAGGCTCGTATCTCATAATTCAACCACGGGCACTTTCAATAAATTTCTACGAAATTAACTAAATTAAAGATCTCTAGGGAAAGACAAAATAAAATATAAATGTTGACGATTTACATCGTCACAAATTTATAAACATAATCAGAAAGATTTTTATTTTCAGGTGTACTTTTTATCGGGAAATGTTAACATAAAATTATGTTTAAAGCATGGATTCGAATTAGGGGAGAGTGGGGCAAAACCGCTAGGTTTATATTTATTGATGCACAAAATTTTAACTATACGTTCAATTGGAGTAATTTTTGTTTGTTACACTGCTGAAACTAACCAGTAACAGATTTTAATAGTCGTTGTTACATTTATCATAATCACAATTACATTATTTAGTTGTTTTTAAAAAGATTCAAACTAGCGGCTTTGCCCCAACTGTTGGGGCAAAGACGTTTTTGCTAATATTATTATTACAAATATAAAAAATGGTTTAAAATATATACTAAATAACATTTATTGGTGCAATAATTATAAAACATAAACATTTTACAGATTTTTAAAGAGATTTAATCCATTTTATTGAAAATAATGACGACTTGTATTTTTAACCTCATATTTTCAATTTAATTGTTTTTTATTTTGTTTCAAAATCTACTTTATCAACTTTACAAAAATAGAGTGTTATTTAAATAACCGCGCGAAAATATGATTAAATAATAATGCTTATTTAATATTCAAAATGCATAATTTTTTTTCAAATTAGTAGTAAATGCGAATAAACAATTTAAAAATTAAATAATAATAATAATAACAATAAATTTGATAGAGAAAAATACTTATTTGTTTTGATGAAAAAATGCAGGTTGACAGTTGATTAACATGAAGTTTCCATCATTTAAAATAACATGATAATGCAGTTTTTAATATTCAATTGTTTTTTATGAAATATTTTTCAAGCGTCTTTGCCCCAAACGACAAACCTTTTTTTAATTTAAAATTTTATATATTTAGATTAAAAATTAAACCTGGATTTCAAAGAGATTGTGTAGATAAATCATTACTCTACTAGAACGTGAAAATTTCAATTTTAAATGCTCACAATTTACATTCAAAATTTACTAGTTTTGATCAGTATAAATTTCATCTCAGACTTGTAAAATCTATTTTTTCCGTATATTTCTTAATACATTTTATATTTTCAAGATTTTTTTTTTCTAAACAATAGTTCCAGTTATAATTATGATAAACTTTAAACATAAGTTGAAACGGTCTAGAAATAAGAGAGATATTTTGAAAAACGTCTTTGCCTTGCTTAGCGGTTTTGCCCCACTCTCCCCTACAAGCACTCTTGAGTGTAATAGTCGATAAAGCAATGATGATCTATGCGGTTTAATAGAGCACAAGAGTTTAGAGGTGGTAGTAAACTCTTTACCAAGTAAACGATATGTCCTACCAATGAAGAGATTGTAAAGTTCGTGAGGTCAGTGGACGCTATTCAAAGACTAGTTAATATACGAGTTGGCTAATGCGCTAAGTACAACAAGTACGTCCCGTGTAAGGCTAATCTAGTTGGTCCGACAACCAGACTGTAATCGAGATCAGAGCAATTAATTTGTGCACGCATCAAACGACGTATATTTCAAGTGAAATTAAGTATTGCACCACTTTAACCAATAAATTTCGATAAAGTCAAATGCAATAATTATTTACTTTTGTATCAAACTTTAAAAATCATAAAGAAAATTACTCTTTAAAATAAACTGTCGTTTTAATAATACCTCTTAACGCCGATCTTAGGTGTTTCACATAGGATGCCCAATATTTTATAACTTAAACAAAATTTGAAACTTTGTTTTTCTCGAATGCACCAAAGAATCATTGAGAAATTCAATTATTAGTACCTAGAGTTTTTCTATTAAAGAACACGAATTCGAACTCAGAAGCACCAACAGCTACCTCTTCTAGTGTAGAATGAAAAATTAGAAAAAGTATACAAACAAGAATAATAAATCCGTTCTTAAAAGTTATCCTCTCACAGGGAGGTGAAAATTCTTAATTTTACAACAATTATTGCTTGAAACAGAAATAAATTAAGCGTATGAATTTGCTTTATCAGAATTTCATCTAATAGAAAAGCAGGCTGCTCTGTTATAGACAGAAGCACATGTCGACTTTAATGATCTCAAAGAGTAACACAAAATATAATTAGCGGGCTATTTACCAACTCAGTAGATTCGTCGCTTTCGCCATTGCAAATACATAATAAATTACAGGATGAGATATGGAATTATAAAATTATAAATATGGGTTAAACATGGAATTTCCACGACCGACCTTAAGAAAAGCTTATCCAGGAAGAAAGATGATGCCGATTTTCCGGGGCTCGTTTTTCGCCTTCCCCCTTTGCCTTAGTCATCCTTCCTTCTTATCAATAATTATAAATCACACTTCCCGAACAGCACCGGATGTTTCAGCAATATTGGCAAGGTGGAGACAAGGAATTTTTACCTTGCGTAAACCTTGCCAATATTGCTGAAACATCCGATTCTGTTCGGGTTGTGATGTAATCCATTAGAGGTCCCTCGCTATACGATTTGGTCTTCCTATTTCGTCAAGAGAGTTTCGTAGAGCGGGAATTTCATCCGCTCTCCGCCCTCCCGGTTCAACCCACTGTTGCTCTCTTGATGAAAACTGACGCAGCCCTCTCTAAGCATCATTCCAAGACGTTGAAAAATGTAATTCAATAAAAATCAACAAATTTCTGAGCAACAAAACTTGTAATTAGAAAGTGACTCCTTCCGAGCATGGAGTTATTAAATTATATAATCTTCCCAACCTCCCAATTAACAAGACCAAAATCTAACACAAAATATAATAAAGCTTGTAACGAGGTTTTTCAGAAATCTCGTTACAAAATTAGATTTTTAGGGTTTTTTCCCGAAAAGTCCAAATTTAAATTAGTTTCCCGCTACTCGTGAGCGGAAATACGCTTTTATTCGTTGGCCAAGCCCGGACTTAAAATATTTTTATTCCTTATTCTGTTTGTCAACTAAAAATATTTGTCTCCCTTGAATTATTATGTTCTACTAGAACTTGAAACATTGAATTATTATGTAAGAAGCACAGTGAACCGCACTTCTTATAGAATAAATATTGTAAAAATTAAATAAATTGAATAAGCTGGTGAGCTGACTTCCTTAGCTTTGGAAGTCCAACTAGTCAGGAACCAGCTTCTTGTGGAACAAAGCGAGGGACGCAGCGAAGGCCCAGGAGGTGTCGCCCTCTACCAAGGTGGGCCTGAAAAGAAATTGGCGAGCTGCGCAGGCTCACGCGCAGCACGCTGGACTGGCATCCTGGCAATACGAGCTTAGCTGACGCGCTATACAGACAAATTTGACGAGTTAACGTTTTGGTGGTTTCACGCAGTTGACGGCGACCTGGGCCAATTTGAGAGCCAAACCCAATAGCAAAAGACAAGGTGGAGTACCAACGGGTCCTATAGCAACTCCGAGGTTGTTAACGGATTATTAACCCATCTTCGCCTGGCTATTTTGTGTGTGCCGAGTCAGCTGACCGCTCGTCAGAAGTGCTGATCTCACTTTTGTGACTTATGTGTTGATTTGATATTAAATCATTTTGATTGTTTTTAGGTGCCGTGTTTTCCTAGAATCAGTGTTTTCCCTGTGTCGTTCTCTCTCGCAAATGGTGCCTACGACCGCTGAGAGTGCGGTACGAGTCTTCTCGTGGTGTTCGAAGCTAGCCGTGTGGGGCTTGCGGTGACGTCGGTACTTGCTGGGTCCGGACAGCATCCCTCTGTCAGGCGCCTGGGAAAAGTTCCCTAAAATAAATATTCGGTCCTCATGGGTTGTTAGCGAATTCAAAGTGTGGAACTCGTCAACCCGAATTTCGTAGCTGCCAACGTCGCCATTTTCGTGTCATGGTTTCTGACGAAACTACGTCACAAGCTTTAAATCCTAATTTTTCCCCCTGTTGAGTATTCACAACTGACTCCTTGAAGAGTTTGTTAAAACAACAAATAACGTGTCAGAAATATTCTACCACTGTTTAAATTGTTCAAGTTGAAGTTGTTGTTCAAGTTGTTTTGTTGAAGTTCAGTTCCGTTTTGGCCTTCATACAGTCTACATCGGGCGGATTTTCAAGTGCATATTCAAAAGGTTTCTTTACTGGTTCTTCAATTTGAATTTATAACGGGTAAACAATTGTGACGTATTCTCAATTTGTAATAAGAATAAACTATACTTCGTGAAATAAAAAAGTGCTGTGAATTTTTGTGAAATATCATATAACACTTTTAACACATTATATAAGTTTTTTAAAAATATTTTGTACCTATTAAAGTTTATATTACTATATTAATTGCTGTTTCACAATTATTACAAGTTCACTAATAAGACGAGGAAACCTCAGATTTATAGAACAGAGTAAATCTTCAGCGGGAAATATTTAAAGATCGAAAGCTAATTTACATACAAATGACACAAAGAAAAGAAAAATTATCCCAAAGGAATTGCAAAGATGTCGTAAAAATTCAGAGGTGGAGCTGTAAAGTAATCACACAAGAAATCTTATTTCACAAGAAAGCTTACGTGAAATGCAAGAAAGGAAATGGTATCTAAACCAGAATCAGGAATAAGTAAGTGTAATAGCAATCGACTCGACAGCGTCTGATTAAACGCGTACTTCTTTCCCTTACACTTTTTACTAGACTGCTTCGTGTTTAAATGAAATGTCATTCCTAAAGTCAATTGCATCTTGAAACACAAACCAAATGCTTTTAACTTTTTATGTCATCTACCTCTTTTTTACCTTCATCTAACTTAAAACAATTTAACTTTAAATTGACCAAACGCAGTTGAAAACTTAACTACAAATTCTTTAGTTTTTTATTCCCCTATATTCCTCTTAAATAATAATAATGATAAAAATAAAATAACTATTGTAATTTCAATAAGTTTTCAAAATGTTTTAAAAATTGTTTCTAACTAAGACAAAGTGAGAAAGATATTATTCAATAGATATTTTTTCCGGAGTACCTTTCATCTACCTTTACAAAGAAATATAGAGTTTTCCTAAGCTTTTGTCCAATAATGGTCGTAAATTAATATTTTTTAAATTGTAAATAAATTGTAAAATATTAGCCACTTTTGCAAAAACTAACGATTACAAACATTTCCCTAAAGTCTCACAAAATGCTTATACTATACTACTCACGTTTATTTTTCTTTATAGAACTTTCACACTGCTTCCCTGAAGAATAATAAGTTTTAAAATATAGGGCCACGAAACTACGAGCCAATTCTTTTTAAATTTAAAAACAGTATAATTAAAAGCGCTTTTTCTTGAAAAGTATCTTTATAGTGGTTGTTTCCTCCCATTTGGCGGTAATGCGCTTTTGATGTAACACCTGAATTCTAAATTCTGAAGCTTTAACGTGTGGACTTCATAGGCTGTGACAGACTTGGAAAGTTAGTTTCACGTGCAGGTTACGACGCATGTTAAATTGGGTTTAAGGTTAGACCATGAAACCGTTTATGTTACCAAGGTTTAACAAAACACAAACGCATAGAAATAGCTACACAACAATAAATTCCTGGTTTACTATTATATAACCATTCTCGCGGTAGCTTCCGGTACAGAATTTTATACCAAAAAATAAAAGAATACCACTTTAATATTTTTATATTGCATAGTAAAGTTAGTTTGAATATGTAATTTGTAAAATAAATGAAATTATTCATTATTGCGTATTATAATATTTTTTTCCAAAATACCTATATGAAAACGTTATCAAAACTTTAAATGGTCCAAGAAATCTTTTAAAAATAAGACACTGAGTAAAAACTAAATTTAATTTTGAAACCTATGGTATAACTTCCTGCCTGTCAAAAAAAAACTGTTCCCAAGTTTTACAATTACACTTCAAGCTAGCTTTTTTATCAGTTCTCGCACACCTTTTTGAATCAAAATAACTTATATTTTTCCGAGAAGCCATGTTCGAGTTTTTTATACGCTTTTCTGACATTACTAAATTAAATTCTCTTAATGCAACTTATGTACTGTGACGCGGTAAAAAGTTACCGGGCACAATATTTTTAAATTAATTTAAAAATAAATTATTACACACCAGTCAGGAATTAATTCCAGGCTATTGTTCAGCCTTAATTTAAACTTGGCAATTTGTGCCTGTTATTATTTTGAGTTTACATTATTTAATTTTATTGAATATTTAAAATTCACTTTAATTTATATTTGTTTTGATCCTTGTCAAATTAAAGATTTAGTTAAATTAAGTTTTATTTCTATTTCGATTTTGTATATTTCATTAATTAAATTAATTGGATAATATTATTATTTAAACTTCCGGTTTTACCTGCTAACTTGTAAGATCGAACAATTATTTGTTTTGTGATCACTACACCTGATTTACGTTCCTTAGTCGATTGCCGCTCAATTTTAAAATGTAATTCGCGAGAGCGGCACCGCAGCGCATTTGTCGCTGCACATTGACTTGAGGACGAGGTGTTCTCGCTGTCGTGTATTTTGAACTGATGTGTTCGACCGTATGGTCATTTATTATTAAAGTGTAAAACTTTCTTTGTAAAAATGTAATTAATACTACTGACGGGGCTCCTTTTGTGTCCATTGTGCCAGCCCAGATGAGCTCCTATATTAACAATTTATTTGTTTTTCTGTGATGGAGTCGATCTCCAAACATGGACATTACATTAAGAGTCAGTGTTCAGTGCGCGTATTTTTGTAAATGGCCGTGCCATGCGGCCGACTATTTTTGATTTCTTGTAACCTTTTGAAATGGTTTCCATGTAATAAATTTGTTATGTTGTAGTTTAATTTAAATTCTTAGTTTGTTGCTGCTCCTTACTCCCTATTCTCCGGATTATGAGTTAGTTGTGGCTTTGTTATATTTCAATTAAAGATTAGAATCATTTAATTAGTTTAATTAGTCTTTTATTTTACTATTATTTTTGTTTAGTTATTTTTCATTAAAATAACTTGGCGAGCGGGTTTTGTTTTTATATTGTTTACTTGGTTTTGATTAAATATTCAAAATTAAATTAAGAAACATTAAACATCAAACATAATCTGGAAAAATGCGTCGCAGTACCTTTTGAATTTACATTCTATTTTTTAAGCTACTTAATAAGAACGTTCAACTTAAAAATTAAAATATTTATACCCGGGTGGATTTGAACTCGCGACCCTCAACTTCAGAAGTCGACGTCTTATTCATCAAACCTAAGGTTTCGGCACACTAAAATTATGCCATTTAAGATATAAACAATATATAAAAGTATATAATAAATAAAAACACTATTAAAATGAAATTACACATAAAGCAAACACACAACGAAAACAAAAATTAATCACACACGTTTTGAGAATAAACTGGAAAATCCTTTAATCCCGAGATTTTAATAGAGCCACTAGATTTTAACGTTTTGTCTATAATATTCCTCCAAATGCTTAGTACCGTAACTTTAGCATTAACCTCACGAGTCCCAAAGGATTTGTGGTGAAATTGTTGAAACACATGCGATACGATGGACTTGAAACTCATGACCGCAATTAGCGCACCACATTGTATTCTACCTTTTGCCCTTTAATTATTTGAAGTTTGGGAAACCCACGCAAACACTTATAACATTACATTTACGTTATTTAATTAATCTGGACATTAGAAAATAATTTTTCAAAAATATATCCAGGTATTTTCAAAATACTACTAAAATTGCATTTTGTTAAAATCATTTTTAAAAAAATGCTTGCAAAACTTCCTTTATGAGGAAGTAAAAAGTATAAATTTTCTTTATTTTGGATTCTGATTGGCTAATGAATTTAGATTTCTCATTGTTTGAATTAGTTTCAAGAAATTTGTGACAGTGAATATCAGAGTCTGTCAGTAACTGGCTTGAGGTAATTTGCAAGAGTAACTAAACTATGGTGATCACTGATCATCTCACCTGCAGGCTTATTAGAATGCACAATGATCAGCTAATCGATATGCGAAATTTACGTGACCATGTAACAACCCAGAGGGAACAAACTTGGTTATAATAGATTTCTGCCTTTATGTTCTGTCGTGTCTCTATTCTGTTGCATATGTTATACAATCAATAATTTATTGAAGAATATTCTCTGCTATTGCTATGCAAACTCAAGCAAATTCATAAATTAAAATTAAAACAATAAGAATTATTTTTCGAAAACTACTCTAATTATTCAAAACATGTATACATAGTTTAAAATTATTTGCAGTTACAAGACTTTGAATTCTTGTCCATTTTATTCAACATTCATTTGTTATTAAAATTCTGAAATGAATTGCTGGAAATATTCTATTTTACGTGAATTTAACGCTAATTAATTTTATTTACTTCAATATTTCTATATTATTCTACAAAATCTCATTAACAATACTTGTTGTGATGAAATAAAAGTTTGTAATTAGTATTATATGTTCTCTACAAAAAATGTATTTAATTAAAAGTTCATTAGATTTGTAATTTGATTATCTTTCAACTTTCAACTTCAATATATTAATATTAAATGAAAATGGAGGGTAATAAAATTCCTGGTCTAATAAATTTTTAATAAAAAACATTTTTTATAAATTAAGTTGCGAAAAATGTAATATTGATTACAAACTTTTCTCAAATTGAAAGAAACTTTGTTAATAACATTTTGTAAAATAAATTATCATGTTATCTGACCAACCTAATACTTGATTAACATCAATCAGTTACTCACAAAATCTTCAAGATTGTTTTCTTATTGCTTAATAATAATTTGAATTACAATTAATCGAAATTTGGATAAATTACAAATTCAAATTTCCACAATTTTCATTTAATAACTGTTATGAATAATTGAACGATCAATCAATAGAAATTTGAATTAGTTGAAATGTAAATTATTGGAAATTGATTGACATATAGTACTGTTATTAAAAACAAATAAATAAAATATTATTGTACAATACATTATTACAAAAACGCAAGAAAACATATTCTACCTTTTTTTAATTTATTAAACTTTAAACGTTCATCTTTCAAATATAATTGTTGCAAGTAAATCTGACATCTATATCTATTAGTTATTTACTTTCAAAGCACCTTGATTACCGTTTCCCCATAAGAAATCCAGTGGCGTAACTGGGAGGGCAAGGGCCCTGGGGCAAACAAGAAAATGGGGCCCCAATTATATGTGATTTTTTAAATAAATGTTTTTTTCTTTTAAAATTTTAAATCATATTTCACCTTTTTCAAAGGTTCTCAAATTTTAAAATTATAGTAATTTTAATTTCTTCAAATTTCAGTTAATGTGAAATTGCATTGATTAAAAATTCAATTAATCCACTTTTCAAATATGCTAAATTTAAATTTTGAACTATTTTTATAATTTTTTAATCATTTTCTGCAATTTTTAATTCTTTTAATTATCTTTAAATTGTTTCCCAAAATCTTAAATGTATCTTCCTCAAATTTTAATTATTTTGTTTATTTTAATTTTTTTCAATTTTAATTATCTTTGCTTGACATTAAATCAATATAATTATTTATTCCTAAATTTTATATTATTCAACGCAAATTTAAATTAATTTTTTTTAATTTACCATTATTTTTGTCATTTTGCAATTATTACCTTAAATTTTTAATCATTGTTGATTTCATTGTCATTATTTCTGCCATTTAGTAATAATTCTCTTCAATTAAATTTTTTGAAGTAATTTCGTAATTATTTTATTTCTTTAAACATATATTTTATGATTTTTCTAATTATTTCCTTCAAATTTGATTTACTGTTTTCAATTTTTCATATTTTAATTTTTTCTCAATCTTAAGTTACTCCAGCATACTTCACTTATTTTTTTCAATTTTAAAATAATTTTATCATTTTTCATTTAGTTTCCTCGATTGATAATAATTATTATCATTTTCTAAAATTTATTATTTTCTAAGATTTTTAAGTATTTTTCTAAAATTTTAATTACTTTTATCAATTTTCGATTATTTTTGCGATTTTTTAATAATTCTCTGTAATTACAAATTTTTAAGTAAATTTGATATTTATTTTCTTTCTTTTTTAACACATATTCTATGATTTTTACAATTATTTCACTTAAATTTTATTTATTGTTTTCAATTTTTCATATTTAAATTATTTTTATCATATTTAAATTTTTTTCTCAATCTTAAATTATTTTCATCATATTTCAATTATTTTTTTCAATTTTTAATCATTTGTATCATTTTTCAATTATTTTTCTTGATTGTTAATTATTATTACTCTCATCTTCTAAAATTATTTTTTAAGATTTATAAGTATTTTTCTATATTTCAACTATTTTCTTCAATTTTCAATTATTTTTATTTGTTTTCTTAATTTCCAAATTTGTTTTAACAATTATTGTAAAATTCAATTATTTTTAGTTCCCTTCAATTCTTTTATCCAACTTTTAATTATTCTCATTTTCTTCAATTAATGTTTAAGATCTTCATGCATTTTTTTAAATTTCTATTATTTTTTTAATTTAAAAAAAATTCTGTAATTTTCAATTATTTATCTCAAATGCCATTTATTTTTTTACAACTTTTCATTGTTTTTATCATATTTCAATTATTTTCTTCAAGTTTCAAATTTTAAAATCATTTTTCAATTATTATCCAAAATTTATCTCTTTTATTTTTTTTCATTTGTTTTATAATTTCCAAAATTTTAAACTATTTATCTGACATTTCAATTATATCATTCAATTTTTAATTATTGATATTATGTTTTATAATATTTTCTGCAATTTTCAATTACTTTCATTCTTTTTTATAATGTTGAAAAAGGTTTTAATTATATATTTTTAATTAAAGTTTGTTCTCTTCAATTTTAAATTACGTTTGTCTTTTTTCATTTCTTTTCTCTAAGTTTTAATTATTTTCTTTTTTTTTTTTCAAGGAACTTCTGTAAGTTTTAAGTTTTTTTCTGAAATTGTCTTTAACTTTTCTTTATTTAAAATATATTGTGTAATTTTTTCAATTATTTTCTCAAATTTTAATTATTTTTTTCACTTTTCAATCATTTATTTTTCAATTTACAATTATTTTCTCTAATTTTTCATTATTCAATTTTTTTAATCTATATTTAAGATTTTCAAGTAATTTTCTCAAGTTCAAATAATTTTCATTATTTTTAAAACATTTCTATGAGTTTTTATAAATTTTGTCCTAAATAATTATTAATTTTAAAGTTGAAGAATTATTTATTTTATTTAGTTGTTTATATAAATTTATTTTTAAATATCATATTTAAAATACTTATAATTGTTAATAACACAAGGTGTAGAAACGTATCGCGGGCCAGCGCGAGATGTTTAATTTAGCCAAACTTTAAATTACTACAATTAGTAAAGTTTTTGGAATTTTTTTGTTTTTTTAAGTCTATGAGGGTTGACCAAAAGCCCCCTAAGCTCAAGGGCCCCGAGGCACTGCCCCCACTTTGTCCCTGAACAGTTACGCCACTGAAGAGATCATGTTAAATAAATAATATTCTAACTTCTAAATTATTTAGCGAAAAATTCTCAAACTTTGCATGCTTTTTTGTTATACCAAATAATAACAATTCTCAAAATTTCAAAAATTTCTGAAATTTCTTAAGGTCGGAGAGGGGAGCCTTGCTTTCGCTCCGCTTTTACTTATAGCTTAGTGTCTTAAGCCTGAATTGTACTATGATGTAAACGTAATTATAGTTTTCAAAAACTGAACACAAAAAATGACGCAAAATAAATACAAGCTATACAAGTTGACAGTGATTTTTTTAATTATGTTAATGAATGTAATGACAGAAAGGTTAAATTTTGCTATTTAGATATATTATAATAATTGTTTCCTCATGGAAGAAGCTTCATGTCTCTTCAATTAAACTTTAATTAAAAGTTACATTAATAAATTTTTTTCGTTTCATTAAATATAAAACACATTTTTCTTTTGCTTGTAAAAAATTTAAAGAAAAATGTTGTCATACTTTATAAATGAACGCAGTAGATGAAAAAGATTATATAAAAATTTATGCACTATTCAAGACGCTTTATAATCTCTTTCCTCTTTATTGCAACTATTTCATTTAACTAATTATACATTATTTGTTTTTAAATCATAAATGGTAACGTAATTTTTATTATTATTGAAATTTAAGTTTTGATGCTGTCGACAATGTAAAAAAAAAGTTCGAGCTTGAGTTTGAGCCCGAGTATTCATTAACGGAAAATTGGTATTGTGATGAGCATCTTCTTGAAACTTTATTCCTGAACATTCTAAAAAGAGAAGCCAGAAGCGATTAAGTCTTGAAGCAAAAAAGAACTAAACCACTCACGATACGAGCTTCAGTGTGTTAAGAAGTGTGTTGTGCAAAGAGAAACTTTAAAACCACTAAACTGCAAGTTACACAAGGCGAGTTTCAGACTATTTTGACTTTCATAGAATAGAACTTTACAGAATCTTGTACATGGTGAAAAAAAGTGTAGAGAAGTTCAAGAAACAAATTTAAGATTCCACAGTAATTTTAACATTCTTTGTCTCAATTAAGATTATAATCTGAATAATGACTTTGGTGTTTAAATAAAGGCACAACTTTCTTAAGATATTTTTCAACTCGATTAATTAATTAGATAAACCATTTCCAACTTCACTTTTGTCATACCTATATACTGAATTAGCCCAGTAGATTTGTAAGTTGAACAAACTTCGTAAAGAAGTGAAGTTTTAATAATCATCAAATAGAACGAATTGAACAATACTTGATTATCCTTAACATAAAAGTTTCTTGACTCTTCTAATATGCTTAATCATTTTGTATTTTATTCCCCGTTAAATTTAATTTATCGACATACTATTCATTAAGCATCATAGGCACATATATTTAATCAGAAGTACATACAAACTACAACAATAGTTATTCAGTAGAGATTAGTTTTAGTTCCGTGTAATCAGAGGCGTCAGATAGAAACCTACACATATAGTCATATTAAAGGTTTACCTAGATTTGTATTCAAAGTGGAGAAAGAGATTAACTATATTAGAAGTAAATCAATTTAAACTAATGCCTTTATAATCAAAACTTTTTCTTTGTCAATATTAGAACAAATTATATTGTACAGCTTAAGAGCAACAACGTAATAGATTAAGTTTCTTTGCAGTTGACAAACTACAAGTGACTATAATCTGTTTAAAACCATAGCTTCGTGATAAAATGTTTTTTGAGATATAAAAGAACTTCATCAAGTATATTGAAAGAGGTTCCCACATTAAACTCACTTTAGAAAGACGACAGGGAATCAAATGAAGATAAAACGAGCTCTTTGACATCGAAATTGTTTTGTCTCGTTGCCTGCCTCATAAATTTCATATTAGACGTAATCCTTCGACAGAGACTATAACATTTACCTTTAGTGTCGTTTTAAGTAAATTGCTTCATTTCAAGGTAATAAGTATATTACAAAGTCCCTGAATGGTCGTTAACAAAGAGGTACGTTTATGAGAAGAGTTGGATAATTAATAGACAATTTTAATTGTTAGGAGTTGATAAAAAATAATTAACTCAGGAAATTGAATTGAAACATTGCAATATGTATTTCTGATTCTGTATATGGAAGATTGTACTGAGTGATGGTATATTGAAATAATACATATAATTCATGTTCCATTAACTTAAGGTTTCAAGACCTATTAAAAAGTTTCATCTATTTTCTGTAAAGATTAACAGCTCAATCTGTAACTTTCCGTAAACTTGTATTTTCCTTTTGCTGATTACAATCTTAAATTAACTTCTGGCAGATAAATTTCCAGCTATTGTATTTCGTGAAATCCATTATACAACCCATCTATCTATCTGAGACAGTTCACTTCTATTTGTTTTACTCACTTTATAAAGCGTTCCTGCGAGATTCTTTTTTAAACTGTTGTACTAAAAGTGGTCCAAGATCAGAAATGTTTACATTAGAATAATTATTTTCCAACCGTTTTATCTCCATTTCTTCAAATCTCTCAATTTCTTTCATCACTGTACGAAACTCAGAAATCACCAATCACGTTTCAAAAACTTACCCAGAATTCTTATTGCCTGAAATTATTCCTAAAAGCAAAATAAGCAGAATATTATAAGTAATTGCGAAATATACTATATACAAAGCTTTCTTTATAAAGAAGCAAGAAAATGGCTTTACCAAATTAATCAATTTTTTTTAACTCATTATTGAATTTTTTTTCTCCAGCCGTAATTTAATATTATAATGGTCCCCAACTTTTTTGAGTTTGAATTTTTAATGGAATATAAAGGTAAAATTTAGTGAGGGAATGACGAATCGAAACAAAATGACAATAACCTCACAAACATAACCTTACTTCCCTATGCACTGTAAACAATGCGACATAAATACTGGAAACATATGCAAATACACTATGATTATTAAATAAAAAAGAGATTACCCATTTATAAATCAACATGAGGAAATGACGTGAAGAGATGTATTTTTTAAAAATCTCATTGATAAATTAGTTTTAACAAAGTATCCTTTCTACAAACGTTCGCTGCAGTATAGGTTGTCAATAACAATGTTGCCAACTTTCCGAAAACTTAAGGCGGGACTTGGTAGACATTTAAACTTTGCTCCAATCACACTGTTTCAAAGCAGTGAGGGAATGATAAGTTTTTCAAGGACAAATTTTGAAGTATATTTAAAAATATTTCTATTCGCTGTTTTTAAATTATAAACTCGTGTAGTTACAGTCAATACTATCTTATATAAAAATAAAAAATAAAATAACAAACAATTAGTTAGGAATTTTACGTTTTGAATTAATGATTCCCTTTTAATTCAACAGTTGGGACATAGTGAGGGAATGATTTTCAGGGTACTCTTTTAGACATATCTTGTTTGTTTATCATATAAGAAAAAAATTTATTTCATAAATTCGTACATCTAGTATAGTAGTCTTATTAAAAAAAAATAACTTTTCATCATCGACAATCCCGATTTACAGAAATCATTAAGGACATCAATTTCGATTTTTTTCTGGAATCAGCCAATTACAAAAGTCGCTAAGGGAATCTCAGTGGAAACTAACCGGGTAACGTGGGAAAAACTCATTTCATATCTCCCCTAGAAGAAATTCTCAGTTCTCTACCGCAAAGAGCGAGCTTCTCCTCTTTGAACTATTATAATCTGGTTAAACGTAAATACAAAAGAAAGAAGAACAAACGCAGCCAAAAAGATAGACAAGGGAATAAAATAGACTTCAAACAATTTAAATTTCGTTCAAGCTCTTTCCTTTCAACAAACATAATAAAGCAATGCATAAGATTTAGTAACCAAAAAAAAAACAATAACAATGTCAATTTTAATCATTTCAATAAACAACCTTTCCTTTTCTATGTATGTGCAACAGAAATATTATTTTTTAAAAAAATGCTAAAATTTTTAATAGGTTCGATTGAAAAAAAAAACAGTTTAATTTTTTTAGGATTTCGCGCTTTCTCTTACCGTGGACATATATATAAACTGAGGAGAAATCTGTTATCAGGTGGAACTCAGAGAATGTTGATAATGTACAAGAATAAGTAGTTAGACCAAATGAGAACTACGATTCTTGAAATTGCCATTCTGAAATTGTACCTACGTGTGCCTACTGTCCTACATATATGTATATTGAGCATATTTACACGATTGTTAGAACTCGATGTGCTTATCACTTATCACTTGTTCAGTGTAATTTCATTTTCGCGTGCATTCAAATCTAGTACCACAGGCACTAATCGGATGCTACATAACAGAGCATTTCAATTATCTCACTAGCAATTATATCTGACCCGGGTCAGCACGTTACTTCCATTTCCAGATTGCGCTTTGCCTTTTCTAATTAAGGGCAAAACGTGCATTTCTGAAATTGTTGGGTACATCGCAACTCCCACCCACAAGCAACTATTTTTGTCTCAAGTATTACTACAGTACATAATCCAAAATTTCTTCAAAATTATGAATTCTATTTTCTAAATGTTCATAATATTTGAATAAGATTGGTCCGACATTGGACATTTCTTAACTTTAAATCATAAATGAAAAACACTCCAAAGTAATAAAATATAAACAATAACAAATATTTGCAAATATCGCAAATTGCAATTTTAGAAAAATTAATATTAAAAGTTAAATTCCCTAAAATTATAAATAGAGAAATATTCTTTTATAAAAAAACTCTCTTGTCAATGGTAAAAAGAAATTTTATAATTACATCAATTTTTTTAAAACCTCACCAACGTTTGTGCTGGTTCAAAATGATTTTTCTGTAACTTTTACGAATGGTGGCTGTTATCGCGTTGTTCGCGTCCCCGTAAAAGCAGTGGAAACCCAATGCTTAATTGGACTCGATACCCACAGTCAATTAATTTTATTTCACGCCCGTTTCTTTTTACCTCTAAAAAAACATTACTTTTTACAAAAGCTAACAGAATTGTATTGTCATTGAATATAAAAGTAAATGAAAATGCTTAAATTGATTATAATTTCTCAATTTATTCTAATCACTGTTCGAACAGGCTTTTAATTAATATGCTAATTAAACGAGTTTATCACTAAACAAAAAAACCTCCGCTCTTCGATGTGATAAATACAAAATATTTACATAAAAGATAAAAAATTCTTTCCTGAAAAAAGAGCATTCCTGAACATTTTTACTTGACAGTTATAAAGAACCCTTTTCAATGACAAAATCTCGTAGTGATCTAATTCAACTGGTTTAAACTTTTCTATAATTTTCGAGAAAAATATTTATCCGAGATATCTTTAATTTGAGAAATTGAAGTCAATTCAACGGAATTTGAAAAGAACGGTAGTGAATAAGAGTAAAAAACAAGAATTTCATATTGATTATAAGATCGAAGCTTTAGAAACTACTTTCGACCTACAGTTTTATTTTGTTCACTTTCATCATTTATTCAACTTTGAAAGGATTGGATGCCAGAGTGCATCGATGTAAGTATGTATACAACGATGTACAGGCTTTCCTTACATATTAGGATATAAACGAAAACATGCATGTTTAGACATACATACGTAGAACATTTGTCTTCTGGTCGGTTGAAGTTCGCCATGAAATGAAAAACCAAGTACTTTTAGAATGCAATACCGACTTAAACAAAAGAGTTCAATCGGCTTTAAGTGACATATTACATTTTGTTTTACCAACAAGAACTAAATTCTCAACACAACTATTTTTAAAATACTGTTTTATGACTTTTCTTGGGAAATTCGACAAATATTATAAACATTACACTTATAAAAATATATGTCGAGAAAATAATGACAGAAAGATATGACATGAGAAATAACAGGAAAATGACACAAAACATTAATTTTAAAAATTAAAGAAATATAATTATTATAATTAAGCAGAAGCTCTTTTTTTACTCAAACAGAGACATCAGGAACATTGCTACTTGTTAATTTTGCATTACTTATTAAAAGTATGAACAGTATGAATTGAAAAATTATAATATTTAGCACTTACCTTATTGTCCTTTATGACACGACTCACTTTCAAAATACTATTTTTGACAAATTAATGTTGAGACAGATAAGATGCAAATAATTTAGCTAGGGTCAATTTAGCTTTAGGTTAGAAAATAATTTACTTCTCTGATTGGCCCTTAATATTTCCGGAAACTTTCTAGCCAATTAGAGAGATAAATTACTTTTCGACATGAGGCTAAATATATTTCTATCTTGTTAATCTATGATTATTTTAGTCAGTGACGCAACAAGGGTTGTGGGGCAGTAATATTTGCAAAAATATGGGGTAATAAGTACATACATTAACAACAAGAAAAAAATAAAGAAATGTCTGGAGGGAATAGAAGAAGAAATAGAGAAAATAGAAGAAGTAGATAGAATTGTAATAACAGGCGATTTCAACGCTAAAATTGGAGACGGACAAGGAGTAGCAGAATGTGGAATAAAATCTGAAAAGCAATCAAAGAAGAGAAAATCAGAAGACAAAACAATAAAAAGCGAAGGAAGGAAGTTATTTAACTGGTGTAAAGAAAAAGCAATGCTAGTAATGAATAGACAAACAGATGACAACAAGGAAGGTTGCCTTACATGCATAGGACACGGCTTAGACAGAGGATCAGTATTGGATCTAGTGATAATAAAAATGGAAGAAGAAATGGAGATTACTAAGTGGTTTAAAGGATTAAGGATGGCTGCTCAAGAAGGGTCTGACCACCTACCTGTAATAATATGGTTAGATTGGAAAAAAGGAGAGAATAAAGAAGAAATAGAAAGGCAAAAGGAATCCAAAATATACAAATGGTCGGAAGAAAAGTCAGAACAATACATAGAGGAATGGAAATGCATTAAAGAGGAGGAAGAAAAGAAAAATGATATTGAAAAAGAAGCAAATAAAAAAGCTGACAAAAAAATAAGTTCATCTTAAGTGGGAAAAATTCCCAAAAAAAGTTTAAGAAGCAGCAGAAAAAGCAAAAATGAAAATAAAAAGAAAAAAAGAAGAAGCAAATCAGAATGGGACGATGGAAGCTATAAGAAGTTAAGAAGAGAAAACTTTAAACTTTTATATGAGTAGGTATAGGAAAAAGAAAACTAAAGACACTGAAAGCATTTATTTAGAAAGCAACAAAAAACTAAAAGAACACAAAAAGATATTAATAGAAAGATGGATCAACAAGAAGCAAGAAAAAGTAGGCAAAGCAAAAAATTTTAAGTTGTGGTGGAAAGCGATGAATTGGCTTAGATTTTTAGAAGAAGAAAGGCGAAGGCTAACAATAACATAAAAAATGATAAACGGAGAAATCATTTTATGAATCTACTGGAAGGAAATGAAATAAAACAAACAAACGCAGAAGAAGGAAGAGAGGATCAGGCAAAAGAATTACAAAGAAGGAGAAGAAAATTAAAGCAGCAATGAACAAGAAAAAGAAGACAAACTATATGAATCAATAAATGATCCGATAACGGATGAGGATATACAAAACACTATCAGAAAACTTAAAAATAATAAAGCAACAGGCGTGGGCGGATTAACGGCAGAATTTTTAAAAAATTTACCTGAGGATGGACAAACGGAATTAATTGAGATAATTAAGGAAATGTGGATTAAAGAAGAGATACCTGAATGTTGGAGAATGGCAGGAATATTTACAATTCATAAAAAAGGAGATACTGAAGAAAAGGAAAATTACAGGGGAGTATCATTACTTAATGCTGGGTATAAAATACTTACTATGATAATGGCTCAAAGGTTAAGTAATTGGTTGGAAATAGAAGAAAAGTTAACAGAGGGACACGCAGGCTTAAGAAGAGGGAGAAGTACAATGGAGCAAATTTTTATTTTAAATACAGCTATAGGAATCCGATTAAAGAAGAAAGGAAAATTATATACGGCTTTTGTTGACTTGAAAAAAGCCTTTGACAAAGTAGATAGAAACCTGTTTTGGAGCAAGGCAGAAAAGATGGGTGTAAATGAAAATTTTATTAGAATGATGAAAGAAATCTACAAGGAAACATATTGCGAGGTAATAACCTCAGAAGGAGTAAAAACTAATAGATTTCAAACAAAACAGGGGTAAATATTTGTATACTACTGATGTACGCTGATTGACGCTGATATTGATGACAGAAGAAGAAATAGAACCACAGAGAATGTTGCAAAAATTGGAGAAATGGGCAATTAAAAATAGAATGAAAGTCAACACAGAAAAAACAAAGGTTATGACTTTCAGTAATGGAGGAAGAAAGAAGAATAAAAAGACAGTGTGGAAGTATGGGGGCATAGAACTAGAGGAAGTTAAAGAATTCAATTATTTGGGTTTTTGGTTCACAAGAAGAAACAGATACAATACTCATACAAAAAAAGTGGCAGACAGGATGCAGCAAACCAATTAGCACGCAAGCTTGCTGCAAGTAGTGAAATGTCCGCACAATGCAAGCTTACCTCGAAAGTTTGCGGCAAGCTTCCCATGCAAGTTTGATGCAAACTTCCCATGCAAGTTTGCTGCAAGCTTCCCATGCAAGCTTGCTGCAAGTAGTGAAATGTCCGCACAATGCAAGCTTACCTCGAAAGTTTGCGGCAAGCTTCCCATGCAAGTTTGATGCAAGCTTCCCATACAAGTTTGCTGCAAGCTTCCCATGCAAGCTTGCTGCAAGTTTGCCTTGCAAGTTTGCGGCAAGCTTGGCGTGCAAGTTTCTGGTAAGTTTCCTGCATGCTTGCATTAAGCATCCTCTGAAAGATTTGTGCAAACTTGATTTGTGGGATTTCCGTAATCTTTCGCCGCAAAATTCCTAAAAATTTATTACGTAAGAATTTAGTAAAAAAAAAGTGTAACAGATTATAAATTCTTTATAAACATACCACCTAAGCTTTATGTGTAATTATTTTACTAAATTCTTACGTAATAAATTTTTAGGAATTTTGCGGCGAAAGATTACGGAAATCCCACAAATCAAGTTTGCACAAATCTTTCAGAGGAAGCTTGCCGCAAGCTTGCAGGAAACTTGCCAAAAACGTGCACGCCAAGCTTGCCGCAAACTTGCAAGGCAAACTTGCAGCAAGCTTGCATGGGAAGCTTGCCGGAAACTTGCATGGGAAGCTTGCCGCAAACTTTCGAGATAAGCTTGCAGCAAGCTTGCATTGTGCGGACATTTCACTACTTGCTGCAAGTTTGCTGCAAGCTTGCGTGCTAATTGGGTGATAAACAAAGCGTGGGGAGAAACAAAAAAGGGCAAATATTGGAAGATTGGACAGGAGAAAGTTTCTGATGGACATGACAGTTAAGGCAGGAGCCTTATATGGGGTAGAGATATGGGGTTGGCAAAGAAAAGAAATAATTGAAAAAAGACATTAAAAATTTGAAAAAGCGTGTACGAGGCGAGCAAGAAATACACCGGATTATATTTGGAAAATGGAGACTGGAAGGAAAGAAATAAAAGTAGAGGCTTTAAGAAGAAGTGCCATTTTTATTTATAAAATATCAAAACTGAACCCAAACAGATGGGCTTATAAATGCTTAAGAGAAGAAGCAAGAGGAATGGTTAATAAGGAAACAACACAATGGGCAAAGGGTATGCAAAAAAACCTTAAAAGAGTTAGGAGATGGGCAAATAATAGATATGATGTGGAGAAATCAGCAAACAGAAGAAATTGAACTAAGAATTGTAGAAATAGTAAAAATAAAGAAAGAATAAGGCATGCAAAAGAACTGGGGAAAAATAGATAAATCTACATATTGTAATTATTCCCAAGAACTAAAGAAAAACAACGAAATAGAAAAATACTGGAACAAAGTAAACATAAAAGAGCAGCAAAAGAAAACTTTGGGAAGATGGAGATGTGGGTGCGTAACAAGAGAAGGCAAAAAAGAATTTAAAGATGACAGTTGCAGAGGATGTGGCATTAAACTGCATACAATTGAGCATTTAACAAGTTGCTGCGAAATAACACAACAATTAAGCAGAGAAAACAAATTACTACTAGACAACTGGAAAGGAGAACTAGGAAAAGAACAATGGAGAAAGGAACTGTTAAAAGAGCTGGCGGATAAAGTTCCGAATAGACCAACCCTCCGATTTTGATGAAACTTGGTATACTTACGTAATTTGATGCGCTGATTTCGAAAATCATAGTAAAAATTGACGACTAGATCATCTTCATGGTAAAAACCATAAAAAACCATAAAAATGGAAGTTTTTTGCATTTATCTCTTTAAATATTCCAAATATCGAAAATTGCTTCATACAAAAATTGTAGCTTCCATTAAAATACACATTTTATGTGTGAAACATTTTTTCCTAAAACCGATTAGTTTATGAGAAAAATGAAAAAACTAGAAATCACCATCAAATCAACCTATACACACATTACATCATAATTTAACAATAAATTTAAGAATATAATTCACGATCACAAATTAACTTTCATAAATAAAGAAAATATGCCAATATAAATATCAAAATACCTTTGGGCTGTCGGCGACACGCAAAGATGTGACGATACTTTTAAATTAACCCATCGGATCGAATAAAATGAGGACGAAATACGCTCGTTAATTGCTTTTATTTTCCCTCAATTCATACTCCCCTTCCAGCACTTACAAAATCCCACCAAAACTCCTGGCGCTCTTTCCTCGAAATCATCCGACTTCTGACGAAAATATCAAGCATAGTACAAAATTAAAATAGGCGGAAAATATTAAATAATATAAACCATCGATCCCTTCGCCATGTATAATAATATAGTACAATGGTTACGAAATACTGGGGGATTCTTTTAGATTTTAAGTCGTCTTTATATATAACAATACAATACTATTTATTACAAAATACCGGGGGATTCTTTTAGTTTTTAAGACATCTTTATATATAATATTATTATTGTGTTACATTATTATGTATAAAGACGCCATAAAATCTAAAAGAATGTCGCAGTATTACGTAAGAATAATATTTATATTATTATATATAAAGACGTCTTTAAATCTAAAAAAATCCCCCGCTATTTCGTAACAATTGTACTGTATTATTATATATAAAGATGTCTTAAAATCTAAAAGAACTAAGTTCTATATAAGTTCTAAATAACATAATTGAATTTTCGCGCGACATGTTAGGTTGGTGCCCTGTGGTCACGTGACATCTGTAGCCATCTTCAGTAAGCGGCTACTAAACTGGAGTTTAACTTGAGGGATTTAGAAAAATGTTTATTTAAAATTTTATTTCATTATTTTATCGGAATAAGTAGCCTAAGTATCGTTCGCTGAAAATCGGATGATTTCTGGGAAAGAGTGACGCTGGATGGCTGCTAGACGGTGGGATATTTAACCTGGATATTTAATTGTTCAGGATTTTCAATCAAATCATGGGGAATTTGTGCGGGCTAGCAGCCATCCACGCCGCCCTGTTTGGAACCTTCAACCCGACGAAGCTTGTCTCAATTTAAACTTTACCGGAAGGCTAAGTTTTTGAACAAATTTTACATTTCATTTTTTTTTAATTATTAGAACATATTCTTTATCTCCTCATTTTTCTCCATTCGACAAATGCTCAATTCTATTTTAAAATTGTGTCTTTGAATTCCGGATATCGACTTATAAATGACCACGTGGTCAATGTTATAATTTTATTTAATTGAATTTATGTTTTAATTTATCATATTTATTGTACCATTTCTAATCGTGACTGTTCATTATTTTTTATAATACTCGTTGAATGAAGGAGTGTGTGTCGCGTTTAAATTTTATTTTTAAAATTTCTATTTGAAAAATCTTTTGTTAACTGAGGTCATTTTGCTATAATATATTATTGAATTTAAATTTTATTATTGTTTATATATTTCAATTTTTAACCAGATATAATACTCACAATTATAATTATTTATTCAACTAGAGATAATTATTATTTCGTATGTATGTTCAATCCGTATTATCTGTATTTGCTTAAAGATAATTTCCTGAGTTTTATTATTTATAAAATAAAAAATCGTTACAAACTTCTTATTGTCCGAAAGTTTATTTAATTCTAGTAAAGAATTGTCGAATTTACCTTTATGTGGAATTAGCAAATGTTATTTATTATTATAAACAGTCGGTAATAAACTTTTCTTAAAACTTCTTATTATAAACTTTCAGGCTCAACGTTTATAATTATTTATTGTAATAAAATAACAACATTTGTTTATTAATCTTTAAAATGAATTTGCTTTATTGCAAAGCAGTTACACCTTCTTCTTAGAATTATTATTTCTTCGCAGAAGAATAATTATGCAACACGCTATACAAGTTTTAATACTAGAAATTTGCTACTTCAAATTCAAAATAATTAATCAGTGCCTGATATAATATATTATTTCTGTTATAAGTTCCCGAGAGATGGTTATAACTTGGAAAGTTGCAGTTTCGCGAGGAAACCCGCGGTCGTTAAATATAAATCACTCTTCAAATCCATGTAACTAATAAGCTGAGATTACTATTTTTAACTTATTTTAAGTCCATCAATTTATAAAAATATGTCTTTTAAATATTTTTTCCGATTTGAACCGATTCGATCTATAAGTACATTTATTATTATTTTCCTTTAACTCAATTTAGTTACTTGTTTTTTCCTTTTCTGATTAGTAACTCATTATTTAAATATTAATTGGCTTTAAATAAATATTAAGAAGAGCAGTTTTAAACATTCAATGTAACTGCTGATGTGTTTCTGGTGGCGATGCGCCTGGCTTCGCGGTTATGGAAGTTACTCAAACTCCGGTACGGTTAGTACATGGATAAGTAACCGCTTCTGTGATCCGCTAGCCTGGTGTTTTTCTCTGCGGTTGAGACATATCAAGTGGGAGATTAGATATCGACGACTGGTTGTGTACCATTCAAGATTTCCAAGGTATACAATCCGATTTAACTGTCAATTAATCGGCTGTACTCAGTAGAGTGTTTTTCATAGTTTTCCTCTACTTTAATCAGAGAAGGTCAGGCAAATGCAAATACTTCTAATAAAAAACGTCTACGGAACGCAAGGGGAGGTAGTTGGGAGTAAGACAAAAAGGCTAGTAGAAAAGTTTGGTGTAAGTCAAAAAGGCTAGTAGAGAAAGGAGGGTATAAAACCATAATGGTAGTACCAAAAGAAACTGATAAAAGAAAAAAAATTAAAAAAACATTCAATGTAAGTCATTTTTATTTTTTTGTATGTTACCTTTTGACAAACCTGGTTTTTGAATCTCGTCGAATCCGGACCTTGCATACAGTAGCTTCGGGTGGTCGACACTGCCCATCAATCTTCTTTTCACTTCTGAAGACCCTATAATGTTTGGTATTAGACGAGCTAAGCTTGCCACGCTTTGGGCATCCTTTTCAGAACCCATAGCTATGAGGTTCTTAAAGTTGAGCAGCCTGTCCAACACCACACCTAAATAATTTATGTATTTCCTCCACTTGAGGAAATACCGCCGTTTTACGCGATTGTTGGGAGTTCATATTTTTTGGGGTTCTGTCTGTGACCGACAGTACTTAGATCTTTTCCTGGGCTCTCTTTGTCGGGGGCTCAAAAAGAACTTCTTTTCTCCTTCCTCTTCATCTTCTTACTCGGAAATGTTTTCTTTTCCTGCTGCCACCTTCCACAGGACGACTCCCACTTTTTCCGGTTTAGGATCAGTCTTCTTGGAAACCGTCTTCTCCGGAGACTTGGAATTCTTTCTCTTGTTTAAGTCTCTGTCTGGAGGTGTTCCAGATAACCTGCCTCATTTTGTTGCTCACAGTTTGGGGGGAAAAATACAAGACGACCGAGGCCAGATTATCACTGGCTTTCTTTTCTACGAGTTAACGACCTGAAACTTCTTCAGAGGCCACTAAACTTTGCATTTTCATGGGTTTCGAATTCTCACTAGGTTGCTGGTATGAGCCAATATAGTTTTCCCGTGTTTTTAAGGGATTGGACAACTTCTTTCCAGTTGTTTCGAAGCAATTTTTCAGTCAGTTCTCTTTGTCTCTTCTCGGCCTCCGTACTGATGAAAACTTGCCTCTCCAGCAGATCCTGTCTTCAAGCTTAAGCAGTAATCAATGATGGAAACTGCATTCCCATCCTTCTTTTTGCTCCTCTTGACACTAAATGGTGTCAGTCACCAAAGATATGTTTGAGATCCATACTAGCTAGGTCACCATCATCACTCATCGTGAGTAAGGAGGCAAACCGCCAATATTTCGATGCCCTTTCGAATAGTTTCGAAGATCTCGGGAACTTCGTCGAGTTGTTTGACGACATTTTGCAAGAATCTCTCCGCTTCAAAAGTAGGAAGCACCTTGGAAGATCTAGCTTGATCAGACGTAGATGGCAGAGTCTCTACTTGATCCTCACTTGCCTCCATCTCCTGTACTGACGTTTCCGTTTCATTTTCCACAGTGGAAAGGTCACCAGCGCATCGTGTGTAAGATGGCGGGTCGCCATGATTGGGAGCGGGTATACCCTCGGATACTGCGATCCTACCCCAGTCACCTGAATCCTAATCATACTCTTACACTTAAAAATTCTGGAGCATCAGACGTACTAAGGCATGGAATAAATGTTGTCCCTTTTATTCGGCTTGTGAGGCGTCCCTTTCAGGCGCAATAGATGCACTCGCGCGATCATCCGGTGTAGTAATTGATGCACCAAAGCTCTCAAGAATTTTTTTAGTGTAGCCATTCCTGAAAAACGCAGACGGAATGGACTCACTTAAAGCAACGCAGATTCCTATCTCTACATCTAATAGTTCTATTTATTTCAATTCATACTCGGAAGAGTTTGCGGTCGAGCTGCTGTCTCCGCAGGTAGAGCGACTGTATTAAACAAGAGTACCACCATGAAGGGAACAAAAGGTTAATAATTATGTAGAATTTCCCGTTTCATTTAAATTTAATGTCTAATTTGTCTGGTTTAAAGTCGTGAAATTAGCGCCAAAGATATCTCGGATTTGGGAACGTATTTCCTAGGTAGGGGGGTAATAATTGGATGATTAATAAAAGTACCTTCCGCACATGCCTCGTTCTCACTTATGCCGATCCGGTAGAATCGTTTAGTTGCCACTTTTTTGCGTGTTACCGAAAGCCAAAAAGTATTTTATTATATTTGTGTCAATTAATTTGGTGACGTGAAGTTTATTTTTGTGGTCGATTAATTCGTCTAATTTACTTAAAAATTCTATAATTAGAGTGGCGATTTATCTCCGTGGTTAGACTCGAGGATAGTTGATCCCACTGTACCTTTGGTGCATTCTTCTGTTTTTGATTAACAAGGGGCCTCGACCTCGACTGCGGTTAATAAGCGGGTGTCTTCTAAACCTATTGTTAAGAAATTTGCAGATTCGGACCTTTATTGGCGTAGTGAGAGAGTTTACATCGAGTTTGAAATATAATTCTACATCTCTTTTTCTTTTTATAGTCGATGTAATTCGTTCGAGAGAAGGGAAAAACCTGGGTAAATTGGATACGATTGGTATCGCTGAATTTGATGACGGAGTCGTTATTAGACCTAGAATTATTAGGAAAAAGGGTAAAAATAAAATTAAAATTTATTGGGAGAGATGGCGAGATGACAATTCAATGATTGATAAAAAATATCTGTTTCTGGATTCGTATAAAATTTTTAATCTGGAGGGTTCCGTTAGGAAGCGGGGCTTTTGTAAAGATTTTAATGTTGATAGATCGGTGCATGATATTATGCAAAAACTCGACTCTTTGTCTTTAGCACAAATTATTGAAGTTAGGAGAAGTTTGAATCAAGATAAATCGATTTCTAACAGGGTGGAATTCACCTTCAACTGTTTTTATATTCCTAAAACTATTTTGATCAAAGGAGTTATAGTTAATATTACCCCAATAATTCCAAGAGACTCTAGGTGCTATTGTTTTCAGAAGTTCGGACATTTAGAGGATCAGTGTAACTCGTCTCATCCGGCTTGTGAATTTTGCGCTCAGAGGCACTTTTCTTTTTAATGCAACAGTATTCTTTTGTCTAAAAAATGTATGAGTTGTAAGGGCTCTCATTTATCTTCCTCCACTGACAGAAATGAAGCTATAGTTTTTCTCCAAAAGAAGCAGACTGATGGATTTGGTTCTCATTTTATAGAAGTAAAATCCTCTTCGATATCTGAGGCAGATTCTCTTTCGACAGCTGAGGGTAATGCTCAATTTGTGAGAGACAACAGCCTGCTGCTGAGGAAGTTCCTTTGACATTTGATGTTGAAACTGATCAAGTTAACGAGTTTAGATCCTCGACTCCTAATCCGGATCGTGGTGGCCGTCAGTCTCAAGATGCTCCTGAACAGGTCCAAGGTCTTTCTCAGCGTGTTCATCGTGAGGACTCTCGATCTACATATTTAGATAAAGTTATGGATGATGATCAACTTCTGATTTTATTAGTTCCGTGAAAGAAAATCTTAATATCTCTCCCTCTCAGAAGAATTCTATTTATTTTATTCCTTTTGGTATTTTTTTTCGTCTTCTTTATTCTTCTTTTAGGATGGTTATTTCTGATCTAAAAGTCAGATTTGGTACTTGGAATGTCGTAGTATTTTTAAAAAGAAGTTTCAAATTGAGTCTCTTGTTTTTTTTGTGCATAATTTGGATATTCTATCCGTGACTGAGTCGTGGCTGTCTCCTGATTTGATTGATTGGTCTATTAGAGGATTTAATATATACCGTTGTGATCGTCCTCATTCAAAGACTGGTGGTGGTACTTTCTTGGCAGTCCATGAGAATTTTTGTTGCTCTCCCATTGTTTTTCGGGTGATTATTTAAAATATATGGAGGTAGTGGAAGTAGTGATTCATTCCTCTTCAGGTCCGATTCAGATTGTTCGGTTTATGCTCCTCCTAAGATTATTTTCTCTTAGAATATTTAGTTCCCTTTACTAAAGGTTCTGGATTAGAGTAAACATGATAGAGTAAACTTATAAGCTTATAAGTAGGTTTAAAGCTTAAAAAGGTCTATTCGTTTTCTCTCTTTATTTTCTTTTTCTTTTTGGTCAGATTTCGTTTCTTTAGTTTTGTCTAGTTCCATACAACGAGAATGAGCGTTACGCACTGCATGGATTAAATTCTTATTTATTGGCACCGAATCAACCCCACCAGCAGCTTTAATACTGTCGTACACCATTCTTAACCCAATAAGACTTTCTTTTTTTTGGTTTTCAACTAAACAATCTTCGTTTATGGAAAACCCTCTTTCAAGTGTAGCGTTGCTGTGGGAAAGAATGAAGATCATTTTTAAAAATGCTAATAAATCTACACACGGGATTCCAGAGTCCGATATGATTTTCAACCAAAAATCATCTAATCGAGAATTTTTGTGATCGAAAGTATTCATAGCTTCAGTGCTTTTAGGTAACTGAGAAACAGTTTTAAATTCAATTTTAATTTTGTCAGCTACTGAACCAGCTATCCATTTATTTTCTATGCTAAGAACTTCTAAGCATAAAGACAATCGTTTTCTAGCTACTGTAGGATTCTCTAGAATCAATAACGGATCAAGACAGGAAACAGCCTTAGTTAATTTATATTTAATAGGACTGAGTTCCATAATTTTTCGAATCATTTTAAGGTAGCATTGGCGGCAGTACGTTTTAAAATTTGGTACTTCTTCGGGACTTATTCCTTTTTTCTTGAGAGATTCGAGAACTGCCTTAGTCGAAAATCCCACATCAATATCTCGAACAGATCGCAAAATATTAGCATCATCTAAATTTATTTCTTTTATAGATGTACATGACTCTAAGATATTGGCTTTTACGAATCGCTCCAAAATATTCGTGGTCAAATACGTAATGTCTTTAAATAAAAACGGTGCCAGTGGATAATCGGATTAAAATTCTCTTAAGAAAGGTTCAACTAAGGACGCAACAGTGATAAAAAATTCCAATTTTGCCTCAATAAATCTATCTTTAACGGATTGAGATACAATTTGAAAATTGCGATGACCTTTATTGAGAGGATTCTTTTTACCCTGTTCTTCCACATTCTTTACCCAAACTTTTAAGTCTGATAACATAAGAAGACATCTTTTTGCGACCTTCACATTTTCCACCCATCTAATAGAGCAAAATTTTTGCGGGAACACATTAGATTTGGTAATTTCAGTGTAATTACCTCTTCTACTTGGACTAAACTTAAACAGTCGGTATAAGCAAGTTAAAAATTCATTTAAATTTCATCCTGTACTTTTCATACCATCCTTAAAACTTCCGTGTATAACATGCAACCCACAACTGCCAATATCTAAGAGAATAGGATTATTAGGATTTTTCGAGGCGATTTCATTTTTAAGATCTTTGATCATACTGAGATTGACTGCAGGACCGTCCATTGATATTTGTATAATTTTTTTCAAAATCTCTTCTCCTAAAGATTCTGTTAATCCTTTTCTTAGGTCAATAGCTTTCACTCTTCTGAGAAAAACAGATGTAAAATATCTTGTTGTTCTTTGGTTTGTAATATCATCCCAAAACGTTATAAATATATCCATTTGACTTTTTTTAGCTACTTTATTTAAACTTTCATCGAATCCTACGACAACGTAATTACAAAATTTAATTTGTTCTAGTAGATCTTTTTGAAAATAATATGCTAAGCCGTGCACAATAGTATACGATATTTTCGTTCGCTGCAGTTTTGCGCTTTCTGCTCACATGGACGTCACACGCCAAGAAGGTTAGGTCATTTTGTCAAGAAGGTTAGGCCTGTACCAAAATTTACATTGCAGCTTTATATCTTTATATCTTTATATATTTATATATTTAATAATCTTTATATCTTTCTTATGAATATATTATAAAAATGCAAAAAACATATTCTATCTTCTAACAGTAATAATTTATGCCATTTTTAAATCAATTAGTCTTAAAACCGTTTTATATTTGAAATCCCATTAAAGTTCAATGCAAATTTGGATCTGGGCCTAACCTTCTTGACTAGTGACGTCACATTAAAATACTCTAATTCGTGAGATACGAAAAAAATTGATTTTCGACAAAGTTTTTCAGAATTTTTAGGTTAGCGAAAAAATTCCCGGTTTAGTAACAAAATTCCCGGTCATTTCCCGGTCAATTTTTCAATTCCCGGTCATTTCCCGGTTTTTCCCGGTTTCCCGGTCAAGCGGCCACCCTGATTTTATTTTTGTATCTAATTCCGTTAGACATATCCTCATATATCCTCTGCTGAGGTCACTTCGGATTCTTTTGAATCAGATCACTTGTTGGTTGTTGCTTCTCTGGGTTTTTTCCTTTGATTGTGACCTCGACCGCCTCAAGAAGGCTCAATTTAGTAAAAGTAAATTAGACGATGTTTAGAGACCCTCTGGATACTGAAGTGTTTATCCTGGATACTAAATTATTGGAGGCTTATCCTACTGAATTGTACAATATTTTTGTCGAAAAGATTAAATTGATTTTGTTAAGATCGGGTGCTGCTTATCCTCAGATGTCTGTGAGAAAGAGGAAAAACGTTCAGTTCTTATGGTGGGATGACGAGTATATCAGAAATGTTACCACTAGAAAAGAATTAAAAAGAGAATATATTAGAGTCCAGTCTTTGGAATTAAGAATTGAATATCAGAGGCTCGATGCTGAAGTTAAGAATTTCCTAAAAATGAAAAAATCTTCTTCATATCGGGCTCAATACAAATCTTTTGATTCCTCTCAGAGTCTTACTAAATTATGGAAATTAATCCATGCTTTCAGTAATCGTAGAGCACCCATCCGTTGTAATGCTTGTAGTGATCCGGATTCAGAGATTTTTTTGAATAATTTATAGGAGGATTTAATTAAACCCAATATTATACCTTAAGAATTGGGTATGTCTGATCCTGATGAGTTTGGGGAGGATCCTCTGAATTTTCCTTTTTCTTTTATGGAGTTGTCATCTGCTTTTATTCAATGTAAAAGAGATACATCTCTTGGTTTTGATCAAATTACATTCTGTAAATTACAGTTTTTTAATCGTGCAACTGGTTTACTTTTGTCGTTATTTAATAGATTTTTATCTTTGTCTAGATTTCCTTCTCAATGGAGACATACTAGGGTTGTTTTCATTCCTAAACCCTTATAGAGAGACTTTGTCGTCCGTCTGTCCGTCCGTCGTTCATAACTGATAGCTGTCAATTTTAAGTTGTGTGTGTGTGAGAGAGAGAAAGATAGTGAGAAATAGAGACAGAGATAATGGATTATCAATATATCTAGAGGTAGAAGAAAGTTACGTGGTTCTTGATATATGATGGAGTTATGTGGTTCTTGAGATATGAGGGAGTTACGTGGTTTTTGATGTATGAGGGAATTAAGTAATTCTAGAGGTCAAACTTTTTGACTTACTGGTGACGACGAAACGTCGTTTTATACTATAGCGATATACATATAAAGGAAGAAAGGGGAGGGAGCTAATTGTTTAGACGAGTTTTTTTAGCATTTTCGGTTGTGTTTCTGAATGTGTGTAAGAGAGAGAGAGACAGAAAGCAGACGAGTTTTTTAGTCTTTCCGGTTGTGTGTGAGAGTGAGGAAAATAGGGAGTAAGAGAAATCCACGAAACCCTCGATTGTAGACGCGATGCGCCTGCTTTTTGAGCAGTTTATTAATGTTTTCCCTCGTATAAAACGAAATAAGTGAAAAAAATAGACGTTTAAGACTGATTGGGATTTATTGAAATAACATCTGAAAGAACTGCTAAATAAACAATAATTATAAATTTAAAAAACATTCAGTACATTTTTGGAAAAACTTTTATAAGCAGTGGTTACAAACACTACCTTTAAATCTAATTCTCGACGATCGTTGAAGAGACAAGGACTAGAGACGTCGACTAATTAGTCTTCGCTCTAGGGAATACTTGGTGGACAAGTAGACAGAATGAATTTTCAGCGAGTAAACTTTTAAGACCATGTTAAGAAAGGTAAAAAAATCACGACATTTCATTTACTTTATCGTTTCCTGAGATTTGATTAAGCATCGCCGTTATATATTTTTAATTAAACCCTTTTCAATGAAGTTTTCAATTGTCTTTTATCTTCATTTCGTAATCGACTTTACTTTCCCAACTGCAAGCTTGGTTTGTTTTTTAAAATGTCCTTAAACTGTATTAACTCTTTCTAAGAGGTTTGTTCTTTGCCGAATAAAATTTTTGTTTTACAATTAAATAGATAAATTGATATTTAAATAAAGATAATATTTCAATCAAATAAGAAAATCTCTGAAATTGCAAAAATGTTCTATATTTGCACAATAAATAAAAAAAATTAACATCTAAAGAAATTCTTTATATTAATCTTTTGAAAATAGTATTACTTTTTTTCTGAAACAGGTGAAAAGGTGAATCATATTACAGAAATAGGTAATTAAAATTATTACACAATAAAATAAATTAATTAAATGCAAGCTAACAAATTTATATCTGCTGAAATAATAAGTGAAATTATTGCAACGTTCCATTAGTTCCGGAAAATTCAAATAAAAAAATAATTAACATCAATATATACATTTATTGATTTATGTGAATACATACTTACTTGTAGAAAACGATATTTACATTATAAATTATTACTATAAATTATTTATAAAAACTTAAACAAAATACTGTCATTGTATCATGTCCAGATTTTTTTTCTTTTTTTTCATTTTCATTGGGATTGGTCCTGGCATCTTAAATACAGTGCTGCAAAAAAAGTATTCTTATTAGCCAGTGTGGAAAATGTTGAACTTGCACTAAATTTTATTTAAAATGAAAACAACTGTAATTTAATAAAATTGTCTACAATAATAATTTTAATTTAAATTATAAATAATTGTTATTTTTATTAACATTTTAGAACATTGTTATTTTTATTGTATAAATTGTAAATAATTGCAGAGAGTCTAGCGAATAATCTTTAAATTCCTGGCAAATTCTCAGATTCCCCGGATCGTAAACTATACCAATTTATTTTTACAAATCTCAACGAAAAAGTAGCTTTTAATAATAATTTCAAAAATCTTAAGAAATAAGGAAAAATAAGAACATTGAATAAAAAATAATGAAAATGTAGAGAAAATTTAATCAAAAAATCATGAACAAATGAGAAATTGCAAATAATAAAATATTTAAATTCTTATGAACGCAAAAATAACAAAAATAGGGAGAAGATACTAAAAAATAAGGAAATATAAAACAAATTATAAAAAACTACAAAATAATGAATACATTTTTGGAAACTACAATAAGAAATTATAAGAAAAAAAATTGAACAACTTCCAAAAATTTTTTGAAAATTTCTAAGAAGATTATTGTAAGTAATAATTAATTTTCTGCTACTGAAATTTGAAAGTTTAAATAAATAGAAAAGCGACGTTTGTAATTTATTAAAATTATAATGACTTGAAGAAAGTAAAATTTAGTATTATTATTTACTTTCTATCAACAATTTTTGGATCTTATCCCGATCATCTCTAGCTCAATTTTTTAAATTATATTCAGAATACAATATGAAAATTGATATTTAGGAAATTTATCTACGAATTCCTGGTACTTTTTGCAAATGCCCGTATCATTTTAAAAATATCCGGATATTTTCACAAAATTCTTGACAATTTCTCAGATCGCTAGACACTTTGTAATTGTAATTATTATCAAAATCATAAATAACAAAAAATTAGTATGTTTAGTAAAAATTCAACTTACTGACAAGTGGTGCAGATTGGACTGAATTTGCAGAAAACTAGAGACAGAAAGATATTGACAGCTTTATAAAATCTCTGAGACTAGAAAATGTGATATAAATCTTAAAATGATAAATGTTCTTACTTGAGAGACATACGGAGCAAACGTAACCAATATCGACAAGCTCTTGATGGCAAAAGCAAGCTGCTCTGTAGTCTACTTTGACAGGAGGAGGAAGAACAAGTTTCGAGCGAACATTAGGATCCGGAAGAAATACCCACTGCATCATAAAAAAAAAATCATTCTTAATTTAATTTCTAAAATTTTAATGTCTATTTCAAAACTGAATCAGAACATTTGCAAACTCTAATCAATATCTGCATTTTGTAAAATTAATATTAAGAAACAAAAACAGTTTTAATTTAATAATTTTTTAATTAAAAAAAATCCGATTTTTGGTATTAAAATCAAAAATTAATTTTTTTTTAAATATATAAAATCAGTATATACCATTTACAAGTGTTTATTTTTTAAACTGAGAAAATTTAAGAAGAAATAATGGAAAATGAAACATTTAATCAAAATCAAACAAATTGTGTCAAATAAAAGAGAAAATTTCAAAAAAATATCTTTAAATTCATATGATTGCAAAATTAAGAAAATTAGGTTAAAATGATTAAAAAATAATAAATTATAAATAAAAAACATAAAGATGTAAAAAGATACGAAAACAGTCTATTAAAAAAGAGAAAATTCTTTTAAATATAAAAAATTTGGACATTATTAAAGAAATACAGAAAAAGTTTAAAAAACACAAGAATGAAAAAAAGAAACAAATTCTAGGAAATAGAAGAACGATGTAAAAAGAAGAATATTTAGTACAAGATTAAATTTACATATTACGTATAAAATAAAAGGATAAAAGTCTTCAAAAAAGTAGAAAATTGAGAAATTTAAAAATTGTACCTAATTAAGTTAATGTTTCCGAAAATTCGTAATTACAAGATAAAAAGTAAGCAATTTAAAATAAAGAAAAATGTTTCTAATAAATAGAAAAATGATGACAAAAATTAAAGAATTAATTAAAATGCAAGGACTAAAAAAATTGTGAAACAACAAGAAAAGTAAATAAATAGGAAGAAAATGGAGAAATGTTTTTTTTTTTTAACAAACTGTAAAAAAAAATGTAAAAAGTACAAAAATTAAAATAAATATTTAAATCATGATTTTAATGTAAATACCCCAATGATTTAAATCATGAATTAAATCAAAGTGATTTCAACCAATTAGTATTGATAATAATTATACTTAACTTTTACTTATTTGAATTTAGTTTTTCATTAAGAAATATATAATTAACTGTTCAAAAGAATGGCAATCAAAAAATTAACAAAAGTACACAATCAATTGAGAAAGTCTAATTGAAAGCACTGGAACACCAAAAAAAATAGCTCTGAATCAATTTACAATGAAATTTTTTGAGCTATCTCTAGCGTAAACTGCATAGGCATTTTACTTCAACTGAAACACCAAACGTTTTACGACCCTTAATTAAAATAGAAGCATTTGGAATTCAAGAGTTCAGAATTAGAAGAATTTCATTCTGTAATTAAATAGAGAAATCCCTGTGAAATACAGTAGTTATTTCGAAATAACACTCAAAACTATTTCTTAATTGACTTAAAGCCTTGTAATTGAATTTAAAATTTTGAATTATTTTTATGGTATATCTCTCAGTTAAATACAGGTTACCAGAAAAAAATTATAATGTCCTTCAAAGGTTTTAACAATTTTTGGAAACTATATTTTTGAGAAAAGTAAATGTCCTTTTTAAGGAAAAAAAATTTTTAACACTACAAATTTTTTTTCCTAAAGGACATTTTCCCTTCCCAAAAATATAGTTTCCGAAAAGGTTTAAATTCTTTGAGGGACACTGAAAATTTTTTTTCTGAAATTCTGTATTTAACCGAAAAATATACCTCTCTTTTTTCTACTATTGAAACACTAACCGATGCTGCTTCTTTTAATTCTAAGAAAAATTTGCAAAATTTCAAAACTCGGAAAAATTGGTTTATAACGGAATAATGAATATATTAATCATAATACCATTCCTTCAAGCAAATTTTACGAAAGCATTTTCAGTCTACGTTCAGACGCCATTGTTATAAAGTTTAATGCAGAAAGTTTGCGTAGCCACATCAAAGATCTGTGTCAGCAGGTAACCAGGGAATATTCAAGACTTCAGTCCAAAAAGTGGACAGAGAATAAAAACAAGTTAGCAACAAAAATGGATGAAAACTAGAATTTCGTTGTGTTGCAAAGGAATAAAAAAAGGCCGAAAACCATGCTGATATGAAACATTCTTGAACACTTCTCGACAATAACTTGATAAAATTCTTATTTGATATTCTTTCTAAAAAACTAAAATAATTATTATTTCAAATTCGAAAAATACAATTATTAAAAGTAGCTCAAAAAGGACGCATGTGTAATTTCTAAAATTCATTATTTAGCATTTTCATTTTAAAAAATTTCATCAGATGCAATTTTTTCTTTGATGAATTTAAAGTTTTTTAATTTATTTTCAATCGAATTTAAATAAATACGAATTTTTACTTAATAGAACTTTCAGATTGTCGAATTCAAATTTAACGTAATTTTTATTTTAGAAAATTTACTTTAAACTGACTTTTTATTTAAAAGAATTAGGATTTAACTGAATTGTCGTTTGGCAGAATTCTCATTTAGCATATTTGTCATTTAACAGAATTTTAAGTTAAAAGTATAAAATTAATATTCTTCTCCTTTCTTTCGATTTAATAAAATCTTTTTGAAAAATATTGCCTAAATAAAGTGATTTTGGTAATATTTTTTTCAGTACTTTTTTCAAAAGTTTCATTTTTATTATTTTAAAAAATTATAAAATTTAGGTTTTTAGGCTTATTTTAGGGGCAATTTTTAAACAAATTAAATTATTATTTATTAAAATGTAGGTAAGAGTTTTTTTCAAATACATCCCTTTGAAATTGTAACAAAAAAATTAGAAAAAATTGTTAAACTGTTAATACCAAAAACTATTTTGTAATGTAAATAAAAATAGAAATTTTGTGCATTTCAATGGAAATTTAAATTAAGTCAAATTTAAATGGTTCAGAATTTGTGTAATGGATGATAAAAGTTTTATAACAAGAAATTTAGATGAATTCTATTAAATTAACATTTAAATCGATTGAAATTTGAATTAATTAAAATTTAAAGATTGAAAATTTGACTAGTTTGAAAATTGTATAAATTCAAGTTTTCATCTTTTGAATTTTAAGGTTTATAAAATTTAGAATAAATTGTGAATTTGATCACTTGTTAAAATGAATTAAAATTTCAATCAATAATCGTTATAATCAAGTTAATTAAAACTGATTTAAATTAGTATTTTTAAAATTTTAAAAGAATCAAATTTGATCAACTGAAATTAAATAATATTAATTTAATATTAACATTCTCCATATTTACAATAATCCTTTCATTAATTCTTACAATATTTCTAAGAAATTTCACTTTTTCGAAACTGTTTAATTTTTATCTTATAATTTCTTATTTTTACAAAACTTTAAGATTTTTTCTCCTTTTACTTTTGATAGATTTTTTTTGTGTATTTGTCTTTTTATGTTAGGATTGTCTTTAATTGTCTTCTTTTTATGCAAATTATTTAATATTATTTTACACAATTTTGCTATTAATATTCACTATCATTTTATTTCGTTGAATTTTAGAATTATTTCCATATTTTTTAAAATAAATACGCTCATTTTTTTGTAAATTTATTGAATTTGTTTTCACATTTTGCCTATTTTTTGCGAGATTTTTTGCAAACTTACATATTCATCTATAAAATTTTCTTTATTTTTCTAAATTTATTGATGGAATCGTTTTAAGTGTAATATTATAAAAATGTTTTTTGTTTAATTTGCTTAAACTTTTTTATTTTTAAAGGTGTTTTAAATATTTTTTGTGAACTTTTTATTATTTATCTTGATATATATAAATACATTTTTTTATTTTATTTTTTATTAGATTCTAATTACATTTTTTTTTTGTACTTTATACATTTTTTTAGTTTGGTAGATTGAGGAAAAAAAATGTCTCCATTTTCTTCCTATTTATTTAATTTTCTCGTTGTTTCACTATTTTTTTAGTCCTTCCCTGCGTTTTAATTAATTCTTTAATTTTTTTCATCATTTTTCCATTTCCATCGTTCTTCTATTTCATAGAATTTCTTTTCTTTTAATATTTTTTTTTAATTTTCTAAAATTTTATTCATTCTTTTTTTTTATTCAATTTGTCGAATAATTCTCAAATTTGTCTAATTTTCTAATTTTGTTCTCTTTAGTAATATCTGTTTATCAGCCCTGCCTAAATTTCATTTCGTATTTTAAAATATCATAACTTTTGTAAAATATTTATTTATTTATTTATCAAAAGTTCCTAGGGCTAGTGAGACCTTAATAGAACAAAATTTAAAAAATCAATAATTTAATGCACATGGCCTTAAAACTAAATAAAAGTATAATAAATCAAAAAAGAAAAAATATCTTCCTCTTTAATCTAACATAAGTGATAAACTTTAGAACTGCTTTCACACACTATAACAATAGTTATAACTATAAAACCAAGAACTTGAATAAAAAGAAAGAAAATGTGTCGTACAGCCTGACCTTAAACGAAACCTTAAAGAAAATAAGGTAAAAAACGTAGTTTTCAAATACTTTCATTTAAAAATATTTTCTATTTATTAAAAACTTCTCAAACTCATGATTTTGAACGGTAGTGTACTTGAACTATTTTCTCTTAAAAAAATGAAATAAAATGAAGTAATCGTAAAAATAAAAAGGTGATAAATATAAATAGAACTTTCGTTACAGAAGCGAAACGACAGGAGTATCTTCAAGTACACACACCCCATAAATCTCTATTATTTTTGTTTTTTTATGATACCCTCTAAACCGATATAAAGCGATGTTAAAATGACAATACAGGCAAAACACATAAAGATAAACAAACGCTAGGTTATTTATAACTGTTAGTTTCAAAACCCCAATGGCCATTTTAAAATAAAAATTGAGTGTGTGGTGGATTGTAAAAAATCCCAAACTATGAAATAGTTTGGAATTTTTTTTTAAATAATTTTTAAAAATTTTTTACCAATAAATACTGCAGTAATCCAGGTAATTGAGGGATTTTAAGATAATTTCCACCAGTTAAATCGCAGCCCTGTTGCAGCAAAGTTAATTCATGATCTAAACTGCAAACATCCAGTATCACACCCTAAAAATATTTTAAATAACATTTTTAACCATGAAAATGACAAAAGTTAAAAGATTACAAATATTCCTATTATAAAGAAGACTAACCATTTTCTGAGCAGTGAAAAATATATTCATATAATTCATATATTGTCCAGCAGAATCATGACTGGCAGTGATTACAAGTATTCGTGAATTTAGTTTCTCTCCTGCAATTTTCTCTCGCTCCAATCTTGAAATATAACAAAGTGCCATCGAGAGAGCTCCGGAGATTAAACTCTCAAAACTTGAGCGTCCATCCGAAGGCATTTCGTTTATCATTTGCTGCAATCGTTGCCTTATTGTTCGCTCTACTAAAGTAAATAATTCGTACTGGCCATCAATTTGTCGAACTTCTGATTTTTTCTCATCTGGATAAAGAAACTCTGCTCCATTTCCATGACACGCCATAATAGCAAGATGATTGTTGGGAGTTTGCATAAGATGAGCATTCGCAAAAACAATTGCAGAATCTAAACATTGTGTTATTACTTGTTTAACGATTTTTTGCACTGGACTCATATCAAGCACTAAAACCAGCAGATTCTTATCCACAGCTGAAAAATAAACTTAATATTAGCAATAGTGTTCTTTGATTTTATAATTGCAAAATCTCAATAAATAATTAACTAAAATGCATAAAAATTCAAAATTTCGTTAAAATTAAATATACGTTAATTGTTATTAATTTTTCAACTTCAGAAAAGTTGTTACGAATTAATTGTCCAAATCAATTTTTTTGTTGAATTTGGAAAATATTAAAATAATAATTTCGTTCATTTGAATGTTAAGAACTTTAAGATCATCTTTTTTAAAATTATGTTTATTTTCAAAAAGACAAATATTATAATTTTAGAGAAAGTAGGCATTAAATGAATAGATTCGATTATTTATTAGTGCAGTATTTCAATTTTTGATTTGTCTAAATTTCTACCAATCTTAATTTAAATTAGTCGAAACATTTATTGATTAAAATTGTAAACGATCCAAATTTTAAGTGGATTAGTCAAAACATTTATTATAATATATTTGGGCATATCTCTGGAACCTTTAACTTTTATGTCCCTTGCATATATTTTGATAATTTTAATCAATTTTTACCTGGCTTTTGTTGGAAATATTAACATTTGATACGATGAACTATTTCCAAAAGATTACACATTGATTTATTAAATAGATAAATAATTATTCCAATTTGAACATCCGATTTTTAACAATGTTTACTTGTCCCTAACCATACTTTCGAATGGTTTATACGTTGAAACTTTGTAATTAATAAAAATTACTAGTTAGATGACACATGCTTTTAAAGTTAATTAAACGATGAACACATTTGTGCATGAAAATTAATATTTTGTTTATTGTGAAGAAAGTTATATGTTTTTAAAAGTTGTCCCTCATTTTTAACCTTTTCGACCGTAATCGTCTTATTTATCATTTTTCTTGAATAAGACTATTGGCACACCAAAATAGTTTACGGAAAATAAAAGTTTAAATAATTAGAATTATTTTGAGACATACTAAATTGATGTGCTTCATGTCTTCAAAAAACTATTCTAATTTAAATAACAGAAAACACGTGTGTACAAAATTTGACAACGATCGTAATACGAGTGATACTTCACGAAAATGAAATAAAAGTATTCAAAAAGTACTTACATATATTTTTACGAGTACCATTTAACATTGTGTGAATGTGCTTTGAGAAAAAATACTTTATTGCAATGATAATGTGAAAATATTTATCAATTACGGTTGACCGTAATCGACCGAAATTTTTTAGAAAGAAATTTTTAAGTCTGAAGTTGCCGATTCTAATGTTTTCAACAGAAATTGTCATTAATTAAAACCTGAAGGTTAAGTTTTAATGTTTATTTCGAGATTGATTTTCACACAAAAATGGAACTTTATTCCTTTATTCCTAGTGTAGTATTATTAATATTTTACTATTCTTATAAATATTGAAAATATTAAACAAACTTATCGTTTTTTAAAAATGATAACCCCTCAAGCAATTCATTTCAACTGTTTTTCATCCTAAAAAGCAACCACCTGTTGAATATTTTTATGTTACAGGTTAAAAATTATTTGTAATTTTAAATAATTTATAATTTCTTGAAGACAATTAGATTTATTTGTCCATTTGTATAATTTGAAAGCTTAGCACTTGAAGTTTATGTAGACAAAGTTTCAATACTGTGCTACAAAAAAAAATAAAATATTTTTTCTTATTGAAAAGTTAAAGGTTCCAGAGATATGCCCATTTATCGATTCTAAATTTTATTCACACAAATTTTAATCTATTTTAATATTAATCGATTCAAATTCCAAATTATCAAAATTTTAATCAATTTAAATTTCAACCAATGAAACACTTTTAATTGATTTTAAGCTTTTCTGATTAAAATTTCAATTTGCTCCAAAATTACGAATTTAAATGAATCAAAATTTTAATACACACAAATTAGTTATTTTACACGTTAATTTTTTAAAACACATGTTTAAGGATAAAAACCCTTATTCCTAATTAAAAACCTATGCATGTCTGGAAAAAATACATTTCTAATACATTTTGGAATTTAAATACATTTTCTGAGAAAAGTATATAATACATTTTTAGGGTTATGTTTATTAGCTACAACGATTATTTCCTTTAAACTTCAATACATTCTAGGTCTAAGCAAAAATTTGTATTTCGATAATTAGAGAATATTTAACTTACTAGATTCCATTATTTCCTGCTAAATAACACTTAAATTACGTGTGTTTATCAATAAAACACCGGGGTGATTTAAAAGCAAGACACAAAATACAAAATCCAAAACAATCCAAAACATCAAAAATGTCAACTAATCCTTCCAGATGTCGCTAGTTTCGCGTCAACATCCGGTAATTCAAAATCGTAAATTACAATCACTACATTAAAGCTAAAAACGTCTTTTAATTAATATCTGCATAAACTATCAAAACGAATGATGAAGTTTTGGACTTTTGTTGCAGTAATTTTAGTAGCTTACATGATTTACAAAGATCATCAAAGGAATAAATTCACTGGTACATAACCTCAAAAAACCCCAAGCTTTAAAGATGAAAAAAGGCGCGATGTCTCACATCCTTGTGTGCTGTTGTATTTAAATGACAGAAACTATTTCTTAAATATTCTTATAATTGCTATTATTTGTTGTTTTCTGGAATACTTAATTCACCTCTATGCACCTATAATTAAAGAATTTGGAAGGACGTCTTCAACATTTGGTAAAAGTCACAACTTTCATTAAAAATCTTTTATCAAAAATCGTAACTAAGAATTAGGTTATAATATATTTTTTTTTAGAACACGTATTTAAAGCCATTATTATTAACATTTCTCGACAATGATTACTGAATTTAAATAATATTTTCGCAAAGTTTTTATTAGAGCTGTTTTTATAAATCAGGTGTTGAATATTTCCATAATCAACCGGCATCCAAAATTTCAAACAGTTCAACATGTCAACTGAAATTAAAAATGAAATTCAAGATGTTCCATCACCAGAGCCTATGGATGATGAAAATGACGAATTGCTCAACGAAATTTGTGCAAATATTCTAAATGAATGTAAAAAGGAAAAAGAGGCAAAAGAGGAAAAGGAAGAAAAAGAGGTAAAAAAGCAAGTAAAAGAGGTACGGCAAGAAGATTATAAAAGGAAATTGAGTGACGACTCGAATTGTGATGTAAAGACTGAAGAAAGTATTATTAAAGTAAAAAAAGAAGAGAGTGTCGGTAATAACAGACTGTGGTGTAATGATAAGGATAATAATGATGATGAAGAATATAAATCTGTTCCCAAGAGAATACGCGAAAACAATTGTCAGCTTTCGGAGCAAGCGGAGAAAAGATTTAGGAATAATAGTGCATCAAGTAGCAGTACTACTTCTTCTGGTCCTAATCACAGAAAACAAGTCGAATACGAAACGGATCCTTCTTTGCTGGCTCGCAGACAAAAAGACATCGATTATGGAAAAAATACAATAGGCTATGACAGATACATTCAACAAATTCCCAAGTAAGTTAAATGAATTTTAATAATCTTTTAAAATCTAATTATCAGGTTCAATAAAATATAAATATAAAATCTTAAAATGTTTATTTGTAAGTAGTTTATTAAAGAAATAAAGAAATTTTAAAAAAATTGTACTTTTTACGGACATTTCTTTTTTAATGAAAATAATAAATAAGATGATAATTAACAAAACGTTTAAATATATTTCTAAAGAGAACAAAATTTTGAAATTAGTAAAATTAGAGAATTAATTTATAAATTGAATAATAAAAGAATGAATAACATTTAAAAAGAAAATAAATTTTATGTAATAGAATTACGATGTTCAAATAAGAATATTTAGTACAAGATTAAATTTACATAATATAAAATAAAAAAATGAAAGCTTTCAAAAACTTAGAATATTGAAAATTTTTAAAAATGTAGATAAAAGCATCAAATAAATGTTTTCAAAAGTTTTTAATTTTAAGATAAAAATTAAACAATTAAAAAGAAGGAAGAATATTTCTAAGAAATGGAAAAATGATGACAAATATTAAAAAATTAATTAAAACGCAAGGAAGGACTAAAAAAATAGTGAACATCAAGAAAATTAAGTAAATAGGAAGAATATGGAGTAAAAAGTACAAAAAATAATAAAATTTGGTTATAAAATCTAAAAAAAATTAGAATTAATAAAAATGAAATAAAAAAATGTATATATCAAAATAAATAAAAAGTCCACAAAAGAAATTTAAAAATCCTTTAAAAAATATAAAAGTTTAAGCAAATTACACCAAAAACATTTTTATAATATTACACTTAAAACAAGTCCAACAATAAATTTAGAAAAATAAAGAAAATCTAAAAATTTCATGGAAGATTAAGTAAGTTTGCAAAAAAAAAATAGACAAGATGTAACAACAAATTGAATAAATTTACAAAAAAATGAGCGTATTTATTTTTAAAAATATATATGGAAATAATTTTGAAAACCAACGAAATAAAAAGTTTAGTGAATGTTATAATAACAAAATTATGTATATTAATATTAAATAATTTGCATAATAAGAAGAAAATTAAAGAAAATCCTAAAATAAAAAGACAAATACAAAAAAAATATCAAAAGTAAAAGGAGAAAAGATCTTAAATTTTTTTAAAAATAAGAAATTAAAAGATAAAAATTAACCAGTTTCGAAAAAAAGAAATCTCTTAGAAATATTGTAAGAATTAAAAAATGGATTATCGTGAATATAGAGAATAATGAATATTATTTAATTATTTTGCATTAATTAATACCTATGTATTTAAATTTGAATTAATTGAAATTTAAAAGTTAGAACAAATTCGAATACGAGTTAATTAACGTCTGGAAGTTATTTAAATTGTAATGACTTAAAGATATACAAATTTAATACTATTTTTTGCTACCTTCATATCAAAAATTTGTAAATCATAGGTATTTTGATTTCAATCATGATTTTAATGCAAATTCCTCAATGATTTAAATCAATAACAGGGTTGCCGAAGGTCAGGAAAGACTGGTAATTTGGTAGTCAGGAAAAAGTCAGGGATTTTCCAAAAAAATCTTTAAAAGTCAGGGAATTTTTTCTTGAAGAAACCTTAATTAAAAATTCATGATTTTATTACTTTAAACTCCTAATAAACAAAGCAAAATTTTAAAAATCTGTAAAATTGGTGATTAGGGGAAATGAAAAATTAGTCAGCGAAAAGTCAGAGAATTTTGAAAATGAAATTTTTCGGCCATCCTGTTGAAATTGATCAAAAAATTTCTTCAATTTCTAATCCTTTTTTTATTTTTGTTCTTTTCTATTATGATATTAATTATTTATTTAAATTTACAATTATTTTTATTATTTTTAAATTATTTTCTTCAAGAATATATCTGTTTCTTTAATAACCAATTTTTAAATTAATTTCTTAAGAATTGGATAATTTTTATTATCTTTTATTTACCTTCGTTATTTTTTAATAATGTTTTCTTACATTTTCAGTTAATTTCTTTAATTTTCAATTTTATTTTTCAATACATATTTTTTTAATTTTTCAATATAAAAATGTGTTTTTTTTTTCTTGTTTCAATTATTTTATTAAATTTTTATTAATTTTCTTAAAATTTTATTTTTTATTTTTGCATTGATGTTGTTCGATTTTTAATTACTTCTTCTATTTTAAATATATTTTTTAATTTTTAATTACTTTTTCAGTGGTCTTTAAAATTCTTTAATTTTCTATTTTTTTTTTTTTTTTCTGTCATTTTTAAATTATTTTCTTTAAGGGGTAACACTACTCTAGAGACAGAAACAAAGACAAAACTTTGATGATTTATTTTGAGAAGATGGGTAAAGGGATAGGATTTTTGTAGAGGGTTTATTAAATACATATTAAAGTGTAAAAAAAATGTATTTGAAATTTTACTACAAAATAGCTGCAATAGATGCTATATTTAAAATCTACTATTTTTTTATTGACCAACGCGGAAAGAAAGTTTTTTTTTGACAAATTAAGTACCGTCAACTGGGGCTATTTTGTCCACAAAACCGCTCTTTTTTCACTCTATGCTTTGTTAAAATTCAGAATTTGAAAAAATAAAGAATTGAACTTTTCAGTTATGTTGTAGACATCTTTCTGAAGGTGTCTTATGAGTTAGCCGACAAGAAAAAATTTTTTGTCTGAGTTATAGAAACTCAAAGTTGTGCACAAAATAGCCCCACGGATGGGGCTATTTTGTGCATCAAAGTTTGTTTATTTATAAAGATGGGTAAACAATTTTTTTTACTGTTTTTACTGTATGAAGTATTTTTTCTAGATATTCTAGAGTGTAATAAATAAAAACAAAGTTAAAAATATTTTTTTTATAGTAATTGTTTAACTAATTTAAAAGTAAAACTTTGAAATTTTACAAAAATGGAGATTTACAAAAAAAGTTATTTTTTCAAGTAAATCTTACTTAATAAAACTTCTACTACATTTCTTGAGTTATTTTAAGAAAAAAAGTTACAAAATTAACTTGAAAAGCATGTAATTATTAAAGTTACATTTTTGAGGTTTTTAAGGCACCGTGTGTAAATTTTAAATTTTATGCTTATTTCTCGGTTTTTATAACAAAAATAAAACAAATATGTTCTAAAACTAAATTATAAAGTATTTTTTATTAACTACAAAACCAATTTTTGAAAAATAATTGATTTTAAAGGATGCACAAAATAACCCACCAAATTCTGATTTTTTAGTTTTTTACACTTTTTTCTTAAAATATGCAATAAAAAGGTAGCGCATCACGTATACACCATCACAACTAAATTGTCAACAAGTATTATTAATAGTTTTAAAAACACTTTTAAACTTCCGGAGATCTAAACAGAATTTTGAGACCTTTGAAAATTTTCAGCTCGATTTTCACGACTTTACGATTTTTTTTCTGATTTGTGATAAAGAATTAAGTAATTTCATTTAGTACTCTCTGTAGTCTATATATCAGAAAATATTTATACCAAATAGCAAACTTAAACAACTATATATAAAGATTTTATTCATTAAAAACCTCGGGTGCACAAAATAGCCCCACTTGACGGTACTTTTAAAATTTATAGTTTTCCTGGGTTTTTGTTCCAGGTCTTAAATTATTCGAAAAAAAAACTTTCCTCTCGCTTTGGTCAATAAAAAAATAGTCGATTTTAAATATAGAATCTAAAACCGCCATTTTGTGGTAAAATTTCAATCAAATTTCTTTTTTTTACACTTCAAAATGTGTTTGATAAATCTTAAAAAAAAAATCATATTCCTTTTCTCATTTTTCCAAAATAAATCATCAAAGATAGGTTTTTATTTTCTGTCTCTAGAGTGGTGTAGCTCTTTAATGTTAAATTACAATTATATTCTTTAACTTTTTAGTTATCTTTTTCATTGCATAATTATGTTTTAATTATCTTTGTAAGTGTTTAATTGTTTTTTCAATTTTAAATATATTTTCTAATTTTTTCAATTGTTTTTTTTTCAATTTTAAAAAAATATTCGATCTGTCAATATCTGTTAAATTTCTTCAACTCTCTATTTTTGGGCGTAATTTTTAAAATATCGTTAATAAAAATTTATTGTCTTCTATATAATTACAATTGTTACATTCTTAAATCCTTTAATTAATCTTTGCAACACTCAATTATGTAGTTTTATTTTATTTTTTAATTTTTTTTATTTCAGCTTTTTTAAATTAATTCCTTGAATTTATAGTAACTTTCATACTAATTTTAATTAAATTTGAAACATTTTAAAATATTGAAAACTATATTCATTTCTTTCGTTTTTAGAAGTGTGCTTTTTATTTTTTTCTTCGAAATATCAATTGTTTTTTTCAGTGTTTTTAATTATGTTCTTCGATTTTTAATTATTTACTTGAATTTTTAATTACTTTTGTTAATGTTCCTTTGCATTCTTGAATTTTAAATTAATTTCTTAAATTTCAGTTACACTTTTAGGTTTTCAATTTTAAACTTTCTACTTATTTTTAAGTATTATCTTTTAATTTTTCAATTATATTCTTTAATGCACAATAATGTTTTAACTGGATTGTAATTTTTTAATTATTTTCCTTTTTTTCTAATTAATTTCACTAACTTTAAATTGTTTTTTGAAAATTTCAATGAAATTCTTCAATTTTTTTTATTTTTTGTATTCAATTATTTTATTAGATTTTTATTTTCATTGTTAAAATGTCAATTAAATTTTTCAATTTTTTAAAAAGATGTTCGTCAATATATTTTAGATAATTTTATTTTGGATTATAATATTTTGTCATTCACGCATTATTGAATAATTTGTGTTTTTTCTTAAAATCTAATGAAAAATTGTAATGTTTATCCAATTATGTCAATTAATGACTCATTTTGTTCTTTAAAACATTCTATATAAATCTACATATAGAAACTTATTAAAAATATTTAGTTACAAAGTAATGGACAACAACAAAATTTATCTTTTATGTTTTCTATAATTATTGTTTCAGAACAATAAATTTTCAATAAAATTCTATGAGTAGATTTATATAGAATTTTTCAAAGAACAAAATGAGCCATTATTTGACATAATTTGATAAAAATGACAATTTTTCATTAGATTTTAAAAAAAAACAAAAATTATTCAACAATGCGTGAATGACAAAATATTATAATATTTTCATGAAAAAAACTAATTTTTAGTTTGAGGTTATGTCATAGGGTCCAACATCCTTAAATGTATATTTACCTATTTTTTTCAATTATTGAAATGTGGACCTTGGTTTAATTTTTTGTTTCGACTTTAAAAACCGTGAAAAGGGTTTGAATTGTTTTTTTTTTCTTCAAAAGTCACAATGTACCCGTAAAATGTACTGCCATTCCTATTATTAAAATATTTTAATTCTAATTTTCTTATATTTATGAAAACAAAAAATCTGATTTGCAGAGAAAAACGAGCCAAGGATCATCCCAGAACGCCTCCAATGCATTTGAAGTATACTAGAAGAGGATGGGATGGTATGGTAAAATTGTGGAGAAAACAGCTTCATTTTTGGGACCCACCAAATGACGATGATAACGAAGATTCTGACGATGATAAAACTGAGGAAATAAATGAAGAAAACGGTGCTTCATCTGAATGATACTAGTTTTCCGTGCACATTTTAGATTTAAGTTTTTCATGATAAAGTAAGTTTAAGGTTAAAAAAATTCTTTAAAACAATATTCTGAATGATAGGAACGTCTCTTATTCGAAATGTACATGTTAAATAGCTTTAAGAATTTGAAATTAATTTTCTAAAGCGCTTTTTCAATACATTTTCACACATTTATGAAATAATGTTTCTAAATTAAACTTACCTCTCTCTCTCTTATCAGATTTTTTATTTATTTGTTTGCACTTCAGAGTCTATAATTTTTTTTTCATTTTTTCTCTTTTATTATAAAATCAAAGATATTTAATATCTTTGATGAAACAAACTAAACGTAATATATACACTAAAATTGGAGATATTAAGATAATTTAATTTTCATTTCTAGCATACTCATAATTTTATCTAGTTTTTCATTAGTCTTTTGCTCCATTTGGTCTATTCTGTCCATAATTTTTTTCTCCATATCTACTAATTTTTTATCTATATAAATTCTGGCATCGAAAATATTATTTTGTTCTTGTTCTTCGGCGCTCGTCGCAGATTTTTCATTATCTTTAACAGTTTTAGTAACTTTTGGTCTGGGTGGCATCAAACCCATTCCCATAAATTTTGAACAATAAAAGTCAATATCTTCATTTGAAGTATTTGATTCTTGAGTGTTGAAGGACTGCAAAACTTTATTCGCCAATTCGACACTTTTGGACTCGGATTTGTTTAAACTGAGCAGAAAATCATTTATTATTTGAGGATTGAACATCTCTGCAGTCTCTTTAGATACTGGGTCTGTTAATGTGAGTCTTATACCATACAACCACATTGATGCAGTCTTATTTTTCACCTTAGTAAACTAAAAATAAAAACAGTAAAATTATTGACCAATTTTGGAATTTTGTTTTAATTTATTTTAGAGATATTTTATTTTTAAATTACCTTAATACTTGCTTCTGAGGTAGGTGGATTAAATTCTATTGTTCCCATGTACACTGAATTATTTTGAAATTCGTCAACAAATTCAGCAAAAATTGTTGCCGCATATTCTCCAGATTGTTTGAAAAATTCTAAAACAGTAGCCTCGGAAACTAGAGATATATTGCTGATCTTTTGACCATTTGTTATTTTAATATCAAATAAACAAGGCTCATTTTCTACTTCTGTTGAATTTCTCAGTTCAATACAAGTGTCTAATGATACTGTTTCCTCTAAAACTGATCTAAAAAAATGAATAATATAATTGAGAATACAATACTTAAATTAATCGCCGAGAAATATAGAATACAAATAAAATTTCATCAGGAAATAATTGAATTTACTTGTTGGAAACTTTTGAAAGATGAGTAATAGAAACGGTATCAAGGCATTTTTTCCCATTATTTATTTGCCAATTAGAAGATATTTCACAGATTTCATTATTTTTTATTCCTAAATTATCCACAGAATCACAGGTGTCATAATTGTCAAGATTGTCACTTATAATATCCATACTTGCAATTGTTTCGCACAAAAGATAATTTATCAATTGTCAATACCTCGGTATACAAAAACAAATTACATTTTTCGGGAATTTTGCGACAAACAAACAAATAGCTGTCATTCGTACAGTTTTGAGGTTAGGTTAACTAACATGTGCTTCAGAATTTAAGGCCGATTCGCATGAAAACACTGGAAACGATTCTCATTGGCTTATTCAACTTGTCCACAATACAACTCGCGTGATTATTGGTTGATTGTGATATTTTTTTTTAAATGGCGTTTTTGTAAGTAATTCAAACATTTTTTTGTTACCGTAAATTTTATTAATGACAATAACAAGTGATTTTTGTATTAAATAGTCCGTCAAATGTGAAGAATTTAATACAAAATTAATAATACATCAATACTGCCCACAAATGACTCGTTCAATCTCAAATAAAAATATAAATTTAGCATATTTGCTTCGTAAAATTATCGATCGAAGCGCTTCACTTGTCACTCGTGAGTTTGGAGTCCGACACGAACAACGTGACATAACGTGCTTTTATTCTACAAAAAAAATGTCGAAATACAGAATTGTGATGGTTCGCCATGGCGAAAGTGAATGGAATCAATTAAACTTATTCTGCGGATGGTACGACGCAGGTTTATCTGATAAAGGTATGTCTATTTTATTCTGAAATGTCAAAAAATTCTTGATCACTCAAGGTCAAAAGGTCACAATAGTCATTTTTAATATTCTATATTTCCAAAAAAAAAAGGTCATTATAACTCCAAATTTTAGTAGGGTTTCACAGATTGTCATTTATTGTGCTTTTTTTTTTAATTTTGTCACCTATGTTAATTTTCTCACGTCGTTTCATTTGTTTTGATAAATTCTACTCTTTTCTACACATTTTTAAAATCTAAGCTCCAAATTATGAAAATTTTAATTATTCTAAATTTTAATCAGTCAGGTTAAACTAGAGGGTTTGAAAAGTTCATAAAATATTGAATCCAGGGATCACAATTCCTCTCCCTTTTCGTCTAATCCCCTTTTTTAAAAAAAGTCGACTAAAATCAAGATTTTTCTCCCCCTTTCCTCTTATTTTCCTTTTTTTTCGGAGTGTCTAAATCGCCCGAAATAAATAAGAGCGATGAATTAGTTCGCCCGCTAGAGATTTATAGAGAGGGGGAAAACGGGCAAAATAAGAGAAATGAATTATTTCGCCCGTTAAAGAAAAAAGAATTACTAAATATGTGTTTCAAGATTTGTAAACACTGAATATTAGTACATTTCACAAAAAATACAGACACATTACCTCCATTTCTGAAGTTTAACCAGAGTTTAACAAAAACAAAAATGTATCACGATAATAATTTCCTAAATAAGCGGGAATTTTTGAAAAATGTAATAAACTACTTTGAATATTACATTCGTTAATTTGTATGTACATTTTCTATAAAATTTACGTAATTTACATTATGAAAATGTATATCTTTTTAAAGAAGATAATTTAAACATTATGAAGATAAAGGCTTGATCTGTCAAGAAAAGTTGCCTCCTAGAGAAATACAATTTAATTATTACTAGCAAAACAAACTTTGCATTGTTGTTGGTCATTTAAAACTATAAATTCTTACAAATTCAAAAAATAAAAATGACGAAATTGAAGAATATATCTAAAAAATGACGAAAACAGAAAACAAAATTTAAAGTATGGCTACTTAATTAAACAATTAAAGAAATATAGTTTAGAAAATTAAACAGTAAATATTAAATTTAAACAAAATAGTTAAAAAATTGTAGGAATAACTGCTTAAAATAATTGCAAAATAAACAACTGGATTGAAAATGGAAAAAAATAATTGAAATTGAAGAAAATGAAAAATATTTGAGGAAATAAATTGAAAATTAAAACATTACATTGAAATTTGAAAAAATAACTTATAATTGAAAAAACAAAAATTACAAAACGACGAACATATTTACAATTGAAAACAAAATTAAAAAAATGGCTACATTAATACAAAACCGAACAAATTAATTTAAAAAATCAAGTGATAATTACAAAATTTTAAGATAATAATTGAAAATTGCGGAAAATAATAAATAACTAAAGAAAATAGTTAAACATTCACTAGAATAATAGGCAATTAAAAAACAAAATTAAAATAACTAAACAAGAAATACTAATAATAATATTTTAAATAGAATATTTAAAAATCAATTAATATAAATAAAATAAATATTTATTTAGGACAAAATTTATAATATTTTAGAATTAAAAAGAATTGCAAATTTTGCAAAATTAATTGAAAAAAAAGTGAAATCAATTCAAAATTGGGGAAAGTAATTTAAACAATTAGAAAAATATTTTAAACATAAAGAAAATAATTTAAATTTGAGAAAAATACTTAAGAAATAAGAATCTTAAAAGTAAATTAAAAAAAATTGAATAATGAAAAATTAGAGAAAATAATTGAAAATTGAAAATACATGGTTAAAAATTGAGATAAATAAATTAAAATTAAAAAAACTAATTAAAATTTGAGAAAATAATTAAACAAATTACATAAAATATTTTAAATAAAGGAACGTTAAACAAAATTTGGGAAAAATACTTAAAACTTTCAGAAGTTCATTGAAATAAAAGAAAATAATTAAAAATCAGAGAAAATAAATAAAAAAAGATACAAATAATTTAACATTGTACAGAACAAGTTTTAATTAAAGAGAAATAAGTAAAAACTTTTTGGCAATTATGAAAAAGAACGAGAAAAAAAAACGAAAATAATTGAAAATTGAAGAAAATAATATAAAAAAACAATAGAAATAATTAAATAATTGAAAAGTCAGATAAATAGTTAACAATTTTTGAAATTATGAAACAAATGTAAAGAATTTGAAAATTGAAGGAAATAAATTTGGAAAATAATTGAAAAATGTTTTTAAATTTTAAAACTTGACGAAAATAATTAAAACATGATACAAACAATGATAAGTTGTAAAAAATAAATGACATTTAAGTGTGATAATTGAAAAAACTACAGAATTTTTTTTAAATAAAGAAAAAATAATTGAAATTTGAAAAAAAGAATGCAGATCTTAGAAATCAATTAAAACTAAAAATTGGAGAAAAGAATTGAAGAAATAAGCTAAAAGTAATTGAAATTTACGATAATTAATAAACAAATTTTGAAATTATGAAAACAAATAAAATATTTTAAAATTCTTAAAAATCTTAGAAAATAATTTTAGAAAATGAGAATAACTAAAAATTGGAAAAAAGACTAAAAGAATGCTAAAAATAATTGAAATTTATGATAATTCATAAAAAGGTTTGAAAATTATGAAAACAAATAAAAGTAATTAAAAATTGAAGAAAATAATAGAAATTTGAGAAAATTACTTGAAAAAATTTTAGAAATTAATTTTATAAAATGAGAAAAACTAAAAATTGAAGAAAAGTTTGGAAGAAAGCTAAAAATAATTGTTTACGATAATTAATAAACAAAATTTGAAATTCTGATAACAAATGAAAATAATTAGAAATTGAAGAAAATATTTGAATTTTCAGAAAAATACTTAAAAGTCTTAAAAAATAATTTTAGAAAATGAGAATAATAATTATCAATCGAGAAAAATAATTGAAACATGATAAAATTAATTCAAAATTGAAAAAAATAATTAAAATATGATGATAATAATTTATGATTGAGAAAGAAAATTAAATTATGATGAAATAATTTAAATATAAAAAATTGAAAACATTTAATAAAAGTTGAGAGTAATAACGAAATAACGAAAATTAATTAAAATAATTGCAATATCGGATAAATAATTGAAATTTTTATAAGTAATGACAAAATAATGAATATAATTATAAATTGATGAAAATCAAGAAAAATTGCAAAATTTATTTTTAAGAAAAAGACAATAATTAAAAAATCGTGATATAATAGAAAATTGATGACAATAATCTAAATTTGAGATAATAACTGAAAATTTAGAAAATTAATTGCATGTGTATATATTTTAAACTTCTTCAAAAACCATAATAAATTTTTAAAGCATTTTTCGCAACTTTTTTTTCACCCAAATGACATTTAAAAACCAGCACAACAAAATAAAATAACAGGGACTAACTTCACTTCAGTTTTTAAAACGTGGACAGAAAAATATGAATAAATATTAATACTAACTAACTTCACTTCAAACTTTAAAACGTGGACAGAAAAAGATGAATAAATATAAATACATACTAACTAACTTCAGGAGTTTATACGGAGATTATTATTATTTAATTAATAATAATTTTCTTAATTTTTCAATTTGCAATTATTTTCTTTAAATTTAGTATTTCTTGTTTAGTTATTTTAATTTTGTTTTTTAATTGCCTATTGCTTCCTCATAGAGGAAGCGTTGTGATCGTTAAGATTTTCGATTTTCCAAAAATAGTGTAAATCGACTCAGTTTCATCTGAAAAGTTCAAATTTTCATTCCTGAGAAAATCTCCGGATGTGTATGTGTGTGTGTATGTGGTAAATTTTTTGTCGCCAGGATATCTCGAGAACGCTTCAACGGATTTTATTAAAATTTGGATGACATATGAAGCTCACAAATATCTAAATTTGGACACAGGGATTTTTGAAAATACCTAATCAAATTTTTTTGAGCACCTTTTTTCATCGAAAATATCGTTTTTTGGCAAAAAATGTTTTCATGCTAAAAATTCAGACAAATGAATGAAAAAATCATATTCCTTGTTTCAAAACGAATCGATTGACCTATATAAAGTAGGGAAGAGTGGCCATCAATGTACCGGGTTTTTTTCAAGGTCATAGTACTTATTCTACTTTACCAATTTCAAGCACTTCTTTGCATCAATATAAAACTACAACACTTCTCTAGGTAATGCACACATATTATACACGATTTATTTTGATTAAATAATAAAATTTAGGATCTTTCTAAACTAACAAGCTATTTTCATTTTCAACAACCTGGGTACACAATGAACCACCTCTGTAAATACACTAAAAATGTTCAACAATAATAATATTGCAATTTTCACTTTGTAAAAAAACTTATTTTCTATCAAATACTATAAAAAATTATTACTTAACACTTTTTAATTGATAATGTATAACATAAATATACCTCAAATTTAAGTTAACTAGCTAAAATGGCATTTTAGTTTTGCTATGTTGAGAAAAGTACTGATAACAATCGCTGTCACATGCTGTACGCATTCCTAGTTTTATAATCAGGCATACCACTCTGGAAATCGAAAATACACTGAAATTCCAGGTGGTTCATTGTTCCCAGGTACATTGAATCAACATGACATTTGCAACAAAAATGGTTATTTATAACTTAATCCAATATTTCAAAATCTTTATTTCATAAAAATATTGTAGTTAAGTCCCAAAACAAAATAAATCGTAAGTACTTTTATTTTTAAATTGCCTTATTTCAATTAAAAAACGTGTTTGTATTTTAGGTAAATTTTTTCTTCAGTGCATAAAAAACAGTTTTTTTTTCAGTTTTCTCTGTAAATAATAAATCCACACGTCTCAAATTTATGGACGTAGTGTGTTTACGCAAACTTCATTTATATTTAAAATTAGGAGAATTTTTATTTAATTGTTTCTGAGAAAATTGAAATAGTTCATTGAAAAAACTGGTACATTGATGGCCACTCTCCCCTATATAATTAACCAAAAACTCACGTAATAATTAATGATTTTTCAGTTTTTTTCATCAAAAAATCTCGTTTTTGGAAATTTTTTTTCATGCCAAAAATTCAACCAAACGAATTACAAAATCATATTACTTGTCTTAAAACGAATCGATTGACCTATATAAAGTATATAATTGACTAAAAAGCCACGTAATAATTCATGATTTTTCATTTTTTTTCATCGAAAAATCTCGCGATTTGACAAAAAAAAATTTCATGCTAAAAATCCAACCAAACGAATTACAAAATCATATTCCTTGTCTCAAAACAAATCGAGTGACCTATATAACTTTTATATTTGACAAAAAACTCACGTATTAATTCATAATTTTTAATTTTTTTTTATTGAAAAATCTCGTGTTTTGCCAAAAAAAAATTTCTTGCTAAAAATTCAAACAAATGAATTAAAAGAATCATATTCCTTGTCTCAAAACGAATTGACTAAAAATAATTGACTAATAATTGACTTTATTTATTTATAACAAATAAATAAATAAAGTTTTGGAAGATAGAAAAAATATATATATATTGATTTATTATTATTTTATTATTATTACTTATTTGCATAAAAATAAATAATAAATAATTTAAAATTAAATTATTATTTTTTATATTATAAATAAATTTATTGCTTCCTCTATGAGGAAGCAAATTATCATGCTTCCTTGGAAGCGAAGTGTCCATGAAATGGACAGAATTCACACCTAGTTATTCTAGTGAATGTTTAACTATTTTCTTTAGTTATTTATTATTTTCCGCAATTTTCAATTATTATCTTAAAATTTTGTAATTATCACTTGATTTTTTAAATTAATTTGTTCGGTTTTGTATTAATGTAGCCATTTTTTAAATTTTGTTTTCAATTGTAAATTATGTTCGTCGTTTTGTATTTTTTTTTTCAAATTAGAGTATCGTTTTAAAATAACGAATTTTTATATTAAATCCATCTATTCTACGTTTAGAATAATGTTATTTATATTTATAGTTCTGATATATTGTATTATATAAGTTTAGAATTATAACATCTTTAAAAAAAAAATTGTCATAATTAAGGTTACGAAATAACGTCTTGAACCTCCTACTTTTGATTGATAATAACACGAAAAGAAATAAAACTTATACCACAATAATAAGCTTACTAAATGCAGAAAATGTTTCTAAAATATTTTTTTAACTTTGCTTAATATTTGACTCTCGAAATAATTTTTTCCCTCATTTCTTTTAATTAAAAATGTCATCATTTTTAAAAATTAATTTAAAATATTTTCTCTTTCCAAGGTAAAAAAAGAGATGATTTGAAGAACAAATTTTTAAAGCAGAGTTTTATATTTAAAAAAAACGTCAGAACAATTGACTGAAATATAATTATTCTTTTACTAATTTTGAAAATTCCCCCTCCCCTTTTTACCTAAAATTGTGATCCCTGTGAATCTTTTCTATTGATTATTGGTTAATTGTTTGAATTTTTAGAGATAAACTTTTTTAATTTATAATTGTATTATTTTAGGAAAGAGCGAAGCAAATGCAGCAGGAAAAGCTTTGAAAGATGCCGGTTTTAAATTTGATTGTGCTCATACTTCGGTACTAACTCGTGCCCAAGTAACGCTACAAACCATCCTCAAGGAAATCGGACAGGAAGGCATCCCAATTCATAAAACCTGGCGTTTAAATGAACGTCATTATGGCGGTCTTACGGGAATGAATAAAGCCGAAACTGCTGCTAAATATGGAGAAGAACAAGTTCAAATTTGGAGGAGGTCGTTTGACACTCCACCACCGGCAATGGAAGCGGATCACAAATATTATGATACAATTGTCAAGGATGCTAGATACGCCGATGGACCAAAACCCGAAGAATTCCCGAAATTTGAGTCCCTGAAACTCACGATTGAGAGAACTCTACCTTATTGGAACGATACTATCATTCCACAACTTAAGGCAGGAAAGCAAATCATAATTGCTGCTCATGGAAACAGCTTACGAGGAATCGTTAAACATCTTGATCGTGAGTGATTTGTTTCTCTTTTACTTACAATTGATTAATAATTTATTATCCCAATTTGGTTGATTCCAGTGACTTTCGTCTCAGAGGTGGCAAATCTCGAAAATAAATTTATTTTATATATAAATCATTATTAAATACCGTAGAATTTAGTTTTAATGAAGATTTTGTTAAATATTTTCTTATTTATTCAAAAATTGTAATTGAAGACGGCAGAGTAAGGTCAAAATGGCGTTTTAGTCCACATTTCAAACTTTATAATTAATAAATATAGACTTAAATACAATTTTGTAAAAAAGGAATGGTAATATATATTTTAAATATTTGTTTATGATAATTTATTTTTTGTATAAAGCTTGATTATAATAAGAAAAATCGATTTGAAATTGAACTGTCAATTTTCGTCATATTTTTTATAAAAACATTTAATAGAAAACTTGGATACTTACGTTGATTGAAAATCAATACATTAACTTTCCTTATCCACGAAGAATGACTTAAAAAAATTATTTTAATTATGAAATTCAATTTCAAAATTGTAAATTCATCAAAAATACCATATTTCAACATATTTTTCGGATTTTTCCGATTTTTTCCATATTTTCCCGAAAGCTTTTAAAAGATTCAAATTACAAATTACACATTTAAATTTGTACAAAATATATACATTATATTCAAATTTCACGAGGATATTTTTCTTAAGGAGGGTGACGGCTTGACATAACCTCAAAATAAAAAGTGATTTTTAACAGCAAATGAAACCATAATTAAAATGATTTCACCAAATTTTAAAAGATTTAGTTGTACAATGATCAGAAAAAATCTGGTTGGACCAAAATTCGTTGTAAAATAATAATTATTAACCATTTTGTGTTTTTTCTTGAAGGGTCAGTAACCAATTGAAATTTTCTATACCGATTTTGACAAGCAATAGCTCATTTTACTCTTTTAAACATTTTCTACAATTCCTCTTGTTGAATTTTTTTAAAATATTTTCTTAAAAAATATGTTAAAAACAAATTGTATTTGTTTAATAACTTTCGAACAAAATATTTTAAATAAAATTCAACAAGTGGAATTGTAGAAAATGTTTAAAAGAGCAAAATGAGCTTTATTTGTCAAAATTGATTGAAAATTTAAATTGGTTACTGACCCTTAAAAAAAAAACATAATAATATGTTGAACAATTATTATTTTACAACAAATTTTGGTCCAATTTATTTTTTCTAATAATTGTACAACTAAATCTTTTAGAATTTGGTGAAATCATTTTAATTATAGGTTATTTTGCTGTTAAAAATCACTTTTTGGTTTGAGGTTATGTCAAGCAATCGACACTCCTTAATGTCTGAAATATTTAAGTTTGAAATTTATTACCTTTGCTACAAAAGAGGTGAAATTTAAAAATTTTTCCAAATCTCTGAAAGTCAATTATTTTCTTTAATATTTAATTATTTTAGTCATTTTGCAATTTTTCTTTTAATTATCAACTATTTTTTTTAAATTTAAATTTAAATCTATAATCTTCAAGTTATTTCTTTAATTTTTAATTATTTTATTCAAAAATCAATAATTCTCGCATTTTCTTAATTATCAAATATTTTTTTGAAATTTAAATACAATTCTTTAATTTCCAATGGATTCTTTATTTTTCATTTATTTTTTACCATTTTTTCCATTATTTTCGTCAGTTTTTAATTGACAATTTATTATTCTCTTTCAATTTTATGATTATTCATCAATTTAAAAAAAAATTTTGTTCGAATGCCGATTATTCTCACCATTTTTAGATTTGTTTTTTCATTTGTTCATTTTTTTTTAATGGTAAATTATTTTCGTCAATTATTTTAGTCATTTTGTAATTTTTATTTCAATTGTCAACTATTTTCTTAAAATTTTAATTTAATTCTTTAATCTAAAATTAATTTCTTTAATTTTTAATTATTTTCTTCAATTCTCAAAAATTTTCTTTAATTTTCAATTATTTTTTTCGTTTTTGAATAAATTCCATAATATTAATTAATTCTCGCATTATCTTAATTATCAATTATTTTCTTTCAATACAATTCTTTAATTTCCAAGTGATTTCTTTAATTTTCATATATTTCCTACAATTTTTTCCATTATTTTTATCAGTTTTTAATTAACAATTTATTATTCTCCTTCAATTTAATGAATATTCATTAATTTACATTTTTTTTGTTCGAATGCCGATTATTCTCGCTATTCTTCGAATTTTTTTTCAATTGTTAATTTTTTTTTTTAATAATTAATTATTCTCTTTATATTGTAATTTTTCTTTTAATTATTATTAATTATTTTCTTAAAATTTCTATTTAATTCGTTAATTTTCAATTTATTTCTTCAATTTTTAATTATTTTCTTCAAATCACAAATAATTTCTTTAATTTTCAATTATTTTTATCGATGTTCAATTAATTTCCCAATACATATTCAATAATTCTCGGATTTTTTCAATTATTATTTTCACTCATAAAAATTGTTTTAAAATTTCAATTCAATTAGTCAATTCTAGAACTTCTTCAATTCTCAGTTATTTTCTTCATATTTAAATTCTACTTTTCAATTTTCAATTATTTTCTTTAATTTTTATTTACATTCTTTAGTTTTTAATTGTTTTCTTCTATATTAATTAGTTCTCGGCTATTTTTTAATTACTTTTTTTCAATTTTGTAAGTATATTCTATATATGTCAGTTCAATTCTTCAATTTTTTATTTTATTTCGATTTTTAATCCAGTTGTTAAATGTGCAATTAATTTCAACAATGTTATCCTTTTTTAATTTTTATTTTAAAAATTTATAATTATTCTTTGATTTTTAAAATTATTTTGTTCAGTTCTGTATTAATCTAGCTATTTTTTTAATTTTGTTTTCAATTGTCAATTATTTTCGTCATCTTGTAATTTTTTTCTTCAATTATCAGTTATTTTTTTAAATTTGAATTTAATTCTTAAATTAAAATTATTTATTTTTTACTAAAATTATAAATTTTTAATTTATTTCATCAATTTTTTATTATTTTCTTTAAATACAATTATTTTTTTCGATTTTCAGTTCAGTTGTTTAATTTGCAATTGTGTATTTATGAATTTGCTCAAATGTACATTTAAAAAAATAAAATAATAGTGAAATATTTTCCAATTTTTTTAAATCTTATAGATTTTTTTATGCTTATATTAAATAAATATTTCTATGCAATTATTAATTATAATATGTGAAAATTATATTTATTTCATAACTAACCTGCTGATTAATTTTAATTATGAAAATGAATTTGAATAATATCGATTTAATGTCAATTATTGCAAAATCAACCAACTTCAAAAATTTACAAAGAAAATTTAATTTGACCTCTTTTGCAATAAAAACTTAAATATTTCAAAAATTAAGCAAAATACCCTCGTGAAATTTAGTGTATATTTTGTACAAACTTAAATATGTGTAAGATTTGGATCTTTAAGAAGCTTTCAGAGAAAAGATATGATGTGTTGAAATATGGTATTTTTTATGAATTTAAAATTTTAAAATTGGATTTTATAATAATTAAAATACTTTTTTTAAGTCATTCTTCGTGGATAAGGAAATTAATGTATTGATTTTCAATCCACATACGTATGCAAGTTTTCTATTAAATAATTTTATAAAAAATATCCTGTTAAATATGACGAAAATTGTCAGCTTTTAAATCAATTATAAATCGGTTTTTCTTATTATATATTTAAGCTTTATATACAAAATAAATTATCAGAAACAAATCTTTAGAATATATATTACCATTCTTTTTTAACAACATTTTATTTAAGCCTGTATTTATTAATCATAAAAAATTTGAAATGTGAACTAAAAACGCCATTTTAACCTTACTTGTCATGCTTAACTACAATTTTTGAATAAACAAGAAAATATTCAACAAAATGTTCATTAAAAATGAATTCTAAGGTGTTTAATAATGATTTATATATAAAATAAATTTATTTTTAAGATATGCCAGCAACACCTTTTAAACGAAAGTCAGTGGAATCACCCATTTCGTATTTTACGACACAATATTCTCACTTAATTTATTTTGTTTTTTTAGAAATGAGCAATGACCAAATCATGGGACTGAATCTTCCAACTGGTATTCCATTCGTTTATGAACTAGACGAAAACTTCAAACCCGTAGTTTCTATGAAATTCCTTGGTGATGAGGAGACGGTGAAAGCAGCTATTGCAGCAGTTGCTGCTCAAGGAAAAGCTAAATAATTCATTTCAGGTTTTCCTACTGACAAAGCATAGTGCTTTATTTTATTTATATTTCCGAAATTTGTGTATGTATTTGAAGAAAGAAACAGCGTCATCACTAAATTATTCACACTTAGCAAGAAATTCTTATAATTAACTTAATTTATATATTATTTATGTCTTACGAAAACTAGAAGTTGTCAGAATATTGTGTACAAATTTACATTCTAATTAATGGAAAATGAGTTTCCTACGTATGCTAATCAATATTCTGAATTGTTCTGGTGTAAATATATAAACTTGTAAAATTGAAGTGTTGATTGAAATCGTGTTAATTGTAAAAAGGAAAATAAATCAGTTGAATGGAAATAGAAATTATTTTGGATTTTTAATAATTATTCACTTTTTAAGTCCATTTACTAACAACGCTTTTTGTCTAAATAATACTTTTTATATCAATGTAATATGATTTTAGGATAAAAATCACTATAAAGAGTAGTTTTTTCTATTTCAATTATATTCTTTAATTTTTTTTCAATTATTTTCCACAAATTTTAAATATTTGCCTCCGTTTTCAATTATTTTGTTGAATTTTCAATAATTTTGCTCTACTATTGACTTTAATTTTTAATTAATTCGGTGAATGTATAATTGTTTTTTACTTGAAAATTAATTTTTCAATTTTTGGACAAAAGGATTTTTGAATCAAATTTAATCAAATTTATTTAAGCACCTTTTTTCAATGAAAAAAATCGTTTTTTGACAAAAATGTTTCCTATGCTAAAAATACGATCTTATTGATACAAAAGTTATATTCCTGATCTTAAAACGAATCTATTGACCTACATAAGTTTATAATTGATCGAAAATTCGTGAAATAACTCATTTTTTTGCATTTAGAATTCTTTTTATTAAATAACTTCTCTAATTAACTTTTATATTATTAATTTACTGTTTCCTCCATGAGGAAATTTTTTTTGCTAACATAGAAGCGAAATGTCCAAGAAATGGACATAATTATCATCTAGTTTCATTTTTTGCTTCAATTGTGATTTATAAACAAAGCCTGTTTTAAATTCTTTTCTTGAAATTTATTTAACTCTTTATTGTTTTTTTATGTTTCAATTATTTTTTCCAGCTTGAATGTATATTATAGTTTTAATATTATTAAAAAGAGATTCTGGGTATAATTTATTTTCGACCTTGAAAACCTCGAAAAAACCTTAATTATTTTTTATAAAAAAGCCCATATGTATTTAATTATTTTTAAATCAAAAGTCGGGGGGTAATTTTCTTTTTTGTATGCTTGAAACTCTTTTGAATATTAGTATTAATAAATACTTATTTTATTAATATTTGTTGTTTATCCCTGAATCTTTATTTAGACACAAACATATTCACTTTGCTACTTTAAAAAACCTATTTTTAAATACCTAATCAGCTATATAGTATTTTATACATTTTATAATTCAATGGCAAAGATTTAAATCGTCTGCTACACGTGGTATAAGTCACGTGACCCAATGTTTTTGTAAAGAAAGAACTGTGGATGGTGGAAGGTGTATAAAAAATTTAGATAAAGGAATTCTATTACTCGACAATTGTTAAAAATCTCAAGAATGAGATGATAATTAATTTACTTTACGTTTAAAATAAGAAAAACGCGATATTTGTGATTTACACCTCTTCAATGTGCCTTCAATTAAACTGTGAGGTTATGTGAAAAAAAAGAACAAAAACTTTTCTTTGTGGTGTCCCTTTTCTTTGACACTGACCTCCAAACATGGCTAGCGTGGATTTTAAAGTTGTTCTTTTAGGAGACAGGGCTGTTGGAAAAACTAGTTTATTAAAACGTTTTGTCAATGACTCTTTTGACGAAGTCTTATCCTATCAGAATGTAAGTGCTTAATCATTATTTTTTGCTTAGTGATATCTTTTACACTTATTTAACTATCAGAAATAAATGCACATTCTCGCGTAGAAAAGACTGCTTATTTAGTTATTATTTAGAATTATAAAATAATACAAAACAATTGAATTTTAATTGTATTTTTACTGGGCATCAATTTGAATCTGTCAAAATTTCAATGTTTATTATATAGTTTTTCGGAAAACCCCTTATAATTTTTAAACGAATTAATTAACTATTTTATTCTAAGACAATTGAGCATAATTTCGAAATAGACGAAATTTATTTTAATAATTGAAAATAAATACAGATTTCAAATAATAAAACATATTAATTGTCCCTATCTCGATCGATTCAAACTTTCAGTTATTTTACTTCCGCTGATCCAAACTTCCATTCAATTAATTCTAATTTGACTGTACCACAATTTTTATCAATGAAATCCAAGCTCATATATCAATTACAATAGAAACATCAAATTGAATTAAATTTAGTTTTATCAGCTAATTATGATCGAGATAAATTTCAAATTATTAAACTTGTAACCCATAGATGTTTCAGTTAAGCAAAATTTTGATTATTTTGACTAATTTAAACTTTAAGTTCACTGAATAATCTATAAAGAATGCAATTTTGCAAAATTTTGTTTTTAATTTTTATTTATCGAAATTTTATAATCAGATAATTAATAAAAGTTGCGAACTTCTACTGTAGTCTAAAATTCAGTTGATTTTAAATATTATGGCAATTTATTTGAATAATCTGCATAATTACATTCCATAATTTATATTTTAATTCGTCTTATTATGGGAACAAAAACTTATTTTTCAGACAATTGGTGTTGCTTTTGCAGCTAAACAAATTCAAATTGACGATCGAAAATTAACAATGGGCTTGTGGGATACGGCAGGTAGTGAAAGGTAAGTTAATTTATCCTTTAAGCTCAATATTTTTACGCCTTTTAATGAATTTAGTGTGTTCAGAAAAACTTTAAATTTTCCTTGCACATTTTTTCACTTTCAAAACCTTAAAATCCCTTGAATTTTAAAACAAATCATTGAATTATAATAAGCATCACAAATTATTACTAATTAAACTTTTTTCACCTATTTAAAATTCGATTATTTTTCAAAAAATTTAGATAAATTTTCATTGACTGGTGAGAATAATCGGTTTTCGAACAAAGAAATATTTTAAATTAATGAATAATCATAAAATTGAAGGAAAATAATAAATTGTCAATTGAAAACTAATGAAAATTATAGAAAAAATTGTAGAAAACAAATGAAAATTGAAGAAATCAATTGGAAATTAAAGAATTGTATTGAAATTTTAAAAAAATATTTGATAGAATTATTGAATTTTGCATAAAATAATTGAAAAACGAAAAATGCAATTGAAAATTGAAGAATATAATTAAAAATTAAAGAAATAAATTGAAAACTTAAGAATTAAATTGAAATTTTAAGAAAATAATGATAATTGAAAGAAAAATGACAAAATGCAGAACGACTAAAATAATTAAATATTAAAGAAAATAATTGAGGGATCTTCTATAATAATAATCCACAAGATTCATTTATTTTGTCATTCATTCTTTCATTCTGTCCACGCCTGAAGTTTGGCACTTCAATATTTTTTGTTTTAAATCAGATACGTTTTAAAAAAATGCATTTTAATTGATTAAATTTTAAATTTATAAAATGAGTTCAAATAATTTTAATTTTATTAATAAATAAATCCATAATTTTCAACAGATTTCAGTACACAATTATTCACTTTAAATTTTATAATTATTCTTTAATATTTTTAAATTATTTTGTTCTGTTGTCGATTATTCTCCCCACTTTTTAAGTTTTTCTTTCAATTGTAAATTATTTTCTTTAATATTTAATTATTTTAGTCGTTTTGGCATTTTGTCATTTTTCTTTCAATTATCATTATTTTCTTAAAATTTTAATTTAATTCTTAAGTGTTCAATTTATTTCTTTAATTTTTAATTATTTTTGTGAATTTTCAATTGCATTCTTCGTCTTTCAATTATTTTATTCAAAATTCAATAATTTTATCAAATATTTTCTTGAAATTTTAATACAATTCTTTAATTTCCAATTGATTTTTTTAATTTTCATTTTTTTTCTACCATTTTTTTCATTATTTACATCAGTTTTTAATTGACAATTTATTATTCTCCTTCAGTTTTATGATTATTCATTAATTTTAAATTTTTTTTTGTTCGAATGTCGACTATTCTCATTATTTTTCGATTTTGTTTTTTCAGTTGTTAATTATTTTCGTCATATTATATATTTTTTTAATTATCAATTACTTTCTTGAAATTTCTATTTAATTCTTTAATTTTGAATTATTTTTATCAACTTTCAATTAATTCTTCAATATTCAATAATGCTTGTATTTTTTTAATTATTTTTTTCACTCATAAAAATTGTTTTAAATTTTCAATTCAATTTTAGAACCATACTCTTCAATTCTAGGCTATTTTCTTCATATTCAAATTCCACTTTTCAATTTTCAATTATTTTCTTTAATATATATTAAAAAATTGTCGCCTTTTTTATTACTTTTTTCGATTATCATTAAGTCTCTTTAATTTTAAATACAATTGTTCAATTATTTTCTTTAATTTTTAATTCCATTCTTCCAATCTTTATATCCATTCTTCAGTTTTCAATTGTTTTATTCTATATTCATTAATTCTTGGCTTTTTTAAATTACTTTTTTTCCATTTTTAAGCCTCATTCTTTGAATTTTAATTCCATTCTTTAGTTTTTAATTGCTTTCTTCAATTTTAAATTATTTTTTTGAATTTTAATTATTTTTTTCGATTTTTAATCCAGTTGTTAAATGTGCAATCATTTCCAACAATTATTCCTATAATTTTTCAACTATTTTTTTTTTAATTTAACATTTATTGTTTATTTTTTCAAACTATTCTTTTCAATTGTGTAATTATGTATGTCATTTTTTAGATATATTCTTCAATTTCGTTATTTTAATTATTTGAATTAGCAAAAACTAGTTTTAATTGACCAACAATGCAAAGTTTGTCGCGCGCTTGGGCGCACGTATATGTTGCTAGTGAGGAAAATAATTGACAATTGAAAGAAAAATTCGAAAAAAGGCGAAAATAATCGATAACAGAACAGAATAATTAAAAAAAAATAAAGAATAATTATAAAATATAAAAAGAATAATTGTATATTGAAGACTGTTGAAAAGAATAGAAAATATTATAGATTAACTTATATATGAAATTAAAATTGTTTGAACTTTAGGTGTAGACAGAATGAAGGAATAAATGAACGAAAGAATGAATAAATCTTGCGGGTTATTTTTATAGATTGTGTCTAAATTTTCATTTTAATCTTTTTCAATATTAATTTTTTTTGGGTATTAACATTTATTTTTCAAATTACAGGGATCACAGTTTCTCCCCTTTTTCACCTAATCCCCTTTTTTTCCCCTTTTCCCCTTAATTTCCCCTTTTTTTAGAAAAATCACCTAAAACACCTAAAATCAAGAGTTTTCTCCTCTTTGACCTTCTTTTTTTTAAAAAAGTTTCTATTTTTCCACTTTTGGAAATGCAAAAATTTATCCTTTTTTAGGGTGTCTGTACAATGATGAGAAATTAGTTATTGAATTTAAATGTTTAAAAATAATTTTTAACTTGAAATGGTTTTTTTTTATATTATTTATTAAATTAATTTAGATTTTAAACAGGAAACATGAAAAAAAACATAATTAAAATAAAATTATTTTAAAAAGTTAAATAATATTCTTATTACCATGTTTTCTTAATTAATTACAGCAAATTAATTTATTAAATAAAAAAAATTTTTATTAAATATTTTTTACTCGTTTTAAACAAATATTACTAGTTTTGCATCATAAAATAAAATAATACAAAAGGTTAATAAAAATAATTTGAACTAATTCTGTCACATTCTGCTAAAAAAGAAATAAATGTTATGAAAATTATTATATTATCTAATGTATCTTATTATATTTTTGTAATAAAAATTTTGCTGTCATATTTTTGATAAAATTAAAACATGTTTCGAGTACCATGTATTCTTGCTGAAATACATCAAATTTATTTTATTGGATGGAAAAAAAATTGTTAATGAAATATATTTACTTATTTCAAACAAAAATTAATTGCTTTGAATCATACCTAAAATTGAAAAATACAATTAAAAAGATTAATAAAAATAATTTGAATTGATTTTGTCATATTTCGCTGAAAGATTTTCAATTTATTTCCTTTAATATTATATCAGAACATTTTACATCACAGATTTTTATGTTTCCTGTTTAAAATCTAATTATTAAATAAATAATTTAAAAAACCATTTGAAGTTACTTATTAGTTTAAAAATTATTTAATTGCAACAACCATCTTCTCGTCGTTGAATAGACAACCTATTAAAAGATAAATTTTTGTATTTCCGAAAGTGCTCTTTTTTTTTTTTAAATTTTCATAAATAAATTGAACAAAAAAAGACTAAATTAATTAATAAAACTGTTTAGAAAAAAAGAAACAATAAAATTTTGTAAAAGAAAACTTGAATTATTAATATAACCCTTTTTTATTAATTTCCAAAATCCCCTTTTTATTAAAGAAAATCCCCTTTTTCGAAAATCGAAATCCCCTTTTTCACCTAAAATTGAACGAAGAAACCACTGTGATCCCTGAAATTAAATTGTTATTTTTTTAATTTTTTTCAATTAGTTTTATGAACACTCGATTTTTTCAGCATTTTAAAATTAATTGCGTCATTTTTCAAATATTTTTTTTTTTCAATTATTCTCTTTAATTCAAATGTTATCTTAAATTTAAAATTACATTCTGTTTGTTTTAAATTATTTTATTAATTTGTCGATTATTGCCTTTCATTTTTAATTTTTTTCGTAATTTTTTAATTATTTTCTTTAATTTAAAAATATTTTAGCAAAATTGCAATTTTACTTTTCAAAAAATATATTTCATTTCTTCAAAGTATGATTTTTGAATTTTTAAATATTTTTTACATTAGTTTCGTCTTATTAATTCAATTCATTTTTTTGAATTTGCATTCTGCAAATTTTAATCACTTTTTTAAATATTTTTTTCCACTGTTAAAAATATTTTCAAGATTTTTTCAAAAGTCTCTGTATACAGTTGCTTTATAAATTTGATATATTTTCAGGTTCGAATCAATGGTAAAAGTCTATTATAGAGGTGCAAAAGCAGCGATAATTTGTTACGATGTTTCTAATTTGGAAACATTTAAAAGGGCAAAATTTTGGGTAAGAGAGCTCAGAGAAGTGGAAGAAAATTGTAAATTATATTTATGTGCGACAAAAAAAGATGTGCTTGCTTTTGGAAGATCAGCGTCTCCTGATTTGGAAGTAGTTGAAAATTACGCCGACGGCATTCAATGCAAATTTTTCCTTACTTCAAGTAAAACTGGAGCCAATGTTGGTAAGTCATTAATATTCTGAAATAAATCATTTTATTTGACGAAATTTCGTATTTTTATTCGTTATTTTGTTTTAAAAAAAACTAGCTGAACTGTTTGAGGAAATCGCTAAAGATTACGCATCGAATCCAGCGAATAATCTAAAGGAAGAAAATAAATTTATTACTCTAACGGAAACCCATCATACTCAAAGAGCTTGCTGTTAATCTCGGTGTGGCCACTCGTTATTTTGTTTATTTAAATAAATTTAGATTATAATTATCAGAGACGAAGGTGTCATATTTAAATTACGTAACGCTCCAGGGGGGAAGGGTTGTTAATTTTTAATTTTTCACTATGTAAAAATTTACATAATCGAGAGGAAAGTAAAATTTCTGAAAAATGCGTTACGTTACTTGACTATGACCCGGAAATGTAACAGAGTTAATTTGTATAGATTTTAGATTCGAGTGGCCAATTTTATTATGTAAGAAAGTGAGTTCTACTTGTAAAATGTCATTTATCTCTGACTGAATCTGTAAACTAAAGCTACAACGATAACGAAACTGAAAGAAAAAATATCTGAGCCATATTCTTGTTAATTTAGTATCTCACTTATGCAGTAAGTGACAGTAAGGATAATTTTTAATCAAACGGAGATTGAAGTCAGTGATATAAAAACTCAAAATCGTACTGTTGATCCAAACAAGAAAACATTATTTTTGTTTCAATAACTTTGTCTCGTTTGTTTTAAAATGATCCTCTCTGTATGTTTGTTAAGTATTTGTACACAGTTATTGTATTTATATATATACATAAAAAAAGTATTTTAACAATATATTTTATTGAATAAACACCAGGAATTTTAACTTAGAATTTTTAATATTTATTTTTCCAGTTCATTTTTGATAATTTATATTAATTTAATAATTAACCAAAATCATCTAAAATGATTATTTTAGATTTACAGAGGATATTTACAGAGAGATAAAATCGTATTAAAAGCTCATTTAATAAAAGAAGATATAGAATTGAGAAACTACTTTTTTCTATTTACTGTGATTTATCTTAGATGTGAGATTGTAAAAATGCCCCCCTCCCCCCTAAAAAACAAATTTACAATCAGATAAAGATTGTGCAGAATAAGAATCTAGTTTCCTTTGATCACAGGCAAAAAGTTATTCGAATCAGTTCAAATTTACTTCAAATTGTAGAAAGCTCAGGATCACCTGTAGAATTTAAACAAATACGTTTTAGAATTTTAAAACAAGATACACTGAAGCTTCACTTATTTTAATCCGGTCTACGCAAATCCATGACAAAAGTCGCACTTATTTTAACTTCCATGTACTTATAGAGAACTTCTCTGATTGACTGATCCAATTCGCAGTAACCAATGAAAATTTTAGTTAGTTTTGATTGGTCGACAAGTTACAAAGCGTGAGACTTTGAACTATTAAAATAAATGCGACTTCAATTAAGCGAGACTTTAAATAAGTGAAGTGTACTTAAATTAAAATTGCAATATAAATTCTACTTACACGACAATTGAAGTTTTATATTCTATACTTTTTACAATAATGCAAATTCCTTTATTTAGAAGAAATAAATTAAAAAATTGACGAAAAATCATTTGATCTTGACTGTTGGTTCTTCTTAATTTTATTACTAAATGATTTTTATCATTGAGAAGAAGTAGTATATGGAAATATTGTTTGACAAATTTGTTTAGATTGATCATATATGCCGAAAAATAGAATGCCTCCAATTGTGAAGCCGACCACTCTTGGATAGAATCCCGCAAACAAACTAGAATTAATCATAAAAATTTCTCATTATTATTTAATAGTATTTTTTGTTTCAAAACAACGATCCCCGAAAATAAGTGACATAAAATAAAACATTTTAATTCAAGTTTTCTCTTTGAAGTGAAACTAAGTGAGATTTTTTAATAAGAAATAATAAAGAGAATTATTCAAAATCATTTAAAACCTGAATAAATGAGTAAATTAAAAAAAAAAGATTTTAATCCTTATGAACTCATAAGAAAATTTGGGAAAAGATCCTAAAAGTAAGAAAATATTGAAATAAAATATAAATATGTAAAAAGATAAGAAAACAATTTACTAAAGAAATTAGAAAATTCTTTAATGAAAAAAATCGATTTTTTGCAAACTTGAAAAAATGAGAATTTAAAAGAAGAAAAATTAAATAGCTTTGAAAAAAAATTCTAGGAATTGAAGTCATAAAGTTTGAAAGTATAAGAAAAACTAAGAACATTTAATAATAAATGATTATTTAAAAAAGGAAGAAAATACTTTTAAAACTCTGACAAACAGTGAAAAAATTACAAAATTACAAAATTACAAAAAACATAAAATCTGGTAAAAATGTTTTATAAAATAAAAAGTAGTAAAAAAAAGGAAAACGTGAAAAGATAAATGATAAATCTACAAAAGAACTGAAAAAATCCTTTAAAATAAGAAAGAAAGAAAACTAAACCAAAAAATTTTTTCAGAAGCCAAAGAAAGTCTTTTAAATACGATAAAAATGATATAATTAATAAAAAAAATCCAAAATAATGAATAAATTTTTGTAAAAAATAAGAATTTAAAAAGAAAATTTAACATTTTCGAAAATAGAAAAAGAATTATTATGAATATGTAAAATAATTATTTCTTGTCTATTGAAATTTGGATTAATTGAAGTGTGGATAAATTAGATTATGAGATATGAGTTCATTGACATTTGGAATTTGTTTAAATTATAATGACTTGGAGATATTAAAATTTAATATTATTTTTGAGCTTCTTTCTACTTTTCTAAATTTTTACATCATTTTCTGACCATCTCTAGTTTAATTTTTCAAATTTTTTAAAAGAATACAACATAAAATTGAGAATTTTGTGATTGAAATAAGTCGGAATTTCTAGGTCACCGATTTCTTGTTTAACAGAATTTTCATTTTGCAGAATTTATGTGTAATCGACTTTTTATTTAAAAGAATTCAAATTTAATTAAAATTTAAGTTTTCCTGGGATTCTAGAAACCCTGAATTTATGCCACTTGTTTTCTGAGATGTACTCTTGAAATAGAATATAAAGAAAAAATGTCCATTATTTTATTAGTGATTTTTTACCCTCGAACTCCGTTTTCTCGGTAGATTTGACGAAACATGTGTGTGATTTTAACTTCTTCCTTGCCGGCAGTTGTGCTGGCCAACATAATTCTCGTTTTTGCAACATCTAGTGGCGTTGTAACGGTAGCAGAAATCGCAACTAGAAAAGCAAAAATATTAATTTTAGTCTTTAAAATAGTTTAATCAAATGTGTACTATTTTTAAAAATATTTAATCTAATTAGAACTATTTTTAAAAATGCAGGGATCACAGTGGTCTTTTTATTGTATTTTAGGTAAAAAAAAAAAAAGGATTTAGACTTTAAAAAAGTGGGAATTTATTTTTTAAAAAGGTGATTTGGAAAATCAAGAAAAAAAAACATAACAAGTTTTTTAATACAATAAACTATTTACAAACAGAATTATTAGTAGACACAATTTTTTTTACTAATACAAAACTTCTTTAAGAATAAATAATAAAAAAAATAAAAATTGTCTTTTTTTTTGCTTAAAAGGTAATTAAATTTTTTGAAAAATAATAACTGAAAGAAATGTAAAATGCAACACTGCAAAATTTGTTTTAAAAACATTAGAATATTTTTATGACATTTATTAAAGATATAAAAGTAATTTATAAAATTAAAATAAATGTAGTTTAGAAAACTATCCGGAAAATTATTAAAAAGTATCATATTTCGATTTTATAGAATATAAATTTTAAAATAAACATAAAATGATGTTTATTAATTCAGAAATGATTTGAATTTTTATAAAAATTTGAGAATTTCAGTTTTTTTAATATACATACCGATATAGATAATTATATAAATAAATATATAATATAATTTCTATATGAAATTTCTTGAAATTTTCTTTTTTTTTTCATGTTTTTCTAGAATTTTGGCAGAAATTTATTGGAAAATTTTATAAGAATTTTTATAGGTTTTTTCATAAAATCGTTTCACGTGAATTAATAAAAAAGAAAAAAAGAATGAACTATTACCTATACTTTGTACGTTTAAAGAAGTAAATTATTGATACTAAAAAAATAAGTAGATTGATATATAAAATTGATAAAAAAAGGTAGTTTAAAATTAATTAATAACTTCGACTTTCACTATGACTGTGAAAAAAAAATAAATTTATTGGAAAAAGATAAGAAAATATAGGCTTTTAGGTAATTCTTTTTAAATAAGGGGGAAAAAAAGGGATTAGGTAAAAAAAGGGGAGCAACTGTGATCCCTAAAAATGTTTAATTACCAGAAGCTGCACCACAAAGAGCTCCTTCAAAAGGAGTACATTCTCGATTGACGTATCGTTTATATCGAAGTTTGAAATACTCCCATAATGGCATTTGAGTGAAACCAAATGGCATATCTCGAAGAACTGTACTACCATATCCTCGATAAAGTGTTTTTAAACCTAAGGATTTTATCGAGTCTCCCAATAAAGCTTGTTTCCTCTGCTTTACTACTTCAACAGGCACTCTAATTAAACAGGCAGCCTGCAATTTAATCAACAATTACGTATTTAGAATATTTTATTTTAAAGTGTAGCATTTAAAATATTTCATTTATCAGAATATTGACTCAAACTGCTCAATATCATCAAATTTGAGCTTCAAATCAAATGCTGCTTATAATTTAATTTAGAAAGAAAATCACCTTTTTTTATAAATTTAATTTTATTTTTGAATTTATTACCATTTCACCTGTTGCTGCAGCTCCCATATGTACCATCCAGTGGTATTCATAGGGAATGTGTGGCTGAAGAAATTCCTTTATACCTTCATAAGTTACGAAGAAAAGTGAGGCTGAAATTCAGATCTAATTTAGAGACACATGACTATGTTCTTACTTCTGATTAGTTTAAATCCTAATTTTTACTAAGTAGAATTTTCAAGTCACCGAACTCATATTTAACATAAATTATATACAGTAAAACCTCGATTACTTTATTTGGGTAGGATAAAATTACAAAATTGTGGGATAAAGAAAATAAAACTAAAAAATATAATTACAAAATTTTCAAATTAATAAAAAAAATGAAAAATACCTAACAACAACATGTGAAAGCAATTTAAAACTAATAAAATAATAATTCAAAATTATAGAATGTGAATCCAGAACTTTAGACATAATTGAAAATTTAAGATAATAATTGAAATATAAATGATGAGATTAATTAAAAATTGAGGAAAATAATTGAAAAATAATAAATATAATTGACAGTTGAAGAAGATAATTGAGAAATGAGAAAAAGAATTTAAAAGAGTACGGAATGTATATGGACTAAGAAAAAGTAATTGAAAAAAGATAAGAATAATGGTAAATTAAAAAAAAATTGAAAATCTAGGAAATTAATTAAAAAATTATGAATATAATTAAAAATTGGAAAAAATAAATTAAATTATTATAAAACTAATAAAAATTGAAAAAAAGAATTCAAATTTGAGATAAATAATTGAAGATTTATTAAATTAATTTAAAAATAATATAAAAATTAAAAATTGAAAAAATGAATTTAAAAAAGATGAGAATAATTGAAAAAAAATCCAAATTTATTTATTTATTTATTAATTTATTCAATATCAATATAAATTGATGGAAACAATCAAGAATTGAGAAAGATAATTGAAAATTTAGAAAACTAATTAAAAAATTATGAAGGTAATTTAAAATCGAAGAAATCAATGAAAAGTTTATAAAACAAATTGAACATTGAAGAAAAAAATAATTGAAATCTAAGATTAATAATTGAATAAAATTTTAAAACTTAAAAATTGAAGAAAAATAATTGCAAAATTATAGGAATAATTGAAAATTAAAGACAGTAATTGAAAAATTAGGAAAATATTTGAGAATTGAAGAAAACAATCGAGAATTGAGAAGAATAATATTGAAAAAAATTACAGAATATATATCAAATTAAAGGAAATAATTGAAAAATGGAAAAAAGATTGATAAATTTTTGAAAAATAATTGAAATTTGAGATAAATAATTGAAAATTTAGAAAATTAATTACAAAATACCGAAAGTAAAAATTGTAAATTTGAAAAACATTCTAAAATTCATTATAAAATTGTTTAATTAATTGAAATTTAAAATAAATAACTAAAGAGTTGGTAAATCAGTTAAAAAATAATTTTAAAAATTATAATTTTGAGAAAAAAATTTAAATATTAAAGAAATCAATTTAAACTAGGTGTGAATTCTGTCCATTTCATGGACACTTCGCTTCCAAGGAAGCAAGATAATTTGCTTCCTCATAGAGGAAGCAATAAATTTATTTATAATATAAAAAATAATAATTTAATTTTAAATTAATTATTATTGAAAAAAATGAAAAATCATGAATTATTACGTGGGTTTTTTGTCAATTATATACTTTATATAGGTCAATCGATTCGTTTTGAGACAAGGAATATGATTTTGTAATTCGTTTGGTTGAATTTTTAGTATGAAAAAAATTTCCAAAAACGAGATTTTTTGATGAAAAAAACTGAAAAATCATTAATTATTACGTGAGTTTTTGGTCAATTATATACTTTATATAGGTCAATCGATTCGTTTTGAAACAAGGAATATGATTTTTTCATTCATTTGTCTGAATTTTTAGCATGAAAACATTTTTTGCCAAAAAACGATATTTTCGATGAAAAAAGGTGCTCAAAAAAATTTGATTGGGTATTTTCAAAAATCCCAGTGTCCAAATTTAGATATTTGTGAGCTTCATATGTCATCCAAATTTTATTAAAATCCGTTAAAGCGTTCTCGAGATATCCTGGCGACAAAAAATTTACCACATACACACACACATACACACACACACACACACAAACACACATCCGGACATTTTCTCAGGAATGAAAATTTGAACTTTTCAGATGAAACTGAGTCGATTTACACTATTTTTGGAAAATCGAAAAGCTTAACGATCACAACGCTTCCTCTATGAGGAAGCAAAATGATGGAAATAATTGAAAAATAATACAAATAACTGAAATTTGAGATTAATAATTTAAAATGTAGAAAGTGTATGAAAAAAAATTTTTCAATACTAAAAATTGGAGAACATATGTATTTTTAAAATTATAGAAATATTTGAAAATTAAAGAAAATTAATAAAATTTATGGAAAATAAGTAATAAAATTACAAAACATTTTTGAAATTTAATAAAATAACTGAAAAATGATAAACACAATGAAAAAATGATAAAAAGAATTAGAATGTAACAAAATAATTGTAATTGGAAATTAATTGAAAAATAATGAAAATATTTAGTAAGTCGAAAAAATAAATTTAAATTGATGAAAATAATTAACAGTTTATGAAAATAATGAAATACTAATATAAATAAGTATGAAGTGTATGAAAAAATTAAAAAATGACAAAATTATTTGTAAATTGAAGAAAATAATTGAAATCCGAGATGAAGAACTGAAAATTCAGGAAATCTATTGAAACATAATTTAATAAATTAAAAATTGGAGAAAATTATTTAAACTAGGTGTGAATTCTGTTCATTTCATGGACACTTCGCTTCCAAGGAAGCAAAACAATTTGCTTCCTCATAGAGGAAGCAATAATTTAATAATATTTTAAATATTTTAAGTTAATAAATCAGCAAAAAAATTAAGTTAAGTGCAAAAAAATGAAAAAACATCAATTAATTTACGAATTTTTGATCAATTATAAAAGTTATATAGGTCAATCGATTCGTTTTGAGATAAGGAATATGATTTTTGTATTCATTAAGTTGTATTTTTAGCATAAAAAAATTTTTTGGCAAAAAACCATTTTTTTCGATGAAAAAAGGTGCTCAACAAAATTTGATTGGGTATTTTCAAAAATCCTTGTGTCCAAATTTAGATATTCACGAGCTTAAAAAGTCATCCAAATTTTATTGAAATCCGTTGAAGCGTTCTCGAGATATCCTGGCGACAAAAAACGCTACACACACACACACACACACACACACACACACAGACAGACAGACATCTGGACATTTGCTTAGGAATGAAAATTTCCGCTTTTTAGATGAAAATTAGTCGATTTAGACTATTTTTGGAAAGTCGAAAATCTTAACGATCACAAAGCTTCCTCTATGAGGAAGCAAAATTATAAAAATAATTAATAATTGAAATAATATGTCAATTGTCAATTCGTACTAATCCAATTTCGGACAAATAAAGATTCTGTTAAATAAATATTCTGGTATTTAAAAAATCGATTAATCTAAAATTCTGTAAAATAAAAATTCTTCTAAATGAAAATTTGTTTGAATTGGAATTTTTTAAAATGAAAAGTTAGTTAAAAGGATTTTTGTAAAATGAAAATTCTGTTAAATATGAATTCGGCGACCTAAAAATTCTGTTAGGTCAAAATTCGGATTAATTTATGTTTGAAAACATATTTGAAAATGTGAAATTTCGACTAAAAGACGAATAAGACGATTCTTCCTAATGAAATTATATGAAATAAATATTCTAAATAATTAATTTTAGAACTTAAACATACGTCCCCTACTCAGTGGTGACTTTAATCTAGGTGTACATAATTAAATTAATTAATTTAAAGACTGCTTTTTTTTAAATTACCAGAAGGTGCCGATCCTATCATCACCGGCACAATACCCTGATAAAGGCGTTTAAACCCGCCTGATTTCATAAATCCATGCTGACTCTGCAATCTCGTTTTTAGAGTATCTATTGGAAAAAATACGAGGTCGCATATCGTTCCTGCAAATGCCCCTGACTGAAATACAAGAAATTATTTTTATCTCAATTTTATGTTAACTAAAAAATATTGATAATCGCAATACAATCGTATAGAATAAATCCTAAAAGAAGTATTGGCATTTTATTTAATCAATCAAATTTTACGATTTTTTTGTAATTCTTATTAGTAATCCAGGGTTGCTACGTTTCTGGAAAACCTGGAAAAGCCGCGGAATTTTATAAAATTTTGTTTTAAAAAATTAATTTAATTACCTTTTTTCACACATTTTTTTCGTATTTTTTTTATCAATTGTCCATTATTTTCTTCATTTCTAAATTATTTTCTTTAATACTATTTACTTATTTCGTTATTTTGTAATTTTTCTTTCAATTATCAATTATTTTCTTCAATTTTCAATTATTTTATTCAATATTCAATAATTCTCGCCTTTTTTCAATTTTCAATTATATTTTCATATCTCAATACAATTCTTCAATTATATTATTTCTACAATTATTTCCAACAATTTTATTTATAATTTTCTTAATTATTTTCAATTATTTTGTTCAATATTCAATAATTCTCGCCTTTTTTCAATTTTCAATTATATTTTCAAATCTCAATACAATTCTTCAATTATATTATTTCTACAATTTTATTATTTCCAACAATTTTATTTATAATTTTCTTTGGTTTTCAATTGACAATTTAATTTTCTCCTTCAATTTCATAATTATTCTTTAATAGTAAAATTGAATTTTACTCTCACATAAATTATTCTTTAGTAACTGTCAAGTATTTTCCTTGATATTTAATTATTTTCTTAATTTTGTAATTTCTCCTTCAATTATCAATTATTATCTTCAAAATTCAATTTAATTCTTTCATTATCAATTTATTTCTTCAATTTTCGTAATTTTCTTCAATTTTAAATTATTTTGATCAAACATAATTTTTTTTTTAATTTTCAATCCAATTCTTCAATTTTACAACTAAATTATTTTCTCCAATTTCAATTCAATTTTTCAATTTCAAATTATGTTCTTTAATGTTAAAAAATTCTCACTTTTTATCAATTGTTCCTTTCGGTTATCAATGTTTCCTTAATTTTAAATTCATTTGTTCAATTATTTTTTTCTATTTGCAATTATTTTCATCAATTATTCCTATAATATCCATATTTTCAATTATTTACTTTAAATTTAATATTTAATTTTTTAAATTAATGTTACCAATTGTATATTATTTTAGCCATTTTTGAGTTCAATTTTCAAATATTTACGTTATTTTTCAGATATTGTCTTCAATTGTGCAATTATTCTCATTATTTTTTAATTATTTATTTCAATTATTAATTATTTTCTTCAATTTTTAATTATTTCCTGCAATTTTGTAAATTCCCATTTATTTTTTTTAAATACCTATTATAATTATTCCTTAACTTTTCAATTATTTTATCTTGTTGCCTAAAATATTCTCGACAGTTTACAAATTTTATTTTCAATAGAAAATTATTTTATTTATTTCTAAATTATTTTCTTCAATATTTAATCATTTTCGTCATTTTGTAATTTTTTTTTTATTCTGTTAAAATTTCCATTTAATCCCCAATTTTCGATTTATTTCTTGAATTTTTAATTACTTTCTTCAAATTTCAATTCCATTTGTCAATTTTCAATTATTTTGTTTAACATCAAAAAATTCTCGCCTTTCTAAAATTAATTTTGTTGACTTTCAATACATTTCTTTACTTTTAAATTCAATTGTTCACTTATTTTCGTTAATAATCAATTTTTTTCAAATTCCAATTCTTTTTTTTATTTTAAATTATTTTCTTCTGTATTCAATAATTCTCGACATTTTTCAATTACTCTTTTCAATTTTTAATTATATTCTTTAAATTTCAATTCCATTCTTTAATTTTTAATTGCTTTTTTCAATTTCAATTATTTTATTCAGTTTTAATTTTTGTTTTCTATTTTTAATCCAGCTGTTAAGTGTGCAATTATTTCCAACAATTATTCCTATAATTTTCTTAATTTTTGATTTGCAATTATTTTCTTTAAACTTAATTTTTTTTATTAAATTTTTACAATAATTTTTTTCAGTTGTTTATTAAACTAGTCATTTTTTGAATTTTGTTTTACATTGTCAATTATTTTCGTCATTTTTTAGATATTTCTTTCAATTATTTCTTTCAATTATTAATTATTTTCTTTAATTCTTAATTGTTTTCCAGAATTTTTCAATTATTTCCTGCAATTTTCAGTTATTATCTTAAAGTTTTATAATTATTCTTGTAATTTTTCCAATTTTTTTTCAATTGTACATTATTTTCGTAATTTTTCAGATATTTGCTTCAATTTCGTGATTATTCTCGTAATCTTCATTATTTGCCTTTGCAAAATTTTATATTTGGTCATGGAATTTTTTTAAAAAAATGGTCTTAAAAACCCGGAAGTCATGGAATTTTGAAATTTCGAAAACGTAGCAACCCTGTAATCGTTCTATTTAAATTATTTAAAAATTTTAATTCTTACTAAAAAGTTAATTTGTTATTAATATAATAATAAAACTAACGTTATAAATTCAAGGTTATGTTTTGTTATCCGCAATCTGATAAATTTTTAATATACTTACGATCATAGAACTAAGAAAAACATTTCTCGCATGATTTTCATTTATTTTCTTATCTTCACGATACATTGTTGTTTGTATATATATTATTCACTAAAATGACTTTCATGAAATAAGTATTTGGCGTGTTTTGTATAACTTTGGATTTTAATAAATTTAATCTAGTAATTGTTGTCATAGAAGAGAAACAGTAATGCCACATAATCGAGAATCTAGAAGAATGTTAAATAATACATTTTTAGTAAAAAATCACTTCAAAAATTTGAATAAAGACGAAAAAAGTTTTTTTAGTACCACAAGAAACGAATGAACACGTGCACATTGTGTAATCAATTTGTACTAACCTAACCTTTCTTGGATTGACGTGTCGTCTGCTTGTCGTCTGCTACAACGCCATTTCTGTTGTTGTCAAAACGTCAGAAAAAAACAGCAATTTTCTGTCATGCGTATTTCGGGAAAACTTAATCCCCACTTCAAGTATTTCCCGATCACGAGAAACGGTGGAAAACCATAAAATGATCTAAACTAAAAAGAAAAGAAAAAATTCAGTGACAACGTGGAAGTGCATATGGAAATAATCAGAATTATTGCACGAGATTTTCCTCAAGTTCTTAATCATTTGGAGGAAAATGATGAAAGAGCAGTGGTTCCAACAATTGTACAAAATCTTTTCATCACATAGCACAAAAGTGACAACGTCAAAAAATGATATCATTGTTCTAAAAGTCGGCGCAAATCTTATATAACCTCAAAACTGTTTTGATATTTTGCCACGAATTTTTATTGTTTTTAAAATGGCACCTAATATTTTAAAAAGCAGCTTGCAAAACGCTTCATTTAGTATAGTTTTTCAGGTAGGTTTTTTTCAATTATTTAATTATTATTTTCGTTTTTAAATTTTAAGATATTTTTAACTCTTTTCTATCTGCAACAATTAATTACATTCTTTTGTTTATCTGCAAGTAAACTACCTCCTTTTTTATTATAAAAGATTAGACAAATCTTTCAGAATAATTCTCTAAATATAATTTTGTTTGTAGATTCTTTGTCGTGGCGTTACATTCCTGTTAAACGCCTTTACAGTTCGACATGTAGGTCAAGATGTGTTAGGAGTTATGAATGTTCGATTGTTACTATTGGAATCAATGATTCTTTCCTTGTGTAAAGAACCATTTTTTAAAGCATGTTTGACAAATACAGCTGAACATAATTGGGCTCAAGTTGTAAATATTCTCTGGCTAACGTAAGTTTTAGTTTATTTATTTACTAATTTAATGATAATGATATCCTGGCGAAAAAAAAATTTTTGTTTCTTTTACGTGTTTTTTAAAAATTTACTGTACTTGTAAAAGAATATTCTGAATTATTTAAAAATGCAAAAAAGGAAATTTTTTTGCATAACTAGCACCAGGGAGTCTAGCAATTCGGGAAAATGACTGGAACTTAATATATATGATATTAAAATCTAGAATTTGGAAAAAGATCTGGGATTCTTAAAAATGTCCGACAATTTTTAAGAAATTCAAAAAATTTGAAAATCAATCATTAAAATTTCAACCTTGTATTCTTCAATTACTTCAAAATTAGAATTTCAAATGGCCAAAATGCAATCTAAAAATTTTAGACAGCAAAAAAGTAACAAATAATACTAAATTGTTAATAATTCCAAGTCATTTTAATTAAAATAAATTCCAAACTTTAGTTAAATCAAATTTAAATTTATTCAAACTTTCAAATTTTTATTAATTTCAATTTCAATAGAAACAATTAATTGTTTTCCATTCCATTTTATTTTACTTTTAATATTTACAATTTTTTCTAATTTTCTAACTTTATCATTCATTTTTTCCTTCTTTCAAATTTCCTTTTTCTCGAGTTATATATTTTCTTTCATTTTCTTCTCTTTACGCAAATTATTTCAGTTTATTTTATACAATTTTATTGTTAAAACATAGAGGTAAATTTATTAATTTTCATACGCCGGTAGGAGATTTAATTTTTTCTCCAAATTTATGATTTTTTTTAGATTCACTAGTTTTTTGTAAATTTTCTTTATATTTTGTTTATTTTTCTCAAATTTGTTTACTTTTTCATAAAAATTTTAGATTTTATGATTAAATAAAAAAAATGTATTGTTAGAATTGTCTTAAAAATATATTTAATGTTTTAAACTTTCTCTTTTTCTTAGAGTTGTTTCCAATTAATTTTAAAATTTTCTTCATTCTGGGGATAATTTGTTAATAGTTGTTATTTTTAAAGAAATATTTTATTCTTTTTCTATACTTTTAACTTATTTTTCTTACTTTTTCTCATTTTGTTCTTTAAATTAAAAAAAAAATTTCTGTTTTCAAAATATTGCTTTATTATTTTTATTTGATGTTCTTTGTTTTTTCTATTCCTTAAAACTTTTTAACTTCGCCTTAAATTTCTTTAGTTTTCCTTTAATTTATTCGATCTGTCATAATTATGTTAATCACTTTTGAACTTATAATAATTTCATTATGTAGTAGTATTTTTCCCTTCGTTATTTTTATAAAAAATAAACTTTTTTCGATTTCTGGAAGAAGGTTAAAAAACAGACACACTATTTTTTTAAATTTGACGACGTTTCGGTGTCGTGATTTTCGTTAGTTTTTGTCTGATAATTCCTAATATTTTCAAAATATTTATTTGGTATATTTTTCTGTACTTTTGAAATTTATTAAATTGTACAAATTTCATTTTATAGTAATTTTTCATTTTTGTCATCATTTTTCCATCTTTTAAAAAGATTTTTCTTTTTCTCAAAAATGCCTAATTTCTTTTTATTTAATTTCTCACTTTTAAAACAAATTTATTTATTATCTTCTGCTTAATTTAAAAAAAAATTATTTTCTCGTTAGTAAAATTTTAACGTTTTTTCATGAATTTTCTTATTTATTTTTTTAATTTGACACATATCCTTAAATATATTAATTTTTTGAAAAAAATTTCTTTACATTTCATTGTAATTTTAATTCTTGATTTTTTGAATTTTAATACTTATATTTAAAAACATAATATTTTTTCCGAATTTACTGTCTATTCTCTGAATAATTTTCTTAACTTCTTCACTTTTAAAACAAGTATTTATTAATTGTAGACTTTTCAATGATATTTTTACATTTTCTTTTTGCTATTAATTTTCCCATTTTAAAGTAGTTTCTTATTTTTACGTTTATAATTAATGTTTTTAATAGTTTCTGCTATTTTATTTTTATTTCTTAATTTCTTAGCTTTTTTTAAGATTTTTATTTGTTCATTGTTCATTAAATGTTCTCAATTTTTTTTTATTTATTTAGTTTTTGAGTCTTTTTCTGTAATTTCTTTATTCTTTCGTTGATTTTTTTTTATAGTATTTCGAATGTTTAAATTTTTTAAAGTTATTTTTGTTTGGCCCTTTGATATTTTTGGTTTTAAATAGATACTTTTTAGAAAATGCATTAAAATTGATTAAAATTTATAATATATCAGTTTAAATAATTTTAATTTCATTATATATATAAATCTACAATTTTTTTCTATAACTTTCAACAGTTTTCAATATACAATTATTCCATTAAATTTTAAAATTATTACTTAATTTTTTAAAATTGTGTTGTTCTGCTGTCGATTATTCTTGCCACTTTTTGAATTTTTCTTTCAATTGTCAATTATTTTCTATAATATTAAATTATTTTAGTCATAATTAAATTGTTTATTCTCCCTTTTACGGGCTCGAAGGGCTCCCGTTCCCTTTACAATATTCTTACATACTATATACATCGATTCTTAACCTACATCGCCAAACGCAATTCTACCATCTACGTACTCTCTTCTAGTGCCAGGGCTTCCGTTTCCTAACCGTAGTGCTCTCATAAGCGAGCCTCGCGACTTTACTTACTCTTTACTATTTATTCCATCCATCTTTTAATACCCCGTTCCTAATCTCATTCTCTCTCTCCGTTCTTCTAGTTCCTTCATCCATACTTCCCCTTGCCCACTTTCATCCAAAACCCAACCTACACACTCCCCTATGCCCTTTCCTTCCTCATTCACTCCAGTACATCTATCCAACACATGCGCCCAATCCTCCACCTCAAACCCACATACCCTACACATCTTCTCCTCCTCATTCATCCAATATCTGCACTCTTTCATACCCTCACCCATCCTAAACCTTAACACCCTGTTCCATTTTTTCTCTTTCTTCCATGCATTCAAATACCTTGGTACACCTTCATTCTTCACCATCCCATACCATCTGTTGTATCTAGACTCCTTGATTTTCTCCCATCTCTCCTCCTGATCCTTTTCCCTCATAAGCTTTTCCAATTCCTCCCAACCCCTCACCTTCATTCCTTTTTCCTCCTTTCTTACCACCCATCTATCTCTCTCCCAACCAATTCTACTCTCCGTCCCATTCTCCTCTCTTTCCCTAACAGCCTTCCAACACAACTGTGCTATTCTACTACCCCCTCCATTCCTTAGCTTCTCCTCAAAACCCCATACTCTTTTCCTTTGCCTCACCATCATTTTATCTCTACTCAGTTCCTCTCGGATCATATACCCTGGGCAGCTTCCACTCACCCCCATCACCCACCTCAGAAACCTTTCATGCAACCGTTCAACCAACCCTCTCTCTCTCCATCCCCATATTTCCACCCCATAACTGACTACAGACCACACCAACGCATCAAACATCCACACTCTTCTTTTCCAATCATTCTTAAACCTTCTCTTCCCTATCCCCCACACTTGTCCCATAACTTTACTAGCCTTTTCCACTCTCTTCCTCACATTCAACTCATTCGATCCATTCGACTCAAACCAATATCCTAAATAACAAAATTCATTCACCTCTTCCACCACCTTCCCATTCAATCTCAGCACCTCCCCTCTCACATCCTTCCTTTTCCTGAATCTCACCACTTTCGTCTTATCCACATTCACCCACAAGTCTCTCTCACACACATACTTCTCAAATTCACTCATTAACAACCTCATTCCACTCATATCCTCCGCAAGCAACACTATATCATCCGCGTACGCCAGGGTATATATCCTCGATCTCCCTAGCACTACTCCTCCTTTCCCTCTCCTCCATAGCCTTTCCTCCAAATCCGCTATCAACAAATTGAATAGCAAAGGACTCAGAGGACAGCCCTGCATTAACCCTCTTCCCAGCCAGAATTCCCTCCCATATTTCCCTCCCACTCTAACCTTTACTCTTGAGTCTTCATAAATCTCTTTTATCCTCTCTATCATACTCTCCTCTATTCCTCTATCCTTTAAGACCTTCCATAGAACCCCCCTGTTAACTGACGGGAATGCCGATTTGAAGTCGACAAACACCGCCACCACTTTTCCCCCTTTTTTCTCTAATCCCCTGCTCACTAAGTGATTCAGCACATATATATTGTCCATCGTCCCCATTCCCTTTCTAAATCCCGTTTGATTATGTGGGATGCACCCTAGCCCTTCCACCTTCTTTTCTAGTCTACTCCTGATTACCTCCGCATAAACCTTATACACCACTGGCATCAACGTGATTCCCCTATAATCTCCCACATTTCTTCCTTCCCCCTTCTTTACTATAGGCACTATCACCCCTGTCTTCCACTCCTCCGGCCATCCTTTCCCTATCCATACATCTTTGATCACTTTCCATATCTCTTCCCTTACTCCTTCCCCCCCATACTTCAATTCCTCATTTTCCATTCCTTCCATCCCAGCTGCTTTATCCCTCTTCAGTTTATCTATTGCCCTTCTGACCTCCTCCCTACTAACCTCTTCCTCTCCCTCGACCCTCCCTCTTACTTTCCTGCCCTCTCCCCTAACTCTCACCCCTACCCCTCCGTACATCTCCTTAAAGTATCTCGTCCATTCCTCTAAGCTAATCTCTTGATTTATCTCCTGTCTTTTCCTCCTCTCTCTATTTATTACTTCCCATTCTTTGCCCTCTCTTATCGCCTTTTCCACTCTCTCCATAAACTTCTTCCTATCTAATTCCCTCTTCATCTCTAAAAGCCGTCCGTGCACTCTATGCCTCCTATTATATTCTCCCTTATCTAACTATCCTTTTCTCCAGTTCCTTATATCCTCTCTTAACGCCTCCTTACTCCTTTCACACTCCTCATCCCACCATCCCCCGTACCCCAACACTTCTTCCTCTAATTCCCTTCCTATCTCCTCCTTCGCGACCCCTATTCTCTTTCTTAGACCTGACAATCTGTCCTCAACTCCAATTTCCCTTGTCTCTTCTAAATCCCACTCTTCCATTTTAATCTGATACTTCTTTAAGCTATCCTCCTTCCATTTTCCCATCCTCTTTACCCTCCTTTCTCTTTTCCCCCCTACCTTCTTTTTCGTCTTTTCTTTCTCGGCCTTGAATTCTATCACCACTGGGAAGTGATCCGACCACACCTCATTACCCACTTCTTAAATTATTTTAGTCATTTTGTAATTTTTCTTTCAATTAACAACTATTTTTTTAAAATTTCAATTTAAATGTTTCATCCTTAATTGAATTCTTTAATCTTCAATTTATTTCTTTAATTTTCATTTATTTTCTACAATTCGTTTCATTATTTTCATCAGATTTCAACTAACAATTTATTATTCTCCTTCAATTTTATGGTTATTTATAAATTTTGTTCAAATGCCGATTATTTTCACCATTTTCGAATTTTTTTTTTAATTGTTAATTTTTTTTTTTAATAGTTGATTTTTTTGGCATATTGTAATTTTTCTTGTAATTATCAATTATTTTCATGGAATTTCCATTTAATTCTTAAATTTATAATTTATTTCTTCAACATTTAATTACTTTCTTCAATTCTTAAATATTTTCTTTAATTTTCAATTATTTTTATCGATTTTTAATTAATTCCTCAATATTAAAAAATTCTCGGGTTTATTCAATTATTTTTTTCACTCATAAAATTTTTTTAAACTTTCAATTCCATAATATCATTTAATTTTAGAACTATTCTGTTCAATACTTAGTTATTTTCTTTTATTTAAATTTCAATTTTCAATTATTTTCATTAATATTAAAAAATTATCTACTTTTTTCTATTATTTTTTTCATTATCATTAAGTTTCTTTAATTTTAAATACCATTGTTCGATTATCGATTATTATTATGTTTTTCAATGTTCAATCTAGTTGTTAAATGTATAATTATTTACAACAATTCCACAATTTTCAATTATTTCCTACAACTTTTTCAATTTTTAACTATTATCTTCAAATTTTATAATTATTCTTTGATTTTTAAATTATTTTATTCGGTTGTGTACGAATCTAGCCATTTTTTGAATTTTGTTTTCAACTGTCTATTATTTTCGTCATTTTGTAATTTTTGTTTTCAAATATCAATTATTTTTTCTAATTTTAAATTTTATTCTGAAATTTTCAATTTACTTCCCCAATTTTTTTTTTATTTTCTTCAATTTTAATTATTTTTATCATTTTTAACCCAGTTAAAAATTAATGTTGGTAGTTTTAAATAGTTTCCTGATAATTAGTTTTTTTCAAATTTTATTTTTATTTTATTTTAGGGTGCCGATTAGTGGTATGGCCTCTCTAATTCTCGGATATATTTGGCTCTCTCTTTTATCAACAACTGAGGAATTGCCATCGTATTATACATTTGCAGTCTGGGCAGTTGCTGTTTCATGCATAATTGAACTATCTTCTCTAGTAGTTCAATTAGTTTCCAGCGCATTTTTATTTGTCAGACTGAGGGTATTTTAACATATTTATATCAAACATTTAAACTAACTCAAGCTTATCAATTACGTGCTTTAAACTAAATATTACCATGTGTTTTTTAAATTTTAGATAGTTCTGGATTCTATTATGATTGCCCTTCGAACTTTTACGTTTGTTTGCTTTATAATTTACAATCCAGAAAATGCTTTGCTTGCATTTGGAGTAGCCCAACTGTTAGCAGCAATTTTTTATACCACGAGTCATTACGTTTACTTCCACTATTATATTAAAAATTTGAAAAAGGATAAAAGTAAGTTAAAGAGAAGGATGTCCTTAAATGAAAATGAAGAATATGTCCTGTCGGAATTCCCATTCAAAACGATAAAAGACTTTTTCCCTGGGCAACTAAAAAATGAGGTACGTCTTCTTTTGTGTTTATTTGCAGGGTGTCTAGCGAATTTGTAAAAAAATTCAGGAATTTTCAAAATAATATTAATAATATCTCCCAAGTTATTATAATTTGAATAAATTTGAAATCTAAATTAATTATCAAACTTTAACAATTTTTTCCCCCTTTTTTGCAATAGAGTAGAGTATTTTCTCGAATTGTCTGATTTTCTTAAGATTTGCTCATATTTTTGTAAATTTACTAAATTCAGGGTGTCTACCGAAACATGATTTTCCAATTCCCGGTTTTCCCGGATCTAAAATCAAATTTTTCCCGGATTTCTTTTATGTATGATTAATAGCTATAATATTAAAATAGTGAAAAAATTAAGTGCGTAATATATAAGTTTTTAAGCTAAAATTGATCTTTGAAGAAAATAATTCCAAAATGGCAAAAATAATAGAAATTTGAAGGAACAAAATGAAAGATGACGAAACTAATTAAAAATTTGAACAAAAGACTTGGAAAATGACAAAAATAATTGAAAAATGTAAAACAAAATAAAAATTTGATGTCAATACATAATTAAAGAATTGGAGAGAAAATTGACCATGAAAGAAAATAATTAAATAATTGAAAAATCATAAAATTAATAGAAATTTGAAAAAAATACTTGAAAAATGATAAAGATAATTAAAATTAAAAAAAAATTGAGAAATAACAAAAATAATTGAAAATTACAAAAATAATCAAAAAATGGAACAAATAGTCGAGAAATGACAAAAATAATTGAACCTTGAAAAAAATGTAAGATGATAAAACTAATTTAAAATTATGTAATGTAAACAATTTATGATTTGAAAAAAAGACGTAAAAAATGACATAAATAATTGAAAAATGGAGAAACAAAATAAAAATTAGAAATCAATAACTTTTTCTCTTTTTTTTTTTACTATAAGTAGCATCTTATAGAACATTTTGTCGCAAAATATTTGTACACGCATTATGTAATTGGGTTCCATAACCCGTTTGTTATCTAAATAAATAAATAAATAAATAATTGAAAAATTGGAGATAAAAATTGACGTTTAAAGAAAATAATTAAATAATGACAAAATAATTGCAAAATCCCAAAAAATTTGAAATTTGAAGAAACTACTTGAAAAATGATAAAAATAATTAAAGTTAAAAATAAAAAGCAATTGATAAATGACAAAAATAATTGAAAAATGAAAAAATTAAATTTAAATTAAAGTAAGAAATTAAAGAATCCATGACAATAATTTAAAGATATAAGAAAATAAGTTAAATTTGGAGAAAGTAATAAAAAATGTTGAAAATATTGATGATACTTGAGAAATGACTAAATTATTTGAAAATTTTAAAAGCAATTAAGAAATGAGAAAAATAATTATAATAGGAAAAATAATCGAGAAATAACAAAAAGAACAGAAATTCGAAGAAAATAATTGAGAAATCACAAAAAATTTAAATTTGAAGGTAATATGTGAAAAATAACAAACATAATAAAAATTTGAGACAAATAATTGAAAAGTGACAAAACTAATTAAAAATTAAGTAAAAAATAAAAAATTTGAAGAAAAGACTTGAAAAATGATAAAAAATAATTAAAATTTGAAAAGAAATTGAGAATTGACGAAAATAAATGAAAATTGAAGTATGAAATTAAAAAATTCATGACCATAATTTAAAGATATAAGAAAATAAATACAAAATTTGGAGAAAGTAATAAAACAACGTTGAACAAAGATAATAGGTACATGAAAAATAACAGAAATGATGAAAATTTGAGATAAATAATTGAATAATGACATTAATGATTGATAACTGGTGTAAATAATTAAAAGAATGTAAAATTGAATAAAAAAATTGAAATTTGAAAAAAAAATAATTGTCAATTGGTGTAAAGTATTTAAAAATTGTTGATACATATTAATAAAATTATTGAAGAAAATTGCTGAAATTTAAAAAAAAAATTGAAAACTGTGTAATAAATTGAGAAACTGATGACCATAAAAAAAAAGATTGAAAATAATTATTGAAATATGATAAAAATAATTTTTAAATATTAAAACTAATAGAAATATGCAGAAAATAATTAAAAAATGATAAAAATAATTTAAATTTGATGGAAAAATTGAAAGACGACGAAAGTAATTGACAATACTGGTTTAAAAATTAAAAATTTGTAGACATTAATTAAAAACTTGAAAAAGCAATTAAAATTAGAAGAAACTAAATAAATAATGTCAAAATTTATTGAAATTTGAAGAACATAATGGTATATAATAATAATAGATAATTATTGTTTTACTAAGAAAGTGAGAAAAGTGATTTTTTTTAAAGTGGGTAATAGTAAGTGATTTTAAAAAAGTGCATAAAAATGAGAAAAGTAAGTCACTGGCAGCCCTGAAAATGCTCAAATTCGCTTGAAACTTGTTACACTTTTACTCTGCGATATTGGATTCGCCATTTTGAATTTTAAAAAATTGGTAAATCTGATATCGTTTTCACAATCAGAGACTTCGAAAACGAGTAATAAGTTTCAAGCGAATTTGAAGAACTATGAAAACGAATTAGCTGCAATTTTTAGAAATTCCCGGATATAATTTTTTTTCCCGGCAATTTCCCGGGTTTTTCCCGGTCGAACTAAAATCCCGGCAAAATTCCCGGTTTTTCCGGAATTCCCGGTGAGTAGACACCCTGTAAATTTAATATTTTTCAATTATTTTTATTATTATTTACAATTTGTTTTTATTTCGATTAAACCTTTCTTCAATTTTTCCTTAATTTTTATTAAATGTCCCCCTATTTTTTCTTATTTTGAATTTCTGACTTATTTTTAAACATTATGTTTTTATTGAAATTTTGATATTTTTTACAGACTTAATGATTAGTTTTTTTTAAACAATTTTTCTTGTTTCATTTTCAGGAGTCCTCTTTATTTGGAAAATTGGGCGCTCTGACGAGGAGTTTTTTCGGACAAGGTAGTTTGAAACTAATATTAACCGAGGGTGAAAGACTGATTATGACAATCATGCCTGTACTAACATTTAAAGAACAAGGAGCATATGAACTAGTTAACAATTTAGGCTCCTTAGCCGCAAGATTCATTTTCCGTCCTATTGAAGACAGTGGATATTTTTATTTTACTCAAATGGTCAAACGAGACAAACCATTAAAGGAACAAAATCCTGTAAGTTAATCAGCACAAGAATAATTAAATTACTCCTAATCAGTTATAATTTTGTAATTAATATTTATTGCCAAGACCTAATTAATAAAAGAACATACAAATTTGCAGGAAACAGTACAAGAAAGCGTGAATGTTTTGATGAATCTTTGCTCTGCAGTTACTTCTATCGGTTTGATTGTTTTAGTATTTGGACAATCGTATTCTTCTTTGTTATTATGGCTGTACGGAGGTGCAAAATTAATTAACGAATCCTTGCCAGTATTTTTATTAAGAACTCACTGTTTAGCTGTTTTATTATTAGGAATCAATGGAGTAACGGAGTGTTATACAAACGCGACTGCTGACAGCAAAACAATCAATAAAAATAATATTGTCATGATTTGCGAGTCGATTGTTTTTCTAGGAGCGTCGTACATATTTGTTTTATTATTTGGACCAGTAGGTTTCATATTTGGAAACTGCGTTAATATGGGACTCAGAATTATTCACTCGGTTCTATTTATTAACAGACGACATCGAGATATTAATTACCAGCCACTTCGTGGTCTTATTCCCAAACCTGTATTTAGCTTCTCGTTAATATTTGCCGCTCTAATAACCAACATTTCTCAAGTAAGCTAAAATTTAAATATTCAAATAAATATTTATAAATATAAAGGTTGATTAACAAAATTATTTGCGTGATATTAGATTTTTATTTACATATTTTGGTTTCAGGCGTTTTTTTTCCCGGAAGCAAAACTATTCCACTTTTTTATCGGAGGAGTATTATTTCTAATTGTGATTTGTTCCTGGGCCTACGAAAATCAAGATTTAATTCGACTGGGTTTAAACAGATGGTACGACAGAAGAAATGATCACAGGAAGAGAGAATGACCCTGAATTTTAACTCGTACAAATTAATTATTGTATCACAAAATTCCAAACGAAACTTTACAAAACATCGTATCTGTATATTTATCAAATGATAATATATTTAATTTTATATAAATACGAAGTATCACGATTCATTTACCTCGATTTATTGGTTTTAAGCTAATCCAGCCTATATCCAATTATAAAAATTATACACACAATCAGTCACTTTTGTTGAATGATTATTATGATGATTAAAATTACTTCAGCTTGAGATAGTTTTGTATATTGCTCCGACAACTGGTCCTTCACGTTGTATTATACACTGTCTGTAAAATGGAATTTTAGATTATATAAACAGGTCTTTTTAGGCTGATTAAAACAACTTTTATACTATACTAATCTTCAAATTTCATAGTGTTTTAAAATATTTTTTATAAAAAAAAAACCACTTTTTTATGAAATTAAATTGCTGGTCAATTTCTCGGATTTCCAGGTCATAAATTTTCGAACAATTAAAACAGTATTTTTTATTTTGCGAAATTCGACTTTATATTTAAAATATAACTTTATACTTAAATCTAAAATTTACATATTCTTATAATGTTATTAATTATAAAAAGCTTAAAAAGCTTTATTATTACAAAATATTAAAATATAAATTTTTTGACAATAATTTACATTAAATATTTCAAAAGAATTACGTATTATAATTCCACAAGCAACATTAACTTTAACATTAACAATTACACAAGTGAAAAGAATAGTTTCAAAAATTAAACAATACGTATTAAATTTAAACAAAATAGTTGAAAATTATAGGAATAACTGTTGGAAATAATTGCAAATTGAACAACTGGATTAAAAATCGAAAAAAATAATTGAAATTGAAGAAAATAATAAAGAAATTGAGGAAATAAATTAAAAAGTTAAGAATTAAATTAAAATTTGAAAAAATAATTGATAATTGAAAAACAAATTACAAAATTTTAAAAAAATGGCTACATTTATACATAACTGAACAACTTAATTTTAAAAATCAAAGAACAATTATAAAGTTTTAAGATAATAATTGAAAATTGAAAAAATTGTAGGAAATAATTAAAAATTGCTGAAAATAATAAATAATTGAAGGAAATAGTTAAAAAATGTCGAAAATAATTGAAAAATTAAAGAAAATATGTGAAAAATGACGAAAATAACTGTAAATTGAAAACAAAATTCCAAAAATGACTAGATTAATAAACATCTGAAAAAAATACTTGAAAAAATTAAACAAAAAATATTGAATTTAAACAAAATAATTGCAAATTGAAAAATTAAGCAAATTATAAGAATAATTGATGGAAATAATTGCACATTTAACAAATGGATTGAAAACCGAAAAAAATAATTAAAATTGAAAAAAATAATTGAAAATTGAAGAAAGTAATGAAAAAATTGAAGAATGGAATTCAAATTTAAAGAATGTACTTAAAAATTAAAAAAAAAATAATTGAAAAAAGCTAAAAATTAATGAATATAGAAAAAAACAATTGAAAACTGAAGAATGGAAACAGAAATTGAACAATGTAATTAAAAATTAAAGAAAATAATTGAACAACTTTATTCAAAATTAAAGAAATTTAATAAAAATCAACAAAAAAAATAATAGGAAAAAAGCGATAATTTTTTAATATTCAAGTAAATAATTGAAAATTAAAAAGTGGAATTTAAATTTGAAGAAAATAACTACGAAGTGAAGAGAATAATTTCAGAATTGAATAATTGAATTGGCATTTTAAAACAATTTTATGGGTGTGAAAAATAATTCAAATTATTTAAGAATTATTCAATATTAAGGAATTAATTGAAAATCGATAAAAAAAACTTAAAAATTAAAGAAAGTATTTGAGAATTGCTGAAAATAATTAAAAATTGAAGAAATAAATTGGAAATTACAAAATTAAATGGAAATTTCAAGAAAATAATTGATAATTAAGAGAAAAATTATAATATGCAGAAAATAATTAACTATTAAAAATAATAATTAACAATTTGAAAAAAAATAGAAAAAAAATTTGAAAAATAGTGAGAATAATCGGCATTTGAACAAATAAATGTTTAAAATTAATAAATAATCATAAAATTGAAGGAGAATAATAAATTGTCAATTGAAAACTGATGAAAATTATGGAAAAATTGTAGAAAATAAATGAAAATCGAAGAAATCAATTAGAAATTGAAGAATTGTATTGAAATTTCAAGAAAATAATTAATAATTGAGAAATTGCGAGAATTATTGAATATTGAATAAAATAATTGAAAACGAATAATGCAATTAAAAATTAAACAATGGAATAAAAATTTAAAGAATTTGCTTAAAAATTGAAAAAAAGACGAGAATTGATGAATATTGAGAAACTAATTGAAAATCGATAGAAATAACTGAAAATTAAAGAAAATATTTGAGAATTGATGAAAATAATTAAAAATTCAAGAAATAAATTGGAAATTACAGAATTAAATGGAAATTTCAATAAAATAATTGATAACTAAAAGAAAAATTACAATATGTCGAAAATAATTAACTATTAAAAAAATAATTAACAATTGAAAAAAAAGTAAAAAAAAAATTTGAAAAATAGTGAGAATAATCGGCATTTAAACAAATAAATGTTTAAAATTAATAAATAATCATAAAATTTAAGGAGAATAATAAATTGCCAATCGAAAACTGATGAAAATTATGGAAAAAATTGAAGAAATCAACTGGAAATTCAAAAATGGTATTGAAATTTCAAGAAAATAATTGATAATTAAGAAAATGCGAAAATAATTGAATATTGAATAAAATAATTAAAAAACGAATAATTAAATTAAAAATTTATGTATGGAATTAAAATTTAAAGAATGTGCTTAAAAATTGAAAAAAAGTATTTGAAAAAAGCCGAGAATTCATTAATATAGAAGAAAACAATTGAAAACTGAATAATGGATATAAAAATTGAAGAATGGAATTAAAAATTAACAAAAATAATTGAAAATTTGCATTTATAATCAGCGAAACTTATTGATAATAAAAAAAAATAAATAAATAAAAGAAAAAAGACGATACTTTTTTAATATTAAAGAAAATAATTGAAAAGTGAAATTTAAATTTGAAGAAAATCTACGAATTGAAGAGAATAGTTTCAGAATTGAATAATTAAATTGGCATTATAAAACAGTTTTTATGAGTGAGAAAAATAATTGAAGTTATTTAAGAATTATTAAATATTGAGAAATTAATTGAAAATCGATAGAAATAACTGAGAATTAAAGAAAATATTTGAGAATTGATGAAAATAATTAAAAATTCAAGAAATAAATTGGAAATTACAGAATTAAATGGAAATTTCAAGAAAATAATTGATAATCAAAAGAAAAATTACAATATGCCGAAAATAATTAACTGTTAAAAAAATAATTAACAAATAAAAAAAATTCGAAAATTGAAGGAGAATAATAAATTGTCAATTAAAAACTGATGAAAATTATGGAAAAAATTGTAAAAAATAAATGAAAATTGAAGAATTGTATTGAAATTTCAAGAAAATAATTGATAATTGAGAAAATGCGGCAATTATTGAAAAATGAAAATTGAATAAAATAATTGAGAAACGACGAACGCAATTGAAAATTGAAAAAAATAATGAAAAATTAAAGAAATAAATTGAAGGAAATTGAGGATTAAAGACTTAAATTTAAATTTTAAAAAAATATTTGTTAATTGAATGAAAAATTACAAAATGACTAAAGTTATTAAATATTAATGAAAATAATTGACAATTGAAAGAAAAATTAGAAAACTGTCGATTATAATCGACAAGAAAATAAAATAATTTAGAAAAATTAATAATAATTATAATAATTAAAAAGAATAATTGTGTATTGAAAACTGTTGGAAATTATAGAAAAAATTATAAATTTATTTATTAATAAAATTAAAATTATTTGAACTGATATTTATAAATTTAAACAAAATTTTAACTTATTTTCTGGTCAAGGGGTCACCCTGATTTATTTATATTTATAATAAAAAACTTATATAAATCCAATTAAAAGTATTGATAAAATTAATATAGAAAATTGAAGAAATAATTGTAATTTGAAGAAAATAATTGAATTATGACAAAATAAATCGAATAAAAATACTGTAATCAGAATACTATAATCAGAATATAGAAAATTGAAGAACATAATTGTAATTTGAAGAAAATAATTGAATAATGACAAAATAAATCGAATCAGAATACTGAAAAGTGAAAATTCTAGTATAGAATAGAGGTTATAATTCTTTAACTTTGAAAAGAAATGATTATTAGCATATTTATTATTATATTTACCTGTTTTCGCTTTGCAAAGAAATTACAGGAGTCGTTGAATTAGGCTCTAATTTTGAAACTTGATCAGCAATTGCTGCTACTATTCCTGCACTATCAGTTGTTGCATTGCCTTTCACTAAAATTTGAAAACAAATTTTTAGGTAAAAATTGATTCTTTATCAGAAAATACGACAAGAATGTAAAAAATGTAATTAAGTAGAAAAGGGAAATATAAAATTGACAATTAAACATTAAAGAAAATGTGTCAAAGCTGTTTTCGCTCAGGAAGCGAAAATTTCAAATTCTGTTATTTTTTTGTATATTTACCTCCTAAACATAATCCAGCATAATCTGTTAAAATAACACCTGTGACTCCCTCACTGTTACATCTGATAAGAAAAATTGGAATTTTATAGAATCAAATCAAACAAAATTACTATTAACAACTAAACATAACCTCCAAATAATACACTTTCTTACACATCGCTCATGGCTTTTTCAATGTTTCTTTCCATGACTTCCAGATACTTTTCAAATTCCTCTTACACACCTATCAATATGTACAAAATGCAATAAAAAGAGACTGAATAAAATTAATGAGAAAAACTTTTATTTCTGACAATTCTGAGCAAAAACCAAATACAAAAACACAACGTGACCTCAGTTTGACAGATCACTCAGTGACGTAACAAGCAAAGTAGGCTTCAAGTATAAGAAAACTGTTCAAAAATGCGGATCTATTTAATTAGTTTTAATTACATAAATTACTAAATTGTTATTAAAGTTATCAACCTAACGGATACATATCCTCTTTTATTAAAAGTTAGCATAACGCACGAGAATTTCATTTTTTGAGTCATAATCTATGTCTAGATTGATACGCACCTGAAATACATGAGTGTATAAAACAACACAAACAAACACATGTGAAAAGTTGTATTAAATGTGTACATATATACAAGGTGTTCATGATTGATTCATTTAGTCTGAATTTTGTTAATCTGAAGCAATAGTGAAACATTCCATCATATGAGCGTAGATTACGTAGATTACTTGGATTTAATCATCAGTAAAAAAGTTTATCTTCATCTTTTAATGCATTAACCTAATGACCCTGCACCCATAGGAATTAAAAACATTTCGTCACCTAGTGGAATTGGCGGACGTGACTTGAACAGTGACAATAATGGCAGGTAAGTGCACTGCACGAGATTTGTTTACTCTGACTTTAATTTTGCTCAATTGCTGAATGAACACTTTGTTAATATCCCCTTTTCTCAATAATTCATTTTAAATGCAAGGCTTTAAGAAAATTTATAAAACTCGCCCTAATTTTCAATTGCATAAAAAAAAATTCAGAAAAAGTATCACACGTTCTACTTTTTACAATCGCGCTCAGTCATTCTTTATTTTTTTAAAACTAAACTTCTTGTTTTTAAACATTTATGATTAATTTAAAAGCTACTGAGATTTTATATCAATTACACTGCATAAATTTTGTGTTTTTTCTTCCATTATTAATGATTTAAAAAAATTAGTTTTTAATTCTTAAAAAAGTAATAATAAATCAACCTTATGTTATTAATTATTAAGAAGGTTTTAAACTCAAAATTGTTGTTTTGCCTGTATTTTAAATTAACATTTTTGATTTTAATCATATTCTTGTTATTGTTATTTTGATTTCCAGTATTTGACCTTGATGTCTCGATTAAAAGAAAATATTTTTATGTAATGTAGAAAGCAACTGAATAAATAATTAGGGATTAATAAAATAAAGAATTATGCTCATTACTATTATTAGAATGTTAGATTTATTTCACAATATTATTCAATATCATGTATCCACTGGAAAATTTATAAAGTTATAAAAATGCGTGTGATAAAAAAAACTAAAAATGTCATTTAAAAAACTTGAAGAATTTTATATATTTTAACCAAACTAATTAAATATGTTATAAAATTATATATTTTTTAAAGAGCTATATAGTAATAATAAATTTATTTTATTTATTAAGTATTTTTTATTTCTTTCTGTTTACTTTGTAACTCATTTTATTTAATCCTTGTCTTTTAAATTAATAATTTTAAAAACTTTTTAGAACCAAGCCTATACAAAGAGTTGCTGAGAAGCCTAAATTTTGGGAAAGAGTCTCGTCAATATTATGACTTAACACGTTTTGGCGAAAAATATGGTAAAGTTTCTTGTTTCGTTATTTAAAATTCAAATTATATTGACCGCGTCTGACTTTCCGAAAAATCTAATTGAATATTTTGAATTAATTACAGAAAGGCTGCCGTTCTCGATTCGAGTACTTTTGGAAAGTGCGGTTCGAAATTGCGATGACTTTCAGGTGAAGAAAGAGGATGTAGAGAAAATTTTAAACTGGGAAAAAAATCAAGTTCTTGAAGATGGAGTCGAAGTTGCTTTTAAACCTTCTAGAGTCATTCTTCAAGTAATTAAATATATAATATTTAATCAATTAATATCCAGTTTCATTAATATTTTTTATTTTAAATATTTATATTTAGTAATATAATAATGTATACATTATTTAAAAAACGCAATTTTTTGTTTTTTATCAGGACTTAACTGGAGTTCCAGCGGTTGTTGATTTTGCCGCTATGAGAGATGCTGTAAAAAAATTAGGAAGTAATCCAGATAAAATCAATCCCATTTGTCCCTCAGACTTGGTTATTGATCATTCTGTGCAAGTTGATTTCAACAGAAGGTAAAATTTGATTTTAGAATCTAATTCCTGAATTAGGTAAAGAAAATAATAGCAAGGAATTTATTTTTAAAAGTTTAGTTTCTAGATTTCTACGAATTGACACAATTATTCAATTTTGTTTTATACATTCCTTCAAATTAATTTTAATTTCCTTTCGGATTCTATTCTTAATATTGGAAGATTTTAATATTTGACCCTTTTTATTTCAAAATAGTGTGATATTTAATTCTCGTATATATGTAAAAATAAAGTGGATTGATTAAAAACAATGTAATAATAATTTAAATTATGAATTTCAGCGGCGATGCATTGAAGAGAAACGAGGAGCTGGAATTCCAGAGGAATCGTGAAAGATTTATATTTTTAAAATGGGGAGCAAGAGCGTTACATAATATGTTAATCGTTCCACCAGGAAGTGGAATTGTACATCAAGTGAATTTAGAATATTTGGCCCGTGTTGTTTTCGATAAAGATAGTTTTCTTTATCCTGATAGTGTTGTGGGTACGGATTCGCACACTACAATGATTAATGGACTTGGAGTTTTGGGTTGGGGTGTTGGAGGAATTGAAGCTGAAGCTGTTATGCTTGGACAAGCAACTTCCATGTTGTTACCAAAAGTTGTCGGCTACAAATTAGTGGGACATCTAAATCCTTATGTCACCTCAACTGACCTTGTTCTCACCATAACAAAGGTAAATAATAATTTTTTAATTATAACATAAATAATTAACCAGTTGAACGCCGTTATTTCCGAATTTTTACTTATTATTCTTTAAAAATAAAAAATTCCTGGATTCACAGTTCGTAGCCATAAAAGAACCCAGAAATTTGTGAATAAGTATTGAAAATTTCAATTTCAATATTTTATTCTTTATAAAATTTAAAAAAAAATTGTGCTAATTCAGATAATCAAAATATCTACGATTTACAAATTTTTGGTATGAAGATACATAGCAAAAAATAGTATTACATTTTTACATCTTTAAGTCATTATAATTTAAAAAAAATTCCAAACGTAAATTAAATCGTATTCCAATTTGTTCAAACTTTTAAATTTCAATTACTTCAAATTTAAATGCATAATAATTTAATTAAATATATTAATTATTTTCTATTTTCACAATAATCCTATTTTTAATTCTTTAATGATTTCTAAGAGATTTCACTTTTTCGAAACTGTTTAATTTTCATCTTATACTTATTTTTACAAAATTTTAAGATTTTTTTTCTTTTACTTTTGACATTTTTTTCTACTTGTCTTTTTTTAGGATTCTCTTTACTTTTCTTCTTTTTATGCAAATTATTAATATTAGTTTATACAATTTTGTTATTATTTAACATTCACTAAACTTTTTATTTTGTTGATTTTCTTAATTATTTGCATATTTTTAAAAATAAATATGTTCATTTTTTTGTATAGTTATTCAATTTGTTTCACATTTTGTTTATTCAATTGCAAACTTATTTATTCTTTCATAAAATTCGTATATTTTCTTTATTTTTCTAAATTTATTATTGGATTTGTTTTAAATGTAATAATTTGTTTTGCTTAATTTTTTAAAACTTTTTTATTTTTAACGGATTTTTAAATTTTCTTTGTGGATTCTTTATTTATCTTTGCATACATTTTTTTATTCTATTTTTATTAATTCCAATTTTGTAATAGATTCTTGTCAAAGTTGTTTATTTTTTGTATTTTTTACATTCTTTTACAGAGTTTGTTAGATTAGGAAAAAACCATTTCTCCATTTTCTTCCTATTTGTTTAATTTTTTTGTTGTTTTACAATTTTTTTAGTCCTTCCGTGCATTTTAATTTCTATTTCTTATAAACATTTTTCCTTCTTTTAAATTGTTTAGTTTTTATCTTGTAATTATTACGAATTTTTTAAAACATTTATTCGATGCTTTTATCAATATTTTTTAAAGACTTATTCTTTTATTTTATATTATGTAAATTTAATCTTGTAATAAATATTCTTAATTTAGCATCGTTCTTCTTTTTCATAGAATATTTTTGCTTTTAAAATTTTTTTATTGTTTTACAAAATTTTATTTATTTATTCTTTTTTTCTTCAACTTGTAAAATAATTCTCTAATTTTTCTAATTTTAAAAGTGGTTTCTCATTAGTAAAATATTTTAACGTTTTTTTAATTATCTTCTTATTTCTTTTTTTAATTTAAAATATGTCCGTAAGTAGTTTAATTTTTTGAAACAAGTTTCTATACTTTTTTATATATTTCTATGTCATTGTTTCGTTATTGTGTGTTTTTTTTTAATTTCCTTTATTTCTTTAATAATGTAACTTTTTTAAAAAAAAAAAATTTCTTATTTTTTTATTAAATATTTTGAGTTTAAAAAATAAACTACTTACAAATAAACATTTGAAAAGTTTATATACATGTTTACCAAAAAAACATGATTTTTATCAGCCCTGATTTTAACTTAAGGAGGTTCTCTTTATTTACATAACCTCAAGATAGAAAGTCGTTTATTTTCACCCGAAATAAAAATATTATTCAAATTGATTTCACCAAATTTTGAAAGATCCAGTTGTACATTTTTCAGAGAAAATTAGGTTGAGCTTAAATTTGTAGTCAAAAAATAATTATTTAAAATTTTATGTTTTTTCTTCAAATTTAATGAATTTAATAAACAACTGTAATTTTCATGCAATTCTGATAAATAATAGCTCATTTTTCTCGTTGAAACATTCTCTACAAGTTTATTTGTTAGATTTTGTTAAATAATATTCTGTTTAAAAAATACGTAGGGAACAAATTTTATTTGTTTAATAAATTTTAAACAAAATATTATTTAACTGAACCCAATAAATAAAACTGTAGAGACAGCAAATTTTAGCTAAACCTAATTTTATCCGGAAAGTGTACAACTGGTTTTTTCAGAATGTGGTGAAATTAATTTTAATAATAGTTTTATTTGTTAGGAACAATCTTTTTTTATTTTGAGGTTATGTCAATGGAGAGAACTTCCTTAATTTAATGTTATCGATATTATAAAAATTTTCTAACTTTTTTATAAATTCTTTCTTTTGTTGATAATGTTTCTTTTATCATTGTTTGTCTTATCAATAACGAATTTCCTAATTTAATAATCATGTTTCTATTTCATTAAAATTTTTAATATTTATCATTTTATCGAAAATTAAACTTTTTTCTTATAATTTCTTATTTTTAAAAAAAAAATCAGTATTTTATTATTATTTTTTGTATTTTTATACAATTTTTTAATGCTAATCACTTTTTTTTATTGTACATAATATTTGCTTTAAATATATATATATTTTTTTTTTTGCAAAGTACCTATTTCAGGTTATTTGATATAATTTTGATTTTATAACATTTCGAAAACTATTCATTTTTCTATTGATTTTCTCATTTAATTTGATAATTTAAGGGGGAGGGGCATACGATTTTTTTATTTACCTGATTATTTTTAGATTAACTCGTTTTTTATGTAAATTTATTAAATCTTCTCTATATTTTGTCTATTTTTTTACAAATTTATTTACTCTTTCATAAAATTTTTAGATTTCAAGATTTTTTGAACTAATTATTGTTGTTATAATTATTTAAAATTTGGTTTCTTTTATTTATTAAATTTATTTACATATTCCTATTTAAATTTTCTTCAATTTGTGAATAATTTACTACATTTTTTCATTTTTAAAGGAATTTGTCATTCTATTTATACAGTTTTTACATTTTCTTATTTTATTTTTACTATTTTTTATTTTGTAGTTTTTTTCGCTATTTTAATATTTTTTCTAAGTTTTTCAAAGTTTGTTAAATTTTTTTTTCAAGATTTTCTCCTATTTTTCAATATAATTATTTATTTCGTTTTCTCTTTTATTTTATCTTTTTAAATATTATTTGATTCAAATGTACTAATAATCCAGTCGTAAATTTATAAGAATTTCAATATATTCAAATTTTATTAAATTCAAATTTCAGTTGATTCAAATTTTCATTCTTTTGATAATTGTTTAGCTTTTAAGAAATTCTTATTGTTTCATGTACATATTTATAAATAAAATATTTTTTATCATAAAAGTTAATAATTTAATAATATTATATTAAAAATCTTAAAATCCTAAAAGAAACCTTGAAATATTAATGTAATTATTATTTTTTTTTTTACTAATTTAAAAATCTCCTTTTTATGAAACAAAACCCCCTTTTTTTAAAAGAAAAATCCCCTTCTTATTTACAAATTTAACAATTTTTCGTTAATAACGATTTGAGAAAAAAAATTTTGAGACAAAATTATCTACATAAGTATTCAAATAACTATTTCTGTAGTTTTTACATTATTTTTCTTGATAATCGATATTTTATTCCGAATATTATCAGCAATATTTCAATGATATAAAAGTCAATTCAAGACTAATTTTTTTTTTTACTTATAAAGTACCTTAAACAATAATAATGAACACGGTGCTTTATAATCTTGAAATTATTAGTAAAACTAATTTAATAACAGAATTAACTTTTTCTTTTGCGACTCCAAAATATTTTAACCAAAATAGAATTTTTTTTTCTAATTTGCGAGCATAATTCAAGAAAATTGATGAAAGATGAATCTTACGAAATTTTGTATTTAAATTAAACAGCAATATTGTAGAAATTGAGTTTAATAATTTTTGAAAAATACCAGGAAATGGAATCTAATAAATAGAATAAATAAAAACTTTGTATTTGTTAAGTAAAACGAATTAAAAGATAATATTACATTTCTGTTGAGATTGTTGCTAACTTGTATTTTAATTTTTAATACGGATGAAAGTAAATCTTGTTTTTTGTTAATTTTTGTTTAAAAATGGCTAAAAATATAGAAAATTTACAATATTCGTTAACTTGTAAATAAACTCGACATCTTGAATTAGAAACGTAATTTAATTATCATGAAACCTTAAAAGGAAGATTACTAATTTTTTCCATTTTTAAATTTTGACAGATATAATTATCAGCAAATATAATTAACACCAAATTTTTTAATATTTATCAAGAAAATATATTTATTTAACATTTTTTGTTAACTTGCAAGTAAATTAATTTCATGAACATTTTTAAAATTAATTGAAACCTTGTAAGGAAGATTACTAATTTTTTTCATTTTTAAATGTTGACAGATAATTATCAGCAAATATAATTAACACCAAATTTTTTAAAATTCATCAAGAAAATATATTTATTTATTATTTTTGTTAACTTGCAAGTAAATTAATTTCATGAACATTTTTAAAATTGTCTCTATCTTTATAAATTTCAAAGAATATTAAATAAATGAATAATATTAATAAATGAGAAAAATAATCAATTTTACATCTTGTTGAAAATCATTTGCAAATTTGACTTTTTTATATAAATTTTTGAAATTTTTTGTAACTAAAAAAATTATATTGCAGGATTTACGTCAATTGGGAGTCGTTGGAAAGTTTGTCGAGTTCTTTGGTTCTGGAGTCACTCAATTAAGCATCGCTGATAGAGCAACGATTTCCAATATGTGCCCCGAGTATGGAGCAACAGTTGGTTTCTTCCCTGTTGATAAACAAACTTTAGATTACCTGGAACAAACTGGTAAGAATAATATTTATTTTTGAAAAATTACCTCTTTACGACATAAAACTGACATTCAATATAAATTGTAATATGCTTATTTTTAAAATTTTATAATTTTTGGAAAAGCACATTTTTATAAATCACATAAAAATATTCTGTTTCTATTTTTACAGGTCGTTCCGATGAACACATTGAAAGAATTACAAAATACTTGGAATCAGTGTACATGCTGAGAAATTACGATAATCCAACCCAAGATCCTGTTTTTTCGGAAGTAAAAACTCTGGATCTTGGTACCGTTGTTTCCAGTGTTAGCGGACCTAAAAGACCACACGATCGTGTCTCCGTCACAAATATGAAAGATGATTTCAACTCCTGTCTCACCAGCAAGGTTCGTTACAAATAATTACATATTTTCAATATTCCCGACAAATAAAATTAAAATCTTTTCACAATTTAAATTTGACCAGTTACCTGTAAACAATCAATGTTTAGAGAGAAAAAAAATTAAAACTATTTCAGCGTTATTTAGAAGCTCCAAAGATGTATTTTTAGTGCAGATATGGGACGAACAATACCCAGTGACGAAATCATTTCACGCCAGAGGCCAGGGAATGGTTCGTCTCACCTTGCACTTGGTGATTTTGATCCGTTGATAAATATTGCGACGATTGGAGAATTTTGATGAATTTGGATAACAGGATTATTGGTAACTACTGCTGTGATATAAAGTAATAATAATACATCACAACAGAAGTTCCTTCGAATCCTGCAACCTGATTTCTTCTCCTTGGCATTTTTCACTTCTTCTCAGTATTTTTCCAGCTGAATTTAACGACGAATAGTTCTATTAATCATACTTTGTTAACCTAGCTTTATGGCCTGATTTTCTCCATACAGTTAGATCACCAAAGAACAATAAATAGAACTTCTTTTCAAGATTTAACTAGGAATCTTCTGCTGATATTTCTTCCAAGTCAGGGACGAGTATTTCGATCTAGTCACATCTTTTTAAATGTCATAATGCAACTAGATCAATACTACGCCTATGACTGCGAGAATTCTTCATTAAATCTAATCCTCGACAATTCTTGAATATATTATATTGCAGAAGTAACTATTGATGATTGTTGAAAAAGAAGTGGATATTTGGATGAATCCTACCCGGTGAGAATTTAGTCTTTCTCACACCGAACAAGATTACATCCAACATTAAACACTCTTTGAAGACTCTTGACTCGTTCTTGAAGTTCAGTACAGTATTTACAATAATTCTTCTCAAATTGATTAACTTTATTAAAACATAATTCAATTCAAATAATTAATCATTGAGAAGCGGTTTTAAATATAATTTCAATTTTATTCGCGTTGACTCTCACCTTATTCAATTTAAGCACGAATAAGATTGTTTAATTAAAAATTCAAAAACACATAAAGTTGAAAATTCGTAAATCACAGAAAATTGTAAAAACACCGATTATATTTAGAAATTGTACTTCACTGTCAATTGGAAAATTTAAATATTTTATTCGTTGCACTAAAACTGAAAAGCACTAAATTCCAAAATTGAAATTCACAAAAATGTTTAACTGAACTAAACTTTTGGAAACACTGGTAGCAAGTATTGAAGTTAGAAGGATGCGCGGTTGCAAAGTAAAGACGTTTGAGGCTCGCAAGACCCTTTTATAGAAGTGGGTCCTATTTCCCTCTCCAGCTTTTAGAAACTCACCCCCTAATTCACTTCTGCTCTCTGATTGGCTGAGCAGGCCAGGTAATTAGCAAATTCGTAATTTGGCTCTGCCTCCAATTTTACGCTCACGCATTTTACGTTGTCGATTTTTCGGAAAATAATTTCCGTTAAATTATTGTCAAATTACAATTATTACAAAATTACAAATTGGGTTATAAAATGTAAAACAGAATTGAAAAATCAAAAATAATAATCAAACAGCTTTTAAACGGCAATTTATTATCTTTATTAAATTTTTCACGACTTCTTTTTAATATTAAAAATTAAACAAAATATCAATTTTGAAACAAATTTTACGGATTTCTGTATTGAAAATATTTTAATTTCAACAATTAAATTTAAAAGTTGCTGATTTATAAAGTTATGCATTATTAATCGATTTTAATTCCAAGTGAGCGTGTTACACATACATGGAAAAAACCTTGTTACTTGAAATATCACTTTACATTTTCTTTAAAAAAAAAAAAAAAAATGTATTCAACTTACTGAGCCAACTATTTTGTGAAACCTAATTCCTTCCGGGGTTCTGAGTTTTTTACTTTCAATGACTCTGCTTTTATAAATTTCAAACAAAATCAGATAGACACAAAAATATGCAATCAGCGTCGGAAACTTTTACAATGTTCTAGGAAGTCGTTTAAATTTATAAAGCGGATGAAGAAAATAATTATTTTTCAATTAAGTTAATGAACTTGAGTAATGTGAAATTTTTCAACATCAAATAATCATTTAAAGTATATTAAAATAACTAAATGTTCCAAAATTCTGAAAACATGACAGAAGATAATACTAATTTCAAATTCTTAAACAAAAATTTCAGATCGTGAACCAGATAAAAATACTTTGTAATATTTTGAGACAAAATTTAAATTCTGATTTCTGAAAGGAAATTATTTAAGATAAAAAATATTTACAAAAAGAAAACTGATGGATGTAAAAATAAATTTATAAAATAAATAAGTTTGACAAACTTTAGTTTAACAAAGAAAATAATTTAAAAATGAACTATTGAAATAAAAAAAAATTGTTTTAAATCAGCTGTGAATATTTTTTAAAAAGCAAAATATTTGAATAAGCTGCACTTAATTTAAATAAGTACGTTAAAAATGAGTTATTATTGATCAAATTGTTGGGAGAAAGATCAAAATATCAAAACTGTTTTCCTGATTTCTTTGTATATAAACACCTTTTGATACTTTAAAATCAGTCGTGACAGTCACAGAAGTAAATAAATGTTAAAACGGAATCTACTTTCGTCTAATTTAAAAATTTCTGTTTAAATTTAAAAATATGACTTTAATTAAATATTTTATATTAATTTAATAGATTTTATAATATTTTTAGTTTTATATTTAGCAATTTAATGTTAAAATTAATAAAGTTTTGTTTATTAAATGTCTTTTAATAATATAATACATACCATTTAAATAATTAACGTTTTTTGCAGTAAAATGATGAACCTTTCGATAAGAAATACACTCGAGAACTGTCTTTACATTTGAAAAAGTGGTAGACGTGACTAACAAAAATTGCTGATACTGCATCCTTTTTTTTTTTTGCACATCTCACATATTATTTCATTGTCACTAACTTACACTCAATTTCCGTATAATCTTTCGTCTAATTCAATTATTTCACAACCAAGTTTTTGCCATTTTCTTTCTTCACTTTTATAACTGAAAAATTGTTTAAATTATTGATTTGGAAATTTTTCAAATCTTGCTAAAAATGTTGAATTTTATTATTTAACATTATTTCTTTTTAAATAAAAAATAACTAATTAAATTATTTCAATAAATATTATTTATAATTTAGAATAATTAAAATAAATTTTAATTTTGTTAAATAACTTATAAAAATTACTATTCAACGTTTATAATAGTGAATATTATTTTATTTTTATCTATTTTCCTTTTAGAAATAATTTAACCGAGAAATATATTTTAAAAATACTTAAATTTTGCTTTAACTCTTTCTAGCATTCAGAATTTCTGGAAATTAAACATTCAAAAAAGTTCATGTTTTTTTATAATTAAGAAAATATTTTAAAAATTATACTAAAAAAATTGCAACAAGGATTATGCTAAATTTGTATTTTATTAAAAGATGTTTCTAAATAATATTTTTCAAACTATTATAATAGTTTTCAAACAATTTTGTCGGGATTAAAATTTTTATTTAATTCGAATTTTGTTTTGAACTAATTAAGAATAAATTATTTGGAACTAAAATTAAATTGATAATCTAAAACTCAGAAAAACTTTGCAAATTTTATTTTGAATCATTCAAATAGTTTGAATTTAAGAATTAAATTTTGAATGGATAAAATAGTTAATCTTAAATTTAAATCGAAATTAAATTCTAATTTATTAGATTTATTCCACATTGATTCGAAAATAAATTTAAATAAATAATTTTTATTTCTTTTTCAGAAAAAAAATAATTTGAACAAAAATTTGTTTAATAACAATTCTTTATATTTTTTTCTTTCAGCCCAGACCAAAATTGCAATTTTTATCAAATTTTGATAAACAGTAGATTATTTTACTTTTTGCAATATTCTCTACAATTTATTGTGATCATTTTAATATTGTTAAAAGTTTATTATTATCAAGTATATAATATCAATCTATTATTTTTTCTCAAAATTCCATGATTGGATCTTTCAATTCTGTTTAAAATTAATTTCAAATAAATTTTTGTTTACATTAAATATACAGTATTTCTTAATTTAAGGTTATGTTTGGGTCACCGCCCCCTTAAAGAAACTAAATTTCCATTTTATTTATTCTATGTAAATTAAAAAAACATTTTTTATTTCAACGAATATTTTTCAGTTTTTAATATAGTTAAATCCGAAAAAAGAATTATTTAAACTATTTTCCTCTTTGTTATTTCTTTCCTATTTACCCAAAATTTTTTTTAAAAGTTTCAAAAACTAATTTTTAAGACATATTTTACCCAAATTCTTCGTAATTTGTTGAAAATCTCCAATTTACGATATTTTGCAATTTATTTGCCTAAAATTTCCAAGAATTCGATTTTCCTTGATTTTTATTTAATGTTAATTTTAAATCTATCTTTAAAAAGATTTAATATTTAAAAATTATAAAAATTTAACATAAAATTTATTTTAGTTTCCAAGTTAGAAATAAAAACAGATGTCCTAGTCATTGTAAATCTAAATCTAAATCTTTAGAATAGAATTAAGGGAATAAAATTTAACGTTCGGACGATTGACATATTGCAACAATAATTTATAATAATTTATAGTGTTTTTCAGATTTAGTTGCTGTCAGGTAAAATCTTTCCAAATCTTGAGCTCGACCTTGCAGATTTAAGCTCAGTTGAAAACCTCTCTGAGTCACCTTCTTGGCGAAATATCTCCCGAAGATCTAAAGTGGCTAACTAAAACCCTCTTTACAATTTTCAGCTTGAATTTACAATCAAATTTCAATTTTCAAAAGAAAAGTAACTGAACTCTCCAAAACAATATAATTTGTAGAATAATAGTGTTGTAAACAAATTTTAAAATTTTCTCCATTATCTCCTACGGATTACTGATTATACTTGAGATCTTTAGATTATAGATAATTTTAATTTTCAAATTTCAGATGTCAAATGTCGATTTGCCAGTATTCTAACTACTCATTATCTTAATTGTCAGAAATATTAGTACGTAACTGTAGCAAATTTTGTATTTCAAAATTGTAAAATTATTTATTATTGTCGCTTAAAAAAATTTCTTCGAATTTCAATTTTGCTTATTTCTACATTTTTTCCCATTCTGCAAATCACGAAATATTTTAACGCTTACAAATATATAAATAATTCTCTGTTGGATTCGTTGAATTGAATTTTAAAGGCGTTGACCTTTCAACGTTTACTCTCTCTATCAAAATATTAATAAATTATACTCTGATCAAATTTTCGATTCGAAACTCATTTTTCAAGGAAATTGCCTGAAAATTTTCCAATAATTTATTTATTTACGAAATATTTAAGTTGATAAATTTGTTTTTATAAAAATCGTATTTTCTTTTATAATTCTTGAAATTATAAATTATTAATTCTCAAAATAATCTGTTAAGCAATAAATCGATACGAAAATCTGCAATTTATTTGTCTCGTGTTTTAATAATAAAAACTGTTTTGCTTCCTTGGCAGAAAAAAAAAAGTTCTAAATGCTGAGAAGTCTCTGTTGCAATGAATTTTTGGTCTTTTAAATTTTTAATGATTGCTCAAGACATCGAAATTTGCAAATAAAGTGTTGATTAATCGTTCTCAATATAATTTCACAAACTTCATCATATTACTGTTGCAGAAAATGCACCTGGTTAATTTGACAAACATCCTGTTATTTTAAAAATATTTTGCTACCGATCCAATTCATCAGATGGACTAATAATTATTGTGAAATTTCAATTTTCTTGTTATTTTAGAAATACATTTTATAATTTTTAAACTCTGAACATTTTTCTAACAGGTTCAAAAATTAAAAATAGTACTAATTATTGGTCATTTCTATTTTTCAGGTAGGATTTAAGGGTTTTGGATTACCTCCCGAGAAACTACAAGCTGAAGGAACTTTCGAATTTGAAGGCAAAGAGTACAAACTTAAGCATGGATCCGTCGTCATTGCAGCGATTACAAGCTGTACAAATACTAGTAATCCGAGCGTTATGCTTGGTGCAGGTAATTCTAAATCCGGCCACTACCTGTCTAATGTGTCATCTTTTCACATTTCTATACAACTCATAGAATTTATTATTTATTGTCCGTTTCATTAAATCTGCGGGGTACATGAATTTTCCATAAAACTCATTAAGTTGAAATATTAATTCTGAAGAATTGCATTAGAATTTCTTTGTAGTCGTAATGCTATTCTTTTAATTTCTTTTTAATCGAATTTAAATTCAGGATAATTTTAACCTATAAGAATTATTTTTAAACTAGCAAAATTAACTTTGAAATGTTGTTGGTCGCATTTAAAACTATAAATTTTTGCAAATTCAAATAATGAAAATTACAAATTGGAGAATATTTCTGAAAAATGACGAAAATAATAAAACAAAATTCGAAAAAAGGCTACATAATTACACAATTGAAAAGAATAGTTTAAAAAATGAAATAATAAATATTAAATTTTCAATAGTTTTCAATTGCAAATCAAAATTCGAAAAATGACTAGATTAGTAGATAACTGAAAAAATAATTGTGTAATTAAACAAGAAATATTACATTTAAAGAATATAATTGCGAATTGAAAAATTAAGAAAATTATAGGAGTAATTGTCGGAAATAATGGCGCACTTAACAACGGGATTGAAAATCGAAAAAAATAATTGAAAATAGAAGAAAGCAATTAAAAATTGAAAAATGTAATTGGAATTTATAGAATATACTTAAAAATTGAAAAAAGGTAATGAAAAAAGACGAGAATTAATAAATACATACAAGAAAACAATTGAAAACTGAAAAATGGAATTCAAAGTTAAAGAAAATAAATCAACAATTGTATTTAAAATTAAGAAAACTTAATGATAATCGAGAAAAATAATAGAAAAAAAGGCGATAATTTTTTAATATTAAAGATAAAATAATTGAAAATTGAAAAGTGGAATTTAAATATGAAGAAAATAACTTAGAATTAAATAATTGAATTGAAATTTTAAAACAATTTTTATGAGTGAAAAAAATAATTGAAAAAATCAGAGAATTATTAAATATTAAGGAATTAATTGAAAATCAATAAAAATAAATGAAAATTAAAGAAAATGTTTGAGAATTGAAGAAAATAATTAAAATTTGAAGAGATAAATTGAAAATTAAATAATTAAATGGAATTTTTAAGAAAATAATTGATAATTAAATGAAAAATTACAATATGACGAAAATAATTAACTACTAAAAAAAACTAATTAACAATTGAAAAAAATCTAAAAACGGTGAGAATAAACGGCATTCGAACAAAAAATTTTAATTAATGAATTATCATAAAATTGAAGGAGAATAATAAATTGTCAATTGAAAACTGATGAAAATTATAGGAAAAGTTTTAGAAAATAAAAAAAATTGAAGAAATCTATTGGAAATTAAAGAATTGTATTGAAATTTCAAGAAAATATTTGATAATTATGAGAAAATGTGAGAAAATTTATATTGAAAATGAGTATTGAATATCGAATAAAATAATTAAAAAACGAAGAATTTTGAAAATTTAAAAATTAAAGAAAATACTTAAAAATTGAAGAAATAAATTAAAGATTAAAGAATTAAATTTAAAGTTTAAGAAAATAGTTGATGGTTGAAAGAAAAATTACAAAATGACTAAAATAATGAAATATTAAAGAAAATAATTGAGAAATGAGGAAAATAATTGACAATTAAAAGAAAAATTCGAAAAGTGGCAAAACAACAGAAACAAAATAATTTTAAAAAATTAAAGAATAATTATAAAATTTAAAGAGAATAATTGTATATTGAAAACTGTTGAAAATTATAGATTTATTTATTAATGAAATTAAAATTATGTGAACTGATTTAATTATAACTTTAAATTTTAATCAATTTAAATGCATTTTTTAAAAAGTATCTGATCTAATCAACTATTTATTTCGAAGAACTGTAATTGAATCGAATTTTAATATTTATAGCTGAATTATCGTTTAAGAGCATTTTAAGTGAGTCGAGTTTTTAAATAACAAAATTTTCATTTGCCTGAATTTTTTTTCCCGCAAATTGCTAATTGATATAATTTTTAAAACACCGAAATTTAAAAATGGCTAAAATTACAAATGGCCGAATAATAATTGGCACCAAATTTTTTCTGTCCTATTTTTAATTATACCTTTTAAAAATTCGTGCATATAAATACTGATATTTAAAAATTCGACTCATTTAAAATAATGTTATGATAAAATTCAAGTAAACAGAAAGTTGTTTTAATTAAAATCCTTTTAAAATAAAAATTAGTTAAAGAGAAAGTCTATAAAATGAAAATTCTTTAGAGTGAAAATACGGTTAACTAAAAACCGAGCTAAAAACCTTGTTCAGAAAAAATTCGGTTACAACAAAATTCTACCAAATGGAAATTCTAATTAATGAATCTCCTGGAATTTTATTTAAAAATTCAATTTCTCTACAATTTATTCAAAATTTCAATTAATTAAAAGTTTATTAAAGCCAAATTTCAATTAATTTTAAGTTAGTTGCAAACTTAAAATAATAATTTATCACATGTTTTAATTAAATTTCAATAAAACTTTATTTTAACTCATCCAAATAATTGTTAATTAAAATTTTAATAAGTCTGAATTTTAATATTGCCAAAATCTAAACTGTCGAAATTAATTTTATTGAAACGATCTAAGTTTCAGTTAATTTTGATTTTAATCAATGTCGAATTCAATAGTTTCAAATTTCAATATATATTTAAATTTTCCGATTTTGAATTTCAGTTAATCCAAATTTCAGTAAAATTTCATTTTTATTGGTGAAAATCACAATTCATTGTAAATTTAATTATCTCTAAATTACAATATTGAAATTTTAATCGTTTCTACATTTTTAGATTATTGGAATTTTATTTATTTCTAACTTTGATTTAATCAAATTTCAAATGACTCAAATTTTAATCAATTTACAATTCAATTAATCAAAAACTCGGTCAATTCTAATTTCTATTCATGAAAATTTTAAATGATTTTAGATTTAATTCATTCAAATGTTATTCTGATTTTATTTTCAATTCGTTATGAATTTAATCAGCCTCAAATTTCAATTTATTCAATTTTAATTATTTTTATTTTTGATGGATTAAAAATTGAAACGGCATTAATTTTCAATTATTTATAGTTTAGACATTCTGAAATTTAATCTTTTCTAATTTTTGGCAATAAAAACCTTTAAGGGTGGAAATTTTAGTTAATTTTTTGTCAATTAATTATGAATTGAATCAGATTAAACCTCAATTCTGGAATTTTGAATAATCCGAATATTAGATTTTTTTATGTAAAGAAATTTGAAAATTAGAATTCCTGTGTTTTTATTTTATTCATGGGCCTTAAAAAATTTCTATTCATTGCTTAAAGATGTTAAACTTTGGAAACTTGAAATAGATCTTAATAATCAAACAAATGAAATGGAAATAGTTATTTTTAATCAATACCTAATTAGAAAATGCGGTAATTAACATTTCTTCTTTTATTGTAACCATTTTGTTGTAATGCACTTTTTAAATTATTATTTTTTATGAGTATTTAATTTCTATAATAGGTTTTCGAATATTTATTTTTTTATTTTTAACGAAACTCTTTATCTTTGGAGTAAAAATTAAAATCCAATATTATAAAGACTTGATAGTTGAACATTTTTAACATTTTAAATCTTTGCATCTTTTTAAGATGCAAAATAGATATGAATGTGTTTTTAACGACGACGATATTTTTATTTAATATTCCTCTAAATTACAAACCACTCTAAATTATTGAAAAAAAAAACAAAATTAATTATTTTTTCATTAAAAAAAAGGTAATTTGTTACATCTGAAAGATTACTTAAGAGTGAATTAAAATTCCATTCAAGTTAAAATAATTTCATTCATTGGAAAATGTTTATATTTTAATCACATTCTAATTGATCAGAATTTGAAACTTCAATTTATCCAATTTTCATCGATCCACACTTTTATTAATTTAGAATATAAAATCTTTTATTTAAATTTTTGTTCGTTCAATTGAATCCAAACTTCAATATATCCTTAATTCCTCTATCCATTCTTCAATTTATCCAATTGTAATCAAATTTCTAAATGCATTTTAAAAAAAAAGATAATTTAATTGAAATGATTGATTAGTTTCAAAAATAAAATGCCTTGATTTGAATAAAAAGTACCATGAATCAAAAAAATTCGACTATTGAAAATGCTTAGTTAAAATTTTCCTAAAATTAATAAAAAAAAGCGAAAAATTTGCAAATCTGTTAATTCGAAAGAAAACATGAATTTGTTAAAAAGATTGAAATAATTGAGAATTAAATGATTTTTAATAATAAATTGAAATTTATTTTAAATCATATTTTAATCATAGTTTAAATCATTGATTTTTCTCACTAATATATTTTTATTTCTTTAAGGACTTCTTGCGAAAAATGCAGTGGAAGCAGGACTCAGTGTTTCTCCTTACATAAAAACTTCACTATCACCTGGATCCGGAGTAGTGACTTATTATCTAAAAGAAAGTGGAGTTTGTCCTGCATTAACTAAACTTGGTTTCGAAATCGTAGGATATGGATGTATGACTTGTATTGGAAACAGTGGACCCCTTTCTGATCCAATAGTCGAAGCAATTGAAAAGGTATGTATTTTTTTTTAATCTGCGATATTAATGATGAAATAATTTGGTAGTGGAAAATTTTAGCTTCTTTTATAGCTATAACTTGAAGTTAAAATTTTTTTTGCTACGAGTGTACAAACCCTAAACTTAACTTAAAGCAAAGAAATTTGTGACTTGGTTACTGGGGGTCCAATAAGCTAATTTCATTTATGTCTTGACATCTCCATAGAATGAGCTCGTTTGTTGCGGAGTCCTATCTGGAAATCGCAATTTCGAGGGAAGAATTCATCCTAATACAAGGGCAAACTACCTGGCATCACCTTTGTTAGTAATTGCCTACGCTATCGCTGGAACTGTAAACATTGACTTCGAAAAAGATCCCTTAGGTATGAAAAAACTTTCTCTTTGCAAACTTATTAAGTATTTTTTCAAAATTACATCATGTAAACAAGTTGCCTTTGTTTCAAGGCTGATAAAAATCATGATTTTTTTAAAAAAATCAAAAAAATCCGATTTATTTGATTTAAATCAAAAATTGATTTTTTTAAAAATATGATCAATATATAAAAAGTCCAAATGTTTATTTCCAAGTAGTTTATTAAAGAAATGAAGAAAAATTAAAAAAAAAAAACACAAGAATGAAACAGTAACATAATTATATATAAAAAAGTAATATAGTTATATATATAAAAATTAAACTATTTACGGACACTTTATTAAATTAAAGTAATAAATAAGAAGATAATTAAAAAAAACGTTAAAATCTATTACTAAAGAGAACAGAATTTTAAAATTAGAAACATTAGAGAATTATTTTATAAATTGAATAAAAAAAAAAATAAAAAAATTTGTAAAATTTAAAAAAAATTTAAAAGAAAAGAAATTCTATAAAATACAAGAATGTGATATTCAAAATGTGAATATTTAGTACAAGATTAAATTCACATAATGTAAAATAAAAGAATGAAATAGCTTTCAAAAAAGTAGAAAATTGGGAAATTTAAAAATATAGATAAAAGCGCCAAATAAATGTTTTCAAAAATTCGTAATTATAAGATAAAAAGTAAACAACTAAATTTTTTAGAAATGGAAAAATGATGACAAAAATAAATTAAAGAATTAATTAAAATAAATAAAGAAAATCTAAAAACTTTATGTAAGTTTGCAAAAAATCTCGCAAAAAATAGAAAAGATGTGAAAAAACTTGAATAAACTTACCAAAAAAATGAGAGTCTTTATTTTTAAAACTATGGAAATAATTATGAAAATTAACGAAATAAAAAGTTTAGTGAATGTTGTAATAACCAAATTGTCTAAAATTATATTAAATAATTTGCATAATAAGAAGAAAATTAAAGAAAATCCTAAAATAAAAAGACAAATAAAAAACAAAAATACCAAAAATAAAAGTAGTTAAATTTTATAAAGATTAAAATATTGAAATTGAATTCTTTTATATTTATTCACAAATTTGGTGGGTTTTGTTTATGGTTTGTGATGTTTTACATGCAGTATTAGACATCCGGAGAATTGTAAAGTTTTTTTTGATTTAAATCATGATTTTAATGCAAATTTTCCAATGATTTAAATCATGATTTAAATCAATAACAGCCCTGATTTGTTTGGTTGTTTTTGTACGTTTTCAGGGTGACCACTTGACCGAGAATTAAAAAATTGACCGAGACAACCGAAAATGACAAAGAATTTTGTTATTAAAACGGGAATTTCTTCGTGAATCTAAATGTTCTGGGAAATTTTATCAAAAATCAATTTTTTTCATAAATTACAAATCTATAATAATAATAATAATAATAATAATAATCCGCAAGTTCTTTCATTCCTTCATTCATTTTTTGTCTGTTCACATAAATATTTTTTGTTTTAAATCAGATACTTTTTAAAAAAAGGGATTTAAATTGATTAAAAACTAAATTTATAAATATCATTTCAAATAATTTTTAATTTAATTAATAAAGAAATCTATAATATTCAACAGTTTTCAATATACAATTTAGTCTCTTTAAATTTTATAAGTATTCTTTAATTTTTTATTATTATTTTGTTCTGTTGTCGATTATTCTCGTCAGTTTTCGAATTTTTCTTTCGATTGTCAATTATTTTCCACAATTCTTAATTATTTTCTTTAACTACTTTCTAAAATTTCAATTAAATTAGTTTATCTTCAATTTATTTATGTAATTTTCGATTATTTTCTTCAATTTTCAATTGCATTCTTCGTTTTTCAATTATTTTAATCAATATTCAATAATTCTCGCACTTTCTCAATTATCAATTATTTTTTGAAATTTCAATACAATTTTTCAATTTCCAATTGATTTTTCAAATTTCTTTTTCAACTGTTAATTATTTTTGTCAATTTGTAATTTTTTTTTATTATCGATTATTTTCTTGAGATTTAAATTTAATTCTTTAATTTTAAATTTATTTCTTCATTTTTTAATTCTTTTCTTTAATTGCCAAATATTTTTATCGATTTTCAATTAATTCCTCAATATTCATTAATTCTAGGATTTTTAAAATTATTTTTCACTCATAAAAATTGTTTTAAAATTTCAATTCAATTATTTAATTTTTAATTGCTTTCTTTGATTTTCAATTATTTTTTTCTATTTTAATTCTTTTTTTGCGATTTTTAATCCAGTTGTTAAATGTGCAATTATTTTCAACAACTATTCCTATAATTTTCTTAATTTTTCAATTTGCAATTATTTTGTTTAAATTCAATATTTTTTATGTAATTTTTTCAATTATTTTTTTCAGTTGTCTATTAATTTAGTCATTTTTTGAATTTTGTTTTCAATTGAGAATTATTTTCGTCATTTTTCAAATATTTTCTTCAATTTTTAAATTATTCTCGTCATTTTTCCACTATTTCCTTCAATTATTAATTATTTTCCGCAATTTTATATTATTTCTTACAATTTTTTCAATTTTCAATTATTATCTTTAAATTTTATAATTATTCTTTGATTTTTAAATTAGTTTGTTCGGTTGTGTATTAATCCTCCCATCTTTTGTATTCTGTTTTCAGTTGTCAATTATTTTCGGCATTTTGTAATTTTTGTTTTTAAATATCAATTATTTTTTCAAATTTTCAATTTATTTCCTCAATGTTTATTATTTTTTTCAATTTCAATTGCAAATTGAATATTAATATTTTTGAAAGATTTTAAAAATAATCGTTACAATTTTTGGTAGTTACAATTTAATACATATACGGGTTCACAAGAACCCATTTAGGGGATACATATTTCTTGCAATACAATACAATTTATTTTAATTTTAATTTAATTTAAGGCCACTATATTATTAATTGATGTACAACGTCTGTTTTAAAATGTTGACGAACTGCGCCAGGTTGTGGTTGAAAAAGTCAAGACTATCGGAATCGTATCTAGATTCTTGAATATCTGATTGCGAGCTTGATTCATTTGAAATTTTTAAGGAAGAATCAGACAAACAATTAAAAAAAAGTTAATACGACTTTATATTTTCGTATATTTTAAATAAAAAAAACTATCTCGATTTAAAAAATGTTTTGGTGAAAGGATAAAAAATTTTATTTTTATTAGTTTGATCTATCCAATGTATTGCATTTGAATAAAAATTATAACAATTTTTTGGTTATTGGAAATCAGTTCGAAAAAACTTACGGAATTAAATGTTTAGGAGAAAAAAGTTACAGTTTTTAAGTTAAATTCTTTCGAAATTTGGATGAATTATATTGAAATTTTCACTTTTACCTTTTAACAATTTTAGTCAATAAAAATGTGAATTATTAAATTTTTTTTGCATCAAATTTAAATTGATTAAGAAATAGATACATTAAAATTATTGAACTTTATTTAAAATGCCTAAAGCTCGACCTGAAGAGAATATTTTCAATCTTAAAATATTTATTTCTTATTATTTAAACAAATATTGCTATTTTGACATGTTTAGTTTAAATTTAAATAGTAATTATTTGCCACATTTGTACTCTTAATTTTTTATTTCAAAAAGAAAATCAATTTTTCATTTTTAATTGGGATAAAATGGAAGTGTATAAATGTTCAAATACAAACGATTTTCACAATATTGAAGTAAATAAAATTTTCATGTAAATACAGGTCGCAGATCTGATGGGACTAATATATTTTTGCGAGATATATGGCCAACCCGATCAGAAATTCATGCTGTTGAACAGAGATATGTGATTCCGGCAATGTTCAAGGAAGTTTACAGTCGACTCGAAAAAGGCAGCAATACTTGGAGAAGCTTAAAAGCTCCTGAAAGTCAATTATATCCCTGGGATTCCAGTTCCACTTACATAAAAAATCCACCTTACTTTGAAAATCTTACCAAGGTAATTACAAAATACAAAATTAATAATATGAATGAATTTAAATAATAAATAAATATACGTCCGCATAAAAAGGGCCCACTTTATAGATTTTATTTTCCGAGAAATTCGTATTTTTCTAAAGGAGGTTCAGATTAAAAACACAAAATAATCTTATTTTTTATTTTTATAATGCTTGGGCACTAATAGTAATCTTTAACTTTAAACTCGTTTTTCTTAAAATTAGGGTTTGACACTTCTAACTTTGACTGTGAATTTTTCATCTAAAAGGGTCCAAGACCTCTCAAAATTTTCGAAATTTAATGAAGAATATGGTCATATAAATAAGTCCAATAGTGCCAAAATGGGACCCTTTTATGCAGACGTACACATATATTTATTTAAAGTGTTTATAGGTTTATAGCTACTAATAAATGCACTCCTTTACCTGAAAAAGGGTAATGTTAAATTTATTGTGGTATTTAGGAAATCGTCTATTCTTATAGTGAAACTTTGGAGCTTAACCTTTTATTTTATTATTATTAAGTCCACAACCAAAAAATTTTCCAGGAAGGTCCATTGTCATCTTACAGGCTTCAAATACAAAATTTAGATATTTGGAAATTAAATAGATAATACCAATTGAGGGTCGGCAATGACTCAGGGAATTCTGAAAAATTAGGAAAAATTAAGGGTTTTTATCAAAAGTTCTGGAAAAATTAGTAAAACATCTAAAAAGATGAAAATTACGTATTAGAGAAGCTTAAAAAGAAGCTTTCAGTTAACAAACTGAAAAATTTTCACTTTTTACTATTTCCTGGTTAATTTGCAAAAATCTCTTTTACTAAAAATTAGAAAAAGTTTTTTGACGGAAAATCAGGAACTGTTAGGGAAAACAGAAATAAACAAATTTGTGACAACCCTGCAATTTAATAATGTGATCTTCTAAATTAAACATATTTTTATGATTCTAAATAAAACTTATACGAATTGTGCGTTTTTTTAATATTAAATAATGTTTAATTTTTGGGATTTAAAAAATGTTCTGAAATTTAAAATGACATTCGAGTCGGTTATTTTTTTTTTATTTTTTAATGGAAACATTCCCTAAAATTTAAAGGGGGCTAATTCCAATTTTTATTACTTCAACTAAAATTTAAATACAGCAGGGATCACAGTTCCTCCCTTTTTTATCTTTTTCCCAATAAATTTTCTTTTTTTTTCACAATCATAGTAAAATTCAAAGTTATTAATTAATTTTTAACTCACTTTTTTTATAACTTCTATAACAACAATCTAATGCTTATTTTTTAGTAAATAATTTACTTCTTTAAACGTACAAAGTAGATGTGATAGTTAATTGTTTTTTATTAATCCACGAAAAACTACCAAAATTCCAGAAAAACATGAAATGAAACATTTCAAAAATGAATTCCCCCCTTTTTAAAGTCTAAACCCCCTTTTTTTTACCTAAAATTGACAATAGAATTTTATTAAATTTCTGGATTATAGAAATTATAAAAAGAATCTAGGAATTTGCAAAGAAAAAAAGTTATTATAATTTTTTAATTTTATCATTAATTTTATATTTCGTAGAAATTTTTTCCCTTTCTCGAAAACTTTATGTAGGTTGTATTTTTTTCCTTTATTTTTTCAAAATTTGTTAGTTTTTCTTAATATTAGATTTTTGTTTTCCTTTTTATTCCCCTCCCCCTCCCTTTTTTTCTTTCGAACTATTCATTATAAATCATTATAATTTAAATAAACTCCAAATGCCAATGAATCAATATTTTAATATAAGTACTCAACCTTTTAAATTCCAATTAATCTGAATTTCTACATCAAAAAATTAATTATAACGAAAGTATATTTATTTTATGTCAATTTTCTTACTCTTACACAAGAAAATCTTTTAAATTAATTTGAAATTTTTCGACTTTTTTCTATTCAATTCACTTTTTTTAAAAATATTTTCTTAAATTTACGTACTTTTACAAATTCTTTAAATATTCTTGACCTTTTAAACCATCTAAAAATTTTATAATTATTTTTCTATTTCTTAGGCATTTTTTCCCTGTCGGAAAAAGTTTAATTTATTCTTTAATTGAAAATAATTGTTTTTCTGAAAAATAAATAGAATATTATTAAAATTTGTTATAAAAAAGTAAATGAAAAACTCAGGGAATTCTGTATTTTATTTACGCTGGATACCCTACTTATAAATTATTATTTTTGCAAGAAAATTTAGCACTTTTTCTCTTATTTTTTTTTTAATAGTTTCTTAAGTTTTCTCTTCTTTAAAAATATCTCTTTCTTTCTTTCTTTCTTTCTTTTACTTTGCATTAAATTTTTTTTTTTTAATATTTCCTCATTTATTTGTATTTAATTATCAAATTCTCATTCTTTTTTGTTGATCGTCTTAATTATTTTGATGATTCTTTAAAAGTTCACTCTCTTTTTTTTACTCATTTTAAAGCAGAAATTTTTTTTTAAAAATTTCTCAAATAATGTTCGTAAATATTAAATAAAACCGTCAATTTATGAATTTTCTTGTTAATAGTTTTTTAAAACATTTCTCATTTCCAAATTTTTTTATTAAATTTTCCCTGCTTCTTTAAATTGCATTTAGTCATACATCCACGTTTTTTCGTTGATTTTCTTATTTATTTTTATAATTAGGTTTTTTAATGTTTTTATAAATCTTTTCAATTTTATGAAAATTTTCTCGTTTGTAGACGTGTTTTTTGTTACTTTTTTCATTTTTAAAGCGTTGTGATTTAATTTTTTTGAATTTGAAAATTTAAAAAAAAACTAAATAATCACGTTTTTTTCACTTTACATTTAAATTTAAGTTTTTAGGATTTTTTCATAAATTTCCGGGAATTGGAAAATAATTTACTAAACACTCTGTAATGAATCTTAATTGTTATATTATTTGGACCTTATGAGGGCAACAGTTAGTAGCTTGAAATTAATATTTATACATATTTACTATACTTATTTTTCTATTGAATTTAATTTATATTGAAATTAATTCTCACTTTTACTCTTTTTTAGGAACTTCCCAAACATAAACCGTTATTGAAAGCAAGAGTTTTATTAAATTTGGGAGATTCTGTTACAACGGATCATATCAGTCCAGCTGGAAGTATAGCTCGCAATTCTCCGGCTGCAAGATATTTATTAAGTCGTGGGTTAGTTGAAAAATTTAAATATAAATTTTTTTTTTAAATACAGAATTAGGTTTATTTCTATTTCTACACTTTAATAATTGATTTACAAACTTTCGTCTAGAGTTACATAATTTTTTATTTGTTTATTAGTTTATTTTTTTTTTTTTGTTTTACTAAAAGTAATCATTGTTATTCTTTTTCGCAGACTAACGCCTAGAGATTTTAATTCCTATGGAGCTCGTAGAGGCAACGATGCAGTTATGGCAAGAGGAACATTTGCAAATATTAGACTTGTAAATAAATTTATCGGCAAACCTGGACCTAGAACTATTTACATTCCCAATAAAGAAGAGGTGAATTTTCACTTTCTAGTTTGATTAATATTTTTTAAATTTACCTAAACATCGCAAAAGACAAAAGAAATATTTCTACAAGATTTCTCTGGAAATTCAATGTTTACTGAAATATATTATGTTTTAGAAAAAAATACAATTCTAAAAGTATTCTAAAAATCCATTAATCCAACAGTTTTTTCAGAATATTTATTATTTTCAAAATTTTGAATTTTCCAGGTATTCTTTGCGTTATTTGGGTATTTTATTTGATTGTTTATCAATCTTTTAAATTACTCCAAATTTATCATTGATTAAAAGTTAAATAAACGAGCAATAATAATGAATTGAATTTTAGATGGATATATTCGATGCGGCAGAGAAATATATTAAAGATGGTACTCCTCTCTTGGTTTTGGCTGGCAAAGAATACGGATCAGGTTCCTCTCGAGATTGGGCTGCCAAGGGACCTTATCTTCTTGGAATTCGGGCAGTAATTGCAGAATCTTACGAAAGAATTCATAGGTAATGAAATAATTCACTTTGCAATCATTTTAATCCTTTCTTTTTAATGACGGCAATTATTATAAAAATACTTTTTACAGATCCAATCTAGTCGGTATGGGAATAATACCTCTACAATATATTCCTGGGCAAAATGCTGAGACTTTAGGTTTGACAGGATTTGAGCAATTTGACATAGACATTCCAAAAAATATTCAGCCCGGTCAAAATATTACAATTAAAATTGACAATGGTAAAGAATTTGAGGCAATTGTGCGATTCGACACTGAAGTGGACCTTACTTATTACAAAAACGGTGGCATTCTTAATTATATGATCAGAAAAATGCTCTAATTGTGTGTTCGATACTGAGATACATTAATTATAACTAATAATTATTAGTAATTAATAATTATAATTAATATATTATTAATACTTAACTTGAAATTTGTTTATCCAAGTGGTTAATGAATTGTTTTTAAATGACATTTAAGTGTAATTAATGTAAGAATTTTTATTTACAAAGAGCAGAGAATGATTTTTATTGAGATAAGATCTGTCAATGATAATTTCATATTTTATGTCTTATCGGAACTGAATTTTTATGTTATTGACTATTTTTATATAAATTATGTGATTTGAAATTTTGAACAATGTATGCAATGAATTATATAAAGCTAAATTATTGAAAATGTTGCACTTTTCTTTAGAATAAACAGCACTATATTATATTTCAATTTTTGTTTGTTCTTTTTTTTTCAATGTCTTACCTAAAAACGACAATAAATAAAAATTTTAAAACATTCCCAACATTTATTATTGACTATTTAAATTATTTTATTTACAATTCTGAATTCATTATTATTTGTGTTTCGTGAAACGCATCTCTTTCCTGTTTACCGTTTTGCTACCCTTACGAAAATATCGTCATAAAAGAATGTTAGGAAAATAAAATTACAGGAAAATTTTACCACGTCACAGCAAAAATAGTAAATATCAATGTTTTCTTTTTATTACTATTATATAATCTAATGTTAACTTTCGTATAAAAAAATATATTTTGAAAACTTTTTCATTGTGGTGTTTTATGCGTGACAATTTTATTTTCCTGATGTCGCGAAATAGCGTCAGAAATACGTGACGTTATTTTCGTAAAGGCAGTTACAAAAAATTTATTCCTATACATGCGACTGGCAACTTTTGTACAATTACTTTCACTGGGTAGAGTTTGTATACATTTAAAATAGATGTATTTCCTTAAAATTATTATCTACATAATTAAATTTGTATTACAGTAAAACCTGATTAAGAGAGATCACGAGGGATTGTTTCATTTTATTTTTACTGAATCAGGGTGTCTTCTGGAAATCTAATTTGAAATTTCAAGACATTAAATTGAATGATTTTTACAGAAAGCACGTATCCTTTACAAGAGAACATTAAAAACAGAAATTGAAAGCAAAATATATAGAAATTCAAGGACATTTTCAGGACTTCCAGGACCAGAAAACACTCTGCTAAACAGTGTTCCAGTTTTTTAACTTTTGTCCAAAACCTAATAACTCTTGAAAAAGAGAAGGAAAATAAATGATTCTTGGAAAGAATATAAAGCTTAATAAATACCAAATGTTGATCATTTTTCCAAAGGTCTAGGCTAGGATTTGTGATTTTTTTTAAATTTCGTAAGTTTAAAACTTAATTCGCAGGAACAAAAAATGCTAACAAGGTTTTTCTGTATTTTTCCTCAATTCTGTTTTTATCAAACTTTATATTCAACCGAGAATGATTTATTTTTCATCAATTCTTCAAGAGTTATGAGATTTCGGACAGAATTTAAAAAAAGGCATACTGAAAGGCTTCAGAAGTTTTCTCAATAATTGAGGTTTTCTACTTATCCAAGTCCTACTTATCTAGTTCCCACTCAACCAGGTTCAACAACATTTATAAATCTATAGAACTTTACATTAAATTCATAATTTGTACATTTTCATCTTTGTATGGTTTCACCACTATTCCACTCATATTTAAGAATTTCACGATAATTTTTCTCTTTATTGCTTCGACCAGAAAATTTCAGTTCGACCAGATGTCGATCAGTGGCTCCATACAAATGACTACTGTCAAAACACAGACTGTAAAGTGGACTTGAAATGCGGCGAAGATTCATGAAGTATAGCTGTAAAAGAGAAAAACATTCAATATTTTAAAAAGCGAAATATCAGAGAACTTTAAGTTTTTTCCGACTCGAGTTAAAACTATTCATTTTTGCAAATTCAAATATTGAAAATTACAAAATTGAAAAATATATCTGAAAAAAGACGAATATAATTCACAGTTGAAAACAAAATTCGAAAAAAAAAATGAAAAAATGAAAAAATTATTGAAAAGAATAATTTACAAAATTATTCAATACTAAATATTAAAAATAGTTGGAAATAATTGAAAATTGAACAAATTGATTCAAAATCGAAAAAAATAATTGAAATTGAAGAAAATAATAAAAAGTTGAGGAAATAAATTGAAAATTGAACAAATTGATTCAAAATCGAAAAAAATAATTGAAATTGAAGAAAATAATAAAAAGTTGAGGAAATAAATTGAAAATTTAAGAATTAAATTAAAATTTGAAAAAATAATTGATAATTGAACTAACAAATTACAAAATGACGAAAATAATTGACAATTGAAAACAAAAATCAAAAAATGGTTAGATTAATACATAACCGAACAAAATAATTTAAAAAATTAAAGAATAATTATAAAGTTTTAAGATAATCATTAAAAATTGAAGAAGTTGTAGGAAATAATATTGAAAATTGCGGAAAATAATAATTGGAGGAAATAGTTGAAAAATGATTATAATAATTGAAAAATTGAAAAAAAATATGTGAAAACTGACAAAAATAATTGTCAATTGAAAACAAAATTCGAAAAACTAAACAAGAAATATTAAATTTAAAGAAAATAATTGAAAAATTAAGAAAATTATAGGAATAAGGGTTGGGAATAATTGCACATTTAAAAACTGGATTAGAAATCGAAAAAAATAATTAAATTTGAAAAAAATAATTGAAAATTGAAGAAAGCAATTAAAAATTGAAGAATGGAATTGAAATTTAAAGAATTTATTTAAACATTGAAAAAAAGTAATTAAAGAAATCTGAGAATTAATGATTATAGAAGAAAACCATTGAAAACTGCTGAATGGAAATTAAAAATTTTTAGAATGGAATTAAAAATTAAGAAAATATTTGAACAATTGTATTTAAAACTAAAGAATCTTAATGATAATCGAAAAAAATAATAGAACAAAGGCGATAATTTTTTAATATTAAAAAAAAAATGATTAAAAATTAAAAAGTGAAATTAAATTTGAAGAAAATAACTCAGAACTGAAGAGAATAGTTGCAGAATTCAATAATTGAATTGAAAATTTAAAACCAATTTTATGAGTGAAAGAATAATTGAAAAAATCAGAGAGTTATTGAATATTGAGGAATTAATTGAAAATCGATAAAAATAATTGAAAATAAAAGAAAATAATTAAAAAATGAAGAAATAAATTTGAAATTAAAGAATTAAATGGAAATGTCAAGAAAATAATCGATAATAAAAAAAAAATTACAATATGACGAAAATAATTAAATATTTAAAAAAAATAATTAACAATTGAAAAAAATTCGAAAAATGGTGAGAATAATCGAGATTTAAACAAAAAAAATTTTAAATTAATAAATAATTATAAAATTGAAGGAGAATAATAAATTGTCAATTGAAAATTGATGAAAATTATGGAAAAAGTTGTAAAAAATAAATGAAAATTGAAGAATTGATTTGAAATTTCAAGAATAATTGTGAAAATGCGAAAACTATTGAATATTGAATAAAAAAATTGAAGAAAATAATTGAGAATTGAAGAAAATAATTAAAAAATTAGAGAAATAAATTTAAGATTAAAGAATTAAATTAAAATTTTATAAAAATAGTTAATTATTGAAAGAAAAATTACAAAATGACTAAAATAATTAAATATTATAGAAAATAATTGAGAAATGATTGATTAAAATTTAGATAATTAAATCCTAAACCAATAGAAATTTGAATGAGTTGTTATTTGCATCAAAGAAAGTTTTTGTTAGAAGATGCAGTAATTTATATTGATATAGTGATAAAATAAAGATTAGTTTGATTGAAATAAGTATAAATTAAAACTCTTATTTATCAATTGAAATTGAAATTTAGTTGAAAATTCAACAAATTAAAACTTAAACATATCGATGCTGAATTATTAATTTAGATTTTCATTTGTAAAATATTATTTCCAAATTTCAAAGATCTCAATTTCCAATAATCTTAATATCAATCAATTTAAACTTCTTCGCATGAACATTTTAAGTAATTTTTGTATTAATAGAACTAAATTTTAATTCACTAAAATTTTACTGTATCGAAATGTCAGTTCCTTATTTTAAAGTAAACTATATTTTTTATTAATCTTATTTTCTGTAAATACAGTTAAATTCATTCTCATCAAAATAGACTCTAATTTTAATTGATCTCTTTTATTTAGTTTTTAATTAGAAATAAAATAAGTTTATTAATAATTTCCTCATGCAATAAAAAAGAAGCATTTGGAGATCTAGGATACAACATTTATTTAACGAAATTTAATTTAGAAGTATTTTTCATAATAATAACATTGGAAGTTTTAAAACAAAAAAATGAAATAGTTATTTTAGAAAGGTGTTTAAGACACTTCTAAAATATTTAAAAATGGTGCTTGCTTTTTTTCAATGATTTAATAATTGATGATATTTCCTTATTTATTACTATTATATTACTTATTTTTCTACTTTTATTATAAAAGGCAATTAATAATTCAAGAAAATATTTCTAACCTGGACATAATTAATTTGACGTTGATCCCACAAAACTGCTTTGCAATTAAACTGCGCTCCAGTAACCATGGTATACTGATAATCTGAAGAAATACAGTACATTGTCGCATCAGTAGGATCTGGCCAAGAACTGACGCACTTTCCACTTCTGTAACAAAAAGAAAATTTTTAAATTATTTTCTAATTTTAATTATAACATCTTTAAATAGTCTCAGATTTAAGGCTACGTAATAACGTCGTGAACCACCTACTTTTGATTAATAATACCACGAAAAGAAATACAATTTATATCATAATAATATTTTAGGTGATTTATTTTTTTGAAAAAAAGGAAAATAAGAGGAAAAAGGGTTCTCCCTTTTTCCAACAATCTTGATTTTAGAGGATTTTTTTAAAAAAAGGGGATTAGGTGAAAAAGGAGAAGAACTGTCATTCCTGCTAAAATAATCCATTTAAGGAGCACTTTTACAAAACTTGATAAATCCATTCGAAATAGTTTTTCAATAAAGCAACAAACGTTGTATCTTTATAAACATAAATGGTAAAAAGAAGTTGAAAATAATTTTTGCATCGAAGCGATTTTCTCTATTAATTATCAGTAAACCAAAAAAAATTATATTATTTATTATTCTCATTCTTTAATAAACAAATGCGGATTTATTTAGTTTTGTTTCAGTATACCTGATTTTTAAATATTGAAACAAATTAATAGAACAAATATAATGCGTTGAAATATTTACTAAAGATAGATAATCATATTTCTCGAGTCCAAAATGTATGGAAATAATATATATATATCACATTTTTGTTAAAAAATGGATTTATCAAGTTTTGAAAAAGTGCTACTCATTTCTAGATCTGATCTACTGAATGTCACTTCAATCAATACTTTTTTCATTTTTGAAGAAACTGCATTAATACTAACCTCAAGTCCCATTTTCTCACATATGTGTCATATCCACAAGTTAATAGAGTTTGTGGATTATCCCAAACCATGTCTAAAATTCCAGCGCCTCGTCTCCAAGAATGCCTCATAACATTTGATTTGGTACAGCTGAAAAAAAAAATATATTCCTAAAAAAAAACTATAACTCATTTTGATAAGATGTACTAAACTCCCAGAAAAAATATACATTATTTAATTAAAACTGCTGAAGACAACTTTAGTGTTCATTGACAAACCTTTCAATGTCGAAAATATGTAGTGGTGCGCCTTCACCTATTCCTGAAGATCCTGCCGCGAATTTTTGTCCAGTGGGATCTGCTGCTATCGCCCAAATTCGATCGTGAACATCTAAACATGCTGAAGGTTCATTTGGCATTGTTTCACCTGGTCTCGTCCAAATTTTTACTGTACCATCTCCAGAGCCAGAGATGACAACCTGGGGCGTTTCTTCCACGGCATTTACATCAGTCGAGTGAGCTCTTTCAATACTATGGTACATATGATCCACGAAATAATTTGTACCATCGTAATAGAAAGGTCCGGAATTCGTGAGCGACCAGAATTTCAAACTGCCATCTCTGAAAAATAAAAAAATTGAATTTATAGTTGAAATTTCATTTAAGAGTTTATATTGATACTAAAGGCGCAAGAGAACTTTAATTATTCCAAAATTTTATTGCGGAAAATTCCTTATTCATAATTTCTTATTTAAACAATACAAATTTCAATTATTACAATTTTTACGTAATTTAAATTTTTATTCTTCAAAATTTTTATTAAATTCAAAATTTAATTTTTCCAAACTTAAAATACTTCTAATTTTCCAAATAAATGTAGTTTAGAAAACTTGACGAAAATTATTAACAAGTTTCATATTTCGATTTTATAGAATATAAGTTTTGAAATAAACCTAAGAACATAAAATGATATTTATTAATTCGGAAATAATTTGTCTTTTTATGAAATTTTGAGAATCCCAGTTTTTTTAATATAGAAGTGTCTAAATAAAGTTTTGGTAAAACCATTTCTTTCAAGTCTAGATTTTCTGAAAATTACAATAATGTTTAGTAAATACTTATATTATAAAAAAAACTTTTAAGAAATCTTGAGAACTAAAATACAAAATTCATTTAAAAAAACTTAATTTAGTAGGTTTCGTTTAATGAAAATAACCTAGAAAGTTTTGAAAATAAAATGTTAATCCTTAAGAAATGAAAAAGTTATTTTAAAAATGTGTTTAAGACACTTATAAATTTATTATTATTATGATATTACTTATTATTCTACTTTTATAATAAAAGGAAATTAATAATTAGATATATAAAATAAAAACTCATATGATTTATATTAATTTAAAAATTAATTGAAAAATATACATTTTTTCAAACATAACTGATTTAAAACAAAAAAATAACTATATTAAAGATTTTACCTGTGACCACTGATAACATAATCATCACGAACAACAAATTTGCAAATATCACTGCCTGTGTGCAGTTGGGCAAATTTAACGTCATTGTAACTGAAAGGTTCTTTTCGTGCAAAACCAAAAAGTTGATGTCCGCCACTCCACCACAAAGTATCTTCGGTCAATTGAAGCCATGGCATCAATTTCTTTCCTTGAGAGAAAATAATTTTCTTATCGTACTTCCCATATTGCCAATTGTGAGAGATTTGCCATTTTGTTCTCAAACAGAGTACAGGATTACATCTGAAAATAAGAAAAAATATTATAATTTATGTATAATAAAACTACCGGACAATTGACTGATATTAAATTTTTTTTTAAATCTAAAAGACGACTATTTGGAGATATTGGAATTTAGATAGTTTAAGAACTAAACAAATTAAATATAGAGTAGATTAAAATATAAATCAATTAATATTTTGATTAAAGATTAAATTAAACTAATATTTACTCCCATTTGGATCAATTGAATTTAAGATTGATTAAAAATAGAATTTGAAAATTCGATTTTTAAAATTTTTGATCAAATTAATTGAATAAATGAAACAGGTGATGAAATTTAAAAAAGGTGAAAGTTTATGATACCTGTTAATATAGCAAATTGTACTTTGTCCAAATATGTGTCACGTTTATTTATTCTTTTGATATTAATATAGTAATACTAATATAAAACAGTATTCATATTAATATCACTTCAACTAATTTTCTTCTAAAACTAAATAAAAGACAAGGAAGTGAAATCTGAACTTTAGATGCTTTAGATTACGTCATGCGAAATTTGACAAGTGGAGCCAATCTAAACATAAACAAAGGTAGACATATGCAAGAAATTTCTAAACCGTATATTCTAAATAAAATAAGAGGTTTTCTTCAACTCGAGAAGAATATTCTATTGAATCAAAGTAGTAAATGAATAAGTAATGAGAAATTACGTTGTAGAATGAGAAAAATAATTGATTTTTCAGATGTATATAGGCAAAAGAAACTATACAAAATATAAACCTAACCTAACGTACCTTGCACGAAATTTTTTGGATGTTTGATTAGTGGCAAGAGTCTGTTTACTTTTTTTAACCCAAAGTATTTTGTCGCGGAGAATCTCATGGAAACGGGTACACACTTCACTGAGTCTAACCAAATCGAATGCATGGCAATAATTAAAAATTAATATTAGAGCGTCAGACGGTAAAGTGTCTAAACACCAAACATCTGTCATTTTTCACCACTACTACTGAGAAACGACTACATACATATATATAATTTTGGTGTAAATATACAGTCTGCCACTACAGTGAACAAAAAAATGGCCGAATCTGAAAGTGACATTTAAACTGAACTGCCCACCCACTTTTATACCAGGGTTGGACATGTAAAATACTTCAATTTTTTTTACTACTGTTTTTTACGCGTAAATATGAAAACCTGTGTTTTACGTGTAGAACACGTGTTATAAAATAAATAAAAAGCTTCCGCGATTAATTGAACTCGTTTCGACTGGTAGAAATATTTTAATCGAACTTTCCACTCTTTAGGACGCTTTCATACCTTTTTTTGAAAGTAATTCTTTGTCTCATTCTACCACACAATAGTGGCATAAGTTTGTCTCATTCTTGCACATTTTCTGCATTTTTCCACGGAATTAAGGCCGCTTGTTTTTGTAATGTGATAGAAAAGGAAAGAAAATATTTCTGTCTAATGCTCGGTAATTTAACGCAATTTTCTTTACCTTCTCCTGTTTATATTTTACCGTTGAGACTCCCATAAATGAATTTTAGTGGGGGATTTATATATGGGAGTCACGTGTTCATTTGCAAAAATCTTAACGCGACTACGCAGACGCATGCCTGAATTATCTGGTGAAAAGGGCCAAGATAGGGAAAGTTTTATTTATAGGAGTCTTATCTATGGGAAACTCGACTGTACCGAAAATTTTAAAACGCTACAAGCATGCATGTAAAGGTAATTTACATCACGTAAATCACGTAGTTCTTTAAGTAATTTACGCCATTCTTTTGATGTATTTTTTCCAGGGATGGGTGCGTATTATACATGGTTTTCTACAGTATAATACTTACGTATTATACGTGAAAATTTCGAAAATAAGAGGGAGTGGGGGGTTTTCTACATTTACCATCCCTGATTTTTTCGGAGTTGGGGGTAAATTACGTAATTTACAAATGTAACAGACCTATGTCGAATGTCCATTTTGTCGAATTTCCAAATTGTCGAATATCCATTTTGTCGAATTTCCAAATGATCGAACATCCGAAGTGTCCAATAATGAAATGGTCGAGTATCCAAAATGCCGAATCTCTATTTTGTCGAATTTCCAAATGATCGAACATCTAAATTGTTCATCTGAGTTTCCTATCTATGAAATTTGTTGGTATAGTACATTAAACAAGTGCGTGAAATTAAAAATTTCCATAATAAATGTCCAATTACCGATTGGACAAGTGCGCAAAATTTATTATGGAAATTTTTAATTTCACGCACTTGTTTAATGTACTATACCAACAAATTTCATAGATAGGAAACTCACATGACAAAAAAATATTTGATGTTTTGGACATTCAACCATTTGGAGATTCAACAATTTGTAAATTCAACAATTTAGATATTCGATCATTTGGAAATTCGATAATTTGGATATTCGATCATTTGAGCATTCGACGAAGTGGATATTCGGCAATTTGTAAATTCGAAAATTTTTATATTCTATAATTTGGATATTCGATCATCTGGAAATTTGGGAAAATGGGTATTCGACAATTTAGAAATTCGACTATATGAATATCCGATCATTTGGAAATTCGACAATTTTGAAATTGAAAAACTCGGAAATTCGACAATTTCGAAATTTTACAGTTTGGAATTTCGACAATTTGGATATTCGACCATTTCGATATTCTACCTTTTGGAGACGGGTGCAGGAAATTTCCCAAAAACACAAAAGGTCGAATATCCAAATGGACGAATTTCAAAAAGTCGAATCTCCAAACGGTCGAATATCCAAATGGTCGAATATTCATTTTGTTGAATTTACAAATTGTCAAATTTCCAAATTGTCGAATAACTACTTTTTTAAATTTCTAAATTGTCGAATATTCAAATTTTTGAATTTCCAAATTGTCGAATATCCACTTTGTCGAATATCCAAACTATCGAATTTCCAAATTCTCGAATATCTATTTCGTCGAATTTCCGAATGATCGAATATCCAAATTGTCGAATTTCCAAATTGTCGAATTTGCAAATTGTCGAATTCCTAAATTGTCGAAACTCTAAATGTTCGCATGTCCAAATTTTCGAATTTTTTTTTATGTAAGTTTCCTATCTACCCAAGCGGCACACTTCTCGTTTTGATATCATTTAAGTTACCATTTTTAAGTAACCTTTTTGGTACTGTAAATTGTTAACGAAAAGTTAACTAAATGTAATAATCAAAATGTTAACTTCAAGAAGTTAAGAAATATTTATCGTTTTTAAGGTAACTTTTTTGGTAATGTAAATTGATAACAAAAAGTTAACTTAACGTAGTAGTCGAAATGTTAACTTTAAAATGTTAAAAAATAGTTATCGAAATTTTGTTAACAAATTGAAAAGTTACAGATGTTAACAAAATGTTATTAAAGAGATACATGCAAAATGGATAACAACTTATGGTTCTCTATAAGATAACATTTTCAAGTTGACATTTTTGTATTGTTAATTTAGTTATGAAAAAGATACATACAAAATGGATAACAATCTAAAGGTTATTCATAAGATAACATTTTCAAGTTGACATTTTTGTAATGTTATTTAAGTTATTAAAAAGATAACATTTTACAATCACCATATGTTAAACGATTTTCTGTTATTATTTTGTTAATCATTTTTTGTTAACTTAACGTTGCTTACAAAAAGTTAACAGAAATACACATCAAAAGCGCACGGCAGTTATTAAAATGCGTGCGCATATCGTTTCCACACGCCATATTTTTTTATGTTAACCTGAAGATGTGCCTATAGTTTCTACATATTCTCCATGTGCTTCGTGTGTTTATGTGATTTTAATAAAATTTACAGTATAACTTCAACTATATTTGCATTAATTTATTAATTGTTTATTGTTTCAGGGTTCAAAAGTAGGTGACGATGCCAGACGATTATCTCTTTTCAATCATGTCAGCGGTAACCTATAATATAATTATAATGATCATAATGACTATAAAAGACAATAAATAAGGTAATACCAAAAGAGAAAAAATATAAGAAATAAATATATAAACATTATATTACAGTTAAGTGTCTTTATTATTATGGTTATTATTATTATAGGTTATGTCTGACATGATAGAAAAAGAGTTAATCGTTTGGCATCGTCACCTACTTTTGCCTTTTTATCCTCTCCAAAAAGTACTAATTACACTATCAAATATATTGCAATTAAGATAAATAAAAGTCATCAATTACCTAACTTTTCTCTCATTTTTCGTTAAAAAAAAAGTTGCCGATTTGTTAACATAAACAAGTCATCTATTTGATATCTTTTTGGGAATTCGAAAAGTTATCAAAATGAATAACTGTTTCTTTCCACAAAAGTGACATTTTTGGGCGGACATTAGAAGTTTTAGGTATACAAATTCCTTTACGAAAAGATGACTTTTTGGAAACTCAAAATGTTAACAGTTAACGTTTCAATGTTGGCATTTTGATGCCTTTTAGTTTACTGTGTGCCGCCTGGGTATGAAATGTGTTGGTATAGTAGATTGAACAAATGCGTAAAATTGAGCAAACCAGTGTGACGTCACAAGTCCGTTAAATTTTGTCATTTGTCAAGAAGGTTGGGTCCGAAACCCAAATTTACATTGAAATGCATGGGATTATTATTATAAAATGGTTTTACGAGTAATTTATTGTAAAATTGCATAAATTATTGCAATTAAAAGGTAGAATATGTTTTTGCGTCTTTGTAATATACTTTATGTTTCTTATCAATTATTTAATTTGCACTTAACAGGTAAATAAACAACCAGAATGACAGAACTTCCTAACCTATTTTCAATTTTTCAGTATGTTTTGGCATTTAAAAATAGCGCAAATAACTGATAATATGTATAAATATATTTTAGAAACGTAATAAAATATGTTTTATTTCCCACGCTTAATAATTCTAACCGTATTTTATTGTATTGTTATAAAAATCACTTTTTATTAAAATTCCCATACATTGCAATGTAAATTTGGGTTTCGAACCCAACCTTCTTGACAAATGACAAAACTTAACGGACTTGTGACGTTACACTGGTTTACTCAATATACTATACTATACCAACACATTTCACAGATAGGAAACTTACATGAAAAAAAAAGTTCGAACATTTGGATATTCATTCGAACATTTGGAGATTCGACAATTCGGAAATTCGACAATTTGGAAATTCAACTATTTGGATATTCGATCATTTAGAAATTCGACAAAATAGATATTCGACAATTTTGATATTCGACAATTTGGAAATTCGACACTTTAGATATTCGACAAAGTGGATATTGGACAATTTGGAAATTCGACAAAATGGACGTTCGACAATTTAGTGTTTCGACAAAATGGATATTCGACAATTTCGACATTCGACAAAATAGATATTCGACAATTTGAAAATTCAACTATTTGGAAACTCGATCATTCGGAATTTCGATGAAATAGATAGTCGACAATTTGTAAATTCGATAAAATGGATATTCGGCAATTTGGAAATTCGAAAATTTGAATATTCGACAATTTAGAAATTCGAAAAAGTAGATGTTCGACAATTTGGAAATTCGACAATTTAGAAATTCGACAATTTAGATATTCGATCATTTGGAAATTCGACAAAATGGATATTCGACCATTTGGATATTCGACCGTTTGGAGATTCGACTTTTTGAAATTCGACCATTTGGATATATTCGACCTTTTGGGTTTTTGAGAAATTTCCTGCACCCGGTTTGGAGATTCGACTTTTTGAAATTCGACCATTTGGATTTTCGACCTTTTGGGTTTTTGGGAAATTTTCTGCACCCGGAAGTTACGCGTAACTTTACATCCCTGGCTACAAGTTTAGGGATGGAGGGGGGGAGTTTAATTAAATGGAAGGAAGCGTTTAGAGATCCTCAAGGGAGAGTTGGGACAAGTTTCCCCTTCTACTACCTTTGCGGGTTTCCGGAAACGGAAGTAACAATGATGCGAGTTGCATCATTGGTCAAAAAGAGCGGGCTAAGTTTAAAACAATTTTTTTAAATGCATTTTAAATTCAACCGCCATTTTAGACCAATGAAATTAACTTCTTATGAACATCCGTTTCCGTAAACCCGCGACCAATCAGAATCCAAGTCAACATGTCCCAACTCTCCCTTGAGGATCTCTAGAAGCGTTCTGTAATTCTGTAATGCGTACTACCCATCACTGATCATGTGTACTTAACGTAAAACTCTACGTAGAATCTATCACACCTACAGTTTGTTACATACATGCCCAACACTGCAATTAATCAAAAGAGCAAAAGTATCAAATTTTGGTTATGTTTACAAAATATTGTATTCTGAAACCGTTTAATTATTCAAAGGATTGTATTTATTTAATTATTGATACTTTACACTTCTTATGTAGAATAGAAATTTTAAATGTTGGCGCATTCTGTAAGTAGCAAGGTAAGAAACAATAAATGTCAATTTAAATAAATACCTAAGTATAAGAATGTAAACAATTTATGATAAATATTAACAAAAACCTAAACACTTTGTACACTTTTTACTATAATAAATCCTGAACAAGGATTACTAGAAATTTTATTGTTATATATTTGAGTTTTTCTGTAAAATAATCACTGGGTAATAAATTTCCACAGAAAGATGTATTAAATCTTCAAACAGTTTGTAACAGTTTTCTCTTGTTAAAAATTCCTTAAACATTTTTTAATTTGCAGTAAATAAAGTAAACGTTTTAACAATTGTTTAAGCAATCAATTATTATTGTTTATTTTACCATTTAAAAATGTCTTCCAAGTAGCGTAGTTCTTGAAAATACAAAATCATCGAATAAATGAAAAGTCATTGAAATAGCGATAATCTCTCATTTAAAGATTCGATTTACATAAGATTCTACTAAATTTTTCTTGAATAATTTCCATTCCATTAAATTTAAATAAAAAGTTTGTTAAGAAAAATTCTGTGTAATAAAATTCTAAATTTCCGTAAATCCGAAATCAATTTTGAGTCAAGATGCAGATATATCAATATTAGACATTTTCCTTACTGTTCTAATCAAAAATAATATTAAATATTTTTTTGCAGGCTGGTAAAAGGAAACAAAGTTTGACTTTTGCCCAGCGAATTGAAATCCTGAAACGTATTAACGATGGTGAAAAGTGTGTGAATTTGTCCAGAGAGTTTAATGTCGCCAAGTCTACAATATCAGGAATTAAAAAAAATGAGAGTGAAATTTTGCGAAAACGAAAAATTTTAGAAGAATCTGATTGTGATTTAAATTTTAGAAAAAGATATAAAGGCACAGAAGAGACAGAAATGGAGAAGTCAGTTTTTGAGTGGTTTTGCAAAAACAGGCATTCAGGAGTGCCTGTTACTGGTCCAGTTCTTCAAACAGTAGCACGTGAAATTAATGACAAACTCCAGGAAAATCCTAACTTTAAAGCAAGTACTGGTTGGCTAAGGGGATTTAAAGCTCGTCATAATCTACTTTCGTTGAACATCAAGGACGAAAATTCACCAGCAAATTCGAAAGCAAGTGAAGAGTTTAAAAATACTTTTGCGGGATTTATGAGCATGATGAGAATAACCAATTTAGATCATATTTACAACTGTGATGAGATAGTGTTCGATTGGAAGCTTGCGCAAAATGTTACGAGAGATGAAAATCTTCCGGCTGGAAGTGTAGATTCTAAAAACAAATTAACGATAATAGTATGTACAAATGCTTCGGGAACGCACAAAATTCCATTATTTATTGTTGGTCATTCAAAGAATCCACAATATGTTCAAAACAAAGACCAATTGCCAATACACTACACTCCGAAAAAATATGCACGAATGGATAAAACTATTTTTATTGACTGGTACAGTAATTGTTTCATTCCTGCTGTTCAAGAAGAACATAAAAACGAGGACAACAATTTGAGAATAATTTTACTGATGGACACTTCACCACATCATCCGCCTGAAGATTTAGAACGAATAAATAATTTTTGCACCTTGGTCTACTTACCTTCGAACGTAACGTCAATTATTCAGCCAATGAAGAAGGGAATTGCAGAAAAATTCAAAAGAAGTTACAAGTGTATTTTTTTGAAACATTTGCTCACAGAAAAGTCTGATGTCGATTTTGATGATGCACTTAAATCGATACAATTAACAAATAGTTTTGATTTTTGTACAGAAGCTTGGGCTACGTTAACAAGTCAAAATATTCGACATTCCTGGAAGAATCTTATACCATTTGACGAAGACGACGATGATGATAATGATGATGATGATGATGATGATGATGATGATGATGATGATGATGCAGAACCTGTCAATGAAGATGAAACTCCAGACTTACGGTATGTCCAAAGATTACTTTCTAGTCTTCCCGACATGGATGACATAACATTGGAAGAAACAATTCAGTGGCTAGACTGCGGTAAATTCGAAGACTGTTTTACCTTTCACCGTGATGAAGAAAATAATTCTCAATCTTCTGATGATGATAAAATTGACGAGACTGCAACAGAAGAGAACGAAGCACCAGTTTCCTTTTTAGAAGCGTATAACGCTGTGAATATCTTAAAAAGATTTATCAAGCAACGTGCACAAGAATCTTTTACTGAACCAGGACATGTGATTTATTTAGAGAAATATGAATCAGATTAAAGTTTTGTAAGATAATTGATCATTATGATTTCAAGTATTGTTTTTTTTTCTATTTATACATTATATCGTTAATTCATGTTAATTCGTTTTTGTGATTATAAAACAAAGTTTGAGATTATATTTTAGAAGGTTTAACTGTGTAATAGTATTTTTATTAATATGTAGATGAATTTATCACTCGGTCGAGAAATATTATTTCGTTTGACGCTTGACTTCCTTCGGAAAATTTTTCTGATGAGGACAATGATATTGTCGAAACGTTAAGAAAAAAACAGAATCTGTGCTTTTTAATTGACTCGGAAAGAATGACCTTTTCTTTTATATAGTATTTTTATTAGTTTATTCTTTCATTAAAAAAAGAAGAATTTAAGGAAGATTCAGTTTTGAAAGACGAGTTTTTGTATTCGTTTGTTATTTTTGCTTCAGTTTTATACTTATTTTTAAAAAGTATAAATAATACGGAATTATAATAAACTGCTTTTGGGTGTGCACTGACTTTCATCTGACAATGAGCACTGATGGGGATATATTTTTTAAAAAGTATTAACAATACATGAAACTTGAACATTTTCTGGTTTCATTGGTCATAATATAGTATAAATAATATTTTATTAATATAAGGTCAGCCGTGCTGTTGAAACGTAAAATGTGAAAAGAATTTAAGGTTTTCTTTATTCATCCTTTGACTCGGAGTAATCGTTATCATCTTATTTTAATATTAAATGACCAAGTGATAAAAGTCGTTATTCGTATAAATAATATTTCTTTAAATGTAGTTATTTATCAAAAATTGGATATTGGAGACGGTATTTCGCAATCTTAAATTCTTTAATTTTTTAAAAACATTTTTAAAAAACTTTAATATCAGATATTGAAATATACCAAAAACATAAAATGCTTGATTTTCAATGCAGAAATGTTGTAATTCCTATTACTTAGTCTACTTCAAGTTATAAAATTAACCTTTTCAAGTATAAAATTTAAATATTTAATATCTTCAAAACGTAGCAAAACACCTACGTCAAATTTTAAATTCAAGCAAATTATATCAATAGTAAAATATTTTTAAAACCTCAAATTTTTAGGAAGTTCTACTGGGAAATTTTTCAAAGTAAAACGCGTTTTAAATTTGAATATTATTATTTTAAAATAATCCTTTTTTAATATGAATTATAACATTTCTGCATTAAAAGTCAAGTGTTTGGTAAATTTCAACATCTGATATTAAATAGATTTTTGAATTATACTGTTTTTAAAAAGTTGCAAATTCTGTATCTTTTCATTGAGAGATTTTATTTTCAAATTTCAGGATCAGGTATGGGTAGATCTGGGTTGATCTCAGATGATAGATTTTTTCTACGTATATTACGTATTTTGTAAAAGTGGTAATGCACGTATTAGCAGAGGTGTGTCTTTGCTATATAGATCTTGGACGCATTAATAAGTTCTAAAACTCATTATATCGAATCGGAATTTCATTAAACAGAACAACTTTCATGAAGTCGAATGTTTATTTTATAGAATTTGTATTCAATCGACTATGAATTATTTCAAATTCTCACTAAGCAACCGAATGCCAATTTAGCAGAATTTGTTATTTACAAGAATTCATTTTTAATAGAATTGTTAAAACACTAAATTTCCATCAGACCGAAACTGCAAATGTCAAAAATCAAGAAGAATTTTGGCGCGAATTTGAAAATTAACTTATCGGCAATAATAAAAAAAAATTTTGATTAATTTATTTTCAAACTCATGCCAAAATAACTGTACGATTTGGAAACCTAGGAAAACGAAATTTGGGTAAATTTATTTCTGCATTTATTTTGAATATCTAAATTTGGTTTAAATGAATATCTAAATCTATTTACATAGAAATGGTCGAATGTCTAAATGGGTGAATTTTCAAATTGTCAAATATTCATCATTTTGTCGAATCTCCAAAATGTCGAATGTACATTTTGTCGAATTTTTATATGATCGAATATCCAAAATTCCGAATCTCCAAGTGGTCGAATGTCCAAATTGTCGAATATCCACTTTGTCAAATTGACAAAATGTCGAATGTTCATTTTGTCAAATCTCCAAATTGTCCAATATCCATTTTGTCGAACCTCCACATTGTAGAAAGTCCGTTTTGTCGAATTTCCAAATTGTTGAAATCCAAATCGCCGAGAATCTCCAAATTGAGTAAACCAGTGTGACGTCAATTGTCAATAAGGTTTGGTCATTTTGTCAAGAAGGTTGGACCCAAAACCCAAATTTACATGGAAATGCATGGGATTATTATTATAAAACGGTTTTACGATTAATTTATTGTAAAATTGCATAAATTATTGCAATTGAAAGGTAGAATATGTTTTTTGCGTCTTTGAAATATACTTATATTCCTTATCAATTATTTAATTTGCACTTAACAGGTAAATAAACAATCACAATGATAGAACCTTCTAACCTATTTTCAATTTTTCACTATTTTTTTGGCATTTAAAAATAAAGCAAATAACTGATAATATGCATGAATATATTTTAGAAACGTAATAAAATAGGTTTTATTTCTCACTCTTAATAATTCTAACCCTATTTTATTGTATTGTTATAAAAATCACTTTTTATTAAAATTCCCATACATTGCAATGTAAATTTGGGTTTCGAGCCTAACCTTCTTGACAAATGACAAAATTTAACCGAGTTGTGACGTCACACTGGTTTACTCAATTGTCGAATATCCACTTTATCGAATCTTCAAATGGTTGAATGGACATTTTTTCTTTCATATAAGTTTCCTATCTGTGAAACGTGTTGTATAATATGAATTTCCATAATGATTTTAAATTTCACGCACTTGTCCTATCTACTGTGCCAATTTAACACATTTCATATAGATGAAAAACTTACATGAAAGAAAAAATTCGACAAAATGGATATTCAACAATTTGGAGATTTGCATTTCAATAACTTGGAAATTCGACAAAATGAACATTCCACAATGTGGAGGTTCGACAAAATGGATATTCTACAATGTGGAGATTCGACAAAATGGATATTCGACATTTTGGAGATTCAACAAAATGGACATTCGACATTTTTGAAATTTGAGAAAATGGATATTCGATAATTTGGAGATTTGACAAAGTGGAAATTCGACAATTTGGACATTCGGTCATTTGGGTACTCCATCATTTGGAGATTCGATAAAATGAATATTCGACAGTTTGGATATTCGATAAAATGGACATTCGACATTTTAAAGATTCGACAATTTGGAAAATCGACAAAATGGATAATCGATAATTTGGAAATTCGACAATTTAAAGATTCGGTCATTTGGGTATTCAATCGTTTGAAAATTCGACAAACTGAATATTCGACTATTTGGAAATTTGGCTCTTTGACGATTCGATCATTTGGAAATTCGTCTATTTAGACATTCGACCATTTGGAGATTCGACCTTTAAAGATTTTTAAGAAATTTTATGCTCCCGGGTGAATTTGAAATGAAAGTTGAAATAAATGTCTTAATGGATCGTTCATAAACCACGTAGCCCACTTTTTCGGGAATGTTACCCTCCCCCCCCCCCCATATAACATTCTATCCTATCTATCCATTACTGCCATTTTTTCCTCCTGTCGTAGTAAATAGCTTGATCCCCCTCCCCCGTTTCTCTGAACGGCTACGTCGTTTATGGACGACCCCTAAGTAATTTATAGGTGGAATAATATTTAAATATTTATGAATAGCCTAAAGCACAACGAATCGTAATCGCTAATCCTTAATCGTAAGAATGAGATGAAGCAGGATAGAGATGTATGTCTGTCCTACTTCCTCTCATTCTTACGATTAAGGATTAGCGATTACGATTCATTGTGCGTTAGGCTAATAAATAATAATTGAACATCTATAAGTGAAGTGCAAAAAACTTTAATATTAATGAATTTTAATTTAGCGTGGTTGTAGCCTGAACTTCCTGACCCCAAACCTAACTTACGTTCTCTACGTTCTTAACTGCACTTAACAGCTTTAAAGGTGATTCCAGAATACGAGTGTTTTGAACGTCGACGCGTTGATAACGACGCGTCGATCCATTGTTTTTCATTGTTCTATCGACGCGTCGACGTTCCTAAATCTCTATTGTAGAATTACCTTAAGGGGAGAAATCACACATGGGACAATGAGAAAGAGAAAGACGTAAATATATCTTCGTCTCCTTCTCTCTCACTACGACGCAACGGACGCATTATTTATTTAAATTCTGATTGGTCGCTGGTTTCCGGAAACAGATGTTTATAAAAAATAAATTTCATTGACCTAAGGTGGCGGTTCCATTTGAAATACTTTTAATTACATAGTTTTAAAATTAGCCCGTTCTTTTCGAGCAATGATACAATTCGCCTTATCATCACTTCCGTTTCCGGAAACCCGCAAAGGTAGTGGAAGGGGAAACGTGTCTCAACTCTCTCTTGAGGATCTCTCCTCACATATTTTTGGTTGGTGGTAAATTACGTAGTTACAAAAGATAAAACTTTACGTAATTTACGTGAAATTTACTTTAAAATTACACGTAACTTCCCAACCCTGTTTATTGTTGTTAACCAGCTTATCGACAGTATCGATAAAAAGGTCTATCGATAGTTATCGATAGGTATAGCTAGCTTGGAGAGCCTGCCCCAGCCGGTTGTGAAAGTGTTTTTTGTGCTCCAAAAATCGTGTTACAATTATTATATTATCATTAATTATCGTGCAGTAACAAATTCACAAGTTAACACTGACACTGTTTTAGCAAAAAGTGATGTGACAGGGTCTCATAAATTTTGTAGTACGCGAAAAAATCGGTGAAAAGGAGCGTCTATCAGCGCCAAAGAAACATTGACAGGCACAGAAGATACTTTCATCTGCTTCGTTGATCTTGCGATTTTCGCGAGTAAGTTGTTAAATTTATGTGACACGCCTAGTGAAGACAAAAACAACGAGAGAATCTTCCTTAAAAAGTCTCTTGTCAGAATGTATCAATACACATGGTGACACCCTTGGTGAGTTCATGAGTCCTATAAACAATTTCTATGGGGAATTACCAGTGAAAGAAGCTAAGATTCAAGGTCAAGAATTATACATTTAGCAAAGCTCAGGAAAAGGTCCTGTGCAATCGATCGTGCAGTTTGGTTTTGCCAAATTTACTTAATTTACGAGGTCCTTGAATTTAACGGTCAATGGCCTCCATTGGCGAGTCGAATACACTTTGCATTCGATTAAATGTCATTACCGCATTTGACAAATTAAGAGTTCGATGAACCGTCCAGATTTTCTCTTTCTGATTTTAATTAATGATTATTATCATTAAACAACTTTTTAACCAATATATACTCAATTTGACAGTGTTTTGCAAAACAGTAGATATCCGAACTTTAAATTTTAAAGGGATTGTATTTTTTGTAACATTTAGAAAATACTAATCATTTGGTAAACATTTCAATATTCGGTAATTTATTTTAGTTTTTTGTTCTTAATTATAAACAATTTGTAGATTTTTTTTTTATTATATAGGTATTTTTTTTCATTAAAAATAAATTGTTTTTTAGTTAAAAATAACTATTTTTAATTAAAAACAGACAGTTTCATAGTATTTTGCGTTTTTGCGTGAAATTTTTTTAATTATTCAAACGGATTGAAGTTTATAAAGTTCCTTGATTCTTAATAAGATTAACTGTAATTGACTTATTGACTTGATCCTAGTGAAAATTGTCGCAAATCAAGATTTTATGTGTATGTGTACTAATACTAATTTTCACTTAGAGCAGTCATTAAAGGTTAATGGTATAAGAGGGAATAAAACTAGTAATTAAAAGAACATTTCAACATTTAGTTGGTCTATTTTTTTTCTTTATTTAATTATTTTGTTGTTCTCTTTATTTGTTAATTTAAGTCTAGAAAGGAAATATTTAAATTGTACCAATTTTGATTAATTTGCTTGAAACGAGGTGATAAAACGATTTAAATGCTTTTTAATATTTCCAATTTTATGGATAATGATTCAAAAAGTTAATATTTGCAATTTAGAGTATTCACCATTCCTAACCATAAGGTTAGCATACTTTTTTATACTGCAGTCTTCAGGTGTCCCAGTTTCATGTCACCTGTCCATTTGTGTATCTTACTACCTGTTATGAGCCTAATAAGGCTTGCATTGTTTCAGTATGCTTTGCACTTTGGTTTTGAATGAAACTAGTGCAGAAATTTCGACTAGAATAACAAGAAGTTTCTTTTATCTTTGCTTTTTAAATTAGTCATATTCACAATTTAATTCTATTTCTCTAAAGTCTTTGTTCTATTTTGTTTTAAATCCTTATCTTCTTTCGTCTCTAAATCATTTATTTATTTTTCAGACGTATTTATTTCATTCTCAATTACTTTTTTTTATTTTTTTTTTCGATACAAAAATACTTTTTTTCACCAATATTCATTGTTTAAAGAAATATGTTTTTAAACCAACAAAAATTACTATTTCCGGTTTTTCATAGGTTGGGCCAATGTTCATTTTTTTTTAATCAAAATTTATTTATTACGTGGTTAATAATCAAATTATTATGTTTGAACTTTCAGATTCAATTCGTTCTTTAAATTTTTCAATTTCAAAAGACTTGTACCTATTTCTAAATATTTGTTTCGAAATCCTCACGTTTTATTATTTAATATGATTGAATTTATATCAATATTGACTCACGATTAAATTTTATCTGCTGGTGGGGGAAAAAAAAACTTTGATAAGATTCCCCTATGTAAGTTCTAGTTAACAAACTAGTTTAAGCAATTCCCATTTTCAGTGTCAATAACATTCTACAAATCCATTGTTCTGCGCGCTTTTAATTTCCTTCGTTTGATTGCTTTCCTTTTGCAAGAATTTTTCATGATTTTTTTTAATTTGCACCAATATGTGTAATAAAAAAATGAAAAATGATTTAGTGTTTCTTGTTCAATTTGATTGTAATACTCAGGGTGTCTACTAACCGGGAAAACCGGGAACTTTCTTTCTGCACTGAGAAAACGGAATTCTTATATTAAGTAACTTTTACTATTTAAAAGTAAAACCTAAACTGACTGGAATTTCTGTGCAGGTCAGGCAGTTTTTACTATTTCCGGAGTAAATTTTACTATTTCTGAAGTAACTTTTAGTAAAATAATTAAAACTTACTTCGGAAATTGTAAAAATTGCCAGATATGCGCAGAAATTTTGGTCAGTTTAGGTTTTACTTTTAAATAGTAGAAGTTACTTTATCTTTTTTTTCAGTGTGGGCTAATAAATTTGACTAATATATAAATTTGTTTTATAAATAAAGATGGTAACTTTATGCATTTTGAACCAATCTGATTATGCGAATAAATTTTGTGTAATTATGCTACAATAAATTATGCAATTGAAAAATAAGAAATATACATTAAAAATTAAAACATAATATAATATATTCTCATGAAATATAAATGTTTTTCTAATATCTTTTTTTCTTAACGATAAAAATACCGCAGAAACATTGAACGATATTAAACATGAAAAAGTCAAATTATTATGAAAAAATGTAGGTAGAACTTCAGTTTTTTTATTAGACCGTACATTGCATAATAGTTTATATAATTATGGGCAATTCTATTGTGTGCTTTCAATTATCAATTATGTTCATCATATTTCAATTATTTTCTTCGATATTCAATAATTCTTAGCTTTTTTCAATATTTTTTTTTCAATAATCGATTACGTTCTTGAAGCTTCAATTCAATTCTTCAATTATTCAACTATTTTCAGAAATTCACAATTATTTTCTTCAATTTCCAATTATTATTTTCAATTTTCAATTATTTTCTTCAACTCTCAATTATTTTCTTCAATTTCCAATTATTTTCTACAATTTCCAATTATTTTAATTAATTTCAAATTATTTCCTCATTTCTCAATTATTTTCTTCGATTTTCTACTATTTTCTTCAATTTTCAATTATCTCAATCAATTTCTAATTAATTTCTTTACTTCTGAAATATTTTCTACTATTTTCAATTATTTTAATCAATTTTTAATTATTTTCTTCAACTCTAAATTATTTTTTTCAATTGCCTATTATTTGATTCAATTTTCAATTATTTTCTTCAATTTTCAATTATTTTCATCAATTTTTAATTATTTTCTTCAGATCTCAATTATTATCTTCAATTTTTAATTATTTAATTCAATATCCAATAACTCTCGACTTTTTTCAACTATTTTTTTCAATTATCATTTATTTATTTCACATCTCAATAACTCCTCCAATTTCCAATTATTTTCTTCTGTAATAAATAATTCTCGGCTTTTTTCAATTTTTTTTTTAATTATCAATTATGTTTTAGAAACTTGAATTCAATTCATCAGTTATTATTCAACAATTTTCATAAAATCACATTTTCTTCAATTTCAAATTATTTTCTACAATTTTTAATTGATTTCTTCAAATTTTTATTACATGCTTCATTTTTTATTATTTTCTACAAATTCCATAATTCCTGGGTTGTTCAATTTCTTTTTTCTTCAATTATCACTTATTTTCTTCTACTTTCAATCCAATTGTTCAATTCTTGAATTATTTTCTTTAATTCTCAATTATAATTTTCGACATTCAATTCCATTCTTTAATTTTCAATTCTTTTTTTTTTCAATATTCAATAACTCTAGGCTTTTTACAATGATTTTTTTTAAATTCTCAATTATTTTCTTCAATTGCCAATTATTTTCTACAATTTTCAATTATTTTCTTCCATTTTGAATTATTTTCATTAATTTCAAATTATTTCTTCATTTCTCAATTATTTTCTTCGATTTTCTACTATTTTCTTCAATTGACAATTATTTTCTTCAATTTTCAATTATTTCAATCAATTTCTAATTAATTTCTTTAATTCTGAAATATTTTCTACGATTTTCAATTATTTTAACCAATTTTTAATAATTTTCTTCAACTCTAAATTATTTTTTTTGAATTGACAATTATTTGATTCAATTTTTAATTATTTTAGTCAATTTTTAATTATTTTCTTCAGATCTCAACTATTTCCTTCAATTTTTAATTATTTAATTTAATATCCAATAACTCTCGACTTTTTTCAACTATTTTTTTCAATTATCATTTATTTATTTCACATCTCAATAACTCCTCCAGTTTTCAATTATTTTCTTCTATAATCAATAATTCTCTGCTTTTTTTAATATTATTTTTCAATTATCAATTATGTTTTTGAAACTTCAATTTAATTCAGAAATTATTATTCAACAATTTTCATAAAATCACATGTTCTTCAATTTCAAATTTTTTTGTACAATTTTTAATCAATTTCTTCAAAGTACAATTAAATTCTTCATTTTTTATTGTTTTCTTCAAATTCTATAATTCCTGGGTTGTTCAATTTATTTTTTCTTCAATTATCACTTATTTTCTTCTACTTCAAATACCATTGTTTAATTCTTGAATTATTTTCTTTAATTCACAATTATAATTTTCGACATTCAATTCCATTCTTTAATTTTCAATTTTTTTTTAAATTCTCAATTATTGTCTTCAATTGCCAATTATTTTCTACAATTTTCAATTATTTTCTTCCATTTTGAATTATTTCCATTAATTTCAAATTATTTCTTCATTTCTCAATTTTCTTAAAAATTCAACAATTCTCAGCTTTTTAAAATTATGTTTTTCTTTCAGTATTAATTAATTGATAATTTTTATATTATTTTCATCAATTCGCAATTATTTCCGTCGATTTCTAAATTTTTCTGCTGTTTTCAATTATTGCCTTCAATTTTTAAATACTTTCTTCAATTTTCAATTATTTTCTTTAATTTTGAGTTATTTTGTTCAATTTTCAATTGTTTGTTTCAATATTCAGTAATCTTGACTGTTTTCAAATTTTTTTTTTCAATTATCAGTTATTTATTTCATGTTTCAAAACCTCTTCCAATTTTCAATAATTTTCTTCTATTTTCAATTTAATTGTTCAATTATTTTTTTCAATTCTCAATTAATTTCTTTAAATAACAATTCTATTCTTCAATTTTTAATGTTTTCTTCAATATTAAATAATTCTTGGCATTTTCCATTTTGTTTTAATTATAAATTATTTTCTTCTTTTTTCAATCCAATTGTTTAGTAATTTTCTTTAATTCTTAAGTATTATATTCAAATTTCAATTTATTTCTCAATTTTCAATTGCTTTTTTTTTTATATTCAATAATTCTGTGTTTTTCCGATTTCAATTTCATTATATATTTTTCAATTTATTTCTTCAATTTTGAATTATTTTTTTTTATTTTCTATCTAGTTGACCAATTTTCAATTATATTCTTTAAATTTAATAACCATTGTTTAATTTTTTCAATTATTGTTCAATTGTCGATTAATATTTCCTTTTTTTTTTTAAATTTTTTTTTTCTAATTGTCAAATTTTCTTTGTCATTGTTCAATTATTTCTTTCCATTATTAATTGTTTTTTTTTAATTCTTATTAATTATTTTTTATAAAGTTTAATATTTAATTTTTTTTTATTTATTTGAAAATATATACGGGTCGAGAAACCCATTAATACAGTACTACTTAAAATCATAAAATTAATTCTTCAATTCTCAATTATTTTTTTTTTGAATTTCAATTATTTTCTTCAATTATCAATTGTTATCTTCAATTTTTGTAGCCATTTGTAGGTCTATTTATACTTAAAATATATTTTAAATTAACAAGAGAAAAAACCGGGAATTTTGTGGGACGAAATTAGTAGACACCCTGAATACTTTATTTTACATAATAATTTTTTTTTCGTATTATTTTGAATTGATTAACAAATTAATAATTCTCGAAGATAAAAATAGAATTTAATATTTTTTCCTCTATCTTTATTTATTTATGAAAGTGTTTTATTTCTTACACATCATTTTATTTTTTTTCTACACAGTACCTTTTTAATAATTCTACATACAATTTTTATTATTCTACATAATACTTTCTTAACTCTACATAATACATTTTTCATTCTAAACATTTTTCATTCCACATACATTTTTCACAAATACGTAAATTTCTTTCAATTTATCTATCGTTGAATTTCTTTATGCACTAATTCTCTTCCCGGATAGTGATGCACTACTTTTATTGAAGTGATCGATTGGCTCATTAAATTCTTGTTTTTTGGAACACCATTCTTGATTTCACTGGTCCTTGAAAATAAAATTGTAAATTAACTCACAGTAAGTCTAGGGATTTTTTTTCTCATGTTTTTTTTTTAATTATTTTTATTTTTAATAATTATTAGATTGGAAAAAGAGGTGAGTTTAAAAATAAAGAGGGAGATGATTTCAATAAAAGCGCCTCGAGTACCTGGTGAAGGGAAAAATGCAAATTTTTGGCATATAGGTGGAGGTACTCTTTTTCGTGTCTGAACCACAGCCACAGGATAGGATTCAAGTATTGATTGCAGGAGTCTAGTGTACTGTACTCTGGCACATGGGTGGAGGGTTATCCCCAGACAAGAACCACCTCTTCCACTTAGCTCCATCTCGCTTTTTAATTTTTCATTCTCAACTGAAAACGAAATTAAAAAAGGATCAGTTGTAAACAAAATAATGTGAGAAATTACAATCAACACGTGCTTTTTCACAAATTTCCGTCCATTATTTAATTTCGAAAAAAAAAATTTTTTTTATTTATTATCGTCCGCATGAATTATAATTATTTAATTGAGTGAAATAGAAATAATTTTTGCACTTTTTTAACTAGTCTCAACTAGGAGACAAAATATTGTTTCACTTGTAGCGTGATAAAAATATTCCTAAGGTCAACAAATTCAGTCGACTATGGTGAAGCTCGTTGACCAGAAAAATCTGATAATAAAGACTCTTTGAACTCAGAATGAGGTTTTAATTCAAGGATCTTATGAACTAGATATCCCGGATAATTAAATTGATTTTTAACGATACTTTTCGTAATTTTTGTTTCCAGGTTCTTAAATGTTTGGGCGGCGAGAAATTCACACGTATGACAATGGGCTGAAGTGCTAAATTTTAAGGAACAATTTGTATTCTGAGTACTCGCAAAGTAACCTGGGGTATGTTTATTTAAAATACTTTTTTTTTTTAAAAAAAATATTAATTTCCATTTTTATCAGGATTTTATCTCTGGTCGATCTTAATTAATCTTTAATTAATCATAATTAATCATCAGTCATTTAATTGTAAATAATCGTGTCAAAAGTTGAGAAACAAGATTTGTTGAAAAAAAATGTGGAAAAAAATATTAGTTTATTTTATTCTTGTTTGGAGCCATTTAACAAAATCTATTGTATTTTTTATATTACGAGTGTTACGTATAAAGTACTTCACGTAACAAGGTAAATTTACACTCGCGTGATTTAACTCACATTTTTACGATTTTTGCAAAAATTTTCATAATCCAGAAAATCTTATCTGTTTATTTCTAAAAAATTTAACTTTTGTTCTTTGTCATAATTTGAAGAAATATACCTAGCGTTGCACTTCAAGGAAAATTAATTAAATTTTTACGTTAAACAGGGTGTCTACTAACCGGGAAAACCGGGAATTAACCGGGAATTTTCCGTCAAACCGGGAATTTCTTTTCTGGGATAATAAATTCTTTTCAATTTTCAATTATTTTCTTCAATTTCCAATTATTTTCTACAATTCTCAATTATTTTCTTCCATTTTGAATTATTTTCATTAATTTAAAATTATTTCTTCATTTCTCAATTATTTTCTTCGATTTTCTACTATTTTCTTCAATTGCCAATTACTTTCTTCAATTTTCAATTATTTTCATCAATTTCTAATTAATTTATTTAATTCTGAAATATTTTCTACGATTTTAAATTATTTTAATCAATTTTTACTTATTTTCTTCAACTATAAATTATTTTTTTTTGAATTGACAATTATTTGATTCAATTTTTAATTATTTTTTTCAATTTTTAATTATTTTAATCAATTTTTAATTATTTTCTTCAGATCTCAACTATTTCCTTCAATTTTTAATTTTTAAATTTAATATTCAATAATTCTCGACTTTTTTCAACTATTTTTTTCAATTATCAATTATTTATTTCACATCTCAATAACTCCTCCATTTTTCAATTATTTTCTTCTATAATCAATAATTCTCGGCTTTTTTCAATATTTTTTTTTAATTATCAATTATGTTTTTGAAACTTCAATTTAATTCATCAATTTTTATTCAACAATTTTCATAAAATCACATTTCCTTCAATTTCAAATTATTTTCTACATTTTTTAATTAATTTCTTCAAATTACAATTACATTGTTCATTTTTTATTGTTTTTTTTTCAAATTCTATAATTGAAGCCGAGCGTGGAAGAGGGATCTAACTCAAATTTTGTCGAATTTTAACTAAATAGAAAAATAGATTCTTTTAAATATCCTCTTTCAATTTCTGTGATAAAATATTTATAACTATAATGTTTTAATACTAAAAATTAGAAAAAAATATTGTCATGTTTTCGAACTGTCAACTTTTAAAATGCAGGTTATCTAGAAATAATTTTGTAAAATTGACAAAATATCAAGAAAAGGACAAATTAGCCTTTAATATGAAAATACAAAGAAATAAAAAAACTGAAAGAATCAGAAAAAAGTTATAATTTATAAGATAAAATAGCAAAAGAAGAGAAATTAACTTTAATATCGAATATAAATACATTGTGGAAAAGGGATCTATCTGCACAACCAATTTATCATTTAACCTACAACTATAATTAGGTATTTTATGAAATGCTTCCAAAAATGTATTTAAATATTTGCAATAAATGATTTAGCTTTTTAAAGGACATCATGTGAAGAAAAAATTATTAAAACGATCTTCTACAAATTGTTACGAGCTGAAAACTTTTGTATCGTGGAAGAGGGATCTATGTAAAATATCGGTTAGATCTCTCTTCCACTGTAAGAATTTTTTTTCGCATTTTTATATAAGAAGGCGACTAAAATATCAGAGAAATCAATATATTATATCATTTTTACCTCATTCTAAAACGTATTAAACTATTGTTTGTTTAAGAAAATGCAATTTCACTTTTTTCCGTTTTTCTCAAATTCACTTTTTGTACGTTAGGCCCCTCTTCCACGCGCGGCTTCAATTCCTGGATTGTTCAATTTCTTTTTTCTTCAATTATCACTTATTTTCTTCTACTTTCAATTCCATTGTTCAATTCTTGAATTATTTTCTTTAATTCTCAATTATAATTTTCGATATTCAATTCCATTCTTTAATTTTCAATTTTTTTTTCAATAACTCTAGGCTTTTTACAATGATTTTTTTTAAATTCTCAATTATTTTCTTCAAATTCCAATTTTTTTCTTAAATATCAATTATTTTCTTTAATTTTCAATTATTTTTTCATATTTCTTTCAGTTTCTCAATTTCTTTCAATTTTCAACTTCTTCTCAATTTTCTTCAATATTTAACAATTCTCAGCTTTTTTAAATTATGTTTTTCTTTCAATTTTTATTAAAATTAAGAATTTTTAAATTATTTTCATCAATTCGCAATTATTTCCGTCGATTTCTAAATTTTTCTGCTATTTCTAAATATTGTATGTAATTTTTAAGTACTTTTTTCAATTTTTAATTATTTTCTTTAATTTTCAATTATTTTCTTTAATTTTCAATTATTTTCTTTAATTTTTAATTATTTTGTTCAATTTTCAATTGTTTGTTTCAATATTCAGTAATCTCGACTTTTTTCAATTTTTTTTTTTTGTTCAATTATCAGTTATTTATTTCATGTTTCAAAACCTCCTTCAATTTTTAATAATTTTCTTCTATTTTCAATTTAATTGTTCAATTGTTTAATTATTTTTTTCAATTCTAATTTAATTTCTTTAAATAACAATTCTATTCTTCAATTTTTAATGTTTTCTTCAATATTAAATAATTCCTGTCATTTTCCATTTTTTTTTTTATTATAAATTATTTTCTTCTTTTTTCAATCCAATTGTTCAGTAATTGTCTTTAATTCTCAATTATTCTATTCGAATTTCAATTTTATTTCTCAATTTTCCATTTTTTTTTTTAATCTTCAATAATTCTTTTTTTTTCTGATTTCAATTTGATTATTTAATTTTTAATTTATTTCTTCAATTTTGAATTATTAACTTAAATTTTAAATTATTTTTTTTGATTTTCTATCTAGTTGACAAATTTTCAATTATATTCTTTGAATTTAATAACCATTGTTCAATTTTTTCAATTATTGTTCAATTGTTGATTAATATTTACTTTTTTTTAAATTTTGTTTCTAATTGTCAAATATCTTTGTCATTGTTTAATTATTTCTTTCCATTATTAATTATTTCTTTTCATTATTGATTGTTTCTTTTAATTCTTAATTATTATTTTTTGTAAAATTTAATATTTAATTCTTCAATTCTCAATTATTTTCTTTGAATTTCCTTTATTTTTTTCAATTATCAACTGTTATATTAAATTTTTGTAGCCATTTGTAGGTCTATTTATATTTAAAATAAATTTGAAGTTAACAAGAGAAAAAACCGGGAAAAATAGGAACAAAAACCGGGAAATAACCGGGAATTTTGTGGGACGAAATTAGTAGACACCCTGGTTAAAAAACATTATAATTTAACTTTTCTTTTATTTAAACATTCATTAATGATAAATTGTTTTTAATTTGTTTTTTATATTGTTTGAGGTTAGTGTTGAGAACTAGAATTTCTTTAGTTAATTGCACGACTTTGTCCTGAAATTAAGTGTGTAATTACTGTAATTACAGTGTATCCTGGGGAAGTTGAAGATGGCTGCATTGGATGAAAAGAAACGTGTGGGTGGCAGTAAGGTGTCCGCAATTGCAAATATCTTCCAGTCGAAGCCACAATCGGAAAATTTCAATTATAGGTCGAACGCTATTCTTCCTGACGGTTTCAAAGAACCACCTGCTCCGCTCAAGGAGTCACCAACCCAAGTTACTGTTGTCAGAACCGAAAGTCATGTCGCACGATTTAATAATGCTCGAGCACTTTTCGAAAAATTGGGGGAGGAAAATAAGTCCAGTCGACCGTAAGTAACGTTTTTTTTTTTTACTCAATTTAATGCCCAACAATATCGAATTTCAAAACCATAAACAAAACCCAAAAATTTGTGGATAAATCTTCAAAATTTCAATTTTAATATTTTAATCAGGGCTGATAAAAATCATGATTTATTTGATTTAAATCAAGAATTGATTTTTTAAAAATATAACCAGTATTTAAAATCTCCAAATGTTTGTTTGTAAGTAGTTTATTAAAGAAATGAAGAAAAAATTAAAAAAAACAACACAAGAATGAAACAGTGGCATAATTATATACAAAAAAGTAGAAACTCTTTTCAAAAAATTAAACTATTTACGGACATTTTTTTTTAATATAAATAATAAATAAGAAGATAATTAAAAATAACGTTAAAATATATTACTAAAGAGAACAAAATTTTAAAAATTGAATATAAAAAGAATCAATTTAATTTTGTGAAATTTAAAAAAAAATTAAAGAAAGGAAATTCTATGAAGTGCAAGAACGATGTTTAAATGAGAATATTTAGTACAAGATTAAAAATTAAATTCACATAATATAAAATAAAGGAATAAAAGTAGGTTTCAAAAAAGTAGAAAATTGGGAAATTTTAAAAATGTAGATAAAAGCACCAAATCAATGTTTTCAAAAATTCGTAATTATAAGATAAAAACTAAACAATTGAAAAGAAGAAAAAATAAATTAATTTAATTTATCCTTAATCTAACAAATTAAAAAAATGTAAAAAGTAGGTATAAAAAAATAATTAAAGCATGTATATATCAAGATAAATAAAAAGAAAGTCCACAAAAGAAACTTAAAATCATATAAAAATAAAAAAGTTTAGGCAAATTAAAGTAAACACATTTTTATAATAAATATTACACTTAATATAAGTCTAACAATAAATTTAGAAATATAAAAAAAAAACTTAAAAACTTTATAGAAGCATAAGTAAATTTTCGAAAAATCTCACAAAAGATAGACAACATGTGAAAAAAATTGAGTGAATATCCAAAAAAAAAAAAGAGGATTATTTATTTTTGAAAATATGGAAACAATTATGAAAATCAATGAAATAAAAAGTTTAGTGAATGTTATAATGACGAAATTGTGTGAAATAATATTAAATAATTTGCACAAAAAGAGGAAAATTCTTCTGGAGAATTAAAAATTTTTTTGATTTAAATCGTGATTTTAATGCAAATTTTAATCAATAACAGCCCTGATTTTAATCTTTATAAAATTTCAAAAATTGGGCTAATACAGATGATCAAAATACCTACGATTTACAAATTTTTGGTATGAAGATAGCAAAAAATAGTATTACATTTTTATATCTTTAAGTCATTATAATTATATAAATTTCAAACGTCAATTAAGTAAAATTCCAATTTGTTTCTTTTAAATTTCAATTAATTCAAATTTAAATGCATATTAATTAATGCAAAATAATCCAATACATAATATTAATTATTTTCCATATACACAATAATCCTTTTTCTTAATATTCTTACAAGATTTCTAAGAGATTTTAATTTGTCGAAACTGTTTAATTTTTATCTTATAATTTCTTATTTTTACAAAATTTTAAGTTTCTTTTTCTTTTACGTTTGATATTTTTTCTTCCTTTTTTATTTGTCCTTTTACTTTAGGATTCTCTTTAATTTTCCTCTTTTTATGCAAATTATTTATTGAATATTATTTTATACAATTTTGCTTTTATAACATTCACTAAACTTTTTATTTAGTTGATTATCATAATTATTTCCATATTTTTAATTTTTTTTTTCTCTTTGTTTCACTACCTTTGCCTCCTCATAGAGGAGGCATTTCGTTCTTCCTTGCGTTTTAATTAGTTCTTTAATCTTTGTCATCATTTTTCCATTTCTAAGAAGCATTTTTCCTTCTTTTCAATTGTTTATTTTTTATCTTATAATTACGAATTATTGAAAACATTTATTTGGTTCTTTTATCTACATTGTTTAAATTTTCTACTTTTTTAAAAGCTTTTATTTTTTTATTTTATATTATGTGAATTTAATCTTTGTATTAAATATTCTCATTTAAACATGAATCTTGTATTTAATAGAATTTCTTTTCTTTTAACTTTTTTTTAAATTTTCCAAAATTATATTAATTCTTTTTTTATTCAATTTGTAAAATAATTCTCTAATTTTTCTAATTTTAAAATATTGTTGTCTTTAATAATGTATTTTGACATTTTGTTAATTATCATCTTATTTATTATTTTAATTAAAATAAAATAAATATTAAATAGTTTAGATTTCTGAAAAGAGTTTCTACAGTTTTATATATTTTTATGTCACGGTTTCATTTCTTGTGTTGTTTTTTAAATCTTTTCTTTATTTCTTTAATAAACTACTTACAAAGAAGCATTTGGAGATTTTATATACTGATAATATTTTTAAAAAATCAATTTTTGATTTAAATAAAATAAATCGGATTTTTTTGATTTTTTTAAAAAAAATCATGATTTTTATCAGCCCTGCTTTTAACATTCTTTGATTTTTAAATGAACTTTCTAGTGTAATAATTATTGTTTCCATTGTTTTCAAATTAAGAAATTTAATAATTAATTAATTTTTATTAAATTAATAAATTAAATGAATTAAATGATAATTAAGAACTATCATTTTTTCGAACAATTAAATTTTTTCCTATAATTTTTATTCTTCAAAGAAGTTTTTCAGTATTTTGTTTTTTTCTGGGTATTTTGACACAATTTCTTAATTCTTATCCCTTGTTGAAGATTTTTATTTCTTTTATCTCTAACTTTTATTATAGATTTTTTTCTTTTTACACAAATTATTTTAGATTATTTTATATAATTTTGTTTTTATAACGTTCGGAATAATTGATTTATTTTCTCATTGATTTTCTTATTTATTTTGATAATTTAAGGGGGTAGGAGAGTAAAACTTTTATTATCTGTTTGTTTTCTCGTTTTTCTTTTGAAATAATTGCATTTTTTTACATTTTATCTATTTTTTCTCAAATTTATTCACTCTTTGATATAATTTCTAAATTCTACGACTTTAAGTATATTATGTGTTTTTAATGTTTTAAAAATTTTTTGTACTTTAATTTTGTTAAGTTATTTACACATTCTTTTTAAATTTTCTTCATTTTGTGAAAATTTCTTAAATTTTTGCATTTTTAAATGATTTTGTCATTTCTTTTATATAATTTTTATTTATCTTCTTACATTTTCTTATTTTATTCTTACTTTTTTTTTATTTTGTAGTTTATTTTCCACTATTCTTATATTTTTAAATACATTTTATAATATTTCCATTGTTTCAATCAATTCAAATTTTAATCGATCCAAATTCCTATTCTTTTAAAGAGTTTTTTTTAGTTTTTATAAAATAAGAAATAGAATTAAATTCTCATACACTAAAAAAATTGCTTATTACGTTTAAAGATGTTTTTGTTTTATCACAGAGGAAGCTTTGTGATCGTTAAGATTTTCGATTTTCCAAAAATAGTCTAAATCGACCTATTTTCATATAAATAGCATAAATTTTCATTTTTAAGTATATGGAAATAATTATGAAAATCAACGAAATAAAAAGTTTAGTGAATGATATAATAACAAAATTGTGTAAAATAATATTAAATAATTTGCATAAAAAGAAGAAAAAGAAAAAAATCCTAAAATAAAAGGCAAAATACAACAACAACAACAAAATATCAAAAGTAAAAGAAGAAAAAACCTTAAAATTTTGTAAGAATAAGAAATTATAAGATAAAAATTAAACAGTTTCGAAAAAGTGGAATCTCTTAGAAATATTGTAAGAATTAAAAAAAGGATTATTGTGAAAATGGAAAATAATTAATATTATTTATTTATTTTGTATTAATTAATAGGAACTGAAATTTGAATTGATTTTAATTTGTAAGTTTAAACAAATTGGAATATGAGTTAATTGACGTTTGGAATTTATTTAAATTATAATTACTTAAGTATATAAAAAATTTACACTATTTTTTGCTATCTTCATACCAAAATACCATTTCCTCATTTCTTAATTATTTTTGTAATTTTTTAATCTTCCTTTCAATTATCAATTACCTAATTTCTTTATATTTAAATTTAATTCTTTAATTTTCAATTTTGTTTTGTCTTGATTTTTAATTTTTGTCGTCAATTATCAATTATTTTCATTAATTTCAATTTTTTTCTTTTTCAATTAAGTTGTTCAATTTACAATTATTCCTATAAATTTCTTAATTTAATTTTTTTTTTAGTTTAAATTTAATGTGTATTGGTAAATTTTTTAAATTATTTTTTTCAAATTGTTTATTATTCTAGCCATTGTTCGATTTTTGTTTTCAATTGTCAATTATTTTTCTTCATTTTTCAGATATTTTTTTCCATTTTGCAATTGTTCTCTTATTTTTCAATTATTTCCAACAATTTTTTCAATTTTCATTTATTCTCTTAAAATTTTAGAATTATTCTTTAATTTATTTTTTTTCTCTATTGTCGATTATTCTGGACAGTATGCGAGTTTTTTTTCAATTGTCAATTATTTTCGTCATTTTGAAATATTTTTTCGATTATTTTACTAAAATTTTAAATTATTTTCTTTAATATTTTTAAATCTAGAATTTGGTTAATTTTTTGGATTATTAATAAGTTTTTTTTAATTTTAAATTCAATTGTTAAAATATTTTTTGCAATATTCTCAAATTTTTTTTCAATTTCAATTCCATTTTTCAGTTTGCAATAATTCTCTTTTATATTCAATAATTTTTTCCTTTTTTAAGTTTACTTTTTTCAATCATTTATTATATTCTTTAAATTGCAATTCCATTCTTCAATTTTTAATTATTTTCTTAAATTTTTAATTGTTTTCTTTAATTTTCAATTATTTTTTTCAATTTCATTTTTTTTCTACTTTAAATCCAGTTGTTCAATTTTCAATTATTTTCTTCAATTTCCAATCCTATCTTTCAATTTTCAATTATTTCCAACCAGGGCTGTTATTGATTTTAAATCATGATTAAATCATTGGAAAATTAGCATTAAAATCACGATTTAAATCTAAAAAATTTTAAATTCTCCAAAAGTCTATAATACTACATGTAAAACGTCGCAAACCATAAACACAACCCACAAATTTGTGAAGATAAATGTTAAAAATTTCAATTTTAATATTTTAATCTATAAAAAATTTTAAAAATTGTGCTAATACAAATGATCAAAATACCTACGATTTACAAATTTTTGGTATGAAGATAGTAAAAAATAGTATTATATTCTTATATCTTCAAGTCATTATAATTATATAAATTCCAAACGTCAATAAAGACATTTTTCAATCTTTTCTAACTTTTAACTTTCAATTAATTCAAATTTAAATGCATATTAATTAATACAAAATAATGGAATAATATGAAATATTTTTCATATTCACAATAATCCTTTTTTTTAATATTCTTACAAGATTTCTAAAAGATTTCAATTTTTTGAAACTGTTTAATTTTTATCTCATAATTTCTTATTTTTACAAAATTTTAAGTTTTTTTCTTCTTTTAATTTTGATATTTTTTCTTTTTTTATTTATCTTTTTTATTTTTGGATTTTCTTTAATTTTCCTCTTTTTGTGCAAATTATTTAATATTATTTCACACAATTTCGTTATTATAACATTCACTAAACTTTTTATTTCATTGATTTTCATAATTGTTTCCATATTTTCAAAAATAAATAATCCCATTTTTTTTTGGAAATTCATTGAATTTTTTTCACATGTTGTCTATCTTTTGCTAGATTTTTCGAAAATTTACTTATTCTTCTATAAAGTTTTTAAGTTTTTTTTATTTTTCTAAATTTATTGTTAGACTTATATTAAGTGTAATATTTATTATAAAAATGTGTTTACTTTAATTTGCCTAAACTTTTTTATTTTTATATGATTTTAAGTTTCTTTTGTGGACTTTCTTTTTATTTATCTTGATATATACATGCTTTAATTATTTTTTTATACCTACTTTTTACATTTTTTTAATTTGTTAGATTAAGGATAAATTAAATTAATTTATTTTTTCTTCTTTTCAATTGTTTAGTTTTTATCTTATAATTACGAATTTTTGAAAACATTGATTTGGTGCTTTTATCTACATTTTTAAAATTTCCCAATTTTCTACTTTTTTGAAACCTACTTTTATTCCTGTATTTTATATTATGTGAATTTAATTTTTAATCTTGTACTAAATATTCTCATTTAAACATCGTTCTTGCACTTAATAGAATTTCTTTTCTTTAATTTTTTTTTAAATTTCACAAAATTAAATTGATTATTTTTATATTCAATTTGTAAAACAATTCTCTAATTTTTCTAATTTTAAAATTTTGTTCTCTTTAGTAATATATTTTAACGTTATTTTTAATTATCTTCTTATTTATTATTTAAATTAAAAAAAATGTCCGTAAATAGTTTAATTTTTTGAAAAGAGTTTCTACTTTTTTGTATATAATTATGCCACTGTTTCATTCTTGTGTTGTTTTTTAAATTTTTTCTTCATTTCTTTAATAAACTACTTACAAATAAACATTTGGAGATTTTAAATACTGGTTATATTTTTAAAAAATCAATTCTTGATTTAAATCAAATAAATCGGATTTTTTTGATTTTTTTAAAAAAAATCATGATTTTTATCAGCCCTGTTTCTAACAGTTATTCCTATAATTTTCTTAATTTTTACAGGGTTGCCACAAGTCAGGGAATTCAGGGAAATCAGGGAAAAGTCAGGGATTTTCATAAAAATACTGGAAAAATGCAAAGAATCTCTAAAATAGATGAAAAATTATATTTTTCAGAAATTTACTAAACAAATTTTTGAAAGTCATATTTTAAACATACTAAAAATAAATAATGTTTGCAATCTGAAAAATAATTATATTTCACAATTTATATAATAATTTACAAGTTTCTTTCATTCATTCTTTCTGTCCACACCTGAAATTTGTCACTAAATTTATTTTTAAATTTTATATAATTCTTTACCTTTTTAAAACTTTGCCAATTTTTATACTCATAGCAATTTTAATCCCTTCAAACCTTAATTAATTTGAACTCGCATTGATTAAAAATTCAGTCAATTCCACACTTCAAAAATAAAATACTGAAGTGATTGTAAAATTTCTTGAATTTTTAAAAAAAAATTTTCTATTATGATTCAAACTACAATTTTCAACATTTTCATTACTTTTCAATTAACTTCAATTTTCAATTATTTTTATTATTTTTCAATTTCTTCGTTAAGTCTTAAATTTACTTTACGAAAATTTCAATTATCTTTTTTTTTCAATTTACCATTATTTTCATCATAATTCAATTATTTTCTTCCACAGCACTTCAAATATATTTTGTATTTTTACCAATTATTTTTTTAAATTAAAATTATTTTCTTCGTTTTCAAGTTATGTATTTCATCTTAAAATTATTTGTCTCAATTTTTAATTATTTTCATTATACTTCAATTAATTTTCTCAAATTTGAATTTTTAATTAATTACCTCAACTTTGAATTGCTTTCTTCAATTTTTAATAATTTTTCTAGTGTTTCATTTTGCAAGTATTTTCTCCAATTTTTCAACATTTTTATTATTTTTCGATTAATTTTCTAAAATTTCAGTTGCCTATTGATCCTAATTTAGAATTATCGTTGACTTACTTTACATTTATTTTTATCATTATTTCCTCTACTTTTTAATTATTTTAATTATTTTTTCAATCTTCAATTATTTATTTTTTATTTATTTATTCATTAGTTAAATTACTGGCTCAAAGTTCTTTATTATCTGAATTCTAAATTACTGTCTTCAATTTTCAATTTTTAAAATCATTTTTCAATTATTTTTTGTTTTTTAAATAAATTTTGTAATTTTTTCAATTATTTCTCTCCAACTTTAATTACTTTTAAATGATTTTTCATTAATTTTCTTCTTATGCAATATTATTTTCTTCAACTTTTAATTAATTTTATTCAGTTCCAATTATTTTCCCATTTTATCGGTAGTAAAAACATTTTCTCCAAATTTTCGAATTTTTTTTTTTTTCATTATTTATCATAATTTCTAAAATTGTTTTTCAAAATTTCAATTTATTTCTATTATTCAATATATATTCTGGAGTTCTTTTTAATTAATTTCTGAGATTTTCAATAATTTTATTGAAAACTCAATTATTTTCTTCTCTATCATAGATATTTTGTAATTTTTTCAATTATTTTTGTCAAATTTACATTATGATATTTAATTTTCTATTTAAATTATATTTAAATCATTTTCCCCAGTTTTTAATTGGTTTCATTATTTTTCAATGAATTTGCAAAATTTGTCATTATTTTCATTTTTTCTAGTATTTGAAGTCCAGCTACATATTTTCAAATATGCCATTTTTTTAAATTTCAATTATATTATCTTTAATTTCTTTTTCCAATTCTAATTCATCGTATAATCTAGTTTTATAGTAAATATACGAAAAATTGGTTTTAAGAACTCAAAAAAGGTCAGGGAAAAAGAAAAAAATTGATCTGGAAATCAGGGAAAAGTCAGGGAAAATTATAACAAAATATTTGTGGCAACCCTGTTTTAAATTATTTTGTTTAAATTTAATACTTATTGTTTAATTTTTTAATTTATTTTTTTTCAATTGTGTAATTTTCTAGCAATTTTTCGAATTTCGTTTACAAATTGTCAATTTTCTTTTATTTTGCTAATTTTTTAAATTTTGACTCCAAAATTTTTTTTATTAATTAAAACTTATATGAGAATATCTGGAGGGTGTACGAGGAATACTGGAGTTGACGACCCCTCGCCCAATTTCATACAGACATACACAAATATTTTAAAATTCTGCCAAATTGATTAAACTCTTTTCTTTTTGTTTAAGAGCGGAGCGCATCTCGAAGCCAACAAATTTACATGGCTTACGCTCAAGATCAAGTTCAGCGAATTCCGGATCAGGCTGCACGTCACCGACTCGATCGCCTCGTCCTCTGTCACCTTCGCCACCGGGAACAAGGGATCACTTGAGCAATTGGAGTGCCAGCGTTCCAGCTCTAAATGCCGAGCGACATTTCGAGAATGGACACTCAAACGCCGCCGACAGTATTACTGATAGACTGAGACCTCGCGTTGGTTTTGGCAAGTTTGAAAAGCACAGTGGCAAAGAGAATCGACTTGACGATCGTCCCGAAAAACCTGAGAAACCCGAGAGGCGATTAAACTCGAAAGAGCTGATTGAAAAGCAAAAAAATTGGACGAGTCACTTTTCCAAGGCAAGACCAAGTAGATACAATTCTGATCCAAATCGATCTGTCGTTCAAACAACCTTGAATCAAAATTCAAGTAAAATTGACGAGTCACAGATTCAAAAGGCAAATAATCAAGGAAAAGACTCAAAAAGATCGAGCGATTGTGTTGCCGTTTTAGCAACACGTTCTGCTAGTTTCTGCTCTGTCAGACCATCACCTTCCACTTCACCACCTCCTCCACTTCCGCCAGCTAGAAATTCCTCGACCAGTAATTCGAAAAAAGAAAGACCCGTCAGTATAGGCTCCACGAGTCCTGATTACGAGAGTCCTGAATACGCCACTATCAATAAATTCACCGATTCCTCGCCAACAATTCCTGAATATGCCGAGGTTCAGAAAAATGTCGGCGACAAGAAGAAGAATAATCAAGAGTTTAATAAAGAAATTAATAGTCAATTTGACGACGGCATGCCGGAATATGCCGTTGTACAAAAGAATGTTTCGAAAAATGCGGCTAAAAACAAAAATTCACAATCGGCCAAAAATCAAAAAGAGCCCGAGTCTGCCCTAAATTCAATTAGTAACAAGTGCACTGAACAGGTAATAACAACCAGCAAAAGTTCTGATGGTTTATTACAAAAGAAATCATTTGTCTCGTCAAATGACAGAATTGGTAATGCGAGTCCAACTCGAAGTGCTTCCGTTGATATGATTTCGTGTGCAGCTGATAGTAAAGGATTAAAAGACGATTATTTGGACATTCCTGAGTATTCCAATTATCCGAGTAATACCTCTAGGTCACCGCCTAAAACCTCTGAATGGAAGAATGAATGGATTGCGAAGAATGACGAGATTCTGAGGAGTGTGACTGATTTAACTTCAGCGACTGAAGTTCTTGAGAAAGAACAGTTTAATAATGAAGTTGTGAAAACTGATTCAAGACCTGATTGGGCGAAACCCTGTATTGATAATATTAAAAGAAAAGAAAATTCAGTGGAAGCCAAGAAGGAAAGAGTTCGTTCTCCAGAGACTGAATTGAGACCTCCTTCGAGAAATACTGATAGTGCTTCCTCAAGTATGAGTTCTCCTAGTTCGCCATCGAAAGACAGCAAGGAAGAGAAAGCTGACAAGGAAATGTCGGAAAAAACCCAAACTGGTAAGTTTCACTTTTATTCGAGTCAGCTTTCTTGGCCGGGACTGATAAAAATCGAATTTTTTTAATTTATTTTCATTTCAATTACATTTTTTTTAAATTATGTTTCCAGGTAATTTGTTTTTTGATAAATACTTTTATGATAAATTTAGTAATTAATTAAATAATATTTGTTATCTTGTCGTGGAAGTAGACAATTTTGGCTTATTTTATGTAACTTTATTTAGCACAGGGGAAAATGTTTTATTTTCTAAACTAAAATTTTGTAAATGTTCTAATTGGCATTTTTTTATATTAGAAATTCAAAGCTTTTGAAAATGTGCTTAACTTGATTTTTTAATATCCATATGCAATAAGTAGGCGTAAATTTCGATTTATTGTAATTTTAACGGGGCTGATAATAATCATGATTATTTTAAATAAATCAAAAAATCGGATTTTTTAATTTAAATTTCATTTTTTTTATAGATAATTAATATATAAAGTTTCCATCTGTTTCTTTGTGAGTAGTTTATTTTTTAAACTGAGAACATTTAATAAGACATAATAAAGAATAAAACATTTAATCAAAATCAAACAAATTATGTCGAATAAATGAGAAAATTTCAAAAAAATATCTTCAAATTCATATGATTGCAAAATTAAGAAAATTAGGTAAAAGCAACTAAAAAATAATAAATTATTTAAAAAAAAACACAAAAACGTAAAAAGATAAGAAAACAGTCTATTAAAAAATTATAATATTCTTTTGAATAAAAAAAGTCATGGATATTATTAAACAAATAAAGCAAAATAAAAAAAAGAATGAAACAGTGGCATAAAAATATATTAAAAAAACTCTTTTCAAAAAATTAAACTATTCAGATACATTTTTTTAAATATCAAGAAGAAAAAAAATTGTATGAAATGGAAGAAAGATGTTAAAATGAGAATTTTTAGTACATGATTAAATTTACATAATATGAAATAAAAGAATAAGTCTTCTAAAAAAATAGAAAATGGAGAAATTTAAAAAATGTAGATAGAAGCATTGAATAAATGTTTTTTCAAAAATTCGTTATTACAAGATAAAAACTAAACAATTTAAAAGACGGAAAAATTTTTTTAAGAAATAGAAAAATGATGATAAAATTTAAAGAATTAATTAAAATGCAAGGAAGGACTAAAAAAGTGAAACAACAAGAAAATGAAATAAATAGTATGAAAATGGAGAAATGTTTTTTTTTTCTTAATCTAAGAAACTGTATAAAAAAATTAAAAAATTTTGTAAAATTCTATACTAAAAAATTAGAATTAATAAAAAATAGTATATTATGCATCAAGGGAGGGAAGTCCGTGTTTTTTTGTCAAGCACAAATGTTCGTAGAACATTGTGCGAGACAAAAAATCGGCCTCCCGAGGTGCATATGCTATTTTCTATCACATATGTACGAAAATCTCGTGTTTCGTTCGCGTTAGCGGGTCAGCACTCGCAGTCTTTAGGTTAGTGACGTTAGAGATAAAAAAACTTCTGAACAGTAAAAAAAACTCTCATCGCGCAGGCGCATTGCGGCGCGATGCAATGCGCTTGCGCGATGAGAGTTTTTTTCACTGTTCGGGAGTTTTTTTACCTCTAACGTTCACTGACCTAAAAACTGTGAGTTCTGCCCCGCTTAAGGCGAACGAAAACACGAGGTTTTCGTGCATGTGTGGTAGAAAAAATATATATGCCTTTAAAGATGAATAAAAAAAGCACAAAAGAAATTTAAAAATCCTTTTATAATAAAAAATTTTAGGAAAATTGAATAACAAATCGGTAAATAATATTTATTTAATAAGAAGAAATAAATATTTTAAATATAATATTTAAAAATCTATTAATATAAATAAAATAAATATTTATTTAGGACAAAATTTATAATATTTTAGAATAAAAAAGAATTGCAAAAAAAATTGAAATTAAACAAAATATATAATTGCAAATTTGGCAAATTAATAGAAAAAAAAATGAAATCAATTAAAAATTGGGGAAAGTAATTTAAACAATCATAAAAATGTTTTAAATATGACGGAAATAATTCATTAAATTCAATTTATTAAAACAATAAAGAAAATAATTTTAATTTGAGAAAAATACTTGAGAATCTTAAAAGTAAATTAAAACAAAATTGAATAATGAAAAATTTGAGAAAATAATTTAAAATTGGAAAAACATGATTAAAAATTGAGATAAATAAATTAAAATTAAAAAATAATAATTAAAATTTGAGAAAATAATTAAACAAATTACATAAAAGATTTTAAATATAGAAAAATACTTAAAACTTTCAGAAGTTCATTGAAATTAAAGAAAATAATTAAAAATTAGAGAAAAGAAATGAAAAAAGATAAACATAATTTAAAATTGACCAGAACAAGTTTTAATTAAAGAGAAATAAGTAAAAACTTTTTGGCAATTATGAAAAAGAACGACTAAAAGAACGAAAGTAATTGAAAAATGAAGAAAATAATATAAAAAATAATATAAATAATGAAATAATTGTTAAGTCAGATAAATAGTTAAAATTTTTGAAATTATGAAATAAATGTAAGAAATTGAAAAAATTACAGAAGTTTTTTAAATGAAGAAAAAATAATTAAAATTTGAAAAAAATACATGATCTTAGAAATCAATTAAAAAAAGAAAATAACTAAAAATTGGAGAAAAAAAATGAAGAAATAAGCTAAAAGTAATTGAAATTTACGATAATTAATAAACAAATTTTGAAATTATGAAAACAAATGAAAATAATTAAAAATTGAAGAAAACAATTGAAATTTTAGAAAAATTGGAGAAAAGACTGGAAGAATGCTAAAAATAATTTTTACGATAATTAATAAAAATTTTTGGAAATTATGAAAACAAATAAAATTAATTAAAAATTGAAGAAAATAATAGAAATTTTAGAAAAATACTTTTAAATTTTAGAAATTAATTTTATAAAATGAGAAAAACTAAAAATTGGAGAAAAGTTTGGAAGAAAGCTAAAAATAATTAAAATTTACGATAATTAATAAAAAAAAATTTGAAATTCTGATAACAAATGAAAATAATTAGAAATTGAAGAAAATATTTGAATTTTCAGAAAAATACTTAAAATCTTAGAAAATAATTTTAGAAAATGAAAATAATAATTAACAATCGAGAAAAATAATTGAAAAATGATAAAATTAATTCAAATTTAAAAAAAATAATTGAAATATGCTGAAAAGAATTTAAGATTGAGAAAGAAAATTGGATTATGATGAAAATAATTTAAATATGAAAAATTGAAAACATTCAATAAAATTTGAGAGAAATAACTGAAAATATCATAGAGTATATGTTAAAAAAAAAAAAAAAATACAAAATTACTTGAAAAATTTTAATTTAAGAGAATAATTAAAAAATCGCAGAAATAACGAAAATTAATAAAAAGAATTATATCGGATAAATAATTGAAACTTTTAAAAGTAATGACAAAATAATTAATATAATTATAAATTGATGAAAATCAAGAAAAATTGCAGAATTTATTTTTAAGCAAAAGAAAGTAATTAAAAAATCGTTATACATATAATGGAAAATTGATGACAATAATCTCAATTTAAGATAATAACTGAAAATTTAGGAAATTAATTGCATGTGTATATATTTTAAACTTCTTTGAAAACCATAATAAATTTTTAAAGCCTTTTTCGAAGCTTTTTTTTACACAAATGACAATTTAAAACCAGCAGAAAATAAAATAACCGGGACTAATATAATAAAAATAAAATTAATATTTATTTAGGACAAAATTTATAATATTTTAGAATTAAAAAGAATTGCAAAAAATAATTAAAATTAAACAAAATAATTACAAATTTTGCAAATTAATTTAAAAAAAAAAATTAAATTAATTAAAAATTGAGGAAAGTAATTTAAACAATCATAAAAATGTTTTAAACATAAAGAAAATAATTAAAATTTGAGAAAAATACTTGAGAATCTGAAAAGTAAATTAAAACAAAATTGAATAATGAAAAATTAGAGAAAATAATTGAAAATTGAAAAAACATGGTTAAAAATTGAGTTAAATAAATTAAAATTAAAAAAAAAATAATTAAAATTTGAGAAAATAATTAAACAAATTACATAAAACATTTTAAATAAAGGAAAGTTAAACAAAATTTGAGAAAAAAAAAATTGAACAGAACAAGTTTTCATTAAAGAGAAATGAGTAAACATTTTGTCAATTATGAAAAAGAACGAGAAAAAGAAAGAAAGTAAATGAAATTTGAAGAATATAATATAAAAAATAATATAAATAATAAAATAATTGAAAAGTTAGTTAAATAGTTAACAATTTTTTACATTATGAAACAAATGTAAAGAATTGAAAATTGAAGGAAATAAATTTTGGAAAATAATTTAAAAATGTTTTTAAATTTTAAAACTTGACGAAAATAATTAAAATAGGATGCAAATAATAATAACTTGTAAAAAATAAATGACATTTAAGTGTGATAATTGAAAAAACTACAGAATTTTTTTTTATACAGAAAAAAAAAATTTTAATTTGAAAAATATATATCGAGATCTTAGAAATCAATTAAAAAAAAAGAAAAAAACTAAAAATTGGAGAAAAGAATTGAAGAAATAAGCTTAAAATAATTGTAATTTACGATAATTAATAAACAAATTTTGAAATTATGAAAACAAATGAAAATAATTAAAAATTGAAAAAGAAAATTGAATTATGATGAAAACAATTTAAATATTAAAAATTGAAAACATTCAATAAAATTTGAGAGAAATAACTGAAAAATTCATAGCATATAATATGTTTAAAAAGAAGAAAAAAAATTACAAAATTACTTAAAAACTTTTAATTAAAGAGAATAATTAAAAAAAATTGCAGAAATAACGAAAATTAATGAAAATAATTGCAGTATCGGATAAATAATAATTGAAATTTTTAAAAGTAATGACAAAATAATGAATATAATTATAAATTGATGAAAATCAAGAAAAATTGCAGAATTTATTTTTAAGCAAAAGAAAATAATTAAAAAATCGTTATAAAATGGAAAATTGATGACAATAATCTAAATTTGAGATAATAACTGAAAATTTAGGAAATTAATAGCATGTGCATATATTTTAAACTTCTTCAAAAACCATAATAAATTTTTAAAGCATTTTTCGAAACTTTTTTTTTTACACAAATGACAATTAAAAACCAGCACAACATGACACTAACAAAAATGAGGCGCATGAATTCTTCCAAAATGACATTTGATCGAATGGTCATTAGGTCGAATGGACTTTTGATCGAATGGACATTTGATCGAATGGACTTTTGATCGAATGGACTTTCCACTGAATGGACTTTTGATCGAATGGACTTTCGACCGAATGGACATTTGATCGAATGGACATTTAATCGAATGGACTTTCGACCGAATGGACATTTGATCGAATGGACTTTCGACCGAATGGACTTTTGATCGAATGGACATTTGATCGAATGGACTTTTGATCGAATGGACTTTCCACCGAATGGACTTTTGATCGAATGGACTTTTGATCGAATGGACTTTTGACCGAAGGGACGTTTGATCGAATGGACTTTTGATCAAAAAGTCATTCGGCCGAAGTGTTTTTTTAATGTGAGTTTACTCTCTATTATACAGCAGTCTATGGATACTAATTATCGTGCGTTCCAAGTGTTTACAGTGTTCAATTTTTTGTCGGCAGATGGAGCTAGGAGTACTCCATCAATAAAATACACACACAAATTAAATTTCAGTACTCCTAGCTCCATCTGCCGACAAAAAATTGAACACTGTAAACACTTGGAACGCACGATAATTAGTATCCATAGACTGCTGTATAATAGAGAGTAAACTCACATTAAAAAAACACTTCGGCCGAATGACTTTTCGATCAAAAGTCCATTCGATCAAACGTCCCTTCGGTCAAAAGTCCATTCGATCAAAAGTCCATTCGGTGGAAAGTCCATTCGATCAAAAGTCCATTCGATCAAATGTCCAGTCGATCAAATGTCCATTCGGTCGAATGTCCATTCGATCTAATGTCCATTCGATTAAAAGTCCATTCGGTCGAAAGTCCAGTCGATCAAATGTCCATTCGATCTAATGTCCATTCGATTAAAAGTCCATTCGGTCGAAAGTCCATTCGATCAAATGTCCATTCGATCAAAAGTCCATTCGATCAAATGTCCATTCGATCAAAAGTCCATTCGATCAAATGTCCAGTCGATCAAATGTCCATTCGATCAAAAGTCCATTCGATCAAATGTCCAGTCGATCAAATGTCCATTCGATCTAATGTCCATTCGATTAAAAGTCCATTCGGTCGAAAGTCCATTCGATCAAATGTCCATTCGATCAAATGTCCATTCAGTCGAATGTCCATTCGATCAAAAGTCCATTCGGTCGAAAGTCCATTCGATCAAAAGTCCATTCGATCAAATGTCCATTCGATCAAATGTCCATTCGATCAAATGTCATTTTGGAAGAATTCATGCGCCTCAACAAAAATGGTTACCTTATTCTTTCAATTCAAATTTCAAAATATTTCCTGATAAAGAGAGTCAAAATCAATAAAATAACAGGGACTAACTTCACTTCAGTTTTTAAAACGTTGACAGAAAAAGATGAATAAATATAAATACTAACTAACTTCAGGAGTTTACGGAGATTATTATTATTTAATAATTAATAATAATAATAATAATTTACTTTTTATGCATAATTTTCGGAAAATAATAATTCACCTATTTTTTTTAAAACGTGGACAGAAAAAGATGAATAAATATAAATACTAACTAACTTCAGGAGTTTACGGAGATTATTATTATTTAATAATTAATAATAATAATAATAATTTACTTTTTATGCATAATTTTCGGAAAATAATAATTCACCTATTTTTTTAAAAAAAAGCAGTTATCTCTAAATAATAATTTTTTATCCAAACTTGTATTTTCAACATTTCAGAAATATTTTAATTACCTTAAATCTTGTATAAATTTTCTTATGTTCTTAATGATTTTCTATCAAATTGAAAAATTTAGTTTAATCGCGACATTCTGTTAAAAAAATAATATTAATTATTATAATAATCTGAAGTAATTATTTTAAATAGAAAATGATGAAAGAGAGTATTAAGAATATCTAACAAGAAATTAGATCAAAATTATTACAAAATTGTTAAAATTGATAAAATTTTGTTTAAATAAATAAAGCAGTAAAAGGTTGATAAACTTTGTTTAAACATTTGATTATTTCCCTCTTAATTTTCGTCTTCGTAAGCGCGTCCTTTATGAATGACTCCCACGCGATTGTTTGAAAATAATACACGGTGTTAATTATAGCAGAGGGCTTTTCACCTTATTGTAGTCATTGGTAGTGGGTATCACAAAGTGGAAGTCTGCCAAAATAGCAAAATGTAAAAGTGATGCGCCTGAGCCCCTCCTCAACTTCTTACTCCGCCACCTCCTCTTTCTGATTTCAGCGTTTTTCTCCTACCAAAGCACGACCAAATTATTTATAGAAATCAGTATGAACTCCGTTTGGCATCTGTCTGCTTGTACCTAAATTCACTTGTGTCGTGAAAGTACCTTTAAAAGTTTACAAATTATTAATGATTATTTCAATTTAAATTCAATAAATAAACAGCAACATTCAAAACTGTTATTATAAATCGAAATTCACAGTTTCAAAGATGCTTGAAAGATATAAATAAAGTTGTGTCACCAAAAAAAATACCTCCTGTATATTTCTTTAATTTTTCTTTTACAGTTATCCCCAAGAAAACATGAATCATAATTTCTATTTATTTCAATAATTTGAATATTTATTTGTAAATTTTTTATTCATTATATTTTCTAAATGTAGATCTTGTTGATCCAAGTATTTAATTAATTTCCTGTGATATTTATTTGAAAACTAAGTTTCTTTTTTATTATTTTCATAGCTTTCTTTAGTTATCATTTAGTGCTATGTGTCTCCGTCTTCTTTGCATCGATTGTCGAGGTACTAGAATTTTTTTTATACTAGAAATCTTTTTTTTTTTTTACAATAATTCACTGAATTTTATTTATTTATTTTTATATTGAACCACCTTGTTCAAAGCTATTTGTTAATATTAAATAATCCGAATTAGGTCAGAGCGAATTCTTATATTAAAATAATATTTATAGAAGAGTCTTGTGCTTGTGGTAACGATATTATTTTTGTATATTCAAGGACGAAGCAGCTATGACTTGGAAACTGAGGAGCCAGAAAAGTCGACAGACTACACTGAAAGGATTTTGGATAAAGACGAAAGTGAAGAAAAAGAGTCTGAATTTGCTGAAACTGACACAGCAACAGTCATCAGACGATCACATATTCGAGTTGAGATACCTGCTGCTGGACTAGGTCAACGACCAGCTTCCGTGATTAGTTCTGATCAGGAATATCCGCCTCTGGAGCATAAAGAAATTCCCGTGCCATCACCTTATGTGAAAAGAGTTCAGCAAACGCAGGAGCAAGTAAAGAGTAAAATTCCAACTAAAAATGATGTCAAGTCGAGTCTCGACAAATCCTCTGTCAAGGATCAAAATTCCCAAAAACTTCCTCAAGATGGTATTTATAGGTTTCAGCAAGCCACAGTGACAAACTCTTCATCTAGGGAAAAACCAAGTTTTCCTCAAGATAAACAAAACTTTCTTCCAGAAAAGCAGAGCTTTCCCATTGAAAAACAAAACTTTCCATCAGAAAAATCAAGTTTTCCTCAAGAAAATAATGCTTTTCAAGCAGAAATTTCCCGGGAGAAACAATCTGTGGATCTTCAGTGCCAGAAGACAGTTGCCAATGCTAAGAATGACCAAATAAAGATCTCTGTTCGTGAAAAAATTGCGAAAAATAAAGAAGAAGTCTCTGGGAAACGAGCAAGTTTCACCGAGCTTGAAAATAAAGCGGATTATATTGATAAAACCAATGCAAGTACAAATCAGTATTCTACCAATACAAGTAATCAGAGCAATAATTTATATAATGATCCAAACAATGAGGAGAAGAGTATGACTGATAAAAATTCCGTGTTTGATCTTTTGTCAAAAAATAATGCTGAATTTGAGAGAGCGAGCGAAGTGACTGAGCAGATTATAACAAAAGTCAATTCCACGATTTCTTCCACTTTAGATAAAGAAACTGAAGACTCAGTTCAAACTACCTGGGAACAGGAGAAGCAGAAGGCTGATCAAATAGCAAAATTAAGACAGACGGAGAATAATTTAACTCCAATTGCAAATGATAAATTGACAGGTCGAATAGCCACGCCCTTGAAAAAGGATTCGACTGATGATCAAAAGTTTATGGATAATAGCTTAATTGATGATAGCGAGGCGAAAACAATCAGCAATGTCGAGAGTTTACCCTCGTTGGAGACACAAAATTATAATGGGCCTCTGGAGACATCTGCTAGGTCAAATACCAGTCAAGTTGTTCCTGTTACTCCGGACACTATGACTCCCGATGAAGCGGAAAATCTTCTGAGCTCTCGGTAATACGATTTTTATGATGATTTTTAAAAAAAGTTTACATTTATTTTAAATTAAATATATTTGTGTTTTTTTTTAAATAAAAAACACCCAAACAAGCATGTCTTGCTTTACAGCAAAGCAGATAAGTTTCATGTTCGTTTTGAGAACACTTTTTATGCTTTCATTATTTTTTCGATTATAATTAACCAGGGTGTCTAGCGAACTTGAAAATCTTAGAATTATATTGAATTTCAATAACGAATTTTTTAATTACAATTGGCATAAGAGATTTTTACTTATTCGACTTTTTTTTTACCTATTTTTCAATATTTATAATTATTGTCTTCTGTGTTAATTTTTTTCATTTTTCGATATGAATAATATGCTTTCATATTATTAATTATTTATTCTAATTTTCTTTCATTTTCAAAATTTATTTATTCATTAATATCTAAACGGGGAAAAGCCCTTTATTACATTAAAAAATAGGGTAGCCGCAGGTCAGGAAAAAACTGAAAATCAGGGAAAAGTCAAGGAAATTTGAAAGTCAGAAATTTTTCAAAAAAATCTTTAAAAGAAGGGGAATTTTTTCTTTAAAAAACCACAATTAAAAATTCATGATTTTGTTACTTTAAATTCATAATAAACAAAGCGAGATTTAAAAATCTGTAAAATTGGTGGTCAAGGAAAATAAAAAATTAGGGAAAAATAAGGGAATTTTGAAAATGAAATTTGTCGGCCACGCTGAAAATGAAAAAATAAAATAAAAGGCATAATATTGTCTAAATTGTAACAGCCTGATATAATAATAAATTGGGAAAATTACAGTTTTAATTATTTCTTCACGTAAAGAGGTAAAAAAATACGACGCAAAAAATATTAATCAATTCTTAAATTATTTTCTTTATTTTTCAATTTTTTTCTTCCAAATTCAATTATTTTACTAAATTTTGATTTATTTTCTTCAAATGTCAATTTTCATTTATTTTCTTCAATTTTCAATTGGTCTCTTCAGTATTTTCAATTACTTTCCTCACTTTTCAATGTTTTCATCAATTTTTTATAATTCTATTAAAATATTAATTCTTTTCTAGGAACGTATGACTAAGTTCTAAAATTAATTATTAAGAATATTTATTTCATAGAATTTCATTAGAAAGAATCTTCTTTTAGTTGAAATCTCACATTAATTTTACAAAATTTTAAATTAATCGAATTTTTTAATATCAGAATATTCATTTGACAGAATCTTCATTTGACCGAAATTGTATTAGCACGGATTTCCAAATTCGCGCCAAAATATTTCAGTCGGATACTTTTTCGGCCATTTGCAATTTCGGACAAATGAGGATTCTGTCAAATGAATATTCTGGAATTTAAAAATTCGTTTAACCTAAAATTCTGTAAAAAAAAGTTCTTCTAAATTGAAATTCGTTTAAATTGGAAATTTTATATAAAAAGTTGGTTAAAAGGATTTTTGTAAAATGAAAATTCTGTTAAATATGAATTCGGTGACCTAAAAATTCGGATCAATTTATGTTCGATTGAAAACATATTCAAAAATGTGAAATTTCGACTAAAAAAAGATTCTTCCTAATGGAATTCTATGAAATAAATATTCTAAATAATTAATTTTAGAACCTAATCATACGTCCACTTTTCAATTATAATTTCAATTATTAATTTCTTTTAATTATTTTTTATTTAATTTCTTAACTTTTTCCAATATTTTTTTAGTTTAATTTTTTTTTAATTTTAATAGTATTTCTTCATCTACGTATCAATTATTGTCTCATTTTAAATTTTTTTCTTCATTTTCAAGTTATTTTATTCAAATTATAATCTTAAATTTTTCAATTGATTTCTTCAATTCCCAATTATTTTTATTAGAGTACATTTTTATCTCAAGTAAGAAAGTATCAAAGTTAAGAGATTTTAAACTTTTTGTTATTTACATTTTTTTATATTAATTAAGCCTGATTATATTTTTTTTTGTCATCTTTAATATTAATTTTTTCCATTTTTCAATATGAAAAATTAACTATTTTATTGCTTTAATTGTTTTATTAAAATACTATAAATTTTGTTCAATGTTAATTGTATTTTTTAATTTTTTCAATTATGTTCTTAGCTTTTTAGTTATTTTCTGGTATTTTAAATATATTTTTTAATTTTTTCCATTATTTTTCTAACTTTTTAATTATTTTCTTTATTTCTTAATAATATTGTTTAATCTTTCAATTATTTTTCTTTAATTTTCAATTAATTTCTTTCATGTTCAATTATTTTTCCCAATTTTAAAATTGCATTGTTTTTGTTTTCAATTACTTTAATACATTTTTTTATTTTCTTGAAATATCAATTTTATTTTTAAACTTTTCAACACTTTCATCAATTTTTCGATTAATCTCTTCAATTTCTAATTATTTGTATTATTAGGTATATTTCTATCTGAAATAAGAAAGTACCGAAGTTGTGCGATTTTAAACTTTTCGTAATGTACATATTTTCTTTTAATTTAGGCTCATCATATTTTTTTTTAATTGTCAAATTGTCATCTTCTATATTAATTTTTTCAATTATGTTCTTAGCTTTTTAGTTATTTTTTGCTATTTTAAATATTTTCTTTAAGTTTTTTCAATTATTTCCCTTAATTTTAATTATTTTTTTCAATGTTTTCCATTATTTTCCTTATCTCTATTTTTTAATAATTTTGTTAAATCTTTCGATTTTTTTTTTTAATTTTCAATTAATTTATTCCATGTTTAATTAATACTTTTTTTTTAATTTTGTTATATAAATGTCACTTTTCAACACTTTCATTAATTTTTAAATTATTTTCTTCAATTTTCAAATGTTCTTAATTTCCTTAATTTTTTTCTTCAATTTTTAAATGTATCGTTTAATTTTTTTAACTATTTTCTCCAATATTACATAAATCTATTTCTTTATTTATCAATTATTTTCTTTAATTTAAGTATTTTCTTTAAATTATATATTTTCTTTAAATTAGAATTATATTTAAAATAAATTTTTTGGTATTTAAGCTTGTATCATATTTTTCAACTATTTTCTTGATTATTAATTATTATTTGCGTTATTGTTCAATTATTTGTTTCAATTTTAAATTATTTACATACTTCAAATTTTAATTACTTTTTAAAAAAAATTCATTTTCATTAATTATCATTTAAATTGTAAATTTTTTCAATTTTTTTCAAAAAACAAATTATTTTCTTTAAAGTCTCTTATAACTTTCTCCAGCTTTAAATTATATAGACACAGCTATTGTTACTATTATTAAAAAGTGGAAATTGATATAATCTCTCGACTTTGTAAACCTTGAAAAGGCCTTGAATTGTTTTTTTTTTTTTTCAAAAGTCACCAGACACCCTGTTTACATTATTTTTCTAGTTCATGTTTTATTTACTATCGTAATTTATTTTATCACATCATAATTTCTTTTGCATTAAATTATATATGTACCTGTAATCTACAACGCTCTGGCTTATTGCAGAATATTGGAGAAAAAAATCAGGTGAGTTTTGATGTTTTTGTTTAAATTAGAAAATTGCTACATAATTAGTTTTTTAACACAAGACATTTTTTACTATTAAAAGTTAATTTTCGAAAATAAAATTGAAATCCAGTAAATTGAGTTAAAGAATAATTTTGTAGCAATTTTTTTTACATTTATTCGTCGAATTGACGGTAAGTGATAGAAAGGAATGAATCAAAATTAAAAATAATGAAATAGACAAGGCTCGGCGTTGCTGTCGGATGAGGAAGCTCAGGAAATTGCTATGTTATTATCACCAACAAATACTAACGGAATAGTCAATGAAGAAAAACCTGAGGAAAGAGTAGAAGAAATTAAGGATAAAGAAGATCAAGACAATGCTCCGGATTGGCTCTCGGATGTTTTGTCAGTTCAAGATTCCAGTTTCGTCAATAGTACCACTCAAGATTATAGGTGAATTACTGTAGTTTTTTATTTTATTTATTTTATTTTTTATTTAAATCAACATTGCATGTGGTGGATTGCTGCTTTCTGCTCCTTTGTTACATTTTAAGAAACAGGAACAGGTTGGAGTCTAGGATTAAAATTTTTATTTATAATTGACATAGATCATATTTCCAGGGTTTCTACAACATAGGTTTTTCTAAAAAAAATAAAAACACGAAATTGAGAGTAATTGGAGAATCAAGAAAAATCGTAGAAGTATGTCTGGAATTGTTAAATAGTTTTTTTTTAATATTACCTTTCTAAAATTTATTTCTAACTCGACAATAGAATTCAATAATTTTTTTTTAGTTAAAAATATGTCTATATTCAACATTTATAAATTTAATGTTAAGCAGAATAAAAGATAATTTGTCCTTTCAATAAGAAATGAAAATTATGTAACGTTTTTTGTAACGTTTTTTCCAGATTTGTTGTAGACACCCTGGTTTTTGTAAGAATAACAAATATAAACTCTTAATTAACTCAGGAATAATAAAATAAATATCTTTTTTTTTTTGTCTTCACGGTTGTGTACCAAAAAAAGAAGATACTTTTTTTTATTCATTCTGAATTAAAACTAATTATAATAAATAATTAAAGGTAAAACCGTTTGATTTAAAACTCGAAATTATTGTTTATTATTTTTTATTACAGTTTATCTCAAAGATCTCGCAGCAATTTGACGATTGACTCTTTAACCGAAAGTCAAATAGGATCGGTAACTGGCAGTGAAAGTGGATTATTAGGCTCTGTGAGCAGTTTGAATGACACCCATGAAACTAATGACGATACGGAAACGGAACAACAGGATGATTATACTCCTATTCCAGGAAAAGTTGTAAGATATTATTTATTTAATTTGAAAAGATTGTAAATGAGAATTTCTTTTCAAAACTAGAGGTTCATTTTTTGTTAATGTATCTTTTTGTCTAGATTCTTGTGGAAAATGGTGTACATTACTTTGAAGATGGTCACTTTTGGATGGAAGTTGCGGGTCTTCGTGAATCAGAAGATGAAGATGATGAATTACCAGAGTCAATTCCAGTCAAGAAATCAACAAAAATAACCTTTGATTCGGGACCAATGCGCGTTTATTCAACTCATTCGGTTTCTGAATACGATCGACGAAATGAGGATGTTGATCCTGTCGCTGCCAGCGCTGAATATGAATTAGAAAAGCGTGTAGCGAAAATGGAGGTAAGATTTTTTACATTATCTAGGATAATAAGGGATTTTTTTCATATTTTTTTAATTTTGTCACCTATCTTATCTATTTTCTTATTATTTAAATTTGAATTGTCTTCAATTTTAACTACTACTTAAGTCGATCGGGATTTTAATCCAGACAAAAAATTGACTTATCAAAATTTAAATTGAATCAAGTTTTAATTGATAGTATTTTACATTATTACAAATTTAAATAAATCCAAACTTCATATTATAAGAATTATAATATATTTTTATTTTAATCTATTCAAACTTTCCATTTTTTTCATTTAAATTTAAATTTATTTTGATTTTACTTCATTATATTTTAATGCAACGATCCAAATTTAAACTAAACAAATTTTAATTGATTAGAATATTTATTCTATACGAAAATTGTAAACGATTTAGATTATTATTCTATTCAAATTTCAATATTTTTTTTTTATTATTGTTATCAGATTGTTATAAACTCATGATGTTGAATTTTTATCTATCCTAAATTTAAATCATTCAAATTACAAATTTTAATCGATTCAAATTTTTTAGTTTGTTCAAATTTTAATTGTATTTTAAATTAATGTTATTTACCTAATCTCAAACTCAATCCATAAAAAATTCAATTTTCAAATATTTATCGATTGAAATGTTAATTGAGTCAAATTTATTTATTTAATTCACCTTTTTTTTAAGGAGGTTCTCTCCATTGTCATAACCTCAAACTAAAAAATAGATTTTCCCACCAAATAAAATTATTACTAAATTTAATTTCACCAAATTTTGAAACACCCAGTAGTACATTTTTCAGAAAAAATTAGGTCAAGCTAAAATTGTTTATCACATAATTACTATTTAACACTTTATCTTTTTTTTTAATCTAGCTAAAATCTGTAACTTTCATACAATTTTAACAAATAATAGCTCATTTTTCTCGTTAAAACATTCTCTACAATTTTATTTTAACGGTTTTATTAAAAAATATCTTGTTTAAAAGTTATTAAATAAAACTTGTTTCTTATGTATTGTTTAAACAAAATATTAAACAAAATCTGATAAATAAAAATATAGAGAATGTTTCAGGTTTCAACGATAAAAATGAACTATTATTTTTCAAAATTGAATGAAAATTACAGATTTTATCTAGATTTAAAAAATAAATATGAAATTATATACAATTATTACATATTTAACAACAAATTTTTGCTCAACTTAATTTTTTCTAAAATTATACAACTGAATCTTTTAAAATTTACTGAAATTAATTTGGGATGAAAAACGACTATCTAGTTTGATCGGGAAACCGGAAAATAACCGGGAATTAAAAAATTGACTTTGAATTTTATTACTAAACTAGGAATTTCTTCGTGATTCTAAAAGTTCTGAGAAATTTTATCCAAAATCAATTTTTTCTCCTATATCAGAAATCTATAATAATAATAATCCGCAAGTTCTTTCTTTCATTCTTTCATTCATTTTTTGTCTGTTCACACCTCAAGTTTGACAGATAAATATTTTTTGTTTTAAATCAGATAATTTTTAAAAAATGCGTTTAAATTGATAAAAATTAAAATTTATAAATATCAGTTTAAATAATTTTACTTTCATTAATAAATAAAATTACGTACAAATTAATTAATAAATAAATGTATAATTTTCAACTGTTTTCAAGGTACATTTTATTCTCTTTAAACTTTATAATTATTCTTTACTTTTTTTTAATCATTTTGTTCTGTTGTCGATTATTCTCGACAGTTTTCGAATATATTTTTCTATCGTCAATTATTTTCATCATTTCTCAATTATTTTCTTTAATATTTAATTATCTTAGTCATTTTGTAATTTTTATTTCAATTATCAGCTATTTACTTAACATTTCAATTTTATTCTTCAATCTTCAATTTATTTCTTTAATAATATTATTTATTCAAAATTAAATAATTCTTGCACTTTTTCAATTATCAATTATTTTCTTGAAATTTCAATACAATTCTTCAGTTTCAATTTCATTTATATTCTACAATTTTTCCATATTTTTCATCAGTTTTCAATTGACAATTTATTATTCTCCTTCAATTTTATGATTATTCATAAATGTTAAACATTTTCTTTCAATTGTTAATTATTTTTTTTAATAGTTAATTATTTTCGACATATTGTAATTTTTCTTTTAATTATTATCAATTATTTTCTTGTAATTTCCATGTAATTATTAAATTTTCAATTTATTTCTTCAATTTTTAATTATTTTCTTCCATTATCAAATAGTTTCTTTAATTTTCAATTATTTTTATCGATTTTTAATTAATTCCTCAATATTCAATAAATCTCGGCTTTTTTCAATTACTTTTCTTTCATTTTTAGGTATATTCCTTAAATTTTAATTCTATTCTTCAATTTTTAATTATTTTTTTCAATTTTTATTGTTATTTTATTTCTTACATGAACAGGAAAATTACAAAAAGAAAAACGCCCTTTCGTACAATTATGTGCAATTATTTCCATCAATTATTCCTATAATTTTGTGAATTTTTCAATTCCCAATTATTATTTTTTTAATTTCCATATTTCTTGTTTAATTTCTTGAATTAATTTTTTTAAGTTGTTTAATTGTCTAGTCGTTTTTCGAATTTTGTTTTCAATTGACAATTATTTTCACATATTTTCTTCGATTTTTCAATTATTCTCGTCATTTTTCAACTTTTTGCTTCAATTATTAATTATTTTCTGCAATTTTCAATTATTTTCTAAAATTTTTCCAATTTTCAATCATTATCTTAATATTTTATAATATTCTTTAATTTTTTTAATGATTTTATTCTGTTGTCGATTATTCTCGACAGCTTTTGAATTTTGTTTTCAATTGTCAATTATTTTCGTCATTTTGTAACTTTTATTTTCAATTATCAATTATTTTTTCAAATTTTAATTTAATTCTTAAATTTTCAATTTATTTTCTCAATTTTTTATTACTCTCTTTAATTTCAACTATTTTTTTTTTAATTTTCAATCCAGTTCTTTAATTTGCAATTATTTCCAACATTTATTCTTATAATTTTTTAGTTTAATTTTTTGAATTATTCTTTTCATTTGTGTAATTTATTATGTAGCCATTTTTTCAATTTTGTTTTCAACTGTCAATTATTTTCTGCATTTTTCAGATTTATTCTTCAATTTTCTAATTTTCTTTATTTGAATTTGCAAAAATTTATAGTTTTAAATGACCAACAACAATGCAAAGTTTGTTAATGTTGCTAATGGAATTATAAGACGTAATTCTTTTTAAATGTTCAAGATAAATTATTGTCAAAAAATTTAGATTTTAATATTTTGTGAGAATAAAATTTTTTAAGCTTTAATTACAATTAACAAGATTATAAGAATGTCTTAATTTTAAATTGAAGTATAAAGTTGTATGTTAAATATAAAGGCGAACTTCGCAAAATTAAAAATACTGTTTTAATTGTCCCAAAATTTGTGACCGGCATATGCCGGGAATTTACTTTCATAAAAAAAAAAGTAGCCATCCTGAAATTTCGTATAATTGTTTCTAATAATGATTTTATCTATTTCAGGTGTTTCCAGTGGAATTGATGAAAGGTCCAGATGGTCTCGGTCTCAGTATAATCGGCATGGGTGTCGGTGCAGACGCAGGTTTAGAAAAGCTTGGAATTTTCGTTAAAACTATTACAGAAAAGGGCGCTGCCGCTCGGGAGGGAAGAATACAAGTAAACGATCAAATTGTCGAAGTCGACGGCAAATCCTTAGTTGGTGTTACTCAAGCGTACGCCGCCAGCGTTCTTCGCAATACGTCAGGTCTAGTACGATTTGTAATTGGCCGAGAAAGAGATCCAAAAAACTCGGAAGTGGCCATGCTGATTCGACAGAGTTTGCAAGATGATAAAGATCGTGAAGCTAGCATGTGTGCTAATAGGTAAATATATCTAATATATCTAATAATCTAAAAATTAAGAATGCGGAAGTTTTTTGCGATAATTTCAAAATTCTTCTTTCAAAAATTGCTGATTACTGTCACGTGCCTATCTTGATTCAAATAATAATCAAACTTAGTACTTGTAAATCAATTAAAAATATTAGAATCTCCGGTTATAAAAATGCTATTTCCTCAGTCTTTGATGCCTTTGTGACCTTCCAAACTAATTTATCGTAATGTGCAAGTACACTATGTAAATTTAACTCAAAGCCTCGTATATCAAAATCAATAATGCCTGAGGTGCAAGGTTTCTATATTTAGTTATACGGCAAACGATAGTATGCGATTTTAATTAAGACAAAGCGGACAGTACTTGCTCTTCCATTGGAAGAGAACGCATTCTGAAAATTGCATTCCCTATGATGGTTTATCCTTGCTCGCATAAATTCTGTGACGACAACTGCGGCTACATCAGTTAGTGCTTGAGGCCTGCCTGGTGTACTGAGGGAATTTTCGAATTTTCAAATTAATTGAGTTTCTGCTCAGTTGAAAAGAAAATGTGATCTTGACGAATAAAAATATTGTTTAGGAGACTCAACTTCTCGGATATGTCACCTGATGATCGACGAGGTGAGGATGATGTTTCATTAGGAACAGGAGGAATTCCTGGATCACCTGCTATGTCCTCGTGCTCTGAAGGAGAGCCTCCTCAAAGTCCTATTGAGAATTATATTTCTTTAGCAGATCGAAGCAGATCGCCAATTATCAGCTCTTCTCAACCTCCTCCAAATTCAGCAACAACACAGAGTGACGTTGACAGTCTCAGAATGCTCCTGCAAGAGGTATTTAAGTTCACAAAAAAATATTGTTTTTTGTCATGTTTTGTTTGTTTTTCATTTTGTACAAAGTCATGAAGGTTTGGTGTGAACAAAATATAGTCTTTATTTATATTAAAAATAATCGATTTTGTAATTATTTCATCTCATTAGTGGACTTTTTTTAAATTTCTTCTTGTAGTTATTCTTGTCTGTAAATTCCCTTCACAGGGTTGCTACGGTTCTGGAAAACCTGGAATTATCAGGGAATTTTATAAAATGTTGTTTTAAAAAGTTAATTAAATTAATTTCTCTTTTTATGATTTCAACCAGTTATATTTCATTTGAAATAAGTCGAAAACTGCTGAATTGTCGGTGACTTTTACCTGATTGATTAATAGAAAATAATTGAAATTCTCAATGCTGTTACTGGAATTGAAAATTATTTTCATTTATATCAATCAGTGTAAAATTACTGACAATTTAGTCATTTTTGAGGAGGTTAGTTGAAAATCTCTAATCGTCTGTACAAGTTTAAAATTTTCAGCAAAAATAATTAAAATATTAATGCATATTATTGTTAAATTTGAGATAATTTTACCGTATAGTTTCTGAGATCTTGTCATCCAAAAAAATTAGTAACTTGAAATAAATCATTTAATAACTTTTGATGTACAATTAGGTTTTAATTCAAAATTAAAACAAAAATAATTCAATATTCAAGGGTCATATTACTCTTGAAAGACCAAAAGATATACCGTTTAGTTGTTGAGTATTATTTATCCTAAAATTAAAATGTTTCAAAAAAAAAATTTTTATTTTGAAAACACAAAACAAGAGACTAAAAAAGTTGAATACCGCGAATATTCGAATAAAACTACAAATTTTAAAACGAATTTTTTGGCGTAAAAAGAGAAGTAACACAAAAAACTTCTAATAAAATATAAATTTATTCAGTTAATTTAAAGTTTCAATAACTGTTACTGAACAAAATATTTTTCAAATAATAGTCTCAAACTTAAAATCGAAAATTCTGTAGCTGTCATTGAAATCAAGGTTAGTTTGACAGATTTCTAAATGCTCTGCACTACGTTTTTCGAAAAATTACTATTTTTTCTATTGTTTAAAAATATAAAATTTAGTTTTACATACAACTTTTTATTTCATATTTGGCATTTTGGAAAAAAAAGGTTTTAACTTGACTAGCTCATTCAAACTATCCTCCTTAAGCGATTTCTTGTGAAATTTCATTCATTAAAATAATGAATAGAAATTGATTTTCAATATAAAATTATTCTTCTTAAATTTTATAATTAATCCTTAATTTTTTTAATTATTTTGTTCTGCTGTCGATTATTCTTGACAGCTATCGAATTTTTTTTGTCAACTGCCAATTATTTTCCTCATTTTTCAATGATTTTCTTTAATATTTAATTCTTTCCGTCAACTTGTAGTTTTCCTTTCAATTATAAATTATTTTCTTCCATTTTAATTTAATTCTTTAATTTTATATTTTTTTCTTAATTTTTAATTATTTTTTTCAATTTTCAATTATTTTTTTTAAGTTTTAATACAATTCTTTAATTATCTTTTTCAATTTTCATTTATTTTCTAAAAATTTTTCTATAATTTTTTTCAGTTTTTAATTAACAACTTAATATTCTCTTTCAATTTTATAATTATTCTTTAATTTTTTCAATAATTTTGTTCTATTATCTATTATTCTCGACATTTTTCAAACTTTTTTTACTTTTTTGTCAATTGTCAAGTATTTTTCTTAAGATTTAATTATTTGAGTCATTTAATAATTTAACTTTTAATTATCAATTATTTTCTTACAATTTCAATTCAATTCTTTAATCTTCAATTTATTTCTTCAATTTTTAATATTTTCTCCAATTATTATTATTGATATTTTTTAATTATTTCTTTCAACTGTTAATTTTTCCCGCAATTTTCAATTATTTTCTACAAATTCTTCAATTTACAATTATTCTTTTTAAATTTTATGTTCATTTTTTTAGTTTTTAAAATTATTTTGTTCTGTTGTCGATTATTCTCGATTATTTCTCAATTATTTTATTTAATATTTAATTACTTCAGTCATTTTGTAATTTTTATTTCAATTATCAACTATTTTCTTAACATTTCAATTTAATTCTTTAATTTTCAAATAATTTCCTCCATTTTTAACTATTTTCTTCAATTCTCAATTATTTTCTTCCATTTTTTAAATATTTTATTCAATATTCAGTAATTCTCGTTTTTTTTAATTATCAATTATTTTTTTGAAATTTCAATACAATTCTTTAATTATCTTCTTCAATTTTCATTTATTTTCTAAAACTGTTTCTATAATTTTTTTCAGTTTTTAATTGACAGCTTAATATTCTCCTTCAATTTTATAATTATTCTTTAATTTTTTCAATAATTTTGTTCTATTATCTATTATTTTCGACATTTTTCAAACTTTTTTTACTTTTTTGTCAATTGTCAAGTATTTTTCTTAACGTTTGATTATTTGAGTCATTTAGTAATTTAACTTTTAATTATCAATTATTTTCTTACAATTTCAATTCAATTCCTTAATCTTCAATTTATTTCTTCAATTTTTAATATTTCCTCCAATTATTATTATTGATATTTTTCAATTATTTCTTTCAACTATTAATCTTTCCCGCAATTTTCAATTATTCCCTATAATTTTTTAAATTATTTTCTTTAAATTTTATAATTATTCTTCAATTTTTTACAATTTTTTTGTTTTGTTGTCTATTAATGTAGTCCTTTTTCAAATTTTGTTTTTAATTGTCTATTATTTTCGTCATTTTTCAATTATTTCTTTTAATTATTAATTATTTTGCACAATTTACAATTATTTCCCTCAATTTTTTCAATTATACTCTTAAACATTTATAATAGAGTTTTTATGTACATTTAAGTTAAAAGTGTAAGGGCTTTTAAACCTGTTGAACAAACAAAGAAAGAAATAAATAATTATTCATTAATTTGTACAATTTTTTGTTTGGTTGTGTATTAATATAGCTATTTTTCGAATTTTATTTTCAATTCTCTATTATTTTCTTCATTTTTCAGATATTTTCTTCAATATTTTATTTATTCTCGTCCTTTTTCAATTATTTCTTTCAACTATTAATATTTTTCCCCAATTTTAAATTATTTTCTACAAATTCTTCAATTTACAATTATTTTTCTTAATCTTTATGTTTATTCTTTAAATTTTAAAATTATTTTTTTCTGTTGTCGATTATTCTTGACAGTTTTCTAATTTTTTTTTTCAATTGTCAATTATTTTCTTAAAATTTTAATTCAATTCCTTAAACTTTAATTTAATTCTTCAATTTTTAATTATTTTCTTCACTTCTCAATTATTATTTGAAATTTGAAATTGCAGTCTTCTGTTTTAAATTATTTTATTCAGTATTCAATAATTTTCATTCTATATTCCATAATTTTCAGCTTCTTAAATTACTTTTTTCAATTTTTAATTATATTAATTAAATTTAAATTTCATTCTTTAATTTTTTTTTATTTTCAATCCTGTTGTTCAATTTGTAATTATTTCCAACAATTATTCCTATTATTTTCTTAATTTGTTAATTTAATATTAATTGTTTAAATTTTTCAGTTGTCTATTAATCTAAATTAATCATTTTTCGAATTTTTTTTTTAATTGTCAATTTTTTGGTCAGTTTTCAGATTTTTTTTCAATTTTTCAATTATTCTCGTAATTTTTCAATTATTTCTTACAATTATTAGTAATTTTCTTCAATTTTCAATTGTTTTCCGAAATTTTTCAATTATTTCCTACATTTCTTTCAATTTTCAATTATTCTCTTAAAATTTTATAATTAATTCTTTGATTTTTTCCATTTTTTTGTTGGGTTGTGTATTAATTTAGTCATTTTTCGAATTCTGTTTTTAATTCTCTATTATTTTCGTCATTATTCAGATATTTTCTTCAATATTTTTTTTATTCTCTTCATTTTTCAATCATTTCTTTCAGCTATTAATTTTTTTCCACAATTTTCAATTATTTTCTATAAATTCTTCAGTTTACAATTATTTTTCTTTTATTTTATATGTATTCTTTTATTTTTAAAATTATTTTGTTCTGCTGTCGATTACTCTCGACAGTTTTCTAATTTTTTTTTCAATTGTCAATTATTTTCTCAAAATTTTAGTTGAATTTCTTAACCTTTAATTTAATTCTTTAATTTTTAATTATTTTTTTCAATTCTCAATTATTATTTTAAATTTGAAAATGCAGTCTTTTATTTTAAATTATTTTATTCAATATTCAATAGTTCTCACCTCTTTTTAATTATCAATTATTTTTTCAAATTTGAATTTAATTTTTCAATTTTCAATTTATTTCTTCATTTTTTAAATTTTTTTCTTTAAATTTCAATACCATTCTTCAGTTTTCAATTATTTTCTTCTATATTCCATAATTTTCAGCTTTTTTTCCTTTTTCAGCTTTTTTTCCTTTTTGAGTTTTTATTTATATTCTTTGAATTTAAATTTCATTCTTTGATTCACAATTTTTTTCGATTTTCAATCCAGTTGTTCAATTTGTAATTATTTCCAACAATTATTCCTATAATTTTCTTAATTTTTCTTATTATCTTCATTTAATATTTCTTGTTTAATTTTATCAATTATTTTTTTCAGTTTTTTAGTTCATTAATCTAATCATTTTTCGAATTTTGTTTTCAATTGTCAATTTGTTTAGTCATTTTTCAGATATTTTCTTTAATTTTTCAATTATTCTCGTTATTTTTCAATTATTTCCAACAATTATTCCTATAATTTTCTTAATTTTTCTTGTTTCTTATTATCTTCATTTAATATTTCTTGTTTAATTTTATCAATTATTTTTTTCAGTTTTTTAGTTCATTAATCTAATCATTTTTCGAATTTTGTTTTCAATTGTCAATTTGTTTAGTCATTTTTCAGATATTTTCTTCAATTTTTCAATTATTCTCGTCATTTTTCAATTATTTTTTACAATTATTAATAATTTTCTTCAAAAGTCATGGAATTTTGAAAACGTAGCAGCCCTGCTTCAGATTGTTTAGTTTGTTTCCTAAAATTCCCTTTATACTGATCTCTAATCGTTCATGCAAGTTGTATTGTCAAATTTTAAATGTAATGTCGTCAGAGTTTTATTGTAATTACAAATATTGTTAGTCAATTTGTATTATACATTGTTTGTAAGTTGCTTAATGTAATGTATTTTGTGTTCCATATTAATTATACTTTCTGTCTTGACCCTTAAATAATTTAAGAAACTTCCAGATTGTTTAGTGTAGATAATTTGCTTTAAGCATTGTGTGTGTCGTTGATTGCTTGCAGAGTCAATATAAACTTACTTTAGCGGATGAAGAGATTGAAAAACTAAAAATAAAGGTAATTATTAAATGTTGTACATTAACGTTTTTATGCAAATTGAGCAATGCTGTAAAGTTTAATTTTAACCTGTACTTGTGAGCCCTGCAATTATTGAATTAGTAATTTAAGAAAATCCTTGAACTTCCAGTCAAGCTTGAATAATTTGAAGGCTCTTTATATTTACACTGTGATTCTGGTTTGCTCTCGATTAACGCTATGCTTTAAAAATAATATGGAAAATAAACGAATAATTCAGTTTAAGAATCTTATTAATTTAATACACAGTTGATGGAGCTCGAGAACAATGGCGCAGGCAGTGAAGAATATGCAGTCAAGTTGCGTGAATCAGGACTTAGACTTCGCGAATCTGAAAGAACTCTTGGATCGACTCGTCAAGATTTATTTGCAGCTCGAGAAATGTTGTCTCAAGCAACAGTTCAGGGTTCAGCCCTACAACAAAAATATGCTCGTGCCAAAAGAGTTGCTCGAGAACTTCGTACCGATATTACTGCTCGTGACGAATTTTACGAGCAATTGCTTCAAGAGAAGGATACTGAGTACAATGCACTTGTTAAGAGTCTAAAAGATAGGGTATGTTTCTTTTTACTTTTCTAATAGTTAGATATTAATCTAAGGGTGACCACCAGTCAGGGAATTTGAAAATGTCACGGTATATTTAATTTTTTTAGTGAAAAGTTTCGGTATTTTTGTCAATTAGGGGAGACCGCCCAACAGTAGATAGTAAAAATTTCTGATAGGTGTAATTATTTCAGGCTAAAGTTATTAATAGAATGCTTAACGCTAAAATGAAGCTAATGTATTCAAGTAAATAGTGCACAAAGCAAAATGGGCCTAAAATTAATCTCTACTTTATTTTAAATACTTTTTTAAGACGTTAAACAATCACTCGAAATGAAACCTCCTGTCAACAGTAGATAATCGGCTCCTATTTAAAAAAAACAAATTGTTGAGCAGTTTTTTATGCGTAATACAATTCCTTGAGAAGATTGCTTCAAAATAAAATTAATTTGTTCGCATGAAAGTTGTTGAAATGTTAAGATGTCATTTTTTAAATACAATTATTTACTAAAACATTTTACCCTAATTACAATATTTGGTAGAGATTAGAAATTAATTTAAATATACTTTTTGTCTTACTCTTTACATCTAACGGTACTGAAATCTGGAAAATTAGATTGATTGGCATTCGTCTTTTCAACATTTCTTTTACAAAAATAATTACTTTGCTTAAAGAAAACATTGAATAGCATTCTCCTTTTTGACATTATCTTCTGCAGAAGGAATTAAAAGATATTGAACTAAGTGAAGGTTAATAAAAAGTATTAAATATAGCATTTTGTTTTTTAAACATATTCTCCTTGAAAAGGTATTGAAAGACATTAAACTTTACATTCCCACGAATAGTATTGAATGGAATTCAAATTTTTTAGAATATTTTTGGTATTGAAAGGGATTGAAACAAGTTGACTTATAATCTACTGAGGATATTAAATGGGATTTAAGGCGAAGAGGAAATTCATTGGCATTTAAAGGTATTCAGATGCCATTTTTATTCTATGCCAAACAATGACTTTTAATCCACAGCTGCTTACCGGGAAATGACAGCAATTGAAAAAAAAGACAAATTAAAAAAAAACGGGAGGAAATAGAAAAATACCAAAAGACAGTTATAGAAATCAGGGAATTTCAAAACAAAATTGTGGTGGGCACCCTGAATCTACTTTAAACATTTTAGATATGTGCCGCGATATGAAAAATGAACCTAAGAAGCAAAAAATTTGAGGTTATATTTGTGATTTTTGGAATCAAAATACACTGAGAGAATCAATACTCAATCCAAACTATTGATGTTTAAGTTTTCTTTCCAAAATATTCAATAGAAGCTGATTTCAATTATGCAAATTTAAATTTTGTGTAATTATGCGACTATTATGTAATTGAAAAATAAAAAATATACATTAAAAATTAAAAAATAATAGTATATATTCTCATGAAATATAGATGTTTGTCTACTATCTTTTTTTCTTAACGCTAACAATACCGCAGAAACAATGAACGACATTAAACATGAAAAAGTCAAATTATTATGAAAAAATGTAGGTAGAACTTCAGTTTTTTTATTAGACCGTACATTGCATAATTGTTTATATAATTATGGGCAATTCTATTGTGTACATTCAATTATAAATTATTTTCATCATATTTCAATTATTTTCTTCGATATTCAATAATTCTCGGCTTTTTCAATATTTTTTTTCAATTATCGATTACGTTCTTGAAGCTTCAATTCAATTCTTCAATTATTCAACTATTCAACTATTTTCATAAATTCACAATTATTTTTTTCAATTTCAAATTATTTTCTACAGTTCTCAATTTCTTCCATTTTGATTTATTTTCATTAATTTCAAATTATTTCTTCATTTCTCAATTATGTTCTACTATTTTATTCAATTTTCAATTATTTCCATCAATTTTTAATTAATTTCTTTAATTCTGAAATATGTTCTACAATTTTCGATTATTTTAATCAACTTTCAATTATTTTCTTTAACTCTAAATTATTTTTTTTAATTGCCAATTATGTGATTCAATTTTCAATTACTTTCATAAATTTTTAATTATTTTCTTCAGATCTCAATTATTTCCATCAATTTTTAATTATTTAATTCAACATTCAATAATTCTCGACTATTTTTAACTATTTTTTTCAGTTATCATTTATTTATTTCACATCTCAGTAACTCCTCCAATTATCAATTATTTTCTTCGATATTCAATAATTCTCGGTTTTTTTTCAATATTTTTTTTCAATTATCGATTACGTTCTTAAAGCTTCATTCAATTCTTCAATTATTCAACAATTTTCAGAAATTCACAATTATTTTCTTCAATTTTCAATTATTTCCTTCAAATCTCAATTATTTTCCTCAGTTTCCAATTATTTTCTTCCATTTTGAATTATTTTCATTAATTTCAAATTATTTCTTCATTTCTCAATTATTTTCTTCGATTTTCTACTGTTTTCTTCAATTGCCAATTATTTTCTTCACTTTTCAATTATTTTCATCAATTTCTAATTAATATCTTTAATTCTGAAATATTTTCTACGATTTTCAATTATTTTAATCAACTTTCAATTATTTTCTTTAACTCTAAATTATTTTTTTCAATTGCAAATTATTTGATTCAATTTTCAATTATTTTCATCAATTTTTAAATATTTTCGTCAGGTCTCAATTATTTCCTTCAATTTTTAATTATTTAATTCAATATTCAATAATTCTCGACTTTTTTCAACTATTTTTTTCAATTATCTTTTATTTATTTCACATCTCAATAACTCCTCCAATTTTCAATTATTTTCTTCATCAATTATTATTCAACGATTTTCATAAAATCACATTTTCTTCAATTTCAAATTATTTTCTATAATTTTTAATTAATTTCTTTAAATTACAATTATATTCTTAATTTTTTATTGTTTTCTTCAAATTCTATAATTCCTGGGTTATTCAATTTCTTTTTTCTTTAATTATCACTTATTTTCTTCTACTTTCAATCAAATTGTTCAATTCTTGAATTATTTTCTTTAATTCTCAATTATAATTTTCGAAATTCAATTTCATTCTTCAATTTTCACGTGTTTTTTTCAATATTCAATAACTCTAGGCCTTTTACAATGATTTTTTTTTTAAATTCTTAATTATTTTCTTCAATTTCCAATTATTTTTTCATGTTTTTCTCAATTTCTCAATTTCTTTCAATTTTCCATTTCTTCTCAATTTTCTTAAAAATTCAACAGTTCTCAGCTTTTTAAAATTATGTTTTTCTTTCAGTATTAATTTAAATTGATAATTTTTAAATTATTTTCCTCAATTCGCAATTATTTCCTTCGATTTCTAAATTCTTCTGCTGTTTTCAAATATTGTCTTCAATTATTTTTAAGTACTTTCTTCAATTTTTAATTATTTTTTTTAATTTTTATTATTTTGTTCAATTTTCAATTGTTTTTTTCAATATTCAGTAATCTCGACTTTTTTCAATTATTTTTTTTCAATTATCAGTTATTTATTTCATGTTTCAAAACCTCCTTCAATTTTCAATAATTTTCTTCTATTTTTAATTTAATTGTTCATTTGTTCAATAATTTTTTTCAATTCTCAATTAATTTCTTTAATTCTATTCTTCAATTTTTAATGTTTTCTTCAATTTTTAAATAATTCCTGGCATTTTCTATTTTTTTTTAATTATAAATTATTTTCTTCTTTTTTCAATCCAATTGTTCAGTAATTTTCTTTAATTCTCAATTATTGTATTCGAATTACAATTTTATTTCTCAATTTTCAATTGTTTTTTTTTTAATATTCAATAATTCTGTTTTTTTCCGATTTCAATTTCATTATTTAATTTTCAATTTATTTCTTCAATTTTGAATTATTAACTTAAATTTTGAATTTTTTTATTTTTTTATTTTCTGTCTAGTTGACCAATTTTCAATTATATTCTTTAAATTTAATAACCATGGTTTAATTGTTTCAATTATTGTTTATTTGTCGATTAATATTTCCTTTTTTTTTTTCAATTTTGTTTCTAATTGTCAAATATCTTTGTCATTGTCTTATCATTTCTTTCCATTATTGATTATATTATTTCTTTTCATTATTAATTGTTTCTTTTAATTCTTAATTATTATTTTTTGTAAAGTTTAATATTTAATTCTTTAGTTCTAAATTATTTTCTTTGAATTTCAATTATTTTCTTCAATTATCAACTGCTGTCTTTAATTTTTGTAGCCATTTGTAGGTCTATTTTATACTTAAAATAAATTTTAAGTTAATAAGAGAAAAAACCGGGAATTTTGTGGGACGAAATTACAGGGATCACAGACTGTCCCCTATTCCCCTTTTTTCCCCTATTTTGAAGTTTTGTCCCTATTTCCCTTATTTTAAAGATTTGTCCCCTATTTCCCCTATTTCTAATTTTCAAATTTAAATTTATAATTTATCAAAGTTATTTTTTTACTTAATTCTGAATTTGTATCATTTAATCATTTAATAATCGCGCTGAGCTATTTGGGAGAGAGGGAGATTGACCACAGTTTATTTTTGTTTATTTGACATTTTTAAAAGACTGCGGGTAATTTTAAATCCTAATGAAAAAGGCAGAGCTAGCCGCTTTTTTAAAGAAAATTATAAACAATGGTTTAAGAGAATGTATTTATTTTTAGATTTAGAATTATTAGCTTTGTTAATTTTAAACGCTTCTGTAATGTAGAGAACACAACATTTTATTTAGATAATTTGTTCAATTATCATTTATTTTCCGCAATTTTTAATTAATTTAAACAATTTTTTCAACTTCCACTCATTCTCTCAAAATTTTATAACTATTCTCTAATTTTTTAAATTATTTTGTTCTCTTGTTTATTATTCTCGACAGTTTCCAAATTCTTTTACATTTGTCAATTATTTTCTTTAATATTTAATAATTTTATCATTTTGTAATTTTTCTTTCAATTATCTATCTGTCGTTTTAAAAATGTAATTTAATTCTTTAATTATTTTTAAAAAATTTAAATAATGTTTTCAGTTTAAAATTATTTTTAAAAATTCTCTCCAATTCTCGACTTTTTTCAATAATTGTTTTCAATTATAAAAACTGTTTTAAATTTCAATTCAGTTGTTCAATTCTACAACTATTTTCTTCAATTCTCAAATGTTTTTTTCAATTTTAAATATTTCATTCTAATTTCATATCCATTTTTTAAATATATTTAATGATTCTCGTCTTTTTTAAAATACTTTCTTCAATTTTTAATTATATTCTTTAAATTTCAATTTCCTATCCTAAAAAGTAGTACTAACGAGATATCGAGGACATTGTTGTCAAAAACCTGATTGGTCGTTAATGACGTGACCATAATTCTATATCTCTGAATGTAGTTTTGTTTGTTTTGTTTAATCTGAAATGTCAATGTTATTTTTTTAATATGTTATTATCTGAAATAATATAAAGGTTTCATTAATATAAAAAGATAAGCAAACAAGGTAGTAAAATTTACTTTTATACATATTATTATTATTATTATTATTATTATTCAAAAATAAAGTTAAAATTCTTGTAATTAGTTTAATTTAATTTTAAAAATGGTTATATTATTTTCTTGAAACGTAATTTTTTATTCAACTAATTTAAACTAAAAAAATATAAATAAACTGAAATAATTAATAAAAATTACTAAATAATAATAATAAACTAGCATATAACAAATAAGTTATCTGTAAACAAATTTTAGATTATGTTTAGTAATAGTTTTTCTGTGATAAAATCTTTCTTTTTGATTAAGTAACACAAAAATTATAATAGTTTCTATATGAAATATTTTGGATGCAAGACTTAAAAATCAATGGTTTATATTAAGAGTTGATTTTCTTTTTATCTTTTCATTCAAAAAATCATAAACATAACCTAAAACTTGTTTGTGGATAAGGTCCCTTTTACCGTGGAGATATTCTTTTTTATATCTTTTATTTTTCTTTAAATTTTCATTAAAAGTCAAAATGAAATGCACTAAAAGATGGGTTGTCTTGACATGACCTCGGGTAAAGAGAGCTTGATTAATCGGGGCTCTACTGCATAATTTTTGAAATCTTACAACTAATTTTTATTGCACTATAAAATACCAATTTTTTAAATTCAGACTATGGTCGATTTCAAATAAATTTAACAGATTATTAATTAAATTAAATAGTTTAAAATTAAATTGAACTTCACTATGACTTTTATTGTAAAAGCTAATTGGAATTTTTTAAAATCTATAGTTATTTTATCTATAGTTATTAGTTTTAAACCACAATAACTTATTTAAATTACTTAAATTCTCTCAAAATATGAATTAGTTAAAAATAATTAATTTGAAAGCAAAAACTCAGTAACAAATTCAAATAGTTATGTTTTTACTAATGATTTAGTAAAAAATAACTAATTTTTAGTCAAGTTCATTTTTAGGTTATGTCAAAATAACTAATATTTTAGTAAAATTCTGTTTACAAACTCAATTAGTTAAATTTTAACTTTTTTTAGTTATTGTCACTAATTGATGAAACAAAAACTCAGCGATGATTTTACTCATAATTAGTTATTTTTAACTTTTGAATATTATTTAATTTTTTATTTACCTTTTAATTCACTTTGAATATTTATTTTCCAACTTTTGGACGTGGGAGGGTTATTATTTGTGTACGTATACATGAAAAGGGCCCAGGTTGTCGATTTTATTTACCGAGATATTCGCATTTTTCTAAAGAAGATTCAGATTTTCGAAATTTTTTTTATTGCTGAAAAACAAAATAAATAATGTCCAATGTCGAATCATGCATTTACAATAACTTTATAGTAATTAAAAACACAAAAAAATATTATTTTTAATTTTAAAAATGCATGGGCGCTAATGGAAATCTTGAACTTTAAACTCGTTTTTCTCAAAACTAGGATTTTTACTCTATTAACTTTGAATGCTTATAACTTTGAGAATTTTTCATCTAAAGGGGTCCAAGACCTCTCAAAATGTTCAAAATTTAATAAAGAATATCGATACCTCCATGGAAAACTGTTCTTTCTTCGAGTAGCTGTTAATACTGTTCTATCTTAGGGTAGCTGTTAGTAGAGCTCTATCTCAATTGTTTTGGCTAACCTTTTTTGCAACTTTAATCGCTTTCAATTTTTTGAAGTATTGATTAATTTAGGGATATTATTATTAACATCTACTTTAGGTATGTTTCTTGTGTATATTATCAATAACAAAATGTGTTAATTAAACACTATTATCAAAAAACCCAACGAATAAAAGGTTCAAAGAAGGTTATAAAAAAAAGTGAGATAGAACTGTACTAACAGCTACTTAAAGATAGAACGGTATTAACAGCTACCCGAAGAAAGAACAGTTTTACATGGAGGTATCGATATGGTCATATAGATAAGTCCAATAGTGCCAAAGTGGGCCCTTTTCATATGGACGTACACATTTGATTAAAGTTTTATATTTTTATTTTGAGCATTTTTAATTTACTGATTCTTAATAACAAAATTAAAAGCAGATATGTTGACAAATTTTCATTAAAAAATTAATTTAACCATTATTTATTTTCATTACTTATAAAGGGTGCAATAAACTTTTTTTTTATTTTTGGAGGCCAGTAAAATATTAATAAATTATAGACCATATTGGGAGCAAATCTTAATTAGACTTTGAAAGAATTCGTCACCAAGCTTAGTCTAATATTAGTCCATTATTGACTCATCAAATCTTGGGAAATATGTAGATATCCCTTGTTTTAGCAATAAAAAAAAAAAATTAAAATTGGTTTGAAAATTGTAATGGAGGTTTTTACTTTAAAAAAAGAAAAAGTTTTTTATAGAAAAAATTTACTTCGTAAATTTTTTGAGAAATAAAAGTTGCAAAGAAAATTGAACAGTTTCGAGAATTGAAATCAAATTCAAGAAAAAGTTTTAAAAAATAAAGGAAACAAAGAACTTTTTTCAATAAAATCCAGGTTATTTAAAATTAAAAAAAAAATAAATAAAAATTAAACTAAAATTAAAACTTTTCATTTACAGACTTTTAAATTTTGTTGGGACAAAAAAAATGTAATGACAAGAATTTAAACATTAATTTTAAATAACAGTAATTTTAAATTAAAGTTTTGTTTGTTCTTATTAAATTTAATACAACAAGAAAAATTTATATTTTGATCTTTTTTTTTAAATTAAAAAAATAAAACAAATAACTCAATTAGTATAAATCCCATTTGGTATAAAACTCATTTAACATAAAAACCATTTGGCATGAATCTCATTTGGCATAAAACACATTTGGCATAAAACTGAACAGGAAGAAATCTCATTTTTCATAAATCTCATTTGGCATAAAAACTCAAATGGCATAACATTTTCTCTATCTTAAAGAAAACTTACCCTATCTTAAAGAAAATTTTCTTTATCTTAATAAAAATTTTATGTCAAATGTGTTTTATGCCAAATGGGATATATGCCTATTGAGTTTTATGCCAACTGAATTTTATACCAAATAAGACTTATGCCAAAAGAGATTTATGCTAAATGTTTTTTTATGTCAAATGAATTTTATGCCAAATGGGATATATGCCAAATGGAATGTATGCCTATTGAGTTTTATGCCAACTGAATTTTATACCAAATGAAACTTATGCCAATTGAGATTTATGTCAAATGGGATTTATCCCAAATCTGTTTTATGTCAAATAGGATTTATGCCAAATGGGATTTATCCCAAATGGGATTTATATCAAAAAGGCTTTGTGCTAAATGGAATCTATGTCAAATGGGTTTTATGCCAAATAAATTTTATGCCAGATGAGATTTATGCTAAATTTTTTTTCTGTCAAATGGGATTTATCCTAAATGTGTTTTATGCCAAATGGGATTTATATCAAATGGGCTTTGTGCTAAATGGGACTTACGTCAAATTTTGATTCCAATTGAGTTTTGCGTCAACTGAATTTTATGCCAATTGAGATTTATACCAAATGTTTTTTATGTCAAATGGGATTTATCCCAAATGTGTCTTATGCAAAATGGGATTTGTGCCAAATGGGATTTATATCAAATGGACTTTGTGCTAAATGTGATTTATGCTAAATGGAATTTATATTAATTGGGCTTTGTGCTAAATGAGATTTATGTCAAATGTGATTTATGCCAAATGTGTTTTATGTGAAATGGAATTTATCGCAAATGTGTTTTATGCGAAATTGGATTTATTCCAATAAATGGGATTTATATCAAATAGGCTTTGAGTTAAATGGGATTTATGTCAAATGGGATTTATGCCAATTGATTTTTATGTCGAATGTGTTTTATGCTAAACTAGATTTATGACAAATGGGATTTATGCCAATTGAGTTTTATGTCAATTGAGTTTTATGTCAAATCGTTTTTATGTCCAAAGAGTTTTATGTGGAATGGGATATATACCAATTCGGTTTTATAGGGAGTGCCGTCCTGCAAATTTTTCCCACCCCTCAGAATTTTTGTCTTTAAATAAAGTTTTATATTTTGTTAACCCATGAAGATAAAACAATAAATGGGGACGTTTTTTAAGCTTTCGTTCTCTAATTATATAATATCTAATGATTTAGACCTTGATCTATCACCTTTAAAACGAATTTTAAAAATTTTTTTACTATTTTTTTAAATAGAGATATGGGTAATTGTTTTAAAAAATAGCCCTTTTTTTTTAATTAGGGATAATTCCAGAACGGTTGATTTTGGAAAAAAATTATTAGGAAAAAAATGTGCCTTTTTATGTGTAGAATTGAAAAAAAATATTTAGAATTATTTTTGTTATTATTATTTAAAACTCATTTCGTCTTACAACTTAAAAGAACCCCCCCCCCCCCTTTACCCCAAAGAATAGTCCGGTTATTATTTTATTATTAAATTATTAATTAAATTTTATTATTATTTAACCCCAATTAGGATTAAATTTAAGAATTTAAATTAAATTGATTAGTTAAGTATTAATTCTTTAATAATAATATTATTATAGGAAAAAAATTATTTTAGGAAAATATGACATTTAAATATAAAATTCTATAAAAATTTATCAAGAAATTTATTTCTTAACGTCTTTTAGGAAATTAAAATAGACATTTTTTTATTTGATAGTATTAACAACTTGGAATTAAAAAAATAATTTTATCGAGTAAAACCTACCTTTTTAACAAGAACTAACAGAAGGCTCTTCATACTTCATATTTGTTTGTAAAACTTAAATACTAATAATAACGCAGAAAATTAGTAGAAAAATTCTTAAGACTTATTAGAGTGTTAATAATAACAGTTAAATCAGAATTTATAAATGACATAGAAATTTCACAAAATTTTGTATGCATTGTGCCGATTTAGGAAACATGTTTAAATAATAATTTAATATAAATTAAAATACAATTTTTTAAGATTTCCAACAATCGAAAATCTACACGCGCGCATCGCGCGCGATTTTGTGTTCTAGTAATTTTAGAATTTTCAGTTTAATTCAATTTTCATTTTTTTTCTCAGTCACAAAAATTGTTTCAAAATTTGAATTCAAATGTTTAATTCTACAACTATTTTCTTTAAATTTCAAATTCCATTTTTCAATTTTAAATTAATGTCTTTAATATTAAAAGATTCTCGCTTTTTTCAATTATTTTCTTCTATATTCAATAATTATCGTTTTTTTTTTCAATTACTTTTTTCAATTTTTAAGTTTATTCTTTAAATTTCAATTCCTTCTCGTAATGTTTAATTATTTTCTTAATTTTTCAATTTTTTTCCTCTTTTTTAAATTCATTTCTTTAATTTTAATTATTTTTTTTCAATTTGCGATCTAGTTGTTTAATGTTCAATTATTTCCAACAATTAGGTATTCCTATATAATTTTCATAGTTTTCGAATTATTTTGTTTAAATTTAATATTGTTTGATTTTTTGAATTATTTTTTCCAATTGTGAATTAATGTACTTTTCAACTATTTTTTTCAATTATTATTTATTTCCCTCAATTTTCAATTGTTTGCAACAATTTCTTAAATTATTCTCTTAAAATTTTACAATTATTCTTTAATTTTTTCAATAATTATTTTGTTCGATTTTGGATTAATCTGGCCGGCCATTGTTAGAGTTTTGTTTTCAATTTTAATTTATTTTTTCAAATTTTAATTCAATTTTTAAATTTTCAATTTATTTCATTAAGTTTTTATTATTTTTCTGAATTTCAATTATTTTTGTCGATTTTCAATTTAGTTTTTCAATTTGCTATCATTTCCAACAGTTATTTCTATAATTTTCTTAATTTTTCAATTTTCTAGTTAAAATTTATTGTTTATTGTTTAATTTTTTAAATTATTCTTCTTGAATTGTGTAATTATGTAAATATTTTTCGAGTTTTATTTTCAATTGTCAATTATTTTCCTTATTTTTTATTTAAAAATTTGTTTAAAAAATATTAATTTGACATTTTAGGATAAGTAAACACTGAATTTCCTTCTATTTAAAAAGAAAAAACTATTAAGACCATATTTAACATCTTCAATTTTTCAATGGAAGTCGCCATCATAGACTTTAAAGCGAACTTTTAGTCCCCTTTTTGTCCCCTATTTCAAAAAAAAACTTGCCCCTATTCCCCTTTTTTACTAACAATAGGGGCTGTGATCCCTGAATTAGTAGACACCCTGATTAAAAAAGAACTTATAATCAATGTAAAATAAATATAACCTAAAATTTTTGTGCTTCTTAGGTCCCTTTATTCATGACGCGTGACATATTAGAAAGTAACTTATTGTTTTAAAATCACTAATATTCCAGTAGATAAATAATTGCTTTCATTTAATATAGGTGATTACATTGGAAGTAGAATTAACAGAAACACAGAGAAGGTTTGGTTTACCTGTTAGACTGCCTTATGATGGAGCTACAGCAAGAATTGTTACGCCCCAATTATCTAGACGTCAATTACCACCACCTCCTTCTTCAACAAGTTGTCAACTTTCTGATACTGAAACATCAGATCTTAGCAGTCCAGACGATGGTGATAAGACAGCAACTGTAGAAAGAAAACTTCCACTTCCGATTCCTGTCAAGGAGGAACTCGACAGAGCTGTTCCTGCTCATCGACTTCTTGATAACTCTGCTGGAAAGAGTAAAGCCGAATTGGCAAGCAGAGGTGGTCTTGCTAATCGTCAATTGCCCAAAAGATCAGGAGGACTTAGTAACAGCAGTTCGGTAAGTGGATAAAAATCATTTTATAAAAATTACATTTTAGTAAGAATTTGAATATTTCTGATATTTCAATTGGGACGTATGATTAAGTTCTAAAATTAATTATTTGGAATATTTATTTCATAGAATTCCATTAGGAAGAATCTTCTTTCAATCGAAATTTCACATTTTCGAATATGTTTTCAATCGAACATAAATTAATCCGAATTTTGACCTAACAGATTTTTTTTAGGTCAACGAATTCATATTTAACAGAATTTTCATTTTACGGAAATCCTTTTCGACAACTTTTTATTTAAAATATGTCCAATTTAAACGAATTTTAATTTAGAAGAATAGAATTTTTATTTTACGGAATATTAAGTTCAATATACCACGTGGACAATTTTAAATCACTTTTTGATCCCCCTCTCCCCCTCTAAATGTACATGTGGACTTTTTTTAAAAATAATATGTTATGAGAAATGATAACTATAAAGAAGGATTCTTATCTTAAAATGGTAAATAAATTAAAATATAATACTTAGAAGAAATATTTTATTGAAATCCGTTGAAGCTTTCTCGAAATAACCTGGCGACAAAAAAAAACGCTCACACATTTCTGGACATTGGCTTAAGAATGAAAATTTTTGCATTTCAGATGAAAATGAGTCAATTTTGACTATTTTTGGAAAATCGAAAATCTTAACGATCACAAAGCTTCCTCTAGGGGGAAGCAAAATCAATAAAATTAATTGAAAAACAAAAATTGGAGAAAATGATTACAAATGATAATAATAATAATTCAAAACTAAAAAAAAATAATTACACTTTGAGAAAAATAAGTGATGAATATATAAAATATATTTAAAATTAAAAAACATAATTGAAAAAATAAGTAAATAAACTAGTAAAATTCCAGATAAATATTTAGATAATTGAAAAAAATTAAAGTCTTTAAAATTTGGAGAAAATGATTGTAAAATAATGAAAATAATTACAATTTTGAAAAAAAAAGTCATAATACTTTCCATATGAGAAAGCAAAATCAAAAGTTTAATCGAAATTAAAGAAAATAATTGGAAAATGGTAAAAACAATGAAAAATTAAAGGAAGTAATTGTTATTTATATAGAATTAATTAAAATTAGTGATAAACAATTGCGAATTTAGAAAATTAATAAAAAATATCATTAAAAATTGGAGGAAACAATTGCAAAATAATAAAAATATTTGAAGATTTAATAACATTATTGAAATTTAAGGTAAATAATTGAAATTTAAAGAAAATTATAGAAATTTAGGGAAAATAAGTGATAATACTTCCTATATGTAAAAGCAAAAACAAAAAATTTAATTAAAATTAAAGCAAATAACTAAAAAATGGTAATAACAATTAAGCATTAAAGAAAGTAATTGATTTTTAAAGAATTAATTGAAATTTGTGATAAATAATTGGAAATTTGAAAAATTGACTAAAAGATAATTTACATTTTTAGAAAACAATTGCAAAATAATAAAAATATTTAAAAATTGAAAAAATAATTAAAAATTGAAGAAAATAATTGAAATTTTGAAAAAAGTGATATAATCATCAAATAAATTTGAAATTGAAAAAAGTAATTGAAATATGAGAGAAATAATTGAAAGTTTAAGAAATTAATTAACTAATAAAAAATTAACAAAGTAATAGAAATTTTAAGAAAAATAGTTGAAAAATGATTAAAGCAATTAAAGATTGTAGAAAATATTTGAAATTTAAAGAATTTATTAAAAGTGGGGAAAAATAGTTGGTTAAATAATAATAATTGAAAATATAAGAAAATAATTAAAATTTGTAAAAATAATAATCGAAAATGTCTTAAATTAATTGAAAAATAATAGAAATGTTTGAGAAATTAGTAAAAAAAAAAATTAAAAATTAAAAAATTGGAGAAAGTAATTTTAAAATGGTAAAAGTAATTGAAAGTCTAAGAAATGAAAAAAAAGTCAAAAAAATTTTCAATTTTCAAAAAAAAGGGTTAAATTTCGATTTTTAAAAAAATACTTTTTCACCATGTGAAAGAGCAGGAAAAAACCTTTCGAAAACATATAGGTGAAAATTTTTTTCATTTCGTTATTTAGCGGCTACGATTTTTTGAAAAACTCAATGTTCTTACTTTACCCAAATCTTCAACCCCCTCCCCCCTCTACAATTTTTAATTAAATTGCATAATATTTGGTGGTTAACCCTCCTGAGCATTGAGCCGAATATATTCGTCCAAACTAAGTTGTTTCCGTATGCACCTGGACGAATATATTCGTCCAAACAATTTTGTCAACACAATTTCTCCAAATTAACTTGAAGGTCCAAAACAAATTGGTAATCACAGTTTAGGGTTAAGAGATTAGCAAACACATAATTTTAAGAAATATTTACAGTTTTTATTAATAATTAGTGTTATTAAAAAATTGTTTAAAAAGTAGAAATAGCCTCTCACTCTACAATATTCAAACTAAGATACATTTTTTCCAAATAATCCTATAATCATGAAAATTGGTATCTAGGGATTTTTGAGGTCGCTGATTTCGAATATGAAATCAGAATTTAAAAATTCAAAATGGCGGATCCAATATGGCGGACAAATTTTAATTTTTTTTTTTTGATTTTCATGAAAATTGGTTTATGGGGTTTTTGGGGTCGCTGATTCCGAATATATAATCAGAATTTCAAAATTCAAAATGGCAGATCCAATATGGCGGACAAATTTTAATTTTTTTTTTAGATTTTCATGAAAATTGGTTTCTAGGGGTTTTTGGGGTCGCTAATTATGAAGATAAAATGAGAGTTTTAAAATTCGAAATGGCGAATCCAATATGGCGGACTAATTCAAAACATCTTTTTAGATTTTCATGAAAAGTGGTAGCTAGAGGTTCGATCCGCGGTCCTCCAGTTTTTGGTTTATGTGTAACCTTTTTTGCATATTTGTGCACGATTTACTCTATAATCTAGATCATAAAAGTTACATGCTCTTGATGCCTAATCTTGTACTTTTTGTGCAAGACAAATGCATTCTGTAGACACTAGTCTACTAGGTCCTAAAACAATTTTTTATATTTATATTTTATATTTTTTTATATTTATTTTAACCTTTTTGGTCCATGTTTCGGCGTAACTCCTTTGAAGGAAACATCGTGACAAGTACTAATTAATTATCGAAATTTCTTTTTTATCACACCACAGGGGCGGCTTTAGGCAAATATAAGATTCTAGGGGGGGGGGGGCGGTCGCCCCAATTTTCATGAAAATCCGAAAAAAAAATTTTAATTTGTCCGCCATATTGGATCCGCCATTTTGAATTTTGAAATTCTGATTATATATTCGGAATCAGCGACCCCAAAAACCCCTAGAAACCAATTTTCATGAAAATCCAAAAAAAAAAGAAAATTGTCCGCCATATTGGATCCGCCATTTTGAATTTTGAAATTCTGATTATATATTCGGAATCAGCGACCCCAAAAACCCCTAGAAACCAATTTTCATGAAAATCCAAAAAAAAAATTAAAATTTGTCCGCCATATTGGATCCGCCATTTGGAATTTTGAAATTCTGATTATATATTCGGAATCAGCGACCCCAAAAACCCTAGTATACTTGGTTTTATTAAATTCCAACTGTATGAAAAACGTATGCATTTGGGAACCACTTTTGGGGTAGAAACTCGTGCTCAGGAGGGTTAAAGTACTTACCCATAGCACTGAAGTTTGTGCAAATATTAGTCCGATTCAACAACTTTTAATTTTGACGTTGGACACTTGAGAAAATTTGCCCCATTTATAAAATTACAAAATATATTTAAAATATAAGAAAATAATTTAAAAATAATATAAAAAATTAAACATTGATAAAAATCATTGAAATATGAGATAAATAATTGTAAAGTAATGTAATTGACTAAAAAATATTGAAAATTACCACTAATTGGAGAAAAGAATTACAAATTGATGAAAATAATTTAAAATAAAAAATTATAATTAAAATTTGTGAAAAATAATTAAAAATTCAAAAAAATAATAGAAAAATAATTTTAAAAACTGAGCATTGATAAAAATGATTGAAAATTGAGATAAATAATTGAAAAATTTAGGGGGGAAAAAATATTTAATATAATTTAAAGATTGAGAAAACAATTGCAAAATAATGAAAATATTTAAAAATTGAAGAAAATTGCAATTGGTCAATTTCAAAATTCGCGCCAAAATATTTCTGTCTTATACTTTTTCGGACACTTGCAATTTCGGACAAATGAACATTCTGGATTTTAAGTTTTCTATTAAATGTTAATTTGTACTAATATAATTTCGAACAAATGAAGATTCTGTCAAATGAATATTCTGGTGTTTAAAAATTCGATAAACCTAATATTCTGTAAAATAAAAATTCTTCTAATTTAAAATTCGTTTAAATTGGAATTCTTTTAAATGAAAAGTTGGTGAAAAGGATTTTTGTAAAATTGAAAATTCTGTTAAATATGAATTCAGTGACCTAAAAATTCTGTTAGGTCAAAATTCGGATTAATTTGTTCGATTGAAAACATATTCGAAATTTTTTTTTTAAATATTAGGCTTTACAGCATAAATTTGGTTCAAAAAAGGGAAATAGTTCGAAATGTAAGTGTCCCAGTACAATGTGAATTTTAATTATCAAAAAGAACAGTTTTAAATAAGTTGCTTTTTATTAAAATTTAATTAAGCTTAAAATATTTGGTTATTATATAAAAAATTTTCTTCTTCTTGATTTATTTTTCACTTTTAAAACACTGTTTCACCACAATATCACACCGTAATAATAATAAGCAAAGTTAGAAAATTAGCGCCTCTGGTGTCTTAAGTTTTTTTTAGTAAATAACTGAAATTTTTTAAATATCATTCATAAATTGTAAAATTGTAGTAAAATATTTTTACAAATAACTGAAAGCTATTTTTTATATTTTTATAGCCTAATAACTATAAGAAATTAGTATATTATCATTTTTTTACTCTAAAGCCTTTTTCTTGAAATCATTAAGATTTCTTTTCTTTCCAATGTTTATTTTCAATATTTTGAAGAGTTAAACCTTTTTTATGATTATAAATGAAGTGAAAAGTTGGTTTGTGTTTAAAATAACCTTTTTTCTACTAAAAATAAAATTTTATTTAATATGTATTTCAGTATTTGAATAATAATAATAATAATAATAATAAGAATCGTCCAAATAAATACATATTGTTTTGCTATACATTTAACTTGTCTCTTTATTTGAATATGTTTCATTAAAAATTTGTAGAAAGGGTGGGGGAATAGAATTTTTTAACAAAAGAGAAACAACTTAATTGTAGTTTTTTTTATTAAAATAATTAAATTTTCTCACTTTTAATTGTAATAAATATTGTCTCAATAAATTAAACTTTTTACATTTTCATCAGTAATGAGAAGTTACTAAGTTTCGTCAACTTTTTTTCTACAGAAACATGTTTAAAATACATTACAGAAATTTAAAATAAAATATATTTACAGATAGTAATATAATTAATACTAAGTATAAAGTAGTTGGTAAAATGTTGCCTTCGTTATTCTTTGAAGCCTCAGGATTGAAAGTATGAATTAATGGAGGTTGGAGAGACCTATTCTGGATTTTTGAGGGACCTATTGGGGGGGAAATATGTCAATATCGCAATTAAGGGTCAGAGCCTTCTGACTTTGCTTTTCTCGAGGATCTTGATAAACATAATTGCTAAAATAATTGATTGTTACCTAAATTCAATATATTTAGTTTCGTTAAATAACCGAATATACCATTTGGTAGTTAAGTCAAGTGGTTATTCGAAATAGTAACATGTCTTAGATTCGTCAATCCTTTGAATAAATCTTCCTGCAGTTCTATTTTATTGTTTGATATATTCAGGGTACGTAGATTTGTCAAGTCATCGAATACCCCATTTTGCAATAAAGTCAAATTGTTATTATCAATGTAAATATATGCTAGATTAACTAAACCTTTGAATAAATTAGCAGGGAGCTCTTTCAGTTGATTATTGTTCAATTTCAGTAAATCTAGTTCCGTTAAATTACTGAATATTCCATCCGGTAACGAAATCAATTGGTTATGGCTTAAATAGATACAACTTAAACTTGTCAGTCCTTTAAATAAATCTGCTGAAAGTTCTTTTAGTTGATTATGGCTCACATCTAGCATCAGTAGATTCGTTAAATTGTTGAAAATTCTGTTTGGTATTGAACTGAAATTATTGTAAGAAATAAAAATATGTCTTAGTTCTGTCAATCCTTGAAATAAATCATGAGGCAATTCTACTAGTTTGTTTTTATGGATTTTAAGAGATTGAAGACTTTTCAAATTTCTGAACAATTGACTTGGTATTGAGGTTAAGAAATTGTTGGATATGAAAATATATTTTAAGTTTGTCAATCCTGTGAATAAATCGGCAGGTAGTGCTACTAATTTATTGTTGTCCAAGTCTATTTTGTTTAAGTTTATTAAGTTACGAAACTGTTGTTTTGATAATCTCGTCAAGTTGTTTTTGTTAAGAAGTATCTTTTCTATGTTTGTTAAACCAGTGAATAAATCTTCAGGAAGCTCTTTTAGTTCATTGTTGCTTACGTCAAATGTTTCTATTTTCGTTAAATTACCCAAAATTTTATCTGGTAGCGATGTTAAGTGACTGTTGGTAAAGATAATGAATTGTAGATTTATCAATTTTTTCAAAAAATCGACAGATAGTTTATTGTTTGACATTTCCAATTTATGTAAATTCGTCAAGTTACTAAACAGATCATTTGGCAATAAACTCAAATTGTTATTGTTAATGTTCATATTTTCTAGTTTTGTCAATCCCTTAAATAAATTTGCAGGAAAATCGTTCAGTGGATTGTTACCCAGATTCAATGTATTTAGTTTCTTTAAATTACTGAATATTTCATCTGGTAGGGAAATCAACTCGTTATTGTTTAATAAGAGACAAAGTAAATTTGTCAGTCCTTTGAATAAGTCTGCAGAAAGTTGTTTTAGTTGATTATAACTCATATCCACCATTTTTAGATTCGTTAAATTGGTGAAAATTTCATTTGATATCAAAGTCAATTTGTTATGAGAAATGTCAACATGCCTTAATTTTGACAATCCTCTGAATAAATCCTCCGGCAGTTCTTTTAGTTTATTGTTTTTCATTTCAAATAATTTAAGATTTTGCAATTTTCTAAGAAGACCATTTGGTAATGAAGTCAACAAGTTGTTGGAAATTAAAATATTTTCTAAATTTGGCAATCCGGTGAATAACTCAGTATTTAGTTCTGCTAATGAATTGTACGACATTTCTAATTTACGCAAACTCGTCAAATTGTTAAACAGATAATTAGGTAATGAAGATAAATTATTCTCGTTGATGGACAGATGATCTAAATTGATCAAATTTCTAAACAATCCAACTGGTAATGTAATCAAATTGTTGTTTTCAATGTGGAGTTCTCGTAGCATTGTCATTTGGTCGAAAAAATTCGCTGGAAATTGTTGAATTTCAATAGTAATAATGGCAAGATATGTCGTTGATTCTAATTCTTTTAAAACATCCTCTGAAAGATTTCCTCGATTACTTAGTCTCGTGAATTCAGCATTATCTAAAATATAAAGTAAACTGTTCTCTTTATTCAAAACAAATTCATTCGTGTATACTTATCTAGATTCATTGCTATATTCATTACCTCTAACCAATTTCCAGGAATCAATTATCAATACTTGTAGAATTAAAGCGAACCCAAAGTAATTCAAACAACTTGTCATTTTCATCTTCTTCTTTGGATCTTATTATCTGAAATTATAATAATTGTAATTTTTCAAAATTAATAGTTCGAATAGAAAGTAGTTAGTAGATGTGACGCGATATGAAGAAAGGGACCTAAGAAAAAAATTTATGTTTGTGTTTTTTGGAATGAAAATACACAAAGAGGATCAACTCTCTGCACTTACCTTTGATGTTTAAGTCTTCATTTTTTCCAAAATATTCCATAAAAAGTAGTTTTGATTTTTGATAATTAAGAAGCAACTTTTAATCAAGGAAAAACTGTCACTTAATATAACCTAAAAAATTTTACTTCTTAGATCCCTTTTTTCATATCGTGTCGCATATTTAGGTCAATCTATTTCAAACCGTTCCTAATTCAAAAGGCGGAATAATAAAAAAAATAATTATTTCACACCAAATAAAAATATTAGTAAAACTAACTTCACTAAATTTAAAAATTTTGAACATTACATTTTTCAGAAAAAATTAGGTTGAATCGAAATTTGTTGTCCGTTAATTATTATTTAACGTTTTATGTTTTTTTTAATCTAGTTCAAATTTGTAATTTTCATTCAATTTTGATTAAAATAGCTTATTTCTCTCTTTAAAATATTCTTTAGAATTTTATTTTTTGGATTTTCTTTAATAATATTTTGTTTAAAAAATATATATAAAAATCAAATTTTGTTTGTTTAATAACTTTTGAATATATCGTTTAATAAAATTCAACAAATAAAATTGCGTAAAATGTTTTAAAGAACACAATAAGCTATTATTTGTCAAAATTGGATAAAAATTATAATATTTTACTATAGTTTTAAAGAAAAAACACAAATCTATAATAATAATCCGCAAGGTTCATTCATTCATTCATTCTTGTCTATCCGCACCTAAAGTTTGTCACTTAGATATTTTTTTGTTTTAAATCAGTTACGTTTAAAAAAATGTATCTTTAAATTAAAATTAGAGTCTACTTTCATAAGAATCAATTTAACTGCATTGACAGAAAATAAATTAATTAAAATATAGTTTACCCTAAAATATTGAACTGAAATTTCCATACACTCAAATTTTTAGTAAACTAAAATTTAATTCTATTAATATAAATTAACTTGAAATGTTCTTGTGATTAAATTAATTGATATTTAGATCACTGGAAATTGAGATCATTAAAATTTTGAAATAATTATTTTTAATTAAAATCTAAATTAGTAATTAAGAATCAATATATATTTAAGTTTTAATTTATTGAAGTTTGAATTCATCTAATTAATTAATTTATTTATTTTTATTAATTAAAATTTAAAGGAATTTTTAAAAAATTAAATACAAGTTGAATTAATTGAAGTTTAAATAAATTTGAGTCAACATTTCGTTAAAACTGTTTTAAGTTTGGATCTATTTTAAATTTAGAAAAATTAAAACTTGAATTGTTAGAACTTTTGAAGAATAAAAATAAGCCTCAATAGACATTTAGAACGATTGAAGTTATTATAAATTATAGAAATTTGAATACATTTTGTTCAAAAAATTATTCTTTCAACAAAAATATTTCAACTTTTTGTAATGTATCTATCTACGCTATTTTCTCCTTTTATTTATTTTTCTTATTTTTTTTTCTTTTCTAAATATAAAATTGGAAAATTCATGCTCTTTAAAATAAAATCTTATTTACTTTCACTTATTTGTTTATTTCTTGGAGTCGGCAGCGATTTTAATTTGCATAGAATGAAAGTTATATTTATCTAGAATATTAAATTTATTTGAATAACAAATTTCATTAAATTATTTATCTTATTTGTACTTGCAAATATTTATAGTTGTAAATGACCAGAAGCAATTAAATGTTTTTCAATGTTATATTTTTTCTTTCGATTGACAATTATTTTCCTCATTTCTAAATTATTGACTTTAATATTCAATTATTTTAATCATTTCGTAAACTTTTTTCAATCATTAATTATTTTATTGAAATTTTAATACAATTCTTCAATTTCCATTTATTTTCTACAATTTTATGATTATTCATTAATTAAAAAAAAATATCTAATCCCGATTATTCTCACCATTCTTCAATTTTTTTTTCAATCGTTAATTATATTTTTTTAATAGTTAATTATTTTACTCATATTGTAATTTTATTTTTTAATTATCAATTATTTTCCTGATATTTTCATTTAATTCTTTAATTTTCAATTTATTTCTTCAATTTTTAATTATTTTTTTTCAATTCTCAAGTATTTTCTTTAATTTTCAATTATTTTTATCGATTTTCCATTAATTCCTCAATATTAAATAATTTTCGGGTTTTTTGAATTACTTTTTTCACTCATCAAAATTGTTTTAAAATTTCAATTCAATTGTTATTTTTATTATCATCTATTTTCTATTATTATCTTGATTATCATTAAAATTCTTTAATTTTAAATTTAATTATTCAATTATTTTCTTTAATTGTTAATTCCATTCTTCAATTTTTAAATATATTTCACAAATTTAATTTCAGTTCTTCTATTTTTAATTGCTTTCTTCAATTTTTAATTGTTTTTTTCGATTTGTAATCCAGTTGTTAAATGAGCAATTATTTCCAACAATTATTCCTTCAATTTTCTTAATTTTTCAATTTGCAATTATTTTCTTTTAATTTAATATTTTTTGTTTAATTTTTTCAATTATTTTTTTTAGTTGTCTATTAATCTAGTCATTTTTCGAATTTTTTTTTCAATTGACAGTTGTTTTCGTTACTTTTCTCACATTTCCATGATTTTTTTAATTATACTCGTCATTTTTTAACTATTTCCTTCAATTATTAATTATTTTCGCAATTTTCAATTACTTCCTACAATTTTTTTAATTTTCAATCATTATCTTAAAATTTTATAATTTTTTCTTTGATTATTTAAATTATTTTGTTCGGTTGTGTATTAATCTTGACATTTTTTTTAATTTTGTTTTCAATTGTTGAATAATTTCTTCATTTTGTAATTTTTGTCCCACTTATCAATTATTTTTTCAAATTTTAATTTAATTCTTAAATTTTCAATTTATTTCCTCAACTGTTTTGTTTAAATTTAATATTCATTTTTTAATTTTTTCAATTATTTTTTTCAGTTGTCTATTAATCTAGTCATTTTTCGAATTTTTTGTCAGCTGTCAATTATTTTCGTCATTTTTCAGATATATTCTTTAATTTCGTAATTTCCATTATTCGTACTTGCAAAAATTTATAGTTTTAAATTACCATCAACGATGGAAAGTTTGTCAAGTTTTGGCAAGTTAATGTTGCTAGTGTTGAATAATTACGACAATAAATGTTGGTTGAACCTAATTTTTTCTGAGAAATGTAAAACCTGATATTTGAAAACTTAGTGAAATAATTTTAATAATATTTCTATTGTGGTGAAAAAAATTTTGTAGTTTAAGGTTAGGTTAAAGAAGAGAACCGTCTTAAGAATTGAAAATTTATGCCTTTTAGATGAATATGAGTCGATTTAAACTATTTTTGGAAAAATTAAAATCCAATTAATTTATTCTTTTCTAAAAATTTCTATTAATAGATTGATCGTGGTTCTTTTCCGAAATTTAAAAACTAAAACAATGAAATAGGACGCTGAATTATTATTATTATTTTTTCGAAAATGTCTGTAATAAGTTCAAAAGAAACTAGAAACTAAAAAAGTTAAGCTTTCTTTTCAAAGTTTTAAATAAGCTATTATTTGTTAAAATTGGATGAAAATTAAGAGAAACATTTTGAAAAATATTAAGACGAATCCAAATTTCATTAAATACTCTTTCAAAATAGTAGGTACATAATATGTTATGAATATTTTATTTTTAATTAAATAAAATTTATTTTTGAAAAAATCTGCTTGCTATCGTCTTTTAAGGAACAATTTGAAATAGAATGCAACATTTAATTGCTTTTAAATAAACTTACCTTTTGTTACCGTCAATTTGAGTTACTGAAGATCTGGTAGATAACTTTATAATAAGAAGAATTAAATTTGGGTTTTATATGACAGAAAAAGCGACAGTATTTGTTTTGTTTAAATTTGCTTATTTTGGGAGAATGATTAAAAATCAAAAATTAAATCACCCAGGTATAATTGTATTTATTTTATAGCTTTAGCTAAAATATTTTTATTTCATATGTACATAAAGTAATATATACTGCTTGGTATGCATGTATCTAATGTTAATTCAAATGAAAGTCAACAATTGAAGTAGCGCGTGGAAAAGTGATCTAAACTCATATTTTGTCAAAATTTAACTATGTAAATAGAAAAATAGATTCTATTCTATATCCTCTTTTAATTTCTGTGACAAAATTTTTTTAACACTAAAATTTTGATATTACAAAATTTTTTATATATATTATTATATTTGTTTTCAAAATGTCCAAAAGCAAAATATCTGGAAGCAAGAAAAATTTTTCTTTAATATGGACAGATAATAAAAGAGAACAATTATAATTAGGTTTTTCATGAAATGCTTAAAAAATCGTTAATTTTTTTACGGATCTAAAACGGATCTAAGTAAAATATCGGTTTGGATCCTAAAAAAATTTTTTTGCCAATAACTATATAAAGTTTATATTTTGTCATAATTTTAGAAAATAAATCGCAAGTTTCAAGTTTTTAAAAAATTGAAATTTTCAATTTTTACAAAATTTTTTTTGCTTCCTCTATTATATTATAAATAAATTCCAACACAAATATTTTATTAAGATTAAATTAAATTTAAATAAAAGTAAGTAGACAATAATAAGTAAGTGAAGTTAATGACCTACAAAGGCAGAAACAATTGATATTGAAAAAGAGAAATTTTATTTGTACGAATTTTTAGGACATTGACTTCACTTATTTGCTATTCTGTATTTAATCTTATTTAACTTGATTGTAGTCTTAACAAGATATTTATGTTGGAATGACACTTTAAAATCTTTAATTTATTTATAAATCTTTTAATAATTTCTTTTTCTTGAATTAATTTCTCAAACTAAGTTAATATATTTTAAAATTAAAAAATAACGTATATTGAAAGTTAAAAACTGTTTTTCTTAATATTACTTTCAATAAACCAATTAATATTTAAATAATCAGTTATTTATAATGAAAGGAACGAATTCGGAGAAATTATAATTTACGGATCGGGAATGTGAATATGATCATTCGTTAGGCACCTTGTTTTCAAAATAGGGATGTTTTTTTTTTTTATGAAAAACGTTTAAAATTTAATATTCAAAATATTTATTATAAAAATATTTAATAAAAAATATTCAATTTTTTTTCTCAATGATGGTTTAATCCTTGCTCGCAAATTGTTTGTGACGATAACAGTGGCCACTTGAAATCAAGCCTGAGGCTAGTTTTGAGTGCTGAGAGAAGAGAATAATTAAATTAATTAAATTTTAACTGTCACGAAATAGAAATTAATAATGACTTTTTTTCACAGGATTATGGCTTGGATGAATCAGGTGACAATACAGACGATGATTCTTCATCTAAACATGCAGTTTCGCAGGACAGCAGCAATAGCAGATCTCCAAATGATTCGATAATATCAAAGCAGTCGAACTCAAGTTCCTACTCATTTTCCTACTCGTCGGTTAATTCACAGAAAAGCAAAAACGTTGAGTCTTTGCACTCAGCGGCAATTCGACAACACAGTACTATCAGCTCTCAAGTTCGTGCCATGACCGAACAAAGTTGGCAAACGTCACAAAAAGGTTATTACAGTTTTAGAATATCTTTATGAATTAAAGCGTCAATTTTATTTATTCCGTTTCATACTATTTTTTTAATTTAATTGTCAATTTGTCATTCTTTCTTATGCGAATTTTTAAAAATATTTCTTTGAGTGAAAAATTAATTTTTGTAATAAAAAATTGGCCTTTAAAAAATATGTTTAAACATTCTTTCAAAGAATTTAACAAATAGGTTGAAATGGTATTGAGTTTCTTATTAATTTAAATATTTTAAATTAAAATTAGGTATTTAATTTAATAATTTTTGAAGCGGGATTAACAGGACCGCCTGCGTCTTTAGCAGAACAACTGAAGCAAGTTTTGGCTGAACGGGAAAGACGACTTGGAAGTAATGACATGTCTTCTTCAAGAGAAAGCTCCGGAGACTTCAGTGATTTAAATAATCCACACTCTAATGACCCAACCCTAGTCACTCATAATTTAGTTGAGGAAATTAGACAAGCCGTGAGCGAAGCAAGTCAAAGAGGTACAAAAGTTTATAAAAAAATAGGATTTCTAACAATTCTGAAAAACCGGAAATTATCAGCTTGATGAAATAAATTTATTTCATGAAGTTAAAAAATGTTAATTTATTTTTAATAAATTTTAAAATTATTTTTCTAGCAAAAAAAGTACCTATACCAACACAAACTTTAATGGGTGCTGGACACACGCCCTGGCATCATCCAAGCGGATCACCATCCAGTTTATCATCAGGTGGATCTATTAGTCCAACAGCTGTTGATCCAAGTCCTTCAAAAAGCGACAGTGCAGGTTATTAATTTTTTTTTTTAATAATTATCACTGTATTTTACTTTTTTTTAGAACATTTTTAATTTTTAGATCTTTATATAACAAATTTTAATTTATATTTTTCTTTATTTTCAGATTCCAGCGAAATTTGGTTACCACCTCACGAGTTTGGTTTGGGTGATAAAAGTTCGCATTTCTGGCAAAGTGCGCCAATAACTGATTGGTCGAAAGAACAAGTTAGTAAAAAATTAAATTAGAATTTAAACAGAAATTCCTGCTTTTATTTTACATGTTTCTTTATTTAGCTTTGACAATTAATTTTTATAGAATAGTAACAAATTGTCTTATATATATATCTATAAAATGGTGGTCCTTAAAAATGAAATTTTCAAATTTTTAATAAATTTGAATAAATTTTTAATTTTTCGTATATTTGCAATAAAATCAGGAAAATTCAACATTATTTTATCGGACTATTATGTTTCTCTTGGAAAATGTGCAAAAAATGACATCCAATAATTTCTTTACGTATTTTTTGAAAATAACTATTTTTTAAAGAGTCTCAAAGAAACTCTATAAAATGTAAAATCAGGAAAAAATCGTTGAAAATATTTATTAATATTGTTTCTATTATTTATTACTGAATTTTTTTTATTTACAATTAAAGCAAATATTATTAATTATATTTTTATGTTGTTGTTATTGTTAAACTATTCTTAAATACATGTAGAAAATTATGGTTTTAGTCCCAACTGGACTACTTGCAAAATTAAAGAAAAATTGCAACTGTGTAGATATATTTTTAAAGATAAATTTTGAAAGAGCAATAATAATTTGTTAGTTATTTTCTACATGTATTTAAGAATAGTTTAACAGTAACAACAATAAATTATTTAAACAAATAGGAATTTATCTAAAACTGTAATTAATAATATTTGATTTAATTGTAAATAAGAAATCTAGTAATAAATACTAGAAAAAATAGTAATAAATCAGGGCTGCAATTAATTTAAATCATAGGTAGTTTTGCATTAAAATCATGACTTAAATAAAAAAACTTCACAATTCTCCGGATGTCTGCATGTAAAAATTCGCAAACTATAAAAAAAAAACCCAGAAATTTATGGATTTTAAATTTTATTAAATTTTAATATCTTTAAGTCATTATGATTTAAATAAATTCCAAACGTCAATTAACTTATATTCCAATTTATTCAAACTTTTAAATTTTATTAATTCAAATTTAAATGCATATTAATTAAATAATATTAATTATTTTCCATATTTACAATAATCCTTTTTTTAATTCTTACAAGATTTTTAAGAGATTTCACTTTTTCGAAACTGTTTAATTTTCATCTTATAATTTCTTATTTTTACAAAATTTTAAGATTTTTTCTTCTTTTAATTTTGATATTTTGTTTATATTTCTCTTTTTATTTTAGGATTTTCTTTCATTTTCTTCTTTTTATGCAAATTATTTAATATTATTTTACACCAGTTTGTTATTATAACATTCATTAAACTTTTTATTTTGTTGATTTTCTTAATAATTTTCATATTTTTAAAAGTAAATACACTCATTTTTTTCTAAATTTATTCAATTTGTTTTCACATCTTGTCTATTTTTTGCAAACTTACTTATTCTTTCATAAAATTTTTGGATTTACATTATTTTTCAAAATTTATTGATCGATTTGTTTTAAATGTAATATTATAAAAATATTTTTAGTTTAACTTTTCTAAACTTTTTTATTTTTAAATAATTTTTTAATTTCTTTTCTGAACATTTTATTTATCTTTATATACATTTCTTTTATTTTATCTTTATTGTTTCTAATTTTTTAGTAGATTTTAACAAACTTTTTTATTTGTACATTTTACATTTTTTTACAGTTTGACAGATTTTCTTCCTATTTATTTAATTTTTTTTGTTGTTTCACATTTTTTAGCCTTTCCTTGCATTTTAATGTATTCTTTAATTTTTGTCATAATTTTCCTATTTCTAAGAAATATTTTTCTTTCGTTTAAACTGTTTAGTTTTTCTACTTTTTTGAAGAGTTTTATTCTTTTATTTTGTATTATGAAAATTTAATTCTTGTACTAAATATTCTCATTTTATCCATTTCATAGAATTTTTCCCTTTAAAAATTGTTTAAAACTTTCAAAAAAAAAAAATTTTCTCCCATTTGTAAAATAATCAGGGCTGATAAAAATCATGATTTTTTTTTTAAAAAATCAGATTTATTTGATTTAAATCGGATTTATTTGTTTTTAATCAAAAATTATATTACTTAAGAGAATACAATTTTAAAGTTAGAAAAATAAGAGAATTATTTTACATACTGAATAAAAAAAAACCAATAAAATTTTGTAAAATTTAAGAAAAATTTAAAAAAGAAATTTTATGAAATACGAAAACGATGTTCAAATGAGAATATTTAGTACAAAATTAAATTCATAAATAATATAAAATAGAAGTAGGTATAAAAGCTTTAAAAAAAGTAGAAAATTGGGAAATTTAAAAAATGTAGATAAAAGCACCAAATAAATGTTTTCAAAACTTCGTAATTATAAAATAAAAACTAAACAATTGAAAAGAATGAAAAATGCTTCTTATAAATCGAAAAATGCGATGACAAAAATTAAAGAATTAATTAAAAAGCAGGGAAGAACTAAAAAAAAAATTAAATAAATAAGAAGAAAATAGAGAAATGCTTCTTTTTTTCCTTATTTAACAAACTAAAAAAATGTAAAAAGTACAAAAAATAAAATTAAAAAATGTATATATCAAGATAAATAAAAAGAAAGTCCACAAAAGAAACTTAAAAATCCTTTAAAAATAAAAAAGTTTAAAACCAAACAAATTTTTATAATATTACAGTTAAAATAAGTCTAACAATAAATTTAGAAAAATAAAGAATATCTAAAAACTTTATGAAAGAATAAGTAAGTTTGTATCTCACAAAAAATAGACAAGATGTGAAAAAAATGAATAAAGTTACAAAACAAATCAGAGTATTTATTTTTAAAAATATGAAAATTATTATGAAAATCAGCGAAATAAAAAGTTTAATGAATATTATAATAACGAAATTGTGTAAAATATTATTAAATAATATGCATAAAAAAAATTAAAGAAAATCCTAAAATAAAAAGACAAAAAAAAATATCAAAAGTAAAAGTAGAAAAAGTCTTAAAATTTTGTAAAAATAAGAAATTATAAGATAAAAATTAAACAGTTTTGAAAAATGGAAATCTCTTAGAAATCTTGTAAGAATATTAAAAAAAATGATTATTATGAATATGAAAAATAATTAATTTTATTTAATTATTTTGCATTAATTAATATGCATTTAAATTTGAATTAATTAAAATTTTAAAGTTCAAACAAATTGGAATAAATTGGCTTAATTGACGTATGGAATTTATAGAATTATAATTACTTAAAGATATAAAAATGTAATATTATTTTTTGCTATCTAAATGCCAAAAATTTGGTAAATCGTAGGTATTTTGATCATCTGTATTAGCACAATTTTTTAAATTTTAAAAAGATTAAAATATTAAAATTGAAATTTTAAAGATTTATCCACAAATTTGTGGGTTTTGTTTATGGTTTGTGATATTTTATGTGCAGTATTAGACATCCGGAGAATTGTAAATTTTTTTGATTTAAATCATGATTTTAATGTAAATTTTCCAATGATTTAAATCATGATTTAAATCACGATTTAAATCAATAACAGCCCTGAAAATAATTCTTCAATTTTTCTAATCTAAATTTTTTTTTTTTCTATTTAGTAATATATTTCAACTTTGTTAATCTTCTTATTTTTTTTTTGTTTAATTTAAAAAAAATGTCCGTAAATAGTTTAATTTTTTGAAAATAGTTTCTACTTTTTATGTATTTTTATGTCACGGCTTTATTTTTGTGTTTATTTTTAATTTTTCTTTATTTAATAATGTTCATGACATTTTTTATTTAAAAGAATTTTCCCATTTTTTTAATAATCAGTTTTCTTATCTTTTTACGTCTTTTTTTTATATAATTTATTATTTTTTCGTTGCTTTTATCTAATTTTATTAATTTTGCGATCATATGAATTTAAATATATTTTTTGGAATTATTATTTTTTATTTTTATTATTATAATTCATTATTATTTATTCGACATAATCTATTTGATTTTGAATAATCAGCCCTGTAATAAATATTTTTAACGTTTTTCCCTGATTTTTCATTTTACGGTGTTTTTTTTTGGGACTCTTTACAAAATAGTTATTTTCAAAAAATTCATAAAGAAATGATTGGATGTCATTTTTTGAACATTTTACAAGAGAAACAGAGTAATCCGATAAGAAACTGTTGATTTTTCATGATTTTATTGCAAATCTACGCAAAATTGTTTTTTTCCTATGCAAAATACCTAGGAAATTTCATGGTCGTTAAGACACAATTAAATATTGAAAAAAAAAATTAATAAAAAAAATGCGTGTCTGTCTCTGCTTTTTCCATGTCTAACAAAATGAGGGATTTCGAACTTTAAAATTTGAAATTTTTATTCTTAAGGACCACCCTAATCTATAAATAATTATAATAAATTATCTATAAATAATTGAAAATACTTCCAGGTATGTCAGTGGCTCTCTGGAATGGGTCTAGATAGGTATGCTTCACGCTTCATGGAAGCAGGAATTTGTGGAAGTACTCTCTTGCGATTAGAATCCCGTGATCTGAAAGCTCTCGGTGTTTCGAGAGAGGTAAAGGATCACCTGAAACGAAAACTGAAAGAATTGCGAGCACAGGCTGAACGCGAGCGCAAAGAGCGAAAGGAAAAGGAACGTATGCGACGAAAAGCAGAAAAAGCGGCTCGGAAAAAATAGCCCCACGAGACTGTCAAGTCAGACTCGTTCTACTCTTGAGGCAAAATAATTCAATGACAAAAGTATCGCCGATCGAACGAGTATTTAATTTTCGAAATCCACCCCAGCTTTGTACAAGTTTTGCTAATGATTTTTTTGTTATTTATACGTTTTTTTTAAACTAGTGTTGATTATTTCAATTGAATGCAGACAATTTTAATTGTTGATTGCAAATTACTTTTTAAATTTGTGTATAGTATTCGTTTTTACTTTTAAAACTGTTTTGTCAACGTATAAAATATACTTAATTTTATTACGTTTTTATTTTAAGGTCACTCTAGACTTATTGTTTATTATGTTTGGAAATCCAAACAAATTGGGGTGAAAGATAGTTATTTTCATAATTTTATATTAATTCAAGGATGCCAGTGCATAAAATTAATAGTGCACGTGAAGAATTGTGACGAGTACAGAAACTTTTTTGGCGATTTAAGTCGCTTGAGTACGTGTATGATAAGCGTATCTGTGTATAGGTCTTTACATACGAAGATGTGTATATTTCAAAGTTGTAGCCATATAACGATATAAAATTGTAATTAAGGTATGATTTTTTTTTTTTTATAAAATAATACTCTCGTGACACTGTATACGTGTTTGAGACTGAGACAACGAGTGTGACGTTGTCGAAAATCGTGAAAACCATCGTTTATTTATTTTTTAATTAATACTATGACGTAATGCTAGTTACTTCGTGTAATTTTAATTCTAGAATAATGTAAAATTGCGGCGTGTCTTCGAGGGAATCGCCACCGGTCATAAAAATGGCTGTCCAACTTCCCTATTTTGTAATTTTTGAATTTAACACCGATTTTTTTCTTTTTTTTTTTTAACAAAAAAAACCTGATAAAGAATCTAGGCATAACCGAGCATCGGCTGTGTGTTTCTTTCATTTTAAATTTGCTCAATCTTACATTTCATATCAACGACCGGCTGAAGAAATTTTAGAACTGGGTCGCGCCTATGAATTTTCAGACCCAGATATGTTCCACAATTCGCATCCCCACATTCATCTTTTAATAAATAATCGTCCGTTTACAGTTTAATTAATTAGTTTCAGACATTCCACTAGGACTGGAACGACTTTTTCAAGTGTATTTGTAAACTTGTCGATTCAATTGTTCAATAATGGACTTGAAATTTACAATATAAATAAACTTAAATAACTGTTAGAGAAAGAAAAATAACTTTACGAGTGCATTTTGAATGTAACTTTTAATAGAAAGAGAAAAAAAAAGAAAAAAATTTCTCGTGAAAAATCAAGTCCACAAGTATTGATATAATCGATGAACAGGGAGTACTTTAGTAGAGAATGATATTTAAAAGAAATTTCCTAGTGTAGCAACTTGGTGTGTGGGTTATGTGAAAATTTATATTGTTAAATTTTTTTTCTTTTAACTATGAGAGAAAAAGTACGACAGCTCTAAGGAAAAACAAAAAAGAATAATAGTTGAGAATTTAGAAGAAAAAAAAAACGTACATATTTGTATTCAAAATTTCTCGACGTTGCAAAGTGTTTAAATTATCCGATTTCAAAGAAATCTAGTGCGTAAGAAATAATCTCGAAAAACGTAAAAAGATATATAAATATAGGAAAGTAAAACACTTTGTACATAAGTTCGTGCAGTGCATATATTGATAATATTGCAATTATTATCACTTTAAAAACTGAATGAACCTGTAACGGTAGTGTCATATTTACTTCGTATTGTATACATTTTAGCTTAATAATTCAAATGTTAACAAAGTCCTCCATTTTTCTAATGAGAATGGTGTAGAATGGTATTTTTGTTTGTTAAAGTACTTGGTATTTTTTTTTATTATTATTTTTGTTGCCAGGAAAAAGGAACGATTGAAGCACTTTCGAGAAACTGCAATTTTAAATTGTGGTTGTCTGTTTTTATTATTATTATTATTATTTTCTTTTAAAGAGAGATACTTTTATCAAAGAAACTCAAAAATTTCTAAACCTTTCTAAATGTTTCTCGTTCCCAAATGTCCGCTTTATTAAGTCTTAGAAGATCTTGATAAAAACTGACTGAGTTTAATTATATAAGTTTTATAGTCGATTTTTCAACGAAGATTTTAGATGTGTAAATGTCATATATATTTAAACACGGATCAACTCTCGAGAATGACTTTCCTATTTAAAGCAAAAGAAATTTTTACATGCACGTTTGTAATTTTTAATTGAATCTGTTTTAAACAGCAATCAAAAACTGAGGTTAAAGAGAAAAGCTTTTAACTATTTTTAAAAGTAATTTTTATCGAATTCAAAGGGTAACACGTCTGTCAAACTTTCTACGAAATGTTGATCTTTGTACTTCTTTGTTTCTAATTGTCAACCTTATTGATCAACCGTAAATAAAGATTGTTCCAACGAAGTTAGGATTCACGGTTACTTGGCAGCTTTTTAACAATATATTTACAAAAAGTATTGTCACTACAAATACTCTTGAACATTTTAATTATAAACGATTCATACGTTAATTTGGAGTTTTATTGATTTACCCTTTTTTCATTGATTCTTGGCAATTTTACAAGTTTTTAAATATATTTTTAATACTTGTTGACAAAATAGTTATAGTATGTCTGGTTTTAAGAAAAGATTATATTTTTAAGAAATTTTATTTATTTTGATTTTTCAAATCACTTTAACAAATTTTAAACAGTATTTTCTGAATATATTTCGAATGAATGTAGTTGCTATGGTAATAACCAATTCGAGGTTAAATCGATAGTGCAGAATAAAATGGAAAAGAGACAAAATAATAATTACGAAGAATATTGATTGCATTCTAGAATTAAAAACAGAGAAATACTGAAATTTAAGAATGCCAGCTATCGTTATAAAAGATTATGAGTGGCGTCAAACTAGTACAAATATCATTATTAACGTGAAACTTTTTGGTAATCCGAAAAAAATAGACTTTCTTACATCGGATAAATACGTGAAGGTAATTTTTTATTTAATGTTGATAATATTTAATTGTAGTATAAAATAATTATTGTATTAATTTGCTTTTTGTAGGCAAGTTATCCACCTTTTATTTTGGAAATTTTTCTTTGGGAAACTGTAAATGATGAAGAAAGCGAATGCACTTTTACTAAAAAAGAAGCGATTATTTGTTTAAAGAAAAAGGAAATAGATCTTGATTGGCCAACACTTGAAATAGATAATCTCGATAAAGAATTGAAACGAAAATTTAGGCAAGAGGCTTTGGAATATACTCAATTAAATTCTGAACAAAAAGCTAAAGCTAAAAGTGGTTTGTTTTTTATTTATAAAATATATTAATGTACAGTAAAAATTATTAAAATCATTTCTAATCGCACACTTTGAAATTTTATAAATATTTCATTAAAAAAATTAGTTTTCAAGATATTTTATTGTAATTTTTCCACATTTTTAAAAAAATAACTTGCTGAAATTTATTTATTTCAAATATTTGCAATTATAGCCTTAAAAAATTTGCTGATATTTACAGTTTTTCCAAAACTTCAAAAACTGTTTACATAGTTTAAAAATGAGGCAATTATAGATTACAAAAATGAAACAATTTTTTTTATTTAAAGCACAAATTCTTGTTCAATTTTAGAGAAAGTAATAAAAATTTTAGTTTAAAAGGGAAAAATTTAAAATGAAGAGAAAATAAATTTTGAAAAAATAGAGAATGGAAAATTACAAAGGACATGGAATGATTGAAAAAATGTAATTAATGAAAAAAAAAAGAAGAAAATTCAGGAAAATTTAAAAAACATTACAAATATGCAAAAAAGTTGAGAAAATTTGTCAAAAATAAGTAAAGTGGAAAAGTATGAAAATAATTTACTAGAACTAAAAAAAGTAACAGATTTAAAAGTATTTGAAAAATAAGAAAAAACTTAAATTGAATTCAAGAAACAATACCAATTTTATGAAGAAATAAAGTAATTGGTGAAATAAATAAAACAAATGTTTTTTAAAAATTAAGAAAATCTGCAAAATTTTTATTCGAAAGATTTTTATTACAAAGATTTATTTTATTTTAGAATCTAAAAACGAAAATTTAAGAAAATTAAAGAATATCTTAGAACAAAAGAATAGAAAAAAATTAGAAGTGAAATAAGAAAAGTTTTTTAAAAAAGTAGTAAAATTAAGAAAATGTAGGGAAAATACTGAATAAATTTTTTAAAAATAGAGAAAATATTAAATTTGAAGATATAGAAAATTTAATAATTAATTGGGTACCTTTCTAATCCTAATTTATTATTAAATCTTTTTAACTATTATAAGTTTTTGTTTAATTAAATTTAATTTAATTTAAAATTATAAATGTATTTAAATTATTCTTATAATTAAATTTTAATGTTTTTATTTAAACTACCTTTATACGTAAACAATTATAATTAAAACTAGCAACACAAACTTTCCATTGTTGTTGTTCATTTAAAACTATAAATTTTTGCACATTCCAATGATGGAAATTACGAAATTGAAAAATATATCTGAAAAATGACGAAAATAATTGACAGTTGAAAGAAAATTCAAAAAATGACTACATATTTACACAATTGAAAGGAATAGTTTTAAAAATTAAACAATGAATATTAAATTTAAACAAAATAGTTGAAATATTATAATATAACTGTTCGAAATAATTGCAAATTAAACAACTGGATTGGTTATCGAAAAAAATAATTGAAATTGAAAAAAATAATAAAAAGTTGAGGAAATAAATTGAAAATTTAAGAATTAAATTAAAATTGGAAAAAATAATTGATAACTGGAACAAAAATTACAAAATGATTAAAATATTCGACAATTAAAAACAAAATAAAAAAATGTCTAGATTGATACACAACCAAACAAAATAATTTAAAAAATCATAGAATAATTATAAAATTTTAAGATAATAATTGAACAATGAAAAAATTGTAGAAAATAATTGAAAATTGCGGAAAAAAATTAATAATTGAAAGAAATAAGTGAAAAATGACGATATTAATTAAAAAATTGATGAAAATATGTGAATAATAACGAAAATAACTGTCAATTAAAAAAAAAATTTAAAAAATGACTAGATTAATAACTGATAAAAATAATTGAAAAATTTAAACATGAAATATTAAATTTAAAGAAAATAATTGCAAATTGAAAAATTAAGAAAATTAAAGGAATAATTGTTGGAAATAGTTTCACATTTAACAACTGGTTTAAAAATCGAAAAAAATAGTTAAAATTGAAAGAAATAATTAAACAATTAAATTTATGTAAAATGAAATAAACTTAATGATAATCGAAATAATAATAGAAAAAAGACGGTAATAATAATAATAATAATAATAATAATAATAATAATAATAATAACAATTGAATTTAAATTTTAAAACAATTTTGATGAGTGAAAAGAGTAATTGAAAAAATCCGAGAATTATTGAATATTGAGAAATTAGTGGAAAATCGATAAAAATAATTGAAAATTAAAGAAAATATTTGAGAATAGAAGAAAATTATTAAAAATTGAAGAAATAAATTGAAAATTAAAGAATTAAATGAAAATATTAAGAAAATACTTGACAATTAAAAAATAAAATTACAATATGACGAAATTAATTAACTTTTAAAAAAAATAATTAACAATTGAAAAAAACATGAAGAATGGTGAGAATAATCAGGATTAGAAAATTTTTATTTTTTAATTTAATGAATAATGATAAAATTGAAGGAGAATAATATATTTATTATTACAATTTATTATTATTTATTATTATGACAATTTATTAATTGTCAATTAAAAACTGATGGAAATTATGGATAAAATTGTAGAAAATAAATTAAAATTGAAGAATTTTATTGAAATTTCAATATAATAATGATAATTGAAAGAAAATTTACAAAATGACTAAATCAATTAAATATTAAAGACAATAATTTAGAAATGAGGAAAATAATTGACAATCAAAAGAAAAAATTGAAATCTGTCGAGAATGATCGACAACAGAACAAAATATCTAAAAAAATTAAAGAATAATTATAAAATTTAAAGAGAATAATTGTACATTGAAAACTGTTGAAAATAATAGTCACATAAACATTGAAAAACAGTGAATTGTTTCTGGTCATTTACAACTATAAATTTTTGCAAGTACAAATAAGATAAATAATTTAATGAAATTTGTTATTCAAATTTAATAAACTTAATATTCTAGATAAATATAACTTTCATTCTATGCAAATTAAAATCGCTGCCGACTCCAAACAATAAACAAATAAGTGAAAGTAAATAAAAAATGTTTTAAAAGAGCACGAATTTTCCAATTTTATATTTAGAAAAGAAAAAATAATAAGAAAAATAAATAAAAGGAGAAAATAGCGTAGATACATACATTACAAAAAGTTGAAATATTTTTGTTGAAAGAATAGTTTTTTGAACAAAATGTATTCAAACTTCTATAATTTATAATAACTTCAATCGTTCCAAATTTCTATTGAGAATTATTTCTATTATTCAAAAGTTCTAACAATTCAAGTTTTAATTTTTCCAAATTTAAAATAGATCCAAACTTAAAACAGTTTCAACGAAATGTTGACTCAAATTTATTTAAACTTCAATTAATTCAATTTTTTATTTTTTAAAGTCTTATAAGACTTATATTTAATTTTTTTTAAATTCCTTTAAATTTTAATTAATAAAAATTTTAATTAATTCAACTTTGAACTGTTATAAACTTTACATGTTTTCAAAATCTAATAATGCATATTTAAATTATTTTTAACATTAACCATTATATAAAAACTTCTAATTATACATAAAAATTTCATTGTATATTAAAGCTTTAATCAGTCCAAATTTTAAAAATAATAATTTAGACTATGATTTGAATCAATGAAAATTGGATCTTATGGAATTTGAAATTAATTGAAATTTATATTTACAAAAAAAAATTAAAATTGTGAAAAGTTAAAATGTTTAGTTATTAATAATCAGAATAATAAAAACGCATGGATTGATTAAAATTTAGATAATTTAAAGCCTAATAACCAATAAAAATTTAGATGAATTCAAACTTCAATAAATTAAAACTTAAATATATATTGATTCTTAATTACTAATTTAGATTTTCATTTAAAATAATTATTTCAAAATTTTAATGATCTCAATTTTCAATGATCTAAATATCAATTAATTTAATCACAAGAGCATTTCAAATTAGTTTATATTAATAGAATTAGGGGAAAGTCGGGCAGCCCCGGCCCCTTAAGCTTTTTGGTCAATAAATTGTGTAAATATTTCAAGAACAATAATCAAATTGTTTCATGGTGAAGACAAACTATTTGTCAACACTTAAAATGCTTCCAATAATAAAATAAACATATTGATTAAGAGATACATAAGGACAAATATGAGGAGTAAAATACTAACCCTTAAAAGTTCATCGGGTAAGACCGGCCACAGTAAAAGAAACTTTTTATTTTAATTATATAACTCAGTAAAGTAACAACAAATTATGTCTTAAATAATCGTCAGAGAATCATTTATGGATGTCAATTAAAAAATAAATTCAATAGTGTCAGAAATTACAAATATAATATCATTTTTATATGACGTTCAATGCGACACTCATTTCTTAAATTGTCCGAACACTTTAAGGTTATATTTACAGAATAGTAGTTTTTTATAAAAAAGAAATGAAATAATGGAGCCACTATACTAAAAAAATAAGTTTAATTAAATGATACACCATTTCTAATTTGTTTCAATGATAAAAATATGGCATTATACATAAAATAAACAGTGGCCGCGGCTACCCGATGGCCGGTGCTACCCGACTTTCCCCTAAATTTTAATTTACTAAAAATTTGAGTGTATGGAAATTTCAGTTCAATATTTTAGGGTAAACTATATTTTAATTAATTTATTTTCTGACATTGCAGTTAAATTATTCTTATGAAAGTAGACTCTAATTTTAATTTAAAGATATACATTTTTTCAAACGTAACTGATTTAAAACAAAAAAATATCTAAGTGCCAAATTTCAGGTGCGGACAGACACGAATGAATGAATGAATGAATGAATGAATCTTGCGGATTATTATTATAGATAGATATTAATTTTATTCAATTAAAGATTAAAAATGTTTTTTTAAATAGTGAAAGAACAAAAATATCGGAAAAAATTAAAAAAATTGTTAGAAGATCAAAAAATTAAAAAAAATTTATATTCGGTTTTATTGAAATTTGAAAGTTTTAATATATTAAATTTCGTATTAATCGATGTTTTGGGTTTATGTATAATAAAATTAATTGAAAATATTTAAATTAATTGAAGTTTAAATAAGTATAAAGAAAGGAAAAATATATTAATATCGGTTATTCGATAACTGAAATTCAAAATGTACGATTGGCAATTTATTGTACGTAAATATTATTTTCATATATTTTTTATAAATATACCAATATAACAAAATAATACCAAATTTTTTTAGAAAAACGAGAAAAATTACAGAGAGAAGCTGTAAGAAGTTTGATTGATCTTGAAACCGCAACTTTAAATGAAATAGAATCGATTCGTGATTCTCATAGAAAAGAAGCTATGAAAGAATTAGAGGAATGGAGATTAAAAGCTGAAAAACCAATTTTCGAAGGAATTATTGGCGAGAAACAGGAAAATAGAAAAGCTTACAGGTACAGAACATTCTAAATTTCTTAATTGTTAAATAAGAAAAAGTTTAATAAATAAATTTACATTTGTTACTTTTAGACCACCATTAAAGTGGTTCAAAGAATCTCATCAGAAATCGCTAAACGAAAAAGAAACTAATGTAAAGAGCAAACAAATTCTAAAAAAAATATTCAAGAAGGAACCAGAAATAGAAAATTCATCCACGGAGAAAATTACTGAAATACATGAATTGAACCATAAAAAGAATGAAGAAAATAGCAAAAATTCTACTAGAAATAATTGTGATAATTTTGAAAATATCGAAGAAAATTTAATAACTAAAGATTCGGAGGATTCTGATTCTGATTTTGAAGATAAGAATAATTTTAATGACACTAAACGTGGCTGCTTAATTGAAGAGTTGAATGAGAAAGAATTGGAGAAATTTTGTAGAAAGAAAGAAAAAGAAGAAAGAAGAAAAAAAGCTGTTGAAGAAGAGCAGATTTTGAGAGAAAGGCAAGAAAAAGTTATTCAAAGATTTTTGGACAGAAAGTCTATGAACATAAATAAAATATTTGATGATCCAAATAAATCTGTTCCACTGCCTAGAAAAAGTTGCACAATTAATGTTTCTTTTTCTGAGCGAGTATTTCCAACACCTGCGAGGGAAAGTTATCATCTTCAAGAACAAGAAGTAAATAATTGGAATTTTCATCTTAATTAATTGTTGTATCCTAACGAAAGAAAGTTACATTTCTTCTTTTTCAAGTGGTTAGAAAAGCAAGCAGAGGCCAGACGAAAGACCGGATTCGTCTCTGAAGATCTCAGACCCGAAGAACAAAATCCTCAATGGCTTAAAGATAAAGGAGAGTAAGTCGTTAATATGGAATTGAAAATTATGATACATAATTACAATTAATTAATTAATTTACATATTTAAGTTAGAGAATTATAAACTAATTAAAAAAATAATAACATTATCCGTTGACAAATTTTTTACTTTAGTGATTTCTTCAAGGCGGGAAATTATTTAGGAGCCATTAGTGCATATTCGCATGGAATAAAAATAAGCGAAAAAATGGCATCTTTATATGTAAATAGATCAGCCGCTCATTATGCTTTGGGGAATTTTTATAAATGTACTGAAGATTGTTCGAAGGTAACAAAAAACAAATTTTAATTTAATTTTATCAAATTTTATTTTCAGGGTTGCTACAAGAATTTTATTTTCATTTTTCCTGACAATTTTGTACCTTGTTTTTTTCTATCAAATAAGAATTCTACAAAATAATTTGTATCAAACGATCATTTTGAATTTATTTAAAAAACTAAGAAATGAGAACGCAAAAATAGGTTCTAAAACTCATTACTTTGTTATTATTTTCATTTTTTAGAATTTTATTAGACAGAGTTTTCATCTAGAACAATTATCATTCTTCGAATTTGTTTTTAATCAAAGCAAAAGGTTAAAAACAAATTTAATGAACTTCTCATTTTGAAATTAATAAAAAACATGCTTAAACGCAACAAGTAAAATAAAACTTAATTTTTTTTTCTTATTTCATAAAAATTATATAAATTAAGAAATGACAAAATAATTTAAAAATAACAAAGTTTAGGAAATTATTCACAAGATGAAGAAAATTTAAAAGAAATTGTAAATATCTTAACAAACTAAAAGAAACAAATTTTTTTAACATAAGACACATTTTTAAAACAAATTTAAAAACAAAGATTGATAAAAAGTCATAGAATCTATAAATTTTGCCAGAAATTAAATAAATTTGCAAACAAATAGACAAAATATAAAAATATTGAATTAATTTGCAAAAAAACAAGCTAATGTAACTGAAATTATTAAAATCTAATATTTTTGACTTTCTTTTTGCTTTTTACCAAAAAAAATTTTAAATCGTAATCTAAACCATTTTTAATTCAATTTTTCAAGTTACTGAAGAATGCAAAATTAAAATTAAATTTTTCTGTTAATTTATCTACGAACCTCTGAAATTTCTTAACATTTTCCGGATCTCTTAAACAATTTTCTAACCTTTTTATAAATTTTCAGTTTTTATCTTGATGTAAATTAAATTACCAACAATTTCCTGAATCACTAGAAACCCTAACTTTAAATAAATTTTTGTGAAAACGTGGCAACCCTGATTTTAATAATATTAGGTAATATTATTACTAATAATAATAACTTCATAATTTTTAAGTCCGATAAGTAACTGGGAGACTAAAAAGCAGTGGATTATTTCATATTGTAAAAAATAAAAAAAATCTTCTAACTAATTACAAACATTATTTATACAGGGTTATTAGCTAATGATCATTTTCAAATTCCCGGATCGTAATTTAACATTTTCCCTGATTTGTTTCTTGAATGATTAATAATTGATTATTTAAATATTTTAACTAATTTAAAAATGATATTAAGGACAGTTTAACAAATTCAACCTTTTTATTTAGAACCATCCCTAGTTCAATTTTTTAAATTTTAAAGAATACAATATTAAAATTGAAAATTCCAATATTATTTTATTTACGAAATCCCGGTTCTTTTTACAAATTCCCTTTTCTTCACGTTGTATTAAATTCCCGGCAATTTTCTGGATTTCCTGATTCTGTTTATACCTAAAGTTTGGAGAATTTTGTTCAATAATTTTTAAAAAAAGAAAATATAATGATCCACTGCTCCTTACTCTCCCCCATTTCATTAGATAATTATCTTCAATTTGAGCAGATAAAATTGATCCATTATAATTTGCAATTTAAACTTAAATTAAAGATACTGATAGCTAGTAAATTTTTGTCGGATATTTTCGTAGATTTTAAATTGAAAACTTTTATTGATGAAATTATAGGCCTTGGAATTAATGATCCCAAAATGTGAGGGCAATCGAGAGTCAAGAACCAGGTGTCACGCTCGAAGAGGAGCAGCTCTCTGCAAATTATCTGCTCCTCAGCATGGTATTCCTGAATTGGAAGCCGCTCTGAAACTAGCTCCGGACAACGAGAGCATTAAACTCGATTTAGTAGCCGCAAAAAAATACTTCAAGCTCGAGAATTAGAAACTCTTCCCTAGAATTTACGCTCAATTTCCTTGCTCTGTGACCCTTGACAAGCGACACAAGTTACTCAAGGCAGAAAAGAAGAATGCATAAGATAAATAACAAAAATTTCTTTTATTCTCTTACTTCTTACAGTATTAATGAAAAAGTTAAATAATATCACAGGCAATTCTACCAAATGGTTTTTAGTATTTGCATTCACATCAGACGTATATTTTATAAAGAAAATAGTACAATTTTTAATTACGTTCCTTAATTTTTTTTTTAATTTCACCTTTTAATACTAAAAATCTGAATAAATCTACACTTAGCTTTTTAAGTTAAAACTATAAAACCATTAAATGCCTATTTAGGATATTTTTCCAATAAAACATGTATTCTCTCAATAGCGAAAAAACGTGTTTGCAATTAATTGCTCCTGCCTAATTAGTATTTATCTTTTATTCAATCAGAATAATAAACTTAATTACGTCAGAGATTATCTGTCGGGAAATTCCCGAAGATGTAAATTTCCATTTAAATACAAATTTCTGAATGCTTTTGATAAAGAAAGAATTTTAAAAAAACACTTGCAATACATAATTTCGATTATTAATTTGAATTAATCTTAATTGAATTGAATAATTTTTACTGATTGATTATAATATTAGAGTAGTCAGTAATTAAGATTATTAAAAAATAAATAAATAAAAGAATCGCAAAAAAAGTGTAATCAAAGCACTAGAAAGTACGAATCTCTTCTTGGTGAAAAAGTATATAATTGTTTAAATGAATAAAGTCTTGTTCTACTTTGGATGAAAGCTGCTTTCGCGAACAAATCTATTCTTATGCAATTAAAATGGTAATGCAATAATTACACGGAATTGACAAGTTTTTCATCAATGCAGGCACACCTGGTGTGTTCCAAAGCATGTATGACTTCATGATGCCGATCTCTTTGAAGATCTATGGCGTGTTTCACCATAAAAACAAGGCTCACGTTTCTAGATTCAGCCGGAGCACAAACTTCATTTAATGGACAACATCCAGAACCACCACATCGGGCCAAAACTGTTGAGGGAGGGTAAAAAATTTCATCAGCACTTGGTCCAACTGTCAGCAGTTCTTCTACCGGAACAGCCCTCGGTTGAGGAAAAGAGCATTTAAATTCTCGTACCAACTGCACGTGGTTCAAATAACTGCTGTCTCTAAACAATTCGAAAATTCTTTTATTATAATCTTTTATTATAAAAGCAAAAAACTTATTTTGATGAAAGTAAAATAATCATAAAAATGCGATAATCAAGTTGAAGATAATTTAAATTTCAAGTAAATATTCTAAAAGCTTCTTTCAGGGTTGCCACAAGAATTTCATTTTCATTTTCCCTGACTTCCAGACAATGTTTTGTATGTTTCCCTGAAAATTTTGTACCTAGTTTTTTTTTTTTATTAAATAAGAATTCTACAAAAGAAATGTTGTCAAACGAAAGTTCGATAAAATAAAATTATGTTAAATAGAAGTTTTACAAAAAAAAAATCTATCAAGGAGGGTGGTGACAGTAAAATAACCTCAAACTAAGTCATGCTTTTTAACGTAAACAAAAATACAAAAATATAATCAAATTTAATTTTATACAATTTTGAAAGATCTAGTTGTACAATTGACAGAAAAAAATAGATTCAGCCTAAATTTGTTGTCAAATAATAATTATTTAACATTTTGTGTTTTTTCTTTCAGCTCAGAGAAAAATCGCATCTGTTTTTAAATATTCTCTACAATAATCGTAATCGTTGTAATATTATTAAAAGTTTGTTGTAAAAAAATTATTAAATAAATAAAATTTGTATTGTTTATATTTTTTTTAACAACAAACTTTTAATAATATTAAAATGATTACGATTGTAGAGAATATATTTCAAAGAGTAAAATAAGCTATTGTTTATCAAAATTTGATAAAAAATGCGATTTTCCTCTCAGCTAAAAGAAAAAACACAAAATGTTAAATAATTATTATTGAAAAACAAATTTAGGCTAAATCTATTTTTTTCTAACAATTGTACAACTAAATCTTTCAAAATTATATGAAATGAAATTTGATTATATTTTTGTTTACGTTAAAAACCATTTCTTAATTTTTTTTTTTTAATTTTTTTTCTCACGAACAAGTTTGAGAAAAATATGCGCAGAATAATTAATGTGAACATAAATATTTATTTATTTACTAAAAAATACATAAACTATGCCAAAGTGACAGTAATTTTTATGATTGTAAATTCCCTATCCTTTTTTTTGTATTTGCAAGTCACATTTAATGAATTTTTTTTTTTTTAAAGCAAAGAAATTAGGACGCAAAATAAGTTCTAAAACTCATTAGTTTGTAATTATTTTCATTTTTTAGAATTTTATTGGATAGAATTTTCTTCTACACAAATAATTTTGAATGTTTTTAATGTTTTTAATCGAATTTAAATAGTTTCAATTTAGCAGAATTTTCTTTTAATAGAATATTATGTAAAACTAATGATTAAATATGACAGAATATCAATTTCACCAACTCTTTATTTATCCAAATTGATATTTGGTAGAATTCTTAAAATCTCGAATTTTTATTTCTTCAAAATTGCAAACTTCCAAACAAACATCCGACTTCCGACCATTTGTGATTTCAAACAACTGGAAATTCGGCACTTTAAAAAGTATATTAAATAACAACTGAAATAAAATGTCGGACAAATGAAGATTCTGTGAAATAGATATTCTAACATCAAAAAATTCGATGTATTTAATTTCTAAAAACAGGTTGCAAAATAATACGTATGAAAACTTAATTTTGCTTTCTTATTTCATAAAAGCTAAAAAATTGGGGATTTGGATCGACTGAAATCTGAATCGACCAAAAAATTAAATAAATTTAAGTTTATTAAATTTTGGGTAAAATGAAAGTCAGACATATTTGATTTTAATAATTTCAGTTATATTAGCTTGTTTTTTTGCAAATTTATTCAATTTTTTTTATATTTTGTCTACCTATTGAATCGCAAATTTATTTACTCTTTGATAAAATTTCTAGATTCTATGACTTTTTCACAATATTCGTTTTTAAAATAGTTTTAATATCTAATGCTTAAAAAATATTTTTTTCTTTTATTTTGTTATTGGTCCCACAATTCTGACTATATAGTATTGTTACATGTATCTACGCATTTGTAAATAACAAATTTTTAATCATAAAAGTTAATCTATAATATGATACTTTTCCAAAAATGCATTTAAATTGATTAAAATTAAAATATCAGTTCAAATAATTTTCAACGGTTTTCAATAAACAATTAATCTCTTTAAATTTATAATTACTCTTTAATTGTCAATTATTTTCCTCATTTCTCAATTATTTTCTTTAATATTTAATTATTTTAGTCATTTTGTAATTTTTCTTTCAATTATCAACTACTTTCTTAAAGTTTCTATCTAAATTCTTTAATTTTTAATTATTTTGTTCAATTCTCAATTTTTTTCAATTTTCAATTGCATTCTTCGTTTTTCAATTATTTTCTTCAATATTGAATCATTCTCACATTTTCTCAATTATTCATTATTTTCTTGAAATTTCAATACAATTTTTAAATTTTCATTCATTTTCTACAATTTTTTCCATAATTTTCATTAGTTTTCCATTGAGAATTTATTATTCTTCTTCAATTTTATGATTATTCATTATTTTAAAAAAAAAATTTGTTCCAATGCCGACTATTCTCTCCATTTTTAAGTTTGTTTTCAATTGTTAATTATTTTTTTTAATACATCAATATTTAATTATTTTGGTCATATTGTAATTTTTCTTTTAATTATCAATTATTTTCTTGAAATTTCTATTTAATTCTTTAATGTTTAATTATTTCTTTCAATTCTCAAATATTTTCTTTAATTTTCAATTATTTTGATCGATTTTCAACAGGGACTGACACGAAAGCCGAATTCTGTTTCTGTTTTGAATTGTTGTGACGAAACAAAAATGTACAATCAATATTGTTTTGTATTGAGCCTGAAACGAAAAGGCTCTGAATTAGGTTTTCGTCTCATGCCCGAAACGAAAATCAACTCCGAATTTCGTTTCAGTCTCATGCCCGAAACGAAAAAACTCTGAATTTCGTTTTCGTCTCCTGCAAGAAAAGAATTGTGTTTAAAATTGTTTTTGTGAAATTTAGAGCCTTTTTTATGAGAAACGAAAACGGAATTCGGAGCGGATTTTCGTTTCGGGCATGAAACGAAAACAAAATTCGAAGCCTTTTCGTTTCGGGAATGAGACGAAAACGTAATTCAGAGCCTTTTCGTTTCAGGTTCAACACAAAACAAAATTAAATTGATATTTTGTTTCAGTTTTTCAAAACCGAAACGAAACAAAAATAAAATATATTTTGTTTCGGTTTTCGTGTCAGTCCCTGATTTTCAATTAATTCCTCAATATTCAATAATTCTCGGATTTTTTCAATTATTTTTTTCACTCATAAAACTTGTTCTAAAAATTTCAATTCAGTTATTAAATTTTAGATCAATATTCTCTTCAATTCTCAGTTATTTTCTTCAAATTTAAATGCCATTTTTCAATTTTCAATTATTTTGTTTAATATTAAAGAATTATCGCCTTTTTATTATTTTTTCGATTATTATTAAGTTTCTTTAATTTTAAATCCAGTTGTTCAACTATTTTCTTTAATTTTTAATTCAATTCTTCAAATTTTATTTCTATTCTTCAGTTTTCAATTTTTTTTCTTCTATATTCATTGATTCTCGGCTTTTTTTAATTATTATTTTTTCAATTTTTAAGTAAATTCTTTAAATTCCAATATGATTCTTCAATTTTTAATAGCTTTCTTCAATTTTCAATTGTTTTTTTAATTTTAATTATTTTTTTCGATTTTTAATCCAGGTGTGAAATTATTTCCAACAATTATTCCTATCATTTTCTTTATTTTTCAATTTGCAATTATTTTCTGTCAATTTAATATTTCTTGTTTAATTTTTTCAATTATTTTTTTTCAGTTGTCTATTAATCTAGTAATTTTTTTAATTTAGTTTTTAATTGACAATTATTTTAATCTTTTTTCACATATTTTCTTCAATTTTTAAATTGTTCTCGTCATTTTTCAACTATTTCAATTTTCAATTATTATTTTAAAATATTATTATTATTCTTCGGTTTTTTAAATTATTTTGTTGGGTTGTGTATTAATCTAGACATTTTTTTGAATTTTGTTTTCAATTGTCAATTATTTTCGTCATTTTCTAATCTTTTTTTCTAATTAACAATTATTTTTTCAAATTTTAATTTAATACTTAAATTTTCTATTATTTTCCTCAATTTCAATTATTTTGTTCGATTTTTAATCCAGTTTTTCAATTTCAATTGTCAATTATTTTCGTCATTTTCTAATCTTTTTTTTTCAATTAACAATTATTTTTTCAAATTTTAATTTAATACTTAAATTTTCAATTTATTTCTTCAATTTCAATTATTTTTTTCGATATTTATTTCAGTTGTTCAATTTCAACTGTCAATTATTTTCGTCATTTTTCAGATATATTCTTCAATTTCGTAATTTTCATTATTTGATTTTGCAGAAATTTATAGTTTTAAATGACCAACAACAATGCAAAGTTTGTTAATGTTGTTGGTTTTTGTATAAATTCCCAGTTTATTTCGTGATGTACTAAATTGACAGCAATTTCTTGAATTTCTAGATACCCTAACTTTAAATATTAGAGGGGATTAATATTTAATTATTAGAGGGGCATTTTCCAAATAGGGGACTTTTAGGGATAAAAAACATTTCCCTGACATTTTTCTGATTTCCGTAACACGTGACAACCATGTTCATTTTACACTCAAACAGTTCCAATCTAAATAAAATCTAACCAAAGAAAAAAACTAAAAAAAAATCTCTTTAAAAGCTTTTTCTTTAAATTTCCTCAAAGTGTAAAAAAATTAACAAAATACCTGATATGTTTGCTGACAGCAAGGGATATAAATCCAAAAGTGATAAACAAAATGATAATCCTCTTCATTTTTTCCTATTATTTTTCCAAAATTGAAAAATAGTTTCGTATAGAACGTATATTGAATCACAGTTTTTCAAAGCTCGCGCGAGAAATGAATCGTCAGGACCAAAGGATTCGTGACTTGTGACTTGAGCGATCTGAATTCTCTCTGTGTATATATGTAACTTTCATCCTCTGAGAGTTGTCCCCACCTCAGATTTCTATCATCATCGTTCTCTTTTCCTCTTTTTCTGCTCCTTGGACTCTACCTCTCTTTCTTGGCTCTCTTTTTCTTCCCTGGTGAACCAAGGAATCAATCTGTCCTCCTCTGACTTGGTTCTTAGTAAACTCAAGGAGGGGTCGAACAAACCGTTCCAAGAATATCGCTAAGATAAGTATAATTACAACTTCTGGTCCTGCCTCCCATTCGAGAAATTGCGTTACGTCTCGTGACTTCGGATCGCACCTTCATTCTTCTCATTTATGGTCTTTCTTACAAGTTTGTCAACAGAAGCTCCTTTTCTTCGTCTTTGTCCTTTTTGGATAAGAAAAAATCTCAGGATCATTCCGAAAATTCGTTTCAGCCTGCCTGAGCGCGACTATTATCAAAGAATCTGAAATTAATATAATGTAGTTTTAGACGCATGTTCTTGGCAGAAATTGAGAAAAAATGTTGAAAAAATCAATTTAATATTGAAAAAAGTTCCTGATATTTCCTCGTTTTCCGGACTTTTAAAATTTTATTTCCAGAGATTAAAAAATAAATTACGAAAAGTAAATCATAGAAAGAAAACAATTTTTTTCACATGTTCTAAAATCAGGATAAAAATTATGTTTAAGTAACGGGTACAGTGACCGACACCCTCATCATGCATTTTTAACTGATTTAGTATTACAGAGTAAATATTAAAGATTTATGTTTAAAATCAATGCGAAATAAATAATTTATGTTCCAAATTTCTATTAACATGCTTAAAATAATTACTAATCTCTGATAAATTAAATTTTGTAATATGAATTTGAAAATGTCTTGTCAGAAAACAGTGAACGACACCCTCACTTTAATTTATAATTCTTAAAACTATTCATTGAACAATACTTTATTTATTAATTTAATGTTAAACCTCATTATTTAAACTTATTGCACCAATTTAATTGTTCTTCAAATGTAATTTTTAAACAACTTGCTGACTTTTAGAAAATTTGTCAAAAAAAAGGACCGTTTTTGAGGTTAGTTTTCTTGGAATTTAATTATTGAAGAAAATATAATCTGATTAATTAAAACAAGAATTTTATCAGTTGCTATGAATTGCATTTTATACAGTTTTACTTGGAAATATATTTTAATATCGTTAGTTTTATATTTATTACGTATTTAATAATTATGTGTCGTTCACTGTCAAGAGGTCAGTTTACCCTTTACCCATAAAACTGACAAAATTGACTGAAAAGTCTAATATATTTTTTAAAAACCTATAAAGAGAAACCCAAAAATGATTAAAATATTTAAAATTAATAATAAGTTTCTGAATAAAATGAAAAAATCTCCAACAAAGAAGAAAAGTTTAAAAAAAGGTAAAATTATAAGAAATTGTGTTTTTCTAATTTCTTAAAATTTATCATTTTTTAAATCTTTTTTATTAAAAGTGCGAGAACATTTAATAATAAAGAATGGAAATAATATTGAAAAGAATTCAGAAAATCTTTGATAAAAATGTAAATATTGTAAATAAATGAATAAATTACAAAACAATTTAGTTTTAAAAAAATAAATAAAAGTAAAAATAGGAGAAATAGGAAATAGCTATTAAAAATGACAGAAGTAAGAATACTTCAAAGAATACATTGAGTTATATAAATTTTTTTTAAAAGTAGTACGGAAATTCTTTAAAATAAAAAAGAAAGAAGAAGAAAATTAATTTTAAAAATGAATGAATTTAAAAATATGTATAAGAATACAAAAAAAAAAACCTTTAAAAAGTACGAAGAAATCGTGAAATACAGAAAAAAAGGTAAAAAAATTCCCAACAGATAATTTTCTTACATCAACAATCACTAGAAATTTTATGAAACAATAAATAAATTTGCGAAAAAATAAAAAAAAAAAAGGTTTAAAAATTGGAGTAAATTTACAAAAAGATGGAGCGAATCGAAAAAATGTAAATCAAATAATTAAAGAATACATCAATAAATAAAAATCCTGGAAAGTTTAAATAAATGAACATTTCTGAAAAACAATTTTGGTTTATAGAATTAATAAGTTTATAAAAAAATGAACAAATATTCGAAAAAATAAAAGAATAATAAAATGTTGGAGCATTTAATTAAACATAATAAAATGTTTAAAATAATTTAAACTTTTTCAAAAAGGCTAACAAATTGTGAAAAATGAGAAAATTACATTTAATAGCATTTTGAAAAAAGTGCAAAATTCAAAGAAAGCAGCTAAACATAAAAACTTAAACTTAAAAAAAACTTGAGGAAGCATTCGAAGATGAGGAAATTTAAAAGTATAATTTTCTTGAAAAGAACGAAAATATCTTATGACTAAATAATTACAAAAATTTAATAAAAAATCTTCTCTCAATCCAAACATCTTCTTAAAATCGAAATTAAACAAATTTTTTTCAAAATCAAAAAAATTAGAAATTTTATAAAAAAGAAAATAATTTTGTGAAAAAGATAATGAGAAAAATTAAAAAAAGGTGTTAATTTACAAGAAAAGTCCAAATTATTAAAGCAATTAAATAAAGAATTAAATTTAAATAAATTTACATAAATTCTAAAACTTGACAAATTTTGTTTATATAGAAATTACTTTCAATTTCAATCCAAATAAATTCTCCTCATTTTCTCTTCGGATTTTTTTCCTATTTTTTCTATTTTCATTTCTTTCACCTACTATTGGAAAAAAAGTAATTACAATCATAATTGGAAATTTTTTAAATCGACATTTCGCAACGGTCCAGCAAAAAATTATTAAAGTGAGGGATGAGACTCCTTTGAATTAAATACCTTCGAAAGATTGTGGAGCGGAATTTTGGTACGGGACCAAAAAAAAAAATTGATTGATAGTGAACGAAACGAATTGAATTTCTAAGGGAGCTCAGGTTGAAGAGCGACAGGTTGATGTTAGATTCATATCGTTACGACCTCTTGTCTCTGCTGTGTCTGGTTAGTCACCAGGATCGGCTTTATTAAAAAAAAAAATAAAATAAAATTAATGAAAAATACATTTTTATCAAGCTCTTATTTTGAATCTACTTAAATCACATAAATACGACTTGTGTAATTAATAAAAAAAATAAAAAAAGTCCCAAAAGGGCGGGTAATGAAATATGTAAAAATCCAAAAAGTAAATAAATCTAAATCTAAAAACAAATTCCTAAATTTTAATAAATTTACACTTTAAGAATTCAAAATGTCACTTGATTGGAAATTTAATCCAAATTTTAATCCGTTTTTATTCCTTTTAATTAATTAATCAATTTCAAGCCATCTAAATTACTATCGATGTCAATTTTAAGAGATCCTCATCTCAATTGATTCAAATTTATCTTAATAATTCCCAAAGAGATCAATTTCTGATTATTAAAATTTTAAGAGAGCCAAATTTTCGTTGATAGAATAAAGTCATATTTTTTCTAATCGAAATTTTTAAAGAGATAGGGGACTGAATATACAAAAATAGGGAACTTTAAAAACCTCATAAATAGACAAAAATGAATTATATACAGTAAAAGTCGATTATTTCATATGGGTAGAACAAAATTATAAAGTTGTAGGATAAAAAAACTAAAATTGAAAAAAATATCATTACAAAATTTTTAAATTGATAAAAAAAATAAAAAATAACTATAAATTTTGGGAAGTATTTTAAAACTGATAATTAATAATTCAAAATTATAGAAAATGAATTCAGAACTTTAGAAATAATTGAAAATTCAAGATAATAATTAAAATATAAATGATGAGAATAATTCAAAATTGAGGAAAATAATTGAAAAATAATAAAAATAATTGATAATTGAGCAACATAATCGAGAATTGAGAAAAGTGATTTAAAATTTTTGAAACTAATTAAAAGGAATGAAAAAGGTAATTTAAAACCCAAGAAAAAAATTATAGATATAATTAAAAATGGAAGACAGTAATTGAAAATTAAGAAAATATTTTAAAATAGAAGAAAACAATCAAGATTTTATTGATTGAATTCCGGGCTATTTTTTAGATCAAATAAAAAAAATTTAAAAGAATAATTTAAAAAAATTACAGAATATACATCAAATTAAAGGAAATAATTGAAAAATGGCAAAAATAATGATAAATTTTAAAAATAATTAAGATTTGAGATATATAATAGAAAATTTACGAAATTAATAATTACAAAATACCGAAATTCATTGTAAATTTGAAAAATACAATTGGAAAATTCTAAAATTCATTAGAAAATTTTTTTAATTACCTAATTGAAATTTGAAATAAATAACTAAATGTTTAGTAAATCAGTTGAACAATAATTTAAAAAATTATAATTTGAAAGAAAAAATTGGAAAATTAAAAAAATCAATTTGAATATAATGGAAATAATTGCAAAATAATACAAATAACTGAAATTTGAGATAAATCAATTAAAAATGTAGAGAGTATAGGAAAAGTACTTTTCAAAACTAAAAATTGGTGACAATTTAAGAATATAAATAAAATGTACGAAAAATAAGTGATAAAATTACAAAACATTTTTGAAATTTAATAAAATAGGTAATTGTAAAATGATAAACATAATGAAAAAATAATAAAAAAAATAAGAATGTAAAAAAATAATTTGAAAAATAATGAAAATTTTTAGAAAGTGAAAAATATAATTGAAATTTGATGAAAATAATTGCCAGTTTATGATATTAATGAAATAGCAATACAAATAAAAAAAAAGTATGAATTGTAGGGAAAAATTAAAAAATGATAAAAATAATTGTGAATTGAAGAAAATAATTGAAATCTGAGTTGAAGGACTAAAAATTCAGAAAATCTATTGAAATATAATTTAATCAATTGAAAATTGGAGAAAATAATTTAAAAGTGATAAAAAATAATAGATTTCAAAAATTACATCTCATTATTACTTCGAAAAATAAAAAGCCTAGTAAAATGTCCTTTAATAAAAACTTTTTGTTGATTTTAATAGAGATCAATTTTACTTCTTGAAAATTTTAAGTAATTCTAATTTCGATCTGCGAAAGTAGAAGTTTTTTTTCAATCTTAATCACTTAGAATTAATAAAATTTTTAAAGTTCTGTGAAAATAGAGATAAAGTGTTTAATTTGAAATAGAAAATACTCTGTTAGTTTTAAGTTAAATTATAAATTGTTGATTAAAAGATGACTGTTAGTTTTTTTTTCGATATGTAACTCCGTTCCTGAATACGATGCATTCGCGAATTTTTTATCTCGTTCGGCTACGAAATTCTTTGAGGTCGAGTTACACACCGAGAGAGTCCTTATGTGAAATTTTTTAAGGTGAGAGGCCTACATGACTTGTCTAAATTTCTGACTAGGTGACACAACTTCTTTATTTTATTTCGCTAAATCACTTAATCAATAACGGTTTTTCCCCAGAGGTAAATAAAATAATAAAATATACTTAAATAGTTTATTCCGTCAGAAAATATTTAATAAACATACACTGTTTTAATGGAAAATTTGAATTAAAAGTGATAAATAATTAAAACTTAAATCATATTAAAAATGTAAACAAATTTTTTAAAATTTGTACCTGTTGCGATTGGAAATTTCAAAATTAATTGCATCTACACTACAAATGTATTATAACATAAATGTGATAAAATCTCAGATTAAATTAAAATCAGACTTTAATTAAATTTAAACAAAAATTAAATCGATGAACTTAATAAAAATTATTTCAATAAAATTAGCTTTGAAAAATGAAATGAAAATAAACCACTAAAAAAGAAAATTGTTTGGTTTATTAATTAAAATTCAACACTTAAAAAAAAACTTTTTATTCGAATAATTATGTAGAGACTTACTTTGAATAATCTCACAAGTTTCAATTTGAAGAGAACTTGATATGTTTCAAGTACTTTTTGATTGAAGGCATATTTCTTGGTAGTGATAAAAAGCAAATTGCACAAAGTAAATGCATCGAGATGTATTATGTTTTCATTATATAAGAAAAAAGAAAACATCCAAATCAGAACAAGAAAACAAATATAAATCTACTCAAATTTTTTAAAAATATATATTTCAATATTCAATTTTAAAATAACTCATTATTAAAAAATATTCATTAAATAGAACTTATTATTTTAAAGATGTAAAAAAATGCAATTAACTAGAACAAATTATTTCAATGATTAAAAAAAATCAATTTGGAATATTTTTGCTTGAGAAGTTTCAGTTCCAAATTGTAAACATTTGAAGCGACAAACCCGGTAATTATTGAAGTGAATGAACTACAGAAACTCAACGAAAATTGCTTGCGATCAATGTTCGTGAAGCGAATATGAATGTAATTCTTCAAAATCATTACACGAAAATTCAAAGAAATATTTTAATTATAATAACCCTACTTAAAAAAATGTTTCGTTGAAAATATTTTTCTTTGCAATAATAATATATAAATTAGCAGCAGATTAAAAACAGCCAATTTGTTTTAACTTTGATTAATTTAAATAACATAATATTAAAATAATTAAAAATAAAATAAAAAAGAAAATATAATTTTCTTCTAAATATATATTTTTTTAAAAAAGAGTTTGCTCATTAGATACAAAATTACAATAATTACATTGAGAAAAGAACAAAAGACAATTCTTTATAGACGATTGATGTTTCAGACCGTAAAAGAAACTGCTAGAAGAAATTGAACTTGAACTTTACAACGTTACTGTATTTAAAAGTATAAAACTTCTTAAGAAAACAATTCTAAAACACAAAACTTGGAATAATTCTTTTTTAAAATACAAGGCTGCAAATAATTAAGGCAAATAATAAAATAATAAGGCTTAAATAATTATATAATTTAAATACTATTAAATTCTATTAAATTAATTATTAATTATTCTATTTCTTTTCGAATGCAAATTTGTTTAAAGATTAAACAATTAAAATCTTTTTAATTTTTTGCACTCTCAGAGCTTTCTAGTTGAGATCGAACATTCTCTAAAAGAAATCAGATCCAAGAAAAATTTTTGAAAAATGATAAAATAGATGAAAATTGTAGCAAATAATTGAAATCATAAACGAATTGTTAAAAATTGAAGAAACTTTTAAATAATTTAAAATTTATTATTCTCAAAGCATGGATTAATTAAAATTTTAATCAATGAAATTTCAAATTAATTAAAGTTAGAAGAATTATAATATATAATTGTAATTGTACTTTTATTTATTTCAAATATATTCTGTAATTCTTTCAATTATTTTTTACAACTTTTTATTATTTTCTTCAATTTACAATTATTTCTATTAATTATTTTTTATTAAATTTTTTTTTATTATTTATCTGAAATTCTAGTTATTTTTTTAATTTACAATTATTTTCATCATTCTGCAATTATTTTCTTTTATTACAAATAAATGTTGTAATGTTTTCAATTACTTTTAACAAACTAAAATTATCAATATATAAATTTACATCAATTTTTAATTATTTTTATTACTTTGCAAATATTTTCTCAAATTTTTTAATACTTTCATTATTCTTCAATTAATTTTCAAGATTTTAAAATGTTTTTCTCAAATTTTATAATTATTCTTCAATTTTTAATTATTTTCACTATTCCTCAATTAAATCTCTAAATTTTCAATTATTTTTCTCATATTTTAATTACTTAATCAATTTTTAATTTTTTTTTCATTTGCAATGATTTTTACAATTTTTATATTTTTTTGAATATTTGTTAATTAATTCCGCAAATTTCAATTATTTATCTCAAATTTCCAGTATTTTTTTCAATAAATTTTCGATTATTTCTATAATGTAATTATTTTTCTGAATTTAAAATTCTTGAAATCATTTTGTAATAAGGTACTTTCTTTTACTTCACAATTATTCAGTATTTTTTTAAATTATTTTTCTAAAATTGCAATTAATATCTACAAATTCCAAGTATTTTTATCATTTTTCAAAAATTTTCTTCAATCATTTTAATTATTTTTCAATTGTCACCCTAAATTTTTTTTAATTTTAAATTCAAAATTTCCGCAAGTTTCAATTATTATCTTTAATTTTTTTCCAAATATTTTTCAATATTAAAACATATTTAATTAACATTAAAATATTAATTTCATGCTCCATCAATTTTTATTAAAAAAAACTAAATTATTAAATTTGTATTAATTGTTTTTAAATATTTTAATTGTATTTTTCAAGTATTTGAATGATGTTCTTCGATTTTTAATCAATTTCTTTTATATCAAGTATGTTTAGTAATTTTCTGATTTTTTTTTCTTAAATTTTCATAATTATCTTCAATTTTAAATTATTTTTACTATTCCTCAATTAAATTCTGAAATTTTCAATTATTTATCTAATTTTTTAATTATTTTTTTCGATTTTGATTTTTTTAAAAACTTTTTGCAAATATTTTCTCGAATTTTTTATTACTTTCATTATTTTTCAATTAATTTCCAATATTTTAAAATGTTTTTCTCAAATTTTATTAATATTCTTTAATTTTCAATTATTTTCACTATTCCTCAATTAAATCTCTAAATTTTCAATTATTTTTCTCATATTTTAATTACTTCGTCAATTTTTAATTGTTTTTTTCATTTGCAATGATTTTTATAATATTTATATTATTTTGAATATTTGTTGATTAATTCCGCAAATTTCAATTATTTATCTCAAATTTCCAGTATTTTTTTCAATAAATTTTCGATTATTTCTATAATGTTGTAATTATTTTCCTGAATTTAAAATTCTTGAAATCATTTTGTAATAAGAAACTTTCTTTTACTTCACATTTATTCAGTATTTTTTAAAATTATTTTTCTAAAATTGCAATTAATATAATAATTAATAATTTTCAAAAATTTTCTTCAGTGATTTTCATTATTTTTCAATTTTTCCCCTAAATTTTAAATTCAAAATTTCCGCAAGTTTCAATTATTATCTTTAATTTTTTTCCAAATAATTTTCAATATTAAAACATATTTAATTAATATTAAAATATTAATTTCATGCTCCATCAATTTTTATTTAAAAAACTAAATTATTAAATTTGTATTTATTGTTTTTAAATATTTTAATTGTATTTTTCAAGTATTTAAATGATATTCTTCGATTTTTAATCAATTTCTTTTATATCAAGTAAATTCTGTAATTTTCTGAATTTTTTTCTTAAATTTCCATAATTATCTTCAATTCTAAATTATGTTTACTATTCCTCAATTAAATTCTTAAATTTTCAATTATTTATCTCATTTTTAAATTATTTTTTTCGATTTTCATTTTTTTTAAACTTTTTGCAATTATTTTATCCACCTTTTAATTAGATATATTAATTATTTTTCAATTTATTAATTTCCTAAATTTCCATTTATTATCTCAAATCTAAGTTATCTCGTCCCCACTTTTCAATATTTTAATCAATTTTCAATTATTTTTCTCAAATTTCAATCAAGTTCGTCAATTCGTATTTTTTTTCAATTTGTAATGATCTAGCGTCGATCATGCGTGATTTTAGATTCAAGTAAAGTGGATACTTCACAAAGTATAAATACTCTGAGAGGAGGAAAGATTCAGCCACTCGTCTCTCGATTGACTAAGAATACAGTTTGTGGTTTCAAAAACTACATAAATACTCCAAAAGCTACAAGAATTATTTAAAGACTGCACTAATTATCCAAAATCTACACCAGTTATTAGAAAAAACTGAAAATATCATCCAAAAATTGAATCAGTTATAGAAAAAAAAAAAATACATCTGTCATCCAAAAACTGTATCAAAAAACTATAACCTTAATTCAAAAACTACATCAACTATAAATAAAATTCAAAAATCACCAAAAACCACAATTGTTCATTCATTATTAATAAAAACAATTCAATTATTTAAAAACTACTTCCCTCTTTCGAAAAAAACATTAATTGTTTACAAAAATAGTTCAAAATTACATTTTTAAAATTTCTAAATTCCCACTTGATTAGTGAACAAATTTCCCAAAAATCAAGAGAGGTTAATAACTTACGAAAAAAGATGAGAATCTCTTTATGGGAGAGTTTGTATCTTCTCCTGATTCTGATTCTGTCAACTTTTGGTGATCAAGATTTGCTGTCAACCAGGGTGAAAAGTATAAATCACCTGCCCAGGAAGATTTCTTTTAATCAAGGTATCAATTACTCGAGAGTGTTTGCCTGCAGTGAGCCTCAGCCTCGTGCTTACAATCTTCAAGATTTAATGGAAGGAGTGCATCTGAATATGGCCGAAAGTCCGAGTTATCCTGTTTACATAATTCTCAAAAGGTGCGACGTTCACACCGGATGTTGTCCCAGTTCTGACTTGAGTTGTTCGCCGGTGACAAGTTCCAATTACACCGAAGAAGTTGAGATAAAAATTGGCAGTGTTGGGACCAGAAACAACAAGAAAACTTGGATAAGAGTCCAGCATCACGGCAAGTGTGAATGTAGAATCACCAGTGTTAATGACCGGATTTGTCAAGAAAATCAGAGGCCGCTTATAGAAATTCTTTGACGTTTTATTTATCCAGAGATAAATAAAAAGTGATAAATACATGAAACAGTGTAAAAAGTGAATCAAAATGGCCTCCCGTTGATAAAATGCTTATTCAATTGTCAAAAATATATATAATTCTAATTCGAAGCTCAGTTAGTTCGTGGTCCGTGTAATATAATTCCTATTCAATGTTCAGAATAATATAATGCTAACTCAAAATTTTGTTTAAAATAATTAAAATTCAATATTGATAATTTGAATTTATCACTTGGTGAAAAGTTATGAATTAAAATTCAAGTTTAAATACAGAACATAATAAAATGTTAATTTAATTATGATATTATATAACACTTTTTCGTCTTTGGATGTAAAAATGATTTAAATTTTCCTGCTATAAATAATTTAATGCATGATATTTCTCATTATAAAACAATAAATTACGTAAAATGAAGTTCTTAAACTTCTATTATTATTCATTTACTAGATTAAATTTAATTTAAGATTTAAAACATATCTTACTAATTTTAAAATTTTATAACCTAAAATATTAAGATTTTAGACAAATCTTTAGAATTATTATTCAAGATTATTATAAACATTGTAAATGTTTGATATATAATGCTATCTCAAAATTACGTGTAATATAATTCAAATTCAAGTTTAAATACAACAAATAATAAAATTATAATTTAATCATGATATTATTTCCCGCTTTTTCGTCTTTAGATATAAAATTAATTTACTTTTTCCTGTTATTATGAATTATTTAATGTATGGAAATAATTAAAAACTGGAGAAAACAATTGAATATGATGAAAATAATTAAAAATTTAGGAAATTGAAAAAAAAACATTTTAAATAATGAAAAAAATTAAAAATTGAGAAAAATATTTGAAAAATGATAAAAATAATTAACAATTCCTAAAATTAATGGAAAATAATTAAAAAATTAAAAATTGGAGAAATTAATTGAAAAATTATGTTTAAAAATTAAAAATTGAAGTAAATAATAGAAAGTTTAAGAAATTAATTAAAAAATAATGAAAATAATTTAAAATTGGAGATTATGTTGAAAAATGAATAAAATAATTGAAAATTGGATAAAAAAGTGAAAAATAATAAAAATTATTAACAATTGATAATTATAATTAAAAAAATATAAACAAAATTAAAAATAAAGGCAAATAACTGAAAAATGAGTTTAAAAAATGAAAATTAAACAAAATACCTAATTGAAATTTGACATAAATAATTGGAAGTTTATGCCATTAATTGAAAAATAATGAAAATTATTTGAACATAGAAAAATTGATTTAAAAATGATAAAAACGATTAAAAATTCAAGAAAATAATTAAGCAACTTAAAAATGGGACAAATAATTGCAAAATGATAAAAATAATTAACAATTCATGAAATTGAAAAAAAACATTTTAAATAAGGAAAAAATTAAAAATTGAGACAAATAATTGAAAAATGATAAAAATAATTAACAATCCACAGAATTAACGGAAAATAATAAAAAATTAAAAATTGGAGAAATTAATTGAAAAATTATGTTTATAAATTGAAAATTGAAGTAAATAATTTATATTTGACATTAATAATTGAAAGTTTAAGAAATTAATTAAAAAATAATGAAAATAATTTAAAATTGGAGATTAGGTTGAAAAATGATTAAAATAATTGAAAATTGGAGAAAAAATTGAAAAATAATAAAAATTATTAACAATTGATAATTATAATTAAAAAAAATATAAACAAAATTAAAAACGAAGGCAAATAACTGAAAAATGAGTTTAAAAAATGAAAATTAAAGAAAATACCTAATTGAAATTTGACATAAATAATTGGAAGTTTATGCCATTAATTGAAAAATAATGAAAATTATTTGAACATAGAAAAATCGATTTAAAAATGATAAAAACGATTAAAAATCCAAGAAAATAATTAAGAAATTAAAAATTTTTTAAATGGGACAAATAATTGCAAAATGATAAAAATAATTAACAATTCATGAAAATTGTTTCAAAATTGTTTTTCAAATAAAAAAAATAAAAAAAACTTTTTAAATAATGAAAAAATTAAAAATTGAGACAAATATTTGAAAAATGATAAAAATAATTAACAATCCACAGAATTAACGGAAAATAATAAAAAATAAAAAATTGGAGAATTTAATTGAAAAATTATGTTTAAAAATTGAAAATTGAAGTAAATAATGGATATTTGACATAAATAATTGAAAGTTTAAGAAATTAATTTAAAAAGTAATGAAACTAATTTAAAATTGGAAATTATATTGAAAAATGATTAAAATAATTGAAAATTGGAGAAAAAATTGAAAAATAATAAAAATGATTAACAATTGATAATTATAATTAAAAAAATATAAACAAAATTAAAAACGAAGGCAAATAACTGAAAAATGAGGCAATTATTTGAAAAATGGTAAAATAAATGAAAAATCAGGGAATAGTGAAAATCTGACAAAAGTATTGAATATACTATTAATTATTAAATTTTTGATTACGTTAATCAAGTGAATAAGAGAATATAATAATTGTAATTTAAAGAAATTATTTTTCAATTTATGTAAATAATTGATAAATGAAAAATGAAACTGAAAATAAATTAGAATAATTTTAATAAATAAAATAAAGATTCTAATTTATTATTGAGGAAAAAAATGTAACAGTAAAAAATATAGGTAATTGAAAAGAATATAATTATATGTAATTTATTAAAAATGAGCTTTAAAATTGGGGAAAAAATTGAAAAATAATTAAAATAATGATTAAAAATTAAGAAAATAATTTAAAAATATTTTAAAAAGTTGATGATTATTGTAAATAATTGAAATGACAAAAAAATAATTAAAATTTCAAAAGGATAATTGATTTAGTAAATTTTACTCTTGCTTAAAAGTTTCTTAATCTTTTCAATTTTTTAATATATATTAAAAAATTTAGATCTTATTTTACAAAGTTTTTTTTATGATTTTTGAAAAAGGAGTCATTTTTAAGAGTTTAAAATACAAAAATTTCAATGCTTTAAAGTGTAGAATAAAAAAAATGCAGTAATAATTTTTCAACATGATATGTAATAGAGGGGGGGGGGGGGGGGCCAAGAAAATGTAACGTAATTTTAAAGGGGGGTTGACAAATATGTGACAAGTTGCAACAAGAGGGTGTGGGGGGGGGGGCGAAAAAAGGAAAAAAAGATGTAAAGTAATTTATGGACGGCCCCAAATATCATTAATTAAATTATTGATAATAATTGGAAAATATTTATTGTACGTAAACTTGAATTTCAATTATTTTAAACAAAACTTTGAGTTAGCATTATATTATTCTGAACATTGAATAGGAATCATATTACACGGAGCACGAACTAGCTTCATATTGAACTGAGCTTCGAATTAAAATTATATATTTTTGACAATTGAATAGGCATTTTATCAACGGGAGGCGTCAACTTGAAAAATTGGTGTTGTGATTTAGAAGCAAGTGATTGGTAATCTAGTATAGAAAATAAATCTTACTTTTGTGATCCAGGTTGATTTCCCAGGTCGAGATCTGTGAAATAAAGAGCAACAGAGTTTAAAGTATAAAAACAGAGTGCTAAAAAAATCCAAGGTAGTAGAAATTGATATGTTACGGAAATTCCGAGCGTTGAGAATCATTGACATTAAATCAAGCTAGCTTTTACAAAACCAAAGTCCAGACGTTCTTGACATGAAATTGCTTTTCAAAAAGAATGGGCTTGGACTGTTTAAATGTGTTCGAGGAAGATATTTGGCAAAGTGCCCAGTGAATCTCTTTGCGGCGCCAGTAAATCGAATCATCAAGAGTCAGCTTATCACGCAGGAACATTTTCTTGTAGCCTCCTCATCTGCTAAGGGAAGAAAGTGACTTTTTTAAAAAAAAAAAACCATAGAGCGGAGTATTCTGAAACTAAAATAAATTCAGAACATTGCGTTAAATATTTGTGATAATACTGAAACCCTAGCGTAAGACAAAACAGTATTTTTTGCATTATTAAATTAGCATTAAACATAGCAATTTTCATTGTATATCTAGTCACATAAACTTGTCTTAAAATGATTAAAATTTGTAAATATAATGCAAGCTTAAATCCTTGATCTTGAATCACTCCAAGAATACTTTTAAATCCTCGAGTGATAAGTGATTTAGAGATCTGAGATTAGCTTTTCTCAGAAGTTGTGTGGGGATTTCTGAAACAGTGTTAGAAATAAAAAAAAACCTCAAGAACTCATCTTAAATATTTTATTCCATACTTTCAGTTACAGAAATAGTTTAATGAATGAAATCGCAATAATGAATCAAACTCGTCAATATCGAATAATCACATACACGCTTCAATCAAATGTCGGATTTTTCGATTTATAAAACAAAATTAGTAACTGAAGATATATTTAACGTAATTAGTTCACCGAAAATTAAAACGACCAATATATTACAGAGGAAAAACTAGGTTTATAAAATCCAATATCAGCCTACAATAAACTTTCTCAAATCGAGCCCAGAAATTAGAAAGAGACGATAAGGGATATCAACGCACTTTTTCGGAATGTCGTGAAAATCTTACAATATCAAACTATTATTAGTCTTTCTTTTTTTTCGCATATTACTTACAATTAAGCGCAAGATACATTTCACAGACAGACAGTTTTTTTTTTAATAATTCAAATGTTTCTAAACCAATCAGTATAATATTTATTTCAAAGATATTTATTCGTGGGTTTAAATACTCTTGGAAGCTTGTATGAGACTTAAATTATTCATAGTTTACATTAAATGTTTTCGTATTCAATGTTTGACATTTAAAAAAAAAAAACGTTTTTTTTTGCAAATTTTTAACTATAGCCACTATAGGGATATTTTCCACGTATACGCCTTCCCCTAGCTCCTCGTCCTCTTACTGCTGTTCCCTCGCTGACGCCTCGTGGTAAGTGACCACGCATCATGCCTGGCCCTGAATTTTGTCCTTAAATGAAATACAAATTTTAAGACCTCCAGGGATCCATTTAAAAAGAAAAGAAAAAAAAGAAACGCGACAAATTATTACATTGACGATTATGAAAAGCAAGATAATAAAGTGCAATTTTAATAGAAATCAAGATAAAATGACATGACAAACTCTTGAAACTATAAATATTTATTGCGAAAAAAATAAATATGAAAATGTACTTTTTTCAATTTTTAGGTCTTCAGAATGTTATTCAAGTATTTGTTTGTGTTTATTTCTTTATATTTCAACATTTTTTTCTATTTAAAAAATAATTCTTTTGATATACTTTTTTAATATATTTTTTAATGCTACACTTTAGTAATTATTAATATATTACTCATATTTCATTTCATAAAAAATTAAAACTTTGAGACATCTAAATTATCAGATAATAACTGGATAATTGTAGATAAGCACTAGATAATTCTTTTTTATCTTCCTGAGTAAGAAATTGAAAAAATCCAACAGTTTTTTTTTTAGCTTTTTATAGAAATTTGAGATCAGTATCATTAAGAAAGAAAAAAAATTAAAGAAAACTGTTATATTTGGCATTAGATGAAAATTAAATTATTATATTTTGTAAAATACAAAAATTGTATACTTTGCAAAATGTACAAATTTGGAAAACTTTACAAATTCAAATCGCACAAAATTTTGGACGAATTTCTAAATTTTAGAAAATAATAATAACTTTATTATCGTGTGACACAAAATATAAGTTTCATAAACTGTAAAATCTAAATTTTAACTTTCTTTTGTGTCAATGTTACTGATTCGAAATTTGAATCTACCTAATTAGCAATAGAAATATAAAACTAAACTCCGAATATAATATATTTACATTCACGTAAAGAACGAAACAAATTATTAAAAATCACGAATTTCTCTCATTAAAAAAAAAGTGTACCCACAGAGAGAAGCTTTTACATAAATAAATATCTAACTGCGCTCGCTTGTTTACTTCTTAAATCCTCATTAATTTGTTAAAATGCATTTTATTAAAAAAATGGCGCGAGATGATTTTAAAAATCGTATTTAACAAGTTTTTAATTCTAGTGTTTTTAAAGAATAATAGCAACAGAAAGTGATAAAAGTTAGTACGATTACAGTAAAAAAAAAGGAAAAAAATAGAAATAAACGAAAATTGTTGTTTATCAAATTTTTATCAATTAAACTTATTTTGCATAACGTGTCGAAATCGTAACTTTTTAAAAATGGTGTAAACAAGTTTCATTATTAGACGATAACAATTTTTTTACACGTAAAAATCGTTATATTTTACAATTAAAATTAATTTTACTGATTGTAAAAGTAAAATTATTCTAAAAAACAGTTTAGCAAATTTTATTGAATTTAACCAAACTTCTCTAAAATTCCAAATAATTTCACTTTCAATCAATGAAAATACAACATTCGTAAAAATTGTAACATAAATGTTCCCACACATATTCAAAATTTTACTTTTATCTAATAAATTTCCAACATTTACCCAAATGGTTAACAAAAAACCAATTTTCACATTCTGTACAAAACAATCTTCCTTTTAACGAATAAAATCTGTAAAAACAATTTTCATTGATTTCTGTTTTTCAAAGTAGCAATAATTCAGCGATAGTAAATTTCTAAGAAAGAGAGACATTCTCATGCATTAATTGAAAGAACTAATGAATGATTCTGTTAATTATGAAATTACTTTTTTCTAAAAATGAACAAACACCAAAAATGAATGAGCGAAGAGTATGATTATCTATCTTATTTTGTTTGCCATAGTTAAATTGTACCTGAGGATCCTCCAAAACTGTAAGCTAAGAAAGTAAACAAGCTTTACAAAATACAATATTGACAGAACCTTTGCACCATTTTTTTTAAAAATAAAACTTCTAATATTACCGCAGTATTGATAATATCGACTCGCGAAACGCTTTTAAATTAATCTGAAAACTTTATCGTTGGGAACTCTCACCCCTATTCGAGTGACTGTCGTTCCAGATGATGGGAGTTGGTCTGGAACCGCGTCCAGAACGAAAAGGTGCTCTTGCCGCTCTTCTTGCAGTTCCTCCTCTTGGTGGTGGAGATGAACCTGCAACAATTCCAGCTCCAGCAGCAGCTGCAGCAGCAGCCATAGCTCGTTGCCGAGTATTGACCGATGGTGATGCTTCAGCTTCACGATTTTCTTCTTTTGAGCCTTCTTCGACAATCTCTAAGCCAGCTTCTTCGGAAGCATCAACTCCAGCGTCTACATTGTCATCGTCAGCGGCTCCAGAACCAGAAGCACCGGCTTCTTCAGTTTGTTTCTCAGCCTCGGAACCAACAGCTAAAAAGTATTTTTAGTTTTATTCTATTGAACATTATTCAATTACTAGCAAAATAAAACGCGCGCAAGCGCGCGATTAGTTTTTCATACATTTTGAAAATTATAAAATAGGTACTATTATAAATATAAAAAATCGGTAAATACTATTTATCTAATAAGAAGAAATAAATATTTTAAATATAATATTTAAAAATCAAATCATATAAATAAAATAAATATTTATTTAGGACAAAATTTATAATATTTTAGAATTAAAAAGAATAGCAAAAAATAATTGAAATTAAACAAAATAATTGCAAATTAATTGAAAAAAAAAAATGAAATCAATTAAAAATTGGGGAAACTAATTTAAACAATCATAAAAATGTTTTAAACACAAAGAAAATAATTCAAATTTGAGAAAAATACTTGAGAAACTTAAAAGTAACTTAAAACAAAATTACAGGGTGTCTACTAATTTCGTCCCACAAAATTCCCGGTCATTTCCCGGTTTTTGGTCCTATTTTTCCCGGTTTTTTCTCTTGTTAACTTAAAATTTATTTTAAATATAAATAGACCTACAAATGGCTACAAAAATTGAATATAACAGTTGATAATTGAAGAAAATAAATGAAATTCAAAGAAAATAATTGAGAATTGAAGAATTAAATATTAAACTTTACAAAAAATAATAATTAATAATATTAAATTCAAAGAATATAATTAAAAAATGGTCAACTAGATAGAAAATAAAAAAAAAAAAAATTTTAAATTTAAGTTAATAATTCAAAATTGAAGAAATAAATTGAAAATTAAATAATCAAATTGAAATCAGAAAAACACAGAATTATTGAATATTAAAAAAAAACAATTGAAAATTGAGAAATAAAATTGAAATTCGAATACAATAATTGAGAATTAAAGAAAATTACTGAACAATTAGATTGAAGGAGGTTTTGAAACATGAAATAAATAACTGATAACTGAAAAAAAATAATTGAAAAAAGTCGAGATTACTGAATACTGAAACAAACAGTTGAAAATTGAACAAAATAATAATTAAAAATTTAAGGAAATTATTCAAAATTAAAGAAAATAATTTAAAAAATTGAAGAAAGTACTTAAAAATTAAATACTCGATATTTCGATAAATCGACGGAAATAATTGCGAATTGATGAAAATAATTTAAAAATTCTCAATTTAAATAAAAATTGAAAGAAAAACATAATTTAAAAAAGCTGAGAATTCTTAAATATTGAAGAAAATTGAGAAGAAATTGAGAAACTGAAAGAATTATGAAAAAATAATTGGAAATTGAAGAAAATAATTGAAATTTAAGAAAAAAAAATTGGAATTTGAAGAAAATAATTGAGAATTTAAAAAAAATCATTGTAAAAAGCCTAGAGTTATTGAATATTAACAAACAAAAAAAATTGAAAATTAAAGAATGGAATTGAATGTCGAAAATTATAATTGAGAATTAAAGAAAATAATTCAAGAATTGAACAATGGGATTGAAAGTAGAAGAAAATAAGTGATAATTTAAGAAAAAAGAAATTGAACAACCCAGCAATTATAGAATTTGAAGAAAACAATAAAAAATAAAGAATGTTATTGTAATTTGAAGAAATTAATTAAAAATTGTAGAAAATAATTGGAAATTGAGGAAAATGTGATTTTATGAAAATTGTTGAATAATAATTGATGAATTGAATTCAAGTTTCAAAAACATAATTGATAATTGAAAAAAAAAAATTAAAAAAAGCCGAGAATTATCGATTATAGAAGAAAATAATTGAAAAATGGAGGAGTTATTGAGATGTGAAATAAATAAATGATAATTGAAAAAAATATTTGAAAAAAGTCGAGAATTATTGAATATTAAATTAAATAATTAAAAATTGAAGAAAATAATTGAAAATTGAATCAAATAATTGTCAGTTCAAAAAAATAATTTATAGTTGAAGAAAATAATTAAAAATTGATTAAAATAATTGAAAATCGTAGAAAATATTTCAGAATTAAATAAATTAATTAGAAATTGATGAAAATAACTGAAAATTGAAGAAAATAATTGGCAATTGAAGAAAATAGTAGAAAAATCGAAGAAAATAATTGAGAAATGAATTTGAATGATAATGAAGAAATAATTTTAAATTAATGAAAATAATTCCAAATGAAAGAAAATAATTAAGAATTGTAGAAAATAATTGGAAGTTGAAGAAAATAATTGAAAATTAAAAAGAATTTATTATCCCAGAAAAAAAATTCCCGGTTTGACGGAAAATTCCCGGTTTTTCCCGGTCAATTTAAATTCCCGGTTAGTAGACACCCTGAAAATTGAATAATGAAAAATCAGAGAAAATAATTGAAAATTGAAAAAACATGGTTAGAAATTGTGATAAATAAATTAAAATTAAAAAAAAATAATTAAAATTTGAGAAAATAATTAAACAAATTACATAAAATATTTTAAATAAAGGAAAGTTAAACAAAATCTGAGAAAAATACTTAAAACTTTCAGAAGTTCATTGAAAAAAAAAGAAAATAATTAAAAATTAGAGAAAATTAATGAAAAAAGATAAAAATAATTTAAAATTGAACAGAACAAGTTTTAATTAAAGAGAAATAAGTAAAAACTTTTTGGCAATTATAAAAAAGAACGAGAAAAAGAACGAAAGTAATTGAAAATTGAAGAAAATAATATAAATAATGAAAGAATTGAAAAGTCAGATAAATAGTAAACAATTTTTGAAATTATGAAACAAATGTAAAGAATTAAAAATTTAAGAAAATAAATTTTGGAAAATAATTGAAAAATGTTTTTAAATTTTAAAACTTGACGAAAATAATTAAAATATGATACAAACAATGATAAGTTGTAAAAAATAAATGACATTTAAGTGTGATAATTGAAAAAACTACAGAATTTTTTTTAAATAAAGAAAAAATAATTAAAATTTGAAAATAATACATGAAGATCTTAGAAATCAATTAAAACAAAATAACTAAAAATTGGAGAAAAGAATTGCAGAAATAAGCTAAAAGTAATTAAAATTTACGATAATTAATAAACAAAATTTGAAATTATAAAAACAAATAAAAATAATTAAAAATTGAAGAAAACAATTGGAATTTTAGAAAAATTCTTAAAAATCTTAGAAAATAATTTTAGAAATTGAGAATGACTAAAAATTGGACAAAAGACTGGAAGAATGCTAAAAATAATTGAAATTTACGATAATTAATAAAGTTTTTTGGAAATCATGAAAACAAATAAAAATAATTAAAAATTAAAGAGAATAATAGTAATTTGAGAAAAATACTTTAAAAAAATTTAGAAATTAATTTTAAAAAATGAGAAAAACTAAAAATTGGAGATAAGTCTGGAATAATTAGAAATTTAAGAAAATATTTAATTTTTCAGAAAAATACTTAAAAATCTTAGAAAATAATTTTAGAAAAAGAGAATAATAATTAACAATCGAGCAAAATAATTGAAAAATGATAAAATTAATTCAAAATTGAAAAAAATAATTGAAATATGCTGAAAATAATTTAAGATTGAGAAAGAAAATTGAATTATGATGAAAATAATTTAAATATAAAAAATTGAAAACATTCAATAAAATTTGAGAGAAATAACTGGAAAGATCATAGAGAAAAATCATCAGAAAAAATTACCATCTTATTGATGTCGACTCTCAATTACCAGGATGGCCACTTTTTTTTATGAAATTAAATTCCCGGTCACAAATTATCCGAAATTCGCCTTTATATTTAAAATATAACTTTATAGTTAAATCTACACATTCCAGGCTTCACAGTGACAATGAAAAATATTTTAGGGGAAATAGGGGACTAAATATACAAAAAAAGGAGACTTTTAGGGTACTTTAAAATTTTTAATAAAGATAAATGAATTATTTACAGTAGAACCTCGATTTTATTTGGGTAGGACAAAATTACAATGTTGTAGGATAAAAAAAATATAATTACAGAATTTTCAAATTAATCAAAAAAACAAAAAGGGAAAAGAACTGCAAATTATGGAAAGTAATTTAAAACTGATAAATAATAATTCAAAATTATAGAAAATGAATGCAGAACTTCAGAAATAGTTGAAAAATAATAAAAGTAATTGACAATAATTGAAGAACATAAGTGACAAATAAAAAAATTAAGTTGAAAGAGTATTTATATGAACTAAGAGAAAATAATTGAAAAAGATAAAATTAATGGTAAATTAAAAAAAAAATTGAAAATTTAAGTAATTAATTAAAAAATAATGAACATAATTAAAAATTGGAAAAAAACAATTAAAAAAAATTATAAAACTAATCAAAACTAAAAGAAAAAGTTCAAATTTGAGATGAATAATTGAAGATTTAATAAATCAATTTAAAAAGTTAAAAATTGTTTCTACAATTGCAAAATTATAGGAACAACTGAAAATTGAAGACAATAATTGAAAATTGAAAAAATTAATTTAAAAAAGATGAGTATAATTGAAAAAAAAATCAAAATTGACGAAAACAATCGAGAATTGAGAAAAATAATTAAAATTTTAGGAAACTAATAAAAAATGATTAAGGTCATTTAAAAACGAAAAAACTAATGAGGAAGTTATAAAACTAATAAATAAATAATAATAAATTAATAATTGAAAACAAAGAATTGAAATTTAAGATTAATAAATGAAGACTAAAGTAAATCAAACTGAAAATAAGTTTAAAAATTAAAAATTGAAGACAGTAATTTAAAATTAAAAAAATATTTGAATTAAAAAAAAACAATCGAGATTTGAAAAGAATAATTGAAAAAATATAAAACTAATGGTAAATTAAAAATTGGAAAAAAACCATTAAAAATATTATAAAACTAATCAAAATTAAAAAAAGAGTTGAAATTTGAGATAAATAATTGAAGATTTAATAAATCAATTTAAAAATAATTAAAACAATTAAAAATTGTTCCTACAATTGCAAAGTTATAGAAACAACTGAAAATTGAAGACAATAATTGAAAATTGAAGAAAATGATTGAAAATTGAAGAAATTAGTTTAAAAATGATGATAATTGAAAAAAAATTCATAATTGATGAAAACAATCAAGAATTGAGAAAAATAATTTAAAATTTAGGAAACTAATTAAGAAATGATTAAGGTCATTTAAAAACGAAGAAATCAATGAGAATGTTATAAAACAAATTAATCATTGAAAACAAAGAATTAAAATTTAAGATTAATAAATGAAGACTAAGTAGGTAAATCAAACTGAAAATAATTTTTAAAATTAAAAATTGAAGAAAAAAAATTGCAATATTATAGAAATAATTGAAAATTAAATAAAACAATCGAAAATTGAGAAGAATAATTGAAAAATGGTAAAAATAATGATTAATTTTTTAAAATAATTGAAATTTGAGATAAATAATTGAATATTTAGGAAATTAATTACAAAATACCGAAAGTAATTGTAAATTTGAAAAAAATAATTTAAAATTTTAAAATTTATTAACAATTTTTTTAGTTAATTGAAATTTGAAATAAATAATTAAAGGTTTAGTAAATCAGTTAAAAAATAATGGAAGCATTTATAATTTGGTGAATAAAATTGGAAAATTAAAGAAATCAATTTAAAAATGATGGAAATATTTGAAAAGTAATACAAATTACTGAAATTTGAGATAAATAAATAAAAAAATGTAGAAAGTGTATGAAAAAATACTTTTAAAAACTAAAAATTGGAGAAAATATTTTCAAAGTTATAGAAATAATTGAAAGTTTAAGAAAATAAATAAAATTTATGAAAAAAAAGTGATAAAATTACAAACAATTTTTGAAATTTAATAAAATAAGTAACTCTAAAATGTAAACATAATGAAAAAATGATGAAAAAAAATTGCAAGTTTTGGAAATCAATTGAATAAAATAATTGAAATTTGATGAAAATAATTGACAGTTTATGAAATTAGTCAAATAATAATACAAATAAGTATGAATGGTAGGAAAAAATTAAGAAATAATGATAAACATAATTGTAAATTGAAGAATAGAATTGGAATTTGAGTTGAAGGATTGAAAATTCAGAAAACCTATTGAAATATAATTTAATAAATGAAAAATTGGAGAAAATAATTTTAAAATGATAGAAATAATTGAAGATTGAAAAAATATTAAAAATTTAAAGAAGATTGAAAATAATTGAAAATCTCTAGATACCTTGACTTTAAATATACTTTCGTGAAAAATAGGGGATTTTAGGGCCATTTAAAATACATTTTTGCAATTTCAAATAATAAAAATTAGGAAATTGAAGAATATAATAAAAAAATGACGAAAATAATTGACAATTGAAAACAAAATTCGAAAAATGACTAGATTAATAGGCAATTAGAAAAATAATTGAAAAAATCAAATAAGAAATACACTGAAGCTTCACTTATTTTAACCCGGTCTACGTAAATCCATGACAAAAGTCGACCTTCTTTTAACTTCCATGTACGTATAGAGAACTTCTCTGATTGGCTGACCAAATTCGCAGCAACCAATGAAAATGTTAGTTAGTTTTGATTGGCCGACAAGTTAAAATAAATGAGACTTCGAACTGTTAAAATAAATGCGACTTCAAATAAGCGAGACTTTAAATAAGCGAAGTTGCAGTTTATTAAATCTGAAGAAAATAATTGCAAATTGAAAAATTAAGAAAATGATAGGAATAATTGTTGGAAATAATTCCACATTTAACAACTGCATTGAAAATCGAAAAAAAATTAATTAAAATTGAAAAAAATAATTGAAAATCGAAGAAAGCAATTAAAAATTGCAGAATGGAATTGAAATTTAAAGAATATACTTAAAAATTAAAAAAAAGTAATTGAAAAAAGCCGAGAACTAATGAATATAGAAGAAAACAATTGAAAACTGAAGAACGGAAATTAAAATTGAAGAATGGAATTAAAAATTAAAAAAAATAATTGATTAATAATTAATTGTATTCAAGTTAAAGAAACTTAATGATAATCGGAAAAGTAATAGCAAAAGGCGATAATTTTTTTAATATTAAAGAAAGTAATTGAAAATTGCAAAGAAAAGATTTGAGAATTAAAGAGAATTGAATCTAGAATTGAATAATTGAATAGAAATTTTAAAACAATTTTTATGAATGAAAAAAAGAATCGAAAAAATCAGAGAATTATTGAATATTGAGGAATTAATTGAAAATCGAAAAAATTACTGAAAATTATTAATTAAATTATTAATTAAATTATTGAAAATATTTAAGAATTGAAGAAAATAATTAAAATTGAAGAAATAAATTGGAAATTAAAGAATTTAATGGAAGTTTCAAGAAAATAATTTATAATTAAAAGAAAAATTACAATATGATGAAAATAATTAAATATTGACGAAAAAAATTAACAATAAAAAAAAAGCCAGGTGAAAATTATGTCCATTTCATGGACATTTCGCTTCCAAGTAAGCAAAATAACTTGCTTGCTCATAGAGAGAGCAGTAAATTAACAATATAAAAGTTAATTCGAGAAGTTATTAAAAATAAAAAATGTTTAATGCAAAAAAAAAATATATTTTATGAATTTTTGATCAATTATAAAAGTTATATATAGGTCAATCGAGTCGTTTTGAGATAAGGAATTTGATTTTTGTATTCATTAAGTTGTATTTTCAGCATGAAAATTTTTTTGGCAAAAAACGATTTTTTTCGATGAAAAAAGGTGCTCAAAAAAATTTGATTGGGTATTTTCAAAAATCCCTGTGTCCAAATTTAGATATTCATGAGCCTAATAAGTCATTCAAATTTTATTGGAATCCGTTGAAGCGTTCTCGAGATATTTTGTACACAAAAAACGCTATACACACACACACACACACACACATCTGGACATTACATGAAAATAAGTCGATTTACACTATTTTTGGAAAATCGAAAATCTTAACGTTCACAAAGCTTCCTCCATGAGAAAGGAAAATAATTAACAATGGAAAAAAAATTCGAAAAATGGTGAGAATGATCGTCATTCGAACAAAAAATGTTTTAAAATTAATGAATAATCATAAAATTGAAGGAGAATAATAGGGGAAAGGTGGGTAATTAGGCGCACATATTGAAAATCGTTAATTAATTTGACAATTCTTATATTATTCTTGCTGAAATAAGTAAAAATCATTAGTTCAATATTTAAATTAACTTTCAGTATAGCAGAAGTTGTATTAAATATTAATTAAAAGTGTTAATTATATGTTTTAAAAAAAAGAATACCTGCTTCAAGTTACCTGACCATGTCGACTAATATGGCGCACAAATTATATTATTAATAATATTATAATTCTAATATTTAATGAAAATTATTGTAATACTTAAGTGATTATAGGTTTTGATTAAAAAAAGTGTTCTATATATTTACATGAATTTTAAACTGTTTAATAACATTCAAATGACGTTTGTAGAGTATCGAAAAGGGTTACGATGATTATCACTTATTTTTAACTGAAAGAACAGTTGTTATAAATGATAAATATAAATGAACTATTATTATTTTAGTATTTTTTAAATAAAACAAATTCATTTCTGCAACATATTTTTTATATTTACTTTCTTTTTCCCTTAAAAATAACGTGCGCCATATTAGTCGCTCTTAGAAAGACTAGAAAGAATTCTTTTTTTACTTATAATTTATAAAAATTTCATTATGAATAGAACATTAAAGCATTTACAATACTTCTGAGTACGTTATTAATTTGCTGTTTTTGTTTCAATCATTCATAACCCAAAAATTGCAAAAACTAACTTTTCCTTATAAAATCAAAATTATACTTTAAAATGCGCAATTTTTTTAATCATATGTTTTGGAATAGATAAATATTTTAAATTTTACTTTTAATTTTTTTCTAGAATACGTTATTTTCTCTAAATGATCGTGCGCCGAATTAGCCGCTTCTCCCCTAAATTGTCAATTGAAAACTGATGAAAATTATGCAAAAAATTGTAGAAAATAAATTAAAATTGAAAAATTGCATTGAAATTTCAAGAAAATAATTGATAATTGAGAAAAATGCGAGAATTATTGAATATTGAAGAAAATAATTGAAAAACGAAGAATGCAATTGAAAATTAGAAAAATAAATTGAAGATTTAAGAAATAGATTGAAATTTTAATAAAATAATTGAGAAATGAGGAAAATAATTAACAATCGAAAGAAAAATTCCAAAACTGGCGAGAATATCGACAACAGAACAAAAGAATTAAACAAAATTAGAGAATAATTATAAAATTTAAAGAGAATAATTGTTTATTGAAAACTGTTAAAAATTATAGATTTATTTATTAATGAAATTAAAATTATTTGAACTGATATTTATAAATTTAAATCAATTCATTTTTTAAAAAGCATCTGATTTAAAACAAAAAATATCTATGTGCCAAACTTCAGGTATCAACAACAAAAAAATGAATCAAGGAATGAAAGAACTTACGGATTATGATTAGTATGTATTAGTAGTATTATTATTATTATTATAGATTGGTGATAAATGAAAAAAAATTGATTTTCGATAAAATTTCTCATAAAATTTTTTTTTTTTATTTGCAATTCCATCAAACCCAGGAAAAATTCCATTAAAGGTCACTACAAAATTTTACAAAAAAAGACTTAAATCTAAAAAAGGAAAAAATAATAATACCCTAGTAATATCTAATACATTGTCTATCGTTGGTTATGAACTCTCGAAGAGCGTTTTTAACAGTAGTTAAACTTTTAAGTCCACGAAGAAATTCCTGGTTTAGTAACAAATTTTCGGTCATTTCCCGGTCAAGTGGCCACCCTGTTTACTTATATACAATATTTTTTCTTAAAAATTAATCTGTGTGTCCAGCGAATTTTGAAAAAACAATTCAATAACTTTTTAAGGTTTTCAAGGTCTAAAATAAATAATAAGTATCAGAGTCCGCTTTTTAATCATTGTAATATTGGCCAAATATGAGTACTTTTAATCTGAAGAAGACAATTAGAAAATTTAAAGGAAATAATTGTAATTAAAGAAAATAATTGAACGATAACGGAAACAGAAGAAAATTAAGAAAATAGTTAAAAATAAAGTAGAAGCTAAAATATGATTGAAGCTTGAAGAAAATGAATTGAAAATTAAAAAAACTTGGAAAATAACGAGAATGAAAGAAAATAATTAAAAATTGAAACATTAAAAATCTTCATAGAAACATGAAGAAAATAGTTGACAAATTTATTTAAAAAACAATTGAGAATCGAAGAATAATCGATGTAAAAAAATTGAAAAATACAATATTGAAATTTAAAAAAAAAAAAAAAAAATTGAATAAAATTGAAACAAACCAAAAAATAATATTTAAGAATATAATTGAAATTTGGAGGAAACAATCAAACACGGAAAAAATGAATTGAAGAAGGAAGAAAATAATTAAAACGTGACGAAGCTAGTTAAAAGATAATATAAATAATTTTGCATTAACTAATTTAATTGTAAATCAGAGAAAATATTTTAAAAATTAAAGAAAATAATTGATAAATGACGAAAGAAATTGAAAGACAATAATTGAATAGATAATGACAATAAATAAAGACGTAAATTTAACATTGAATACATTAATTAAAAAATGATAGAGAAATATTTTTAAAATTTAACAAAATAATGGAAAATGGAGTAATCAATTAAAAATTGATGAAAACAATTGAAAAATTCAAAAACCTTGTTCTAAATTGTAAAAAATAAGTAAAAATTAGAAAAGTGCATATTTGAAACAGAAAAAAATAAACAAAAATTAAAGATACTAATTGAAAATTGAATAAAATCATTTACAAAATTAAACAACAAATTTATTTAATTCAAAATTGACAGTTCAAGGAAATAAATAAAAATTCGTTAAAATAAGCGACACAAAAAAACAATACCAGGGTTGCCACAAGTATTTTATTATAATTTTCCCTGACCTTTTTTGAGTTCTTGAAACTAATTTTTTGTATATTTACTGTAAAACTGTAAAAGATAATTATTTTTCTGATTGCAAATATTAATTATTTTTAGTAATGTTTAAAATATGATTTCCAAAAATTTATTTAGTAAATTTTTATACTTAGTAAATTTCACAAAAATACAAATTTTCATCCATTTTAGAGAGTTTTTCATTTTTTCAGTACTTTTGATGAAAATCCCTGACTTTTCCTGAATTCTCTGACCTGTAGCAACCCTGAATACAATTTTATATATAAAAAAAAGGAATACAAAAACTGAAAATAGGTATAAAAATAAATCATTCATATACAAAATTTAGAAATCGAAGCATTTAAATAAAAAAACATTTGATAAATAATGATAATAATTAAACAATATTCTAAAAGAAATTGAATCTTGATAATATTCAATGAAAAAATTGACGAATATAATTTAAATTCGAAAGAAAAGTGAAAAATGATGAAAAAAATTAAAAATTTATGCAACAATAAATTAATAATTAAAAAACATTAATATTAAAAAATAATTGAAAAATTTGAAAGATACATATAATTGGACATTGACGAAGAAAATTGAAAAACTGAAAAATATAATTGGAATTTGAATAATCAATTTTAAGTTGACGAATACAATTGAGCGTTGAAGAAAATAATTGAAGACTCAGGAAAGAATCTAAATCTTAAATGATTTAAGAACATATTAGAAAAGTCAAGAAACTAACTGAAATTTGGGACAAATAATTGAAAATCGTAAAACGCTAGTGGAAAAATTGACAAATTCAATTTGTATTTCAAGAAAATAAAAAATTGAATGAAATGATTGAAGCAATAAACCAGTATACCTAATATTTTTAATATTAAAAAAAAATTAAAAGAGACGATAGGAATTGGAAATATTAAAGATGTAATTGAAATTTTCAGAAAAGAATTGAGATTTTTTAAAAATAAATTGAAAAAAGAAGAAATTAGTTTTAAAATCACGAAGTTCAATTAAAAAGTAAATAATATAGTTAAACAATCTTAGAGTTCTTTTTATTAAATGAAATCACAAAATGTCTCAATTAAAATCGAAACAGCATTGGAAATAAATCAATTTTAATAGGCATTTATCAACACAAAATTTATCAACACATAAAAATACTAAAAATAATAATTGAACAGTGATGGTGGTAAACATTTTTAAATTAATCCAAATTTATTACAGTTGAAGCCTGGAATTATTAAATTTTTATTCCATAAATATTCTAACCTATTGATGTTTGAATAAACTGAAGTTTTTATAAATTAGAAAAAAAGGTAATATAATTTCAAATAAGTGAAAACAGATGAATAAGTGATAATAACCTATGATTCTTATTGTAATTCAAGGATTTGTTTTAAAATTCAAGATTTGCAAGATCGCTGGACACGTTGCTACTGAATATTAATAATAATTCAAAAGAGAGTAATTACAAAAGAATTATTTAAACACTCACTTTCCATTGGTGAAACATTCTCAGAGTCTGCAACTGATTCAGTTTGGGAATTAGTTTGTTCTTCAGAAACAAGCCTACTGCTAGGAAGAGAAGCGTCCTCGTTACTATCGATAGTAGTTGGTGCTCTTTCTAAAGTCATTGACATGGATGCTTCTTGCTCTTCTGAAGGCTCACCACTTGTCTGCAACAATATATAATTAAATCGTTAAATTCATTAATACATCAAAAATGAAAACTTCTATCAAATAAATAAATTTTACAAATAAATAATTTAAGTTTAAACAAAACTAACAGAATTTTGTTTGAAAACAAATACCTGTTTTCTAATTAAGTAGAAATAAGGGTATCTGACCATTTTCCCGAAAACAAATTCCCGAATGACATTTTTTCCAAATGAATGAAAAAAATTTACTATTTCTTACTATTTGAGTCTACTTACACATAAAAATATTAATAAAGCTAAATTTAAAATAAATCTAAGAAGATTGGATGTTAAAAGTTTAATGTAAAATTATTAATTATATGAATCATACACGGAAAAATAGCACCTGTAGTTTGTGTATTTCACAAAAAGGGTTTGTGGAAACTACAATCTCGATTTGTAGATGGCACAAAAGTTTCTGTGAATTATACAGGAAATTTTTTTCCGTGTTGAGGAAAGTATTTTTAATACATGGTAGCTACAAAAGTTTCGATTAAAAACTCCATTACTTTTCCAGGTTTTCCAGAACAAAATTTGGAAAATTCCAGGAAAATTATCAAACAAAATACATTGTTTTCGTATAAATCTGAAAATACTTTAATAATCTCAAATTAATTATTAATTTCAGTTAATTCAATTAACTAATTGAATAATGACATTTAAATAAATGAACTGGTGTAAAAATAAAAAATTTATAGACAATAATATTGAAAAATTAAGAAAAATATTAGAAGTTAAAAAAAAATCGAAATTTGAAAACAAGAATTCAAAATTGTTAAAAATACCTGAAATTTGGAAAAAAAAATGAAAAATGAGAAATATAATTAAAAAATGGAGTAAAAAATAAACATTTTAATACATTAATTGAAAAATTAACGATATAATTAAAATGTGGAGAAACTAATTGAATAATGTCACAAATAATTCAAATCTGGTGTAAAAGTTAATAAATTTATGACAATAATAAAATGGTTGAAGAAAATGACATTGAAAAAAATTAATTCCAAGTCAAAAATATTTGAAGATTGAAAAAAAAATAACTGTAATTTGAAAAAAATAATTGAGAAGTGACATAAAAATTGATAACTGGTGTAAAAAATTAAAAATTTAAAGATAATAATTAAAAAACTGCCAAAACAATTGAAATGTTAAGAAACTAATTGAATAATGACACAAATAATTGAAAGCTGGTGTAAAAATTAAAAATTTATAGACAATAATTGAAAAATTGAAAAAAATAAATTCGAAGCTTGAAGAAATTAATTGAAAGTGAAGAAATGAATTGAAGTTTGAAGAAAATAATTACAATTTGAAGAGAATAATTCAAAAATGTCAAAATAATTTAAATATGAAGAAAGTAATTAAGGTTTGAAGCAAATAATTAAAATTTATAAAAAATAATTGAAAAACGAGTAAAAAATTAATAAATTTGTAACAACAATAATAAGAATGAAAAAAATGGTTGAAATTTGAAGAAAATTATTGAAAACTGGTGTAGGAAATTTAAAAATTCATGACAATAAATAAATTCCAGGAAAATTTTCAAAAAAATTCATTGTTTTCGTATAAATCTGAAAATTCTTTAATAATTGCTAATTAATTATTAATTTTAGATATTTCAATTAACTAATTGAATAATGACATAAATAAATGAAAGCTGGTGTAAAAATAAAAAAATTTATAGACAATAATTGAAAAATTGAACAAAATATTAAAAGTTTAAGGAAAATAATTGAAAGTTAAAGAAATTAATTGAAGTTTGAAGAAAATAACTAAAACTTCAATATTTATTTATTTTATAATAAATAATAATAAGAATAATAATAATAATAATAATATGAAGAAATTAATTAAATTTTGAAAAAAATAATTTAAAAAATGATGAAAATAATTCAATTTTGAAAAAAAATTTGTAAAATGACTAAATATAAAATTGATTAAAAATCAAAAAATGAAAATAAGATTTGAAAAATTGGAACGAAATAATTAAAATTTGAAGAAAATAATTGAGAAGTTTTAAAAATAATGGAAACTACAAGGAAATAATTGAAAAATAAAAAATAAAAAAATTAAAATTTGAAAAAATTGTTTAAGACTGGTGTAAAAAAATAAAATTTCGAGTACGATAATTGAGATATTGACGAGATAATTAAAATGTAAAGAAAATAATTGAATAATGACACAAATAATTGAAAGCTGGAGTAAAAATTAAAAATTTAAATTCTATAATTGAAAAATTAAAAAAAAATATTCGAAGTTTGAGGAATATAATTGAAATTTGAAGAGAATAATTCAAAAATGTCCAAAAGATTTAATTATGTAGAAGGTAATGATTCAAGTTTCAGAATCATAATTGAACATTGTAGAAAATAATTGAAAAGGGTATAAAAAATTAATAAATTCTTGACAATAATAAAACGAATGACGAAAATTATTGAAATTTGAAGAAAATAATTTGAAACTGGTGTGAAAAATTTAAAAATTCATGATAATAAAAAAATTGAATAAAAGAATTAAAATTTGTTGAAAACAATTCTAAAATGGCAAAAATAATAGAATATGTAGAAAATAATTGAAAAATAGCAAAAATACTTGAATAATGACAAAAGTAATTTAAGTTTGAAGAAAATAATTGAAAAATGAGAAAAATAAATTGAAACTTGTATAGAAAATTTAAGTATTCATGACAATAATTACATGGTTGCTACAGAAGTCTGGATTAAAGAATCCATGACTTTTACAGATTTTCCACAAAAAATTTTGTGAAAATTTCAGGACAATTTAAAAAAAAAATTAATGGTTTACGTATAAATCTGAAAATTCTTTAATAATCGCAAATTAATTTTCAGATTGTTTAATATAATTATATTATAATTATTATTATTATTATTATTATTATTTAACTGAGGAGCACTTTTTCAAAAGTTGATAAATCCATTTTCCCAAAAAGTAGAGATAAACACAATTTTAACATATTAAGAACCTTGTAAATCGATCTGTCACTCTTAAATTTAAGAAAAAAAATTTGTTAACCAAGAATTTTCAATTTAAAAAAATTTAGACTTAACCAAGAAGATTTATAATTTTAATTTTTTTTCTAGTTCAAATTACAAAACCCTTTAAATTCCCTAATTATGATAAACTTTAATTAAAAACAAATCACCCTAAGTCCAAAAAAATATTTTTATATCAATAGTTTTGTGTAGTTTTTCTGCTTTATAATTAACTCTAAGGGTTAGGTGAAAAACTGAATTTGTTTAATTTTCTCGAAATAACAAAATGTGGATTTATCAACTTTTGAAAAAGTGCTCCTCAACTAAGCTACTTATAGGGGAGAGGGCCCCAAGTTGGACACCCTTTCGATTTATTGCTGTATAATCCAAACCGAATAAAATATATTAAAATGTTTTATAGCGGATGAAAGTACAATTTATAAGGTAACTTATGGCCACAGGGATAAAAATTTATTTTGAATATAAACACTTTTTAAAGCATTTTTTCTAATTGGGAAAATTTTGGGTCTAAAAAAAAGTGGCCCCAAGATGGACACCTTCTTAAAAGTCTCTGAAAATTGTAGTAAATAAAAACAGCACATTGTGTGACAATTCTTAAACTAGTTTTTAATCATTTTAAGGAATTTATCAAGAAATAACATTTCTAAAAACTTCAATTTAATAGCTTAACAGTAAAAAGTAATAAAACATCAAAAAATATCGATATATCATTTTCTCTAACGATAACATAACATTTTATGGTGGAAAATAAAAAATTTTAATTAATTGGCTCAAAAAATTATTGAAAAAAGTGTAAATTCGAAAATATCCAAATAAATACATTGAGATTTGAGGCCTGTCCATCTTAGGGTACATGACACCATTTTTTAATCTCCAGTAAAAATATATATACGAACACTGAATTAGTAAAATCATTTTAGGATATTATTATACGATAAATAAAGAATGTTATAACGTTAAGTACTCGTTGTAAATCATAAATTTAAATAACTTTACCAAGTTGAGAAAAAACTGTTACAAAACTTTTTAAGACACAAAATTACGTGGTATGTGTAGAAGAAAAAACAGCTGGTTTTTTTTCTTCAAATGTGCATCAAAATGTTCGTCTACACAAACAACAAAAATGACAGAAAGCATAAGGCGCTGTCACCTTAAACAAAAATTTTATACGAAATGTCCATCTTGGGGCCCACTCCCCTACTATATTATGTTATTATACTACATATTTTTAAATTGTTAAAATGTAAATCATTTACTACTACTTTATTATGTCTGGAAAAATACAGTAAAAGTTCTAAAATAAATGAAATTCCAGGTTGGATGAGTAAATTCCCTGGCATTTCCAGGTTCTGTAGCAACCATGTAATAAAGACAAACTTTACTTTCAGCAAAAATCCTATCATTTTCAATTAATTAGCTACAATGAAAAAATTACGTAACGCCTTTAGAGGGAGAGGGGATAAAAAAGCTCCAAAAAAGCATTACGTATGTTCTGAACGAAACCCTTATAACTGTCATATGAGCTTGCTATTGCTTGCAGGCGATTTTTTAGAGCAATCCAATGTTATTTCGGTGTGCTTTCCACATTTCTACCTAAGGATAGAAGCACACTCTCTGTATGAGCTTGCTCTTTTTGTATTTCTTTTAGAAGAGAGCCTAAGTCAGGATGATGTTTTCCAACAACATTTTCGGGAAAATGGTAGGTAATCATAAATAAGAGATAAGGAATATAGTAATTTTTACCGATGGTGGCATATCTGCTGCTGGTGAAACTTGTAGTGGAGTGGTAGGAACGCTTCTTCCAGTTCCGCCATCTTCTAGCTGAGTGAGATCCATTCTTGTGTCATCCATGCCCTCTTGAACAACTTGTGCTACACCAGGTGCAGAGGAGCCAAAACTAGTTCTGGCAGCAGTTCCGGAAGATGTCGTCAGCGATGGCGTTGAGGAAGCTGTCGTTGGCGCTGATTGATCGCCAAAGGTGAAACGACCTTGAGGAACTTGTGGAGAACTAACGGCCTCGCCAAATCCATCACCTCTTCGTGGAACAAATAAGGTAGGTGTGCTGGGAACTATACAATCGTCACCGCCATCCTCATATCCCTGCTGAGGAAGCAGAAGATGTTGCTGCTGCTGTTGTCTTGGCATTGGGGCAATTCCTCTCGCAGAACGGGCGAAAGATGGGGGTTCACCGGAAGGACCAGCGGAACTTATAGCTTCAGATTGCTGCTGTTGTTGGCTTGTAGGAATAGCTGGTTGAACTTGTCTAGGAACCTCAACTCCGGCAGCATCTTCTTCCATGATTATTTCTACTTCGTTATTGTCACCCTCACCCTCGACTTCAACTCCGTACGGTAACTCTTCTTCCTCCTCCATTTCCTCATAAGGATCATTTTCAAATTCTTCCTCCTCCTGAGCCTGATGATTTCCAGCACCTTCACCTTCATCACAGTCAACAACAACGACACAGCCATCTTCTCCTTCTTCATCTTGATCCCTCTGGCTTGAGGTGGGCACCTTGAAAAGAAATTAAAAAAGAGTTCAATTGAAGGAAAGTATATACTTGATACATTTAGATTTCAGGTGTAACAATTAAGAGATAATTCCAGGGTGTCTAGTGAATGAATATTTTTAAATGTCCAGATTTCCTGGATCGTAAACCAGACGTCTCTACTAATTACGTCCTACAAAATTCCCGGTTATTTCCATTTTCCCCGGTTTTTGTTCTCTCGTTAAATTAACATTTCTTTTATTTCAAGTATGAATAGATCTACAAATGTCTACAACAATTGACCGATTTATTTATTTTTTCAAGATTATGTATGCATTTAATTATTTCACACATGTTTTCAATAATAATAATTTCAAAATCTAATTCAGACCACCAGTAAAATTATTTTGCTGTCATCAATAAAAACTTTCAAAAAAAAAACATATTAATTATTTTGCCCAAAGAAATTTGATAAAACAATGAATTCTTTTTAATTCAAAATAAAATATTCTTAAGTTATCAACTTATACACATTTTTGAAAAAAGTCTACAGAAACCAATTTTTTTAAAGTTTTTTAGATTTAAAAAGAAATATTGAAGCTTCTTCCTTTAATTTTTTAAGTTAGCTTTCTGAACATATTCTAATTCAGTTGTATAATAAAATTTTTAACTTGAAGTGGATAAAATCTTTTAAAATTACCATATAAAAAACTTATCAAAGGTTAATTTTTGGAAAATATTGTTGAGTTCAATAACAAAGGCACACCAAAAAAAAATTTTTTGTCCAAGACTCTACACTAGTGTATTCTTACGTATTTTTTTCTGCTGAATCCGAATCCGAAGTCAGAATTGCTAGATTGGATAAATTTTTTAGATAATCTCAAAAAAGAAAATCTTAAAAAAATGTTAAAAACACTAAAAAAACAAAAAAAAAAATTTTTATAGTCGGGATACTGTATTAATGTATTCTTATGTATTTTACTCTGACGAATATGAATCTGAAGTTAGAATAAATTATTATTAATAAATTAATTATTATTAATAAATTAAATCCCTATTCGCACTTCTCTATCATTTATCCGTCTGGCAGGGTGTCTACTAATTTCGTCCCACAAAATTCCCGGTCACTTCCCGGTTTTTGTTCCTATTTTTCCCGGTTTTTTCTCTTGTTAACTTAAAATTTTTTTTAAGTATAAATAGACCTACAAATGGCTACAAAAATTGAAGACAACAGTTGATAATTGAAGAAAATAATTGAAATTCAAAGAAAATAATTGAGAATTGAAGAATTAAATATTAAACTTTACAAAAAATAATAATTAAGAATTAAAAGAAACAATTAATAATGAAAAGAAATAATTAATAATGGAAAGAAATAATTGAGCAATGACAAAGACATTTGACAATTAAAAACAAAATTAAAAAAAAAGTAAATATTAATCAACAATTCAACAATAATTGAAAAAATTGAACAATGGTTATTAAATTCAAAGAATATAAATGAAAATTGGTCAACTAGACAGAAAATCCAAAAAAATAATTTAAAATTTAAGTTAATTCAAAATTGAAGAAATAAATTAAAAATTAAATAATCAAATTGAAATTCGAAAAACACAGAATTATTGAATATTAAAAAAAAATTGAAAATTGAGAAATAAAATTGAAATTCGAATACAATAATTGAGAATTAAAGAAAATTACTGAACAATTGGATTGAAAAAAGAAGAAAATAATTTATAATTAAAAAAAAATGGAAAATGACAGGAATTATTTAATATTGAAGAAAACATTAAAAATTAAAGAATAGAATTGTTATTTAAAGAAATTATTTGAGAATTGAAAAAAATAATTAAACAATTAAATTGAAAATAGAAGAAAATTATTGAAAATTGAAAGAGGTTTTGAAACATGAAATAAATAACTGATAATTGAAAAAAGTCGAGATTACTGAATATTGAATCAAACAATTGAAAATTGAACAAAATAATTAAAAATTAAAGAAAATAATTGAAAATTGAACAAAATAATTAAAAATTGAAGAAAGTACTTAAAAATAAAATACAATATTTGAAAACAGCAGAAAAATTGCGAATTGATGAAAATAATTTAAAAATTATCAATTTAAATAAAAATTGAAAGAAAAATATAATTAAAAAAAGCTGAGAATTGTTTAATATTGAAGAAAATTGAAAAGAAATTGAAAATTGAAAGAAATATAAAAAATTATTGGAAATTGAAGAAAATAGTTGAAATTTAAGAAAGAAATTGGAAATTGAAGAAAATAATTGAGAATTTAAAAAAAAATCATTGTAAAAAGCCTAGAATAATTGAATATTAAAAAAAACAATTGAAAATTAAAGAATGGAATTGAATGTCGAAAATTATAATTCAGAATTAAAGAAAATAATTCAAGAATTGAACAATGGGATTGAAAGTAGAAGAAAATAAGTGATAATTGAAGAAAAAAGAAATTGAACAACCCAGAAATTATAGAATTTGAAGAAAACAATAAAAAATGAAGAATGTAATTCTGTGGCTGAAAGGCATAACATCATAACTGACATTTTATCAAATTTGAGATAACATCAGATTTGTATTCATTCAGTAACGCTTCTTAATGTTTCGTAACTATAAAATTATTTTAATGTTTATTTTCATAGAAAATGTTAAATAACACAACTACATAACTGCATTTTTGTCGTCGATAGAATGGCATAATTGCATATCTACATTCAGGCTGCGAAAAACAATTGAACTTTTTAAAAACTCAAAGTTAAGACAAAAAACTTTTTTAGATTATAATATTTAATTCGGTTTATTATTATAATATAAATTTATTATAGTACATTTAAAAAAAATATATATATAAATTTGTCATTTTAGTAAAAGATTAAAAAGAAAATAAGTAAAAGAACGTTCATAAATTGCATTTATTTGTAACGATTTTTTAAAAATATTTGTATGTTAAACATTCTATTTTTTATACTTACAAATTTCAATTTCTATTTTTTTTTATTTTATTCATAGTCCTTGCCTTTCGGCTTTGGACGAACTTCCAGTTTTTACACTTTTTACATTTTCAGTTCTTATTTAAACTTAATTATTTAACTATAATTAAACACAAAAGAAAAATTAATTAATGCTAATTAAAGCCAACGAACAATTACATCAATAATCTAAATTTTCAATTAACATATTACCTCACTTAACTCTTGAAAATAATTATTTACTATAGTTTATTGTTTATAGTTTTCAAATTTATAGGAACACAGAGAATAAAAAAAAAATAATAAATAAAATAATCACTCAAACTGATTTAAAATAAAATTACACTCCACTTAACAGGTTTCTTTCTTTTTCAATTCTTTTCAGCACTTCGAGTCCTTGTCCATTTGCTCCTAATACCTTTCCAATCTCTTCTACCGTTTTTGTTTTTTCACACTCCTGTATTATATGTACAATACTTTCTTCTTCCTTTTTACAAATTCTGCATACTTTATCTTCTGTTTTCTTCCAGTATTCCTTCGCTTTTGATTCATTCCCACACCTATATCTCGCTATTATTCTTCTGTCCTTATATTTTCTGCTTCCTTTTAGATATCTTGGTCTTTCTTCTTCTCTAATCACTTTATACATGTCATTATATTGAGATTCTTCTAATTTCTTCTTTCTTTCTTCTGCTCCTTTTATTGTCATTTTTTCCAAAACTTTCTCTTCAAAATTTTCTTCTTCTACAACTATTCTTTGCATTTCTATTTTTCCAACCATTTTTTCTAACACTTCCGTTCTTAATTTTGCCCCCTTTCCTTTCGCTCCCTTTCTTCCCTCACTTTCTCTCTCTTTTATACAATCTTTTACTAATTTCTTTCCCGATTTTCTTGCATTGTCCTCGTATCTTACTGCTCTTCTCAGTGCTTTCACTTTCATCTCTTCCACTTTTGTTTCTTCCATTACAATGTAGTTCGGTGTCGTCCTGTCCAATCCTAATATCCATTTGATATATTTCCTTGTTATTCCATCCAATCTTTCATCTTGCTTCCAACCCCATATCTCAGCTCCAAACAAACCCACACTTTCCACCAATGCTGTATACATCTTCATTCTTCTCTCAAAGTTGTTCCTGAAAATTCTTTCTCCTATACCCCAAGTACTCTTCATCGCTATAACTGCTTTTCTTTTTCTTTCTCTCATTTGTTTTTCTTCTCCTCCATTTTTTTGTACAATGTACCCCAAATATTTCATTTCTTTTACTTCTTCCAGCTTTTCCTTTCCCCAATTCCATTCTCTCTTTTTCTTTTTACCATTTCCATTTTCGAAAACCAAAATTTTAGTTTTTTCTGGGCTAAGAATCATGTTTTTCTTCTTTAAGTATTTTTCTAGCCTTCGTAGCATACTCTTCAACTCTTCCTCACTTTCCGCTACTAGTACAATATCATCAGCATATGATATTGTCCAAACCTTTTTCTTCCCTATTTCTATTCCTCCTATCTGTCCCTTTCTCATTTCTCCTTCTAGATCTTTTAAATATATATTAAATAGTGTTGGGCTTAATGGACACCCTTGTCTTACTCCTCTTGTCGTCCAAAATACTTCTGAATATCTGTCTTTCACTTTTACTTTATTAACTGTTTCTCTGTAGGTTTCCATAATTCGTTTTCTTAGTCTCTTGCTAACTCCGAGGCGCATGAATATTCCCTGAATCTCATTTAGCATAAATCCCATTAAGCCTAAAATCAAAAAGCCTAAAATGCATTCAGCCAAAATTCCATTTAACCTAAATTGAATTTCACCTAAATTACATTTAACCTAAATCGCGTTTAACTTAAATTCCATTAAACCTAAATTTCATTTTACCTAAATCCCATTCAATCTAAATTCCATTTAACCTAAATCTCATTTAACCGAAATTCCATTTAACCTAAATTCCATTTAACCTAAATTCCATTTAACCTAAATCCCATTTAACCTAAATCCCATTTAACCTAAATCCCATTTAACCGAAATTCCGTTTAACCTAAATCTCATTTAACCTAAATTCCATTTAACCTAAATCCCATTTAACCTAAAACACATTTAGTATAAATTCCATTTAACAGAAAATGCATTCAGCCTAAATCTCACTACACCTAAATCCCATTTAACCTAAATCTCATTTAACCTAAATTCCACTTAACCGAAATCCCATTTAACCTAAAACGCATTTAGTCTAAATTCCATTTAACCTAAAATACATTCAGCCTAAATCCCATTTAATCTAAATTCCGTTTAACCTAAATCTCATTTAACCTAAATTCCACTTAACCTAAATCCCATTTAACCTAAAACGCATTTAGTCTAAATTCCATTTAACCTAAAATGCATTCAGCCTAAATCCCATTTAACCTAAATCTCATTTAACATAAATTCCACTTAACCTAAATCCCATTGAACCTAAATTCCATTTAACCTAAATCCCATATAACCCATATTCCATTTAACCTAAAAGGCATTCAGCCTAAATCTCACTTCACCTAAATCCCATTTAACCTAAGTCTCATTTAACCTAAATTCCATTTAACCTCAATCCCATTTAACCTAAAACGCATTTAGTCTAAATTCCATTTAACCTAAAATGCATTCAGCCTAAATCTCACTTCACCTAAATCCCATTTAACCTAAATCTCATTTAACCTAAATTCCACTTAATCTAAATCCCATTTAACCTAAAACGCATTTAGTCTAAATTCCATTTAACCTAAATACCATTTAACCTAAAACGCATTGAGCCTAAATCTCACTTCACCTAAATCCCATTGAACCTAAAAATTTTTTTAATTTAAGAATAAATATAGTTGAATCAAGTAAAGTTTTAGGTTCAATGGGATTTAGATGAAGTGAGATTTAGGCTCAATGCGTTTTAGGTTAAATGGAATTTAGGTTAAATGGAATTTAGACTAAATGCGTTTTAGGTTAAATGGGATTTAGATTATGTAGAATTTAGGTTAAGTGAGATTTAGGTTAAATGGGATTTATGTGAAGTGAGATTTAGGCTGAATGCATTTTAGGGTAAATGGAATTTAGACTAAATGCGTTTTAGGTTAAATGGGATTTAGGTTAAGTGGAATTTAGGTTTAATGAGATTTAGGTTAAATGGGATTTAGGTGAAGTGAGATTTAGGCTGAATGCGTTTTAGGTTAAATGGAATTTAGGTTAAATGGGATTTAGGTTAAATGCAATTTAGGTTAAATGGGATTTAGGTTAAGTGGAATTTATGTTAAATGAGATTTAGGTTAAATGGGATTTAGGTGAAGTGAGATTTAGGCTGAATGCATTTTAGGTTAAATGGAATTTAGACTAAATGCGTTTTAGGTTAAATGGGATTTAGGTTAAGTGTAATTTAGGTTAAATGAGATTTAGGTTAAACGGAATTTAGGTTAAATGGGATTTAGGCTGAATGCATTTTAGGTTAAATGGAATTTAGACTAAATGCGTTTTAGGTTAAATGGGATTTAGGTTAAGTGGAATTTAGGTTAAATGGGATTTAGGTGAAGTGAGATTTAGGCTGAATGCATTTTAGGTTAAATGGAATTTATACTAAATGCGTTTTAGGTTAAATGGGATTTAGGTTAAATGGAATTTAGGTTAAATGAGATTTAGGTTAAACGGAATTTAAGTTAAATGGGATTAAGGTTAAATGGGATTTAGGTTAAATGGAATTTAGGTTAAATGGAATTTAGGTTAAATGGAATTTCGGTAAAATGAGATTTAGGTTAAATGAGATTTAGGTTAAATGGAATTTAGATTGAATGGGATTTAGGTAAAATGAAATTTAGGTTTAAAGGAATTTAGGTTAAACGCGATTTAGGTTAAATGAAATTTTGGTTAAATGCAATTTAGGTTAAATGGAATTTTGGCTGAATGCATTTTAGGCTTTTTGATTTTAGGCTTAATGGGATTTAAGCTAAATGAGATTTAGGGAATATTCATGCGCCTCCTAACTCCTATCTTCTTTAATTCTTTTCTCAATAATTTTCTATCTACTCTATCAAAGGCTTCTGTTAGATCCGCAAAGCATGCAAACACCTTTCCTCCCTTTTCTCCTAATTGTCTGTCCACTAAGTGGTTCAGCACATACACAGCATCCGCCACCCCTCTTGCTCTCCTAAACCCAAACTGCGTTTCTTCTAACTTATTGTCCACCTCATCTATTAATTTCTTATTTAAAATCCCTGCGTATATTTTATAAGCTGTATCCATCAGAGTTACTCCTCTATAGTTTTTGACAATATTCTTTTCTCCCTTTTTATAAATTGGACTAATAATGCCAATCTTCCATTCCTCAGGTATTCCACCTTCTCTCCACAATTTGTCAATCATTCTCCAAAATACTAATCCTATAGAAATTGGCATATTCTTCCATACTTCATTCTCTAGCAAGTCCTCTCCAGGCGCTTTTCCTGTTTTTAATTTCCTAATCTGTACAATTACTTCTTCCTTATCAATTCCATCATCCTTCTCTTTATCTATCTCTTCTATTTCTTCTTGCTCTTTTTCTTCTTCTGTGTCACTTAGAATTTCCCTACTCTCCTTTCCCCCAAGCCTAACTTTAAAATGTGCTTTCCATTCTTCCATGTCTATTTCTTCATTTATTGGCTCTCTTCTTTTCCTACTTTTATTTATGTATTTCCAAGCCTCTTGTTCCGTTTTTATATTCTTTATTTTTTCTTCTTCGCCTCTCTCATATTCTTTTCTTCTTTCATCGCACCAATTCTTGTATTCCTTTTTTCTTTCTATATACTGTTCTCTTGTAATCCTTCCTTTCTTCCACTTTCTCAGTTCTCTTCTTAATTCTCTCTTCTTCTGTGTCCATTTTATATCCTGCCATACTTTTTCTCCCATTTTCCATTTTTTCTTCCTTATTTTTATCTTAGGAATTGCCTCTCTTACTTTTTCTTTAATTTGAATCCATATTCTTTCTATAGTTTCCTCATTTGTTTCCCATTCTTTACAATTTTCATGATATGTATTTATTCCTTCTTCTGACCAGTCTCTTCTTTCTATGATTTCTTTTTCAACCATTTTATCTCTTTCGATTCCTCGCCCTTCTATTTCCAATTCTAATGGTAAATGATCTGATTCCGTTCTATGTCCAATTTTCGTTTGTTTTATGTGATCTACCGCTTCCTGATTCCCTATTATATAGTCTATTACAGTTGCTCCTCTTTTTCCCACATAAGTAAATTCTCCCTCTTCTCCTTTACTTCCATTAATTATTGACCACCCTCTTTCAGACATCTCATTTATTAGTATTTTTCCTTCCTTGTTAATTACTTTATCCTTAGATATTCGTACCTCTTCATTTCCCATTTCTTCATCTACCAATCCGCCTTCCTCTCCCGTTCGTGCATTCCAGTCTCCTCCTAAAATCATTATCTCTTCATTATCTTCTTCCATCTCTCTTTTTATAATCTCCAAAGTATTTTTAATGTCTTGACTGTACACTATCACAAATCTCCAATTTCTTTCATTATATTTTATCTTCTGCTCTATTATATTGTTTTTCCATTCTGTGTACCCATCTTCTATTATCTTCTTGCTAACCCCAATTATTATTCCTCCCTTTGCTCTTCCCATTTTACAATCTTTTTCTGCATAAACACATTTCCAATTAAAATTTTTTGATAACTGTTCTTTAATTTTCTCCCATTTATCTTTTTCTAACCACGTTTCCACTAAAGCTATTACATCAAAATTACACAGATACTTCCACGTTTCCTTGTCTTTATTTAAAACACCTGCTATATTCCAAATACAAATTTTTAACCCCGTTTCTCTACTCTTTTCTCCCTCTTCTCCTTCCTATCCTCTTCTGTCTATTTCATCTATGAAGCACTCATTCCATTCGTCCCACCTCGTCCATTTTCCATTCAGTTGCAATTTCATGTAGCCTATTTTCGTAGTTTTTCCTTTTTCTCTTTCTTCTTTTGCCATCCTTCTAACTTCTTGTTGTACTTTTCTTTCCTTCGTTGTCAAATCATCATCTATATATATTCCTCTTTCGAGGCTTTTTTTCTTACTCATTATTTGCTTTTTCACTTTCCAGTTTTGTAGTTTCACTAAAACTACTTCACCTTTAAATTCACTTTTTTCTTTTTTCAGCAAGTATGCATTCTCGACTTTTACTTTTTCACTTAAATTCTTCTCAAAAAATCTTTCCACTTTTTCTTCCATTTTCTCTTCATCTTCTATGAATTCTTCGCCTTTTATTATAATATTTAATTTCCTTTTTTCTCTTTCACTTTTCTCTCTCTCCCACTCTAATCTCCTAATTCTTCCAATCAATTCTTTTTTCTCTTCTTTCCACGCTTCTCTTTCGTTTTTCCATTCTAGTTCTTTTTCTTCTAATTTCTGGAAGAATTCTGTCATTATTTCTTCTTGTTGTTTTTTCAACTGCTTCTTAATATCTTCACCTATCTCTTTCACCGCATCTCTCATTCTTTTTTCAAACATTTCCTCTTCTTTTTTGGACATTCCAAATCTGTCCAGTGTCTCTTGACCTTTACCTCTGCCGCCTCGTCCTGCCATGTTTTTAAATTCACAGCTGACACAGCTCACTGGCTCCCTCTCACACTCAACCCCTTAAGCCACTGTACCACTCTAGTCAAACTGTCAACTCACTATCACCACACTTTTCCCTCCATTTCACTTAACCTCAAAAACACCGATCACACTTTTTCATTTCCCATTCTATTTAGTTTTACCTTCTATTTTACTGTACTTTGCTATTCTCTTCTATTGTTGTTCCTGTTTCACTTTTAATACTTTTTACACTTTCAACTTTACTAAAACTTTATAAATTTAATGCCTTTAACTGGACCGTTAAATACGCGTGTACTCGACTACAATCTCAAACCGGAAGTCAATTTCAATTTCTATTTATTTTGTAATAATATATTCGTAATGTAGAATGATAATTAAAATAAAACAATTTTGTGATGATTTTTTAATAATACTTTGATGTAAAAGATTTTATTTACGTTTAGAATTATTTTCATACTCTAAAATAATTAAAAAAATATAACCACAAAAAATCTTCAAATCGAAAATTCATTATGTTTTCATTCGTACAAAATATAAAATAAGTAAAAACAATTTAGCAGTAACAAATTTTATTGTTTAGTGTGCTTTTCTTCACAAACATTTTTCTCTTCATTGCTGTCCGATAAGGCAGATTCTGAATCGGATTTGTACGTAGCTATTAAATCCATTTTTTTTAATTTTGACAATTGAAAACAAACTGAAGTTAGTTACATAATACAATTTGAACGACATAACTACATAACTGTAACAACACACATGATAATAATAAAATATATTAAATTTCTTTAAAATCTGTATTTTTTATCAAATTTAGTAAACATATTTGAAAAATACATTAAATAATAAGACTAAAATGCCAAACACCAAACAGATATCTTTATTTTTCGATTTTACAGAACTAAAAGAATATTAAACCTCGTTTATTTCAAAACAATGAAAATGCAGTTATGATATTATGCCTTTCAGCCACAGAATTGTAATTTGAAGAAAATAATTGGAAATTGAGGAAAATGTGATTTTATGAAAATTGTTGAATAATAATTGATGAATTGAATTCAAGTTTCAAAAACATAATTGATAATTGAAAAAAAATATTGAAAAAAGCCGAGAATTATTGATTATAGAAGAAAATAATTGAAAAATGGAGGAGTTATTGAGATGTGAAATAAATAAATGATAATTGAAAAAAATATTTGAAAAAAGTCGAGAATTATTGAATATTAAATTAAATAATTAAAAATTGAAGGAAATAGTTGAGATCTGAAGAAAATAATTAAAAATTTATGAAAATAATTGAAATTTGGAGAAAATAATTGAAAATTGAATTAAATAATAGGCAATTGAAAAAATAATTTAGAGTTGAAGAAAATAATTAAAAATTGATTAAATTAATTGAAAATCGTAGAAAATATTTCAGAATTAAATAAATTAATTAGAAATTGATGAAAATAATTGAAAGTTGAAGAAAATAATTGAGAAATGAAGAAATAATTTGAAATCAATGAAAATAATTCCAAATGGAAGAAAATAATTGAGAACTGTAGAAAATAATTGGAAATTGAAGAAAATAATTGATAATTAAAAAGAATAATTGTCAGTTGAAGAAAATAATTGTGAATTTCTGAAAATAGTTGAATAATTGAAGAATTGAATTGAAGCTTCAAGAACGTAATCGATAATTGGAAAAAAAATATTGAAAAAAGCCGGGAATTATTGATTGTGGAATAAAATATTTGAAAATTGGAGGAGTTATTGAGATTTGAAATAAATAAATGGTAATTGAAAAAAATAGTTGAAAAAAGTCGAGAATTATTGGATATTAAATTAAATAATTGAAAGTTGAAGAAAATAATTGAAATCTGAAGAAAATAATTAAAAATTGAGGAAACTAATTGAAAATTGAAGAAAATAATTGAAAATTGAATCAAATAATTGGCAATTGAAAAAAATAATTTAGAGTTGAAGAAAATAATTAAAAATTGATAAAAAAAAATTGAAAATGGTAGAAAATATTTCAGAATTAAAGAAATTATTTAGAAATTGATGAAAATAATTTAAAATTGAAGGAAATAATTGGTAATTGAAGAAATTAGTAGAAAATCGAAGAAAATAATTGAGAATTGAAGAAATAATTTGAAGTTAATGAAAATAATTCAAAATGAAAGAAAATAATTGAAAATTGAAAAGAATAATTGTCAGTTGAAGAAAATAATTGTGAATTTCTGAAAATAGTTGAATAATTGAAGAATTGAATTGGAACTTCAAGAACGTATTCGATAATTGGGAAAAAAATATTGAAAAAAAGCTGAGAACTATTGAATATCGTAGAAAATAATTAAAAAATTATGAAAATAATTGATAATTGAAAGCATACAATAGAATTGCCCATAACTATATAAACAATTATGCAATGTACGGTCTAATGAAAAAAATGAAGTTCTATCTACATTTTTTCATAATAATTTGACTTTTTCATGTTTAATGTCTTTCATTGTTTCTGCTGTATTGTTAGCGTTAAGAATAATAAGATTGGTTCAAAGTTATTATCTTTATTTATAAAACAAATTGATATATTTGTCAAATTTATTAGCCCAGAAAGAAAATTTCCGGTTTTTCCCGGTCAATTTAAATTCCCGGTTAGTAGACACCCCCCTGCTTTCATAAAAATAGTAAAAACTATTTTTTAACGTTGTTTTCGTAATTTTGTAATTTATGGGGGTTTTTTTGGGGCCATATAAAACCCTGTTATACCCTGTAATTCAAATCAAAAACTCACTTGATATGTAGACACCCCCCTGCTTTCATAAAAATAGTAAAAAATATTTTTTAACGTTGTTTTCGTAATTTTGTAATTTATGGGGTTTTTTTTTTTGGGGCCATATAAAACCCTGTTATACCCTGTAATTCAAATCAAAAACTCACTTGATATTCAATTTCCGAAGCACTTGCAGTAGCAGAGGGTGTAACTTCCTGTTGACGACTTCTTTTGGCCTTTGGACTAGGAATTTGTTCTTGTCGATGATCAACGCCTTCTACCACACCCGAGCCAGAAGCTGATGAATCTAAATTTCTTGGTCTCTTGTGACCCGTCGATGTCTGCGAAGTGCTCACCGACTGAGTAGAACTGCTGGCTACAGATTGTTGCTGATCGCTGGCAACTGCGAGTTGCTGTTGCTCAACTCTAGGGCTCACCAGTGCAACAGTTTGTTGCTGTTGTTGCTGCTGCTGTTGACACTGTTGTTGTTGTACCGTCATGATTTCCGCACTCTCCGGATCTTCTCTTTGTGTAGACTCAGCCGATCCACTCAATTGGGGCTGAACAGCAAGCTGTCTCAGACTGCTTGGAGCTGATTGTGAAGATGTACTGGTGCTGGCTGGCTGATAATCCGTGTGGCTACTAGTCGGTGAACTAGTTTCAGTTGTATGAACAGCCTGCTGCTGAGGCTGTTGTTGCTGAGGAGCAACCAAAACAGGCGCCGAAGCAGTTGTTGGCAAAACTGCAGCAGTTCTTGACTGAACAACGACACTCATTGGTCGAATACTCGCGAAAGGAGTCTCAGCTCTAGCCGACATTGGTTTAATATTGGCAGTGGGAGGTTCAGTTGTTGCGCTGGCTCCGCTAACTCCTGCCAATTGTCGTTGAAGTTGAGTAACCTTCTTCTCTAGAGCTTCTTTCTCGGCAAGAGCTTCAGATTTCTCGTGCTCGAGTCTGGCTATTCTCCCTTCCAGTTGAGATCTCAAAGCAGTTAATCTGGCGTCAAGTTCAGCAGCTGTACTATTTTCATTAGAGAATGATTCCACTCTCGATTTCAGGTCATTAATCTCACTCTCATAATTCTTTTTATATTCCGACAACTGCATGATTTTCGTTCTTGCATTTTTAAGCACCAATTTAGCACGTTCCTCTTTATCTGAACAAGCTCGGTTAATCACGTCGATTTCCTTCTTCAAATTTTCCGATTCACTTTGATAAGCCGTCGCTTGACGAGTCAGTTCTTCGACTTGGGCTGACAATTGGTCACTACGTTCTCGCAATTCCTGGATAACTTGACTGTCCCGTTCTTGAACCACTTGCATTTCCTCACTGGCTGCATTGGCATTTGCAATTCTCAATTCCTCAGCTTTAGCCTTCTCCTCTTCAGTCGTCTTCACCAATTCTTCATACTGAGTCTTATATTTCCTAGCAATCTTGCGAATCTGCATCTCCTTATTTTTCAAATCACTCAATACAGCCTCTTTGTCAGACAGATCCTTTCTCAAAGTCGTCAATTCCTTTTCTTTGGCACTTAACTCTCCTTGAGCCTCGCCTAAATCTTGATTAAGTTTACGAGCTTCTTCAGACACCTTTGCCAGTTGTTCGCTCTGCGAGTGCATTTGTTTCTGAAGTTGAGCCAATTGTTCGTCTAATTTAGACTTTTCAAGCTTAAGAGCATTGAATTCCTCGTCCATCTTGGCGTGAGTTTCACGCTCGGACGTCAATAACTTGCTGAGATTTTCACGTTCTGTTTGAAGTCTGCGCCAATCTTCTGGACTTGCTTTATTAGCCCTTTCAACCAAAGTATTAGCTCTCTGTCTCCATCTTGTCGCTTCTCCTTTAAGACTCACATTCTCTTGCAAGAGATTTTCCGTTTTTCCTTCCAAGTCCCTTGATTTCTCTCTCAACGGCACCACCTCTTCCGAAAGAGCATTAACCTGGACAGTAAGCTCCGAAACCTTTGCACTTAAAATATCTCTTTCCTCTCTCAAAACTCGATTAGAATCCGTGATAGCATTCAAAGTCTCCACCTTTCTCAACAAATCCGCATGTTTTGTAGCCGTCACCACGTCAATTTCCATTTTCTCCCGCTCTGAATTAAGAAGAACTTCAGTTTCTTTTAATCTCCTTTCAGCAACTTCAGCCTGAGATTTCAAGGTCATTGTTTCTGCTCTCAAAACATCATATCTCGCAGCATTTAAAGCCTTCTCTTTCTGCATCAGTCTAATCAACTGAATCAGTTGCTCCTGAGATTTGGAATCTTCCTCAATATTTCCAAGACTACGATTCAGATCAAAGCTCGTATCAGCACTGTCATTTCCACCTAATTTAGTCTGCTGACTCTGCATAACAGCCGCTCGATCACTCAACTCTTGAATCTGATTATGTAAAATTGCATTCTGAGAATTAAGGTCCTCCACTTGTTTCTGAACTTGCTGCATTTCATCAATAACTCTCTGTTCTCTTTCCTGCCAAGTAGACTTCTCCAGCTCCAAGGTCTCAATTGCCGAATTTCTCTCTTGCGTAAGAGTAGCAATTTTCTCCGTGACACTTTGCGACTCCTCCTTCAATTTAGCCAAAACCTGCAAATCCGCCGAGTGCAAATACATCTCTCGAACATATTTCTCTTCAGCTTCTTTAGCAGCAGTCGTCGCCGATTGCAAATCAGTCTTAACAAGCTCAAGTTCTCCTTTCACTTCATCAAGCTCCTCCAATTTTTTCTCAGCAGCCGCAAGCTTCTCCCTCAACTCAAAATCTGTCTCCTGATTGCCTGTCGAGACTCTTGATATTTCTTCCTGCATCGCACGAATCCTATTCTCCAGAGTGCTCATCTCATTTCGAGTTTCTTTCAGCGCAGTCTCAAGTTCCTCTTTCTCACGATTATACTGAGCAGTAATTTCACGCAACTGAGTTTCCGAACTTTCAGCAATATCACAATACTGCTGGCTTTGCTGTCGAGCAGATTTTAATTGCTCTACTAAAGATCTCGTTTCAGTTTGATTATTAGTAAGTTGCATCTCCAATTCCTTGATTTTCTTATTCAAATTGTCATTTCCCGTGATTGGTTTTGTGATTGAATCAGTAGCCACTTGTCGAAGTTTCGTGCTCAATTCCTCAATACGCTTTCCATTTTCAATCTCGGTATTTCGCGCCTGATCCAATTCAGACTTGACTCTTTCCGCCAAAGTGCGCTCCTCGGCAAGACGTTCTTCAGCATTATTCACACGTTTCTCCAGATGAACAGTCAACTCTCTGAATCGATCTTGCTCCTCCTGTAAGCGTCTACGAAGAGCTGCGCATTCTCTGGTCGCATCGTCTAATCTCTGCTCAGCACGGAAATGACCTTCCGCTTGTGAGCGCTCAAGACTTGCTTTAATCGACTCAACGTCGGCCTTTAATAGAGCCTGAGTCTGCCTCTCGCGATGAAGAACCTCTCGCTCTTTCAGCAAACGATTCTCAGAATCTTTCAAAATCTGTCGTTCTTGTCTCAAATTTCCCAGTTGCACCTCGGCTCTCGAAAGTTTCGACTGAGCAGACAGTGTCTCGTCTTTAAGAATCATTATACTCTGCTCATGCTTACCAATCGTGGTATTATAGGTATTGCATTTCTCTTCAAGAATCTTGATTTGTTCCTTGTAAGAAGTGACATTCGCCTGTAAAAGATGGAATCGTTCATTCGAAGAGTCTAGTTGAGCTTTCAGACGGCAACATTTCGTAGAACTACTCTCCGACTCTTTTCTCAATCTATCAATCTCCTCACCTAGCATTTTCTCATGAGCTGCTTTTTCCTTCTTATAAGTTTCGAAATCCTCGGAAATTTGCTTCAATCTTGTTTCCGAGTCAGCTAATTTTCTCTCCCAATTTTTCTCTCTCTCTTCGTCTTTTGGTGAAACAACACTTTCTTCTGGTTTATCTTCCGACGTATTTTGTGTTTGATTTTCGTTTTCCTTATCCTGAACTGAGTTAACATAACCTCTCGATGCAGCTTGCGTAAGACCCTGCTGATACATGTTTTTGTACATATCTCTCTGCTTCACTAAACCTTCAAGCATCTTTGCCTGTCTGTCTTGAGAAGCTTGCATTTCTCCAAGCTGTTCAATGTACTTGTCGAGCTTTTCTCTCATTTCCTCGCAACTGGCTTCACTCGTGAATCTCTCGATTTCCTCTTGTCTCGCTGATAATGTCTTCACTATTGTCAGGAGTTTCTGATTGTTCTGCTGGAGCTCCTCAATGTCCCTGAAGGTGACGAGTTTCTTGCTAATAATCTGGGAAGAAGTGAGTTCATCGCCCTCCATTGAAACGTCATTGGAATGCATCGTATTACCGCAACGAAGTTCCTGAACTTCCTTTAGAAGGAAACACACTTGCCTGGCAAGATCTGACAATTGAGACTTCAAGGTTTGATTCTCCCTAGTATGAATATTGGCAACTTTATGCGCTTCTTCTGTCTGTTCCTGTAATCTGTTATTTTCATTAAGCAGTTCATCCAAACGTGTCGAAAGAGTGTTTACATTATCCAACGCTGATTCATAATCTTCCCGCTGTTGCTGAAGAATAGGAGCCTTCTCCTCAATCTCACGAAGAATGTCGTCCATGTGGGATTTCAATTTTTCATTTTCTTCACGCTCCAGAGCCAATTCATTGGTAACTTCCACTAATTGGGTATAAATTTGAGTTAAACTCAAACCTTTTTTGAGAACTCTGCTAGTCACAGCAGCGGTGGGAGCCAACTGCTCAACAGCTTGGTCCAATCTCTCTTGTCTTAAACTTTTAAGTAACTCGTTGGCGTGTTCCAGTTCTTTTCTAAGTTCGCTAATTTTCTCATCCTTTTCGGCATTTTCCTGTTCGCGCTCTTGCTGCAATGCGTTATATTTCACTTCTAGATTTCCATATTGCTCGGTAGCATTTTCAACCAATTCTTGAAGTTCCCTAACAGCATTCGTGTAGTCGTCGGCCTTTGCATTTGTATCTTCTGCCATTGATTTGTAAAGTTCAGCAAGGCGAGTTTGAGCGGCAACTTCCTCCCGATATGAAGAATGCATAGATAATTCATGATTTCTTTGTTCTTCCAATTTTTGTGCTAGTTCGTCGCAGCGGCTCTGAAGCGTTGACTGAGCCTCGCGAAGTTGATTTGTCGTCTTAACGGCAAGACCCAATTCTTCTTCACGTTGACTCAGACGAGTATCAATCAATAAAGAACGAGTAGAGGCTTCAGATCTAGTTGCTTGCAATTCGGCAGTTCTTTTCGACAGCTCTTCCTCCAAGCCGGCCATTTGCTGTGAAAGAAGTGTTCTTTCTTGCTCTAATCGCTTTTCTCTGCAAAATTAAAGAGATTAATTGAATTTCTTTATTTAATTAAAATTAAATTAATTAATAAACTAAAAAGAAAATCATGCTTTCTAGAAATTAAGAAAATAAAATTACTAACTTGAAGTCTAAAGTCATTTCGAGACTACGAATTTCCTCCATTTGTGAAAGCGCTTGACACTTGGCAGTGACTGCAGCTTGTAGTTGAGTACCGAGAGAATTAACTTCGGTTCGCAAACGCTCCAAATCGCTGTCACGTCGTTCAACTTGTAATTGTAAACCATCTCTTTCATCGCAAGCTGCATCTCTTTGCCTCCTTAGCTCTGAATTTTCCTTCTCCAATCTATTAATTATTATTTTTTTTTAAATATTTATTAATACTTTTTGGAAGAGTCAACAAATTGGCCTAATCAAGATAGCCAGAGACTATTGTAAAAAAAATAAAATAAAGGTTATATCAAGATCCACTTTTTATTCATTTAGTAACAATTTAATGAATATACTTGTACACTGGAGAAAACAATGATAAATTTTTAATAAAATAATAGAATTTGAAGAAAAAGATAAAATGTCGTCAAATGAAAATTAAAGAAAGGAGTAAAAAAATTCAACAATGACGTAAAATAGGTGAAAATTATTTTCATACATCAACATTTCGCTTCCATGTAAGCAAAATAATTTGTTTTCCTCATAGAAGATACAACAGATTATGATAACAGGCTTCACAGTGAATATGAAGAATATTTTAGGGGAAATAGGAGACTCAATATACAAAAATAGGGAACTTTTAGGGTACTTTAAAAACTTAATAAATAAAGATAAAGGAACTATATATAGTAAAACCTCAATTATTTTATTTGGGTAGGACAAAATGACAAAATTGCAGGATAAAAAAATATAATTACAAAATTTGCAAATTAATCAAAAAATAAGAAAATAACAGAGTGGCCACAAAACTTAATTTACAAATTTCCCTGACATAAAATTTTTATTTTAAGTAATAAACAAACAGTTAAAATAAAATAAAATTTTCCTTTATTCTTATAAATCTTTATTCTATAAAAGCAGGGCTGATAAAAATCATGATCTTTTTAAAAAAAATCAGATTTCTTTTTTATTTAAGTCGGATTTTTTTTATTTAAATCTAAAATTGATTTTTGTAAATATAATCAGTAGGTATATAAAATCTCCAAATGTTAATTTATAAGTAGTTTATTAGAGAAATGAAGAAAAAATTAAGAATGAAACAGTGACATAAAAATATATAAGAAAGTAGAAACTCATTTCAAAAATTAAACTATTTACGGACATTTTTTTAAAATTAAAATAATGAATAAGATATTTAAAAAAAAACGTTAAAATAATTACTAAAGAGAACAAAATTTTAAAATTAGAATAATTAGAGAATTACTTTACAAATTGAATAAAAAAGAATTAATACAATTTTGGAAAAAAAGAATAGAAATTCTATAAACTAGAAGAACGATGTCAAAATTAGAATATTTAGTGCAAGACTAAATTCACACGATATAAAATAAAAGAATAAAAGCTTTAAAAAAAGTAGAAAATTGAAAGATTTAAAAAATGTAGATAAAAGCATCAAATAAATGTTTTCAAAAAATCGTAATTATAAAATAAGAACTGAACAATTTAAAAGAAGAAAATATGTTTCTAAGAAATGGAAAAGTGACGACAAAAATAAAAGAATTAATTAAAACGCAAAGGACTAAAAAAATAGTGATACATCAAGAAAATTAAATGAATAGGAAGTTAATAAAGAAATGTTTTTTCCTTAATCTAACAAACTGAAAAAATGTTAAAAGTACAAAAAAAAATAAAATTTGGTTAGAATCTATTAAAAAAATTAGAATTAATAAAAATAAAATTAAAAAATTTATCTATCGAAATAAATAAAAAGTACACAAAAGAAATTTAAGGGTAAGAATTCCTGAAGTGGGCCCCTAAATTTTTTTGGATCTGTGAATTTTTTTCATTCTTATATGTTTCGATAGCCAATGATGGTATAATAAAAACCTGTAAATAGTTTTCCGAAATTCGAATATTTGCAAAAGTTATTAAAGGTGAAAGTTTTTTGCAGCGTTTTAGTAAATAACCAATTACTCGCGAGTGGATGAACCGATTTTAATAAAAATTGGAAGGAAGCTTAATGAGGAATTGTACTTACGATAAATGATCAAAATTTTAATTAAAAATAATAATTTGTTTAAATAAATTAAGTTTTGAATTTTTTAGGTTAAAAAACAATATGTTCTCCCCCTTTTTTTATTTGTTTTTTAAGAATCAAATAGAGAATACTTTTAAGATTTTATTTGAACAATAAAAAAAAGTTTGTACAGCCTTTTCATGTAGGTTTTAAACTATCGTGCGTCTTTTGTTTTCTTGTGTATTGTAAAAAGTTTCTACAACATATTTAAAGTCTTTAGAGTATAACATGCAAATCATTTCATTTTTGATTAGTAGAGCATAGAAATGATATTTTCTTGTATTTTTAATCAATTGCGCTTTCAAAACGAATAATTGGCCTCGAAAACATTAAAACAATTAAGTATTTTTCTAACGGTTGTGGAACGCAGTACAAAAACAAATTTAATTTTGTCAATTTAATGGAACATGAAAATGAATTTGGTGTGAATCTAAACATTTTATGAAAGAATAAGTAAGTTTGCAAAAAATTTCGCAAAAAATAGAGAAGATGTGAAAACAAAAAATAATAAGAACAATTGACAATTAAAGAACATAATTTAGAAATGAGAAAAATAATTTCAAAGAGTACAGAATACATATGAACTAAAAAAAGATAAGAATAATTGTAAATTAAAAAAAAATTGAAAATTTAGGAAATTACTTAAAAAATGATGAACATAATTAAAAATTAAAAAAAAAACAATTAAAAGATTATAAAATTCATAAAAATTAAAAGAAAGAATTCAAATTTGAGATAAATAATTTAGGATTTAATAAATCAATTTAAAAATAATTTAAAAAATTAAAATTTGTTTCTATAATTGCAAAATTACGGAAACAACTAAAAATTAAAGACAATAATTAAAATCGGGCAAGTTCGAGTTACACTAGCACGAAAATCGAGGGTTCCGTACAAAAAAAATAAATTTTTAATATATTTGATACTGGGTAATTCCATTGACTTTCATCTGAGGGCTGTTGCTGACATATTTTTAAAAAATCTTGTTTTAATATATGTGAAACTTGATGAATTTCTACGTTCATTAGCCATAATATTATAAAATAAATTTTAATTTCTTCGATGATATTATTAATCAAAAATAGGATGTTCACTACATGATTTCGTAACCTCAAAATTTTCATTTTTTTAAAAACGTTATTATTAAAAACAGGGACTGACACGAAAACCGAAACAAAATATATTTTATTTTTGTTTCGTTTCGGTTTTGAAAAACTGAAACAAAATATCAATTTAATTTTGTTTTGTGTTGAACCTGAAACGAAAAGGCTCTGAATTACGTTTTCGTCTCATTCCCGAAACGAAAAGGCTTCGAATTTTTTTTTCGTTTCATGCCCGAAACGAAAATCCACTCCGAATTCCGTTTTCGTTTCTCATAAAAAAGGCTCTAAATTTCACAAAAACAATTTTAAACACAATTCTTTTCTTGCAGGAGACGAAAACGAAATTCAGAATCTTTTCGTTTCGGGCATGAGACTGAAACGAAATTCGGAGTTGATTTTCGTTTCGGGCATGAGACGAAAACGTAATTCAGAGCCTTTTCGTTTCAGGTTCAATACAAAACAATATTGATTGTACATTTTTGTTTCGTCACAACAATTCAAAACAGAAACAGAATTCGGTTTTCGTGTCAGTCCCTGATTAAAAAACTACTTAACAATATGTGTTCTTACTTACAAGAAACATAAATCACTTTATTCTATCTATAGAAATTATGATATTATTATAAAATTATTTTATGTTATGAGTATAATTAAATTTAAAAATTTTTTCTTTTACAAAATTTCATAATTTTTTAAAGCTTGTAATTTTTTTCTGGAAGCTCAAAAAATTTTGAAACTTTGCAGATATTTTATTCTTAATATAATTTACCTGCTATTAAAATTTGACGAGGGTATTTTGCTTCGTTTCGAAAATATTAAATTTGAAAATTTTTTACTCAGAAAGGTTAATTCGAGGACTTGAAGTTAGCAAAACAATTTCACACATCTCTGTTATTTCATAAGAAAAGAGAGATGTAAAATCTGTGGCTGAAAGGTATAAGAGCACAACTCCATTTTCATGGTTTCGAGATAAACGAGTTTAAACGCTTCGATTTTAAAGAAATTTAATATTTTTTCACCGTGACATTACATTTTGTTGGAGTTGTGTCGTTTTATCTTTAATTTGTAATATCTAACTAACTTCAATTTGTTTTTAAATGTCATTTTCAAAAAATGGTTATGATTTACTTTCTCTTAAACTCTGGCTTAAATAAGACATTTCTAGGTTTATATATATATTTTTATATTTTATAATTATTGTATATTATATAAATACATAATGATGAGTCAATTTAATCAATAACTTAAAAAACGTTTTGTAGAATCAGTGATTTTTTAAAAGCGTCAATTGTTTTTCTCAGCCTGAATGGAGTTGTGTCGTTATACTATTCTTTCGACGACAAAAGTGGACTTGTGTCATTATATTATTCATTATTTTCACTGTAAATAAATGTTTTACTCATTTTACAAGTATCAAACTTTAAAAAGCATGTCTAAATATATATGAATCTGATGTTATCTCAAATTTAATAAAATGGAGCTTGTGCTGTTTTACCTTTCAGCCACAGAAATGTTTTAAATCCTCAAATTAACCTTTTTGAGTAAAAAATTTTCAAATTTAATATTTTCGAAACGAAGCAAAATACCCTCGTCAAATTTTAATAGCAGGTAAATTATATTAAGAATAAAATATCTGCAAAGTTTCAAAATTTTTTGAGCTTCCAGAAAAAAATTACAAGCTTTAAAAAATTATGAAATTTTGTAAAAGAAAAAATTTTTAAATTTAATTATACTCATAACATAAAATAATTTTATAATAATATCATAATTTCTATAGATAGAATAAAGTGATTTATGTTTCTTGCAAGTAAGAACACATATTGTTAAGTAGTTTTTTAATAATAACGTTTTTAAAAAAATGAAAAATTTGAGGTTACGAAATCATGTAGTGAACATCCTATTTTTGATTAATAATATCATCGAAGAAATTAAAATTTATTTTATAATATTATGGCTAATCAACGTAGAAATTCATCAAGTTTCACATACAGTACTCTCTCACTAAGTGCCCGCTCAGTAAGTAGCCGTTCCCCTTCACATATATTTTTACACACACATTATTTGCTCCCCACCATAGCAAACGCGGTAAAATGAAAGTCAATTTCAAATTAGCAACTTCAAGTGTTAGAAAAATGACAGATAATTAAATAACCAAAAATAGATGTAAACAAACCTAAGAATTAACTCGATAAAGATTGTTTGCAAAGAATTAATAATTGTAGCCAATATAAAATTTGAATCCTAAAAGAAAAAATAAAGTTTATCGTTGATCAATTTTTAACTAAATTCGTAATTTTATATGTAGTGACATTTTTAATATTTTAGGCGAGTTAATAATGAAATTTTAACTCATCGAAATTTATGAGTTCCAGTGATGATAATTCTTTTTCCGGCATTAATTTGGGTTTTAAAATGAAACTAAGTTGTAAAACTAAGTTGAACAAAGTTGTAAAATTAAAAAAAAACATTTTTTCTGATGGATTTTAGAATTCTTATTTTTGTAAAAAATCAAAAGTTTTTAAAATCCAAAAAGTAATGTTTTTCAAATTCTAAAACAAGCCTATAAAAATTGTGGAAGAAGTTTAAATTTCAAACATTACCATTTTTTTAAGAATACAGATGCTAAGATAGTCAAAATTATATTCCTATTTTTTTTATGATACGGTAATTTTAGATCTCTAAACTATATATATATTAAAAAACATTATTAATACTACAAAAGGGTTAAAAGTTGACAAGTGACTCTCCTTAATTTTATTTTTCCTTATTCTTAATTTTCAGTAAACAAAGATATCTAAACATTTTTTTAAATATTCTCTTCAGTCATTTTAAATTTGCCGCGAACCATTTCGTTTTCGAGTTTATTTACATTCAATTGTTTTACATGAAATCTACATATAATGCAATAGAGAGTGGGGGCTCTCGATAAGTAACCATTTTATTCCCCTACAGCCCCATTTTCGGTCACTTAGTGAGAGAGTACTGTATATTAAAACAAGATTTTTTAAAAATATGTCAGCAACAGCCTTCAGATGAAAGTCAGTGGAATTACCCTACTATTAAATATATAAATATATTATATATAATATAATATATAATGAATTTTTTATACAAAATGGACCACCCCCCCCCCCCCTATCTACCAAAATATTTTACTTAGAGAGTTCAAATTTTGTACAGGAATGTATTTTCAGGTGTAAATTACATAAAAATTATAGAGAACGTGATGGTGATTGCGCTGTCAACAAAAAATCCAGAGATTTTAGCAAATATCTATAATAAATACTCAAAAATCATTTTATTTCCTTAACAACGCTATGATCAACGCCTACAATCATGTTCTCTACCATTTTTCTGTAATCTACACGTGAAAATACATTTGTGTACCAAATTTGAACACTCCAAGTCAAATTGTTTAGAACCCAGGCGCGCAGGGACGATGTTTTGAGGCTTTATAAAGCTTGACTGAGGACTTGGTTAATATTGATTGAGGATTGGTGAGTCGGAGGAAGCAAGACTCGTCCAAGCTAGAATGTAACAGCGATTCAAGCCTGACGCTCCAAGCTTGGTTGAGGATTGGAGTCCAAGACTCAATCAATGTTCGGAAGTCCGATTATAGCTTCGACAAGCCTGATTCCACTGTCGCTTACAGAAGACAGAACGTTAAATAATTATTAATATAATAATATTCTTGTTGTATTATGTTGTTAATAATGATAATTCTTATAATTATAATAATAATAATAATATTATTATATTATTATTATATATTATATTATTTATAATTATAAATACAATAATAATATTATTATTATCATTTTTTCTTAATTACTGTACTGCTGCAGATTATCATAAAATTAATAAAATAAAAAAAATTTTTAATGTTCATCTATAATTATTTAAATTGATATTCTTCAGATTGTTTTTTTTATAATTTAAGATTAATTGCAAATGTATACACTTAATTATTATCGACCTACACTGAGAAAATGAGACATGACTGAGTACTGTCCGGACAGGAGTGGTTCCTGTCCAACTAAAAAATTTTAATTAGACAGCACTCATTGCTTTCTGGACATGAACCATTCCTGTCTGGAAAGGACTCAGTAATGTCTTGGACATTAATGAAATAGACAGTAGTGAACCCTGTCTAGACAGGAATGGTTAATGTCTAGACCTGAATGATAACTCTCCGGTGGTGAATTTAAAAGAAGGTTATAAAATGTAATAGACGTCATTCAAAAAAATGTACATTTGGACAAAACTACACTGAGAGACTGAAGATTTGAATATTTATAAAACTTGTTGAAATTTTATTATGTTAGGTTAGAGGTTAGGGAAAAACGTACTTTTTCTTAATATTTCAAATGGGTCAATCCACTGACTTTTGTCTGTAAGCTGTTGCGGCAATATTTTTAATAATTCTAATTTTAAAATATGTGAAACGCCAACATTTTCTGAATTCAGTAAGCATATTAAAATGGTATAAATTTTCTTTCTTTGCGTGTTATTATTAATCAAAAAATGAAGGTTCACAAGCATATTTGTAACCTTAAATCTGGTTTTTTTTTTAAAGATGTTATAATTCTTACAGTAATTAATATAATATTTAACAGGCGAACGCTCCGTTTGTATACTAATTTAATTTAAATGGAACAATGTGAAATTGCTGTGTTTACTTAAAATATAAAAATTAACCTTTTTGAGTAAGAAATTAAAAATTTTTAATATTTCCTAAACGAGGCAAAACTCTTTCGTCAAACTCTATAGGCAAGTAGATTATATTAATATTAAATTATATTCAGAACCTCAAATTTGTAGGAGGTTCCATAAAAAAGTATTAAGCTTCGAAAAATAGTGAAACTTTATACAAGTATAAATATTTTAAATCAGAGTAACACTTTAAAATAATAAAATTTTACAATAAACCCATCTTTTCTGTGTTCAGAATTAAATAATTTATATTTCTAATAAGTTCCGATAAATATTATATTAATTACTCTAAGAATTAGAACATTTTTAAAAAAAGCATCAGTTTTAAGGTTACAAATATGCTTGTGAACCTTCATTTTTTGATTAATAATAACACGAAAAGGAAGAAAATTTATACCATTTTAATATGCTTACTGAATTCAGAAAATGTTGGCGTTTCACATATTTTAAAATTAGAATTATTAAAAATATTGCCGCAACAGCTTACAGACAAAAGTCAGTGGATTGACCCATTTGAAATATTAAGAAAAAGTACGTTTTTCCCTAACCTCTAACCTAACATAATAAAATTTCAACAAGTTTTATAAATATTCAAATCTTCAGTCTCTCAGTGTAGTTTTGTCCAAATGTACATTTTTTTGAATGACGTCTATTACATTTTATAACCTTCTTTTAAATTCACCACCGGAGAGTTATCATTCAGGTCTAGACATTAACCATTCCTGTCTAGACAGGGTTCACTACTGTCTATTTCATTAATGTCCAAGACATTACTGAGTCCTTTCCAGACAGGAATGGTTCATGTCCAGAAAGCAATGAGTGCTGTCTAATTAAAATTTTTTATTTGGACAGGAACCACTCCTGTCTGGACAGTACTCAGTCATGTCTCATTTTCTCAGTGTAAGATTAATTAACAATTTTTATACATATAAACACTTAACCTATGAAATAAAATTTCGCACGCTCAAGGGGGGATCGAACCCACGGCCCTATAGACGAATTCGCTCGCGGTGAACGCACGCTATTAGTACCACTCGGCTACGACGGGTAGTTGAGAGTCAATAGAAATAACTTTGTGAGGTTCAGACCTGGATTATATGCTATTTTTTACATGTTAATAGTTCTGGAACATATTGATAACCAAAAATAAATGAATAGAATTTATTTATTCTTCGTTTATCTGGTTTATACTGATATACAGTTTATACAATCCTATCTCCTAACTTATTAATATTTTATAAATAAATATTCTTATACAATATTTGCAAAATATGTAAACAAAATTAACTGATAATGATTAATTATTATTTAATTATTTATAACATTAATTTAATATTATTATTTAAAAATTAAATATTATTTAAATAAATAGAATAGAATTTATGTATCCTTTGTATTTACTGATATACAGTTTATTCAATCCAATCTCGATCCTAACTTATTAATATTTTATAAATAAATATTTTTGTAAAATATTTGCAAAATATGTAAACAAAATTAACTACTAATTTATCATTTTTATTTATAACTTTAATTTAATAATATTATTTAAATAATTAATTTCAATAATATATAATACAAAAGTAAATTATAAAAATTGTTTATATATAATGTATTGAAGGGCACTTTTATTTAAATAAAGAAATTTATTCATTTTGTATAATTAAAGTTTTTTTGAAATGAATGATTTTATAAAATTACGCTATCGAGCACGTAATCATATCTTCAATATTTTTCAAATTTGAAAATTGTCTTTAAATTATTTCGTTTGGTTAGGGAGCGTTCACATATGATGTCACGCATTTTTTCCAATTTTTTGACCCCTCCCTCCCTCCTGTCACGTCTTGTCACGTAAGAGTAAACACCTACCCCTAAATGGACGTCACGTTTCTTGACCCCCCCCCCCTCTCCTATTTTTGTATTAATTTTTTTTAACTTTAATAATAAAAATTCTAAACTAACAATTGGCAATCGGTTTATTACGAAAATAAAAAATATTTAAAAATTTTTTGGGTAACTTTTACCATATTTTTGATAAACCTCGGATTAAAGTCTCAAGTGAAAAATTGTACTCTAGTTTTTAGAAACTTATTTTTATGTTTCTGATAATTTTGCTCAAATTTACCAGAAATATGGAAATAATTTTTTTAAAATATGAGTTTAATTCTGTATTTGCGACTTTAAGGTAGTATTATACTTTGTAAGTTGTCAAAGATGACTTTAAAAAACAATTTTTTTCTCGGTGATAATTTTATTTGAAGCATTGAAAGTTTTTGCATCATATTTTTGACATTTTTGTCTGTCAAAAATGAAAAAATAAAATTTTTTTACTGTGCCTGTTTCGTCACTAGAGGGCGCCAAAGTCAAGATAAAAATAAACTATAAATAGGCAGACAAGCTACAGCCTCACAGAAACATCCCATCTGAAAAATTCAAATGTGGTTTTAAAGCTGATACATCTGGTTAGGCATCCATCCTAACCCCGATAAAAAATATGAAAAAATAAAAAAATGGCGCCAATTTAAAAAAAAAATCACAAAAAATGAGTATTTTTTTGTCATTTTTGAGTTGTTAAAAAACAAAAAAAATGAAGTAGATAATCGGATTTAGGGGGGATGCCTGAAGGATTTCATAACGAAGAAATTGATCTAAAGTTTTTTAAAATCGATTAAAAAGAACTTGAGTTATGCTGTCGGCCAGTTTAAAAAACATGGTTTTGAGAAAAACGCGTTTAAAGTTTTGTGTGTAATGAGCCGATGTGCATATGTATAACTTTTACATGCGTATAACTTTTTTATTTCTTCGAATTTTAATCTGCAATTTGGGAATTATATTCTTGAGGTAATGTAGACCACAAAAATAAAATAAAAAAAAAGTCGATTTTTTGATCGATGCAAAGTATAATACTACCTTAATCTGAGGTCTATCATAAATAAAGTAAAAGTCACCCGAAACATTTTTTCCGTATTTTTTAAATTTGCACTCATTCATTTTCATTCCTGATATTTCGTTAATATAAATTATTACATTGTGATTACAGAATTTTCTTATTTTTCCAACAATAAATACATTGAGGACCAGTTCACATCATATACTTTGAATTTTAAGTATTAAACAATTCATATAAAAAAATAGGAGAATTCTGCGATAAATTATTTGATGTTACAAAATTTAAATGGTAGTTTAAATTAATTTTCGATTTAAAAAAATTGTTCGTGACGTCACGTTTAGGACAACCCCCCCATCCCCATGTCACGTTTGATCAAGACCCCCCCCCTCCCCCTTATAGCGTGACGTCATATGTGAACGTCATATGTGACGTCATTATATGATTCTTTGAAATTTATTTTTTTAAAATAAGAAAATAATTGTTTACAAATTTAATTTACTTCTAATATATCTTACAATTAAGTAAAATTACATAATTTTTGTTTGTTTATTTATAGTTTATTTTATACAAAATTAATAGTAAATATTCATAAAATTACTAAATCTGCAGCAGTTGTAATATTTATTATTTAATTAATAATACTTTTTATATGTATATACTTTAATATATAAAAAAATATGTAATATGATAAGTTGAGCAATTGTGTCACAGTTGATTCAAGCTTGAATCTAGATTGGATGTTCAAGCTTCGCGCATGAGGTTTCAAGCAGTCTTGAATCAAGCATTGGTGTTCAATCTTCAACCAATATTGAACGACAGTGATTTAAAGACTGTTCCCAGTCTCGGTTACCCACTCTGGGTGTCAAAGCTAGAATCAAGGCTCCATCCAGCGTCAGCATTGGTTTCTCGCGCCTGGGAAGTTATGGGAGAGGGGGATACGGTCATTTTTTAGCATTTTTTTTAAATCGTTGGTTTTTGCTTAAAAACACTATGATAACGATATGCAACAAAGTTCTCTACAGTTTTTCTGTAATCTATATGGCAAACTACATATGTATAACAAATTTCAGCACTCTAAGTACAATAGTTTGGCAGATATGGAGGTGGCATTGTACACTTTTAGTGCATTTTTGCTAAAAAAATGACCGTATCCCCCCCTTATCTTCCAAACTATTTGACTTAGGATGTTGAAATTTGGTACATTTATGTAGATTTACGTGTAGATTACAGGAAAATTATAGAGAAAGTGATGATTATGGCGCTGCCAAAGTTATAACACTAAATTATGGCCCATATGTAAAAAAAATGCTCAAAAATATTGTTATTTCCTTGACAACGCTATGTTCAACACATACAATCATGTTCTCTATAATTTTCCTGTAATCTATACGTGAAAATACATTTGTGTACCAAATTTAAATTCTTTAAGTCTAATAGTTTGGAAGTTCAGGGGGGGGGGGGGGGGGGATACGACCATTTTTTTAAAAAAATCGTTGTTTTTTGCTGAAAAACGCTATGATAACAGCCTGCAACAAGGTTTTCTATAGTTTTTCTGTAATCTACACGTTAAACTACATATGTGTACCAAATTTCAGCACTCTAAGTACAATAATTTGGCAGATAAAGGGCAGGAATGGTACAAATTAAACGCATTTTTTCGAAAAAATGACCATATTCCCCTCTTATCTGCCAAAATATTTGACTTAGAGAGTTCAAATTTGATACAAAAATGTAGTATCATATGTAGATTACAGAAAAATTATAGAGATTGTTGTGGTGATAGCGCTGTCAAAGAAATGACAAAAGTTATCAGCCAAAAAATATCAAAATTTCTCAAAAATCTTGTTATTTTCTTGACAACGCTATGATCAACCCCTAGAATCATGTTCTCTATAATTTTCCTTTCATCTACACGTGAAAATACATATGTGGGCCAAATTTGAACTTTCTAAGTCAAATAGTTTGGCGGCTAGGGGGGGATACGATTTTCGACAAAGTCTTGCCAATAGGGTTCCGTGCGTATACTTGTGGTGTACGGAACCCTAAAAATTGAGAAAATGATTGAAAATTGAAGAAATTAGTTTAAAAATGAAGAGAATTGAAAAAAATTTCAAAATTGATGAAAACAATCGAGAATTGAGAAAAATAATTGAAAATTTAGGAAACTAATTAAGAAATGATAAAGGTAATTTAAATTCGAAGAAATCAATAAAAAGTTTTGAAACAAATTGAACATTAAAAAGAAAAAGAATTGAAATTTAAATTTAATAATTAAAGATTAATGAGATTAAATTGAAAATAATTTTAAAAATTTTAAATTTTAAAAAAAAAATTGCAAAATTATAGAAATAATTGAAAATTAAAGACAGTAATTAAAAATTAGAAAAATATTAGAGAATTAAAGAAGACAATCGAAAATTGAGAAGGATAATTGAAAAAAATTACAGAATATATATATCAAATTAAAGGAATTAATTGAATAATGGAAAAAATGTGGATAAATTTTAAAAAATAATTGAAAATCGAGATAAATAATTGAAATTTTAGGAAATTAATGACAAAATACCGAAAGTAAATGTAAATTTGAAATAAATAATTAAAGGTTTAGTAAATCAGTTAAGAAATAATTATAATTTGGAGAAAAAAATTGAAAAATTAAAGAAATCAATTGAAAATTTATGGAAATAATTGAAAGATAATACAAATAACTGAAATTTAAGATAAATAATTTAAAAATGTAGAAAGTGTAAATTCTAGAAATATTTGAAGATTAAAGAAAATAAATAAAATTTATGAAAAATATGTGATAAAATTACAAAACATTTTTGATTTTGAATAAAATAACTGAAAAATGATAAACACAATGGGAGCGTTCACATATGACGTCACGCTATAGAGGGGAGGGGGGAATCTTGATCAAACGTGACAAAACGTGACTTGGGGGAAGGGGGGGGGGGTCGTCCTAAACGTGACGTCACGAAATTTTATTTGTATGTTTAATATGAAGTATTTAATATTTTAATACTTAAAGTTCGAGGTATATGATTTGAAACAGTTCTTTATGTATTTGTTGTGCAAAAAATAAGAAAATTTTTTAATCACAGTGTATAATTTATTGAATCTTTTGAATTTTTTGTTATTAACGTTGAAAATAAAATTATCATAAAAATAGGGGGGGAGGGGCAAGAAACGTGACGTACTTTTAGGGGTACGTGTTTACTCTCACGTGACAGAGCGTGACAGGAGGGGGGGAGGGGTCAAAAATTTGAATAAAATAATTGAAATTTGATGAAAATAATTGACAGTTTATGAAATTAGTCAAATAATAATACAAATAAGTATGAATTGTAGGAAAAAATTTAAAAATGACAAAATTAATTGTAAATTGAAGAAAATAATTAAAATCTGAGATGAAGGACTAAAAATTCAGAAAATCAATTCAAATATAATTTAATAAATTAAAAATTGAGGAAATAATGAAAAAATAATAGAAATAATTGAAGATTTAAAAAAGAATAAAAATTTAAAGAAGATGAAAAATAATTCAAAATCTGTAGATACCTTGACTTTAAATATATTTTCGTAATAAATAGGGGAGTTTAGGGTAAAATTTTCTAAATGGGGGACTTTTAGAGACCAATCCCAACATAGAGGACATTTAAGGGAAATCCAAATAACCTTTTATTATAAAACAAAAATTGGAGAAGTTATAAATAAGAAAAAAATTTTAAATGCAAAAAAATGAAAAAAACATGAATTATTTGACGAATTTTTGATCAATTATAAACTTTATATAGATTAATCGATTTATTTTCAGATAAGGAATATGTATGACATTTGTATTCATTAAATTGTATTTTCAGCATGGAAAAAAATTTTGTCAAAAAACTATTTTTTTCGAATGAATGAAGAGGATAATTTAAAAAAAAAACAATAAAAATAATTGTGCATTAAAAACTATGAACTATGAATATTTCAGGGGAAATAGGGGACTGAATTCATAAAAATAGGGGTCTTTTAAAGTACTTTAAAAAGTTTATAAAAAATAAAGATAAATAAATTATATACCGTAATTGATTTTTAGGCCTAAACATTTTATAGCACTAATTCTAAAAGAGTTCTTCTGATATTATTAAATTATTAATTTGTACGATAAAAAGAATTATATTTATAAATACGTACATGTAACAATACCATATATAGCCAGAATTGTGGAACTAATTATTTTGAAATGAATATAAACAACAACTTTAAATGTAATAAGTATGAAAACTTAACTTTTTGTCCTGTTTTATAAAAGGTAACAAAATTCTCAAAAAGAATAGGAAATTAGATCGATTAAAATTTGAAAATTTGATAAATTCAAGTTCGGATTATAAGCAAATTGGAATCAATTAATATTTAAAGAGATAAAATAAAATAAAAATAATTCAATACACTGAAAAAAAGAGAAAATATGCAAAAAAATATAAATAAATAAATTTGAGAAAAAATAGACAAAATGTAAAATAATTTTGAATTTTACAAAATAAAAACGGAAAAACAACCAGATAAATGAAGAAAAAATTGTACTTTCCTGCCCCCTTAAATTATCAAAATAGATAAGAAAATCAATGAGAAAATAAATAAATTTTTTAGAACATTATAAAAACAATATTATATAAAATCATCTAAACTAATTTGCGCAAAAAAAAAGAAAATCTATAACACAAAAAAAAATTAGAAGCAAAAGAAATAAAATTTTTCAACAAATGATAAAAATTAAGAAATTGTGTCAAAATACTAAAAAAATAAAATAAAATACTAAACAATTTTTTTGAATACAAAATTATAAGAAAAAAATGTAATTGTTCAAAAAACGATAGTTCTTAAAAACTTCAAGAAATGGAAACAATAATTATTACTTTAGAAAATTTATTAAAAACTCAAAGAATTTTATAATATAAAATTATCAAGGATAGGAAAAAATGTTTAATAAAGTTTGAAAATTTAAAAGCTGTCGTAAATATTTAAATAAAGTCAAAATGAAACATAAGATAATTCATTTTTATCTGTTGAATTTTGAATTATAATTGTAATTTAAAGGTTTGAATAAACTTGGGATTCAAATAAATAAGTTTGGGATTCATTTAAATTATAAAAAATTACTAAATTGGACATGAAATTATTAAATTTAATATTTTTGACTTTCTTTCTGCCAAAAATGTTTAGATTGTACTCTCAACCATTTTAAATTAAATTTTTCAAGTTATTGAAGAATACAAGATTGAAATAAAATTTTTTTTGTATTATTCTACGAATTCATGGAATTTCGTAAAAATTTCTTGAACACTTCAAAAATATTCTAATATTTTTACAAATTCACAGTTTTTATTTTGATATACTAAATTGACAGCAATTTCTCAAATCACTAGATACCCTTTTAAATAGATTTTTGTGAAAAAAAAAGGGATATTAGGAAAAAATGTTACAAATGAGGAACTTTTAGGGCTCAATTGCAAAATAGGGGACCGCCTGTGAAAAAGTTAATTAAAAAATTGAAGAAGATAATTAAAATTATAAGAAATATATGAATTAAAATTAAAGAATTGAAATTTGAAAAATTAATCAGTAAATGTAAAAAAAATTGCAAATATTGAGGAGTATATTTAAAACAGAAAACAAGAATCAAAAATTGAATGGAATCATTGATAAATGAATAAAGTCACAGGAAAATTGGATAAAAAGTTGATATTTCAATGAAATAAATAAAAGTGGATTAACTTAATTGAAACAAAAAAATAAAACAATTTTAAAATTGAAAAGTAAGGAAAATAATTGAATGTGGAAGACAGTTATTGAAAATATTGAAATGGATAATTAAAATTTGCGTTAATAATTAGAAAATAAAAAAATAATTGAAAAAAGAAGAGAATAATTTAAATGACATCAATTAAAAAATATTAAAATTAATATTGATAAAAGTAATTTAAAAATTTGAAGAATGTAATTGTAATTTGAAGAAAATTATTGAAAAATAACGAATTTCAAAAAATGTAATTACCTTTTAACCGATTCTTGAAGTTTATGTATTTCGGCCTTTGCTTCTTCTAAATTTGTTTGTAGTTCGTTAGCAAATTGTTCCGCTATATTCAATTTTCCCTTACATTCTTCGAAGTCTAGTTTTTGCTCCTGATGATCCTTTTGAACGTCATCTAATTTCTTGTCTAAGTTTGGAAACAATGAAGTTAAAAAATAAAAATAGAATGTTTTGTTCTTTCAAAATTGAAATAATTAATAAACTAATGAATATTTTTCAAAGATCGTAAATTTGATTAAATCTTTAAATGTTCTCTAAATTATATTTTTTCGAAAGAAAAAGAGGGTAAAATTTTAGATATAGAAATTTAATTTGAAATAATTAAATATTAAAAATGCTAAAAGGACTTTTTTTTTGGTCCAAAAATTAAAAAGCCATAAATTTAATTAAAATAAAATCTGATACACAAAAGTTGTTGACAATTCAGATCTTATCAATAATATAGAATGTAAACAAATTTTAAAACAAGAGAACATGATGTAAACAGTTGCAATAATGATAATACATTGAAAAATTGTTATTATAAACTTTAAAAAAATGACAATAATGGAATAATTTTGCTATTAAATGTAAGAGAGAGAAACTTTGTAAACATTATTAACTTTTTAAACATGAAATTGATATTACTAGGAAAAATGTTAATATTTCTGTTATCAATGAATATAGAATTACATGAGATATGTCTTATTTAAACACAGTCGAAATCGAAGAATCTTACAGGCTTTGGAGTAAATTCCGAAATGAAAAATAGTATTCAAATGAAAATATATTAAAATGATATAAAAATCTAATGTTTAAAAAATTCATACTTTTTCTACGCTTTGCTTATTTCTAATTAAGTATCTTTCGTAGCTTTGTTTTTGTAAACAATTAACACAGTTAAAAAAAGCATCAAAATGTAGCGGAATCCCATTTAAATTTATTAAAATTATCTGAAATAGCAAACTTTAAATACATCATTTTTAAATACGTTAGACTTTAAACGTTAAATACTAAACGAAATTTCAGTATATTGGTCTTGAATCATGATAGCGAAATTTATTTTTTATCCTTGATTTTCAATGTAGAATAAGTGAATCTCAAGAGGAAGGAATTTTTTATAAATCTCCTTGTACAAATTTCACATAAAGAATAAAACAAATTAGGTTATGTTAAATTCCACGAGTTTGGAGGTTAAGGTTTTTTTCGAGGGAAAACGTTTTACAAATGTACAAATATATGAATAATTTAGGAAAAAGCTTACCAATATTTTGACGGCTTGTCTCGAAGACTGCTTTAGCTGTCAAAAATTCTTCAAACTTTTCATTAAAATATGATTTCAACTTTTTAGCAGTACAATCGGGAATTTGAGACAATTCATCTGCCGTCAAAATGTCTAGCAGGAGGTCACGTTCACTTTCCTCCGTCGTTTCCATTTTTTTGTATTAATTTCACCACTAATAAAAAATCTAGAATATGTTTTTATAAAAAGAGTTTAGCGGCTTTTCGTGTAAAATCCGGTGAACGCGTCATAAATTTTCGCACTTTGGCGTCTTCTAACTTCTTCATCTTCTTCTTCTTCTATAAACTCCATTGCTTGCTTCTGATTGGTTCTCTACTTGGCCTCTGATTGGTTAAGAGTAGATAATTTTTTCGTCAATTGTGATTGGTCAATAATTTGCGGGATGTTCAAATTTAAAAGCAAAAATAATTATTTTAATGTTCAATTATTGTACAAAATAACATATTCATATTTTATAGAAAAAAATTAATTTAATGAAATAAATTTGAAAAAAGATTGTTGTAAAATAATTAACATTTTAGTTGGTATAATCTTCAAATAATTATTCCAAAATGTTGACCTTTCTGTATAAGGAAATTAAGGATGTTTAACCCATTGACATAACCTCGAACTAAAAAATGGTTTTTCACATAAAATAATATTGACAATTATGATTATTTTTACAGTTTTGACAACAAATAAGATCATTCTTGTCTTTGGAACTTTCTCTATAAATCTTTTCGTTGAATTTTGTAAATAATATTTCGTTAAAAAATTATTAAACAAATTAAGTTTTTTTATTTTATATTTTTAATACAAAACATATTGTAACAAAATTTAACAAACAGGCTTGTAGAGAGTGTTCCAAAAATTAAAATAACCTATTATTTGTCAAAATTGGATAAAAATTACAATTGTTCACTGACTTTTAAGAAAAAACACAAAATGTTAAATAATTCTTATTTGACAATAAATTTTGTCTCAACCTAACGTTATTTGAAAAATGTACAACTGGAACTTTAAAAAATGGGTGAAATCAATCATTCAGTTTAAGGTTATGTCAATAGGTTGAACATCCTTAATAAATTACGAAAAAACATAAATTTTCAGACTCGAAGGATATTAATGTTTTGGGAAAAGGAAAGAACATTAAATACAATTATCTTCGGCTTTTATTTATTTTTGCACGTGACGTCAGTTTTCAATAAATTATTTCTAAATACACTTGGCTTACAACAATTTACACTATTCAAGAATCTATATGTATTTCCTGTAAGGAAACTATAATCTAAGGATAATCAATCATAAATGATTACATCTTTAAAGCCATAAGAGATAAGATGTACATTTATCACTTTTCAAATTTTTGCAAAATATATATAAGTTATCCGATCAATTTTATATACAAAAAAACTTATAAAACTCAATAATTGTTATAAAATTCGATTAAGAAAACAAAAAAAAATAAATAAATAAAAAAAAGGCAATAAACAGAATTATGATGAGTTGTAAAAGTTTTTTTTCTCCTTGAGCGTGAGGAGAATTATAATCGACAGTTATAATAAAGTCTTATAAAAAAATTGTACAAACTACAGTGATAGAAATTAAGACTAGAAGAGAGTAAGGAGCTTTCGTCTTACTTCTATACAGGCGGTAGATTTGAATGTAATCAAAACATAGCTCAGAAGCAAGATCGATGGCTTAAAAATTTGTTTAACATGCGACACAACAACGTCTGAAAGCGCACTGGCAAGAAGAAGAGAGCAGATTTCCTTTTTCTTAACTTTTACGAATCTTCATCTGCAACTTTTTTTTTTTTATATATCCATCTTGTAACAATGAAGAACTTTTTCACGTCTCACTAAGTGGGACACAAAACTGAAACAAAATAGAAGTTTTTAGAAAAGATATTTAAAATTATTTAATATATCAAGTTCATCGAAAATTGCATTCGGATACTAAATTGTAATAAAATTGTAGAATTTGAAAAAAGGAAATTAATTTGAAGAAATAGAGAAATAAATAGAAGAAAAAAACGAAAAGTGTGAAAAATGGTAAAATAAAATAAAAAGAAAAAGCAGAAAATGAAAATAGAATTTACTACTTCGAAAAAATCAAAATAAAATAAAAATTCAAGAAATGCAAATTGTTTTAAAGTAAGATAAAATAACTGCTTAAAAATGGAAATTCTTTGAAGATAAAATAAAATAATATAAAATATATCGGAAAAATACCTTTTAAAATGTAGTCTGTGAGTAACGTAGGTACAGTTGGACTATCTTCGTCGATTGCCTTCAATACTGAAAACAAAATACAAATATAGTACTGCCACTAAAAATAGATAATAAAAACTTAATTTAAAAAATTATTTTAATGAAAGAAGAAAAGAAAAAATTTAGTACACTATAGTTAAAAAAACAAAAAATAAAATAACATATAAAATAATATTATTTAAGAAAATATTTATACCAAACAGGAAACTTAAACAACTTAATATAAAGATTTTATTCATTAAGAACCTCGCGTGCACAAAATAGCTCCGCTTGACGGTAGTTAGTTGCTAAAATAATTATTTTTTCTTTTATTCATTTAAATAAATTACTTTTTATAAGAACTTGAAGAGCCTGATTATCCGGAGGTCCACTGTCTGTATGGTATGGAATGACTGTTGTTAAATACTGCAAAATAAAAGAAAAATTAATGTTAATTCAAGTTTAGTTCCTTTAAACATAACTAATTTAATTATATTATAATTTACACTACCATTTTTTAATAAACCTAATACATTAGAATTTAATTTCGACTTAAATTTTAATCTTTTCTACATTAAATATGAAATAAACTTACAAATTAAATTTCTAATTTAATTAAAAATGAATAAAAAGTATGTTTATTTCTTAAATATTTTTAAATAGTTTAAAAATTTAAAATATAATATTAAAGATATTTTTGTGGTGTTGCGTTGTTTGGCTTTAAACAACACAAAACCAGAAATTTATCACTTGAGGGTTAAAATAATTCCACAAAATGTTTCGAATTGAAGATATTTAAAAAAAAATTAGACATTATATCTCATATTAAAATAATTATTTAAATTTAAATATTTATATTATCATTCCAACCAAAAAGAGGAAAATTATTGTTAATAATTAAAATGATTTTTATTTAAAATGTTCTCAAATTTTAAATTTATAGCAATTTTAATATCTTCGAATTTCAGTTAATGTTAACTTGCATTGATTAAAAGTTCAATTAATCCATGTTTCAAATCCACTGAATTTTAATTGATTAAACAAAAATTGTGTACTATTTTTATAATTTTTTAATTATTTTCTGCAATTTTTAATTATTTTTAAATTGTTTCCTTAAATCTTAAATGTATCTTCTTCAAATTACAAATATTTTGTTTAGTTTTTTCAATCACTTTTTCAATTTTAATTATTTTCTCCTTGTCATTAAATCAAATTAATTATTTATTCCTAAATTTTATATTATTCATCGCAAATTTAATTTAATTTTTTTTTAATTTGACATTATTTTGGTCATATTGCAATTATTATTTTCAATTTTTAATCATTTTCATAATTTCAGAATTAATTTCCTGAACATTCATATATATATCTCAATTTTCAATAATTTTGTTAAATTTTAATTTATTTTTATTATTTTCTCCATTTTTTAATATTTTTATTATTTTTCAATTAATTCCATAAATTTTCAGTTATTATCTCAAATTTATATTATTGTCATCAATTTTCCATGTTTTAAACGATTTTTCAACTATTTTCTTTCGCTTAAAAATCAATTCTGCAATTTCTTTATTGTTTTCTTCAATTTCTAATTATTTTCATTATTTTTGTATAATTTTTAAAATTTTCAATTATTTATCTGGGATTTCAATTATTTTCATCAATTCTCGATTATTTCTGCGATTTTTTTAATTACTCTCTTTAATTAAAATTTTTTAAGTAATTTTTAAGTAATTTTGTAATTATTTTCTTTTGGTAAACATATAATCTATGATTTTTTCTATTATCTCTGTCAAACTTTATTTACTGTTTTCAATTTTTCGTATTTAAATTATTTTCATCATATTTAAATTTTTTTTCTCAATCTTAAATTATTTTCAAATTTTGAATTAATTTGTTTATTTTTCAATTATTTTCCTCGATTGTTAATTATTATTCTCATTTTCTAAAATTATTTTTTAAGATTTTTAAGTATTTTTCTAAAATTTCAATAATTTTATTCAATTTTTAATTATTTTCGATTGTTTTCATAATTTCCAAAAATTGTTATTAATTATCGTAAATTTTAATTATTTTGAGCTTTCTTCAATTCTCTTTCCCAAATTTTAGTTATTCTCATTTTTTGAAATTAATTTTGTAAGATCTTCAGGTATTTTTCTCAAATTTCAATTATTTTTTTTTCTTTAAAAAAAATCTGTAGTTTTTTCAATTATTTCACTCAAATGTCATTTATTTTCTACAAGTTATCATTGTTTTTATCCTACTTTAATTTTTTTTTTAAGTTTCAAAATTTAAAAGTTTTTAATTTAAAATTTTCCTTTGTACAAAATGTTAAACATTTTAAATACCATATGTCGTGCGAATCCACCTAATTTTGACCTATTTTTTTCATCGCCTATTAAATTTCAAGCCATGTTAATAGATTTTTTTACATCTGCGAGAAATCTGTTATACTAAGTATAGAATTTTTCTTAAAACTTGTAATATCTGATTTTATGTATTTTAGTGCCCGTAAAGGATCGAGCATGATTGTGGGCTGTATATTTTGGCAAATAAAAAAAAAAAAAAAAAAAAAAATCATTTTTGAATTATTTTCTAAAATTTATTTACTTCAATTTTCCATTTTTTTCATTTGTTTTATAATTTCCGAAATTTTAAGCTATTCATTTGACATTTCAATTATTTCATTCAATTTTCAATTACTTTCGTACTTTTTCATAATTTCTAAAAATGTTTTAATTATTTCTCTGTAATTAAAAATTATTCTCTTCAATTTTAAATTATGTTTATCTTTTTTTCAATGAACTTCTAAATGTTTTAAGTATTTTTCTGAAATTTTCTATAAATTTCATTTATTTAAAATATAGGTATAATGTAATTCTTTTCAATTATTTTCTCGACTTTTAATTATATTTTTGAATTGTAAATTATTTATCTCAATTTTTAATAATTTTTTTTTCAAATTTCAATTATTTCCTTTAATTTTTTATCATTTAATTTTTTTCAATTTATTCTTAAGATTTTGAAGTATTTTTCTCGAATTAAAATTGTTTTCTTTATTTTCTTTATTCTTTTTAAATTACTTTACTAAATTTTTAATTGATTTCCTTTTTTTTCAGTTAATTTGAAAATTTTGCAATTTTTTTTAATTCAAAAATTTTATAAATTTTGTCCTAAATAAATATTTATTTTATATATTTATATTAACAGTTTTTATAATAATTTTTAAAAAAATTAGGATTGCAATTGTTTTAAATCTAAAGAACAATGTGATAATAAAATGGTTTTTTATAGTACACAATGGTAAACGATCATAAATTCGACTTATATAATAATTTGATTATTAACTATTTTACCTTAGATTCTTGGAAAAATCTGTGTTGTGGCAATGGACTAGTACCATTTGGCAACAACTTTTGTATATTTTGGTTTTTCTTTCTCGTAACGTGATGAGCTCTTCGTCGATTTTGTATGGCAAGGACTAACGAAATAAATGTATTTTTCAGATCCTTCTCGATTTGAAGTTCGTCTCGAAAAGCGAGTTCGGCTATAAGTGTTTCACTCAGAGCTCCTACTAATGATTCCATTTCACCCAGGAGTTCTGTCAGTTGGCCGGAAGTAAGCTGTCGCAATTCTAAATTTAAAAAATATATTAATAAGAAAATTTAAATTTAAATATCGAAAAGTTGTGTGCCCTCTCAAAAGATTTTTATATCTATTTTTGATTTTAATCTCATTTTTATCTCTTCTAATAGTTCACTGAAACTGTAATTTAATTCTTTAAACTAACTTTTCAAATCTAAATTACTTAATTTTTAGTTTGAATTATTTTCTTTTATTTTTGTAGCATTTAATAAATAAAATATCCAATTTTCGTACTTTTGTCATTAAGCGGAGATCCTAGAACTTCTCTACTTCTTTCCAAAGCTTCATCGGTGTCTAAAAGTGAGTCTTCGGAATCAGGAGATCTTTCCATGGATGGACTTTCCTAAAAGAATTTTAAAATTTGATATAAAATGAATGAAAAATGATTTATTTACAATAAGAGTAAAAAAGAAAAATATTTTTAGCTCAAAATCATATTTTATTTTTTGAAGTTACCTGCATAATGTCGTCGATTTCTCGAAGAACTTCTTCTGCAGTTTTAAGAGGTTCTTCTGGACTATGTGAGTCAGTACTGCTGGACAAAATTAAGGCATGCATATCCAAATCAGTCGCAACAGCTTCATCTTCACTACTTAAGTCCTCGAGTTCTGGCCTGAAATAGAATACGAAAAGAATAAATTATTGTTTTTTATTAACGTTCAATTATAACTAAAGTTTAAACTATTTATTGTTTCCATGTATTTCAATTCTTAATTAAATTTAATTTTCGACTTTGAGCCGATAATTAAGGAATTTAATTTAGAAATTAATTTTTAGGTTCAGGCAAATTTTACTTAAAAAAATTAGTGTGAATTTGGTAACGAAAGTTCAAGGTTTCCCGTCTCGTAAACATATAGAAGAATAATTTTTCTAATTTTCTTCAAGGTAGAAAATGTATTAAATTACCTATCTAAGTTTATGGCAGCCTCATTGAGATTCAAGGCTGGCATGTGCATTTTTCTTGCAAAAGATTTGCTCCAATCAATTGGCAAAATATTTCCAAAAGTACCAGTGATTGTCCACCACATTCTGAAACACACAAAAAAATTATCATTAATTACAAATTTTTTAAAAAACCTAGAGTAGAGTTGCGAAAAAGTAATATACTTAGAGAACGGTAATCTGAGAATGAGAATATAACCGAGCAAAATTTTAATCGAGAATTTATAAGAATTTAGATTTTTTATTTTTTTATCAAATTAAGTCAAATTTTCTCAATCAATGTACGAAAATAGAATCTCTAGTGTCATTCTTATTAGTAATGATTTGAATTTTAATGTTAATAGTAAGAATTATATATAATAACTATAGCAACATTAAAGACAAACTTTGCATTGTTGTTGGTCATTTAAAACTATAAAATTCTGCAAATTCAAATAATGTAAATTAGGAAATTGAAGAATATATATCTGAAAAATGACGAAAATAATTGACAGTTGAAAACAAAATTCGAAAAATGGCTACATAATTACAGAATTATTGAAAATAATAGTTTCAAGAAATAAACAATAAATATATTAAATATAAACAAATAGTTGGAAAATTATAGGAATAACAGTTGCAAATTAAACAACTGGATTGAAAATCGAAATAATAATTGAAATTGAAGAAAATAATAAAAAATTGAGGAAATAAAATGAAAATTTAAGAATTAAATAAAAATTAGAAAAAATAATTGATAATTGAAAAAAAATTACAAAAAGACGATAATAATTGACAATTGAAAACAAAATTCAAAAATGGCTAGATTAATACACAACCAAACAAAATAATTTAAAAAATCAAAGATTAATACACAACCAAATAAAATAATTTAAAAAATCAAAGAATAATTATAAAATATTAAGATAATAATTAAAAATTGAAAAAATTGCGGAAAATAATTAATAATTGAATGAAATAGTTGGAAAATTGAAGAAAATATGTGAAAAATTTCGAAAATTATTGTCAATTGAAAACAAAATTTAAAAAATGACTAGATTAATAGACAACTGAAAAAAATGATTGTAAAAATTAAACAAGAAATATTAAGTTTAAAGAAAATAATTGCAAATTAAAAAATTAAGAAAATTATTAGAATAATTGTTGGAAATAATTGCATATTTAACAATTGGATTAAAAATCGAAAACAATAATTAAAATTGAAAAAAAAAATTTAGAATTGAAGAAAGCAACAAAAAATTGAAGAATTGAATAGAAATTTATGGAATATACAAGAAAATTGAAAAAAATTAATTAAAAAACCGAGAATTACTTAATATAGAAGAAAAAAATTGAAAACTGAAGAATGGAAATCAAAATTGAAGAATAGAATTAAAAATTGAAAAAAATAATTCAACAATTGTACTTAAAATTAAAAAAAACTTAATGATGATCGAAAAAAATAATAGAAAAAAGGCAATACTTTTTTAATATTAAAGAACATAATTGAAAATTTAAAAGTAAAATTTAAATTTCAAGAAGATAACTGAGAATAGAAGAGAATAGTTCAAAAATTGAATAATTGAATTGAAATTTAAAAACAATTTTTATGAGTGAAAAAAATAATTGACAAAATAAGAGAATTATTGAATACTAAGAATTGAAAAACGATGAAACAAATTGAAGATTAAAGAAAATATTTAAAAATTGAAGTAATAAATTCGAAATTAAAGAATTAAATAGAAATTTCAAAAAATAATTTATAATCAAAAGAAACATTACAATATAATGTTAATAATAATAATAATAATTAATTAATAATAATCGTCATTCGTACAAAAAAATTTTTTTTATTAATGAATATTCATAAAATTGAAAGAGAAAAAAATAAGTTGCCAATTGAAAACTGAAGAAAATTATGGAAAAAAAATTTCGAAAATAAATGAAAATTAAAGAAATCAATTGGAAATTCAAGGACTGTATTGAAAGAAAATAATTGATAATTGAGAAAATGCGGGAAATAATTAATATTAAGGAATTAATTGAAAATCGATCAAAGTAATTGAAATTTAAAGAAAATTTTTTAGAATTGAAGAAAGTAATTAAAAATTGAAGAAATAAATTGGAAATTAAAGAATTGAATGTAATTTTCAAGAAATAATTGATAATTAAAAGCAAAATTAAAATATGACGAAAATAATTCAATATTGACGAAAATAAATAACTATTACAAAAAATAATTAACAATTGAAAAAAGAAATTGAAAAATGGTGAGAATAATCGGCATTCGAGAAGAATTTTTTTTTTAAATTGATGAATAATCATAAAATTGAAGGAGAAAAATTATTTGTTTTTTGAAAACTGATGAAAAGAAAGGAAACAATTGTAAAAAATAAATCCTATAAAGAAATAATTTGGAAGTTGAAGAATTGTATTGAAAAATCAAGAAAATATTTGATAATTGAGAAAATGCGAGAATTATTGAATTTTGAATAAAATAATTGAAAAAGGTAGAATGCAATTTAAAAATTGAAGAAAATAATTGAAAACTAAAAAAATAAATGAAATATTAAAGATTTAAATTGAAAATTTTAAAAAATAGTTAATAATTAAGAGAAAAATAACAAATTTTTTTTCAACTTATTATTGTTTTCATCATATTTTAATTATTATCTCCAAGTTTCAAATTTTAAAATTATTTTCCAATTATTTTCTACATGTTTCAATTATTCTTATTTTTTAAAATTATTTACTAAAATTTTTAAATATTTTTCTCAAATTTCCTATTATTTTCTTTAATTTTTAATAATTTCCAATTACATATTTAATTCAATTTTAATTATTTATCTAAAATTTCCATTTTTGTATTCAATTTTTAATTATATCTACGATTTTCTTGTATTTTATGTACATATATTCTGTATGTTTTGCAATTATTTCTCTTAAATTAAAAATTGTTTTTCTCCATTTTAAATTGTGTTTATCTTTTTCATTTATTTCCTCTAATTTTTAATTCTTTTTTTTTCTTGAAATTAACTTCTAAAAGTTTCAAGTATTTTTCTGAATTTTTCTTTAAATTTCATTTTTTTAAAATATATTATGCAACTTTTTCATTTTTTTGTTAATTTTAATTATTTTCTTCAATTTAAATTTTTTTTTATTATTTCTTCATAACTTTCTCAAATTTTTAATCATTTTCTTCATTTTCTGAATTTTTATTTATTTATCTCAATTTGAATAATTTTTTTCAATTTTCAATTATATTCCCCAATTTTTCATTACCCTAATTTTTTTCAATTTATTTCTAAGATTTTGAAATATTTTTCTCAAATTTAAATTACTTTCTTTCGTTTTAAAATTGTTCATAATTGTTATATTTAATAAATATTTTTACACTTTATTGACTTTTAGTTAATTAAATTTGTAATGATAATTACATTTGTTATTTATCCTTATAAATTGTTTGTACAAATTGTTTGTGTTTCAAAATAGTGGAACTTATTCAAACATAGAAAATTCTCATAAATTCTCCGGAAGGAGAATATTCTCGGTTATATTCTCGAAAATGTAACCGGATTTTAAATTACCGAGAATTTTGCAACTCTAACCTAGAGATTATTTGTCGAAGTTTTGAGTTAATTATAATCATTATAACATTATATAAGAATTGAAACTGTTTGTTGATTTAAAATTCAAATTTTCAAATGATAACAAAGTGACCTAACCTACATTAATTCTAAATTCTATTGGTCAATTCAATTTGGTCCACGTCTATCCTAAATTCTATTGGTCCTAATTTTTGTTGACTTTAATATTCAACCTAACCTCTATTGATCTAAATTTCTTCAAAATATTATTTAATCATTTTAATCAATTTCACAAATCTTTTTAATCATTTGCAAATTAGTAATCTACAAAATTAAAGACTTTATACAATAAGTGAATAATAAAAATGAATATATAATGAAATGTAATTTACTAGAAGTACTAAATAAGTAAAAGTGCAATAAAGTAAAAAAGTGAATAAATTGAGAGAGAAAGGTATGGAAAAATAGTAAATTAATAATTATAAACGTAATTAATTGGACTGAAATAGTAGTTAAAAGTGCAATCAAGATTAAAATGATGATCAGACAGTTATGAGAGCAATCAGAAGATTTTATCGAGATAAGTTTTTTCATTAAGACTCAAGTGCTGGCATTTCTTTATTTCTTCTTTTGCTTTTTAATGTGTTCACACGTTTACTTCAAGGGACTTTACTTCCGTTAGAGCACGTGTTTTGCACTCGTGTTAAATCATTATTATTAACTCATTGTCGCTCAAGTATTGCATAATGCCTAATTAGACCAAACTAAAATGCAAAAATGCAAAGAAGCCACTTTCTATTCACGATAAATTCCTCAAAATATTTGCATTTATTGAATTTTAATCTGAACAAGATAAAAATTATATTTTTAATAAAGGAAGGAAGGTAATTATTATTAATTAATTAATGAAGATAATTTATTAGATTACTATAACTTTAAATTTGTACGCTATTTATTTATGGTTTAATTGTACTCATATTTCTTGTTTAAAATGAGTATCACAGAAGTTGCTTTCGAATGCTAATTAACAATATTGTATAATTTTCTCTGCATTTGTGGGCGGGAAGCCACAAAGAGAAATGATGAAAAAAAAACTAAGGAATGAAATTTCAAACTCAATTGCCACACATTCGTATATAATAAATTAATGCCTGACTCAAGAATTTCATTTTCTTATCTCACGCTGTTGGGCAAAATGCAATTTTTAAGAATAGAATTTAATAATGAAGGGGGTTTTTAATTGCTAGAATTTTTAAAAATACGCTAAAATATTATTTTGCAGTTTTCATAATTTTTTGTTCTATTTCAGGTCTTGTTTATATTTAGAAAAAGAGGTAACTTGAAAAAAAAATTTGAACTTTGAGGTTTTTGTTTTCAAAATAAATGAAAGAAACAACAATCTCGTCAGAATTCTGAGGAGTATATGTAAATTCCCGCGAAGTACTTCTTTTTTAGACAAAAAAAAAAAAAAAAGAAATGTCAAGCATCGTTACATCGTCCACATAACTCTTCTTCAACGCTAATTACTTCACTTCACGTATTTCTGATTCTTTTGTTAAAAAAACGTAATCTTTTGCTTAAAAGAAAACAACAAGGATGCAAAAATAACATAACATTTCAATTAATTAATAATTATTTCAAGTTTGTGGAATAAAATCTAAATTGTTCAATTTCTGAGAGATAAATATTATATTCCTTTTTGGATTTAAATTAATTGAACAAGAAAACATTTATTAAGCATTTTTGAAAATAGTATTATTTATTTTTATTATACTTGTATTTCTATTAAATTTATTATACTAGAAAATTATTTAAAAACAAACTATTATGCAATTTTAAATTGTACATTTTTTATCTTAAATTTTTTTTTCTTCTTTTGTTTATTTTTGTATGATATCTTTTTGTTTTTGTAACAAAGGCATTATATTCAAGTTTTCAAGGATATATCAGTGAAATGCTGTGGTTATTTTATTCTCCGAGTTAGTCACTAAAAATTATTACTGTCCAATATTAAAACATAAACAATATTAAAACTATTAGATTGAATTTTTCAATATGTATAAATTTATGAATTTAAACATAAATTAATAAAAACATAATAACAAAAAAAAAAATAAGTGGTAGAAAAAAATGATATCAAGAATACAGGAAATAAAAGCAAAAAAATATAGAGGAGAATATAAAAAACTCCAATAAAAGTAATGAAAACTTTACGAATTGATAAAAATGCAGCAGGACCAAAATTGGAACTAGAAAGTCGTTATTGTAAAGCAATAAAAATTGAGCAAGTGTAAAAAATTTGCATTTATCTCTGGGTAAAATCTCCAAGGTGGTATTGTATGCACAGTAGGAGTCTTGTGATTTTGACAGGCCTTTAAATCTGTATCTCATTTCGCCGATTAACAAAACGTGATGTAGGTGTTCCAAACAACTGATCATGACGTGAAAGATCTAATCCAGAAAGAGAACAAGTGGCACGTCTACTCTTTAATTACTTCCTCTCGTTACTTAATTCGTATAACAGACGATAGTAATTACGTTGTACGTATTTTCGTTTAATTTACTCTCGAACTTGAAAAATATAACCTAAAAAGATGGAAAATTAGTAAAAATTTAATAACTTTTTAATTCTTAAAAAATATTAGTTAACAGAATTTTAATCTTACAGAATGTCTCTTTAACCTAGTTTTTATTCAAATTAATTTTAATCTACTAGAATTTTAATTTATCCGAGTAGTTTTATTAAACAAAATTTTAAGAGTGGGGAATCTTTAAATTCCAGAATTTCCATTTCACTGAATCTTCATTTGGCCAAATTTTGATTTGCACGAATTGATGTTTAATAAAATTCTTAAAACACCGAATTTTCATTTGACCGAAATTGCAAATGGATTTCAGTGAATATGTTAATTTAGGAATTTAAAGAATCTATTTCCTTGGAATTCTATTTGATGATAATAATTCTGATAAATTAAAATTCGGGTAAATAAAAATTCATTTAAGTAATAACTTGAAAACACCTCAAAATCTTTTTTTTTTAAATACTATTTGTCGTATACAATTAACGTAAATTCTATGTTTGAATGAGCCCCACTATTTTTAAACACAAACAATTTATTTAAAAAAATTGATAAATAACAAAATAAATATCATTAGAAATTGACTATAAGTCAATGGAGGGTAAAAATTATTATTAAATATAACAATTATGAACAATTTTAAAATGAAAGAAAGTAATTTAAATTTGAGGAAATTACTTCGAAATCTTAGAAATAAATTGAAAATATTAGGGTAATGAAAAATTGGAGAAAATAATTGAAAAATGATTCAAATAATTGAGATAAATAATAAAAATTCAGAAAATGATTAAAAATTTAAGAAAATTATGAAGAAATAATATAAAAAATGTCAAATAGAAGAAAATAATTGAAATATAAAAAAATTATTGAAAAAATTGAATAATATACTTTAAATAAAGGAAATTTAAAGAAAATTTCAGAAAAACAGTTGAAACTTTTAGAAGCTAATTGCAAAAAAAAAAAAAATTAAAAATTAGAGAAAATAAATGAAAAAAGATAAAAATAATTGAAAATGGAGAAAAAAAATTTTTAATTTAAGAGAAATAATTGCAAACCATAGAGAATGTAGGAACATAAAATACAAGAAAATCGTAGATATAATTGAAAATTGAATACCTAGAAAAATGAAAATTTCAGATAAATAATTAAATAAAACTTTTTGGAAATTATGAAAAAGAACGTAAGAAATTGAAAATAATAAACAAATAATGCCTATTAATAATTGAAAATTGAATTAAATAATTAAAAATTATTAAAAATTAAAAATAAATAATGGGAAATTTGAGAAAAATATTTAAAAATTTAAGTAAATAATTTTAAAAAATAAGAATAATTAAAATTTGTGGAAAATAATTGGAAAATGGTTTTAAATTTTGAAATTTGAAGCCAATAATTAAAATATAATAAAAATAATGAATTGAAAAATTTTTTGTTATTTTTCTTTCAATTATCAACTATTTTTTTAAAATTTTAATTTAAATCTTCAATCTTCAATTGCATTCTTTAATCTACCATTTATTTCTTTAATTTTCAATTATTTTCTTTTAATTTCCATTGCATTCTACGTTTTTCAATTAATTTATTCAAAATTTAATAATTCTCGCATTTTCTCGATTATCAAATATTTTCTTGAAATTTCAATAAAATTCTTCAACTTCCAAATAATTTCTTTAATTTTCATTTTTTTTATGCAATTGTTTCCATTATTTTCATAATTTTGCAATTAACAATTTATTTTTCTCCTTCAATTTTATGATTATTCATCAATTTAAATTTTTTTTTTATCAAATCTCGATTATTCTCACCATTTTTTTTCAATTGTTAATAATTTTTTTAATAGTTAATTATTTTCGTCAATATTTAATTTTTTACGTCATATTGTAATTTTTCTTTTAATTATTAATTATTTTCTTGAAATTTACATTTAATTGTTTAATATTCAATTTATTTCTTCAATTTTTAATTATTTTCTTCAATTTTTAATTATTTTCTTTAATTCTCAAAAATTTTCTTTAAATTTAAATTATTTTGATCGATTTTCAGTTAATTCCTTAATATTTATTAATCCCCGCATTTTCGCAATTATCAATTATTTTCTTTCAATACAATTCTTAAATTTCCAATTGCTTTCTTTAATTTCCATTCATTTTCTACAATTCTTTTCCATAATTTTAATTAGTTTTCAATTGGCAATTTTTTATTCTTCAATTTTATGAATATTCATTATTTACAAAAATTTTTTCGTACGAATGACGATTATTCTCACCATTTGTAGAATTTTTTTTCAATTGTTAATTACTTTGTTGAATGTTAATAAATTAATTTAATATTAATAAATTTTTAAATATTTAATTATTTTCGTTATATTGTAATTTTTCTATTGATTATTAATTATTTTTTGAAATTTCCATTTAATTCTTTAATTTACAATTTATTTTTTCAATTGTTAAGTATTTTCTTCAATTTTCAAATATTTTCTTTAATTTTCAATTTGTTTTATCGATTTTCAATTAAATTCTCTTATTTTTTTAATTATTTTTTTCCCTCATAAAATTTGTTTTAAAATTTCAATTCACTTATTCAATTCTAGAACTATTCTCTTCAATTCTCAGTTATTTTCTTCAAATTTAAATTTCACTTTTAAATTTTCAATTATTTTCTATAATATTAAAAAATTATCGCCTTTTTTCAATTATTTTTTTTAATTTTAATAATGTTTATCGATTTTCAATCCAGTTGTTAAATGTGTAATTATTTCTAACAATTATTTCTATAATTTTCTTCATTTTTAATTTTGCAATTATTTTCTATAAACTTAATATTTCTTTCTTAGGTTTTACAATTATTTTATTCAGTTGTCTATTATTCTAGTCATTTTTTGAATTTTGTTTTCAATTAACAATAAGTTTCGTAATTTTTCAAATATTTTCTTCAATTTTTCAACTATTTCATTCAATTATTAGTTATTTCCCCCAATTTTCAATTATTATCTTAAAATTTTATAATTACTCTTGATTTTTTAAATTATTTTGTTCACTTGTGTATTAATCTAGCCATTTTTTGAATTTTGTTTTCAATTTTCAATTATTTTCGCCATTTTGTAATTTTTTTTCAATTATCAATTATTTTTTTAAATTTTAATTTACTTCTTAAACTTTCATTATATTTCCTTACTTTTTTTATTATTTTTTTTAATTTCAATTATCTTCAATTTCGTAATTTTCATCATTATTTGAATTTGCAAAAATTTATACTTTTAAATGACCAACATCAATGCAAAGTTTGTCTTTAATGTTGCTATAGTTATTATATATAATTCTTACCATTAACATTAAAATTTAAATCATTAATAATAAGAATGACACTAGAGATTTTATTTTCGTACATTGATTGAGAAAATTTGATTTAATATGATAAATAAATAAAAAACTTAAATTTCTTTAAATTCTCGATTAGAATTTTGGTCGGTTATATTACTCGTTCTCATTACCGTCCTCCAGATAATATTACTTCTTCGTAACTCTAACTCTAATGTCACTCTTATGTCGGCCATATTTGATAGTTCCCAGAGCAACCGATAGGGGCGTTTTATAAATTTAAAAACAGAAGTATTATTACAAAAAAATGTATAAAACATTTTACTGAAACGATTTTAATTTTAAAGAATGAATTTTTAAAAAGATTGTCACGTTTTTCAAAACCGTGAAACTTGATCGAGATCTGCACGTTTTGTGCACATTCCCATAGACGACTTTTGAAAACTAAATTTATGTGAGAACATATTTAATGATAAAGGGCGGAGTACCGAGTCAATTTTTTCTGGGACATGTGTGAATCACTTTTCATGTAGGTGTTTCCTCTGCGTAACGCACAGTACAGATAAATGACATCGTTTAATCTTTGGAAACAAACGAGTCATTGTTGTAACAATGAGCTCTCTTCTGCAAACTATTATCCCGACAATTCTTGGCAAATTATAGCAGAAACGGTTCTTTTCTTTTTTATTTTCAACGTATAATATAAAGAAACAATAATATAGCAGTTTTTCTACAAAATAAAGCGTAAAAGATTGTTCATTATAACCCTTTCAACCCGATTTCCGAAGCATTGCTCTTTTTTTTAATAGAATTATAATATGCGGGAAATTTTGAAGATGACAATAGAAGAAATTGTTTAGGATTAAATATTTGTTTAACTCGAGCATCTCCACGTTTATCGAGGTCAATTCTGACCACTTGAGTTCCTCGTTAATGTTAAGTACATACGGGGGATATGACTTCATTGGATAAATTTCACAGATGTCGACTACAGTGACGTATAAATGTGGATATAGTTTACCGCCCCCTGAGATCCATTAATGTCAAATTTAAATCTTCTTTTCAGTGTCTCCATAATGTAACTTAATAAGGCAAAATACTTTTTTCCTTCTAAACAATCGGAGGAACAACTTGAAAAAGAATAATAACCAGGGTTGCTAAGTTTTCAAAATTTCAAAATTCCATTACTTTTCCAGATTTTTTTAGACCATTTTTCATCAAATTCCATGATCAAATATAAAATAAGCAACAACATTAAGAAATTTCGCACTGTTGTTGGTCATTTAAAACTATAAATTTTTTGCAAATGCAATAAATAATGAAAATTACGAGAATAATTACAAAATTGAAGAAAATATCTGAAAAATGACGAAAATAAGTTACAATTGAAAACCAAATTAAAAATATGGCTAGATTAATACACAACCGAAAAAAAATTGAAAAAATCAAAGAATAACTATATAAAATTTTAACAGAATAACTGAAAATTAAAAAAATTGTAGGAAATAATTGAAAAATTTCGGAAAACGATTGAAAATTAAAGAAAATTATTACTAATTGTAAGAAATAATTGAAAAATTACGAGAATCAATGAAAAATTGAAGAAAATGTCTGAAAAATGACAAAAAAACAAGTGCCAATTAAAAAGAAAATTCGAAAAATGATTAGATTAATAGACACCTGAAAAAATTAAACAACAAATATTAAATTAAGGAATTAAGAAAATTATAGGAATAATTGTTGGAAGTAAATAAAAATAGTACAAATGGAATGAAAACCGAAAAAAAATTGAAAATTAAAGAATGAAATTTAAATTTAAAGAATATAATTAAAAATTGAAAAAAGTAATTAAAAAAGCTGAGAATTATGGAATATAGAAGAAAAAACTGAAAAAACTGAAGAATCTCTCTAAATCTGAATTAGTGCACGGAAAAAAAAGTACAACTGTATCAGTCAATCTTTTCTCCAGAATGGCTAAACATTTAGCCAAAAATGAACGAGCGATATTGCCAATATCACTGTTTTGGCGAAATTGAAAATCCCTCCTCAATTTTTCCATATTAGGGAAAGAGTCTTATTAATTTATATATTTGTAACTTTAAAAGAAAGATAATGGAATTCTTTGATTGAAATATTCTAAATGTATAGCTAGAAACTTGATTTTTATAAATAGTTAAAAAAAAGCAAATGAATATGTTTGTGCAATTATTCTTTATTTTATAAAAGGTTATTTAAAATTGTGTTTATGACGAGTCAGCGGCCAAGGGGTTCAATTGCAGAATACTCATCTCATCTCATTTCATCATTCTCATCTCATCTTATCTCACTGACTTTCAAAATTTTGATTGTTTTGACAATTTCAGATTTATATAAATATTCTCGTGGTTAGGTGTTGTTTACTTTTTTTTCTCACATAATAAATATTGGAATTTTTATTAAAACATTATATAATTAATAAAAGTATTATAATTACCTTCAGTGAAATGCTGTGAAATGATAGTGACGTATAAAAAAGGAATCAAGAAGGACTGATGTGAATACGATAAAATATAAGTTGACAAAATTATAATTCTGTATTTGTATTTCTATAATAATAAATAAATTTAAATATGTATTTAGTTTTGTCATTAATATGTAATTTAAATCTAAATTGATATGATTTTCTAATATTTTGATAAGTAGTTTTTGTTATTCTTAGTTTCATATCAATTAATTTGATTAAAAATAGGGTTATAAAAAATTTAAATAAACTTGATAAGTTTTCAAAACCACAATATATATTATTTAATAAAGGTTTTTTAACGTTTAAAAATTGAATTTTAAATTTTCATTTTACGTTTTTCTTTTCGTTAGGTATTTTAAAATTCAGAAGATACTTATTATATACAAAAAATAACGTATGTTTTTAAATCTAAATAAAACTTATCAGTTAAATTAAATATAACAATTTTTTAATTTTAAATATATTTTATTATTAATGTTATTTTTTAAAATTAAATCATATGATTCGTTGATTACAGAATTAATAACACTTGTATGTTTGTAAATAAAAAATAAAGGTTATTTTAATAAACTTTAAAATAATAGAAGGCATTTATCACATTATCCAAAATAATATTAATTTAGATACTAATTAATAATTAATATCAATAGATAAAACTAAATATATTTAGATGTATTTATTATTTATTTAAGAAATGCACAGTTATAATTTTATTAACTTATTTCTCCTTGTTAATATTTCTTCTTCTTTCCTCTTTTCACTTCACTACTTTTCACTAAATTTGCTCAAGATAGGTACATCATACTAATGTTTTCATTTAATTAATTTTTAAATAAAAATTAATATTTTTATTATTAGGTTAAATAAATATAACCGCACGAGAATGTTTAAGTCTGAAACTGTCAGTTTTTGACTGTTTATTTGTTTAGGAGATTCTCACTATCGCCAAATCACTAAAGTTTGTATGACGAAGTTGACCATACCAACAGCTGACCTAAAGTTGCGTTTCGCTGATATATTTAAACAGTTTTTCTATTTTGGTTATTTAAGAGGAATACATAATTTACTAAAATATGAAATTTCGAATTTCAGGAATAACAAAATAAGTACCAATTTATCAAAACAGTTTACTGAAAACAGCAGAAACATTTATACAAATTAGCAGTACATTTTCTTATTATAGCTTTATTTCCAAATTCGGTGGTTCGCCACGCTAGATTTTTTTCCGTGTGGTTTTCTACTAGCGAATAAGCGAAAAGTGAGCTACTATTAAATTAGTAACAATTTTACTACTTTTTAGTAGAAAACTACTAATTTTTTAGTAGAAAATTACCAATTTTTAGTAGAAAACTACTAATTAAATTAGTAAAAAAATCTACTTATTTTAAAAGTAAAGTTTCACTATTTCAATTAGTAGTTTTCTACTAAAAAATTAGTAAAATTCTTGGCTCACTTTTCACTGATTGATAGTAGAAAACTACTAATTCAGATTCAGAGAGATGGTATTGAAATTTGAAGAAATTAATAAAAAAATGAAGAAAATAAATAAAAATTGAAGAATTAAATGAAAGATTAAGGACTTGAATTAAAATTTTGAGAAAATAATTGACAATTGAAAAAAAATTGGTAAACTGTCGAGAATAATCGACAACAAAACAAAATAATTTTAAAAATTAAAGAAAAATATAAAATTTAAGAAAAATAATTGTAAATTGAAAAGTTGTAGAAAATAATTGAAAATTGTGGAAAAAAATTAATAGTTGAAAGAAATAATTGAAAAATGACGAGAATAAATGAAAAATTGAAGAAAATATCTGAAAATGACGAAAATAATAGACAATTGAAGACAAAAGTCGAAAAATGACTAGATTAATGGACAACAAAACAAAAAAATTGTATTAATTAAAAATAATTATCATATTTTAAGAGGATAATTGAAAAAATTGTAGGAGATTTTAAATTGTGGAAAATAATTAATAATTCAAAGAAATAATTGAAAAATGACGAAAATATTAAAAATTGAAGAAATAAACTGAAGATTAAAGAATTATATTGAAATTGTAAGAAAATAATTTATAATTAAAAGAAAATTATTACTAAATGACTAAAATAGTTAATCATTAAAAAAAAAATACTTGACAATTGAAAAAAAAGTACAAAAAAGTTCGAAAAATGGCGAGAATAATCGATAATAAAACAAAATTATTGAAAAAATTAAAGAATAATTATAAAATTAAAGGAGAATATTAAGTTTTCAATTAAAAACTGAAGAAAATTGTAAAAAAAATTTAGAAAATAAATGAAAATTGAAGAAGATAATTGAAGAAGATAATTAAAGAATTGTATTGGAATTTCAAAAAAATAATTGATAAATAATTGAAAAAAGACGAAAATTATTGAACTTTGAATAAAATAATTGAAAATTGAAGAAAATAATTGAGAATTGAAGAACATAATTAAAAATAGAGGAAATTATTTGAAAATTAAAGAATTAAATTGAAATTGAAGAAAATAATTGATAATTAAAAGAAAAATTACAAAATGAGGAAAATAATTCAGAAATGAGGAAAATAATTGACAATTGACAAAAAATCTAAAGCTGTCGAGAATAATCGACAACAGAAGAAAATAATCAAAGATAATAATTTGATAATTATACTTTTTCTAAAACTATTACTCAGAAAGATATAATTTCAATATTAAAAAAGTTATTAAATAAGAATTATATAACTTTTAAGCAGCAAGACAAAACTCAATGACCCAAATGCTAAAACGAACTTACCTGTGTTATTTTTAAGATTCCAAAAGAAATGAACTTCACAGTTACTTTCTTCATATTTTAATATTTTTTAACCATGACTTCATTCCTCTCAGATGGAAATGCGCGAGCAAAAATATTGATTTGTTTACTAACAGAAATTTCCAATGTTTACATTTATAATTTATTGAAATTAAATATCAAGAAAGTAACTGTGAAGTTTATTTCTTTTGGAATCTTGAAAAGAACACAGATAAGTTCGTTTTAGCATTTGGGTCATTAAGTTTTATCTTGCTGCTTAAATGTTATATAAATTTTATGTAATAACTTTTTTAATATTAAAATTATAGAAAATTGCCCTAAAATAGAAATATTCCTTATATTTTTCTGAGTATTTAAAGAAAAGAAAACCTTGATACGACTGATAGAACGGAAGATATTGCTTTTTCAATTTTTTTTTCGAAATTTCAATTCTCGTAAACTATTTAATATTTTGACCTAAATATTTATGTAAACCATTAGCTGAATTAGTCATTAGCTTGAAAATAACGTAAATTTCACTTGGAATCGCACTATTATGTTTTTAATTTTTAAACTATTTAAAAATATTTAAAAATTAAAGAAGAATTAATAATTTTTATTCGTTTTAAATTAAATTTAAAGTTTAATTTGTAAGTTTATTTCATATTTAATTTTGAATAGATTAAAATTTAATCTTAAATTTAAGTCGAAATTAATTTCTAATTTTTTAAATCTAATTTTTTTCAATTAAAAAAAAGTTCCCTAACCAAACAACAAAAATTGTTCAATTTCCCTGACTTTTCCCTGACCAAAAAAATGTCCTGCTCTCTAAATCTGAATTAATTAAAAAAAAAAAAAACTAATTATTTGTAAAATCGTGACTGACTTTTTTCAGTAATTAGTGGAAAATAACTACTTATTAGTAAAACTTGACTAATTGAATTGGTAAACAGAATTTTACTAAAATATTAGTTATTCTGACTTTACCTAAAAATAAATTTAACTAACACTTAGTTATTTTTTACTCAATGATTAGTAAAAAAATAATTATTTGAATTATGTTTTGACTTTTTGTTTTGAAATTAGTTATTTTTAAATAATTCAGATAATTAAAAAATGTTACTTTTCCCGTGACTTCTTTGGAATTGTTAGATTTACAAATCGGATTGTTAATATAGAACTGACAAATCCGGTTTGTTGTTGTAGCAAAATTTTTGTCAGCTTAGCAATTTGGGATTGTTGTAGTAACAATCAGTTTTGTTAGTATTAACAAAATTATAACAATTAGTTTTGTTAGTCTACAAAATTGTTGTTACTACATTTTTGTAGTAACAATCAGTTTTGTTAGTTAACAGAATTATAACAATTAGTTTTGTTAGTCTACAAAATTGTTGTCTCTACAACAATCCACAATTGTTAAGATGACCAAATCTTTGCTACAATAACAAATCGGATTTGTCAGTTCTATATCAACAATCCGATTTGTTAATCCAACAATTCCTTTTTCTCCATGCAAGTGAATTCGGTTATGAGTTTCTGTTGATACTTTCTAGGTTATGGTAGCAAACTGTCACTTGGTTAAAAACATACTTGTTTACCGTGACCATTCAAAAAGGTTGATTTTGATCAAGTACAAATTTATTTTAAAAAATTCAAAGGTTGCTTAAATTTTGTGCATTTCAACTCGATTGTGAAAACAAGTATTATTTATTTCCTATTAACTACATCGTATGTACTATTAAATACGTTCCTAGTAACACAGCTATTTGTACAACTCGGTTAAAGTTTAATTTTCTCAGTGAAAAAATGTTGCATATTAAATGTTTTTTAAATAAATATTTTCAAATTTGTCTTCAGTTATCATAACTCAAAAGAAACAGGATTCTTTGAGGATTAAAAATGAAAAGCACCCTTTTTTAAGACACCCTCGACAGGAAGTGCTTGACCTGAGTCTGCAGGTAGTTTTCTCGCAACCCCTATGAAATTTTGATGAAGTATTCACTGTCTCTCTTTCACGTATTTCTTTCCTGATCTCTTTCATTACATTCATCTCTGTTTTGTTCTTACCTTTCTATATCGAACGAAACCACCAACTCTTCTCGCGTCAATATAGACGCGCTTGCGCTCCGCAAACCGCCCTCAAGCTTCACGGTAAATATTGAGACTCCCCTTATTATTTATTCATCTCCCATTCCATTTTTGGTTTCATTCTATTCACATGACTAGTCCGAGATTTTCTACTAGACACTTTTCGAAACTTTGTCCCTAAAAAAGATTCATCTATATCTCTATGTATATAAATCTTTGCGGCTCAGATATATACAAAAAAACTCTTTTCTATTTGCGCTTTTTCAAAAGAAGATTGACGCATTGCGAAATTCCACTCACAAATACTCTCAAAGTTCAATGAGATTTTTTATTTTATAGGTAGTTCACCTGCAGCAGTCTTTGCCAGAAGATTATTCCTGATATTGAAATAACTTTCAAGAATGTATACATTTATTATTTACGTTTATCTTTTTATATGGAATTTCTTTGTATTTGGCAATTATACTTGAAGAAGAAAATATTTTTTATAAATTATTATAATCAGATCATGATTATAAAATGGTTTCTATATAATTTATTGAATAAATAAAACGATACTGTTAAACTATTAGAAAGTATATGTAACACTTATTACTAATCTGTTAATAGTAAAAAGTTTATTATGTTACAAGTGTAGCTTACTATACTTTTATTAGTAAAAATTACTAATGTAATGAGAAGTTTACTATATAATAATGTGTTTAGAAAAGCTTCCTAACTTGTTTATCAAAAGCTTACTAACACACAAAACCTGCAAGCATCAAAACGTTCCATAATGATACCATTTTTTAGATCAATTATGAAAAATGATCTAAAAAACGGTATCACTATGCAACGTTTTGATGCTTGCAGGTTTTGTGTGAATTCATTTAGTGCAACTTACTAATCTATCTGTTTAGTAAAACTTAGTGATTTGTTTAGTAAACGAAAGTAGTAAAGAAATTATATTTAATTTTATATTAATTTTATTATTTTTAGATTATCGTCTTGCTAAAAATTTAGATGCAATAGCTAATAGAAATTTATGGCCTCATGTGTTAAAAGAACTCTCTAAATCTGAATTACTTCAAAGTATCTAAATATTGGTAAAATATGACTAATTGATTTATTAAACAGAATTTTACTAGAATAGTTATATTCACCGAGATTTTCACATAACCTAACAATGAATTTGACTAATAGTTAGAGTTATTTTTTACTAAATGATTAGTAAAAATATAACTATTTGAATTAGTTTTTGCTTTCAAATGAGTTATTTTTAACTACACTGCAAAAACAGTCTTAAATTGTTCAAAAATGTCTTAAAATAAGACATTTTTCGTGTCTTAGACACCAAAAGTATCTTAATTCAAGACATTTTTGGCCAATTTAAGACACCATGTTTTTGCAGTGTAGTTTAGGTTTAAAGAGTATACTTATAGCAAAACCAGATATATATTTAGCACCTATACCTAATTTTTTAGCAAGACGAAAACCTTGCATAATTAAATATGTCCTGAACTGAATTTAAAAAATTGTATTGACTTTAAAAAACTAGTTAACATAACCAAGAAAGTAGTTGGTGCAATAAGATTTTGTAGTTTTTAAAATTTAATTACATTATATAAAGCTAATTTTTAACTACGTAGAAAAAATAACTACACAAAGAGGGTTATAGTAACTAAAAAAATAATTACCTACTTTCTATTCAACTTTTGTGGAACAGCTGACAATTTTTTTTAGTATGCCTAGTATAATTACACATTCCCTTTAAGCTCAAATATATAAAGCCAAACAAAAATTTACCAGATAATGATTTGATATAAAAATTTAAAAAAAGTCTTGAAAAAGAGATTTTCACTTTTGTGAACAATAAGACAACGATTTTTCTTCCTGACCGCCATATAATGTACAGGTACAGTCATTGATGGCTTTTGATATAAAATATGAAACGACATAAGGGGGGAATATATATTCATATATTGAGCGAAGTTTCCGGGAACTTTGTGAGAGTTCTTTATTTTTCATACGTCTGGTCGACGAGAGTCACGCGCGTGGCAGGCAAAGTAATTGGAGTAGCATCAAGATTATATGGCGGAGTAATTGCAAACGACGTGTGATGATACTTTTCATCGGTTGTTATTGATTTTGTATAAAATCGTAGAAACTTAGATAGAACGTAGAGCTAGGTTCATCCACCCACGTTATTATATACCTGGCCCCTGGGGGAGAAGGTCAGGTCGCCAGGTAACTCTCCTTACAAGGAACAAGACAAGACTTCCAAGGTCTCTGAAGGATAAAAATTTTCTCAACGATACAAAGGGAATCTACGCCTTTCATCACTCAAGAGAATAATCCTTATTTTCAATATTTTATTGTACAGCTTTTTAATTATAATGAATAATTAGTTTAACGTCTGGGTATTATATGTATACCCAATTTCTTAAAATAATCACATAATGTCCAGACTTTACCAATTTAATAAAAACAAAATAGCACAAAAAACATGTAATAAAACATTATGTCGTTTAAATTAAAAAACTGGTAAAAATGAACGTTTTAGGGTACAAATCTATGGAGTATCATTTTCACATAAAACTTATCATAAAGATTGTTATTTTGTAGGAATATATTTGTACAACACCTCGACGCCTCCCGTTGATAAAATGCTTATTCAATTGTCAAAAATGTATAATTCTAATTCGAAGCTCAGTTCAATATGAAGCTAGTTAATGGTCCGTGTAATATGATTCCTATTCAATGTTCAGAATAATATAATGCTAACTCAAATTTTTGTTTAAAACAATTAAAATTCAATTTTAAATACAGTAAATAATAAAATGTTACTTTAATTATGATATTATATAACTCGTTTTCGTCTTTAGATGTAAAAATAATTTAAATTTTCCTGTTATAAATAATTTAATGTATGATATTTCTTATTATAAACCAATAAATTACGTAAAATTAAGTTCTTAAACTTCTATTATTATTCATTTACTAGATTAAATTTAATTTCAGATTAAAAACATATCTTACTCATTTTTAAAATTATTATTCAAGATTATTATAAACATTGTAAATATATAATATCATAATGGTCACTCAAAATTGCGTTTAATATAATTCAAGTTCAAGTTTAAATACAAAAAATAATAAAATTCTAATTTAATCATGATATGATTTCCCGTTTTTTCGTCTTTAGATTTTAGATATAAAAATAATTAAATTTTTCCTTTTATTATGAAGAATTTAATGTATGGAATCTAGTTTATAAACAAATAATATTAAATTAAAATCTTAAACTTTTAAATTTAAAACCAAATTAACTAATTTTTAAATTTTTTAATTCAAAATATCAACAATTTAGATAAATCTTAGAATTGTTATTTTAGGTTAATAAAAGTATTTTAAATGCTTGATATTTAATATATAATTTTTATAATTAATACAAGTTATTATTAAACTTATATTTGTTTACCATATATAATATTTGTTTACCATTTATAAAGAATTACTCAAAATTATTTTTTCAATATCAAACATTTAAAATACTTATAATAATCTAGAATTAATAATACTACGATTTGTCTAAAATGTTGATATTTTTAATTAAACAATTAAAAAATTAATTAGATTTTTTAAAAATCCTAAATCAAAACTATTAAATAATTAAAAATTGGAGAAAACAATTGAAAATGATGAAAATAATTAACAATTCATGAACATAATTAAAAAATAATGAAAAAATTAAAAATTGAAAAAAAAATTGAAAAATGATAAAAATAATAAGGAATTCATGAAATTAATAAAAAAAATTATTAACAAAATTAAAAATGAAGGCAAATAATTGTAAAATGATTTTAGAATATGAAAATTAAAGAAACTAATTGAAACGATTGAAAATTCAAGAAAATAATTAAGAAATTCAAAAATGGGACAATTAATTGCAAAATGATAAAAGTAATTAACAATTCGTGAAATTGAAAAAAAATTTAAATAATGAAAAAATTAAAAATTGAGACAAATATTTGGAAAATGATGAAAATAATTAACAATCCATGAAATTAATGGAAAAATTAAAAATTGGAGAAATTAATTGAAATTAATTGTTTAAAAATTGAAAATTGAAATAAATAGTTGCTATTTGACATAAATAATTGAAAGTTTAAGAAATTAATTAAAAAATAATGAAAATAATTGAAAATTGGAGAAATTAATTTAAAAAAGGATAAAAACAATTGAAAATTGGAAAAAAAATTTAAAAATTAAAAAAATAATTAACAATTCATGTAATTATTTTTACAATAATTTAAAAATGAGGCTATTATTTGAAAAATGGTAAAATAAATGAAAAATTAGGGAATAATTAAAATCTGACAAAAGTATTGAAAAATACTATTAATTATTAAATTTTAGTTACGTTAATCAAATGAATGGGAGAATATAATAATTGTAATTTAAAGAAATTATTTTTTAATTTATGAAAATAATTGATAAATGAAAAATGAAACTGAAAATAAATGAGAATAGTTTTAAGAAATAAAATAAAGATTCTAATTCATTATTGAAAATAATGAATAATGAAATAATGAATAAGAAAATAATTTTGAAATATTTTAAAAAGTTGATAAATATTGTAAATAATTGAAATGACAAAAAAAAAAAAAAAAAATTGAAATTTCAAAATGATTATTGATTTAGTAAATTTTATTCTTGCTATATTAAAAAATTTAGAACTTATTTCACAAAGTTTTTTTTTATGTTTTTTGAAAAAGGAGTTATTTTTAAGAGTTCAAAATACAAAAACCTCAATACGTTAAAGTGTAGAATAAAAAAATTTCAATAATAATTTTTCAACACAATATATAATAGAGGGGGGGGGGGGGGTCAAGGAAACGTAACGTAATTTGAAAGGGGGTTTAACAAATATGTGACAAATTGTGACAAGGGTGGGAGGGGGGAGGGGTTCGAAAAAGAAAAAAAACTTGTGACGTAATTTATGGACGGCCCAAGATATCATTAATTAAATTATTTATAATAATTGGAAAATATTTATTGTACGTAAACTTGAATTTGAATTATTTTAAACGAAACTTTGAGTTAGCATTATATTACTCTGAACATTGAATAGGAATCATATTACACGGACTACGAACTAGCTTCATATTGAACTGAGTTTCGAATAAGAATTATATATTTTTGACAATTGAATAAGCATTTTAACAACAGTAGGTATCGACCTGAAGTTATAAAGGTTTTAACATTAATTAATTAAATAAATGGATTAATTAAATAGCATAAAGACTTCAATTAATTTATAAAAATCAAATATTCTGTGTATGTCAAGTTCTATGGAGAAAGGAAGAATCATATGAAAGTCCATTGATTTTATTGCAAAGACCAACTTTTGTGAGGGGGAGACCGATTAAAGTCTGTACTGAAAAGCACGAACGTGCAGTCATAGAAGTATAATGCATTAAAATTCCTCCTTAACGAATTAGGACATAAAATCTACGACCATGAATTGCCATTTATAACAAAGAGAGAAATATTTTCTTTTCAAAGACTAAAGATGTTTCACAGCTGTTTTTAAATCGATATATCACGACCATGTTTATAGTTATATGCATGAAATTATATGTGACAAAACAACTAATAAAATAAAATTATTATATACTCGTACCACAAAGAATTATATTTTTTTGTTATGTATTTTTATGTATTGTTAATGTAAGGACGCGTGAAATAATATTAAAATTCATTAGTTAGAATTTTTATTTTACAGAATTTTATTAGATAGAAGTTTCTTTTAGCGGAATTGAAATTTTTCGAATTTTTACTTAACAGAATTTTTAGGTCAGCGAATTTATATTTAACTTCAATTTTCATTTACATAGATTTTTTAAATGATTTTTTATAAACAATAGCTTATTTTACTCTTTAAAACTTAATATTCCCTTCAATTTAATCAGTTTAATATTGTTGGTAAAAAATTATTTAATAAATAAAATTAGTGTTGTTTATATTCTGTTAAAATCCATTAATTTTTATTCACTTTTCATATTATTTAAATTAATAGGTTTTAATTTTGATTACTAATATTTTTTTGAAAAGAGGCTAAAATTGTTTAAAATTGCAAATAATTTAAATTAGACCGGAAATTCCGTTCAGTAAAATTTAATCACAATTGTCATCGAGTTCTGAATAAAATTCATCAAGGAAGGTCGTTAGTGACCTGTTTAATTAAAACATTTGAAATTTAAAGCATATCAGCTGATTTGGTGATTCGTTCCATTTGATTGAGCGGAACAAATCGCAAAAAGACGTTTCATTCCTGACCTTACTTAATGATTATTATAAAGTAAAAAAGACTCTTTATCTATATACGTATAAGTAGAAAATATAAATGAAAGAAATGATTTTAAAAAGCAATTTTACTCTCTTTTTAGAGTGAGTGCTTAACAAGATCGAAATTTGAGCAGAGAAGTATAATTGTATTGTGTGCAAATGCACATTGTATACACTAAGATATAATTTCACGGTTTAATGATCACTTCACCTGTCCACGACTCAATTTTAAATGGAATTTATAATTTCTCCTTTTCTCTTCATTATCAGACAACCGAATTTTTAATTCTTCTGATTGCTTTTAATTATTGCACACACAATAATGAGAATGCAGATTTTTGATTTAATTAATCGGAATTGGTCAATTTGAACATACTAACAAATAAATGAATAAAAATAATAAAATAAAATAAAGTTATCTTAATTTTATTAACTTTTTTTTAAAGAATAAGGTAAATGTCCCTATTTGTAGACACGTACCAATTTGTGCACAACTGAGTTTAAATGTTTAAAATAAAAACCAATCAATATAAAAATAATATAAAAAACAAATGTTTTTAATTTTACCTTTTATGTACTTCATCTTGATTTACTTTTTATGATTCTTGTTCAGTTAGAAAACGAAAATTTAAATAAAAACCTTGACCGTGTCGTTAGTTTTGACAGGTCAAGAAAAATATGACAATCGCAATGCATTTTTCATGTATGTTCACAAATTGGTACAATAACATTATTTCTCTAAAAACCAATAATTTATTATATTTTGATAATAAAACCTTAATCAAAATCATTTTCAATTCAGAAAAGGATTAGCTTCATTTCAATGGAAATATGTAATTTCATAGAAGAATTTAAAACTAATTTTTTCTTTATTTATTTTAGCAAAATTCTTAGTAGTGCACTAATTGGGACATTTACCTTAGGTAGTATCTATTTATACTAAAAACAAACTATAATTTTAATTTTATTTATGAATGTAAATTACTATACATAAATAGCTATTACTCAGGTGTAATTATTGTTAATTTATCAATAATTAATAGAAACATATCACTTCAAAGTCTGGTTGAATGATTTCTCAGTGAAGCGTTAATTTTATGGTGCATCCTTAATTCAGCCTATACCTACATTTACACTCTTCCTGTGTTTTGACTCTTCTGCATGGCTTTCCATACTATATAATTATACCAACCTCTTTAGGCAAGATTATCAATCATTTCTCTCACGTTTACTTTATTATTTCAAATTACCCAACCATAAATCAAAATCATTTGCATTACTCTCAATAAATTTCACTAATACCATTTAACGGTTCTCAAAATTAATTCAGGTAGTTTAAGAATAATTTGACACATCGCAAATTAATACGGAATATACAAAATAAGATGTATTCAAATCTTCTAAGCCACACTTTGTTTGCGAAACACCTAACTCTAATCTTGATAAATGGATTTTGAATTCCTGAATTTGATGTAGGTACCTTTGTTGGAAAAAAAGTAGTGAAAAAAAAAGATATTTTAACATTTGTAACATTGGATAAATATTTTGAATAAGGAATAAATATTGTCGTCACATATAACAGTATAGGATAGTCGATTTTTTGGGAGAAACGTTTGGAAAAACTTCTCAAAAATTTGGATATATTCCCACTTTATGAAAATTATTAAAATTTCCAAGTTTAAAAAAGTACTTCTGACTTGTCCAGATGAAGTGAAATTTTATGTTTTTCTTAAAAGGAAAAGAAAAAAGTACGAGAAAAATTCCAGCTACTTTATTTCTGTCTGGGATTTCGAGTTTTTGGCAAAAGGCCGTTGGGCATTGAGCGAGTCATCTTTAAACTTTAAAGAGCACAGCCAAGGAGAGACAATGAGCCACATACTTGCTGACATTTGCAAGACATTTTTGAATTCAGGTCCTAGATCAACTGAAATATCAAATTCCTAAAATTGGAATACCCTTCATCGATAAAGAAAATTGAAAATACGCAGTAGCTGATGTTTAAAAGATAATACAGGATGAAATCAAAGGTATACAAAAATTAGAAACATGTTATAAAAAGTTTTTGCTATTTGGGATCTGGATGTTAGAATTAATTCAAAAAAACATACAGGATTTAAGAATGCTTCTTTGAAATATTACCGAACTCGGAATGTAAAATTTCTAAACGAGTTTTCTGATTGGCTGGTAAATTTCCCGGAAAAATTACCAACCAATCTGAGGGCTCTATTAGAAATTTTACATTCCGATGAGGGAATTAAGGACCTTTAACCAACAATGATTCAAACTAGGATATATAAAAAAAATTCTATTCTTTACAACAAATTAAAAACACGTAAATTTGCAAGAGCTTAGAAAAATCTCCGAAAACAGATCTTCATTGAAAGGAAGGTTTCTCCAATTTCCGTTTTTTCTGAATAGGGGCGTATTGTATATACCTTGACATGATTGAGGGTTAGTATGACTTCTTTTCTACCTGAGGAAGTCAAAGGGAGGGTCTTCGTTAGAATCTCAAGTTCATCGTCGCCTTTTCTAAACCTAAAGTGTCGACGATGACGTAATGGGCTTTCGTTTACAATTCACATTTCATGCATGGATCATCCCTTTTGTGAAGGTGTGTATAGTGCACACTAGAGACACATACGTGTAGTCGATACACTTGAGATGTGCTCATAAAAACACACCTCGGGCTAGATTACTGGTTATTAGGCGTAAAGTACTACACATATTACATAATCTTATCGTTCGCACTTCCTTTTAAGAGCTTCAATCCATTTATTGAGAGAAAGCTGAAGCAACCGCAAACATATAGAGAGTAGCCTACTGGAAACAGCGAGAGCGGCACACTTTTTTTTTTAGCCAATCAATACGAAGATCTTTGTGCATGTCAACTTTTAGATTTTCATGCCTATTGGGTAGAATCCACCGGTTCTTTTTTAAATATAACAAAAAAATAAAGAAAGCTTTAGAAAAGTTTGTAAAAGTCTCCTCATTATTGGAAAAACTTTGATGACAATTGGATGTTTTGTGCATTTTTACTTCACTTGTTAAAACTTTGTTATTTCTAAACTGTTGATTCTCTAAATATGGTACAATTTGGAAAAGACTCTTAGACTGCATTTCGGAAGGTTTACTAAACAAATTCGTAAGGTTTCGTTAACAAATTTGTAAGTTTTACCAAATAAAGTAAGCTTTATTAAACTAATTAGTAATGTTTAGTAAGGTTAACTAAACAGATTAGTAAGTTTTAAGTCAATATTTGATAGTCAATATTTTGTTAATTTTATTTCTTCTTATAATTTGGTTTCTAAATAGTATTTTGTAGTTAAAATCATTAAAAAAAAAAATTTTTGTTGAAAATTTCAAGCTATTTAATTTTTTTTTTCTTGATTATTTCAAAAAAGTGAAGAAATACTACCCTTGAATAACATTTTCTTAACAACGGTACGGTAAATTAATTAAATATTGTTGTAAAAGTTGTATTATATTACAGTTTAAAATATATTAGTTTTTTTAAAAAATTTGTAGAACCGTGTTTTTATAATTAATTAAAATATAGTTATTTTGCGAGTTTTGTTACTGTTTCCATGTAAAAGTCTCAACTTTATAAATTTATATCTTAAAAACGGAACGGTAAAAATCAATAAAATTGTAACAGTACATGTAAAGTACACAGTTAAAAATTTTGTGTATTTGTGTAGAAAACAGTCTTTGTTAAATTTTTTGTGTTAAAATTTAACATTTTTCGTGTGTTGATTTTACACATTCTTCAAATGTCATTTGATTCTTGAACATAACCTCAAAGTTTTTAGTAGTAACTCTGTAATTTATGTTTATTTTTTTGTTGCAAAAGCATAAATTCCTTATTGAAAATTCATTTTAACTTGCAAAAGATAAAATACAATAGTAATTGCATAAAATATACACGCTTTAAATTATTATAATGCGTAAAATAAGAGGTTAAAATTTGTGTACAAAATTCAACATATTTTTTTGTGTTGAATTAACACAAAGTTTTGAGTGGACCGTTTGGGACATGTGAAAAATGTTAAATTTAACACAAAATTTTTTACTGTGTAATGCATTTAATATGTCATTAAAACTTTATAAGAATCTGTAGAAATTGGTTTTTTGGATAAACCTCCTTAAAATTCAAAAATAGTAAGTTTCACTAAACAAAATAACAAAATGTTTACTATACACAAATTAATGAATTTTACTGAGCAAATTAAATATAATTTATAGCTTATTTACTATTGTTTTACGCTATTTTTTTATTTTTAAACGTATTGTCTAAATATTTAAAACATTGAGATAGTTTTGATTTCTGAAATATTGACCTATTTTGATAACTTACAAAATAAAAATAAATTCCGATAATATTCCAAGGTTCGGTCTTGCGAAACAAATTAGTAGATTTTACTAAACAGATTAGTAAAGTTACAAAATTATTTCGTAAAGTTTACTATACTAGGGAGAAAAGGTTGACAATTTTTTTTAGTATATACATAAGATTAAAATACTTGTTTGGAAAAGCTTATCAATTTGTTTGGTAAAAATTACAAATTTATCTGTCATTAAACAGATTAGTTTGCTTTACTTATAATAAATTAGTAAGGATAACTAATTAACTATTAACTAAACAAATTTGTAAATCTGGATTATTTAAAAATAACTATTAATTAGTAAAAAGTAACTAATTATTAGTAAAAAATAACTAAAGATTAGTCAAATATAATTAAAATATAATTAAAATATGACCAAAATTATAGGAAAGCTTACTAATTTTTTAATCAAAAATTGCAAACTGATCTATCATACTAAACATTGAAGAAACCATTTCAATTTACTTTTATTTATCTTATTTATTACACTAAAAAAAATTCTTAATAGATTTGACTACTTTTTAACAACCCAAAGTGATTCAATAGGTCTTCAACTGAATTTAAAAAGGTGTACTAACATTGAAAAAGTAGTTAAAAGAACTACAAAAGTAGTTGGTGCAACTAAAAAAATAGTTAAAAAACAAAATTTTGTAGTTATTTGTATATTTTAACTACTTTAAGTAGTAATTTGAACTACTAATATTTAACTACATAAAAAATAGTAAAATTAACAAAGTGAACACTGTTAAATTAACTAAAAAAGTGGTTATTTTAACTATTTTGCACTAAACTACTCAATGGTAGTTGAATTTCTCTGTTAAATTTTTTTCAGATAATTGAGATAATTTTTATATTATCAAGTTTTTATCTATTCTAATTTATATTTTCACAAATTATTAACAGAATTTGCAGGTCACCGAATTCATATTAAACAGAAATTTCATTTCACAGAATTTTTTGTCACATATACTTTTTATTTAAAATAAATCGAAATTAACAAAATGTTAATTTAACAGAATTCTTATTTACCATAATTTTAAGTTAATCGAATTTTTAAATTCCAGAATATCCAGTTTATCAAATCTTCATTTTTTTTAATTTGCATTTGCACTAAATGATATATTTTTTTTTTTAAATTCATTATTCATTATGGGCAATATTTCATTATAAAAAAGTGATTTTTTTTATTTTATATTGATGATATTTAATAATGAGTGATTATTTAGAACTTGAGAGACTAATTTCTAAATTTCTTATATACATAATACATACATTATATATGTTTAATTTTTATTCTAAATTCATTTTCATGTTCAGTTATTTTAATCAAGAGAAATCTACAAAATTAGTAAAACTTTGTTGATTTGTGGAAAATTAATAAAGATGTATACATATATTAAGCTACTTTCAGTTCTTCATTACAGGTAAAAAATTATAAATAATTACTTATTTAACCACAATAAATTATCGGATATTTTTTTAAATATTTATATATTGATTGTTTTTATCTAGATCTTTTAAAATGAATTTCTTTTTATAAATTTTTTCTTTTATTTTAAATTTCAGTTCTTGACTTTTTGGTTTATTTCTCTCAATTTCTTTCTTTCTTTCTTTTTACGAATAATATTTAGAAAGTTTGTGTTAGATTTAAGTTTCTTGACCAATTTTTCTGTTTTTCGATCAAATATTTTCTGTATAGTTATATTACGATTTATTTTTTCTTAACTTTCAATTTCGCGGTTTATTTCTTAAAACATCATCTTCTTTTGAAAGGCAGATAGAAGGTCATTTTTGTACTTTTTCGGTTTATTTATCAAAAAAAAAAAAAAAAAAAATCATTTCACGATGGATTTTCTCCTTTATTTATTTTTCCTCGGTTTTTTTAAATGATTATTTTTTCTATAATTTTCTTGTTTTTTTACCTTCCTTAATTTTTATTTTATTTCTTTTTGATTTACTTTCTTCACTCTTTTTTTAACATTATTTTGATTTTTCTCTAAGCCTTTTTTAGATACTATTTCATATAATTTACTCATATGTTGTTTATTTTTCTTCATTGCAAGATTAATTTCTTTAAATTTCATATTTCCTCAATTTTTTAAAACTTCTTTACAACAGTATTTACAAAATCTTACACTTCTACTTCTCTCCATTTTTCGATATTTTCTTTTTTTTCATAATCTCTTCATTTATGTTACTTCCCAGTTCCCATTTCATTAAAAAATTTTCTCAATATTCTATTTCTACACTAATATTGTAAATCCTCTTCCATTTTACAAATTTATTTTCGCATTATCTCAACTCTAATGAAAAAGGTATTAAATCCTTTTAATTAAATTCTTTCTTACTTTAATTTTATTACTTCTTTCCTTTCATTGACGTCATCTATACTTTTTCTTCACTTTCTACAATATCTTTTACTAATTTTATCACTACCTTGTACTTTTAATCTTTATAAAAAAATACTAAATTTACAAAATTTTCCCTAAAATTGCAAGTAAAGAAAAAAACAATCTTTCCATAAAAAATTCCACTTATTTGCCTTCTCAGCACGTTCACGTTTGACGTTGAAAGTCAAACAACAAAAAAAGTCAATATTGAGTAAATTGAGAATTCAGGGGTAAAATATTTCCACTGAAACGAATGATTGGCGTATTTTAAACAGGTCGCATAATATTGTAGTTGAGAAATGAAGTTTACGTGACACAGTTTGGGAAAAGTTAATGCGATTTACAATTGCGTCAAAGTCGGGAAACTAATGCGATGATGGGATTGACGACAAGACAAAATACAAGAGAAGTTTGTTGGGATAGCTCAGTGAATCACTTGTTTTCCAGTTGCCTCGCATTAACAAAGGGTTGAGAGAGTAACACGATCAATACCATTTCACTCTCTTAAATCATTAAACGATTAAAATCATCGCCAATACCTAAAAGGGTTTAGTTTAATCACATTTTGTCATTTCACTCAGTCAAACGATTTCTTTTCAAGAGCAAAAAGAAGATGTGGGAAAAAATTGAATTTTATCTATTTATTTTCCTAATTCAAAAATTATTCTTTTAATTTCAAATTTGGTTTTCCGTTTAGGTGATCAAAGCAAAATTCTCAAAAGTGTAAGAAGATGTATTTAATTTATAGGAATCAATCTTTATTTGATGTCAATAAAATGAGTGTTTATCAAAGACTAATTTAATTCAATCTGAGATATAGTAATTGACAATCTATATTCATTCAATTATTTTTAGAACAAATTATTAAGCCTTAAAAAGTGGTTAATGAAGTAGATTTTTCAAACAGCACAAACGATACCCTCAGAAAAAACTTTCAGGGTGTCTACTAACCGGGAAAACCGGGAAATAACCGGGAATTAACCGGGAATTTCTTTTCTGGGATAATAAATTCTTTTCAATTTTCAATTATTTTCTTCAATTTCAAATTATTTTCTACAATTCTTAATTATTTTCTTCCATTTTGAATTATTTTCATTAATTTAAAATAATTATTTCTTCATTTCTCAATTATTTTCTTCAATTTTCTACTATTCTTTTCAATTGCCAATTATTTTCTTCAAATTTTCAATTATTTTCATCAATTTCTAATTAATTGATTTAATCCTGAAACATTTTCTACGATTTTCAATTATTTTAATCAGTTTTTAATTATTTTCTTCAACTATAAATTTTTTTTTTGAATTGCCAATTATTTGATTCAATTTTCAATTATTTTCTTCAATTTTTAATTATTTTCTTCAGATCTCAACTATTTCCTTCAATTTTTAATTATTTAATTTAATATTCAATAATTCTCGACTTTTTTCAATTATCATTTATTTATTTCACATCTCAATAACTCATCCATTTTTCAATTATTTTCTTCTATAATCAATAATTCTCGGTTTTTTTTCAATATTTTTTTTTAATTATCAATTATGTTTTTAAAACTTGAATTCAATTCATCAGTTATTATTCAACAATTTTCATAAAATCACATTTTCTTCAATTTCAAATTATTTTCTACAATTTTTAAATAATTTCTTCAAATTACAATTACATTCTTCATTTTTTATTGTTTTTTTTTTCAAATTCTATAATTCCTGGGTTGCTCAATTTCTGTTTTCTTCAATTATCACTTATTTTTCTTCTACTTTCAATCCAATTGTTCAATTCTTGAATTATTTTCTTCAATTCTCAATTATAATTTTCGACCTTCAATTTCATTCTTCAATTTTCAATTGTTTTTTTTTTGTCAATATTCAATAACTCTAGGCTTTTTACAATGATTTTATTTTAAATTCTCAATTATTTTCTTCAAATTCCAATTTTTTCTTAAATTTCAATTATTTTCTTCAATTTCCAATTATTTTTTCATATTTCTTTCAATTTCTCAATTTTTTTCAATTTTCAATTTCTTCTCAATTTTTTTCAATACTTGACAATTCTCAGCTTCTTTAAATTATGTTTTTGTTTCAATTTTTATTTAAATTGAGAATTTTTAAATTATTTTCATCAAATCTCCATTATTTCCGTCGATTTCTAAATTTTTCTGCTGTTTCCAAATATTGTATTTAATTTTAAAGTACTTTCTTCAATTTTTAATTATTTTCATCAATTTTCAATTATTTTCTTTAATTTTTAATTATTTTGTTCAATTTTCAATTGTTTGTTTCAATATTCAGTAATCTCGACTTTTTTCAATTATTTTTTTTTCAGTCACCAGTTATTTATTTCATATTTCAAAACCTCCTTTAATTTTTAATAATTTTCTTTTATTTTCAATTTAATTGTTCAATTAGTCAATTATTTTTTTCAATTCTTAATTAATTTCTTTAAATAACAATTCTATTCTTCAATTTTCAATGTTTTCTTCAATATTAAATAATTCCTGTGATTTTTCATTTTTTTTTAATTATAAATTATTTTCTTCTTTTTTTAATCCAATAATTCAGTAATTTTCTTTAATTCTTAATTATTCTATTCGAATTTCAATTTTATTTCTCAATTTTCCATTTTTTTTTTTAATATTCAATAATTCTGTGTTTTTCTGATTTCAATTTGATTATTTAATTTTCAATTTATTTCTTCAATTTTGAATTATTAACTTAAATTTAAAATTATTTTTTTGGATTTTCTATCTAGTTGACCAATTTTCAATTATATTCTTTGAATTTAATAACCATTGTTCAATTTTTTAAATTATTGTTCAATTGTAGATTAATATTTACTTATTTTTTTTAATTTTGTTTCTAATTGTCAAATATCTTTGTCATTGTTCATTTATTTCTTTCCATTATTATTTGTTTCTTTTAATTCTTAATTATTATTTTTTGTAAAGTTTTATATTTAATTCTTCAATTCTCAATTATTTTCTTTGAATTTCCTTTATTTTCTTCAATTATCAACTGTTGTCTTCAATTTTTGTAGCCATTTGTAGGTCTATTTATACTTAAAAAAAATTTTAAGTTAACAAGAGAAAAAACCGGGAAAAATAGGAACAAAAACCGGGAAAAGACCGGGAATTTTGTAAGACGAAATTAGTAGACACCCTGAACTTTTTATGATTTAAAAATTCATAGAGTCATCTAAGGTTTCCTCTTCAGGATTAACAATATTCCATCAACATATTTGGTAAATAATCATTTATTAATCGTATCTTCTTATAAGACATTAATAAGTCTAAATGTCAAATGTATTGGTAGTTAAAATTTACAAAACGCCCCTATCGGTTACTTTAGGAACTATCCAATATGGCCGCCGAAACAGAGAAAATTGACGTATTTAGTACATAAAAATACGATATTTATTTTAAAAACAAAAATTTAAAGTGTTTGTGAAAGCGAATTATAATTTTATAATAGTGAGAATTATTTATTTTGTGAATATGCAATGGAATTAACGATTTTTTCTCTAGTTTTATTGTTAGCACCACATACCAGAATTAACAATAACATTTTGACCCTCTATCATAATTATTTTTAGACGACGAAGTAGCATTAGTGAATGTAAATAAATTGTTGAAACTTGAAGATTGTAGCTAACATCCTTTTAATCGTAACAACACTTCCGAAACAAACTTTTATTATAAAACCAAATTCGACTGTCTTTAAATAAACTCTCTGTCAGCGGCCATATTTGTTTTAAACAGGTGGCGCGGTGGTAGTTTTCTTTGCCAATTAGACCAATGTCAGAATAATATACTTAATATTATTTTTCAAATATGGGCTAATAAAAATATTATACTAAAAATTACTCACTGGCACTCATTCATAATTTCTTCTTGTGTCCGGACTTGTACTGGCGCCAGGGATTCTACATCAGTTCCATAATCACGGAAACAGGAAGTGATTTTCTCGTCGAAGGTATTCACTAAATCCTCTAAGCTTCCGCTAAAGGGACTAAAAGTCCCTTCTTGAAGAATGTCCGTTCCATTTTCATGTGTCGTCACTGGCTCGTTCGCATTGCAATTTTCACCAAAATTCGACTCGAGATTCGCATCCAACAATTGTTCTAGAAAATAAAAATAAATTATAATTATAATAATATATGTAAATAAAAAAAACAGTACGTGAAAATTACCACAATTTGTATGGATTTTGATGCTCGAAAGCATTTTGCAAAAATAACGCAGGTGTAGAAATTTATAAGACTGAGATTTCTCAAGCACTTGTTTCTTCTAGATTGTATAAAACTTGAGTTGGTCGATACTCTGAAAAACCCTTTAGAGCAGTCTGTGCCGTTTTTGGCACAAACCGGTTATGACTGTATCACACAACCTAACATAAGGTTCAACGTTCTCTCTCATCAATCACAATTGTTGCTAATTTGTCTCAATTAGAGTCCTTATACCAAATTTAATCACGAAAGAAAGTGTTTCAATATAAAATCGTTTTCACGGATTTTGTTCTCCTTTCGAATTTGCACATTATTTCTTAACAATGGTCATTTTATTATGTTGAAAAAAAAAAAAATAATGTGTACATTTTTGGTGAAAAGCAATATTTTTCATTTTCAAGTGAATTTTGTCTCTTCACGAAACTCGCGTGTTTTATTTGTGCGAGTCTAGGAGATTTTTGAAACATTTCGGATAATCTTATGAAGATGATTTTTATGTTCCTAAAATTCGGAATGTTTACAAAATTCTTTGTTTCTGATACTTAATCATGTTTATTTTGATTTTTCATTTTTAATCATCTTATTGTAGCCGTTTTTTTGTCATAAAAAATTTTTAAAGGTTCAAAAGATGTCATTCAAAAAATTGTAAATAAACTTTATTTTATAAACTAATAATTGTTTTTACTTAAAACTTCGTGTTTCTGGAACATTTGAAATATAAATGAATCTTATATATAGTTTCATGTCTGTGAAACTACTATACTATTATTCAATTGTTTGTGCAATGAAATGACAACTGATTTTCAGTGCAACAAAATGCTATTTTAAAAATTTTAATAGTCATTTTGCATGAAAATAAAAATGCAATTTTCATATTTATACCATCAGATACATATTATTTATTATATATTACATCTTAGATACAATACGGAGTTAATTTGCAGTTAAAAATAATGACATTTATGTTAAAATAATTATTCTGAGATAACGTTTTGTTGCACTGAAAATCAGTTGTCATTTTATTACACAAACAATTGAATAAGAATTATATAGGGCGCTCCTTTGAATTAGCATTTTATTCCACTGGATTTTCAATAAACATTTTATCAACGGGGGCCGTCGAATTTTATAAATCGGCATATGTAAGGAACAAATTTTCAAAAGTTTTGTCATTTCAAGAAATTTAAACAAATGCAATTTTACACCTAACACCTATAAGTTAATTATAAAGTTCATTTTCGGTAATATTTTTTTAAATAAAATTATTTTTACTTTTTTATTATCTGTAATAATTAATACTTTATAGTTATTTTACATATTTATTTTATACGCTTTATACTTTATTTATTTATCACTTAATTTATTACTTCACTTATTTATTTCTACATTTTTAATCAATTGTTTGTGATGTACTTTTATTTTTCAATTCTACAATTAAGCGGCATACTTTTGTTAAGAAAATAGCAAAGAAACTAAGGCTTTTTAAAAATATTTTTGTTTCTATTTGTAGCTGGAATAATGAAGCTTATCACTTATATTACCACTAAGAGGGTAAATTATTATGCACACAACATTAAGTATGATAACGTATTATCGAAATTGCGTTACAGAAGGTCAATATTTATTTAAAAAAAAAAAAAAAATTTGAAGATATTTTTTACACACAGCGAAAATAATTGCAAAATTTTACTTCTAAACTCAATAAAAATGTAATTTTAAGTAAATAAACAATACAATAATTGGAAAAGTAGAAAAACATTGAAAAAAAGAAAAAAATACATAAAAATCATTAAAAAATAAAAATTCGTAAAAATGTTTTAAAAGCAAAATAAAAAATGAATTTACAAAATTATGTAAAAATCGTTAAACAGTGCAAATACACAAAAATGATTTTAAAAGTAAAATAGAGAATAAAAAAGAAGTTAAGAAAAAAAAATTCTAACAACTTTAAAAAATAAACGGTGCTAAATGAGAGAAGACCTCGGAGTTAATTAAATCTTCACAAGAATGACTCAATGGTATTAAACAAACAAAGCTCATCGCCTTTTTCAGAGGAATTGTGAAATTTTTCTATTAGCAAATTTAGCTTATTTATTGAAAGCATAAAATTGGGGGGAAAATCGGAATCAAAGTCGAATCAATTTAATATTTACAGAAATTAGAAAAAATGACATATTTAAATCTATTTTCGCTCTAAGTGGAATGCTCTTTATCTCATGCGCGGTATAGGAATTCCTGAGTAAATTCCAGATCTACTGCATTTCACGAGATCTAGCATCTCATAAAATTTCTTTGAGTTCTCAATTACAGTTACAAGCTCTCCATATTCTACTACTTTATACCAAAATTAATTTTAATTTTAGTCAACTTATGAAGGATTATTATACAAACTATGTTTAGAATTCTTCCTGCCAGTTTCACATCTGTCTTCATATATTTTTTTTTTTTTTTTTTGCTTTCCAAATATAGCAACCGAGATCATAAATTGAAAAGTACCTCTTAAAATTAAAGAACGCGACAACTTCGTGTCCCAAAAACCAACAGGATTAGGTCTATTTTCTTATTTGAATGATTAATTGCAAATTTAATTTGCATTGAATTGAAATTAAGAATTTTGTATTTATTATTATTATTATTATTGATACAATCCACAACTGTATTTTTCATAATTGGGTGAAATCAATTTTAACAATATTTTTATTTGATATGAAAAATCATTTTTTAGTTTGAGGTTATGTCAATGGGTTGAACATCCTTAATGCGTTACGATTTAGAATAACCTTCTTGTCTCGCATGAAACTTGCAATTGCTTTCTATAATTTTTTTTTCTTGTAATAATTCTCCTGTTTAATAGACTCGGTGATAGTATGTCTTGAATTTCACTTCATTATTGAAGTAATTTTCACATGAAATGAGTACAGAAATGATACCAATTACACCTAGTGAATTGTAATGTTGCTTCGTTAATAAATAATTCTTATGTGATATAAACATGAAATAGAAACATCATTAACAATGTGACACACATTCATAAATCAAATTACATAATTTAGTAGTTTATTAGAAAATACTATAGTTATTACGAATCTACAGATCTTCTCAAATTTCAAAATGGCGGTTACAAAAAATTTGGCGAAATTTTGAAACTAAAAAATTCGGGAAAGTCAGTTTTTACCAATGTAAATTTTATTTATGATGTTGGACTCTGGTTTTTGAAAATCCTAATAATAGTAAGTTTTTGATAACTCTTAATATCGAGATAAATTAAATTAATTAATTAATTAAATAAATAAATTTCAAGATCTATGAACCCAGTTTTGTATAAAACTTGTAATATCCCGGCAAGATTAATATTAAAAGATTTATTAAAATGCTTACGAAAAAGACCAAAAATAACTTTGTTTTGAATAAAAAGCGATACTAATATTGATTATATTTCCAAATATTTTTATCCGTTTTAATTCCGTTTGATTAAAATGAATTAAACTGTTGACATTTTTGACGTTGTAAAAGGAATTCAATAATTTTTTAGAGATACAACAGAATTAAATTGAATGTATAAATGAATATATACATGTGTCTAAATAAATCTGTCCAGAAGAATTAAAACGTCAAAGACTAAAAACGACATTAGATTGAATTAAAAAGATTTGAAATTTAAGCATCAGACAAAAAGTCGATGAAAAAAGTTAACTTAGCTCCATATTTTCGTATATTTTTCATAAAAAATCTACCTAAATTTGTAAAATATTTTGATGAAAAGGTAAACAATTATACTTTCAATATAAATTCAAATTAAATCAAATCAATTAATTAAATAAAAATTACAATTTTCTGTTCATTGGACACGATTGTCATTTACAGGTTATTTTATCTAAAATTGATCAAAATTGAAAATAAAATTGCGCAAAAATGGTAAAACAGTTGAACACATTAAAAACTGCAAGTTTAAAATTTAACCCAAAGTATGGTAAATTACACACAAAAATTAATCAAATCAAATTAAAATCAGATTTCGCAAAATCAAAAAATTTAATTTAGAATTTAAATTTGACAAAAAAAAAATTCTTAAAAAGTGCAAAAATTTAGTTTAATTCTTCGTTATATTTACCCAGATCACCGATTGTTTACAAAATCGACTCGTTATTTATAACACAACTCCAAATAGAAAACACGGAATTAACAAACACAAGCAGAAGCGATACATTTGCATAATGGGGGAAGAGATCGACTCTGGAATCTGTAAATTATGTATGTTTTCCAGCTTGACCGTATATCCGATTATGGAATGACCGAAGCCGTGACACAGTTTTAAACAAGCAGAGTATTTATTGCCAGTGACTATAAAAAAAAAAAAAAAAAAAGAAGAGCAAATTGTAGTGTTATTGGATTTCGCACCTGTCAGCAGGTTCATGTTCTTGATACTGGCTGTGTCCTCTTCCTCAAATCGTGCCAGGGGTGCCTCGAATTTTAATTCGGCAATTTTGCCCGCCATGTCCCTCATTATCGAATAGGTCAAGCCCCCTGGCAAAACTCAACTATCCGAAAAAAAGAGAAATTTGCTCTTTTGGGTAACGAGAGCCCGCGGGCACTCGCTCTTTTCTTTCAAGTCCGAATTTTCCCCGGGGAAATTGACATAAAAAGAGAGAATTCAATGACAATATATAAACCTCTCCCGAGGACTGCGGCAACCAAACTGAAACTGGTGCGTCTGAGTCAGAAGGGGACATTCATTGGAATATTGTTAGCGGGGGAAGATGATTGGACGTTTCCATGGTGACGGTTGGATGAAAATAGGGAGTACCCCGCTCGAACCAGTTGAAGTTGGTTGAAGTTCACATTTAAACTTCGACCTGACTTTGCGCTTTGGCGCTTAATTCAAAAATGGAATTTTTTAAAATGTATCTTTTCATTATTATGAAAGGTTGTATATTGTTGTTGGTCATTTAAAACTATAAATTTTTGCAAATTTAAATAAAGGAAATTACGAAATTGAAAAATATATCTGAAAAATGACGAAAATAATTGACTGTTAGAAACAAAATTCGAAAAATGGCAACATAATTACACAATTGAAAAGAATAGTTTGAAAAATTATACAATAAATATTAAATTTTAACAAAATAGTTGAAAAATTATAGGAGTAACTGTTGGAAATAATTGAAAATAGATCAAGTGGATTCAAAATCGAAAAAAAGTAATGGAAATTCAGGAAAATAATAAAAATATGAGGAAATAAATTGAAAATTTAAAAATTTATTTAAAATTTGAAAAAGTAATTGTGGATTGAAAAAAAATTTACAATATGACGAAAAAAATTAATACACAACCTAAAACAATAATTTAAAAAATCAAAGAATAATATAAAATTTTAAAATAATAATTGAAAATTGAAAAAATTGTAGGAAATTATTGAAAATTGAGGAAAATTATTAATAACTGAAAAAAAATAGTTGAAAAATGACGAGAATAATTGAAAAAACTATGTGAAAAATTACGAAAATAATTGTCAATTGAAAACAAAATTCGGAAAATGACTAGATTAACAGACAGTGAAAAAAATAATTAAAAAAATTAAACTAGAAGTATTAAATATAAGAAAATAATTGCAAATTGGAAAATTAAGAAAATTATAAGAATAATTATTATTGGAAATATTTGCACATTTAACAACCGAATTAAAAAACGAAAAAACTAATTAAAATTAAAAAAAATAATTTAAAATTGAAGAAAGCAAATAAAGATTGAGGGTTGAAATTAAAATTTAAAGAATATACTTAAAAATAGAAAGAAAGTAATTGAAAAAACCCGAGAATTAATAAATATAGAAGAAAACAATTGAAAACTGAAGAATGGAAATAAAAATTGAAGAATGGAATTAAAAATTAAAGAAAATAATTGTATTTGAAATTAATGAATCTTAATGATAATCGAAAAAAAAAATAATAGAAAAATTAAACAAACAATATATTAAATTTAAACAAAACAGTTGAAAAAATATAGGATAACAGTTGGAAATAACTGCAAATTAAACAACTGGATTGAAAATCGAAAAAAATAGTTGAAATTGAAGAAAATAATAAAAAATTGAGGAAATAAAAAGAAAATTTAAGAATTAAATTAAAATTTGAAAAAATAATTGATAATTGGAAAAAAAATTACAAAAATAATAATTGACAATTGAGAACCAAATTCAAAAAATGGCTAGATTAATACACAACCGAACAAAATAATTTAAAAAATCAAGGAATAATTATAAAATTTTAAGATAATAATTAAAAATTATAAAAATTGTAGGAAATACTTGAAAATTTAGAAAAACAATTACTAATTGAATGAAATAGTTGAAAAATATGAAAAATTACGAAAATTATTGTGAATTGAAAACAAAATTCAAACAATGACAAGATTAATAGACAACTGAAGATAATTGTTAAAATTAAACAAGAAATATTAAGTTTAAAGAAAATTATTGCAAATTTAAAAATTAAGAGAATTATAGGAATAATTGTTGGAAATAATTGCACATTTAACAACTAGATTGAAAATCGAAAAAAATAATTAAAATTAAAAAAAAATTACTGAAAATTAAAGAAAGCAATAAAAAATTGAAGAATTGAATTGAAATTTATGGAATATACTGGAAAATTGAAAAAAATTAATTAAAAAAAAGCCGAGAATTAATGAATACAGAAGAAAACAATTGAAAAATAAAAAATGGAAATAAAAATTGAAGAATAGAATTAAAAATAAAAGAAAATAATTAAACAATTGTATTTAAAATTAAAGAAACTTAATGATAATAGTAAAAAGGCGATATTTTTTTAATATTAAAGAAAATAATCAAAAATTTAAAAGTGAAATTTAAATTTGAAGAAAATAACTGAGAATTGAAGAGAATTGTTCTAGAATTGAATAATTGAATAATAATATTAATAATAATAATATTCAGTAATAATTAAAAACAATTTTTATGAGTGAAAAAATAATTGACAAAAAAAGAGAATTATTGAATATTGAGGAATTAATTGAAAATCGATAAAACAAATTGAACATTAAACGAAAATTTGAAGAAAATAATTAAAAAATGAAGAAATGAATTGGAAATTAAAGAATTAAATAGAAATTTCAAAAAATAATTGATAATCAAAAGAAAAATTACAATATAACGAAAATCATTAAATATTAAAAAAATTATTAATATTAAAAAAAAATTAACAATTTAAAAAAATTCAACAAATCGTGAGAATAATCGTCATTCGTACAAAAAAAATGTTTGTAATTAATGAATATTCATAAAATTGAAGGAGAATAATAAATTGCCAATGGAAAACTAATTAAAATTATGGAAAAGTATTGTAGAAAATAAATGAAAATTAAAAAAAAGCAATTGGAAATTCAAGAATTGTATTGAAAGAAAATAATTGATAATTGAGAAAATGCGGGGATTAATTAATATTACGGAATTAATTGCAAATCGATAAAAATAATTGAAATTTAAAGAAAATTTTTGAGAATTGAAGAAAATAATTAAAAATTGAAGAAATAAATTGGAAATTTAAGAAAATTAATGTAATTTTCAAGAAAATAATAATAATAATAAAAATTAATAATAATAATTTTTTACAATTATTGTAAAAAATTAATAAAAATTAAAGTAATAAACGGAAGATTAAAGAATTAAATTGAAGATTAATGATTTAAATTTAATTTTTAAAAAAATAGTTGACAATTAAAAGAAAAATAACAAATTTTTTTCAACTTATTATTGTTTTTATCATATTTCAATTATTGTCTTCAAGTTTCAAATTTTAAAATCATTTTCCAATTATTTTTCACAAGTTTTAATTATTCTTATTTTTTTAAATTATTTACTTCAATTTTTAAATATTTTTCTCAAATTTCTCCTTATTTTCTTTAATTTTTAATCATTTTCAATTATTAAATTCAAATTTCAATTATTTTATTCAATTTTAATTTATTTATATTACTTGTTTATTATTTTCAATCATACTTACGTTCTTTTTCATAATTTCCAAAAAGTTTTTAATTATTTATCTGAAATATCAATTTATCAATTATATCTACAATTTTCTTGTATTTTATGTACCTATATTCTGTATGTTTTGTAATTATTTCTTATAAAATAAAAATTTTGTTTTTCTAAATTATGTTAAATTATGTTTATCTTTTTTCATTTATTTTCTTTAATTTTTAATTATTTTCATTTTTTTGCAATTAACTTGGAAAAGTTTCAACTATTTTTCTGAAATTTTTCTTTAAATTTCCTTTATTTAAAATATATTATGCAATTTTTTCAATTATTTTTTTCAATTTTAAATTATTTATATTATTTCTTCATAATTTTCTTAAATTCTTAATAATTTTTTGAAATTATTTTCTACATTTTTAATCATTTATCTCAATTAGAATCATTTTTTTCAAATTTCAATATAAAAATTTCTTAGAACAGAGAAAATTTTAAATAAAGAAAATGGGAAACATTTTTTAAATAAAGAGTTAAAATAAGTGGAAAATAAAAAAGAATAAGAAAAAAATTGTTATAAAAATATTATTTTTTTTTTTTTTTATAAAAATATAATTGAAAATAAAAAATAGTATAAAACCACTAAGTTAATCAATTTTAACTTAAAATGTTTATTTTAATTTAAACGATAAATAATTGTAAAATTTCCAAGTTTTAATTTACCGCGCTGTGATTTAGTTCAAACAGAAACTGATAGAAGTCACTGGAATCACAGTTGTAATTTTTAGTAGTAAGTTGCCCTCCGTGAAAAATATAATTGTATTGTCTATGACAATTAAAGTTTACTGTTAGGTTATAAATGATTCCCTAAACAATGATATTAGCATCAAATTTTTAACGCTGTTTATTTAATAAACAATTTCCCATATCGCACCCGTTTTTAAACACGTGAGTTATTATTATTTTCTACCTTGTCACATTTTCTAATTTATACCTTTTTATTCCTATTTTTTAGTAATTCTATTATTTATATTCGTGTACAAAAACTGTTCTATCATTCAATATGCACTTTTGACGAGTGCAGAACTGTCAAATTGACAGATTTTCAAATGTCAAAACTTTGGCGCGAAAAGGATGTTTGCACCTTTTAATTAATTTCATTGGTTAATTCAAATTAGAACACTTTCTGTACTTTTGACAATTTTTGCAATTCTTGCTTTTGAATTAAAGAATTAAATATTAGTTAAAGATTATTAAATAAATATATATTCATAATTGTTAACACTGTATTAAATATGGAAATTTAAATATTTTTTGGAAATATTTAGTGATTTTTACGAGGCTGTTTTAATCGATTCTTCATCTTTTATTATTTTAACTTCATGTTTTTGTTGGTTCGGAATTTTTTTGAATATTGAATTTTAGGGATTTTAACTAAATTGTGATTTTGTTTATATTTTAATAAAACTTTGTAGAGTGTGTTTAATTGAAAACTTAGTGCAGTTAAATGTAAATTAAGCTACACAAATTTTAGGAATGCAAATTTTCTTAGTTGTTAAAGAGTATAGAAATTCATGTTAATTTATTAATAATATAATCAAATTTAATTAACTTGTATTTTTGCTCATTTATTTCGATTCTTTATCATCATTTTCTTCTTTTTATTTTCTTTTTCTTCTTCATCATCTTTTTTTCATTTTCTTTCTCAGATTTTTATTTATTATTATTATTTTTTTGATTTAAATTTTAACTTTAATTCATAACCCTTATGAATATTTTTAACAGAATTAATGTTTGTTTTGATACAATTTACATTAATGATTGCTGATTAATTTTATGCTTAAAATATAAAATATTTGTTATTATTAGGTACACAAAAATGGAGAAAGAAGCGATGGATATCAGCAATGAAACAATAGAAGAAATTTTAGAAAAACATCCTCTAGTTACTCTTCCCCCTCCACCTATAGTTCGAGTACCTGTTAAACATACAAATCTCGGAATTCGAAGTCATGCAATGTGAGTCATAAAAAAAATTATTTTCTAATTTTTTAATTAAAAATAAAAAGCTTTCAACTTTGAAACGTAAGTTGTTTTATTTATTTTTATCGTTTATTAATTAGACTATAATATATAATTTATTAATAAAATTATTATGTCACGTAAAAGAAAAAAAAAATTCAAATATTTCTGATAAATTTTTTTCCAATGTTTCTTAATATTGTCGTAGAATTTTTTGAAAAAGATATATCATTGAAACATTGATCCCTGAAGGAAAAAATATTTTTTATATCTTATCTTGTGTAGGTTTCATTGTACTTAATCTATTATCAATATTGTGGTTTCGATAAAAAAAATATAGGAAACAATGAATATGTTTTAGGGGCATTTTTCTAATCCTTGATCATCAATTAATTTCAGGGACATGAGCACAATGGTAGAACTAACGTCCTTCAGTACTTTAGGAAAAATTCAACCTTTTTTAGTAACAATTTCCACAACTGCGGCACTTCTTGTTGACCTGCACTGCCACTTAACTGATAAAGAAGTATGTGGTTACTTGGGAGGACACTGGGACATCAATGCTCACAGTAATTAATAAATTTAATTATCTCCTATATTCTCACGCTTTGAATCAGTCCAGTGTATTTTTTGAAATCAATATAATGCCTTTTATTCTGAATCAAATCTAAATCGTTTTTCAAATCAAATTCTTTCAGTCGATTTGATTTGAGAAAATGTTTGTTTTCCAATTTAAAAAAAAATAGTTATTATATTATTGTTTGTTAAATTTAATTTAAAAAATTCACTGGTCGAATTCGATTTGAATCTATAGAAACATTCATTTGAATGGAATCTAATCAATTATTATTTAGAAAAATAAAAATTATATATATATATATGAAATATTTATAAATATTTTATTAAATCGCAAACCATAAAAAAACCAGAAATTTGTAGATAAATCTTGAAAACTTCAATTTTAATATGTTATTTTGTATAAAATTTATAAAATTGAGCTAATAGAGATGATAAAAATACCTACGATCTACAAATTTTTGGTATGGAGATTGCAAAAAATAGTAGTAAATTTTTACAGAGAGAAACTATTTTTATATCTTTAAGTGATTATAATTTAAATAAATTCCAAACGTTAATTAACTTATAATACAATTTGTTCAAACTTTTAAATTTTACCAATTGAAATTTAAATGCATATTAATTAATGCTAAATAGCTAAATAATATTAATTATTTTTCTTATTCACAAAAATCCTTCTTTTTAATTCTTACAAGATTTCTAAGAGATTTCACTTTTTCGAAACTGTTTAATTTTTATCTTACAAATTCTTATTTTTACAATACTTTAAGACTTTTTTTTTCTTTTACTTTTGATATTTTTTTTATTTGTTCTTTTTATTTTAGGGTTTTCTTTAATTCTCTTCTCATTATACAAATTATTTAATATTATTTTACACAATTTTGTTATTTTATAACACTCACTAAATTTTTTATTTCGTTGATTTTCTTGATTATTTACATATTACATAAATGAACACGTTCATTTTTTTGTAAATTTATTCAATTTGTTTTCGCATTTTGTCTATTTTTTGCAAACTTACTTATTCTTTCATAACATTTTTGGGTTTTCTTTATTTTTTAAATTTATTGTTGGGCTTGCTTTAAGCGTAATAAGATTATAAAAATAGTTTTGGTTCAATTTTCCTAAACTTTTTTATTTTTAAAGGATTTTTAATTTCTTTTTGTGGTCTTTTTATTTACCCATCTTTATATACATTATTTTATTTTACTTTTATTAATTCTAATAAAAATAAATAATAATAAAAATAATAATAATAAAATAATAATAAATAAATAATAAATTTTTGTAGAAGATTCTTACCAAATTTTTTTACTTTTTGTCTTTTTACATTTTTTTACAGTTTGTTAGATTAAAAAAAGAATATTTCGACATTTTCTTTCTATTTATTTCATTTTCTTGTCATTTCACAATTTTTTTGCCCTTCCTTGCATTTCAATTACTTTTTTAATTTTTGTCATAATTTTTCTATTTTTTAGAAACACTTTTCCTTCTTTTTCTTTTAAACACTTTTCTTTTTCTTTTAAGGAGAGGCAGCGACGACATTTTCAACACATCAAAATTCACGTTGTTTAGGAGTGTTAATTTTTTTTTTTAGCACTATTTAAGACCTAAAATTAAGGTACAATGTCAGCAATTTAAAAAATACATTTTTCACTAAATTAGAATTTTTATTCGTGAAAAAATGTTAATTTTTGATAACTGAACTTGATCCACAATTTTTATTATTCTCCATCTCTAATTTTTTTTCGCACTTTTCGAAGAATTTTCCACAATCTAGCCGATGGATTTTTCAAAACTTTAATTTTTCAAAAACAAATTAATTCTAGAAGGGAAATTTTTTTTTTAATTTTCGATAATTTAGCATAATTCTATATCTAAAACTAACCCAGGAAAAAAATTGGCACCCCTCAGCATCGGGTTGAATTTCACATTTCTCTCTCATTAAATATTGAATCAATTTTCAATATTTTTCTAAAAAAGTTTTTTTTTTGTAAAAAAAACACATTTTCTGCAAAATTTGAAATGTTTTGAAAATATTTCAATTTTTGAAATATTTAAATTGTCACTGAAAATCAAAATGATAAATAGACAAAAAAATTTGTGACCTTCTTGATTTTATGAGTATTGAATTTCTTGCAAGAAATTATTATAAAACTAATTTTCTGACTATTTAGAGTAATAATTATTGAATATAGCTGAAAATGTTGTCGCTGCCTCTCCTTAAATTGTTTTGTTTTAATCTTGTAATAATACAAATTTTTGAAAACATTTATTCGATGCTTTTATCTACATTTTTACAATTTCTCAATTTTCTACTTTTTTGAAAAATTTTATTCTTTTATTTTATTTTATGTAAATTTAATCTTGTACAAAATATTCTTATTTTAACATCGTCCTTCTATTTCATAAAATTTTTTTTCCTTTAAATTTTTTTTGAAATTTTCCAAAATTTTATTCATTTTTTTTTTTTAATTTGTAAAATAATTTTCCAATTTTTTTTGTCTTTCGTAATATATTTTAACGTTTTTTTAATTATCTTCTTATTTATTTTTTTAATTTAAAAAAATGTCCGTAAATAGTTTAATTTTTTGAAAGGATTTCCTACTTTTTTATATATTTTTTATATCACTGTTTCATTCTCTTGTTTTTTTTAAAAATTTTCTTTATTTCTTTAATAATGTCCATAACTTTTTTTTATTTTTAATCATTTTCTCATTTTTTTATAGACTGTTTTCTTATATTTTTACCTTTTTATGTTTATTTTTTTTTTATAATTTATTATTTTTTCGTTACTTTTACCTAATTTTCATAATTTTGCAATCATATGAATTTGAAGATATTTTTTTTTAAATTTTCTTATTTATTCGACATAATTTGTTTGATTTAATTAAATGTTTTACTCTTTATTATTTCTTATTAAAATAATTAATTTGTTGATTGTTATAGCTCTTTCAATTTTGGGAGCGTTTCCGTGTCGATATGCCGGCAAGGATAAAGCTGCGGCTGCTGCGATTGAAGCAGAAATTGCACGCTCTATGGAATGGAAAAGAATGATTTTGGTTGGCTGGTATCACTCTCATCCAAGAACTCACGCTTCTCCTTCTTTAAGAGATGTAGATTCTCAACTTGATTATCAAATTAAAATGAAAGGTCTAAGTGATAATGGATACACTCCATGTGTCGGTCTTATTTGTTGTGAGTACTTTTAATTAAATATTTTTGTTATTCAATGTTTATAAAATGTTAAGTAGTACGGATAAAAATGTATTGATGATTTTCTCCTTAATTGTTTAAATAATAAAATGTAAATTTCTATTTACGTATCGCTAGAATTATTAATTACTTTAATACCCTAATTCAAAAAAGTACAGGTACTTAAAATTCTGAAAATTCGGACTCAAAATGTTTTTTTTTTTTTTGCAGCCCCGTACAATATCGACGGCAATTGTTATGAATCTAATTTTAACATCTTTTGGTCTATGCCTCCTCCAGAAAATAGACCTCATGAGTATCCTCGACCAATGCTATTAAGCTATTCTTTATCTCAGGAACATTTTCTCTCCCAAGATGCTTTGGATGAAATTGTAAGTATATATTTTTCTTAAAAATGACACTAGTTTTTAACTATAATTTTAATAATAATTCTCAAACCGCAAAATATCGGATCAAATTGCATATTTTTAGAAAATAAATCTAGAATAAACATTATATTTTAAAATTACAGAAAAAATCTGTCGAGTATTACAAAGTGGAGGGTGGAGTCGATTTCAAAGCGACATTCAACGGCAATACAACTTATCTTGAAAGGTTGAGGGTAAGTGAGATTAAAATCGATAAAAAAAAAAATTTGCAAAATATCCTTGACAATGCTTGTAGTTCTTGATCGTGACAATAATTTACTTCTCGAGATAAGGGGATTTTCTATAGTTATGTGTACTTAAGATACCTAATCTGTCTTTTTTTATTTACGACGCAAAATAGTACATATCTCGGATTAATTCGTTCCTAGGTTCATAGAATGAATTCTTGATAGATTATAGAATTAATCCGTGAACCTAACCTTAAATTTTTTTCCGCTGAATCTGAATCCGAAGTTAGAATTGCTAGATTGGCTAATTTCTTTGAGATAATCTCAAAAAATCAAATCTAGAAAAATTTCAAAAACAAAAAAACCCCCAAAAAAAATTTTTTTTTAACTGGGACACTATACTAATGTATTTTTATGGATTTTTCTCTGCCGAATATGAATCTGAAGTTAGAATTAGCAGATTGGCTAACATTTTGAAAATTATCTAAAAAAAGATAAAAAAAATACCAATTAAAACACAAAAAAAAAATTTGGCCTGTGCGCTAGTGTTTTCTTACGTATTTTTTTCCTCTGAATCCGAATCCGAAGCCAGAATAACCAATTTGGCTAACATTTTTTGAGATAATTTCAAAAAACTACTCAAAAACACGAAAAAATCGATTTTTTTGACATTATCTCTAAAAAATTTAGTCAATCTAGCAATTCTGACTTCGGATTCGGATTCAGCGGGAAAAATACACCAGTGTAGTGTCTCGGCCAAAGAAGTTTTTTTTTTGTGTGCCTGTGTTATTTATTTTTAAATTCAAGGATTTTGTCCTCGATAGGTTCATAGATTAATTAACACCCAGATTAAATTATTAATTTTATCCTAGATTAGAGGATTAATTTCTTCTAGTAATTTTCATCAATTATTTTTTACACTTTCTAGATATTTTGTTAAAATCTGGTACTTTTTATTTGTAATTTTTTTCCTAATAATTTTTCATCTTTTTATATAGTTTCTTTTTCAATATCTCATTTTTTTGATTTAAAGTATTTTTTCCATTTCCATTTCTCATTTCTATTTTCTTTTAAGAATATTTAAACATTATTTTACTTTTTAGTAATTATACTACATTTTTCAGTTATTTTTTGATATTCTAGACATTTTTATTAATACATAGTTACTTTGTACATTTTTCTGGTTATTCTTTCAACATATGGTCCTTTTTATTTTCCAATTATTTTTCTTCAATTTTCTAGTAATATTTCTTTCTAGTTACTTAAAATATTTTTTTCAATATTACTTTACTTTCTAGTAATTTTATTCAAGCTTTCATTTATTTTTTTGTACATTCTAGTTATTTCTTAAAACTGGTTCTTTTCTTACAATTATTTTCAATTGTTTTTTTTTTTTAGTATTTATTCCAAATTTTTTAGTTTTTCTTTTCCAATTTGTCATTCTTTTTAATTTAAAGTTATTTTACTTCTATTTCCGGTTACTTTTATTCAACTTCTAAATCTTTTTTTCCCTCCCAATTGTTTCAAATTATTTTCAAGTCACCTTTTTCATGTTTAAATATTTTTTTGGTTTTTATTTATTTTTACTTGTCTTTCGATGCCTTTCTTTAATTTTGATATTTTTGAAGTTTCTCGTTGTTTTTCATTATTTTTAAGTTACATATTTTCAATAAATTCTGGTAATTTTACTTAGTTTATAAATATGTGTGACAGTTTTTTTTTTATTTTATCCCTTTCTAGTAATTTTTTTATATTTTCTAGTTATTTACTTCATTTCTTGTTTATTTGTCAGTAATTCTTCTTTGTTTTATTTACCCGTTTTTCATATCTTAATATTTTTTACTTACATTCATTTTTCTGACTTTATAGATTTTTTTCAAAAATTTCTAGTTATTTTGGCTATTTTTAGTTATTTTGTTCACCTTCTAATTATGATATGAATTTTCAGTTATTTTCTTTTCTCATAAAAAATTATTTTTTTTACCCTTTTAAATCCTCAATCTTCTTTTACTTTATAGTAAATTTTAAACAACTTCTAATTATTATTTTAATATTAATAAAAATACGCTTTCTAATTATTTTTCAATACCATTTTAGTAGTTTCCATCAGTAAATAATTAATTTTTACATTTCCCAGTTACATATTGAAAAAAAATTTTTTGGTTTAATTTCTGAATTATTTTTCATTAAGTTTGTTTCATAAATTTATATTTTAACTTGATATTCTGTTTTTGATTTATAGTAATTTTTCTAACTTTCTAGTTATTTATATTTGACTTCTAAATAATATACATTTACTTTTTAGTTATTTTACTAAACTCATAGTAATTTTTCATCCTTTTTTAGTTACGATTTTTCCTTCTAGTAATTTTGTCAATTTCTAGTTATATTTCAATAAATTCTAGTAATTTTTATCTGTATACAGTAATATTGAACAATTCTAGATATTTTGTTAAAATCTGGTACTTTTTATTCGTAATTAATCTTCTAATAATTTTGCATCATTTTATATAGTTTTGTTTTTTTTGAATTTCTGATTCTTTTTTCTACTTGAAGTAATTTTTCCATCATTTCTAGTTTCTTTTAAGAATTTCAAAAAATTGTTTTACTTTTTAGTAATTTCACTACATTTTTCAGTTATTTTTTAATATATTCTAACAATTTTTATCATTACATAGTTACTTTATACATTTTTCTGGTTATTTTTTTTCAACATATGGTCCTTTTTTTCCAATTATTATTGTTCTTCAACTTTTGCGTATGTTTTCCATTTTATATCAATTTTTCTTCGATTTAAAACACTTTCTAGTGTTTTTTTAAAACTTGTTCTTTTCTTACAATTATTTTCAGTTTTTTTTAATATTTTTTTAGTATTTATTCTTAATTTTTTAGTTTTACTTTTCCAATTTGACTTTAATTTTTTAATTTAAAGTTAGTTTTCTTCTATTTCCAGTTTCTATTTCTATTTCTTCTATTTTATTCAACTTCTAAGTCTTATTTTCCCTCGCAGTAATTTCTCTTTTTTTCAAGTCATCTTTTTTATGTTTAAATTTTTTTTTTGTTTTTATTTATTTTTACTTGTCTTTCGATCCCTTTCTTTAATTTTGATATTCTTAAAGTTTCTCGCTGTTTTTCTTTATTTTCAAGTTACGTATTTTCAATAAATTCTGGTACATTTAATTAGTTTATAAATATTTGTGCCATTTTTTTTTATTTTATCCCTTTCTAGTAATTTTTTCATATTTTCTAGTTATTTACTTTATTTTCTCTTTACTTTATTTCTTGTTCATTTTATAGTAATTCTTCTTTGTTATAGATATTCTTTTTTCATATCTAAATATTTTTTACTTACAGTAATTTTTTTTACTCTATAGTTATTTTTCAAAAATTTCTAGTTATTTTTGCCATTTTTAGTTATTTTCTTTACTTTCTAATTATTTTATGGATTTTTAGTCATTTTCTTTTCTCTTAAAAAATTCTTCTTTTTACCCTCTTAAATCCTCAATCTTTTTTTACTTAACAATAAATTTTAAACAATTTCTAATTATTATTTTAATAATAATAATCATTTTCAAATACCCTTTCTAGTTATTTTTCAATACATTCTAGTAATTTTTTTCAATATAAAATCATTTTCCAACTCTCCAGTGCTTTCTTTTCCAGTTTTTTCCTTTTCTGGTTTTTTTTTGTCAACTTCCAGTTACCATTTTTTGTACTGCTTTATCTCCATTGAACAGTTATTTTTTAATCAATTCTACTAATTTTGATTAATCTAATAAACATATTTAAAATAAACATTTAAACAATACAATAAAGACGAAAATCCTACATTTTGTATTAATTAATAAATATTCTTCATTTTCCAGAGTTCTCTACAATCCAAACTCCCCGGACGGAATCGAACGAGCGGTTCATATTGGGACGTCATCAGAGAAATGATCTGTCCCGGATTCGAAGACAATTCCTCAAATTCAATGGATCCATATATAATGAAATTCCCTCTCGTCCCGGAGCAATTGTTGCAATCCAGTTCTTTGAACTCCTCAGAAAATGTTTTCTTAACGCCATTAAACTTCAAACCAGATAACTCGAGTTCTTTTGCCTCCATAACAAAACAATTTGGATCTCATCTTCATCAAGGAAAGGACTCTTCGGAAAGTAGCTTGCTCAAAAATGATATTCTAAAGCAACAATCCCATCTTCTTCAGCCCGATTCAATTCCAAGTTTCAGAGCCGGAGAACTCACGGTTTCTCTGAAAAATACAAAAAATGAATATGACTACACTTCAACTGATTACTCGCAAATCTTGAATCCTTCAAATCTCGATCCTGGAAAATCGAGAGCCTCGGATTATCCACTGACTGATTGTCTCACTCAACAGATGGCCAAGTTCCCGGACTTGTCGAAACTCACGAATTTTTCTCCCAATGAATTAGCGAAACTGTCGGGCTTTTCGTTAAATGATTTCACAAAGGCATCATCTTCTTATATGAGGAATATTGCGAGTCTCTTTGGACCCCTTGGCAAAGCCCCGGAAATGCCGGATTCAAACGAGAGAAGATCAAGTGATTTTCCGTCACTGGAAACAATTCCGAGTCCTTACAAAATTTCGTCATCGCCAACGTCTCATGAAACGATGAGAAATCTACTTGAGGATTATGGGAGTGAGAGGAAAAAAGAATTGGGCGAAACTTCAAATTACAAAATGATGATGGACGAAATATCGATGTCGAGTATGAAACCTGATTTTGGCTCCTCATTGGACATGAGCACTAAAAAACATCATTCGGACTCTTTAGATACGTTGAACCTCTCCAAGGATCGTTAATTGGTATTTTTTAAATGTTAAATATCAAGATTATATATTTTGCGTATAATTGACATTTTTTTTTAAGAGGAATGTGACACACACTCGAGAACAGATTAGCCACTTTTTGATGAAATTAAATTCTAGGTCATTTCCTGGTTTTTCCCGATCATTTTTTATTACATTTTTTTAAAAAATTAAAATTTTAAATTATATTTTTAAATTTAATTTTTTCCAATTATTTTTAATTATAAATTTTAAAGTTGACCCGGTCATTTCCCGGAACACAAATCTTCCAATAATTAAAACAGTACTTTTAACTTTTCGAAATTCGCCTTTATTTTTAAAATATAACTTTACACTTAAATTTCAAATTCACACATTCTTATAATCTTATTAATTATAATTAAAGCTTATAAAGTTTTATTATCACAAAATATTAAAATCTAAATTTTTGGACAATAATTTATCTTTGCATTGTTGTTGGTAATTTAAAACTATAAATTTTTGCAAATTCAAATAATGAAAATTACGAAATTGAAGAATATATTATCTGAAAAATGACGAAAATAATTGACAGCTGAAAATAAAATTCGAAAAATGGCTACATAATTACACAATTGAAGAAAATAGTTTGAAAAATTAAGCAATAAATATTACATTTAAACAAAATAGTTTAAAAATTACAGGAATAACTGTTGGAAATAATTGAAAATTGATCAACTGGATTCAAAATCGAAAAAAAAATGGAAATTGAGGAAAATAATAAAAATTTGAGGAAATGAATTGAAAATTTAAGAATTTATTTAAAATTTTGAAAAAAAATTGTTAATTGAAAAAAATTTACAAAATGACGATAATAATTGAAACATAACCGAACACAATAATTTAAAAAATAAAAAAATAATATAAAAAATTTTAAGATAATAATTGAAAATTGAAAAATTGTAGAAAATCATTGAAAACTGCGGAAAATAATAATTAATTGAAGGAAATAGTTGAAAAATGACGAGAATAATTGAAAAATTGAAGAAAATATGTGAAAAATTACGAAAATAATTGTCAATTGAAATCAAAATTCGAAAAATGACTAGATTAGCAGACAAGTGAAAAAAATAATTGAAAAAATTAAAGTAGAAGTATTTAATAGAAGAAAATAATTGCAAATTGAAAAATTAAGAAAATTATAAGGGTAATTATTATTGAAAATATTTGCACATTTAACAACTGAATTGAAAATCGAAAAAACTAATTAAAATTGAAAAAAATAATTGAAAATTGAAGAAAGCAAATAAAGATTGAGTGTTTGAATTGAAATTTAAAGAATATACTTAAAAATTGAAAGAAAGTAATTGAAAAAATCCGAGAATTAAAGAAAATAGAATAAAGCAATTGAAAACTGAACAATGGAAATAAAAATTGAGGAATGGAATTAAAAATTAAAGAAAATAATTGTATTTGAAATTAATGAATCTTGATGAGAATTAAAAAAAAATCGAAAATTGTTTATTATTAAAGAAAATAATTGAAAATTGAACAGTGGAATTTAAATCTGAGGAAAATAACTGACAGTTGAAGAGAATAGTTCTAGAACTGAATAATTGATTTAAAATTTTAAAACAATTTTTATGAGTGAGAAAAATAATTTAAAAAAATTTGAGAATTATTCAATTTTGAGGAATTAATTGAAATTCGATAAAAATAATTGAAAATTAAAAAAAATATTTCAGAATTGAAGAAAATAATTAAAAATTGAAGAAAAAAATTTGAAATTAAAGAAGTAAATGCAAATTTCAAGAAAATAATTGATAATTAAAAAAGAATTACAATTTTATGAAAATAATTAACTATAAAAAAGAATAATTAACAATTGAAAAAAAAAATTCGAAAAATGGCAAGAATAATTAGCATTCCAACAATTTTTTTTTTTAAAATTAAAGAATAATCATAAAATTGAAGGAGAATAATAAATTGTAAATTGAAAAATAATGAAAATTATGAAAAAAATTGTAGAATGAAATTATAATGAAAAATGAAATTATAAATGAAAAAATTGAAGAATTATTTTATATTAAATAAAACAATTGAAAAATGAAGAAAATAATTGAGAATTGAAGAAAATTATTAAAAATTAAAGAAATAAATTGAAGATTAAAGAATTAAATTGAATTTTTAAGAAAATAGTTGATAATAATTGAATTCTCGAGTGTGTGTCCAGTTCCTGCTTGAATCGTTCCAGTATAAAAATTTTAGTTTATTTAAATTTTAGCTATACTAGCTATATTATTGGAATTGGCAAATTTTAAATTTCTTTTGTTAACGATAAATATAAAACGAATTTTTATTCTATTTGAAAATTTATTTACAAATTATTTAAATATTGACAGTATTTTTCTTTTGATATATTAATTAATAAATAGATCAAATAAATTAAATTATTATTAAATTTAATAAATTATTAAAGTTCGAGAAATTTTTTATTGAGATTATTATTTAATACATATATTGAAAAAGACAGTTTCTGTAAATGATTTTTTAAATTTCTTATTTATCGAAATTTTAATAGCTTCAGACTTTTAATTATTCTTATGCCAATTTTTATCCGATTTAAAAAATGTTTAAATTTCAAAACATCCAAATTTTAATTTAGGTACTCCAACCTCAATTTACTTTAAATTCAATCGGTTTTAAATTTGAATATATTGAGATTAAAATAACAGAAATTGTAGACTAATAAATCGAATTTTAAATAATTGAAAATTAGATAAACTAAAGTTTGAATTGATTGAAATTAAAACAAATTAAAATTTAATTCTATTGCAATTTCAATCATTTCTGCATTTTATAAATCTAAGTTCAATTAATCGAAACTTGAATATAAACTTCAGATTCAAAATGATTCAAACATAAACTTTATCCAAGTTAGAAATAAATAAAAATTGGAATAATTTTAAGTTAAATTAAATTGAAATTTGGATAAATAAATTTTTTGAAGATTTAAAATAAAATAATAATAAATTAAAGTTTAAATAATTGCACGTTTGGATTAATTAAAATTTGAAATAAATTTAGAGGTTGAGATCAATTGAAAATTTGAAAAATTAAAGTTTTAACAATTGAAATTTTTTATTAACTAAAACTTGGAATTTTTAGAATTTGAACTATTTGAAATTAGATCTATGAGATTAAACATCGATTGAAATTTAAATGAATTAAAGTTTAAATAATTGAAAGTTTAGATTGATTGGAACTTTTAATCAATCTCAAATTCTAAGGTTCCAAATTATCAATTATTACGAATTTTAATTGATTTTCAAATATCAAATGATCAAATTATTGAGGCTTTAATTAATTTATTCAAACGTTATTAATCAAACCTGCATTGTATTGATCAAATGTCAAAAATTCTAATAATTACAAATTTTAATTAGTCCAAACTTTCAATTATTTAAACTTTAATTTAATCAACCAAAAATAAAAATTTAGGTAGAAAAAAATTCGTTTTTTGTTTTTTCGTACACCAAAAACAGTTGACAACTTCACTGTCATATATATTAAATATTAAAACAAAGTTAAACTTCTCCTCGACAAAATAATAAAATAGTAATCTTAAGATTTTCAATTTGTTATCTAAATTAATTTATTGCTTCTTTTTTTAGATATGAGTAGATCCATAATCAGAAAACTGAAAAGACTTCAATATAGAAATATATTATTTAATTATTTTAAAAGTGGAATGCAAAATATGCTAAATTACTTTAAGGTCCATTTTTAACTTATTTCATTTTATCGAAAATCATTGTTCATTTTTGGCTCTAATTAAAATTATCATTTATCAATTATATAATAAGTGTGTAAATTGTATACAATTCAGTGTATTAATATTTTTTTTGTCAGTAATTGTTGTACTGAATCTACGAATATTTTGACAATTTGTATTGTGAGTTTTTTTTAGCAATGAAATGTATGTAATTGAAATTAAAGTGCATTACGTTTGTTTTAAAGCGTAATAAAATTTTATATCAATAAATTAATGAACTGCCAAAGTTCGTAAGAAGCTTGTTTTTTTACCTGTCTCTTTATAAATAATAAAAAATAATCAAAAATAATCAAAAATAACTAAAAAATAAAAAATAATGAGAAATCTTAAAAGAAATTCACAGTTTTACAGAATTTTTACATAAATTATACTTTCAAAGTTACATTTTTTTATATTAATGAATAATGTAACAAAGTGTATATTTGTAATTAATTTTATGACAAGCATAATTAATATTGAAAGTTCACGGAAAGTGTGATTAAAAATTTTGTTATGAAATAAGGGCTATTAGATGATTTTTAAATATAATTTATAGAAAGTGTTGAAAACTACTATTGATTGTTTTGCTAATTATTCAGAGAAAATAAAAAATCAAAGCCAACAGAAGATTAAATAATCACATCATAAGCGTCAATATAGTAAAGCAGAAAATGTCAAAGGTTTTTGAATTAGAATTATTAATTGGTATCTGAAATAGCTATAATTAGCGCATTAATTATTTTCTCTCCAGTATTGACATTTGAAGGTTTTTGTTGAAATTCTTCACACTATTATAAAATCGACACTAAATCAATTGTTAATAATTTCTTCACAAAAGTTTTATTTTTAATAAAACAAGTATAAAAAGAAATTTTTTTTGGAAATTCTAATATTTAATGTGGTTTTTTATTATATTTATTTAAAGGTCGTACCTTCCTTATGCCCAAAATGTTTCAAAATAGGTACATTTATTCGAAAATAAAAATTGCCAAATAAGTGATAAAAAATACAAGAGATTTCAGGTATTAAAACTGTTTAAAATCATAAACTTTTTGTAAAATAAATATTTTTCCATTACAAATTTAATGTTTGACGATGAAGGTAAATAGTCCAGTAGCTCTGGGAACAAATACATAAACCTTATGGACACGAGTTTAATATGTACTTTGCATATTTAACCATAAGCGTAAAATGAAAATAGACATTCAAAAATTAATTTTTCAGAATATTTATTTTATCTTAAGAAAAAAAAAACACTAGAGTTATTATAAGTAATCGTAAAATAATAATAATAATGTTTCTGCAAGATAATAGAGATTATTAAAATACTATTTGGTTAATATTTCGTCATATATCTTTTATAAGAAATCAGATAAAATTAATAACACGGTTTTAAATGTTTGTAATAAATGAAACATAATAATATGAGTGCTGCATGTTGAGAATGTAGTTTTTCATAATTGGAACATTAATATGGAACATTGAGAGTCTTGTTTAGAATGGGGAGAAAAATACGAGTACAATATTTCTGTGATCGGAAATTCTCGCTATCAATCCTATTTCTTCAAGTGAGATATTCGAACTCGATGAAAGCACACAACACCCACGATATACCATATCTTACCACCCGGACTGATCCGCATATTCCCCATACAAGAAACATTCAAGCACATCTCATAAAACATAAATCAAACCCTCTCACGAGAATATCTCGGTCTTTACTTTTAGCAGAACACCCTATCATCCAACACCATCACTACCTGCATCCATAAAAAACTTGAATCATCAAACGAGACCGAAGCCAAGCTTCAGTAACGGAACACCTATAAATAAATATACATATGGTATATTATATATGTAACCCTTAAAAAATGACTTTTACTTCTCCATTATACGTGATTTTTCACCTGACTTCTCGCCATGAAGACACAGTTACACGTAGTGCACATAATGCTCGTATATGAAGTAGTATAAAGTAGAGAATAAATTATGTCACTTATGTACGCATTTTAGAGAAAAAGGAATATTTGCACGAGAAGTAGAATTTAGTTTGTTTATGGTATACTATAGATTCCTGTTTAGGATTCCAATTAGTTTTGATTTGTTGTTTGATTTAAGTTTAAGATGAATGGAAAAAGGGGGTTTTATTCGTTTTATTAGTATTATTTGTAAATTGTTGAAGGTGGTAGTCAGAAGAAGTAGTAAAATAATGGAATATACGGAAAATTAGGGGAGGAAGTTAAAAATAAATAGATAATGAAGTAGAAGACTAATTATAAGAAGAAGAAGAAGAAGAAGAAGAAGAAGAAGAATAGAAGATTATATATTTGAGGAAAAGAAATAGATTAAGAAAAATAAAAGATAAATAATTGAAAACTATATTAAAAGAAGAAGAAGAAGAAAAAAAAGTATTAAAGTTGTCGCAAAAGAAAGAAGAAAAAAGAGTAAGCCGAATATCATAAAAAAGAAGAAAAAAATCAGAATAAATTGTTATGAACAGAGAAAGAGAATGTAGAATAACAATAATAATAACAAAACACCTTTAGAACAGAAGCAACAAAGAAAAAAGATATTTTAAAAGAATAAGAAGAAAATGAATAAATAATAAAACAGGAAAAGAAAAATGATGATGATGATGATGATGATAAGAAGAAGAAGAAGAAGAAGAAGAAGAATAGAGGGACAAAATTGAAAGAAAAGAAATGAGTATGAAGAATTAGAGATAAATCATAAAAAAATAAATAAAAAGAAAGAAACGAGGAAGAAGAAAAAATGAAAGAGACAGAAAATAAGAATAAAGTGTAATGAATAGAGAAAGAGGAAGAAGAAAAAGAAAAATATAGAAGGAAAATAAATTAGAGAATTAAATTATATAATAAATAAAAAAAAAAAAATTATATAATAAATAAAATTAAGAATTAAAAGAAACAATTAATAATGAAAAGAAATGATTAATAATGAAAAGAAATAATTAACAATGGAAAGAAATAATTGAACAATGACAAAGATATTTGACAATTAAAAACAGATTTAAAAAAAAAGGAAAATATTAATTGACAATTGAACAATAATTGAAAAAATTAAACAATGGTTATTAAATTCAAAGAAAAATAATTGAGAATTGGTCAACTAGATAGAAAATAAAAAAAAAATTCAAAATTGAAGAAATAAATTGAAAATTAAATAATTAAATTTAAGTCGGAAAAACACAGAATTATTGAATATTAAAAAAAACAATTGAAAATTGAGAAATAAAATTGAAATTCGAATACAATAATTGAGAATTAAAGGAAATTACTGAACAATTGGATTGAAAAAAGAAGAAAATAATTTAAAATTAAAAAAAAAAATGGAAAATGCCAGGAATTATTTAATATTAAAGAAAATAATTGAAAATTGAAGAAAGTACTTAAAAATTCAAGACAATATTTGAAAACAGCAGAAAAATTTAGAAATCGATGGAAATAATTGCGAATTGGTGAAAACAATTTAAAAATTATCAATTTACATTACAATTGAAAGAAAAACATAATTAAAAGAAGCTAAGAATTGTTGAATATTGAAGAAAATTGAGAAGAAATTGAAAATTGAAAAAAATATGAAAAAATAATTGGAAATTGACAGGGTGTCTAGCGATCCGGGAAATCCGGAAATTTGCCGGGAATTTAATATTTCGTGAAAAAATCCGGGATTTTGCCGGGAATTTGTAAATAGATCCGGGAAATCCGGGAATTTTTTGGAAATGTCGGGAAAATATAATAAAGTGTACTTTAAAAATTTTAAAAGTTGGCGCGATTGTATATATATTAATTGTATTCGACAATAATACTTATTTTAATGGTTAATTTAAAATATTTATTATTTTTCTGACCCCAAATTTATGGATAAAGTTTAAAAATGTTAATTTTAGTATTTTAATCTTTATAAAATTTAAAAAATTGGGTTAATACAGATGATCAAAATACCTACGAATTACAAATTTTTGGTATGAAGATAGCAAAAAATAGTATTAAATTTTTATATCTTAAAGTCATTATAATTTAAATAAATTCCAAACGTAAATTAATTCATATTCCAATTTGTTCAAACTTTTAAATTTCAATTAATTCAAATTTAAATGCATATTACTTAATTCAAAATAAGTAAATAATATTAATTATTTCTCATATTCACAATAATTCTTACAATATTTCTAAGAGGCTTTACTTCTTCGAAACTGCTTAATTTTTATATTATAATTTTTTATTTTTACAAAATTTGAAAATTTTTATTCCTTTTCTTTTTGGTATTTTTTGTTTGTTTGTATTTGTCGTTTTATTTTAGAATTTTCATTAATTATCTTTCTTTTATGTATATTTTTTAATATTACTTTAAACAATTTTGTTATTATAACATTCACTAAACTTTTTACTTCCATGATTTTCATAATTATTTCCATATTTTTAAAAATAAATACGCTCATTTTGTTACAAATTTTTTCAATTTCTTTTCACATCTTGTCTATTTTTTGCGAAATTTCTTGCAAACTTACTAATTCTTTCAAAAACTTTTTTAGATTTTGTGTAATATTATAAAAATGTTTTTTTGGTTTAATTTGCCTAAACTTTTTTATTTTTAAAAGATTTTTAAATTTCTTTTTATTTTATTTTTATTAATTCTGATTTTTTAGTAGATTCTAACCAAATTTGATTATTTTTTGTACTTTTTACATTTTTTACAGTTTGTTAGATTACGGAAACAAACATTTCTCAATTTTCTTTCTATTTATTTAATTTTATTGATTTTTCACTTTTTCTGTCCTTCATTGCTTTTAATTAATTCTTTAATTTTTGTCATCATTTTTCCATTTCTTAGAAACATTTTTTCTTCTTTTAAATTGTTTAGTTTTTATCTCATAACTACTAATTTTTGAAAACATTTATTCAATGCTTTTATCTATATTTTGTAAATTTCTCAATTTTAAACTTTTTTGAAAACTTTGATTCTTTTATTTTATATTATGTAAATTTAATCTTGTTCTAAATATTCTCATTTTAACATCGTTCTTCTATTTCATAGAATTTCTTTCTTTTAAAATTTTGTTCTCTTTAGTAATAATATATTTTCAAGTTTTTTTAATTATATCCTTATTTTTTATTTTAGTTTAAAAAAAAAATGACCGTAAATAGTTTAATTTTTTTAAAAGAGTTCCAATTTTTATATATTTTTATGCCTTTATTTTATTCTTGTGTTGTTTTCTTAATTTTTTTCTAATTTCTTTAATAATGTCCATGACATTTTTTTTGACTGTTTTCTTATCTTTTTACGTTCTTCTTTTTTTTTTTATAATTTGTTATCCTTTTGCTGCTCTTACCTAATTATGTCTTAATTTTGCGATCATATGAATTTTAAAATATTTTTTTGAAATTTTCTCATTTATTCGACATAATTTATTTGATTTTGCTTAAATGTTTTATTCTTTATTATTTCTCATTATATGTTCTATCAGTTTAAAAAATAAACTAATACAAATAAACATTTTGAGCTTTCATATACTGATAATATTTAAAAAAAAATCAATTTTTCATTTAAATAAAAAAAATAAAAAAACTACTTTATAATATATTATTTCAAAATTGTAATCTATATTTTTCATTTTTAAAAATCCGGGAAAATTGTGCTCTGAGATCCGGGAAATCCGGGAATTTGCCGGGAATTTAAAATTGCCAGTTTGCTAGACACCCTGATTGAGGAAAATAATTGAAATTTAAGAAAAAGATTGGAAATTGAAGAAAATAATTGAGAATTTAAACAAAATCATTGTAAAAAGCCTAGAGTTGTTGAATATTAAAAATAAAACAATTGAAAATTGAAGAATGTAATTGAATGTCGAAAATTATAATTGAGAATTAAAGAAAATAATTCAAGAATTGAATAATTGGATTGGAAGTAGAAGAAATTAAGTGATAATTGAAGAAAAAAGAAATTGAACAACCTAAGAATTTTAGAATTTGAAGAAAACAATAAAAAATGAAGAATGTAATTGTAATTTCAAGAAATTAATTAAAAATTGTAGAAAATAATTTAAAATTGAAGAAAATGTGATTTTATGAAAATTGTTGAATAATAATTAATGAATTGAATTGAAGTTTCAAAAACATAATAGATAATTGAAAAAGAATATTGAAAAAAGCCGAGAATTATTGATTATAGAAGAAAATAATTGAAAATTGATGAAAATAATTGAAAATTCAATAAAATAATTGAAAATTGAATCAAATAATTGGGAATTGAAAAAAATAATTTAGAGTTGAAGAAAAAAATTAAAAATTGATTAAAATAATTGAAAATCGTAGGAAAAGAAAAATGATGTTGATGATGTTGATAAGAAGAAAAAAAAGAAAACACGGATAAAATTAGAAGAAAAGAAATGAGTATGAAGAATTAGAGATAAATCATAAAAAAATAAATAAAAAGAAAGAAACGAGGAGGAAGAAAAAATTAAAGAGACAGAAAATAAGAATAAAGTGTAATGAATATAGAAAGAGGAAGTAGAAGAAAAAAAATATAGAAGGAAAATTAATAGAGAAAGAAAGGTAAAAGAAAAATTTTAAAAAATTACAAAAACTTAACAGAAAAGAGAGTAGTAGAAGAAGAATAAAAGGAAAATAAATTAGAGAAAGAAAAAGAAGAATCAAAGAACATCAAACAAATTTGGAACAAAAAAAGACTAGAGAAAGAAGTACACGGTAAAAAATTTATGAACGTGGATACAAAAAATTATTAATATAAGTAAATTAAGAAATTCAACTCACTTGATTGCTTAAATCGTTTATTCAGTTTAAATCAATGTTTAATTATTGAAATATGCATATTCGTATTTTTACTTCCTTAACCCATTAACGCCCAGACGGACGAAAAATTTCTGTTGACTTTGAGGACCTCCCTTTTAAAAAAAATGCCTACAAAAAAATTAGCACTTATCATTTTTAACGTAAAATTTACTCCTCTTCTAGATTCTGAAGTTAAAATTTGTTTATAACAAATCGTTAAAAAGTTATAAACAATTTTTTGCAAAAAAACACGATTTTTTGAGAAAAAATTTTCATTTTAGACATATTTTCACCGGAAAAAAGCAAGTAGATGCTCTCAAAAGCTCAAAATATCGCGTCCATGGACCCCCAGCTATAAGACCCTGAAGCAAAAAAATTTTTTTTTCAAAATGGCGGACGCCAATATGGCGGCTAAAACTAAAAAAATGGCTCAGATATGAAACAGGGTGCTCCAACTTTTTCATGTGACTGAAATCGCCTAAAACTCTTTATACGGGGGTTTTTGGGGTCGCTGATTACGAATATGATGTCAGTTTTTAAAAATTCAAAATGGCTGATCCAATATGGCGGACGAATTTTTAAAAAAATTTTGGATTCACTTGAAACTCTCCACTCAGGGGTTTTTGGGGTCGCTGATTACGAATATGATGTCAGTTTTTAAAAATTCAAAATGGCGGATCCAATATGGCGGACGAGTTTTTAAAAAAATTTTGGATTCACTTGAAACTCTCCACTCAGGGGTTTTTGGGGTCGCTGATTACGAATATGATGTCAGTTTTTAAAAATTCAAAATGGCGGATCCAATATGGCGGACGAGTTTTTAAAAAAATTTTGGATTCACTTGAAACTCTCCACTCAGGGGTTTTTGGGGTCGCTGATTACGAATATGATGTCAGTTTTTAAAAATTCAAAATGGAGTTGGCAAATTTTTTAAATCTTATTATTTTTTTTGGTTATTTTTGTTTATTTGACGCTGATTTATTTGCTGTGGTGCTGTATAACTTTTAACTATGCTCACAACTAAGACGGTTTTGCGCTTGTTGTTTCCGCTAAGATCTGGCATTTCGAAGTCGGCGCATTACTAGTTTTGCAGAAAATGCAATGGCATGCAGTTATTACTGCTGTACTGCTTGTTGGCATTGTGCCAGAATTTGCTTGCAGCTCTGGCTATTGTTACTGAGCCAGCATTTGCTTCCACCACTGGTTGTCCTTACTGTGCCAGCGTTGCTTGCAGCTCTGATTATTGTTACTGCGCCAGCATTTGCTTCTACCACTGGTTGTCCCCTTACAAAAAAGGAGTATTAGAATGAGTATTGAATAATGAGTACTGCAGTGAGTATTGCAATGAGTATTGCAATGAGTACTGCATGAGTACTGCAATGAGTACTGCAATGAGTATTGGAAATTCCAGTACTTTTTTCGCCACATGTATTTTTTAAGTACAGTAAACAATTTTTTTTAAAATTATAATGAAATTGTGATTTTGCGTTCCATGTATTTCTGTATATTTAGTTTACAACAAAAAAAGTAGTGCGCAGACGTAGGAGCCGTAGAAACTTAGTGCGCAACATATTATATTTTCAACAATGTTTGGCGAAAAAAGTACTGGAATTTTCAATACTCATTGCAGTACTCATTGCAATACTCATTGCAATACTCACTGCAGTACTCATTATTCAATACTCATTCTAATACTCTTTTTTTGTAAGGGTCGTTACTGTGTCAGCGTTGCTTGCAGCTCTGATTATTGTTACTGCGCCAGCATTTGCTTCAACCACTGGTTGTCGTTACTGTGTCAGCGTTGCTTGCAGCTCTGGTTATTGTTACTGTGCCAGCATTGCTTGCAGCTCTGGTTATTGTTACTGCCGAAGCATTTGCTTCCACCACTGGTTGTCGTTACTGTGCCAGCGTTGCTTGCAGCTCTTGTTATTGTTACTGCGCTAGCATTTGCTTCTACCACTGGTTGTTGTTACTGTGTCAGCATTTGCGTGCAGCTCAGGTTGTCGTAACTGTGCCAGCATTCGTTTGCAGCACTAGTTGTCGTCATTGTGCCAACATTCACGTGCACCACTGGTTGTCTGCACTGCGCCAGCATTCTTTTATTACTGGGTCGATTTTAAAAATGTCAACAAAGCGTAAGTCGAAACGGCAGAAAGTTGTAAATGACGCCGAGAGTTTCGAAGTTGAAGAACATGACGAACACCTAGATGTGCTAATGCTACCAAACTCGAATGATTCTGGCGAATCTGATTGTGAATCTGATTCAGATGATGATGCTATTCATGAAGAGCTAGAAAATTCGCTTAAGAATGAATGTGCCGATTTACCGCAAAATTCATACCAGACGATTCGAGAAAATTATACTTCAAATCAATCGAAGTTGGAGCCAGATCATATTTTTGAATGGGTTGATGGTGAACAGAAGTATGATCCTCAGTATAAAAAAAAAACTTTTATACCTGATAGCGTTGCAAAAAAAATTCGGTCATCCTCGTCAACTGAACTATTTGAATTTTTCTTTTCCAAGGAGCTAAAAGAATTCATATTAGACGCAACACGTCTGAATGATTGTCAAATTTCGTTGACTGAATTAGACAAATTTCTTGGAATAATTATTTTGTCTATTTTCAACGAAAGGAAATCTCAACGAGATTATTGGTCTCAGAATCATCTTCTAGGTTGTGAAGCTGTAGCTGGAGCTATGAGTCGCAACAAGTTTGAAGATATCAAGTCCAAGCTAAAGCTATCCAAACCTGAAGATGAAAATGCTGATGATAGAGCTTGGCGAGTGAGAGGTCCTTTGGAGATTTTTAAGAAAAATGCGAGGCAGTTTGGGTATTTTTCATCAGCTTTGTCAGTTGACGAAATGATGACGAAATAGTTTCGGGGAAGAACTATTTTGAAGCAGTTTATAAGAAACAAGCCTGTCCGTTTCGGTATCAAAATGTGGGCTCTTTGTAGTTCCGAAGGATTTTTATTCGATTGTGACATTTATTGTGGCAAGAATTCAAAAAGTTTTTTTTTTGGCAATGAAGAAAAGCTAAATAAATGTGCTTTAGGTAGCTGCATTGTCGTTGGTCTTCTCCAAAACCTTCTTTCTTCAGTTGTACCCAGAAATGTAGTGAAATATCACGTATATTTTGACAACTTTTTTACAAGTCCAGATTTACTGGTTCATCTGAAGAAAGTTGGTTTGCGGGCAACAGGGACAGTCAGAGCTAATCGAATTCAAGTAAAAAATCCGATTACGGAAAAGGATCCAAGAGGGACATTTATTGCCAAGCATGACAAATGCAGTGGTGTCAATTATGTCACAGTAAAAGATTCGAAAGTAGTGTCTATACTGTCAACACTGATAGGTGTTACACCAATTAGTTCAGTCAAAAGATATTCTTCGGAGACAAAGAGCAAAGTTGATATAGCATTTCCTAATGCTTTTACAACCTACAACAAGTTTATGGGCGGAGTAGACTTGCACGACGCACATTGCAGCAATTTGATGCCATGCATAAGGTCGAAGAAATGGACTTGGGTTATACTTATGAGACTCGTTCAAGCATCAATTGCAAATGCAACTGTTCTAAGAAACTTAGTTGTCCAAGAAAAAAAAATAGGTACTAAAGACATGGCTCTACAGATTGCAGAAGCATATCTAAAAAAATCTGAATCCATCAAAAACCACAAAGTTCAAAGAGTTGAACAAAAGAAAAACTGCTCTAATTTCTCCAAGTGCACCTGTAGAACGCAACGAAAGTGCGTGGAGTGTGATGCATATTTATGCGTTTCCTGCTTTCAGGATTTTCACACCTAAAATGTAAAAATGTAAAAAATATTAAAACAAAAAAAAAACAACAAAAAATAAAATAAAAAACGAAAAAAACAAAAAAAAATAAAATAAAAAACGAAAAAAAAAAAAGACTCTTTATTGTCCACCTCCTCGCGGTAAGAGTCGGGCAACGGCGAATTATTCGACGGCAAACGGACCAAAAAATTCTTATTCATTGTATAATACTTATTGAAATTCAAACAATTTGACTCTGCTATTTTGTATTTTCAAGAATTGCCATCAGATTTGCAATTAGCGACCCAAAAAACCCCCGAATAGAGAGTTTCAAGTGAATCCAAAATTTTTTACAAAACTCGTCCGCCATATTGGATCCGCCATTTTGAATTTTTAAAAACTGACATCATATTCGTAATCAGCGACCCCAAAAACCCCTGAGTGGAGAGTTTCAAGTGAATCCAAAATTTTTTTAAAAATTCGTCCGCCATATTGGATCAGCCATTTTGAATTTTTAAAAACTGACATCATATTCGTAATCAGCGACCCCAAAAACCCCCGTATAAAGAGTTTTAGGCGATTTCAGTCACATGAAAAAGTTGGAGCACCCTGTTTCATATCTGAGCCATTTTTTTAGTTTTAGCCGCCATATCGGCGTCCGCCATTTTGAAAAAAAAATTTTTTTGCTTCAGGGTCTAATAGCTGGGGGTCCATGGACGCGATATTTTGAGCTTTTGAGAGCATCTACTTGCTTTTTTCCGGTGAAAATATGTCTAAAATGAAAATTTTTTCTCAAAAAATCGTGTTTTTTTGCAAAAAATTGTTTATAACTTTTTAACGATTTGTTATAAACAAATTTTAACTTCAGAATCTAAAAGAGGAGTAAATTTTACGTTAAAAATGATAAGTGCTAATTTTTTTGTAGGCATTTTTTTTAAAAGGGAGGTCCTCAAAGTCAACAGAAATTTTTCGTCCGTCTGGGCGTTAATGGGTTAACTAAATTGAATATTGTTTATGGTAAATACAGGTTTATTATCTTTAAAGTACAAATGAACAACTTATAAAAAAGCAATACTCATTTATGAAATAGTTATACTATTTTTCGGTATATATAAATCAAATACCTAAAACAGTTATATTGAGTATCAGTGCGTATAGGTATTCACTTTTCACTTACTTCACAAACAACAGAATAAGCTATAAGTCGATATATCCAATTTTCTAATATAAAAACATTTAATCCTGCAATTTATATGTTAATATATTTCCACTATTGTGGTTACAATAATTTTTGTCCATCCAATGTTTTGTTAATGTTGTCACGTGGTTTAGTCGGTTTAGTCTATAGCAGACAGTAGCGAGGGAGCAGTATATTAATTGCTAAATTTCTTTTTATTTATACAAGTCTATTAAGATTTAACTTATAATATTCTTACTTATTTTATTGTTGGTACATTTTCAGAGGAAAAATGTGTGTTGCATTTGTAAAATCTATTTGAATGAAATGGAATTAGAGGAAATACATAACCTCTTTTAAATCGATAATTTTTCTCGACTTTTAAAAATATACTTTATAACTTTCGATTTGAGGGTTGTTGTTGCTCCTAAAAACTGTAAATTAATTAATCCAGCATATAAGCAATAATCTTTCTCTACTTTCCAAAAAAACCTTAATTCGTTATCATGAGTGCAAAAAAAGGTTTCGAATTTTTGGATGGTATAATAAGTACATCTGACGAAAATACATATATTTGTTCAAGTTATAAAAGTATTACAATATTTATGCTAGAGCACATACATTATTTAAGAAGTCCAGTTGTTAAAAATTTCTGATTTAAGTTTGAAATATATATGACAATCTAACCCCAAAATTTTAAATCCGATTCATAATTGTCAAAATAGAAACAATAAATATTTTATTAATCGGAAATATTTAAAACTATATTCAGAATTCCATTTCGTCAGTCAGCATTCTTAAAATTATGACTCTTGTTAAATAGTTTTTTTTTAAGACCTCAAATCTTAGATTTTCATGATAATTATCTTACTTCAGTTATATGTTGATAATGACTATTTCAATGATTCTCAATATCACTATTTCAGACATATCGAATTTATATCCTATTCATAATGCATCTATAATATAGTTAAATATCTTAAGAAATGTCATTTTCACTATTGTAGCGAATTTGGATTATCCATGGATCCATTCTAGCTATAAGTTTACCTATTACAGTCAATACTTTTGATAGTTCATAAGAACTTTTTTTACCGTGTATAAGAGAAAGGTAATAGAAAAAATTAATAAACAAAGAAGAAGTAGAAGAAGAAAAATTAGATGGAAAATAACTAGAGAAAGAAAAAGAACCGAAATTATAAAAGAACAACTTTATAACAAAAAACGGAAAAACAGAGAAATAGGTATGAAAAAAATATAATTACTAAATAAAGAAGAAGAGAAAAAGAGGATATGAGAAAACTAAAAAGTGAAAGAAAATGAAGAATCAAAGATTATAAGAATATAAGAATATAAAAATAAATTTGGAACAAAAAAAAATAAATAAAGAAAGAAAGAAGTATAAAAGAAAAATAATAGAAGGAAAATGGAGAAAGAAAAAGAATAAAAAAATATAAAAACAAGTTTGAAACAAAACAAAATAGAGAAAGAATTACGAAACAAAGATTATAGAAAAAAATCAATAAATAAAGAAGAAGTAGAAACAAAAGAAAAATAGAAGGGAAATAAATATAGGGAAAGAAAAAGAAGAAGCGAAGAATATAAAAACAACTTTGGAACAAAAAAATAGAGAAAGAAGTATGCATAAAAGAAAAATAAATAATAAACATTAATAGATAAAGAAAAAGAAGTAGAAGAACAAGAAAAGTAGAAGAATAAGAGGGGAAGAAAAAGTTGGAAGAAAAGAAATAAAGGAATAAAAGAGAAATAATTGAAAAAGGGTAAAAAGAAGAAAATTAAAAGAAGAAAAAGAAGAAGTGAAGCAGAAAACGTGCGATTTACATCATAAGAAAAAAGGAAAAAGCCTATAATAACATGAAAATAAAAGAAAAGAATTAATGAAAAATAAACGAGGATTAAAATATAATGAACGAAGAAATAGAAGATGAAGAATATTAAAACAAAAATAAATAGAGAAAGAAAAATCGAGTAGGAAAAATAATTTTGAAAAATGAAGAATGACATGCTTGAAAGAAAAAGTAGAAGAAAAGTAATAAAAAATAAATAACAAAAATAGACAAAGGAATAAAAGAAGAAAAATAAGAAATGAAGAATTTACCAAAGAAGAAATAAATAAAGAATAATTAAAAACAATAAAAAAAGTAAACAGAATTTTGTTTTCTCAACTGAAATATTATTTTATTTATTTAATTCGAAACATTAATTGTTTTTCAAACTGTTTATAAATTTAGTATCAACAATTTTTTGGTCTACGATTAATGATCGAAATTGGATAAATATCTCTTTCCTATATGAATGTTTCGTTTCTTTAACCGTTAATTAAATCTTTATCTGATGATTTGGACCATGACTCCAGACCAAAGATGGGTAGATATCCCTTCATAACATAGAAGATACGTTTTTCAAACCATTAACTATTCACAGATCTAATAAGTCTTTGATTTAAGATTAAAGTTAAGTTTCTTAAAAGATCTTTTGCGTTTTCTTGGAGTAGTAAGTAAATAAGATCATAATTATCGAGTAAATAAGATTAAAACCCTGAATTAAAATGTTTAAATAACCAAAAATCTCGTTAAATTAACTAAATTTCTGGTTCTAGGAACTTTAACTACAATTTTGGTTAGAATATCCAAAACTCTAGTTACTTTAAGTAGATTTAAAACGATTAATATCAGTTTTTTTAAAATCATATTTATTCATTTAATACAATTTAGCTTTTGAATATTTGAATAAAAGTATTGACGAAAAAAATGTTAAACGCGTAGAGAAAGAAAAATAATTAAAAAATAAACAATTAAATGGTATTGAGAATGAAGAAGAAAAAAAAATGAAGATAAATGGACGAAAAAAAAAAGATAAAAAAGAATTGAAGTGACTTAATATAAGAACGAAAAGAACGAATGAAAGAAAGAAAGAAAGAAAAGAAGAATATGAGGAAGAAGAAGAAAAAGAAGAAAACAAAAAACGAAAAAATGGGAAAAGAAAAGAAATAAAGAAGTTGGAGTATAAGAATAAATTAAAAAGTTTAGTAAAAAAAAAATAATAAAGTGATAGGAGAGGAAGAACAAAAAATAGGAAAAAAAATATATTTACGAAGGGGAATAGATGAACATTATGAATGAAAAATAATATGTAATGAAGAAAAGAAGTAGAAAAAAATAAAGGAAAAGAAAGTTATAAAGAATATATTAGTAAGATATACAAGAAAAATATTCGTAGAGAATAAACATAGAAAGAAAAAAGGTATAAAAACTAATAAAAGAAAAGAAAAAAAGGAACAAGAAATCAATGAGGAAGGAATAGTTATAAAACTTAAAAATAAAAAAAAAGAGGAGGAATGTAAAAACAATAATAATGGAAGAAGAAGAAGAAGAAGAAAAAGAAGAAAAAATCTAAAAAAGTAATTGAAGGAAAATATTATAAAAAGGATTGCACTAATGGGAATTGAAGAAAACAAATTAGAAGAATGGGATTTAAAAAGAAATACTGATGGAGGAAATAAGAAGGAAGAATAAAATGGAAGGAAAAAATATATACTTTTGAAGAAGAATAGAAGATAGTTTAAAAAAAATGAATGAATGAATTTATTATTTTAAGAAGAAGAAGAAGAAGAAGAAGAAGAAGAAGAAAAAGAAGAAATATAAAAAAGTAATTGAAGGAAAATATTATAAAAAGAATTGAACTAATGGGAATTGAAGAAAACAAATTAGAAGAATAGGATTTAAGAAGAAATGCTGATGGAGGAAATAAGAAGGAAGAATAAAATTGAAGAAAAATAATATATATGAAGAAGAATAGAAGATAGTGCAAAAAATGAATGAATGAATTTATTATTTAAAGAAGAAGAAAAAGAAGAAAAATAAGAAGAAAATTTCCTAGGATTGGTAAGCCCTCCAATGAAACAAAGTATACATAATAGCAAAGATAAACTAAAAATGTAATTTAAAAAAATCCAAGTTTAAAGAAAAATAAAGATTGTTTGAAAGAAAAAAATAAATAAAATGAAAGGAATTGAAGAAAAATAATAGAATATTGAAGAATAAAATGAAAAGTAATAGAAAACGAAAGATATGAAAAAGAAACACGAGAAAAGAAGAATAAGAGAAATAGACGAATAAAAGCAAAAGCGAAAGGACAAGGAAAAGAGAGAAATAATAAAGAGATAAAGAAGAAGCAAGAAGAATTTAGAAACATGAAAATAAAAGAAGTGCGAGTACAAGAAGAAGGATAGAAGGAAAATAATAGAAAATAAAAGAATAATAAGAGAAATCGAAAAAAAATAGTACTTGAGATAAATGGTCAAAATTTAAATAAATAATGTTATTTATTTAAATAATTTAAGTTTTTAATTTCGGAGGTTACAAATAAACAATGTTCTCCATCGATTTTACCATTGTTTTAAACAATCTTTTAGAAAAATATTTTAAGCTTTAATTTCAATAATAAAAAAGTGGAATGCTTTGTTACTAATTAGCAATAACAATAATTTCAGTCTCGACAAATTTAAAAAAAAAAAAAAAATTGTATCTGGGGGTTGTTGGGGTCGCTGATTACGAATTTGTCATTAGATTTTCAAAATTAAAAATCGCAGATCCAATATGGCGGACCAATTATTAAAATTTTTAATATATTTTTATGATATTTTTTATTTTTCCGTGAATCATAACTGACAATCACCCAAATTTTACCGTTCTGTCTTACAATTTTTACCGGATTTGTTAGTAAAAATTGTGGGAAATCTGGTAAAAATTGTAAGACAGCATGGTAGAATTTAGGAGATTATATATCTCATCAAATAGTAATTTGTTTAAACAATTAATAAAATTGTTATTCTTAGATTGTTGTTAGTAACTAGTTACATTCGGTTTCAAAAGTTGCAAAATTTAGAAAAAATTGCAATTTTATAGCTCAATTTGATAAAGAGTATAAGTTAAGCAAAAGTAATTTGTTCAACAATTGATAAAATTTTTTATTCTAAGATTGTTGGCAGTAACTAGTTAAATTCGGTTTCAAAAGTTGCAAAATTTAAAAAAAGTTACAACTTTATAGCTCATTTTGATAAAGAGTTTTAAGTTAAACAAAAGTAATTTGTTTAAACAATTTTAAAATTGTTGTTCTTAGTTTGTTGTTAGTAACTGGTTACAATCCGCAGTTAAACAATAGTAAGTTGTTTAAATAATTGGTAAAATTTGTTATTTTTAAATTGTTGTTAGTAACTGGTTACATTCATCCTAAAAAGTTGCAAAATTGATAAAAATTCGCAACTTTGTAGCTCAATTTGATAAAAAGTTAAACAATAGGAATTTGTTTAAACACTTTTAGAATTGTTATTCTTAGATTGTTGTTAGTAACTGGTTACATTAGGCTTAAAAAGTTGCAAAACTGAGAAAAAATCGCAACTCTGCAGCTCAATTTGATGAAAAGTTGAAGTTAAACAATAATAGCTTCTTTACAAAAATTGGCAATTACATGAAATAGGAATTAAAAATTTACGAAATTTATTTAAAATCTATGAAAAATCTTTAATAAAAGTAGTATAAAATATTAATTTGCTAAAAAGAGAAACAGGGTTTGCCGATTGAAAAATATTTATTTTCAAGGATTCTATACCATTTCTACGAAAAACTACTAACCCGATCCTTTTAAAATCTGGAATACTATTTCTGTTCAAAATTTACAAGGTATAGTGACGAAGCCCTTTTTTTAATTAATTGTTTTTTCACAATAACAAATTAGCCGATTTTTTTGGGTGAAAATCGCGTTTTTCACAAAGTGCTCCCAAAAATCGAAAAATTAAAATTTCGAAAAACCCCCTCAGCATTGCCTGGAAAAATCGATTATCTAACGAAAAACCAAGTTTTCAATTTGGTAGATTTTTTGATTTCTGATGATCATGTACATAGTTATGAGGGGCACCGCAATTCTATTTTTTTCTGAGACGCGTCACAATAATTGCTGCCATTGACATATTGTTACATAATTTTTATTAAAAATTTGACACAATATTCTTAGAATGTTAGCTATTAATGTCCAATAAGTTTTAATAAATTGATTTTAACTGTGTCGTCAAAAACAATTTCCAAAATAGTGCCATTTTTTGCACAAATTAACCCTACCTCCTCATCCCTTAAGGGGTAATGTATCAATGTGGATGAAGGTTCTTCAGCACTCAGAAAAAAATTTGTTTGTGACAACCAAACTTCAGTTAAAGAAACAAATTTTGATTGAAACAACCAAATTTTGGTTGGAACAATAGAATAATTTTGTTGATTTAACCAAAATTTGGTTGTTTCAACCAAAATTTGTTTCTTTAACTGAAGTTTTGTTGTCATAAACAAATTTTTTTCTGAGTGAGGTGTTCCCGCGGGAACAAAAAATGATGATTCTCCGATCTCACACCTCATGAGAAACATCTACTTTATTCTGCGAAATGAAACGCATTCTGTCCAATCAAGTTGACAATTTCTCACTGAGTAAATGATTCACCCACTGGCTCTTATACATTATCATTAATTTCTCAATTTTGATCCTAGAACATTAAATATAATTTATCATTCTTATTACAGAACTCGGATTCTTTCAATCTCATCACCACAGCAAAAAATAAAATATCTGCACTGAGAAAAATGAGTTAGCTACTATATGGATAGCTAATTGTTAGCTGTGGTAGCTAATATTTAGCTGTTTCAGCAAACAAAAATAGCTGTGAAAGCTAATTAATAGTTGTGTTAGCTAAACAATTAGCCATCCATATAATAGCTTTGGCTGCTAATTTTTTTTCTCCGTGTGTTCTGTCATCATCAGCATTACATATACCAAATCTCCAATTCACCAACTCCTGTAAAATACCATCAATAAAGCCTTTAATTCCCCATGTAGCGAGGAAACGAAAAATTGCCGAACATGATTGAATGAAAAACGAGTGTCTTGGTACTTATGAGCAGTAGTGGGTAGTGCATATATCTTGAAGCCAAGAAACGGTACTTGAACCGCTGAGCACGTCTTGTAGTACAAGTCGCCTCGCTGCTCGGTACGATCTGCTCATTCTGCCCGGCTGTGCTTGACTCTCGTGAAAGTAACTTTTAAGAGGGGACTATTCGCTCCTACCTTGTCGCCGGTTCCCTCCTGACGGTTTCTTGGATCGGTTGGATGGCTGGCTTGGCCAGTCGCTCTTCTCGGCTTTCACCTAGCCGATACACTGATACCACATCCGATCGCAAATCGTCCAAGAGAACCCTTTGACAGCCACCAAGTCCACCAGCTGTTTAAGCCCGCGACCCCCTTAGTTACCCCCTTTTATTTTTCATGGGATCAAATCCACCGGGACCAGTAACAATCAGGCAGGATGATGACCTCTTGATTCCTCGCGAGTGAACCAGTGTCTGGGTCCAGGAAGGCGAGGATAGAAAGTGCAGCGACAATAACAACGGTGCCAACAGCTGGTGAGTCCTATTCTTCACTCCTTGAGAGAGAAAGTCGTGAAACCCTTTGCTATCGAAGCAAGACATCCGATCATCGATTTCACCGTTAGGCGCGATGCCTCACACGTGATGCTTCTCATTAACACCGATTTAACGGAAGTACGGGGGAGGACAATTTCTCGCAAGTTCAGGATGTTGTCACATTCTCCAATATTAATTAATCAAGGTCGGAGAATTCGTGTCAGTTTTGATGGTGAACAATCACAAGTTACAAGAAACATGTTTTCAAAGTTCTTTTCACCCAAGTGACACTTGTCTCAGAGTATTATTTTTTTCGCAAAATTTGTTAGAAAGGGGGGAAAAAGAATGCGGATTATAATTCATAATTCAGGTGTGGTTAAAAAAAAGGTTTTGATAAGTCAAATCCATAATTAGTTTGTGCTTTTGGGAACAACCCAAACCACGTTTAGCAATGATCATTTTTCGACTAATTTTATTGTCCTGTATAATAAATACATCATTTGTTTGTGCAAAAATTATTTTTCGATTTTGAGAAGGATTAAGAACAAAAAAAAAAAAACTGTAAGAAACTTTTTTTTCATTTGCAACGTTTCGTTGACTTAATTTGACAATCTCTATAGGCACTATACATATAGAGCCTGATGTTTGTTATTCATAACCATTTTTATAAGTTTCATACATGTTCTGTTTAAATTTGAAGTGAAAATTAATTTGAATATTGATGGGTATTTTTATGATATACATTCGTCACATGTTAAACTCTGTTAAATATATTGCAATTGCAAAAGAAAGGGTGAATTAGGTAATAACTTACTTAAAAACAATAGGAGAACACATTAAATTTTAAAATACTTTTAACACAACAATTCATTGAAATTGTACCTAAGCCTTTTTCATGCAGATATTTTATACCTTCTTAATCTGAATAATGAGTAATTGGTGACCCGTTTTTATATGCAAATTTTTTGACCTTATTATTAGTTTTTGTAGTAAACATGACCATTGGGAAAAACGACAATTGGGGAAAATAATCTTTAGGTAAAGTGTCTACCAATCATTTTTTGATAAAATTAAAAAGTTACCGAAACTGGACAAGATTGACTTGAAATCGATTCCAAAAAGATTGAATAATTTTCAGTGTCACACAAAACCTAAAAAGCTCAAAACGTTGCATAATGATACCGTTTTTTTAGATTTATTTTACGAATTGAGCTCAAAAATGGCATTATTATGCAACGTTTTCAGCATTTCAGGTTTTGTGTGGTACCATTGATGTTGTATACAATTTTTCAATTTTTGCCTTCTTACTGACAACAATGAATTGAAGATAGAATTTTTAATTTTAGACTATATAACTATAACAACAAAATAAAATAATTGAACGAATTCAACAACGGATTAAAGAAAGAATTTTTAATGTAGACTATATAGCTACCAAAAATAAGCTCAAAACGGTTGTACTATTATAATCTATATATAAAAACAATTGGTCACAATTTACACTTTTTAACGTTTCGAAACTTTTGATAGAAAAGTATGTACATATACTTTTTTTAAGAAACTCCTTTAAGATATTTATACTTTAAGAATAACCATTCTTAAAACTTTTCTCTTGAAACTTTTGGGCAGGGACTAATTTTTGGATTATTATCTCTAGTGTCATTCTTATTAGTAATGATTAGAATTTTAATGTTAATAGTAAGAATTATATATAATAACTACAGCAACATTAAAGACAAAATTTGCATTGTTACTGGTCATTTAAAACTATAAATTTTTGCAAATTCAAATAATAAAAATGACAAAATTGAGGAATATATACCTATCTGAAAAATTAAGAAAATAATTGACAGTTGAAAACAAAATTCGAAAAATGGCTACATAATTACACAATTATTGAAAAGAATAGTTTAAAAAAATAAACAATAAATATATTAAATTTAAACAAAATAGTTGAAAAATTATAGGAATAACAGTTGCAAATTAAACAACTAATAAATGAAAATTAAATAAATCAATTGGAAATTCAAGGATTGTATTGAAAGAAAATAATTGATAATTAAGAAAATGCAGGAATTAATTAATATTAAGGAATTAATTGAAAATCGATAAAAATAATTGAAAATTAAAGGAAATATTAAGAAATTGAAGAAAATAATTAAAAATTGAAGCAATAAATTGGAAATTAAAGAATTAAATGTAAATTTCAAGAAAATAATTGATAATTAAAAGAAAAATTACAATTTGACGAAAATAATTAACTTTTAAAACAAATAATTAAAATTAAAAAAACAAAATTTTAAATTCAAGGATAAAAATAAATTTTCTATTGAAAACTGATGAAAATAATGGAAACAATTGTAAAAAATAATAAATTTGATAATAAATATTTGAGAATTTAGAAAATGCGAGAATTACTGAATTTTGAATAAAGTAATTGAAAAACGTAGAATGCAATTGAAAATTGAAGAAAGTAATTGAAAATTAAAGGAATAAATGGAAGATTAAAGATTTAAATTGAAAATTTAAAAAATATAGTTGATAATTGAGAGAAAAATAACAAAATTTTTTTCAACTTATTATTGCTTTTATCGTATTTCAATTATTCTCTTCAAGTTACAAATTTTAAAATTATTTTCCAATTATTTTCCACAAGTTTTAATTATTGTTATTTTTTTAAATTATTTACTAAAATTTTTAAATAATTTTCTCAAATTTCCTATTATTTTCTTTAATTTTTAATAATTTTTAATTATTTATTTTAATTTCAATTATTTATCTGAAATTTCCATTTTTGTATTTAATTTTCAATTATATTTACAATTTTCTTGTATTTTATGTAGGTACCTATAATATGTTTTGCAATTATTTCTCTTGAATTAAAAATTGTTTTTCTCAATTTTAAATTATGTTTATCTTTTTTTATTTATTTTCTCTAATTTTTAATTATTTACATCTTTTTTACAATTAGCTTCTAAAAGTTTCACGTATATTTCCGAAATGTTTTTTAAATTTCCTTTATTTAAATATATTACGCAATTTTTTCAATTATTTTTTTAAATTTTAATAATTTTCTTAAATTTTTAATCATTTTTTGAATTAATTTTCTAAATTTTTAATTATTTATCTCAATTTGAATCAATTTTTTCAATTTTCAATATTATTTTCTCCAATTTTTCATTACCCTAATTTTTTTCAATTTATTTCCAAGATTTTGAAATATTTTTCTCAAATTTAAATTACTTTCTGTCATTTTAAAATTGTTTATAATTATTATTGTTAATATTATTATAAAATATTATAATAATTATTTATTATTAAATAAATGGGTTTATTATTAAAGGTTTATTATTAAATATACCTACTGTTAATATTTAATAATAATTTTTACACTTCATTGACTCATAGTTAATTTGTAATAATTATTTTGTTATTTATTAATTATTTTTTTAATAAATTGTTTGTGTTTCAAAATGTGTTACCGTTTTATATTTTCCTATACATAAAACAAACTTTGACAAAACATTTATTTCTTTAAGATTATGTACTAGGGGAAATTACTTTTATGATAATTTAGATTTTTTTAGTAATAACTTAGTAAAGTTTGTCAATTATCTGAACCTCTGTATTTACTTGCAATGTATTTCAAATGGGTATTTAACCCGTATATGTATTCTAAATAAATAAATAAATAGGTTTAATTTTAGGTACAGATTTTAAAGCGTTCTAGATCATTAATTAAAATTCGTCATGTTTGGAAAATAGTTATCAATTTGTGATCAACTTTAAATATTTGCATACCAAATCGTCATTATTATTACAGTAGGAATTTTTCCCAGAATAACTAAAATTTTAAATATTCAAGTTAAAATTTCTTCTGTTCTAGTTTAGACTTTCGCTGTCCTAGAATAGCAAAAATTGTACAACAATTTCAGTTAAAATTGCAACAATTTTAGATTAAAACTGTTAAAATTCAATGACAATTTTAACTATTTAAAATTTTCTGCATCCAAGTGAAAACTTTCTCTGTATCAATCCTAAATTGTAACAATTGCCTTTTAAATTTCTCTTGTTTTAGTGAAGACTGTCATAAACTTGAGACAAATAAAGTTTGCGTAAACTTAAAAAATAATTTAGATTTGTGGTAAAAATGTGAAAATTCAAGTTAACTGATTTAATTAACTGAAAATCTAAATGAATTTGAACGTTAGGAAATTAACGTTTGCTCCCGATCTAGTAACTGCAGGTGCTGATTTAGAAAGTTAAAAAGATTAGGAAAACGCCTTAGATCCGTTATAATTTTAAATTAACTCTCTCACGAAATGATAAATCTATTGTGACATTTTGAACTCGGGAATTTTCGGCATTTTAATTATATTTTCTGAAAAATCATGATACCAGTTGGACGGGTTTTTTTTAAAGACTTTTAATATTTGGAAATGAATGAGAGAAGCTTATATCAATATGGAAATCTTCAGTGAATGTATCTATAGGAATTATTTAGGCGTTTATTTGGATGAAAGTTAAAAACTTGTTTAGATACTTTTGGAACTTGAGGAATCTTGATTTTCCATAAGAGAATACCAGTTTGACAGCTGAGGAAGTTTGGTACCAATGTCTCAAACTCCGATATATCCTCTGCAAAAAAGTTAGTGTTATTTGAATCTTGATTTGGAGGCGAATCTAAAACATGATCTTTTGACAAAAAAATTCAAGTGAAAGAAAAATATTTGAACAATTTTAAAAATATTTCGAATTGTAAACATATTCTAGGTGTAAAAAATGTTTTAAATAAATTAAAAGTATGTTAAAAGTTAATTAACTTATTGTTAGCTTCATTACATTATTTCTTGAAATTTTAGATTACCTATATACTGAAAAAATGAAATTGTTTATCGAATGGTATTTTTAACTTGACAGAACAAATTGCGAAAAAAGTTTAGTTTGTATTTCCAATCGATAAAATTTATTGAAGATGAAGCCGCTTAAAGTTATATTTAAAGTTCAAATTGTGAATTAAGTGCAAATAGGTTTGTGAAAAGTATAAATTACGAGGAGATACATGAAAGTATTTGAATTCGTAATTCGTCACCCCACCAATTGATTGCAGCACACCGGATTATGCGATGAGGAGCCCTTACGCAAGATCCGAGAAGATCTAGGTTCATGTGAAGAAGAATCAAGATCTTTTTTCATTAACGCCTTCCTATTCTCTTCAGAATCCAATCTCAACATCAGTCAATTCTTCCAAGCTTCTTTCCCTTTTTTTAAATTAGCAAAATATAGCTGTTGCAATATTTTTAATTTAATTATAATATTTTACATTTTCTTTATAATTTTGATATCTTTTAAAATATACTTAATATTTATTTTCATTTTTATTTAGTTCTTTATACCCTATATTATTTATTTATTTTATTGTATTATGTAACTTTTGTAGACCTTAATTCCATCTAATTTTTATTTTATTCTTTATAACCTTCTTCACTGTATTCTTCGATTTATTCTTTATTTCATTTTTTATATTTTTCTTCATCTTTTCTTTGTTTTTATTCGCCAATTTGTCTGAACGCAAAGAAAATTGATTATAAATTTTATTAAAATGCTTTATAATTTAGGGAAAAAGTGCCAGAAAGCAAAATTTTCATAGAAGGAATTTTAAGCTTTAGAAATACATTATTCTCTCTAAATCTCAATTAGTTAAAAATAACTAATAATTAATAAAATCGTGGCTGAATTTTTATTTCAGCAATTAGTTAAAAATAACTAAATATTAGTAAAAAAAATGACTGTTTGTAAAAACATAACTCAAAAATAGTTAAAATTTGACTAGTTGAATTAGTAAACATAATTTTACTAAAATATTAGTTATTTTGACATAACCTAAAAATGATGAATTTGACTAATAATTAGTTATTTTTTACTAAATGATTAGTAGAAATATACCTATTTGAATTAGTGACTGAGTTTTTGCTTTCAAATTAGTTATTTTTAACTAATTCAGATTTAGAGAGAAGTTATTTTAAACTTTAATATACTATAATTTTTTTAAAGTTTGAAATTATCAATCTGAAATTTTCTATTTTTGATCCTTTTTTCCTAAATTGTAAAATACTTTTATAAAATTTATGATTAATTTTCTTTTCGTGTGCATTTGATTTATCTCACTCTTTACTTCACTCTTCATTTTATTCTTCATTACATTTTTTTAAATTATTTTATTCATTTTGGTAATTTGCGTTTTATTCTTCATTAGATTCTTTTAATTTTTTTTATTCATTACAGTAATTTGCGTTTTATTCATTTTATTTTTCATTTTATTCTTCAATTTATTCTTCATTTCAATATTTATTTCAATCTTCCTTTTATACGTTTAGTTCTTCTTTTCGATCCTCACTAAATTCATTATTTAATGAATAATTAATTAATTAATAATTAATCAATTTCTGTTTCTAAAACTTAATTTCTGGTTCAAATATTTCATTTTGTCTTTGTTTTGTTAACATTTTCATTTTTCATTTAATTCTTTATTTTGTTATTCAATTTTTTATCATATTCTTCATTTTATTTGATATTACAGCCATACTTTCTCTATTTTTTTCCTTCATTTTATTCTTTATTTATTTTTTTAATACCTCATTTAATCAATTAATTATTTAATCAATTTTTTTTAATTCTTCATTTTTGTTTACATTTTATTATTCATTCAAAATTATTGAATATTTTTTTAATACTTAATTCATTTTTTTAATATACTTTCTTTATTTTTGTCTTTACTTTACTCTCGACTTTATTTTTAATTTATTCTTTACATTATTTTTCTTTTTATTTTTTAATTCGTCCTTCATTGAGGTCTTTATTTAATTCTTTATATTCTTCATGGAAATTTTTATTTTATTTGGTACCTATTTTATTTTTTTTTTATTTTCTTCTCAATTTTCTTCTTTTTTTTTACTTCCTTCTTAGTTTCATTCCTCATTATATTCTTCGTTTTATTCTTCATTTTATAAATTTCCCTTCATTGAATTCTTCATTAAATTCCTCATATAAACCTTTATTTTATTTTATTTTTTTATTCTTTTCTTCTTCATCCATTCTTAATTTTATTCCTTTGTTTAATTTTCATGGTTTTCTTAATTTTATTCTTTTAATATTTGCTTAATTCTTCATTTAATTCCTCTTTGAATTCTTAAGTTTATTATTCATCTCTTTCTTCAATCTATTTGTTATTTCAGCTACACCTTTTTTGCTTTCTCTTTATTTTATTTTTTTATGTTTTTTATTTGCAATTTATTATTCTCTATATTTTTTTTTCTTCATTTCATATTTCATTTTCTTTTTATTTTTCATCGTATTCTTAATTTTATTCTTCATAATATATTTTTTCGTCATGCATTCTTAATTTAAAAAATTTGTTTTTTTTCATCGATTTCTTCATGTTATTCTTCTTTTATTCTTCTATTATTCTTCATTTAAATCCTTATTTCCCCTTTTAATTCTTCACTTTAATCATCATTTCGTTCTTCACCTTATCAGTTATTTCAGTTAAATTTTCTTCTTCAGTTTATTCTCCGTTATAAACTTTATTACAATTTTTTCTTCATTTCATTAGATTACCAGTTGTAAACTTCAATAAATTTTTTTCTTCATTAAATTCTTTTTTTTTTATTTCATTCTACTTTCTGCTTTTTATTCTATTCTTAATATCAGTATTATTTTTATTTTTCTTCATATTCTTCATTATATTCTTCATTTTACTCTTCATTATATTTATTGTTTCTTCATAAATTCTTCATTTTACTCCTTTATTTATTTTTTAGCTTATTCTTCATGTAATTCTTCTTTTATTCTTCTCTTAGTCTTTGTTTAATTCTTTTTCTAATTTTGCATTCAATTCTTCATTTTAATCAACATTTCGTTCTTCACTTTATTTTTTTTCACCATTTCATTCTTCTTTCTACTTTTTAAAATAATTCTTGATCTCACTCCCCTATTTATTTATCATCGCTTCTTTTATCTTGTTCATCTTTTATTTTTCGCCTAATTCTTTATTTAATTCTGCATTTTATTTGCTATTTTGGAGTTACTTTCTTTATTTTTGTCTTCATTTTATTCTTCATTGCAAGCTACATAACATTATTCTTTTCTTCATTATATACATTTTTATGTCAGTTGTTCTTCATTCTTCTTTTTATTTATTACTTTATTCTTAATTCATTATTTTTTTATATTTTATCCCATTCTTTAAATTATTTTTTAATTAATTTCGTCCTTTACTTTATTTGTTATTTCAATTACACGCATTCTCTATACTATTATCTTCATTCTATTCTTCATTTCTTCTTTATTAATTCTTCCTTCATTATAATTATATTTACAATTTCAAGTAATAGTTTTTTTCTTCATTAATTTCGTTCTTTACTTCTTTTTTATTTTAAAGTTACTTTCTTTATTTTTGTCTTCATTTTATTCTTTTGTATAAGCTTCATTATATATATATTTTTTTTTTTCACATTATACACATTTTTGTCAGTCTTTTTTCGTTCTTCTTTTTATTTATTTATTTTATCCTTAATTTCATTATTCTTTTTATTTTTTATCCTATTCTTCACGTTATTCTTGATTAATTTCATCCTTTACTTTATTTGTTATTTCAATTACACATTCTATACAATTATCTTCATTGCTACTTTATTAATTTTTCCTTCATTATAATTATATATTTAAAATTACAATTCATACTTTTTTTTTTCATTAATTTCGTTCTTTACTTCTTTTTTATTTTAAAGCTACTTTCTTTATTTTTAATCTTCTTTTTATTCTTCGTTATAAGCTTCATTATATTATTCTTTTCTTTATACTTTTCTTTTCTATATTCTTTTTTTTTATATTTGTCTTTTTTCTTTTTATTTATTTATTCTTAATTTCATTACCCTTTTTATTTTTTATCCCATTCTTCACGTTATACTTAATTAATTTCACCCTTTACTTTATTTGTAATTTCAATTACACATTCTCCGCACTATTATCTTCATTTTATTCTTAATCTCTTCTTTATTAATTTTCCCCTCATTGTAATTATACTAAAAATTAAAAGCTATAATCTTCTTTATTAATTTCGTTCTTCACTTTATTTCTTATTTCAGTTACACTTAATTTTTTATTGTCTTCATTTTATTCTTAATTTCCTCTTCCTATTATTCTTCACCTTATTTCCTCACTTTACTTATTTCTTCAGAGTTCCTCTCTTTCTTTTTCTCATAAACTTTTATATAATCTCTGGACAGTTTCAAGCTTTCAAGTATTCTATTTTTTCTTTTTTTCCATCATCCTCTTTATTTTCTCTATTTTCATTTTTCCAATAATTTTCTTTTTCACGTTCAATTTGTCAAAGATATGTTTATTTTTGCCAATAAGAAGCAAAGAATATTTTCACATTATGTTGGTAATTTGCAAAAAAGAACTCTGTGCATTCTTCTCATTTCTTCGTTTATACCGTGTGCTCCTCTGGACCACTTTTTTTCCTCCCAGATTCTCATCTCTTTCTTTTTCATTTTTCGGGCACTTCTCGTTTCTCGGTTTCTCGCGTTTTATGTGTGAAAAATCCTCCCCGAGTTTGTTAACCATTATCGAGTCTCGTATATTACGCTTCTTGACGAATAGCCGTAACTCAGAACGTGACGTACTATTATTACGTAGGCGTTTTGCAGCTTGTACATTTTTTCTTGGATTCTGAATTTTCCATAAACAAGCGTCCCTACAGGCATGAAGGTACATCTAATAAAATAGACCGTTTTTAAACATTCAAACTGTCAGTTAAAAATTTTTATTCTACTCACGTATATAGTAAATAGTATTTTCTATATTATCATTTTCTATTCTTTTTTTCTTCGTTCTCTTGCTTTCTCTCTATTTCAAATTTCCTTATATTTATTTTTATCTCAAAATAAAATGAAACATCTGCGTTTAATATACCTCCAATTACTATTTCCGCAACAATAAAATTAAATCGAGTAGAATATTCATTTTTAAAAATTAGTCGTTTGTTGGTGTTTTGCAAGAAATTGCGTAATTTTTCTACTATTAAGAAGAAAGAACTTGGATGTTTAATATTTTCTTTTTCCTGATATTCGTGTTTGAAAATAAGTATGCGAAAGATTTATATTTGACCTATTTCCGGCTCTAATTGTATATCGCGAGTTATAATGCAATAATTACCGCTTATTGCGAATTTAAAGTCTTTTGTGTAAAGGGAAATAAAAGAGCACTGGTTCTAGTTTAAAATACAAGAGGCAGGGAAGTGAATGTCTCGTAAGAAATGATCGGTGAACTTCCGGCAAAGTTTACATTGTCCCATTGACGGAAAAAAAAACTTTTTCAAACAATGTGCGGCGTTTCTTTGAATAATTGACGTCTAAAGATTCCCCAATACCTTTCTCTTTATTATCTAAAAAAGTGAGAATTCTTTAATTCAGAAAAATTATATTGACATATGCATAATTCTTTGTTCGTTTCTTACCCTTTAGGAAGCCGTTGAAACAAATTAGTCACCAGCTTGACTTTTAATTATCTTTCACCCGCTAAAAAATGTGTAAATAAGGTTCTTTAACCTTTTTTTAATGTTTTTTAGAAAATTTTTCTGAAAATATTCTTGAAAATTTCGTTTAAATTTGGCAAATTATGATATTTACAATTTTTAAAATAATGTTATAGAGGTATAAAATGCAAAAAATACAATGTGTTAATTGTTAAATGATATTAGTCAATTTCTCTTTTTTTTAACAAACATTGTATCATCGCTAAGTGGATTATAAAGAAGTGTGTTCTTCCTGCGTAACGCAATAACTCCAAAATAAGATGAAAATAAAAACTTTCCAACAATTTGCACCAATTCTTTGACTAAATATATTTCTTCCGTGTTCACGTATTTATGGAAATTGCTCCAATTGACGGCACACGATAAAGTCAAGCTCAAAGCCGTCGACTTTCTCTTATTTTGTCTAATCAGAGTAGTATAAACTTCCTATTATTCAATCTTATGCTATAACAAAAGAGCTCTTTTTCTAAAACAAATTTCTTTTTTTATATATTACTCAAATCATTCATATATATAATTATGCAAATTGTAACTTCACGAAAAATGTGTAATTTTATTGTTTATAAAATGTGTATCATCATTATACTAAATAAATGGATAATTATGTAATTAACAAAAATGCGTTAAGAGTTTCATGTTTCCATGAATTTCTTAAGTAGAACAATATTTGGTTGAATACACAGGAATTTGGCTTCATTAAAAAACCAATTAATAAATTAAGAAACTGTAAGAAAAACTCTGGTATTACATCCTTTGAAACTGGATTTTTTGCAAAATTTTGTTCACAGTTTACTCATTATTAATTACGGTTCATTAAAACTTTCGAAAAAGGTTGGATTACTTTTTAATTTTTTTTTTAAATATACATGTTCCGATGGCGTATAGGAATAAAAAAAAATTGATTAAAATTAAGTAGAAAATAAAAAAAGTTACTATAAAATAAAAAAAAAAGTTAAAAAACAATCATAAAGGAGAATTACTAAACAATGAAGAAGCACAAAATTACAAAATAACTGAAAAGTCACGAGAATAACATAACTTAATAAGAATAACTATAGAATTTATTGAAAAAATAACTAGAAAATAAAGAAACATCTATAAAAATGAAACGTAAGTAGAAATTAACTCTCTAAATATGAATTAGTTAAAAATAACTAATTATTAGTGGAAAATTAAAAAAAGAACAGTAAAAATTTGAGTAATTGAATTAGTAAATAACATTTTAGTAAAATACTAGTTATTTTGACATAACCTAAAAATGAATTTGACTAATAATTATAGTTATTTTTTACTAAATGACTTTAGAAAAGATTAATTAAACATAAACGAAAAATTCTAGAGAGTTAAATAATACTTAGAAGTGGATTAAATATACCTAATCAGAAAAGAAATAAAAAATGAAGATAAAGTACTAGAGCGTTAAAAAATAACTATTTACTAGAATTCATAGAAAAATAACTAGATAATGTATAAATATTACTACTGTGATTATTACAATATTATTTAGAAGTTGTTTAAAAATAATTAGAAAAGGAAAAAAATTTGCTACAATAAAGTAAAAGAAGAATGAGAAATTTAAGGATGAAAACTAAAAAGGGAAGTATAACTTTTTAAAACTATAAAAAGTACTAGTAACTTACAAAATAACTAGAAAGTGAAGAAAATAACTATAAATTGACGAAACCTGTTAGAATTTATTAAAAAATAACAAGAAACTTTAAAACCAAAATATAAGAAATATATATAACTAGAAAATGACAAAAATAACTAGAATTAGAAACTGAAAAAAAATAAATAAATAAAATGAAAACATAACTAGAAGTTAAAGAAAAATAGTTACGAAATAAGAAAGGTTCCAGAGTTTTAAAAAATAACTAAAAATTGTAAGAAAGTAACTATATATATGGATGAAAATTATTAGAATATTTTGAAAAATAACTAGAAAAAGTAGTAAAATTTCTAAACAGTAAAAGAATATTTAGAATTTGAGTAAGAATAACCAGAAACATCAGAAAATTACTATAAATCAAAAATAAAATGATAAATTAAAAATTAATAACTATAAATTGGAAAGGAATTTCTAGAAAATAAAAACGTAACTAGAAATTGAAGAAAAATAATTGGTAAAAAGTATACGGAAAGAAAAGTAGATATATAAATTTTATGAAAATATGTTACAATTTAGGTAAAAAGTTGTTTCTCTGAAGTTTTTCCTTTTTGATACTTTTTCCCTAAATTGTAAAACATTTTTATAAAATTTACAACTAATTTTCTTTTTGTGTAACAGAATTTTAAAAAAGAACTAGAAAGTATAAAAAATAACTGTATATTGATAAAAATTAATTGAATATATTGAAAAATAACCAGAAAATAGATAAAAAAATTTCGAAATTAAAATATTAGATTATTATTTAGATTTTTATTAAAAACAACTAAAAACGGAAGTAAAATAACTATAAATCTAAAACAGAATAACGAAATATAAATATAAGACTATAAAATAAACTAAAATATGAAAAATTTCAATTTCTCTGAGTGGGTTAATATGTTTTTTGCAATTTTTTTAGAAACTTCTCTTATTAATAAAATAAATAACTTGTTTATCTTCTTTAAATAACCTCAAACTATAGAAAATAGTTTTTCACGTATATAAAATAAAAATATTATTAAAATTGATTTCACCCAATTTTGAAAGATACAATATAATAATTATTTAACATTTTTTGTTTTTTCTTTAAAATTTGTAAACAATTGAAATTTTCATCAAATTTTGAAAAATGCTCATTTTAATATTTTAACAATTCTCTAAAAGTCTATTGCTAGGATTTGTTAAAATATTTTTTGTTTAAAAAAAATATATACCAAATAAAAAAATTACTTTTTTAAATATTTTTTTAACAAAATTAAACGAAGAATTTTTTAGAGAAATTTTCAAAGATTAAATTGGACTATTATTTGTCAATATTGGATAAAAATTACAATTGATCACAAACTTTATAAAGAAAAAACACAAAATGTTAAATAATTATTATTTGATATCAAATTTTGTCTCAATATAATTTTTTTTAAATGTATAACGGGGTCTTTTAAAAGTGGGTGAAATCAATTTTAATAATATTTTTATTTTATGAGAAAAAACATTTTCTAGTTTGAGGCTATGTCAATAGATTGAACATCCTTAAAGTTTGAAATTGTCTCTCTGAATTTTTTGACACTTTTTATCTAATTTGTAATACATTTTAATCCAGATTTTAATAAAATGTATAACTAATCTTCTTTCTGTGTGAATTTTAAAAAGTAACTAGAAATTTTACAAAATAATTATATATTGTATTGATGCAGATTAATTGAATATATTGAAAACTAACAAGAAAATAGTGTAAAATCTCTAGAAATTAAAATATTTGGTTTTTATTTAGATGATTATTAATAACTATAAATCTATAAATAGAACTGAAATATGTATACGAAATATCATCAGGAGTTGAAGAAAAATAAATTTAAAATTAAAAAATACCTACCTTTCAAAAAGTAACTATTTTGTCGATTCAATACCAAAATATATTGAAAAATATGTAGAAAATCTAAAACTTCAAAAATTCCATTGTTTAATGTACTAACAGATGATATGGTTCAGAATTCGTGAAATTAGCACAGAAAAAAAAATATTTCTTATTTATCAAAATATTGAAAAAATTATAAAATTAGATCATAAAAATGTTACTACTAAACGAAAAAACTAAAAAAAAGACAATGTTTACAAAAGTTATTGCAAAATGAAAAATTGTATAATGTTAAAAATTTTCATTTTACAATATAACTTTTTTAACAATTTGTTAAAAATGTTTCATTTGGTAGAAACATTTTTAGGATCTGACATAATAATTTTGTCAATATTTCGATAAAAATATTAATTCTTACACCCGCCTATTATCTTCTATACAAATATTCCAATTTATCTGAATGGGTAAATATATTATTTTATTTATTAATAATACAAAGTTCCTAGGGCAATTGCAATTTTTTGCAATTTAAGAGAAACTTCTCTTAAATATATAAATAAAATAAAGAAACTTGTTCATCTTCTTTAATGAGGATTTTTTCTTAATGCAGTTTCAAGGAAAAGAGATGCCCTTGAAGGGAATAAAAATTCAAAGTAACTTCAGACCTACCAGGATTCTCACAAATTAACAGCATTGCACAAACCATAAAATATTCAAGCCCAACCCTTTTATGGTCTTCTTACATTAATGGTTTGGTTTAAACAAAATAGAATAGCCACAACCGTAAAGTATAGACGTTACACCTACGTCCCTCAGAATAATAATTATCCTCAGTTTGTTATTACGTGCCGTCCTCTGCAGTTTTACACTATAACCACATACCAACTTTTGTCTTCTTTTCTCTCCTGAAAACTATACTAATGATGTGAAATATTATTATGCGAATATACATAAATTACGGAGAAACCATTTTCTCTAAATGTGTATTTTCTCGGCACACATGTAATATTCGAGTCGCATAACTTTTCATGCGCGACTTTAGAAACGATCCTCCTTCGGCGAGGGTGGAGAGAACACAACAAGTTACCCAATAAATAAAGCACTAGGTTGTAAAAAGCAAAAATCATACCGTACATAACGGCTTTTCAAACTGGAATGTATTTATTGTGTAACGAATTCCTGGCATTCATTATAGACACACTGCCATTGTTAAGGTAATATTTTCAATTAAGACTATCTTTCAATAAAAGTGAAAGGTAATCGGTTTTCGAATATTGTCAATAACTTCTACTGTGTCAATAGATTTATTGATTAATGAATCATTGGTAAATTAACAGGCAATAAATTCCATTATTTAGGTTATTTTTTTTTTTTAATTAGGATTTTTGAATTTGGTAATTCTAGTGGAATGGTTTTGAAGAGTAAATTTTAGCAGTATAGGCATTAAAGTGCAATTTTATCCCTAAAATATGCAAGGCTCAAAATTTTAACCAAAAAATTTATAAAATTTTGAAGACATTATTTTGACATAAAAATGATTTTTAAAACTTCAATATAAATATATTATATTACTTATCAGAAAATTATTGATAATTATAACGATGGTATATTTTATATAGTTGTATTTGATATCAAAATATAAACAATAATTTTTCTATATTTTTTGATCCAACTTTTGAGCCTTGCATATTCTAAGAAAAAAAAGTAGCACTTCTTTGTTTATACAATAATTTTATTCTTCAGAAAATGCCCTTTAAAACAAGCGTAGGAACTTCAAAAAACGTTCATTATTTCGAGAGTAATTTCAATTTTTGTAAAACATTAAAAATTGTTATAATGTATATTTTTTTTAATAATAAATATTTGAATAAGTAATTATTATAAAAACGATAAAAATGTTACAAATCAAAAGGAATCAAATTCCAAGGTGTCTACTAATTTCGACTCACAAAATTCCCGGTCATTTCCCGGTTTTTTCAGGTTTTTGTTCCTATTTTTCCCGGTTTTTTCTCTTGTTAACTTAAAATTTATTTTAAGTATAAATAGACCTACAAATGGCTACAAAAATTGAAGATAACAGTTGATAATTGAAGAAAATAATTGAAATTCAAAGAAAATAGTTCAGATCTGAAGAATTAAATATTAAACTTTACAAAAAAATAATAATTAAGAATTAAAAGAAACAATTAATAATGAAAAGAAATAATTAATAATGGAAAGAAATAATTGAACAATGACAAAGATATTTGACAATTAGAAACAAAATTAAAAAAAAATTAAATATTAATCTACAATTGAACAATAATTGAAAAAATTGAACAATGGTTATTAAATTCAAAGAATATAATTGAAAATTGGTCAACTAGATAGAAAATCAAAAAAAAATAATTTAAAATTTAAGTTAATAATTCAAAATTAAAGAAATAAATTGGAAATTAATTAATCAAATTGAAATCAGAAAAACACAGAATTATTGAATATTAAAAAAAAAACAATTGGAAATTGAGAAATAAAATTGAAATTCGAATACAAATAATTGAGAATTAAAGAAAATTACTAAATAATTGGACTGAAAAAAGAAGAAAATAATTTATAATTGAAAAAAAAATGGAAAATGACAGGAATTCTTTAATATTAAAGAAAGCATTAAAAATTGAAGAATAGAACTGTTATTTAAAGAAATTAATTGAGAATTGAAAAAAATAATTGAACAATTAAACAATTAAATTGAAAATAGAAGAAAATTATTGAAAATTGGAGGAGGTTTTGAAACATGAAATAAATAACTGATAATTGGAAAAAGTCGAGATTACTGAATATTGAAACAAACAATTGAAAATTGAACAGTATAATTAAAAATTAAGGAAAATAATTGAAAATTGAAGAAAATAATTAAAAATTGAAGAAAGTACTTAAAAATTAAATACAATATTTGGAAACAGCAGAAAAATTTAGAAATCGACGGAAATAAATGCGAATTGATGAAAATAATTTAAAAAAGCTGAGAATTGTTAAATATTAAAGAAAATTGAGAAGAAATTGAAAATTGAAAGAAATTGAGAAACTGAAAGAAATATGAAAAAATAATTGGAAATTGAAAAAAATAATTGAAATTTAAGAAAAAAATTGGAATTTGAAGAAAATAATTGAGAATTTCAAAAAATCTTTGTAAAAAGCCTAGAGTTATTGAATATTAAAAAAAAAAATTGAAAATTAAAGAATGGAATTGAATGTCGAAAATTATAATTGAGAATTAAAGAAAATAATTCAAGAATTGAACAATGGGTTTGAAAGTAGAAGAAAATAAGTGATAGTTGAAGAAAAAAGAAATTGAACAACCTAGGAATTATAGAATTTGAAAAAAAAAACAATAAAAAATGAAGAATGTAATTGTAATTTGAAGAAATTAATTAAAAATTGTAGAATATAATTTGAAATTAAAGAAAATGTGATTTTATGAAAATTGTTGAATAATAATTAATGAATTGAATTCAAGTTTCAAAAACATTATTGATATTTGAAAAAAAAATATTGAAAAAAGCCGAGAATTATTGATTATAGAAGAAAATAATTGAAAAATGGAGGAGTTATTGAGATGTGAAATAAATAAATGATAATTGAAAAAAATAGTTGAAAAAAGTCGAGAATTATTGAATATTAAATTAAATAATTAAAAATTGAAGAAAATAGTTGATATCTGAAGAAAATAATTAAAAATTGAAGAAAATAATTGAAAATTGAATCAAATAATTGGCAATTAAAAAAAAAAAATTTATAGTTGAAGAAAATAATTAAAAGTTGATTAAAATAATTGAAAATCGTAGAAAATATTTCAGAATTAAATAAATTAATTAGAAATTGATGAAAATAATTGAAAATTAAAGAAAATAATTGGCAATTGAAGAAAATAATAGAAAATCGAAGAAAATAATTGAGAAATGAAGAAATAATTTTAAGTTAATGAAAATAATTCCAAATGGAAGAAAATAATTGAGAATTGTAGAAAATAATTGGAAATTGAAGAAAATAATTAAAAATTGAAAAGAATTTATTATCCCAGAAAAAAAATTCACGGTTTGACGGAAAATTCCCGGGTTTCCCGGTTAGTAGACACCCTGAAATTCAAACCCATTTTTCGAACAGGATTAAATAAAACAGAATTTAAAAGAATTTAGAAACACTGGAAAAACGATATTGTTTATTTTAGAATTATTCTTGGGGCCTATTTAAGAATAAAATATTCTTATGTGCAATTACTATTCAAATCTTAATTAGTTATAAAAACAACTAAAATCGTGGCTGAGTTTTTGTTTCAGCAATTAGTGAAAAATAACTAATTATTAGTAAAAGATGACTAATTAAAAGTAAAAAAATAACTAAAAAATAGTTAAAATTTGACTAATTGAATTAGTTTACAGAATTTTACTAAAATATTAGTTATTTTGACATAACCTAAAAACCTAACCTAAAACCTTTTAGTGAATTATAACTATTTGAATTATTCTTAAAATTATTCTATTATACTTAAAATAAGAATATTCATAAAACGAGAAACATATTTTTAAAATAAGAAGCATATTCTTCAAGACATTAGAATATATTCTTAAACTGAAAATATGATTCTTATTTAAAAAATAGTATATCCTTAGTTTAAGAATATTTGATTCTTAAATAGGCGTCAAGAACAATTCTCAATTAAAGAATATCGTTTTTTCAGTGAAGAATTTGAAAGAAATTAGCAATATTAAATATTGTTAAATTATGGAAAAATTTGGAAAAATTGAAATTCGGTTTAATTAAAATGTAGATAAATTAAGGAAGGAATAATTTAAAAAAAAACTACATTTGAAAAGCCTTTTGGTAAAAAAATAAACCATTTTATTTTTAACATTTTTATCAATTAAAAGTTGCATTTAATGAAAAATTTCAATTTTCTATATCTTTAAGGGAAACGATTGTATTTAATTATTTTTGTCATTTTTAATTATTTTTTAAAATTTTCAATTAATTTAGTAATTTCTCAATTATTGTCAATATTTACGACGTTGTTTTATTACTTTCTCCAAATTTTATACTTATTTTCTTATATCTTTAAATTATTTGTCATGAATTTTTTAATCTCTTCAATTTTCATTTATTATTGTCAATTCTCAATTTTTTTCAAATTTTAATTATTTTTACCATTTTTCAAGTCTTTTCTTCAAATTTTTTATTTTTCAATTAATTTTCAATTAGTTTTGCCACTTTTCAATTATTTGTCTCAAATGTTTATTATGTTTGTTTTTTTTCACATATTACCATCAAATTTTTTGTTGTGATTTATCAATTATTTTCTTCAAATTTTTGTTATTTTTGTTATTTCTCGATTATTTTTTCCTATTATAATTATTTTTCTCATTTTTTAATTGCTTTTAAAATTTTCAATTAATTTAGTCATTTCTCAAGTATTATCAATACTTTCGACATTTTTTTATTACTTTCCACAAATTTTACTTATTTTCTTATATCTTTAAATTAATGTCATGGATTCTTTAATATCTTACCTTAATTTACATTTAATTTTTTTATTTTTCTATGATTTTTGTCATTTGTCAATTGCTTTTTATTTTTAATTTTAATTATTTTTATCATTTTTCAAGTATTTTCTTCAAATTTCAAATTTTTTGGGATTTTGCAATTATTTTGTCATTATTTAATTATTTTCTAAAAGCGTGAATTTTTATCTCCAATTTTTTAATTAGTGATTTCTAATTTTTATTTTGTTTTTCCATTTTTTACGTCTTTTTGCAAATCATAAATTTTTTACATAATTTTAAATTAGTTTTATCATCTTTTATTTTTTTTCAAGGTACAATTATTTTTGTCATTTCTTAATTGTTTTTTTTTTCTTAATTTTAATTATTTTTATCGTTTTTCAAGTATTTATTTCAAATTTCTATCAATTTTATGATTCTTCAATTATTTAATTATTTTCTTTAATGATCAATTTTTTTCTCCAATTTTTTAATTATGTATTGACATGAAATTTTTATTTTCTTTTTCCATTTTTCAACTATTTTTGTCATTTTCCAAGTCTTTTCTTCAAGTTTTTAATTATTTACTTAATTTTTAATTAGTTTTGTCATCTTTCATTTTGTTTCTTCAAATTTCTATTATTTTGACATTTTGAAATTTATACAAATTCGAATTTGTGTGAATAAAAAATTTAATAAATTGAATTCAGAAAGAATTCAATTTTTTTTTAAATTTAAATACCTAAATAAATTAAGTGTGCATAAATTGAAATTAAAAAAATTAATTTCTTGATAAATGGAAATTTGGATAAATTGGAATTCAGATAATTTCGAATGAGGATAAAATAAATTCTAAATGAATGAATATTTGGAAAAATTGAAATTTTCGTAAATTGAAATTTCAATAAATTGAATTCTGGGTGAATTGAAATTTGAGTTATTTAAAATTTGCATACATTAAAAAATGAATAAACCGAAGTCTGGATAATTTAAATTGAATTTCCGTTAAATGAAAAGTTGAAAAAATTGCAGTTCGGTTTTATTGAAATTTGGATAAATTGAAATTTATATAGAATGGATTTTGAATAAATTAAATTCTGAATTAACTAAAATTTGGATAATTTGAATATTGAAATTTAAACAAACTTAAATTTGAATAAATTAAAATTTACTTAAATATAAATGATATAAAATTGAGTTTGGTTAAATTAACCTTCACCAAAACTAAATTATGGATGGATTGAAATTAATTGAAAAGATTTCTCCCAGCCTTAAAAAAATTGAATCATAATTATGCGAATAATTATAATAATACGAATTCTCTGAAATAAATTAATTTAATTAAAGATACCTAAGATTTCTTTTGTTTTTGCCTGCATTTATAAAAAAGAATCCAAGTTTCTCAAGGCTAAAGCAGAGCGCAGCTAAATTTAATACATCACTAATAAAAATTTATTTCGTCTACCTGAATAAATTAAACTTTTGCATTATCCATTAAAATATAAACAAAGAATCTTTCATCAAAACTTAAATTGAATTTTCGATTTAGAAAGTCTAATTGAAAAATTGGTTCGTTTATTTGAGTTTCGAAATATTATTACAGATTTTTTGTTCCCGAAATGTCTCAACAGAGTTGCAAAATTTTGCGAGAGTTTTAAATTGTTTTCATTGTCCCTAGGCGAAGAAAATAAACGACCTCGACGGCGGCAACTTTCACAAGTTCACCCGATACCTTTTAACATAAGACGCGCATTTACGTGCGAGCAAAGAATAACGCGAGCAGTCAAACACTCAAACAATGAAAATGACATTTAGGAAACTTTTATTATATTCATAAAGAAGAGAAAGAAAAAAAAAAGACAAATTGTATTCGTTCAATGCAAGACTCGAAAGAATATTATTTTCAATTTTATCACGTTTTATATACTATATTTGTTGAAAAAGATATCTGCTTGTGAAAGTTGATTTAAAATATTCAAAGCTTGACTTGATTTGTTAATTTGAATTATTTTATTATAATGTGAAAATTATAAAGTCGATTATATTTTATAGATTCAAAAAATCGCTTGCCGGATTCAGTCTGTCTTTATTGCTCTATACTACTTGAAATATGGGACGCGATGTCTGACCATGCGCAGCTACTACTGAATTAGAAAGTAGCGTCAATTATTTCAGGGAAACGGAAAAAATCAAACTCGCTTATTATACATTAAATTTTCATATTACAGTTGGAGCAGAGAGAAGAAAATTTTAAGTAGAAAACTCAATTGGTATCATCAACTAAATAAATAATGTATTTGTGCGTTATAACTCGGATTTTAATCGTTTATTATTATTCGCACTGTATTAAAGCAAATTTGACACATTTTATTGAATGAGAAAAAGTGCCCAAAAAGCGTAACTTTTAGATAATTTATAAAAAATAATAATAATAATAATAATAAATTTAGTAATTGAAAAAAACTACACTAAAAAATTATTAAAAGATCAGAAAGTCTGTGGAAAAAATTCGAAAATTTCAACGAAAAAGTTCAAGAATATAAGGCAAAAAGTGTCTCTGTATTATTTAAAGAAAATTTGACAAATTTTATTGAAAAAGAAATAGGGCCAAAAAGCGAATTTCTTAGATAATTTATAGAAAAAAATTTATATATAAAGTTAGTTATTGGAAAAAAATACACTGAAAAACAGAAAAACTATTAAAAGATCAGAAAGTCTGTGAAAAAATTTCGAAAAGTTAAAAAATATAAGTCAAAAAGTGTCTTAAGAAATAAGAAAAAATGAGAGTATTTTAAATAAAAAATAGAGATATTATTTAATGAAAATCAAATGAGTAAGGAATAAATAAGAAAATTACAAAAGAAAAACATTTTATACTTTATTGAAATTCAAAAATAACGGAATGTAAATATAAAATATAAAAATGTAAAAAGATAAAAAAAAACTACCTATATAAAAGAAATAAAAAAATTCTTGAAAATTTATGGATATTATTATTAAAAAGAAGAGAAAATTTTAAAAAACTACGCAAGAATAAAAAAAAGCCAAAAAGTATATATCAAACTAGAAAATTAAAAAATTAAAATATTTCTTTGTTTTTTTAATTAGGGAAAAAATCTTTTAAAATTGTTTAAAATTAAGGGGAATAAACAATTAATAAAGTTTTTCAAAACTTGGAATTCAAAACTTGGAAAAGTGAGAAATTAAATGAAAAGTCTTGGAATAGTTAGAAAAATGAATAAATTATTAAAAAATGTAGAAAAAAAATACCAAATAAGTGGTTTTAAAACCAATAATATAAAAACTTGAGAAAAAAATCTAAAAAACAATTACAGAAAAGAAGAAATTAGCAATAATATAAAATTTGGTAAAAATCTACTATAAAAACTGTAAAAAATAGAAATTTTATACTATAAAAATTGTAAAAAATAAAGTTTTTGAAACTCTGGCAATTTTTTTATTTTTGATAATTTTTTATCAAAATGTCTGATTGACAAACTCGATCTTTATTTTTGGTCACTTAAAAAGTATGTCAAAGATGAATATGGTAGATAAATTTTTACTCAAGTTATCCGATCCCAAAAACTTTTCCTACAGACAGACAGACAGACAGACAAACAGACACTTTCGTAAAACCTATTTTTTCAGAATCAGAAGATCTCTTACTTGAGATGAGAATGTAAAAATAAGAAATAGTATTAAAATAAATTTAAAAATGTAAAAAGATAAACAAAAAGTTTACAAAAGAAATGAAAAAATCTTTCTAAAATAAAAAAGTGTAGAAAAACTAAACGAAAAAAATTTATATTAGATAAATTTTGACAACAATCCTAACAACGATAACTTTACAAAAATTAAGATAAACTAAAAATTTAATGAAAGATTCAGAAAATTTGCAAGAAAATAGGCAAAATGTAATAGGGTTAATAATTTCATTATTAAAAGTTTAAAATATTTAACAATTTTAGGGGATACATTTATATAGAATTTAATTAAACAAATATAAAAAACATGATTTAGTCTACAAGAGAATAGTTACTATTAGAAAAGAAAAAATAAGGAAAAGAAACTACATAAGAATTTAAAAAAAATGTTAAAATAGAGAAAATTAGAAAAAAAGATCCAAACACAAAGAAAAAATTTAAAGGAATGAAAAAATTTTCCGAAAAGTTTTGTAAAGAAATATGAAAATAAATTCAAAAATCAACGAAAGGACATTTTAATTAAATGTTATAGAAACAAAATTTTATTAAACAGTAAAAAAACTTGGGTTAAATTTAAATCCAGAAAATAAGAAAATGTTGTATAAGAGAAAACAAAAAAAAATAATATCGGAATAGTAATTAAAAAGAAAAAAATCTTTTAAAAACGAGAAATCTCGGTATTTTTTGCAAATTCCCAAATCTCTTTATAACTTCCCGGGTTTTTTTTTTCATGACGTAAAAAATTTCCCGAATCGCTAAACACCCAGTCGTTAACTTAAATTTAATTTATCCGAATTTTTTTAGATCATTATTTTTATTAATTTCAAATTTAATGTTCATTCAATTAAATTTTATCCCATCCAATTTCAATTTATCCAAATTTCGATTAGGTACAAATTTTCTTTTTAAGCAGTAAAAGAAATAAAAAGAAAAATTTTTAAGTACAAGAAATTAAAAAATTAAAATAAAATCCAAACAGAAAAATACTCAAAGGATTTTCAATTCCCTATAATTTTTTTTTTGTTTTAGTTATAAAAAATGAAATATTAAAATCATTTCAATAATTGTGCGCAATAAAGTGGATGAATTTTTAATAATAAAAAAGAAAACAATTTTTGAAAAGATCTTCTTTAATGCCTTGAAATTGAACTAGCATTTTATTCAAGTGCAAGAACAAATGAGCTTTTATCTCTAGACGTATCTTGTTATTCGCGAAAACTAGCCATTATCATTGAAAAAATTATTGTCTTGAGCAATGCGTCGATAATCCTAGACAATCGATTCGCGAAATGACGTGTCTGATTATAATCCCCTTTTCAAGGGCTTTTAACATAGACATTACAAAAATTCTAATCTACTTCTTCGACAGCAATATGCTTTCACGTAACTAATAAAAAAAAAGCAAATTAAAGATTATTATAGTGAGAAAATTAACTAATCTACACACATGTGCCTTGTATTTCGTTTTTCGCCATGAAATCGATAAAATCGAGGTCACATCAACATAGGAAAATTATTATGACTGTTCTATTCAATTATCCGATTTCTATATTTACATATATACAGGAAATCGTGAGAAACTTTACAATTTTTAAAAATACATGTCCTATATTTTCTACAATATTATGGAAATCGAGTTTTATTTTAAAAATCAAATTTCAAATTTATAATTAAAAATCAGAATAAAACGCTATTTTTGAAAAAAATTTCAGAATATTAAATTATTTTAAAGCAAAATTTCATATTTAATTATTATTATTTTATTCATATTCCAATTTGTTTAAACCTTTAAATATCAATTAATTCAAATTTAAATTAATACATAATAATTAAATAGTATTAATTATTTTCCATAGTCACAATAATCCTTTTTTTAATTATTTTAATATTTCTAAGAGGTATTAATCTAAACTGTTTAATTTTTATCTTAGTACAATTTCTTATTTTTACAAAATTTTAGGCTTTCTTCTTCTTCTTCTTCTTCTTCTTCTTCTTCTTCTTCTTCTTCTTCTACTTTTGAAATATATATTTTTTTCTATTTGTCTTTTAATTTTAAAATTTTCTCCCATTTTCTTCTTTTTATGCAAATTATTTAATATCATTTTACACAATTTTGTTATTATAACATACACTAAACTTTTTATTTCGTTATTTTTTTTTTAATTATTTCCATATTTTTGAAAATAAAAAAGCTCATTTTTTAATAAATTTATTTAATTTGTTTTCACATCTTGTCTATTTTTTGCAAACTTGCTTATTCTTTCACAATGATGATTTCAGATATTTTTTAATTTTCTAAATTTATTATTGCATTTGTTTCAACTGTAATATAATAAAATGTTATATAAAAATGCATGTTAAAAATCGCAAATTAAAAAAAACCTAAAATTTGTGGATAAATCTTAAAAATTATGATTTTAATATTTATTATATTTTTTATAAAATTTAAAAAATTGTGCTTATTCAGGTGATAAAAATACGACCTTCAAATTTTTAGTATGACGATAACAAAAAATAGTTTTAAATTTGTATATCTTTAAGTTATTATAATTTCAATAAATTCCAAACGTCAATTTACTCATATTCCAATTTATTCAAACTTTTGAATTTCAATTAATTAAAATCCAAATGCATAATAGTTCAATGTTATTAATTATTTTCCATATTCACAAATATCATTTTTTTTTAATTCTTACATAAGATTTCTAAGAGATTTCACTGTTTCAAAACTGTTTAATTTTTATCGTATAATTTCTTATTTTTACAAAAATTTAATATTTCTTCTTTTACTTTTGATATTTCTTTGTATTTGTCTTTTTATCATCGAATTATCTTTAATTTTCTTCTTTTTATGCAAATTATTTAATATCACTTTACACAATTTTGTTAATATAACATTCACTAAACTTTTTATTTAGTTGATTTTCATAATTATTTCCATATTTTTGAAAATAAATAAGCTCGTTTTTATCAATTTATTTCATTTGTTTTCACATCTTGTTTTTTTTTTTTAAAATCTTCGTTATTCTTTCATAAAGATTTCAGATATTCTCTCATTTTCTAAATTTATTAATAGATTTGTTTCAAGTGTAATATAATAAAAATATTTTTGGTCCAATTTTCCTAAACTTTTTTATTTTTAAAGAATTTTTAAATTTCTTTTCTAGACATTTTATTTATCTTTATATACATCTTTTCATTTTATTTTTATTAATTCTAATTTTTTAGTAAAAATATTTAGCCAATTTTTATATTTCTTGTCCTTTTTACATTTTTTACATTTTGCTAGATTAAGGAAAACATATTTCTTCATTTTCTTCTTATTTATTTAATTTTCTTGTGTTTGACAATTTTTTTTATTCCTTCCTTGCATTTTAATTAACTTTTCAATTTTTGTCACGATTTTTCTATTTCCTAGAAACATTTTTCCTTCTTTCAATTTTTTTGTTTTTATCTTGTAACTACAAAGTTTTTGAAACATTTATTCAATGCTTTTATCTACATCTTTTAAATTTCTTAAATCTCTACTTTTTTTAAGACTTTTATTCTTTTTTTTTATATTAGGTAAATTTAATCTTGTACTAAATATTCTCATCTTAACGTCGTTCTTCTAATTCACAGAATTTTTTTTAATTTTTTAAAATTTTTCTTCAATTTGTAGTAAAATAATTCTCTAATTTTTCTAATTTTAAAAATTTGTTGTCTTTATTAATACAATTTAACGTTTTTTTAATTATCTTCTTATTTTACTATTTTTCGTTGCTTTAAAATTTTTTTAATTTCTTTCTCCTTCTTTTTCTTTAATTATCTTAATTTTCCGATCATATGAATTTGAAGATATTTTTTTGAAAATTTCTCATTTATTCGACATAATTTATTTGATTTTGAGTAAATGCTCTATTCTTCATTATTTCTTCTTAAATATTCTCAGTTTAAAAAAAAATAAACTACTTACAAGTAAAGATTTGGAAATTTTACATATTTGTCTTTAAAAAGAATCGATTTTTGATTTTTTTAAAACTATCACGATTTTTATCAGTCCTGATTGAAATTGTCTTTAGTGAAAATGACAGAAAAATGACAGAGTTTCTTGATAAAAAGGATGACAGGATTTTAATATTTTTATCTCGAGGAAGAGATTAATGAAGATGTTTCTAAGACAAGAGATTTTCCTTTGACATTGTTACATTGTAAATGAGTTGTTTCTAACAATAAAAGAAAGGTGTAGGTAGAGGAGTGGGTGCTTGAATCATCGAAGCAATAGATCTGATTAAATGCGGTCATATACATCATTCCATTCAAATTCTCTTCTTTTTCGCGTGAAAAGAAACGATTTACCATTTGCTTGAAAAAAAAAACAAAAGTCTTGATTAAAAAAAAAAAAAAAGAGTTACCATAGCAAGAAAATTATTTTTGCAATAAATCTTGTTTATTTTTTGTTCAAACTTTGCTAAATTGGTAAATTAATTAATCTTAATTAAATTAACGGTTTGGATTGAATTGAAGATTTAAAGAATAAATTCAAGATTTTGGTTATTAATATAAAAGATATGATTAGAGTTGAAAATTTGATTAAAACTGAAAATTTAATTAGAAACGAAGATATTTTGTAAAATGCAGATTTTATTAGATAGAATTAAAAATTTTACTAAAATTACAAATTTGACTGAAATCATAAATTGTTTAGAATTAAAGACATAATTAATATAAAAAAATTATTTCCCAAGATTTAATCACAATTAAAAACCTAGTCTAAAATTAGACTATAATTTCACTAGAATTGATCATTTGGACAGAGTTTGCAATTTTTTCGAAATTAAAATCTTAATTAGTATTGAAGATTTAATTAGAATTGAAGATTTGATTGAAACTGAAGATTTAATTGCATCTAATTGAAGATTAGATTAGAATTGAAGATATTATTATAATTAAACATCAGATAAAAATGGAAGATTTAATCAAATTTGAATTGCCCATTAAAGATCGCGGTGCAAAGATTTAAAACATGCATTACTTAAGGCTCAATTCCTTTCCTCAGACCCTCACCTTTTGCGACCTTCTCTTGAAATACGTATCATATTATAGAAGTTTCACCTTGAACATTTTTAACCAGCTAAAAGGCTAATTTATTAAAGTTAATAATCTCCGCCCTCTTGGTAAAATAAAAAAAAAAATAATAATAACGACGAAGAAAAATCAACAGTTGAGGAGGTGAGGGGCCAGAGGATATTAATTTTTCAAATATAAGTAGATTCCGAGGTTCTGCTCGTTTTATGGTGTTAGGACAAGTGGGGGAGTTGAAAAAAAAAGCAAGAGTCTTTTTATGTACGAAAAAGTGCGAGTGGTTTGTAAGAATAAGACGCTAAAGGGTAAAGATGAAAGAAAAAGAATACCAATTCATGGCCAAGTCACGACATCGAGTTCTGGAATCCGGGTGACCACTGTACTTCCCTTTGTGCAATCTTGTTTCACTCAGCCTCGCCTTCGTCGTCCTTCTTTCACGGCACTTAACATCCGTCGTTATCGCAATTTTCTCTTCTTAAACGGTTCTTCATTCGTCCAAATCGCTTGTAAGCGCAAAACAAAAGAAGGAGTCACCTTCTCGACGTATGTCTCTTCATTAAAAAAGCACTTTATTACCTCCAACAACTTATCCTGTAAAATAGAAATTCAATTTATTTTAACATTCAAGTACATGTTTTATATATATTATATTTGATAGAAACTCGTTCCCCCTCATTTATTCCATTTCCCCGGAAAAGAAACTTATATTAAATAAAACCCAGGCTCTATAGTGAATCGGAGTTTTTAAAAAAGCAGATTAATGATTGACATTCTAAATAGTTTTGAATCGGAGTTATTTGTAATAAGTGATTTCCTATTAATTACAAAATTTATAGAATCGGATTTGTCAATTATGAGATTATCGATATTATGAACCGGTTTTGAAATTTTGAGGTTAGATTGTCATATTTTACACAAAACTTGGAATTTTTAATTAATTGAGCTACCTTAAATAAATTATGTGCAGGGCTGTTAGATATTTGATATTGATATATAAAATTGATGTATATAAAACCTGATTTTTTCTGCAGAAAGAAACCTTGAAAAGATAGCTTCAAAATAAAATCAATTTGTCCCCATAAAAGTTGTTTATTTTTAAATATTTAACTTAAATATGAGAAATTTTTATTTCTTTGAAACACGTTTATTAAAGCTAAGAGCTTATAAGAGCCAGAATTCAAGCTAAATTAAAAAGTTCTTCGAAAGATAACGTATTTGTAAGCCCGGAAATTTTTTTTTTTCGTAAAAATCGTAAATATATGGCAAATTAATTTTTTTTTTAATCCTAAAAAACGTTTTATCCATTTATAAACGACAATTATTCATATTGTTTCAATAAAACTTGGTTAGGTAACCTTATTTTATTCCTAAAATCTTATTATAAGTTGAATTAAAATTTAAAAACCGTTCTCTAGAAAATTTAAATTTAAAATTATCTACTGTTCAACGGTTTCCCCTAAGGGTAAATTATTTACTAATAATTAGTTGATTTTAACCAATTCAGCAGGGTGACCACTTGAACGGGAAAAATTCAATCATTTCAAAATTTCAAAATTTTTAAATAGAAAGTTAGAAAAGTGCCAGGAAATTTTGAAAGTTCAAAGTAACATAATTATAAAATATAAAAGAATAAAATTCTTGAAAAAAGTAGAAAAGTGAGAAATTTAAAAGATGTAGAGATAAAAGCATTGAATAAATGTTTCCAAAATTCGTAATTACAAGATAAAAACTAAACAATCTAAAAGATTGAATAACGTTTCTAAGGAATAGAAAAATGATGACAAAAATTAAAGAATTAATTAAAATGCTAGGAAGAACTATGAAAATTGTAAAAACAAGAAAATTAAATAAATAGGAAGAAAATTGAGAAATGTCTTTTTTTTAATCTGACAAACTGTAAAAAAATTTAAAAAGCAAAAAAAAAAAAAAATTTGCGAAGAATCTACTAAAAAATTAGAATTACTTAAAATTGTAGTAAAAATTGTATATATAAAGACAAATAAAAATTCCACAAAAAAAATTTTAAAATCCTTTAAAAATAAAAAAGTTCAGGAAAATGAATCAAAAATATTTTTATAAAGTTTAACAATAAATTTAGAAAAATAAAGAAAATCTAAAAATTTTTTTTTTCTTTCTCTTTTTTTTTCTGATTTTTCTTAATCTGACAAACTGTAAAAAAATTTAAAAAGCAAAAAAAAATATAAAAATTTGTTAAGAATCTACTAAAAAATTAGAATTACTTAAAATTAAAGTAAAAATTGTATATGTATATAAAAACAAATAAAAATTCCACAAAAAAAATTTTAAAAATAAAAAAGTTCAGGAAAATTAATCAAAAATATTTTTATAAAGTTCAACAATAAATTTAGAAAAATAAAGAAAATCTAAAAATTTTATGAAAGAATATGTAAGTTTACAAGAAATAGACAAGATGTGAAATCAAATTGAATAAATATACAAGAAAACGAGCTTATTTATTTTTAAAAATATGGAAATAATTAAGAAAATCAACGAAATAAAAAGTTTGGTGAATTATAACATTCAATAAACTTTTTATTTCTTTGATTTTCAACGAAATAAAAAGTTTGGTGAGTTATAACATTCAATAAACTTTTTATTTCGTTGATTTTCTTAATTATTGTATAACAATAACAAAAAATAAATAATCTTAACAAAATTGTGTAAATTAATATTAAATAATTTGCATAAAAAGAAGAAAATTAGAGAAAATTCTAAAATAAAATGACAAATACAAAGAAATATCAAAAGTAAAAGAAGAAATCTTTAATTTTTGTAAAAATAAGAAATTAAAAGCTAAAAATTAAACAGTTTTGAAACAGTGAAATCTCTTATTGTTAGAAATCTTATGCAAGAATTAAAAAAATGATATTTGTGAATATGGAAAATAATTAATAATATTTAATTATTATGGAGATTTGAATTAATTAAAATTTAAAAGTTTGAATAAATTGGAATATAAGTAAATTGACGTTTGGAATTTATTGAAATTATAATAACTTAAAGATATACAAATTTAAAACTATTTTTTGTTATCTTCATACTAAAAATTTAAAGATTATAGGTATTTTGATCACCTGTATTAGCACAACTTTTTAAATTTTATAAAGAAAATATTAAAAATAATATATTTAACATTTATCGAAAAAAAATTTTTTGTTTTTTGGTTTGCAATTTTTTACATGCAATTTTAGAAATCCTTAAAATTGTGAAGTTTTTCTTTTAAATTATGATTTTAATGCAAATGCCCAATGATTTAAATCATGATTTTTGTAAATAACTTATGAAATATGCTAAATTGGATTATTTTTTAGGTGAACTTTAAATTTATATTCTATCTATTATTGCATATAAATAAGTACTTTAATCATCTAAAATTAATAAATTCATTTATTCTGGACAAATACAAATAATTATTTTTACATTTCTAAGGATAATTTTAGTTTTTTTTCGCAATTTCTACTAGCTGAAAAAATGACAGTTTTCTATATCTCCTATGCTTTAAGCTCATAATTTAAAAAAAATAATAATAATTTTCAATTAATTCCTTGCACATATTTTATACTTAAAAAATATCACCGAATCATTTCTGAAAGTATCAATTTTTTTAAAAATTGGTCCGGGACCATTTTGGTTAAAATAAAATGGTTTGATGTCCTTAATTATTATAATTATACCTCTAATTAATTAATTTTATTTTTAAAATTTTGATTAATTCAAAGTTGCATTTGAACAAAAATTATTAAACAAAAATTCCGTTTATTGGAAATGATTAACAAAGTTTAGATTAGTTTATCTAAATCGTTTCCAATAAATAAAAAAAATTTAGATTAACTAACCTAAAATTCAAATAATAATAATAATAAACAGATAATTGTAATTTTTATTCAAATGCTACTTCGAATTAATCAAAAGGTTAAAAATAAAATTATTTACCCTTCCGCTAAGACGCTTTTAAAATTTAGAAGAAAAAAAGAATTGGACTAACTTTTTTTCCGATTGTTAGTCTAATTCCTCTCTAAATAATAATAAATAATAAATATATAAATAATTTAACTGATTTTAAATTCATAAACTTTTAAATATATTTATAAAATAAAATTCCATTCTATTTAGATTCAGTCTTTAACATTGGAATGAAAGTCCCTGACATTTCTGACTTCACTCTTGTCACAACTACATTAATAATACAAAGAAAATAATCGTAATTGTACTCTCTCACTTTTCAAGTTTCCATTTTTTCCTTTGAATAATTTAATTTTGTAATTTTTGGTTGACTTCGTAATTTCGATTCAGTTTGAAAAATTTTTACACTTATGTAACAATCCCTGGCTTATGTGATTCTGAACCTTTTTTTGTATTCATTAAAAAGAGATTTGCTTTTTAAATATTGAAAACTAAGATTTAAGAGTTAAAAGTTCAAAATTAACAAATTGGTTTTGTAATTCAAACGTCACCATTGGTATGAAAAGTAAAATTACTTTCAGAAGAATACAATTGTTTAAAAAAAGAAAATCAAACAGATTAAAATTCATATATATTAAAATTTTAATAAACTAAAACGTGAATTAAATTTGGACTATTTGAAATTTGAATAAATTTGTATCGATTGGATTTTAGATTTGGGTCAATTGGAATTCGGATAAATAAAAATTGGCTTAATTTAAAATTTTGATTATCTGAAGTTTACATAAAATCAAAATTTAAATAAATGAAAATTTGGATTAATTGAATTTTGGATCGATTGAAATTCGGATAAATTAAAATTTAGCTAGTTAAAAATGTTGATTACCTGCAGTTCAGATAGATTAAAATTTAAATACATTGAAATTAGGATTTATTAAATTATTAATCAATTGAAATTTGGATAATTAAATGTTCAGATCAATTTAATTTTCAATCAATTGAAACCAGAATCTACTAAAATTGAGTAAATTGAGCTTCTAATCGATTGAAATCATCATTCACAATCTATAATCATTTTAATGTACTAGAATTTGAGTTGATCTAAATTAGAATCAATAGAAATTTGTCTCAATCTGAATGAGAGTCGATAGAAAGTTGAATTGATTGATTTTAGGATCAACTGATATTTGAGTCGATAGTTATTTTCATCAAAGTAAGATAGAAAGCAATATAAGTTAGGATTAATTAAGCTTGTAAATTGAAAATTGAATACATTGAAATTGAGATCAATTGAAATTTAAATCATTTAAATTTTCGATAAATTGAATTTTTGGTCAATTGAAATTCGGTCAATTTAATTTTGGATTAATTAAATTTTAAATAAATTGAGATGTGGATTATTTAAAATCGTGATCAATTAAATTTTCGATCAATTGAATTTTGGATAATTTAAATTTTGCACAAATGGAAATTAGGACCAACTGAATTTGGGATTTTTGATAAATGACTGAACTTGAAGTTTTTAGAAATTAAGGTACTATAAATAAAATCCAAACAATATTACAATCTGAAAATTATGTTAGATAAAATTTGGAATCAAATATTATTAATTAACATCCTGTAAAACTCAGAAGGACTTCACTTAATATTAATTAAAATAAAAACCTACTAATCCTAAGCTGACTTAAAAATTTAAGATCTGCATGGATTAAAATGTTTGCAATTTAAGAACTGGTATTTGTGATAGTTTATGGTTGTAAATTATCACATAAAGCGGAACTTTGTTGCTATAATAACATAAAGGAATTATTTACCTCGAAACTTGTTTGTCCTGTGACTAAAATTTATCCTAAACCTTTTTTATTTAATATTATTTAATATTAATATTTATATCTAAATATATTTTTTATCCAGGGAATGTCAACCTCAAACAAACTATAGAGTAATTTATAAAAACGACAAATTCCAGAAAATGAGTTACCAGGATAAAAAATTGGAAGTTTCAGGATATGAGTCGATCCTTGCAAAATTGGAATTCGAATGACGTTTCCCTTTTTATGCAACGTTTTCTACCTCACCGCGCCCTTCACCACCCTGTTCTAATTTCATAACTTTCCATTGACGTACTCACAATGCAACGATCTCCTATAAGTCATGAGATGAAATTGCAAGGTCGTTTCTCTTTCTATCTTGTCTCTCTTTCACTATATTCAATGAAGAAAGCATTCTTGCATGTTTACATTCCGTCGATTACCAATCGAATCAGGAAATAGAATTACATAAAGAATGACATTCGCACTTCCAACTGAGGTAATCTGCAACAAAATTATTTATTTTATTTTTATTCTATTAAAAAAGCGAGAAGGAAGAGAAAGGGTGAAATGAGAAGAAACAAGAACATAGAAAAGAATCTTCTAAATATCTTCTAAATCTTCTAAATAATATCTTCTAAACCAGTGCACAAATTTTCCGAAGCTTTATTTTAAACCTATTCAATTTTTATCACGACCTTCCAGTAAATCCGGTTCATTCAATAAATACCGAACGAGTATTAAAACTGAAAAAATTCAGCAATTGAAAATTAGAGGTAAATGATAATTTTGATTCAATAGAAAATTTCTTAGTAGTATTTTTTTCTTCCATTAATTTTACAAGAAATGGATTTTTTTTCGATTTTTGTCTGTCATAGTTAACTGATTGTGGTGAACTTTATAATTAAGATAATCATTATCATTTAAATTATTAAGAAGTTTTTGAGTCCTGGATTGAAATTTAGTAGATCATTGGTTTTTGATAAGTATTTTTTAAACAAACAGAAACATTGTCTTTGTCAGAATTTGTAAAAAAGATGTCAGGATTATTTTTAAGAACAATTTTAGTCGATTTTAATTTTGATAAGAATATTTTTTCCTCAAACGTACTATGGAGTTTTCTATTCAAATTAGCAAAATAAAACGCGCGCCAGCGCGCGATTAGTTTTTCATACCTTTTAGAAATTATAAAATACAATAAAAAATATAACAAATCGGTAAATAATATTTATCTAATACGAAGAAATAAATATTTTAAATATAATATTTAAAAATCAATTAATATAAATAAAATAAATATTTATTTAGGAAAAAATTTATAATATTTTAGAATTAAAAAAAATTGCAAAAAATAATTGAAATTAAACAAAATAATTGCAAATTTTGCAAATTAATTGAAAAAAAATGAAAACAATTATAAATTGGGGAAAGTAATTTAAACAATCATCAAAATGTTTTGAACATAAAGAAAATAATTTAAATTTGAGAAAAATACTTGAGATTCTTAAAAGTAAATTAAAACAAAATTGAATAATGAAAAATTAGAGAAAATAATTGAAAATTGAAAAAACATGGTTAAAAATTGAGATAAATAAATTAAAACTAAAAGAAATAATTAAAATTTAGGAAAATAATTAAACAAATTACATAAAATATTTTAAATAAAGGAAAGTTAAGCAAAATTTGAGAAAAATACTTAAAACTTTCAGAAGTTCATTGAAAAAAAAAAAAGAAAATAATTAAAAATTAGAGAAAATTAATGGAAACAGATAAACATAATTTAAAATTGAACAGAACAAATTTTAATTAAAGAGAAATAAGTAAAAACTTTTTGGAAATTATGAAAAAGAACGAGAAAAAGAAAGAGAGTAATTGAAAATTAAAGAAAATAATAAAAATAATGAAATAATTGAAAAGTCAGATAAATAGATAAAAATATTTTTAATTATGAAACAAATGTAAAGAATTGAAATTTGAAAAAAAAAATACATGAAGATCTTAGAACTCAATGAAAAAAAAAAAGAAAATAACTAAAAATTGGAGAAAAGAATTGAAGAACTAAGCTAAAAGTAATTGGAACTTACGATAATTAATAAACAAATTTTGAAATTATGAAAACAAAGAAAAATAATTAAAAATTAAAGAAAACAATTGAAATTTTAGAAAAATTCTTAAAAATCTTAGAAAATAATTTCAGAAAATGAGAATAACTAAAAATTGGAAAAAAGTCTGGAAGAATGCTAAAAATAATTGAAATTTACGATAATTAATAAAATTTTTTGGAAATTATGAAAACAAAGAAAAATAATTAAAAATTAAAGAAAACAATTGAAATTTTAGAAAAATTCTTAAAAATCTTAGAAAATAATTTTAGAAAATGAGAATAACTAAAAATTGGAAGAAATCGAAAAATAATTGAAATTTATGATAATTAATAAAAAAAATTTGATATTCTGATAACAAATGAAAATAATTAGAAATTGAAGAAAATGTTCAAATTTTCAGAAAAATACTTAAAAATCTTGGAAATTAATTTTAGAAAATGAGTATTATAATTAAAAATCGAAAAAAATAATTGAAAAATAATAAAATTAATTAAAAATTGACAAAAATAATTGAATTATGCTGAAAATAATTTAAGATTAAGAAAGAAAATTGAATTATGATGAAAATAATTTAAATAATATAAAAACTTCAAAACATTTAATAATATTTGAGAGAAATAACTGAAAAATAGAATATATGTTTTAAAAAAATTAAAATTACAAAATTACTTAAAAAATTTTAATTAAAGAGAATAATTAAAAAATCGCAGAAATAATCGAAAATTGATGAAAATAATTGCAATATCGGATAAATAATTGAAAATTTTAAACGTAATGCCAAAATAATGAATATAATTATAAATTGATGAAAATCAAGAAAAATTGCAGAATTTATTTTTAAGCAAAAGACAATAATTAGAAAATTGTTATATAATGGAAAATTGATGACAATAATCTAAATTTGAGATAATAACTGAAAATTTAGGAAATTAATTGCATGTGTTTATGTATATTTTAAACTTCTCCAAAAACAATAATAAATTTTTAAAGCATTTTTTGAAATTTTTTTTTTTTTTACACAAATGACAATTAAAAACCAGCACAACATGACACTAACCAAAAAGGTTACCTTATTCTTTCAATTCAAATTTCAAAATATTTCCTGATAAAGAGAGTCAAAATCAATAAAATAACAGGAAATAAGACTAACTTCACTTCAGTTTTTAAAACATGGACAGAAAAAGATGAATAAATATTAATACTAACTAACTTCACTTCAGACTTTAAAACGTGGACAGAAAAAATGAATAAATATAAAAAGTAACTAACTTCAGGAGTTTACGGAGATTATTATTATTTAATAATTAATAATAATAATAATAATTAATAATTAATTACAAGCAACATTATATTGTTAACTCTCTTCCTAACCTCATTCTTAGTGTCAGTATCAAAATCTAAGGTCGAAATAGAAAATTCCAAGTTTTTTGTAATTTTAATTGCATCTTGTTTTGAATTTTGTTGAGGTAAACTATAGTTCTGACCCAGAGAAGCGATTTCAGCAAAATTTCTTTTAATAAATCCTTGATAACATTTTTCACGGATAGAGACAAATTTTTTATTTGAAAGAGTAGAAAAATTGTCAAAAGTGATTGTATCAATTGACGAGTTCATAATCTTATTTTTAGTAAATTGTAGTTATTTATTTAGAAAATTAATATGAAAATGAATATCTCTTATTTCGTAATTTAATACGTGCATAATTAAGGTTAGGTTTTTTGACAGATTCAGGTTGTGTGTTGTGTCCATAGCTGAAATTTTTCATAAGCTTTTTTTGTAAACAAAACTGTTTTTTAAAACATCATACGACCGAATAAAATTAAATGTTATGTTAATGATAATTATTATAACTTAGAAACTTATAAGTTTCCAAGTCATTATTCAATTTTAGGAAAAGTTATCTATATTGATAATTTAGATTATTCAATAGAGTAACTATGAATTTATAATCTAATGCCAATTTTAAAACAACAAATAACATTTTTAAAACTGGTAATTCAATATTTCCGCTCGTTAATGTCAATTACCAGGTCGTAATAATTTTATAGTAACTCTTAGGTAATTCACGAAAGGATAAATCATGTTTGCCCTACTGTGAGCAAGAAAATGAAAAAGGAGCACTGATCTTATTTACTTAACCAACCGGATTTACTTTACTGGCCTACGGTCGGGAAAAATGTTGAACCTAATTATCTTGAGCTTTGTGTCAAGAGATGTTTATGTGCCAAGAGAAGACAGTAATCGTTCATCGTTCAATGAACTTTGAACCTTTCACTACATAGGTCCTATATCGTGTGGACCTATGACTAGGTTTTACGGCAACATCGTAAATTATGACCTGCTACGAGAAAAAGGCGAAATCATCGAGGAACATTTCAAAGGAATTTCATATGATGGCCTCACAAGAACTTCAAAGGCCAGAACGATCGACACAGGACAATGTCCTTAACAAAGTTGAACGGTCTTAGGTAAAGGACGCAAAAAAAAAAAAACATCATTCATCCTACCCCTTTTTGTTTCTCGTGACCATCGAATTCGCGATGGAATTTTAAAAAAGGCAGACACAAATCGGTTTAAGCTTTTACCTTGGGACCATGACTTGACAGCTAAAAACACGTTCTGGGTCCTTTCACTTTAGAATTTTTAGTTTTCTCGAAACTTTACGAGAGTGTCTCGAATTTTAAAATTTCTCCTCCAATTGCCCCCCAACTGGAAAAAAAAAGAAGAGTTTAGAATTATTGTTCGGATTAAGAAAGTTGGGCTTGTTTTGTACTTTGGGAATTGAGAATCTGAATTAGGGAGGAAATAAGAAGAATTTGTGTGTGTTATTTAAAAGTAAGAGTGATTAATTTGACGATAATTATATTTAATAAGAGGAGAGATGTGATTTTCATTTGGGGTGATTATTTCCTGATTATCTAATTTTCAATTACGTAAGAGGGGGTTTTAATTATTATAATCAACACTTGATTTCAAACCTCGTAGAATCCAATTTGATCCACGACTGTCGAATATTGTTGGTAACCGTTTCAGAAGAAGTGTCGAAATTAGTGGCAGGAATGAGGAGAGAAATCTGACTCGGAGCAGAATCCAGTAGCTTTTTGCCTCGGGTGAACCGCTGCAAACAAGAACCTTTATTGAGTAAATGTTTGTAATTCAATGAAAAAACTTCTAAATTAAAATTTATTGTTAATTACGTTTCAAATTAATAAATGTACATGAATCTAATTCTAAATTTAGCTTTTTAATCTAAAATTTATTAAATTTAAATTCACTTTCAAATCTGGGTTAATAATCAAAATAATGCATTCCTAGTTTTAAATTTACTTTCAATTTTAAAATTAGTTTCAATTCGTAATTTTCTCTCGAGTCCAAAATTTAATCGCAATTCGGAATTTATCTTCAATTCTTACTCAATTGAAAGTAAAGGTTAATACTAAATTGAAACTTACAATAAGAAATTTATTAATTAATTGGGAATTTTAAACTTAATTCTAAATTTTATTTCAATTTAGAATTTATTCGAAATTAACTTTCAATATTAAATTTACCTTCCCCCCTAATATTAAAAATTTTTACTTCCTTCTAAATTTGCTGTTCTACACTTTTCCGAATTCTAATTTTATTTGAAATTTGAAATTTACACTCAATTGTGAATTTACTATCAATTTTGAGTTTAAATTATATTCTCGACTCATTTTCAATTTTTTCTCGATTCTAAATATTTATTTACCTTCAATTAATTTACCATTAATTCTAAAATTACTGATCTACTGGTTTTCCATTTTTGTACAATTGTAAATTGATTTTTAATTCTAGATTTATTTTAAATTCTAAATTTAGAGTCAATTATAAATTTAATCTTCATTTTGAATTTAGACTACATTAATTCATTTTCAACTACTCCTAGATTTTAAATTTAGATTCAATTAGTTTTCCTCTAATTTATAATTGTTTTTGATTCAAAATTACTCTGCAATTTTTTATTCTAAATTTTAAATTTTACTTTCTATTCAAAATCCACTTTTTCTTTAATTTTATGCTTAATTCAAAATAAAACATGAAATTTAAATTTACCCGCAATTTAACATTTATTTTTATTTCTAAATTCTAATTTAACTATTAAATTTACTCTCAATCTTGGATTTATTCTCAGATCTATTTAAATTTACTTATTAACACTAAATTTACTCTCAGTTTGAAATTCACATACAATATTAATTTCAGTGACTAAAGGTAAATTATTTTTAAATTAAAACTAAATTTCAATTATTGATTTTCTCTCAGTTTTAAATTTTTTCTGAATTCTAAACTAACCCGTAATTTCAAATTTATTTTCAAAACTAAATTTACACTCAACTTTAATCTCAATTCCAAATTCATTTCCTATTCGAATTTTATTGTCAATGCTCAATTCAGAATTAATTCTAAATTCTAAATTAACTTCCAATATTAAATTTACCCTCCTCTTTTTTCATTAAAAATGTTTATTTCCTTATAAATTTTCTGTTCTACACTTTCCCTGACTCTAATTTTATTTTAATTTGAAATTTACACTGAATTGTGAATTTACTTTCAATTTAAAGTTCAAATTATATCCTCAACTCATTTTCAATTTTTTCTCGATTCTAAATATTTACCTTCCATTTTAAATTCTAAATTTAATCTCCAGTTTCAATTTAGACTACATTAATCCATTTTCAACTAAACTTCGATTCTTAATTTATCTTCAATTAATTTGCCTCTAATTTATCATTATTTTTTATTCAAAATTACAATTTTTTATTCTATATTTTAATTTTTAGTTTCGATTAAAAATCCACTTTTCCTTTTAATTTTATGCATAATTCAAAATTAAAGATAAAATGTAAATTTACCCACAATTTAAATTTTAATTTTTTTCTAAATTCTAATTTTACTTCTAAATTTACTCTCAATCTTGAATTTATTGTCAAATTCAGTGATTAAATGTAAATTAAATGTAAATTTAAATAAAAATTAAATTCCAATCATCGATTTTCTCTCAGTTCTAAATTTTTTCTGAATTCTAAATTTACCCGGAATTCCAAATTTATTTTCTATTTGAATTTTATTCTCAATGCTTAATTTAGAATTAATTCTAAAATTTAAATTAACTTCCAATATTAAATCTACCCTTCTCTTTTTTCATTAAAAATATTTATTTCCTTCTAAATTTTCTGTTATACACTTTCCCTGATTCTAATTTTATTTCCAATTTTAAATTTACACTCAATTGTAAATTTACTCACAATTTAAAGCTCAAATTATATTCACAATTAATTTTCAATTTTTTCTCGATTCTGAATATTTTTCTTCAATTAATTTACCATTAATTCTAAAATTATTTTAAATTCAAAATTAATCCTTAATTCTAAATCTACTTTTAATTCTGAATTGACGCCTTTTTGTAATTATTTAGTCTCAATTCCAAATTTAATTTTCATTTTTAATAATTAATTTTCTATTTTTAATTTAGTCTTAATTTTAAATTTATCATCAATTTTATAATTATCTCCAATTCTCAATTTATTGTAAATTCTAAATTTAATTACAATGCGAAATTTACTTTCAATTATAAATTTACTAACCATTTTGGATATTATTATCGAAATTTAAACTGAATTCTTAATTTATTTCCAACTCTAAATTTACACTTAATTGTAATTTAAATTAAAATTCCAAAAATCAGAACCCCTTCCAAATTCATTTTCTATTTTAAATTTCTTCCTAATTCTAAACTGACCTTGAATTCCAAATTTACTTTCAATTAATAATTTTTTTTTTTAATTCTAAATTTATTCTACATTCTAAACTAAATTTCAATACTAAATTTACTCCCTCACAAATTCTAAATTTTATCATCCTTACAAATTTATTGTCTTTGAATTCAAAATTTATTTACAATTCTAAATTTATCCTTAATTTAAATTTTATTTTTAATACTTTTACCCTTAATTTAAATCTCAATTCCAAATTCATTTTCTATTCAAATTTTATTCTCAAAGCTCAATTTAGATTGAATTCTAAATGTATTTTCATACCCTAAATTTTAAATTCACTCTCAATTCCAAATAATTCCCTAATCTCAAATTTACTATTTCAATACTAATTCCAAATTGATTCTAAATATCAATAAAATAACAGTACTATCTCTCTTCCCAAAACCTCAATTCGTAAAAGAAGCAGATAAAAGTATTCAAATTTGCAGCAGCATCTGTCCAGAACAAGATAGAGAAAAAAATAAGACAAGAGTCAGAAACCTTTTATTCTAATGAACCCGGAGAGATTAAAGATTCGAGTGCGCTTGAAATTTCTGGCGCTCGAGAAGAATCCTAAGTATTATCTTCAGTTAAACGTCAGCCAGTATACCAGGTGATTTAAAACTAATTCATTTCTGTATCGGACATTTACAAGATTAATAAAAAAGTAAAGAAAGAGAAGAATGACAAAAAGCTTTCTCGAGCTAAAGATTACAAAATCATCTGAAACATATATATGAATCAGATCGGATTTTTTTTTTCTAAACTGATAAATTTCTTTTAGTGGCCATTGACACATGTTGCAGCATGAGACATACATTAAAAGTGTATCACAAGAAGTACTTTAGAGAGGAATGTTTTCTCTAGCGAATAAAGTCAGCCACACCCAACAATGGTTTCCCATAGGAATGTTGGACAGAAATTTGCAACATGTGAGAACCCAGGAAGAGTTTTCTCATTTATATCTGGCGCAAGTCATTGTTTTTGATGATCATATTTTCATTTCATAAACCATAATCAGAACTTTCATCGTGTGTGCTTGGCTCGGAGTTTTCTGAAAGAAGAAAATTAGACTTGATGAAATTGGTTAATTTAATGTCATGTAAGTATACCTTGAATAGCAAAAGTGCGCATTATTGTTCTGCGAATTGAAATTCAACTTTAAAATTTCAACAAGAAAATGGCTAGTTTGAGGTTAATTTGATTTGGATTATCTGTTTTAATTCAGTTTTAAAATGAATCAAACTGTTGTCAAGTTTTACGTTCTAAACGGAATTCAATGTGTTTCACATTTTTTTATAGGGATAAAACAGGATTAAATTTAGTTCAATTCTAACTTCCGTATTGGAATTAAAATGTGAACGATTTTTATCAGGGATTAAAAAGAATAGAAATGTGTCCAGATAAATTCTCTCCAAAAGAATTATAAAGTCAAAGACCAAAAACGACATTAGATTGAATTGAAAATGTTCGAAATTCCACGACATTAGGAACCGTTTTTATTCACTCCAAATAAAATACTGTCAAAAATAAACCTAAAACAATGTGGAAACAATTTAATTCCATTTAAAACGTAAAACATAAAAACAGTTGAATTCATTGTAATTAAAAGGCATTAAAATGAATTCAAATATTTGAAATAAGACTAAAACTAATACCTGACCAGAAAAGGTAGATTAAAATGAATAAGAATGGGTTCCGAATGTTTTTAATCCATTCTAATATCGATTTTAAACGTTAAAAAATCGTTTTGGAGAGAATTAATTTGGACACATTTCTATTCTTTCTAATTCCTGATGAAAATCGTATACATTTAGATTATGATTTTAATTACAGTAGTTAGATTTGAAATCAAGTTAATTTACAATTTATCCCAAAAAAAATATGAAACGAACCGAATTCCTATGTAAAATTCGCTTAAAGCTTAATTCTTTTGAATCAAACGGAATTAAAGCGGATTAAAATGTTTGAAAATAAAACTAACAGTCTCGGTAAAAAGAGATTGATTAAAATCAATGAAAATGGTTTCAAAAAAGGTCAAGAATTATATTGCTTTGAATAAAAAGCGATATTGATGTTGATCATATTTCCGAACCTTTTAATACATTTCAATTCCGTTTGATTAAAACGAGTTGAGCTGGTAATATTTTTCACATTCTAGAGAGAAAATTGATTCCATAATTTTTAGAGATTCAATTGATTTCAATTCTAACTACAGTATTGAAATTAAAATTAAAAGGGATTCAATTGATTTCATTTCTAACTACAGTATCGGAATTAAAATTTGTACAATTTTGATCAAAATTTACAAGGAATAGAGATGTGTCCAGATAAATTATCACCAAGAGAATTAAAACATGGGAAATCAAAAAACGACATTAAAAGAAAAAAAAATAGGATTAAAAGAAATTAAAATTCTACCGACATTTGGAACTGCTTTTATTCATTTCAATCCACCTTTTCTTGTCGGGATATTAAGAAGAATAGATTTATTGAAATAAATAAAATCGTTTCTGAATGTCAGGGAATTTCGAAAAAATGTTAATCTAATCTAATATCGATTTTTTAATTTCACGTTTTAATTCTTTTGGAGAACATGATGTGGGCAAATATATACATATTTTTTAATTCATAATGAAAATCGCATAAATTTTAATTCCTATAAAATAGTTGTAACTAAAATCAATTTAATACCGTTTTATGTTGAAAAAACTATGGAACATTTGAATTCTCTTTGGAATCTAAAAATTGGTAACGGTTGAATTCATTTTAATTAAACGGAATTAAAGCTGATTACAATTTTTGAACATATGATTAACATTAATATCGCTTTCTATTCAAAGCAATGACATTTTTAAACTTTTCGTAACCATTTTGATCAACCTCTTTTTGCCAAGAATCCCTTTCTATTCAAATTAATCTAATTTTTGAACTTTTTCCTAACCATTTTAATTCATTTTAATCAATCTCTGTTGGTCGGGTTAATATTTTTATATTAAATCAAAATTGTTTACCGACAAGAAGAGGTTGATTAAAATGAATTAATACGGTTACGAAAAAGTTAAAAAAACGACATTACTTTGAATAGAGAACGATATTGATGTTGAATTCATTTCCAAACATTCCAATCCATTTTAATTCCGCTTTTGTTTAAAACGAACCAGTTACCAATTTTTACATTCTAAACGGAATTCAATTGTTTCCAAATTTTTTTAGAAATTAATTTTATTTCATTTCTAGCTACCGTATCGGAAATAAAATCTGTACGATTTTTACCAGGAATTAAAAAGAATAGAAATGTATCGATATGAATTCTCTCGAAAAGAATTAAAATACGAAAATTCAAAAACTCTATTAAATAGGATTAAAAACGTTCGAAATTCCACGATATTTGAAACTGTTTTTATTAATTTCAATTAACCTTATTTTGTCGGATTGTCCTCATTTTGTCCAGTCTTTTATTAAAATTATCAACGTTGCCTCAAGATTCATCTAATGCTATAATAAACCTTTCTAATAAAACTTTTAGACTGACGGCAAAATACGATCAAAAATTTAAATAAAAATAACAAAAAACAGGATAAAGGTTAAAGCCACAATAGTGGCTTTCTGGCAGGAACTTTTTTTAAAAAAAAGTCCGCCATATTGGATTCGCCATTTTGTATTTTTAAAAAATGTTTACAGATTCGTAATCAGCGATCCCAAAAATCCCTTAATAGCTAGTTTCAAGTAAGTTTAATGAATTTAATAATTTTTGCCATTTTAGTGTCTTTTCGGCAAACCAAATTCAAAGAACTGGATTAAAAATAAAAAAAATTAAATTAAATAACGAAATTAAAAAAATAACATTAAGCGTAGCTTCGGTATTTAATTTCCCAAACGAAGATAATTAATGTTTGAATGGAAACATTAGCACAGGTGTAATGAATCTAAAAACGGTGTGAAATAATAAAAAAAAAAAATAATGAATGAAAAGACTAATTGTGAGAGAGGTGTGAATGTTGATAATTGAAGAAACACCCTTTACATTGGCGTGTGGCGCTTTCGACCTCACGGTGTGATACGCTAAAAACAGTTAAATAATAAAAATGAAAGGTTGAGGGTGTTGGCAGGGGGTTTAAGGGGGAAGCTATACTGGTTACAGGAGAGGGGAAAAAAAAGAATGAAAACGAATGGCGAGGGCGGCAACCGACACGGCCGGTCGCAGTGGACGTCCTTGCTACGTTATCTGGCCGTACCTTTCACTTTCAGACTCCAGGAACCAGAATACTCCGGAGCTCTTGAACAAAGATACGCTCCTGACACTATGAAAGAAACACTTGAATCTCCTCAAGTCCAACGGTAGTTTTTAATCGTCATTTACATTGGCGTCACCCAGGACCACCTTTGCCTCAATTCCTCCTTTCACTTTCCTAAAATCAGATTTCATCATTCAACACATATTTTCACAATTAAAGTTCATCTACATTTCTCATTTTAATTCAGTTTAATTTTATTTATCTTGTTTGTACATTTTAGAATTGTAAGTTCATTAATTTAAATTAAATTAATAAAATTAATTATAAATAATAGAATTTCATTTATTCTACTAAAAGTACCTTTTTGATGAACCGATTAATTTTTAAGAAATTCAGGGCTCGAACTAGTAAAAGTACTTAAAAATATTGACTTTAAAAACCAAAATTTTAAAAATTGTGGATCAATTACGGATAAAAATTTTATATTCTGAAAGAATATTTTCAGTCGGATAAAAAAATACAGTAGAAAAGTAAAAAGGAATTGTATTTTTTAGATTAAAAATAATTTATTTCCTTGAAAAATAGAGAACATTTTAGTATTATCAGATATAAAAATATCAATCCGTACGATTCAAATAAAAAAACAGTTTTAGCTAAACTCAATAAATATCTAATAATTAATCTTAATTTTATAAATACTTTCTACTATAAATTTTTTTCCACTCTTGTGATAAAAATTTAAATTTTATTAAGCATTTAAAAAATTAAACAATTTTTAAAAGCTAAATTTATGTAAAATCTTAAAAAAGTTGATCTCTAAAACGTTTTTTCTCAAAAGCATTAAATAAAAATAAATGTTTTAAATAAAATAAAATATTTAAATTACAATAAATAATATAAATATTTAAATTAAAAAACATATAAATATTTATTTTAAGAAATCAAATACTTTAAAAAAAGATGTTTTTATATTTTTATCTTTTATATTTTTACTAGCATGGCCCTTATCAATAAGTATGTCGTAAGTTATATTTTTTATAAATTACTTTTGCGAAAACTGAACACTAATTTTTATTTCATTTCAACTGATCTTAAACAGAAAGTAAATAAATCTAAAGGGACGTATGATTAAGATCTGAAATTAATTACTTTAGAATATTTATTTCATAGAATTTCATTAGGAAAAATCATATTTTAGTAGAAATTTCACATTTTTGAATATATTTTCAATCGAACATATATATTAATCCGAATTTCGACCTAACAGAAATTTTAGGTCACCGAATTCATATTTAACAGAATTTTCATTTTACAAAAATCCTTTTAACCAACTTTTCATTTAAAAGAATTACAATTTTAACGAATTTTAATTTAGAAGAATTTTTATTTTTCAGAATTTTAGGTTTATCGAATTTTTAAATACCACACTGTTTTAAGTTTTTGAATGATTTCTTATATTCTTTTTCATTTTTAAAAATAAGTTTCAGATAATTGAATTTTTATTTTTTATTTTTATCGAAATGTTTAAAAATTTTAGACTGCAACTTTCTGGATTATAAAAGTCTCTGAACTTTGTCTTTAGTTTAAGGTTAAAATTACAATTATTTTTTAAAATGTTAAAAATATTCTAAACAAATTTTTAATACATGTTAAACGAAAGTTAAGAATTTAATGTTCATTTTCTCTCATAAAATGTATAATTTAAAGGAAAAATGTTGCTTTTATAAATAGTCAAAGTTAGAAAACTAACGCGAGTAAAAATTCATCTACGAAACCTTATTTTTTTAGTAGATAACTGAAATTTGTTTAATTTTAACATCATATTATAAAATTATAGTAAAATATTTTTATAAATAACTGAAAACTATTCTGTGTAAACCTATTTCCAAATTCTTATAAAAATAAGAAAATTATAATTTTTTCATCTCTGAAGCTTTATTTTTAATCCGTTAAGATTTCTTTTGTTTCCAATATTTATTTCCAATGTTTTGAAGATTTTAACCTTTTTTTATGATTTGGAATGAAATAAACGCTTGGCATGTATTTAAAATAATCATTTTTCTAATAAAAACTAAAATTCATTTAATACATATTTATGTTTTTAAAGAATAAGATTTAAATATTTTAAGAAATAATATTATCTTAAATATTGTTTTTTGATTAACTGTGTTTTAGTAAATATAATTTAAACTCTTAATTTTTAGAAATCAATTTTGCAAACCAGTATATTAAGTTTTTGAATATTATTTCAAATAATGCTATGAAATTTTGAAAAATCCAAAAAACATTTCATTTTAAAATTTAAATATAAAAGTGTCAATTTCAGGAGAATATAAAAATTAGCTCCTTTTTTTAAAAGTAAGTGAAAAAGTAAATTATTTTTAGTTAACTACAAAAAATATTACAGAAAATAAAGTAACATGTAAAATTTATATAAATTAAATTAAACTCAAATTTATCGAACAAAAAAGTATTACAAAAAATTAAATTAACATGTAAAATAACTAAATTGTATCTATTGAAATTTTACTGTATTAATTCTTAATAATGAAAGTTTGAATAGTTTACAATTTGGATAGGATTAAATTTTAGATGAATTGAAAAAGAAATCTATTAAAATTTGTATAGATTTAATTCAAACAATTTAAAATTGGAATCGATTAAAATTCGAGCTAATTGAGATATTTTAATAAATTAAAGTTTCAATCGATTGAGATTGAGTTTGATTAAAATCAGAATAATTTGAAATTTAGATCATTTAATGTTTAAATTTATTAAATTTATAATCGAACTATATTTTATATAATTTATGTTTCGGCAAATAAAAAGTAGGATTGATTGGAAGTTGGATTTTATAAAATTTTATGAAGATTAAAATTCAGATCGATTCAAATTCAAATTAGTTAAATATCGTATTCTAGAAAATTTAAATTGGTTGCAAAATTTATCGATTGAAATTTGAGAAAGGACAAATTAAAGTTTGGGTTGATAAAATTTATCCAAAATGAATGTATATTGAAAATTGTATAAATTAAATTTGGATCGATTGAATTTCGAATAAAATTAATTGGATCAATTGAATTCAAATGATAACTTGAAATTTGAATCGATTAAAAATTGTATCGATTTAGATTTAAATGGATTAAAATTAAAATAAATTGAACCCTTGATTATTTAATACTTATATCTATTAAATTTAGAATCTAACCATATTTCAGATAATTAAAATTTTGGTAAATAAAAATTAAGATTGATTAAAAGTTGGATCTTATCAAATTTTAATAGATTACAATTTTATAAAGATTTAAATTTCGATCGATTGAAATTGAACCAGTTAAAATTCGTTTAAAAAAATATTTGACAGATTGAGTTTTGAACAGATTAAAATATTAATAATAATAAAATTGGAATGTATTAAAATTTTAATAAATTGAAGTTTGGATAAAGTAGGTTAAATTTAGAATTGATTAAAACTTCTAATAATTCTATAAATTGAAATTTAGATGAGTAAACTCATCATTATTTAAAATTTGATAAAATCGAAACTTTGATGAATTTATAAAAAGGTAAAAAAGGTGAAAATATACCATAATTGATAGAAGTAGGGGAAATGAGTGAAAAAATTTAAAAAAGAAGATGAAAATAAGTAAAAAGTTCTGATCCTTGAAAATTTTTTCCTAAAGAATTGAAGAACGATTAAGAGAATCGATTTTATAAGTTTCTCAATAAGTATGGAAGTAGATATCAGATGAGTATAAAATATCCAAAGGTCTAGAAGGTTGTGAGAAAGTTCATGGAACTCTATAAGAGGAAAATTGTAGAGTACAATTTTCAAATTTACCAAAGTGTCTTCGAACATTAATAATTACAAATTAGTTGATAAAATATTTCTAAAAATCTTTCAGACAAAATAAATTGATGCAAGGAATAACAAATTTGTAGATCGAGAGGTGAAAAATTAATAATGAGTGACAAATTGAAACGGTGAAAATTTTGAAAAATAAAAAATAATCCCGTGTTCCCTGTTGTATATAATAACCTACATCCACTAATTTACAAAGAATTTAAATCCTGAAGAGCTTCTAAATATCTCCTTTCAAAAGCTAGTCATTCCATTTCAATACTCATCTCACAGATGACATTTATCAAATAACTCAAGTTAATCACTAAAAATGAATAAACTGTTGTAAAATGTTTACAAAAAATAGAAAAGAATTTATTATTTAACAAAGCGCTAGTTATTAAAGTAACAAACAAGTATGAATTTCACACAGTTATTGAAATTACTTATCATCGGTTTCATTGGAAAAATGAATACAGATCCTGAAAAGTTCATTCATTTCTCCAATGACTCACGATCGCAGCTTTGATCACAGGTTGCTACACAACGAGAGATGTAAAATGTCATCACTGTATAAAAAGCAATTGGAAAATTTACAAATTTCCTGTTTCATCCAGTAACATTAAAAAAAAAACCCCCCTCCAAAAGTTCCACTAAAAATTCTCTTTCACAAAAAAACGAAAGGGATTATTTATTATTCATATAAACTTCAATACAAGCCCTTCAGGATTTTTAAGTGTCCCTTTGTGTCGTAAACTTGATTCAAAATAAAAATGACTCCAAAAGTCGTAAAACATATGAAAAAATTGTCCGGTGGGAAAGGAATGATCATTAAAAGCTGATTCCTTAAAACCAGTTTTAGGTTTCCTCAACGAAGGTCTTATCTTTTCCTGAATTCTAATTAAATATCTATAGGACGAGAGTTCAACTGCAGTTAAGTATCAGAGTGGATATTTGCCAGCGCGGCAGTTAAATTTTGTTTTAATATTACCCATATATACAAAGCAGAAACTCTTTTCGCAATTGATACACATTCTATTTTTAATGTCATAGAGTGCGTTGCTCGTTGCTTAGAAAATTAGTTGACCAGTCCTGGCGTAAAGTTAGTCGAGTTCTACTACTTTCTCGCGATCGACAATGACGTATTGAAGTTATTTCACATGCCCATAACAGTAACGAGGCTATATAAGCAAACCTAACGAAGTACGCCCTAAAGCTGACATTCGTTATACCATAAACGACACTTCAATATTTTTCCATCAATAAAATTCACTTTCAAACCCTCAACAATATCTATATTAATTATTTATCACCTATTCACGCAACATCATGGGAAATGGATCATTTTTTAATTGGCCTCGAAAAAGGGATTATTTCTCCTTCGATGATACAATCGTAAACATTCTTTCAAGTTTGCTTAATAGGTCAAGGCGACAATTTTACGAAAGATATGAAAAATGAAACCGAAATTTATAATTAATTCTGATTTTATTACTTTCTAACTGTATAGCTGAAAAAAAAAATAACTTTGCTCCAGCAACGAATAATTTTTTTTTTTTGTTCGTATTTTAGAAATAATAGATGCCTTGAGAATAAAAACGAACGTTAAAGACAAACTTGTCCAGTAAATATCCCCAAATCGCCCCCAGAATTTGCAAAAATAACCATTTTCAATACAAAAATTGCAAAAATTCAAACAAAAACCCAGACCATTTATATAGATGCCTAAAGAATATCAAAAGACTCTGGAACCGATATCGCCCCCGAAACATTTTCAAATCACCCCCTGAATGTGCAAAAATTCCAATTTTAAATACAAAAAAAATCCCAAATTCAAACTAAAGCGAAGATCGAATTTTTTGTCACTCTGACTTAAAGTAATAGATGCCCAAAAAATGTCAAAAAAATTTTTTAACTGATATCGCCACCGGAACATCCCCAAATCACCCCCTAAATTTGCAAAAATACAAATTTTAAATCCAAAAAAATTCAAAAATTTAAACTAAAGCCGAAATAAAATTTGTTGTCTCTCTGACTTAAAGCAATAGATGCCCAAAAATTGTCAAAAATCTTTGAAACCGATTTCGCCCCCAGAGGATCCCCAAATCATCCCCTAAATTTGCAAAAATTCCCATTTTCAATACAAAAAAATGCCAAAATTCAAACTAAAACCCAGACCATATTTTTTATCGCTCTGAGTTGAAGCTATAGATGCTTAAAAAAAGTCTAAAAACTTTGGAACTGATATTGTCCCGGAACATCCCCAAATCTCCCCGAAATTTGCAAAAATTCCAATTTTAAATAAAAAAAAAAAAAAAGCGAAAATTCAAACTAAAGCCGAGATTAAATTTTTTGTCGCTCGGACTTGAAGTAATAGAAGTTCAAAGAATATTAAAAAACTTTATAACCGATATCGCCCCCGGAACATCCCCAAATCACCCCCCAAATTTCAAACTAAAGCCGAGATCAAATTTTTTGTCGCTCTGACTTAAAGTAATAGATGCCCAAAGAATGTCAAAAATCTTTGGAACCAATTTCTCCACTGGAGCATCCCCAAATCACCCCAGAAATTTGCAAAAATTCCAATTTTAAATCCAAAAAAATTCCAATTTTAATACATTCTTATTTTAGGGGTCGTTTATAAACTACGTCACTCTATTTTTAAGATTATTTTCACCCCCGACCCCAATAAATATTTTTTATTATCATTGAAGTAGGTAAATCACTAATGTAGATTGCAATCAAGATTTATTTTTTATAAGAATGTAATTTTTAAAAGAAACCTATATTTATTAAATAAAAAAAAATTGACTTTTTTTTAAAATAGACATGACTTACAAATTCCTGTTTACACATTTTCAAAAATATAAATAACGGTAATTAATTTATAAATTAGGGCGGTCTAAAAACGAAAGGTTGGAAATTTTATTATTTAATCGGAAAACACTGTTTCTTTTAAAAAAAACTTCAAAGAATAATGTAAAATTGTTTATTTAACCATTTTTTAATATTAACTATTTTTTATGGGTCTTCCAGGAACTCTCAAAAAAGAAAAAGTTTAAAAAAAGCGTTAAAAAACATTTCTTACTATTTTTTTGACAATTTTTTGCACTATTTTCATTAAATAGCATAAATACAGACTTAAAAATTGTTTCATGTAATTGGTCATTTATTTAAACAAATTATTATTGTTTATTTACAACTATATATTAAATTAAGCTACAGAGTTGTAACTTTTTCTTAATTTTGCAACTTTTTAAGTTAAATGATCCCAATTACTAACAACAAAATGAAAACAACAATATTACCAATTGGTTAAACAAATTATTATTGTATAATTTTAACTATTTATCAAATTAAGCTACAGAGTTGTAACTTTTTCTACATTTTGCAACTTTCCAAGCTAAATGATATAAATTACTATCAACAAAAACTAAAAATAACAATTCTACCAATTGTTTAAATAAAGTATTAATTTTTAATTTCATTTTTTTATCAATGTTTAAACAAATTATTATTGTACAATTTCAACATTTTACCGAATTAACTATTTAACAACTTTTTCTTAGTTTTGCAAGTTTCCAAGCTAAATGATATTACATATTAATTACTAACAAAAAACTAATAATAACAATTCTACGAATTATTTAAACAAATTATTAGAGTTTAATTTCAACTTTTTATCAAATTAAGCTACAGAGTTTTTATCAAACCTCAACTTTTTTTTCAAACTATTCAACTTTTTATCAAACTAAGCTACAGAGTTGCAACATTTTCTCAATTTTGCATGCTTTTTTATTTGGAGAGGTAAGATTGATTGTTAGACGTAATAATCGAGTGTAAACTTTCAACAAAAGTTATCAGAAGTAATGATTGTATAATAAACAAATTTTATTAGAAATAATTATGCAAAAATAAAAACTTGTATTAAAAATGTTGATAATAAATTTTTGGAAATTTTAACTCGATAATTACGTCTTATACAGTCAGTCTTACCTCTCCAAAAATAAAAACATATTTAATTGTGAAAAATTTGCAACTCTGTAGGTTGATTTGATGAAAAATTGTAAACAAAATAAATATCTTGTTTAAACAATTTGTAGAATTGTTATTTTTAGTTTGTTGTTGGTACTTGGTATCTTTTAGCATGAAAGTTGCCAAATTGAGAAAAAATTACAACTCTATAGCTTAATTTGATAGATGGTTGTAAATAAACAATAATTATTTATTTAAACAAATTAGCAATTACATGAAACAATTGTTAAAAATGATACTCATTGAATAGGTGCAAAAAATTGACAAAAAATAGTAAGAAATATTTTTTAACGCTTTTTTCCATTTCTTATTATTTTTACAAATATGAATTTCTTAAGATTGGGAGATCTCCAATTACAAGATCGGTCATTAAGATTTTTGTCATTCTTTAGACATCTATTGCTTTACGTTGTAAAGCCATAAAAAATTTGTTCCTGTCTTTAGTTTGGTTTTTGGTATTTTTTTGTCCTAAAAATGGAATTTTCGCAATTTTTGGGGATTCTCTTGGGGAGAAATCGTTCCCGAAGTTTTTTAAAAATTCTTTAATATATCTATAGCTTTAAGTCAGAGAGATAAATAATTTGGTCTCGGCTTTAGTTTGAATTTTTGTATTGAAAATTGAAATTTTTGCAAATCCGAATTCAAAAAAAAAAACTTTTTTTTAAAAGTTTTTTTATTTAATCACCGTTGCCTTTTAAATTCTCTGTAGTTGACTTTAAATCGTCGATCAAAAATGTCAACCGATTTAAAATTTTATAAAATTGACAAAATTTTTAATTTTTGACATGTTAAAAACAATTTATATGTTTTAGCTTATAATGGTAAAATTGTGTTTTTTATTTATTTTTATTGTGAATTTTAATAGTGTTAACTAGTGTATTGAAATGTGTTCTTAATAAAATTTTTTAGCCTGATGAGGTTGGAGAAACAAGTCCAACGAAACGTTGCAACATTTGACGAATAAAAAAGAAGTGTTTTTTATTCTTTCACCTTCCTAAGATCATTTACTTTGCTTCAATTAAAAAACTTTTTTTTTCGTTCGTTGTCGGAGCAACGTTGTTAACTTCAGTTAAGTTTCTAACTTTGAGCTATTGAGAACTTGAAAGAGCCTTAAATTGTTTTCAATTCTAATCTAAAAAAAGAAAAGTTTAGAACTTGATACCCTTTAAGTTCTGGGAGTTTCAAGAGTTGAGAAAAATTGATGAATAAATGGCTGCTTGGATCGATAATTGCTGATGAAGGTGTCGATACAAATGGGAGGAAGAAGGCAACATAAAAAAAGTTGAGGTTGGCGCCTATGATTGTTTGATCCACCTTTCTCTCTTTTTTCTCTTTCTCCCGTTCAACAACAATCTGGCATCGAGATTTCATTGTCCGATTAAACTTCCGATTCGCATTCGTACTTGTACACGCAATTCTACTTTGCCTCAGGATTTATTTTATTTGAATCCTTTAGTCGACACTTTTCAAGTTCAGGATACTGGAAAACAAAGATATTTATATTAGATAAAAAATTAATGCTTGTAACGAATGAATAATTGCTCTGCAGTGGCAATATTTATTCGCTTATCTAAAAAAATCTTAAAAAATGAGGTATTATTTTATCAATTAAAACTCTCGGTTTAATTTAATTTATATAAAGGCGAATATTATTTAGAAAAGTATAAATAATTAGTTTCTCCGATTGGACATACTTTTCGAAATCGCAGCTTTGTTGATTTTTTTTATTTTTTGATTTTCTAAGCATAATTTCTAAATCAGTGTAAAATCTAGAATATTGCATTGTTTAATGCGTGTAAACAAATCTAGGAATTGAAAAGTATGCGAGACCAGTGTACAAGTTAAGATATATGGAAAGTTGCGTAAAATATAAAATAGCGTAACGCTTACGTGCTGTGTTTTTCATGGTTATAAATTTTTCCACCTATGTAAACACAACATCCCTCATTACAGTGATTATTCTTCATTACTCCCACTGGAATTATTATCATATAATACATCGACACGTTTTCTCAAGAAAGCTCGTTGATCCCCGATGAAAATTACACATATCTTGCCTTCCTTATAAGCAGTCAAGAACATTTTTTTCTTCACGCATTCTTACAATTTTTCCATTTTTATCTGCTCACAAAAATACGAGTAATTGATGATTATCTGGTCGTCCCGGTTTTCAAGGTTTTAGAAATCTGAAAATAAAAAATCTGGATAAATCTCTGAAACTTTTAACCGTGTTTATAAAATAATTATGCAATATAGTGACAAAATTTGGTAAAAACAATTGTTATTACATGTATTATGATTCATTTTAAAGTTATTGAAAAAAAACTGTTTGCAACAGCTTTACAGAAAGTGGGGTTATGTTAGGACTGCGCAACGAACTCGGTAAATTGAATAAAGCTTTTAAAAATAATAAAACATTCACGTAAAGTTAGAGAATTATTTTCTTGAGCCGTATTCACAATTACGCTTTTAAAATTTTCAATAAACACAAGAAGATTTTTGTCAAAATGTCGGAATCGTAACGGTCAGACGATATTTTAAATCGATACGACTAATCGAATGATTTTAAAATTTTTGTTAAGTTGATAAGTTCACTTTCTTAAAAGTTTTTATTTGAACCCTAATTAAAATAAAGATTTCAAACTAATTGAAGATGAGTAAGTTTTTAAAACCTAATCAAGATAATTTATAATTTTAATTTTTTTACTCGAAAAAATTACCAAAACTTTCAAATCCCTAAAAAATATAGTTTATTATAATTTTTTTATCTTAAAAAAAATTAACTTCAGGTGTTTTCTGAGAAACGGCATTTGCGTTTAAATTTCTCGAAATAACAAAAAACGGATTTATTAACTTTTGAGAACTTATTACTGTCCAGTTATTCTTTAAATTAAAAACAAAAAATAAAATTAGGCCTCGTAAATATTATTTTAGCTTTATTCTTTTGTTCGATTATAATTATCATTATTATTTATTGTTTTTCGTTTCATTTTATTTTTTATTGTATTATTTATTGCCTACATTATTAATATTCACGTAAAAATGTTGAATTTATTTTTGAATAGTTAATTGAATAAATTAAAATTAGTTTTTTAGTAACCGGTATTTCTACTATTTACACAAAAAATTGCTGAGAAAGATCAAGTTTTACGAAACGTGTTAGAAAATGAATTGTAACATTTTATTTCCAATAAATTATACTGCAAGTACTTGATTGGAAAACTAAATTTATAATTTATAATATAATTTATTGCTAAAATTAATAGGATTCTGCAGAAGATTTTAATTAACAAAGGCGAGCACAAAGTTTTTTCTCTCTTTTTTTGGAAAAAAGTCCTCAAAAATATCAATAATAAGGTTTGTTTCATAACCTAATATTACATCCGGATTCTGGATGATTTTAAAAATTATTTCTCCAAAAAATAAACAAAAAAAAATAAAGAAAGGAAATAATAAAGGTAATTCTGAAAATAATTTTGGAAACCATTTTATTGGTCAGTTTAAGAATTAATTTTCGGAACCAAGTATAACCTAGAAATAAAAATATAAAAACAAAAAATAATGAGAACATAAATAATTCCTATTTCCAAATAATTCAGGCCCGGATTTACCAAACATGGGGCCATAGGCAGACGCTGGTGGGGGCCCATGCAAGGAATGGATTTTTCCAAAATTTTCTCGAAGTCAAAAAAGCAGCTTCACAACTTGTCCTTTTTTTAATAAGCGGGCTTTTCGAATTTCTTAAAACTTAAAATTATTTTTTAAAAAATATTTTTCAGATTTTTAAATGCCTAAACAAAATTTTTGAAAGTACTTTTTGTGGAAAATATTTTAGCTGGTGGGGGCCCTTTTTGGTGGGGGCCCCTAGGCAGTTGCCTAGTTTGCCTACATATAAATCCGGCCCTGAAATAATTGTAAATAACTTTTGAAACCCTAGGTTTGTTGCTCAATTGATTTTTTGAGCAATTTAATTTATCATTCAGTGAATAAAATAACAATTAAGACTGATCAAATGTGTGAACAAAAATGCTCTCACCTGTTTTCAATGTTGACGTTTCTCGCTCTTAAAAGACAAAATAAATTATTTAATGTTGATTTATTAGAAATAATAGAGTGGCACAAGTGGTGGAATGTCGAAAATAATTTCGAAAATTTATTTTGCCTTTTAAGAGCGAGAAACGTCAACATTGAAATCAGGTGAGAGCATTTTTGTTCACACGTTTTATTAACCTTAAACATTTACTCAAATTTTATAGTTCGTTTTGTTTTTTTGTTTTAGTTATCTGCTACCAAAAATGGCCAAACTTCAGCAACAAAATGGTGTGGTACCGGGAGGAGGAGGCACGGGGGTCGATGACTTTTCTGATGACGACAGCACACCCTTAACTCAAGATTACGCTGGAAGGTATTTCTGAAATGAATTATAATATTATTCTTAAACCAGTGTAAAAACTACAACAGGCTTCACAGTGACAATGATGAATATTTTAGGGGAAATAGGGGACAGAATATACGAAAATAGGGAACTTTTAGGGTATCTACACTGAAAAAAAAGATAAAGTAACTTCTACTATTTAAAAGTAAAACCTAAACTGACCAAAATTTCTGCGCATATCTGGCAATTTTTACAATTTCCGAAGTAAGTTTTAATTATTTTACTAAAAGTTACTTCAGAAATAGTAAAATTTACTCCGGAAATAGTAAAAACTGCTTGACCTGCGCAGAAATTCCAGTCAGTTTAGGTTTTACTTTTAAATAGTAAAAGTTACTTAATATAAGAATTCCGTTTTCTCAGTGTACTTTAAAAATTTTATGAATAAAAATAAATTAATTATATACAGTAGAACCTCGATTTTATTTGGGTAGAACAAAATTACAAAGTTGTAGGATAAAAAAAATATAATTACAGAATTTTCAAATTAATAAAAAAAGAAGAAGGAAAATAACTACAAATTGTGGAAAGTAATTTAAAACTGATAAACAATAATACAAAATTATAGAAAATGAATGCAGAACTTCAGAAATAGTTAAAATAAGATAAGAATAATGGTAAATTAAAAAAAAAATTGAAAATTTAGGTAATTAATTAAAAAATAATTAACATAATTAAAAATTGAAAAAAAAGCAATGAAAAAAGATTTTAAAACTAATCAAAATTAAAAGAAAGAGTTCAGATTTGAGATAAATATAATAATTGATGATTTAATAAATCAATTTAAAACATTAAAAATTGTTTCTGTAATTGCAAAATTATTAAAACAACTAAAAATTCAGAAAATGATTGAAAATTGAAAAAATTAATTTAAAAATTATGAGAATAATTGAAAAAAATTCAAAATTAATGAAAACAATCGAGAGTTGAGAAAAATAATTGAAAATTTAAGAAATTAATTAAATAATGATAAAAGTAATTTAAAATCGAAGAAATCAATGAGAAGGTTATAAAACAAATTAAACATTGAAAACTAAGAATTTGAAATTTATGATTAATGAACGAAGATTATAAATAAATCAAACTGAAAATAATGTTAAAAATTAAAAATTGAAGAAAAAAATTGCAAAATTATAGAAATAATTGAAAATTGAAGACAAAAATTAAAAATTATAAGAAAATATTTGAAAATTAAAGAAAATAACCGAGATTTGAGAAGAATAATTTTGAAAAATTACAGAATATATTTCAAATTAAAAGAAATAATTGAAAAATAGCAAAAATAATGATAAATTTTTTAAAATAATTGAAAATTTAGGAAATTAATTACAAAACACCGAAAGTAATTGTAAATTTGAAAAAAATAGTTAAAAAATTCTAAAATTTATTAACAATTTTTTTAATCAATTGAAATTTGAAATAAATAATTAAAGGTTTAGTAAATCAGTTAAAAAATAATTGAAACATTTATAATTTTGAGAAAAAAACTGCAAAATTATAGAAATAATTGAAAATTGAAGACAGTAATTTAAAATCTAGAAAATATTTCAGAATTGAAGAAAACAATCGAGAATTGAGAAGAATAATTGAAAAATGGCAAAAATAATGATAAATTTTTTAAAATAATTAAAATTTGACATAAATAATTGAAAATTCAGGAAATTAATTACAAAATACCGAAAGTAATTGAAAATTTCAAAAAAATAATTTAAAATTCTAAAATGGACCTATTAACAATTTTTTTAATTAATTGAAATAATAATTAAAGGTTTAGTAAATCAATTAAAAAATAATTGAAAAATTCATAATTTGGAGAAAAAATTTGAAAAAATTAAAGAAATCAATTTAAAAATGATGGAAATATTTTAAAAATAATACAAATGACTGAAATTTGAGATAAATAAATAAAAAATGTAGAAAGTGTATGAAAAAATACTTTTCAAAACTAAAAATTGGAGAAAATATTTTCAAACTTATAGAAATAATTGAAAGTTTAAGAAAATAAATAAAATTTATGAAAAATAAGTGATAATTTTACAAAACTTTGCTAAAATTTAATAAAATAACTGAAAAATGATAAACAAAATGAAAAAATAATAAAAAAAATTAGAATGTAAAAAAATAATTGCAAGTTTTGGAAATTAATTGAAAAATAATAAAAATATTTAATAAATTGAAAAAAATATTTTAATTTGAATAAAATATTTGAAATTTGATGAAAATAATTGACAGTTTGTGAAATTAGTCAAATAATAATACAAATAAGTATGAATGGTAGGAAAAAATTAAGAAATAATGATAAACATAATTGTAAATTGAAGAAAAGAATTGGAATCTGAGATGAAGGATTGAAGATTCAGAAAATTCATTGAAAAATAATTTTATAAATGACAAATTGGAGAAAATAATTTAAAAATGATAGAAATAATAATTGAAGATTGAAAAAATAATAAAAATTCAGAAAAGATTCAAAATAATTGAAAATTGACTTTAAATATACTTTTGTGAAAAAAAGGGGGTTTTAGGGTAAAGTTTTCTAAATAGGGGACTTTTAGGGACCAATCGCAAAATAGGGGACATTTAGGGGAAATAGGGGACGGTTTGTGAAGTCTGCTAAAATCTATAATTATAGATTGTATAGTATAAATAAGTATACAAATTTGAATATATATTATTATATTTTTTATATAATTATATTAATAAATTTAATTTTAATTTTTGAATAAATAATCAAATAAATAGGTTAAAAAATTTAACAGCAACGAAAATTTCCTGAAAATTTATTAAAGATTTATTTGCAAACTTTGGAATATTTAATTGCAAAGTTTAGTGAGAATTGTGTAAAGATTTAAATCTCTGGATTGAATAAATGTTTGGCGTAAAACTGAAACTTTAAAATTAAATATGTTGAATATTTAATTTAAATGTTCAATCAACTTTTGTGACAAAAATTTCACTCGTAGAAAAAATAAGGTTGGATAAAATTGTGAGTTTAATATCAACAAAAATGATAGAAAAAAAAAGTTGAGAATCGAGACAAAGTTTATAAATTTTTAATAGAAAGTTGAGCAAGTTTGAAAGAAATTTGTTATATGAAGAAGAATTTGTAATAGCGCAGTTTCATCATTATAGATTTGAAAAGTCTATAGTGAATAAAGATATACTAAATATTTCAAAACGAGTGTAAATCTTATGATAATCAATGAAGACAGAATTGTAAGTTGAAATCAGCAGCAAACTTGAATTCTGTCTTCAGATCTGAAGTAATTAGATAAAAATGCTGTCAGCAATTGATCATTCAAACACAGAACGCAACAAGTGAAAATTCCCACAGTAAACACGACAGATATAATGTTTGCTGGTGATAGTTGAGTCATTTTATATCCTTCAAATATAAAAAGAAAGGTACTATACGTTTTTAGATTTTAGTCTTGATTAAAAGATGCTAAATGATAAAATATCATGAATCTATTTTACGCAATGATTTTGCATACCGTATCGAAGTAATAGAATTTATTGTCTCGAGTTATCACAACTTATTTATAGATTTGAAAATATTTCAAGGAAATCGCTTACTTTCTTAGCTCCTGATAAACCAACATCCTCCTCGAATTATTCAACTCCTTTCAATTATTTCAAAATTAGAGAATTTTTTTTCTCGGGTTTTTAAATAATCTTTTTTTTTCGTATTTTTTAATTTTCCAGAGCTGCCAGAGTTTTAGTTTTTTTAAAATTAGTTTGTTTATATTCCAATTACATCGTGGATTTTTTAATTACAGTCTACAAATATTTAATTTCGACAGCTCTTTCAAATTATTTTTCTTAATTTTTAAAGTACTTTTGTCAAATTTAAAGTATGTTTGCAATTTGAATTTTATTTTTCCAAATATCAATTATATTCTTCAGTCATTACATTATTGTCATGAATATTTAAATTTTACAACAGCTTTCATTTATTTGTCATTATTCAATTTTTTTTTTAAAATATTTTAATTATGTTCTTCAATATTTAAATATCCAAATATCAATTATTTTCTTCATTTATTAAATGAATTTATTATTGTCATAAATATTTAAATTTACTACACTAGTTTTCATTTATTTTTGTCATTTTTCAATTATTTTCTTAAAAATATTTCAATTATGTTCTTCAATATTTAAATTATGGTCAGGAATATTTAAAATTTTGCTACACAAGTTTTAATTTACTTTTGTTATTTTTCAAATATTTTCTTCAAATTTTAATTACGTTTGTCATTATTCAAATATTTTTGTCATTTTCAAATTATTTTTTTCATATTGTTATTATTTTTGCAATTTTAGAATTATTTTCTACAAATTTTAATTATTTTCTTCAAATTTCAATCATTTTCTTCATTCTTTTTATTATTGTCATGAATTTATTAATTTTTTACACCTTTTTCAATTATTTTCTGCAAACTTTAATTACTTTCTTTATATCTCTCTAAATCTGAATTAGTTAAAAATAACTAATTTGATAGCAAAAACTAATTCAAACTAATTTTTGAAGTTTAAAAAACTAAACTAATTCAAATTAAATGAACATTTACATTTAGTAAAAAGTAACTAATTATTAGTCAAATTTATTTTTGGTTATGTCAAAATAACTATAATATTTTAGTAAAATTCTGTTTACTAATTCAATGAGTCAAAATTTAACTATTTTTTAGTTAAGTTTTTATTAACAATTAGTTTTTTTTTACTAATAATTAGTTATTTTTAAGTAATTGCTGAAATAAAAACTCAGCCACGATTTTATTAATTATTAGTTATTTTTAACTAATTCAAATTTAGAGAGATATACATTTTTTTCCATTTTTGAATCATTCTCTTCAAATTTCAATTATTTTCTTAAAAATTCAATGAATCTCTTCAACTTTCAATTACTTTCCTCTAACATCTAATATTCTTTTCAATTGTTCAATTATTGTATATAAATTTTTAATTTTTACACCAACTTTCATTTATTTATGTCATTATTCAATTAGTTTCTTAACATTTCAATTGTTTAATCTATTTTTCAAATATTTTTTATTAAAATTTTTAATTTTTTACACCATTATCAAATATTTTTGTCATTTTTCAAATATTTTTTTAAAATTTCAATTATGTTTTTCAATCTTTAAACTATTGCCGGGGCTATTTAAAATTTTGCTACACAAGTTTCAATTTACTTTTGCTATTTTTCAATTATTTTCTTCAAATTTCTTACCTTTGCCATTATTCAAGTATTTTTGTCATTATCAAATTATTTTCTTCAATTATTTTTATTATTTTTGCAATTTTAGAATTATTTTCTATAAATTTTAATCATTTTCTTCATTCTTTTTATTAATGTCATGAATGTATTAATTTTTTTACACCTTTTTCAATTATTTTCTTCAAACTATAATTACTTTCTTCACATTTATAATTTTTTTGACATTTATGAATTACTCTCTTCAAATTTCAATTATTTTCTTTAAACTTCAATGAATCTCTTCAACTTTCAATATTATTTTCCTCAAACTTCTAATATTCTTTTAAATTGTTTAATTATTGTCTATAAAATTTTAATTTTCAGACCAGCTTTCATTTATTTATGACATTATTCAATTATTTTTTAAAATTTCTATTATGTTTTTCAATATTTAAATATTCAAATATCAATTATTTTCTCTAGTCATTAAATTATTGTTATGAATATTTATATTTATTACACAAGTTTTCAATTATTTTGGTCATTTTTCAATTATTTTTTTTAAAATTTCGATTATATTCTTCAATTTTTAAATTATTGTCAGGAATATTTAAATTTTCTACACAAATTTCAGTTTATTTTTGTTATTTTTCAATTATTTTCTTCAAATTTCAATTACGTTTATCATTATTCAAGTATATTTGTCATATTCAAATGAGTTTCTTAATATTTTTATTATTTTTGCAGTTTTAGAATTATTTTCTACAAAATTAAAATATTTTCTTTAAATTTCAATAATTTTCTTCATTCTTTTTGTTATTGTTATCAATTTATTAATTTTTTACACTTTTTCAATTATTTTCTTCCAATTTTAATTACTTTCTTTATACATAATTTTTTTTGTCATTTTTGAATTATTCTCTTCAAATTTCAAATTTTTTCTTTAAACTTCACTCTTCTCTTTTTCTTCTTCTTCAAATATTATTTTGCTCAAACTACTAATATTCTTTTGAATTGTTCAATTATTGTTTATAAATTTTTAATTTTTTTTGTCAATTTTCAAATATTTTGGAAATTTTTGAATAATTTTCTTTAATCTTTTTGTTATTGTCATGAATTTATTAATTTTTACACCAGTTTCCAATTATTTGTGTAATTATTTAATTAGTTTCTTCACATTTAAATTATATTGTTAATTTTTCAATTATTTTATACGATTTCTTATTTCTTACTCCATTTTTGAATTATAATTCTCATTTTTCATTAATTTTTTTAAAAATTTTACCTTTTCTTAATATTTTGCTTCCTCATAGAGAAAGCTTTGTGATCGTAAATATTTTCGATTTTCCAAAAATAGTTTAAATCGACTCATTTTCATCTAAAAAGCGTAAATTTCCATTTCTAAGAAATGTCCATATATGCGTGTATGTGTGTGTTTATAACTTTTTTTGTCGCCAGGATATCTCGAGAACACTTTAAGGGATTTCAATAAAATTTGGATGACTTATTCATCTTATAAATATCTAAATTTGGACACAGGGATTTTTGAAAATACCCAATAAAATTTTTTTGAGCACCTTTTTTCTTCAAAAAATATCGTTTTTTGACTAAATGTTTTTCCATGCTAAAAATACAAATTAATGAATACAAAAATCATATTCCTTATCTCAAAACGAATCGTTTGACTTATATAAAGTTTTTAATTGATCAAAATTAGTGAAATAATTCATTTTTTCATTTTCTTTACATTTAAAATACTTTTTTTTTTAATAAATTCTCCAATTAATTTTTATATATTATTAATGTATTGCTTTCTCTATGAGGTAACAAATTATTTTGTTTACTTGGAAACGAAATATCCATGAAATGGATATAATTTTCACCTAATCTCAATTTTGCAACTATTGTCTAAAAAGTTTAATTTTCACATCATTTTTTAAAATTATTTATATGCGATTCCAAGTAAAATTTACGTTATTTTCGGCAGGTTAACGGCGAAAAATAAAACTTTACAAATTTATGTTTTACATAAATATTTAGGTCAAAATATTAAATAGTTTACGAGAATTAAAATTTCGAAAAAAAATTTGATATAGAATATCTTCCGTTCTATTAGTTCCGTTCTATTATCTTCTATTCTATTAATTTATTTTTTTTAAATGCTCAGGAAAATATAAGGAATATTTCTATTTTAGAACAGTTTGTTATAATTTTTATATTATAAAAGTTATTAAATAAAAATTATATAACTTTTAAGCAGCAAGACAAAACTTAATGACCCAAATGCTAAAACGAACTTACCTGTGTTCTTTTCAAGATTCCAAAAGAAATGAACTTCACAGTTACTTTCTTGATATTTAATTTTAATAAAATTATTTTTCGTCCGCGAATTGATCGTAAATTGTTTCTTTAATTTTAATAAATTATAAATGTAAACATTGGAGAATTCTGTTTGTAAACAAATCATAAAACATCAGCCCTGATTTTTGTATCTTTAATTTTCATATTTTTCCATTTTCCAACTCTTAGTCGTTGTTTCATTTAATTTTGGTATTTTTCAATTTTGCAGTCAACGTACAGTAGTGGAGACAAAAGCATGGGACGTCTTCAGAGATCCACCTCCAAAAATCGACTCAGGATCGATGACAAATCAAAGATGTGCCGAAGTAACAGTTCAAATTACGAAAGTAATTGTTTATTTACTAGTCTTCGTCATAGTTTTAGGCTGCGGGGTCATCGCCAAGGGAACCATACTCTTCATGACTTCACAGCTGAAAGCTGGTCGGGAAATAGCCTATTGCAATAAACAATTTGGTAAGAAATTCATGCAATTATCGGTTAAGTGGTATAGATCGATTCTTAGATTAGTCAAGATCTCTCTGCTAGGTATGAACACTTCAATTTACTTTTTGCCCTAAAAAACAAATCATGAGATAAGTCTAGACATTTAGATTCCTGGATATGGAAAAGAAGAAAATTCTCACAATTTTACAAACTATTTTCAGTACAAACTACAAATAACAATTAGAATATTACAATATCTACTGCTTTTAATGAAAGAGATAATTTCTAATGTTTGAAATCTGTTTCTAGAAACGTATTTTTTTGTTTAATATACTCTATTATTTTTATATTCACTTTATCTCGGATTATTTAATAATTGATTAATTAACAATCGTGAATTATGATATTGACATGATTTTATCCAAAATTTGATGATTTAAATTATTAAAAATATTTTTTGTTTTAGTTATTAAAAAGATATGCACTGCGAAAAAAGAAAATTATTATTTTTGTCTAGAAATTAGTCTCATTTTGGTTTAAAAATAAAACAAGAATAATAAATATCCCGATTGAGCGGAATAATTTAATTAATTTATGTTTTTTTTGAGAATTTATAAGTCTTTATCGCTTTTTAGATTACGAGGATTTTTTTTATCCAGTATTTTTCAGTATTTATCTTTATTATTTACAATCCAATTGTTAAAAAATGGAATTTAATCCATTTATTAAACACTATTTCTAGGAAATGGTCATCTTTTTACAAATTTCTTTCTAAGGAAATTAAAAAACAAATCATTTTTAGAGATTTTATATAAAAATTGATATTGAATCGATATATAAACTAGCACATATTTTTAGCACATTATTTTAGAATTTAACAAATTTACTGATTAATTTTACTAAAAACAGATATTAGCTTTCAATACAAGAAGATAATTAGTTGAGCTTGGAAATTGAGTTTTTTTAAAAACAAAAAAAATTTTGCTGGAAAAAGAATAATTTATTAATAAATATTTGTATAATTTAAAAATTCAGGCTGATTAGAAAATTGGATTTTTATTTTAAAATTTACAAGTAGGTACTTATCGCTTTTTAGATTACGTAGATTTTTCTTGTTAAGTATTTTTCTCAATAATATTTATCTAAATTATTTACAATCCAATTTTTAAAAAAGGAAATTTAATCCTTATCGACTTCTAAAAGATAATGTCTAAGAAATATTACTATTTTTAAGAAATTTTCTCTCAAAAAAAGAATAATAAAATATCTTTAGAGTTTTTTGATTAAAAATTATATAAAAAATAAATTTAATTAATATATAAAAGTTGAAATCAAAGCTAGTGCTTTTTTCAAATGTAATTTTTCAATTTTTCACACTTTTTTGATTATTTTAAGAAACTTGGGTTTAAAATAAAAAAAATTATTAATTATAATTTTTAAAATTAATTGTTTACTAAAGGAAAATATTTTCTTTTTTCACACTGTTTTCGTTTAACTTTCAAACAAATTAGTTTAAGAAAAAAAATTCCAAATTATATGGATTTTGATCCAAAAACTGATGTTAGAAAAAATTTTTAACATGGACATTTTTTTTTAAATTCAGTTAAAATTTATAAATTAATTTTATAAAGATACTTGCCTGAAAGAGACGTAAAAAAATTATTATTTTGATCTAGAAATAAAATTTTGTCTTTGATTGAAAAAAAATTGATTCCGAGAAATCTCGGCTGACCAAAACATTCCATTTCCACTTAAAAATGCATTCTTAATTCTTTTTTGATTAGGAAGATTTTTACCCTCAAGAAGTTGTTTATAATTCAGTATTTTCTAAATCGTTGTTAAATTGATTAATTATTTAGAATTTAGTTAATTTGCCAATTTACTGATAACATTAATTAAATAAATAATTTTTCATTTCAGACCGGGAAAAGCAATTTATAGTTACATTACCCGAAGAGGAGAGGATAGCATGGATTTGGTGTATCATCATAGCTTTTTCTCTCCCCGAATTTGGGACTTTATTTCGTAGTATTCGAATGTGTATATTTAAATCTTGGAAGAAGCCGATTTCTTCTCACTTTTTTCTTGTCTTCTTGATGGAGACGCTACATGTTATAGGTTTAGCTCTCATGTTTTTAGCAATTCTTCCCGAATTAGACGTCATAAAAGGAGCGATGCTTACGAATTGCGTTTGTTTCATCCCTGGACTCCTTGGTAAGTATTTCTATAAAATATAAATTTATTTACTTTTTGTTTTTGTTACTATACATTAAGAATAATTTTATAATAAATAAAAGAATAAAATTGACCAAGCAGGGACAAAAAAATCTTTTTTTTTCTTGTCTAAATAGGGTAAAAGCGAAGATAGTCGGACACTTAAGGATTCAATCTTAAATAATGATATTATAGATATTATAAAATTAAATTTTATAAAGAATATATTTTTATTTATTTTAATTTTACTAATTTTAATTTATGGGTTATATTATGAATGATTCGAAGGATCATTAAATTGGTTAAAATAAATTTATTGAATAATAGTTAAAATTTTAATAACATTTAAATTGCATTTAAAAATTATTTTGTAAAATTTATTTTTGAATAAATCTAATATTAGAATTTAATTTCGACTTAAATTTAAGATTCAATTTAATGTATTCAAATTTACAATTAGAAATAATTAGATAAATTAAACTTCTAATTTAATTTGAAATGAATAAAATCATTTTTATTTCTTTAATATAAAATAGTTTAAAAATAAAACATAATATTGAAGATATTAAAATGAAAAATTTATTTTATAAAAAAAGTTTGTTAAATTTAAATAAAATTACTATATCATATTAAAAGTATTAATTAAATTTAATATTTTTATTTAATAAATTCTAAAATAATTAATTGAAACCAAAAGGAGGTAAATTATTGTTAATAATTATAATGATATCAATATTTAAAAAGTCCAATTATTTCGAAAATTAAAGAGCTCGAATTATAATAATATGGATATCTTATTATTTTATTAATTTATTAATAACTTTATAATTAATTTTATTTATTTATTTTATTATCTCAATCAATGTACGCAAATAGAATCTCTAGTGTCATTCTTATTAGTAATGATTTGAATTTCAATGTTAATAGTAAGAATTATATTATATATTGTTTCACTGTTTCAAAATGTTCTCAAATTTTAAATTTATAACAATTTTAAATTCTTCAAATTTCTGTTAATTTGAAGTTACATTGATTTAAAGTTTAATTAATCCACGGTTCAAATATACAAAATTTGAAGTGATTTAAAAATTTCTGAAATTTTTTATAATTCTTTTCTCTTATGATTTCAATTACTTAAAACTATTTTTATCATTTTTCAATTACTTTCTGCAATTTTTAATTACTTTAATTGTTTCTCACTTTTCCCCCTAAATCTTAAATCTACCTTCCGCAAATTTCAAATATTTTTTTAAATTTTTTCAATCATTTTTTCAATTTTAATTTTTTTTTTCGACAATAAAACAATTCAATTATTTATTGATAAATTTCATATTATTTATCGGAAAAAGGAACTTAATTTTTTTAATTCACAATTATTATTTTCATTTTGCAATTATTATCTTCAATTTTTAATCATTTTCATTATTTCTGAATTAACATCCTGAACTGTCAAATATATATCTCAATTTTCAATTATTTTGTTTAATATTCATTTCTTTTTATGATTATGAAATTATTTTCTCCATCTTTTAATTATTTTTCAAATAATTTCCTAAATTTTCAGTTATTATCTTACATTTAGATTATTGTCTTCAATTTCAACTTTTAAACGATATTTTAATTATTTTCTTTTGCTTTTCTATTATTCTCTCTAATTTTTAATTAGTTTCATTCTTTTTACATAATTTTTAAGAATTTCAATTATTTAAAAAATTTTAATTACCTACTTTCATCATATTTATTTCAATTATTTGTATCAATTTTAAATTATTTTTATCATTTTTTAATTATTTCCCTAAATTCTTAATTATTATTCTCATTTTGTGAATATATTTTTTTTTAAGATTTTGAAGTATTTTCCTCACATTTTAATTACTTTCTTCAATTTTGATTAATTTTCATTTTTTTCAATATTTTTCAAAAATTTTATTAATTATCTTAAATTTAAATTATTTTCATCTTTCTTCAATTCTTTTCTTAAATTTTTAATTATTCTTATTTTTTTCAATATATTTTTTATATTTTCAAGTATTTTTCTCAATTTTAAATTATTTTTTTATTTAAAAAAAAATTAAGCAATTTCTTCCATTATTTATTTAAAACTTCATTTATTTTTTTCAACTTATTATTGTTCTTATCATATTTCAATTATTGTTTTCAATTTTAAATTATTTTTATCATTTCTCAATTATTTTCCTAAATTCTTAATTATTATTCTAATTTTGTAAAAGTATTTTTTAAGATTTTTTAAGTATTTTTCTCAAATTTCAATTATTTTCTTCAATTTTGATTAATTTTCATTTTTTTCAATATTTTCAAAAATTTTTATTAATTATCTTAAATTTAAATTATTTTTATCTTTCTTCAATTCTTTTCTTCAGTTTTTAATTATTCTCATTTTATTCAATAAATTTCTTAGATTTTCAAGTATTTTTCTCAATTTTCAATTATTTTCTTTATTTAAAAAAAATTCAGCAATTTCTTTCATTATTTATTTAAAATTTTATTTATTTTTTTCAACTTATAATTGTTTTTATCAGATTTCAATTATTTTCTTTAAGTTTCAAATTTTCAAATCATTTTACAATTATTTCCCTCAATTTTTAATTATTATTCCCATTTTGTGAATTTATTTTTTTTAAGATTTTAAAGTATTTTTCTCAAATTTCAATTATTTTCGTTAATTTTTTTTTTAATTTTCATTTGTTTCTATAATTTCCAAAAATTTGATTAATTATCTTAAATTTAAATTATTTTCATCTTTCTTCCATTCTTTTCTTCAATTTTTAATTATTCTAATTTTTTTCAATAATTTTTTTAAATTTTCAAGTATTTTTCTCAAATTTCAATTATTTTTTTATTAAAAAAAAATTCTGTATTTTTTTCAATTATCACTTAAATGTCATTAAAACAACTTATCATTGTTTTTATCTTTCTTCAATTCTCTTCTTCAATTTTTAATTATTTTTATTTTTTTCAATAAATTTCTATAAGATTTTCAAGTATTTTTCTCAAATTTAAATTATTTTCTTTCATTTTAAAATTAAAATTGTTCATAATTGTTATATTTAATAATAATTTGTACACTTCATTGACTTGTAGTTAGTTTTTAATGATAATTATTTTGTTATTTATCCATTTTTATTTCAATAAATTGTTTGTGTTTCAAAATAGTGGAGCTCATTCAAACATAGAAAATTCTCATAAATTCTCCGGAAAAAGAATATTCTCGGTTATATTCTCGAGAATGTAACCAGATTTCAATTATTTGTAAATTTAAAGTAATTTTAAGATTAATTTTTAGAATCACTTTTTAATATTTTCAAACATAAATACAACCTACAAAATCTTAGTTTTACTAATAAAAATCTGGAACAATTTAAAAATCATCAGAGGGCTCTGCAGGTAATTTATAAATCTGCCCAATTAGATAAAATAATTTCGTGACAAGATTCCGATAATAAATAATTATTTATTTAACTTAAAATCTGAAAGTGTCCAACTTTTCGTACTGTCCGGACTTAGCCGCATTTACCCTAATTTTATTTTAATTAAAGTAGAATAAGAAAGTATTTTTGAAATAAAAAGTAAATTAATATGAGAAAGTATTTAAAAAATAAAAGTAAATTAATAATAAGAAAGTATTATTTTCATTTCTAGTTCATTTAACATAAAACTTGAATATTTCTAGTTTAATTAGATGTTTAATGTTTCTAGTTTACGTTACGCTGAAAGATCTATCGCTTGAAATTCCAAATAACTGTGAAAGTTCGCATGCGTAAGATTTGAAATAAATGAGGCCTGAATTACCATTGAATTCCCTTTCTTGCAGGTCTTCTCTCGAGAAATAAGAACAAAGACGAGTCGAGGAGATGTGTTCTCGTTCTAGTGGATTTAGCAGCCTTAGCTGCTCAAGCAACGGGATTTGTAGTATGGCCTTTACTCGACAGTTCAAATCCTTCTTTATGGCTAATTCCACCAGCTCTCATTATGGTCTCATGTGGATGGTGGGAGAATTATGTTTCCGTAAGAAGTCCAATAGGTATGACAATTAAAATTATTTTCACACAAAAATAATAATTTTTTTCCATATCGTATAACCCTGACAAAAGTATTGGATTGAATTTCAATCAGTATTCTTCCGAATCATTCCGAAATTTGTTTCCGAGCCAATCAGTTTTTATCCGAATCTAAAAATGGATGTAACTTGACGAAAAATTCTTTCCGAATCATTCCGAAATAATCCGTTTTAATCCGAAGCTAAATTTTAATCCGTTTGAATCACGTTATTTCATTCCGAATCAATCAAAAACAATCCGTTTCATATTCGAATAAATCCGAATAAAATTGGAACGGATTGATTCGGAATGATTCGTAATAAAATAACGGGATTCAAACGGATTAAAATTTAGCTTCGGATTAAAACGGATTATTTCGGAATGATTCGGAAAGAATTTTTCGTCAAGTTACATCCATTTTTAGATTCGGATAAAAACTGATTGGCTCGGAAACAGATTTCGGAATGACCCGGAAGAATTCTGATTAAAACTTATTCAAACTGATTGGAATTCAATCCGATACTGTTGCCAGGGAAAATAATCGATTAAAAACTAACTCACCAACAATTTATTAAACAGTAACATCCATAACCAATCCTTTAAAAAAGATTTATAAAAAATCCTTCAAATATTAAAAAACCGTATTAAATCCGTCAAATATTAAGATTCATAAACAACAGGGTGGTCCAAAACGAATAATGCCAAATTGTTTGTTTAACCATTTTTTAATATAAATTATTCTTTATACGTTTCTCAAAAACCTCCAAAAATACATTTAAAAAAAATACAAAAAAGCATTAAAAAATATTTTTATAGAAAAAACTTTGTGATCGTTAAGATTTTCGATTTTCCAAAAATAGTCTAAATCGACTCATTTTCACCAAAAAAGCGTCTTTCAAATTATTTTTCAAATTTTAAAATACTTTTGTCAACTTGAGAGTATATTTGTCAATTTTAAAGTATTTTTCGCTTTTGAATTTAATTTTTCCATGTTTCAATTATTTTCTTTAGTCACTAAATTATTGACATAAATATTTAAATGTATTACACAAGTTCATTTAGTTTTCTCAATTTTCAATTATTTTTTTTAAATTTCAATCATTTTCTTCAATCTTTGAATTATTGTATTTAAAATATTAAAATTTTCTACACAAATTTCAGTTTACTTTTGTTATCTTTCAATTATTTTCTTCAAATTTCAATTACTTTTGTCATTATTCAATTACTTTTGTCATTTTCAAATTAGTTTCTTCATAATTTTATTACTTTTGCATATATAAATCATATACAAATTTTTTTGTCATTTTTGAATTATTCTCTTCAAATTTCAATTATTTTCCTCAAACTTCTAATATTTTTTTCAATTGTTCAATTTTTTGTCTATTTTTTAATTTATACACCAGCTTTAATTTATTTATGTCATTATTCAATTAGTTTCTTAACATTTCTATTGTTTCGTCAATTTTTCAAATATTGTCTACAAATTTAAATTTTTTTACACCAGTTATCAATTACTTTTGTCATTTTTCAATTATTTTTTTCAAATTTTAATTATATGTTTTTCAATATTTAAATTATAGTCAGGAATATTTAAAATTTTGCAACACAAGTTTAAAATTACTTCTGTTATTTATTTTCAATTATTTTCTCTAAATTTTAATTACCTTTGTCATTATTCAAGTATTTTTGTCATATTCAAATTATTTTCTTCATATTTTTATTATTTTTGCAGTTTTAGAATTATTTTCTACAAATTTAAATTATTTTCTTTAAATTTTAATAATATTCTTCATTCTTTTTATTATTGTCATGAATTTATTAATTTTTTCACCTTTATCAATGATTTTCTTCCAACTTTAAGTACTTTCTTCATATATAAATTTTTTTGACATTTTTTAATTATTCTCTCAAAATTCCATTTCTTTTCTTCAAACTTCAATGAATCTCTTCAACTTTCAATTATTTTCCTCAAACTTCTAATATTCTTTTCACATGTTCAATTATTGTCTATAAATTTTTATTTTTATACCAGCTTTCATTTATTTATCTCATTATTCAATTAGTTTTTTAAAATTTTTATTGTTTCGTCAATTTTTCATGTATTGTCTTCAAATATGTTATTTTTTATATCAGATGTCAATTATTTTTGTCAATTTTCAAATATTTTTGAAATTTTTGTATTATTTTCTTTAAATGTCATTTTCATCAATTTTTTTTATTATTGTCATGAATTTATTAATTTTTACACCAGGTTCTAATTATTTATGGCATTATTTAATTAGTTTCTTCACATTTAAACATGTTTAAATTTGTACTCAGGGATTTCTGAAAATACCCAATAGATTTTTTTTGAGTACTTTTTTCATCGAGAATTTTTTTTCTTGCCAAAAATTTTTTCCATGCTAAAAATGCAACAGAAAGAATCGATTACCTTATATAAAGTTTATAATTGATCCAGAACTCGTAAAATAATTCATGTTTTTTTCATTTTCTTTGCATTTAAAATACTTTTTTTTAATAAATTCTCCAATTAACTTTTATACTATCAATTTAATGCTTCCTCTATGTGAAAGCAAATTATTTTGCTTACTTGTAAGCGAAATGTCCATGAAATGGACACAATATTCCCCGAGAATATATAATTCGTATCATTTAGCTTGAAAAGTTGCAAAATTAAGAAAAAAATTTCAACTTTGTAATTTAATTTAATAAAATGTTAAAATTGTTGAAATAGTCGAATTATTATTTTTAGTTTGTTGATAGTAATTGGAAATCTTAATATCAATTTAAAAATGTTCCATGAGCAAGTTTTTCAATCTACCCTTTTAATCAAATAATTTTTTACATGATCTTATCATTAGCTCAAAAATCTTGTGATCAATTTCAAAATTGTATGATTAAATGTAAACTTTTCTAATCAATTTCAAAATTTATTTATTAATATTGACTCCTCCCGTTGATAAAATGCTTATTCAATTGTCAAAAATATAAAATTCTAATTCGAAGCTCAGTTTAATATGAAGCTAGTTCGTGGTCCGTGTAATATGATTCCTATTCAGTGTTCAGAATAATATAATGCTAACTCAAAGTTTCGTTTAAAATAATTTAAATTGAAGTTTACGTACAATAAATAATAATATGCCAATTAAACTATAATGTTATTTTTTGCTTTTTCATTTTTAGGCGTAAAATTAATAAAAACTTTACAAGTAGGTATTATCTATAATTTAATTAATGATGTATCTAGTTTATAAACAAATATGAGTTTAATAATAAATTTTATTAATTATTAAAATCATATTTTAAATATTGAGTATTTAAAATACTTAAAATAACCTAGAATAATAATTCTAAGAATTGTCTAAATTGTTGATATTTTTAATTAAAAGTTTTTAAAATTAATTAACTTTGTTTCAAATTTTAAATAAAAAAATTTTAAATCTCAATGTCATGTTATTTGTTTTTAAACTAGAAATCCCCTATATTAAATTATTCATAATAATAGAAAAAAGTAAATTATTTTTACATCTATAGAAGAAAAAGCGGGAAATAATATCATGATGAAATAAGTTTAAGAATTTAATTTCATGTAATTTGTTGTTTATAATGAGAAATATCATGCATTAAATTATTTATAATAACAGGAAAATTTAAATTATTTTTACATCTAATGCCAAAAACGAGTGAAATAATATAATAATAAAATTAGCATTTTATTATCTACTGAATTTAAACTTAAATTTAAATTCTATTAATTTTGACATTTGGAAATTATTCCCATCAAATTTCAATAATTTATTTCAATCATTTTTTTTATGGTCATGAATTTCTCAATTTATAACAGTTTTCAAATTTTTTCTACGAATTTCAATTATTTTCTGCAAATTACAGCAATTTTCTGCAATAATTTTATTATTATGTGTCAATATCAATAATTTTTAAATACTTTACACCAATTTCCAATTATTTTTTACAAATTTCAATTATTTTTTTCAAATTTCAATTATTTTTTTTCAATATTTCATTCTTTTAATTATTTACAACAGTTATCAATTATTATGTCATTATTCAATTATTTATCTCAAATTTTTATTACTTTTGTTACTTTTCATTTATTACCTTCAAATTTCAATTATATTTGTCATTTCACTACTATTTTTTTATATTTCAAATTATTTTTGTCATTTTTTAATTGTTTTTTAAAATTTTCAATTAATTTTGTCATTTTTCAATTAATATCAATATTTTCGACAATTTTTTATTACTTTCTCCAAATTTTATACTTATTTTCTTATATCTTAAAATAATTATCATCAATTTTTTAATTTCTCACTTAAATTTCTTTTATTTTTGTCATTTCTCAAATTGTTTACAAATTTTAATTATTTTTATCATTATTCAAGTCTTTTTTCAAATTTTTTTGTTTACTTATTTTTTAATTAGTTTTGTCATTTTTTCAATCATTTGTCTCAAATTTTTATTATTTTTTTTTTTCACGTATTACCTTCAAATTTAATTTTTTTGTGATTTCTCAATTATTTTCTTCAAATTTCTGATATTTTTGTTATTTCTCGACTATTTTTTCATATTTTAAATTATTTTTGTCATTTTTCAATTGCTTTTTAAAATTTTCAATTAATTTAGTCATTTCTCAATTAATATCAATATTTACGACATTTTGTTATTACTTTCTCCAAATTTTACTTATTTTCTTGTATCTTTAAATTATTGTCATGAATTCTTTAATTTCTTACTTTAAATTACATTTAATTTGTTCATTTTTAAATTATTCTTGTCATTTGTCAATTGCTTTTTATTTTTAAATTTAATTATTTTCATCATTTTTTGAGTTTTTTCTTCAAATTTTTTGTTGTTGTGATTTTGCAATTATTTTGTCATTATTCAATTATTTTCTTTAAGCGTCAATTTTTATCTACAATTTTTCAAATATTGATTTCTAATTTTTATTTTGTTTCTCCATTTTTCAATTTTTTATACCATTTTTTACGTCTTTTCTTACATAATCATACATTTTTTACATAATTTGAAATTAGTTCTATCATCTTTCATTTTTTTTCTTCTTGGTTCAATTATTTTTGTCATTTATAGACTATTTGGTCCATATTTTGATTATTTTTGTAATTTTCAATTATTTTTGTCCTTTTTCAATTGTTTTTTTTAATTTTAATTATTTTTATCATTTTTCAAGTATTTTCTTTAAATTTCTATCAATTTTATGTTTTTTCAATTATTTAATTATTTTCTTTAATCGTTAATTTTTTCTACATTTTTTTTCGTTTTTCCATTTTTCAATTATTTTTGTAATTTTTCAAGTCTTTTCTTTAAATTTTTAAGTTTTTACTTATTTTTTAATTATTTTTGTCATCTTTCATTTTGTTTCTTTAAATTTCTATTAACTTTGACATTTGATATTTATCATTTTTCAAGTATTTTCTTTAAGGACGCTTATACCCTCAAGCGGTTCTCATTCTATCGGACCATGATAGTCAATATTTTTTTAATTTCATTTCTTCTTATAATTTGGTTTCTAAATAGTACTTTGTAGCTAAAATCATTACATAAACAAACTTTATTGAAAAAAAAATTTCCATTGAAAATTTCAAGCTATTAAAATTTTTTCTTCCTGATTATTTCAAAAAAGTGAAGAATTTCTACTCTTAAATAACATTTTCTTAACAACGGAACGGTAAATTAATTAAATATTGTTGTAAAAGTCGTATTCTATTACAGTTTAAAATATATTAGTTTTTTAAAAAAATTTGTAGAACCGTGTTTTTTTAATTAATTAAAATATAGTCATATTGCGCGTTTTGTTACTGTTTCCATGTAAAAGTCCAAACTTTATAAATTTATATCTTAAAAACAGAACGGTAAAATTCAATAAAATTGTAAAAGTACATGTAAAGTAATGCATTTAATATGTCATTTAAATGTTATAAGAATCTGTAGAAATTGGTTTTTTGGATAAACATTCTTAAATTTCTATCAATTTTATGATTTTTCAATTATTTAATTATTTTCATTAATCGTTAATTTTTTCTACATTTTTTTTGTTTTTCCATTTTTCAATTATTTTTGTAATTTTTCAAGTCTTTCCTTCAAATTTATAAGTTTTTACTTATTTTTTAATTAGTTTTGTCATCTTTCATTTTGTTTCTTTAAATTTCTATTAACTTTGACATTTGATATTGGATCCGTGATTTTGAATTGTAGACTGATTAGTTCATAAAATCAATTATATTATATTTTTCTATTTAAGAAAGACGTGTATTGACTTTTTATACCAAATCTGCTTAATATTTCTTATTAACCGATGATTTTGTAATATTATAGCTATCAATCATACATCAAAGAAATCTGGGAAAAATGTGGTTTTAAATCCGGGAAAACCGGGAATTTGAAAATCATGTTTCGGTAGACACCCTGATTTTATCAACGGGAGGCGTCAATTATTATGAATGTCAATTAGTTGAGAATGAATAAAAATTAAATGGATGATTTCAGGTCTAGTGAGGATTCTAGGAAGAGTGAAAAAGGAGCTGAGGGTGACGAGATACTTTACCTATGTGTTTGTATCCGTCTGGAAGATAGTCGCTTTCTTTATTACCTCGCTGTTAATTCTTCAAGCTCAGGGTCTGAATGTCGGTCATCTTTTCACAATGATGGGATCAGCTTTTAGCGAGCATAAAATAGTGGTCCACGCCGTGAGACAAGCTGGAAGCGGAAGAATAACTGATCTATCAGAAATAATAAGAATTGGAGAAACCGAAACTGTGAATGCCGTCTATCACTCTCCAATTTACACCCTTCTGTTTCAAGTTTTTGGCGCTTACTTGGCTTACGTATTTGGTAAGTGTACTTGAATCAGCAACAATTGCAAAATAAATTAAGCAACTTTGAAAGAAAGATATTCTATTCTTCCTAGAAAGAACCATTCTTCTTAGACAGAGAGCCATTCTTCTTAGAAAGAAGCATTCTTCTTAGGAAGAACTATATTCTGCCCTACATGGATTTGAATTAATAATCCCTTTTCAGGAAAGTTCGCGTGTAAGATTCTGATTCAGGGATTCAGTTACGCATTTCCAGTGAGTCTGACGATTCCAGTCTCCATATCGTTGCTCATCGCAGCCTGCGGTCTTCGCAACAGCGACCCTTGTTTCTTCCACGGGACAATACCAGATTATCTCTTTTATGAATCGCCGCCCTTGTACTCCCTTAACGATTTCATTTCCAAACAATACGCCTGGGTTTGGCTGCTCTGGCTACTCTCGCAGACTTGGATTACTCTTCATATTTGGACTCCAAAATGCGAGCGTTTAGCTGCTACGGAAAAGCTTTTTGTGGTGCCGATGTACGATTCTCTGCTGATTGATCAATCGATGGGACTCAATCGGAAGCGGGACGATCAACCTGAAGTCAAAGTTGAGGTCAGGATAGATAAAAGATAGATAAAAATAATAATAATATAGAGATTCAAGTGAAAATAAATAATATTTTAATCATTAATTGCTATTCTATGTTAGGTGGAGTCTAAATATTTTACTGAATTGTGTATATTTTATAAAGTACCTTTCGTTTGACTAAATCTCAGTGTCAAATCACAATTTTTCCAGGATCTAGCGGAGATCGAGAAGGAAAAAGGAGACGGTGATTATGAAACCATTTATGAGCAAACAGATGGTACCAGCACGCCTCCATCGGTGGTGAAAAATAGTGATCACGTCACGAGGATCTATGCTTGCGCGACAATGTGGCACGAGAATAAAGAAGAGATGATCGAGTTCTTGAAAAGTATTCTCCGATTGGATGAAGATCAGTGTGCAAGGCGCGTTGCTCAGAAATATTTGAAAGTCGTTGATCCTGATTATTATGAGTTCGAAAGTAAGTTCCAAGCTGAAATTAAAAATTATAATAAGCGAAATGATAAATTAATTAAAATCATAAATTAAATGGAATAATAGATTAAATAGAATCAAAAATTAAACAGGCTTCCCTAGCACCTTCTCAAAAAACAAATTAAGGCCTTTTAATTTTGAAGGTTTTCAAGGTAAAAATAAATTATATCAAAATCCAATTTTTCAATAATTGTAACTTCCAGATTAAAGAAAATAATTAGATACTGTTTAAAAATAATTAAAAGAGGAGAAAATAATTGAACGATAACGCGAATTATTGAAAATCAAGAATTAAAGAAATTAATCATTAAAAAAATAAATCACGTTTCAAGTAAGAAAATACAAATTTAATAAAATAATTAAAACAAAAAACTATTGAAAAATATGTATGATTAAAATTCGCAAAAACCAATTAAAAATTTTAGAAATTGATATAAAGAAAAAATTGAAACATACCCATTAAAAAATAATATAATTAATTATGAATTGAAGAATTTAATTGTAACTTTAAAAAAACTATTTCAAATTTTAAGAAAATAACTGAAAAATGATGAAAGAAATAAAAAATTAAAGACAATAAGTAACCAATAAATGAAGAGGTATATTTAATTAAAGACAATATTAAAAAAAATAATTTAGGATATAATTGAAAATTTAAGAAAAACATTTAAAAAAAATTGAAGAATATAATTGAAAATTGAGAAATTGATTTAAAATCGAATAATTAAAAATTGACGAAAATAATTGAAAAGCATGTGTAGTTTTGAAACTAAAAAAAAGATTTACAAATTAAAAAGAATTATTGAAAGAAAAATAAATGATATCAAGATCCAATTTTTAAATAATAATTGTTACTTCCAGATTAAAGATTAGACACTGTTTAGAAAATAATTAAAGTAGAAGAAAATAATTGAACGAGAACGCGAATAATTGAAAATTAAGAAAGTAGTTAAAAATATAAAAGTTTAAATATCGTTAAAATTTAAAGAAAATAATTGAAAACGAAAGAAAATAAATTAAAAAATAAAAAATTGGCAGTAACTAAGATTATAGAAATTTTCTAAAATTGAACGAAGAGAACAATGCAATAATTAAAAAAAATCATTAATAAAATAATTGACATTTAAAGTAAGAAAATACAAATAAAAATTAATAAAATCATAAAAACAAAAAAATATTGAAAAATATGTATGATTGAAATTTGCAAAAAACAATTAAAAATTTTTAGAAATTGATTAAAGAAAAATATTAAAAGATAACAAAGTTAATTAAAAAACAATATAAATAATATTATGAATTAAAGAATTTAATTGTAACTTAAAAAAAATATTTCAAAATTAAAGAAAATAACTGAAAAATGAAGAGGTAGATTTAATTAAAGACAATCTTAAAAAAGTAATTTAGAATATAATTAAAAATTTAAGGAAAACATTAAAAAAATTAAAGAATATAACTGAAAATTGAGAAATTGATTTAAAATCGAATAATTAAAAATTGACGAAAATAATTGAAAAACGTGTGTAAATTTGAAACTAAAAAAAAAATATTTAGAAATTAAAAATATTTATAATTGAAACAAAAATAAATGATATCAAGATCCAATTTTTCAAAAACTGTAACTTCCAGATTAAAGAAAATAAATTAGATACTGTTTAAAAAATAATTTAAGTACATAGAAGAAAATAATTGAATGATAACGCGAATAATTGAAAGTTAAGAAAGTAGTTGAAAATATAGAAGCTTAAATATCGTTGAAATTAAAAAGAAAATAAATTGAAAATGAAAGAAAATAAATTGGAGATTTAATAATTGTTAGTAACTAGAATTTTAAAAAATTACTAAAAATGAACGAAGAAGCGATATTTGCAGAAAACAATGCAAAAAGACAATAACTAATAAATAAAGAGTAGATTTAATTTAAGACAATATTAAAAAATTAATCTAGGATATGTATTAAAAAAATTAAGGAAAACATTTAAAACTAGGTGAGAATTATGTCCATTTCATGGACATTTCGCTTCCAAGTAAGCAAAATAATTTGCTTCCTCATAGAGGAAGCAAGAAATTAATAATATATAAGTTAATTGGGGAAGTGTTAAAAAATTTTTTTAATGCAAAAAAATGTCAAAATATGAATTATTTTACGAATTCTTGATCAATTATAAAAGTTATATAGGTCAATCGATTCGTTTTGAGATAAGGAATATGATTTTTGTATTCATTAAGTTGTATTTTTAGCATAAAAAAATTTTTTGGCAAAAAACGATTTTTTTCGATGAAAATAGGTGCTCAAAAAATTTTGGTTGGGTATTTTCAAAAATCCTTGTGTCCAAATTTAGATATTCATGAGCTTAATAAGTCATCCAAATTTTATTGGAATCCGTTAAAGCGTTCTCAAGATATCTTGTACACAAAAAACGCTATACACACACACACACACACACATACACACACACACACACATCTGGACATTTGCTTAGGAATGAAAATTTTCGCTTTTTAGATGAAAATGAGTCGATTTAGACTATTTTTGGAAAATCGAAAATTTTAACGATCACAAAGCTTCCTCTATGAGGAAGCAAAAAATTGAAGCAATAAAACAGTATCTATTTTTTAAATATTGAAAAAAGAAAAAAGTTAATATATCTACATAGAAGACAATAATTGAAAATATTGATGTGTAATTGAAATTCACAGAAAGTAATTAATACTAGAATAAATTATCTGAAAAAATAAAATGATAAAAAAATGACGAAGTTAAATAAAAAATAAGAAAAATTATAATTAAGTATTGACAAAATTAAGTGCAAAATGAAGAGTCTAATCATAATTTGTAGAAAATGGTTTAAAATTCAGGAAAATAATGCAAAAATAAATTGAAAATGCAAGACTTTAATTGATAAAGGAAGAAGCATATTTAATATTGAGGAAAATAATTGAAATGATAATTAAAAAAATTAAAAGTTACATAAAAAAAAGAAAAGTTATGAAATTAAATAATTTTGAAAAACATTTCAAATTTAGTACATAAGTTTTGATTAATTGAATTTTTAATTTGTGAAAATCGAAATTGTTTAAAGTTTGAATAGATTAACATTTTTGAAAGTGTAAAAGAAGATAAAAAATTCTAAATGTGTGAAAACAGTTAACTGATAAATCTGTGCCAGTGTGCCTATTTTTATTCAAGGAGAATTTAAGGTTTTAGAGGTCGCTGGACACCCTATTATTAAATCAGATAATTTAAATAAAATAACAAATTAAATTAAGTTAAAATTAAACGCAATGACAAGTGAAATAAATCACTAAAATCGTAAATAAAGTATGAAACGTTTTACAAAAAACTAAAATATTCAAGGAAATAAAATCATGAAAGAATAAAAAATTAAAGCTAGTTAAAAACTTCGAATTAATTATCTGCTCATTTTCAGCTCACATATTTTTCGACGACGCTTTCGAGCTTTCTGACCACGACGACAACGAATCGCAAGTGAATAGATTTGTGAAGCTGTTGGTGGGAACTTTAGACGAGGCTGCATCAGATGTTCATCAGACTCGAATGCACGTGAGAGCTCCAAAAAAGATTCCAACTCCGTATGGAGGAAGATTAATTTGGACCCTGCCAGGAAAAACCAAGATGATTGCTCACCTCAAAGATAAAAGTAGAATTCGTCACAGAAAACGATGGAGCCAGGTACTTTAAAAATTTCTGAAAAATAATGAAATGCTCATTAATCACAAACAACTAAATTAATTAAATTCTAGTCAGTGTGCAATTTTTATTCAAACAATTTAATTGTAATTTCTAGGTAATGTATATGTATTATTTACTTGGACATCGATTAATGGAGTTACCAATCAGTGTTGATCGAAAAGAAGTCATTGCGGAAAACACCTTCTTATTGACTCTTGATGGAGATATTGATTTTCAACCTGCAGCTGTAAAATTACTGGTGGATTTAATGAAAAAGAATAAAAATCTTGGAGCTGCGTGTGGTCGGATTCATCCTGTTGGTTCAGGTAACTTTAATTTTATTATACTCTCTCTCCGCACATGCCGCAGGGTTCGAGAAACAATCATCTTGTAAAAATTCCTTAACCACTAGTTCTTAAGCTTATTACATCTTAGTGTTAACCTAAATAATATCCTTCTAAATTTCTTATAGCTTAAAAACCAAATTTTCCATCTAAATCCGCCAAGTGCCCCCATTTCCAATTCTTATTTTCCCATTTTGGCCTCGTCAAAATTATCTCTACTGAACTTTTAAAACTTTTTTTTTATTTTCAACATCTTAAGGCTTCCTCCCTTCTTAACTCCAACCCTTTTATCCACCTTTCCTTCTGTTGATTCTCACTCAATACCTAGTATTTCCTTTCATCCACATTCCTTTCTTCCTCTTCTTCTTCTCTTTCTCACCTTTCTAGTACATGTCCTCAGTCCTCCTTTTCAAAATCACACACTCTACAAACCCTTTTCTCTTCATCCGTACAATATTCGCATTCACTCATTCTCTCCCCAATTCTAAACCTCAGTACTCTATTTCTCTTACTCTCTTTTCTTATCATCAAAAGGTACCTTGGTTATCCTTCTCCCCTCACCCCTCTATCTCCTTTTCCATTCCTCAAACCATTTTTTTTTCACTTCCACCGCTCTCCTGCCTCCTTTAACTCTATCTTTCCCTCTGTTTCACACCTCGTCAAGCTTTTCTCTTCCCTTCCTTTCTCTTTTTTTTAATAAAATCCCAACTCGTCATTGCTAGTTTACTCCCTTTTCTGCTCTTTAGCTTTTCCTTGAATCCCAACACCCCCTTCCTCTGTCTTCTGACTATTTTATCTCTCTAATCTCTCTAATGCGGACAAAACATACTCTCTCCATCGTCCATCTTAAATACCTCTCTATTCATTTCAGTTCCTTCTAACCCCACACTTCCAAGCCATAACTTAATATCGACTATATCAATCAACCAACCATACATCAACATCAAACAACCATACTCTCTTTCTTCATTCGTTCTTAAATCTTCTTATTCCTATACCCCATACTTGTACCATAACTCTAATCGCTCTTTTCATTCTTCTATTCACGTTCATGTTCTGCTTTCCACAAACCAATATCCCAGACAGCAGAACTCGTTCACCTCTTCCATTTAGCTTCCATGCTTCATTCTCTATTCTTTTACATTTCAAAACCTCACTACTTTTGTTTTCTTAACACTCACACACAGTTCTTTTTCTTCCACGAACTTCTCAAATTCACTCGATAGTAATTTCATTCCTTTCTCCTCATTCGCCATTAACACTATATCATCTGCGTATGCCAATGAAATTACCCGCCGATTACCCAATATCACTTCTCCTTTTGCTCTTTTAGCTAACCTTTCTTCAAGATTAGCTGTTAACAGATTAAATAAAATCTGGCTCAGAGGGCAGCCTTACCTCAATCCCCTTGATAACAGAAAAATCTCACCTACTCTCTCTTCTACCTTAACTCTTTCCCTTGTCTCCATATATATTCTTTAATCCTCTCAATCAATCCTTCCTCTATTCCTCTCTCTCTCTCTCTCTCTCTCTCTCTCTCTCTCTCTCTCTCTCTCTCTCTTAAAACCCTCCATAAAATTCCTCTACTTATCTATGAAAACGCCGTCTTAAAATTTACGAACACCGCTACCAACTTTCGATCTTTCTTCTTTAGGTTTTTATTAACCAAAAAGTTCAGCTTATAAATGTTTACTGTTCTCATGTCACTCCTTAATACCATTTGATTAACCGGAAGTTATCTTCTACTTTTCGTTCTAACCAGTTCCTTATTATGTCCGCGTATATTTTATATCTCACCGGCATTAGCGTAACCCCTCTATATTCCCTTCTTCTTTCTCTCTTATCGGAATTATTAGTCCTGTTTTCCATTCTTTCGACCATCCTGTTCCTTGCCACACCGTGTTTACTATCGTCGAAATCTCTTCTCTTACTTTCCTTCCACCAAACTTATCTCTAATTGTTCCCAACCCACCGCTTTCCCTTTCTTTACTCTTTCTATTTGTTAATTATTGGAAAACTAATTATGTATATTGTATATTATCATTAACTAGATTTATTATTTAACTATTGTATCTACCTCCTCCATGCTGATCTCAACATTCTCTTCCACTGCATATTACTTTTACCTTCTCTAATCCTTCCACTCAACTCTCCGCTTAGTTTCTTAAAGAATCTGCCCACTCTTCCATATCTCTCTATATATGCCTTCCTTTTTTTCCTCTCTCTATTGATTACCTCCCATTCTCTCCCTTCTGCTATTGCTCTTTCTACCTCTTCAATGTGTCTTATCTTTTCCTTCCCTCTTTTTTTTCCACGCCCTCATGTATTCTCGCACCTCTTCCTTACTTTTCTCACTCTCCTCCTCCCACAACTTTTTCTTGTTCCTCTCTACTTTCTCTTTGCCACCTATTTCTTACGTAACTTTATTTATAATGTTCCTCAATCTCCTCAACCTTTCATTTACCTCCATCTCTTCTATTCCCTCCATTCCGATTCTTGTCTTTTGCACCCTTTTCTCGAACCCCATTAATTTATTTTCTCCTCATTTTCCCATCTTCACTTTCCTTCTCCCTCGACCTCCTCTGTTCCTCCTCATATTCCATTCAGTACCTGTTTCTTATATTCCTACTACTACTAGGAAATGCACCGATCTAATTTCCCTTGCTATCTCTAGGTATCCCACTACTCCTCTGACCTTCTCATCTCCAAACACGTAGTCAATAACCGTCAGTCCTTTTCCCTCAAATGTAATCTCCAGTTTTGCCAATTAATTAAAAAATAACTAACAAGGACAATGAAGAGGAACTTATTAAAAATTAAAGTGAAATAGTAAATAATATTTTTCCAATTAAAATAAGGAGCAATTGTTGATAAATTAAAATTAATTACAATTCTGACAGGAGGTAAAATTTACTACATGATTAAAAATGTTCAGGTCCTATGGTTTGGTACCAGATGTTCGAATATGCGATTGGTCATTGGCTGCAGAAGGCAACTGAACACATGATTGGATGCGTTCTTTGTAGTCCCGGATGTTTTTCTCTTTTTAGAGGCAAGGCTTTGATGGATGATAACGTTATGAAGAAATACACAACTAAATCTGAAGAAGCTAGACATTACGTCCAATATGATCAAGGCGAAGATAGATGGCTTTGCACTCTGCTTCTTCAAAGAGGCTACCGGGTTAGCAACTTGACAGTTTTACTTTTGTTTCTTTTACATTATTCTCTTTTACTTTTTTCCTTCACATTATTATCTTTTACTTCATTCCCTGTACTTCCTTTACTTCTCCTTCATCCTCCTTCCTCTTTTTTCTTCCATAAATTAATTATTTATCAAAATTTACATCCAGGTCGAATATTCAGCTGCAAGTGATGCCTACACTCACGCTCCAGAAGGTTTCAACGAATTTTACAATCAACGTCGTCGATGGGTGCCCTCCACTATAGCCAATATTTTGGATTTACTCATGGATGCAAAACGAACCATCAAAGTCAACGATAATATTTCCATGCCTTATATATCTTACCAGATTCTTCTGATGGGTAAGAAAAAAATCCATAAAATAGAATTTTCCGTTTCAAATTACTTTTTCCAATCAAAAATGTTTGCGCAAATTATTATCCCATTAAAATTAAAATAACGAAATATCTTTTACACGATTTTATTTGAAATTCAGGTGGAACGATTCTTGGACCTGGAACTATTTTTCTTATGTTGGTGGGAGCCTTCGTCGCTGCTTTTAAAATCGACAACTGGACCAGTTTTTACTACAATATCTTTCCGATTCTTTTGTTTATGTTTGTTTGTTTTACGTGTAAGGCTAATATTCAGGTGAGTCTCAACTTTTTGTATTTAATTCTGGGTTTTTAATTTGGATTCATTTGAATCTGTGCTTTTGTTAAATGGACCAAATTTGCAATTATGTCGTGTTTCCAATTTTGTTGTTATCAAATCTTTTAAACTTTGGTATCATTACGTGTTCCTTTGGCATAATTAAATTTCAAATTTTGCTATCATTAAATGTTTCCAACTTTGATATCATTGAACTTGAAAATTTGTTATCCAGGGTGTCTAGTAAATGATAATTTTCCTGGATTTGTTACTTTAACGATAATTAACTGATTATTTAAATATTAATAGGTTTATTAAAATAAATATAAGAAGAGCTATTTCAAACATTCAATAAATGTCATTTTTCTTTTAGAAAAAAAAACTTAGTTTGAAAAGAACTATAAAAAAAATTAATAAATAAACAGATAATTTATTGAAAGATTTAAAAACATCGTATAGTTTTAAGGAATAAAAGAAAATGAGAACATTTATTAAGAAATAACGAAAGATTGAGAAAATATTTAATAAAAATCAAGAAAATCTTGAATAAATGAGAAAATTATTTACAAATATTTGAAAAACCTTATGAATAAATAAAAAAAGAAAATAAGAAAATTGATGAAAAAGTACTAAAAAATATGAAAACGACAAAAAGATAAGGAAACAGTCTACAAAAGAAATGAGAAAATTTTTTAAAATTACAAAAAAAAATTAAAATCAAAAAGTTTCATAAAAGAGAAAATAAATTTGTTTAAAAGTAGAAAAAATGTGAAAAATCCAATGAATTTATAAAAAAAAAATGAACGAATGTAATAGAAATCGAAAAATAAAATCAAATATTTTACTCCCTTTCCTCTAGTAAATTAAAAAAATGGTTATAGTAAAAAGAAAAGAATAAAGAATTTAACAATGTAAAAATTTGAAAAATGTTCCAAAAAAGGAAAAAAATTAAAATAAACTTCGAAAAGAAAAAAAATCTTTAAAGAAATGAAAGTATTTAGCAAAATATTTTTGTAAAGAATACAAAAATACATAGACAAGAAAATCAAAGAGAAGTAAATTTTATTGAAGGTTATAAAAATAAAATTATGTATGAAATAATATTAAATAATTTGCTTAAAAAGAAGAAAATTAGAAAAAATTTTAAAATAGAAAAGCAAAATGACCCCAAAGAAGATAAGTATAAATCAAAAGCAAAAGAAGAACAAATTTTTTAAAACGAGAAATATGAAGTAATTCTGAAAAAAAATACAAAATACTGAAAAAATTTGTTGAAAAAATAAGAAATTATCAGAAAAATATTAAATAGTTTGAAAAAAGTGAAATAGACAAAGGATTATTGTTAATATGTCAAATAATAAAATTTTGACTTTTGAAATTTTGATTAATTATTAAAATTTAAAAGTTTAAATAAATTGAAAAATGACATATATTTGACATTTGGAATTTATTCAAATGACTTAATAATGACTTGGAAGATATATAAAAATTTATTATTATTTTTTTAAATTAAAGATAATTGAATTGTGCATTAAACTGTCATTGGAGATTTTTGAATTTGGTTTTGATTTTTTACACAGATATTTTTATTAAAAAAAGGAAAAAACAATTTTTTTGACTTTATCAGGGTATCAATTTTTGAAAAATAGTTGAATTTAATCAAAATCTCTCAGAACTGGTGTTAAAGCTTTTTTCAATTTTTGGCGTTTGAAATTTTTATAGGGTCAATTTCCAAGTTTTTACCTAAAATAAGCGCCAAAAATTTTTTTATCAAAATTTATTTTTTTTAATTGTTTCCGATAATTTGCTCTCAATGCTATAATTCTCAATATTATTTTATTTAATGAAAATTTCATGAAATAGCCTTCAAAAGTTGTGCATATATATACCGAAACATTTAATGAAGAAACTTTAATAGTTTCTTTTATAAAAATCTCAAAAAACGGCAACTTTTATACCCATTTTTTCATACCCCCCCCCCCCTTAAATTAAAGTATTTTCCAAAAAATTAAACCCTGATAAAGTGAAGAAAAAAATGTTTTTCCATTTTTTAATAACAATAAATATAAAATCGAAACCAAATTAAAAAATCCCTAATGATAGTTCGGCGCGCAATTTAATTATCCTTACTTAAAAAAATAACTTATATCGGTTCAGAATTGCGCTCTCAATATCAATTTGTCCACAAGGAAATTTTTTGCCCTAATGTGCATTATACTAAATTCCTGACAATTTCACGAATTCCTTATATCACTAGACACCCTGTTATCATTAAATGCTTCCAACTTTGCCATCATTAAGGGTAGACAGCGACGTCAGAAATTTAAAGAATACATTTTTTACCAAATTTAATAATTTTCTTTTTAAAAAAAAATGTATTTTTATAATTGAACTTGATCCACAATTTTTATTATTCCCCATCGCTAATTTTTTTTCGCTCTTTTCTAAGAATTTTCCACAATCTAGCGGATGAATTTTCCCAAATTTTAATTTAAAAAAAAAAAAAAATTAATTCTAGAAAGGGCACAATTTTTTTTTTAATTTTCGATAATTTAGCATAATTCTATATCCAAAACTAAGCCAGGAAAAAATTGTCACTCGTCAGCAAAATTACGGATGGGTTCTGAAATATTTAATTTTTCACTGAAAATCAAAGATTGATAAGTGGTCAAATTTTTTTTTACCTTTTTGATTTTATGAGCATTGAATTCCTTGCAAAAATTACTATAAAATTAATTTTTTTTTACCATTTTGAATAATTGAGAACCACTTTTTTCACAAGTTGATAAATCCATTTTCCAAAAAACTATAGATAAACACAAATTTAACACATTAAGAAACTTACAAATCGATCTGTCACTATTAAATTTAAGAAAAAAATTTTATTAACAAAGAATTTTCAATTTAAAAAAAACTGGACTTAACCAATATGATTTAAAATTTTAATTCTTTTTTACAGTAAAAATTACAAAAACCTTCAAATTTCGTAGTTATTGTAAACTGTAATTAAGAGCAAATCGTCTTATGTCGAAAAAACAGTCTTATATCAATAATTTCGTATAGTTTTTCTACTTTATAATTAAGGACATGTGATTGACAATGACGTCACTGGTATATTAATTTGTCCTTAACTTTTCTCCTAAAATAAAAAATAGTTTTACTCCAAACTTTGCGGAATTACTTAAAATATCATTAAAAAGGTCTCTCTGACCCAAATTTGTTTTAATTTTGTCTTAAAGTTAACTTTTTAAAAAATTAACTGATTTTCGGAGAATTAAAAAAATGTAATTTTAAGGCAAAATTTAAACAAATTTGGGTCAGAGAACCCTTTTTAATGATATTTTAAGTAATTCCGCAAAGTTTAGAGTAAAACTATTTTTAATTTTAGGAGATAAGTTAAGGACAAATTTTGCCTATAATTATAATAGTGACTTCATCACATGCCCTTAATTCTAGGGGTTAGGTGCAAATCTGCATTTGTTTAATTTTCTCGAAATAACAAAATGTGCATTGATCAACTTTTGAAAAAGTGCTCCTTAATTATTTAATATAGCTAAAAATATCATCGCTGTCTCTCCTTAAATTTCAAAATTTTCTATCATTAAATGCTTCCAATTTTGACAAAATTAAATCTTTCAAACCAGTTATCATTAAATCCCTCAAACTTTGCTAAGTTATTTTTTAGCTACTTTTCAAATACTCAGGGATCACAGTTTGTCCCCTATTCACCTTTTTTCCCCTATTTTAAAATTTTGCACCTATTTCCCCTATTTTAAAGAATTGTCCCCTATTTAAAAGAAAATAAATTTTCAAAATGTCGGATGGTATAAAAAACATGTAGAAATAATACATTGCAATATGTGCAATCTTTTATCACACAAATATTCAAGGAAATTCAACAAGTCTTATTTGGAGATTTTTGAGGTCGCAAATAAAGATTCCGATGTCAAAAATTAATTTTTCAAAATTTTGGATATACATTCAAAATTGTGACTTTCCATATTTTCGAATTAATCATCTTGAATCACGATTGCCCATGGATTTTTGGGGTCTCCCAAATGACAAATCTCGTGTAAAAAATTCATTTTTCAAAAAAATTACATTACATCATCAACGTTTTTAAATACAATCTACAAATATTTAATTTATACATCTCTTTTCAATTATCTTTTTCATTTGTCAATTTTCCAATATTTCTAAGAATTTGAATTTCATTTTTTCGAATATCAATTTTTTTCTTCAGTCTTTAAATTATTGTTAAGAATATTTAAATTTTCTACACAAGTTTCAATTTACTTTTGTCATTTTTTAATTATTTGATTAAAAATTTCAATTACTTTTGTCATATTTATTAGTATTTTTGTCATTTTCAAATTATTTTCTTCATATTTCTATTATTTTTGTCATTTTAGAATTATTTTCTACAAATTTTAATTATTATATTCAACTTTTTTTGTCATGAATTTTTAAATTTTACACCAATTATAATTTATTTTCTTCAAATTTTAAAAATTGTCTTCATTCTTTTTATTATTGTCACGAATTTATTAATTTTTTACAACTTTTTCAATTATTTTCTACACATTTCAATTATTTTCTAGAAACTTTAATTACTTTCTTCATATTTAAATTTTTTGACATTTTTTAATTAGTCTATTAAATTACAATTATTTTCTTTAAACTTTAATTACTTTCTTTAAATTTAAATTATTTTTTTTAAACTTTAAATTATTGCCATAAATTTTTTAATTTATTACACAAATTTTCATTTATTTCTATAATATTTCAAGTATTTTCTGAAAATTTTAATTATGTTTTTAATCCTTATTTTATTGTCAGAAGTATTTAAATTTTCTACACAAATTTCAATTTAGTTTTGTTATTTTTTCATTATTTTCTTCAAATTTCAATTACTTTCCTTATATTTAAATTTTATGACATTTTTGAATTATTGTCTTCAAATTTTAATTTTTTTCTTCAGACTTCAATTAATTTCTTAAACTTTCAATTATTTTCCTCAAACTTCCAATATTTTTTTCAATTGTTCAATTATTGTCTATAAATTTTTAATTTTCAAACCAGCTTTCAATTATTTATCTCATTATTCAATTAGTTTCTTAATATTTCAATTGTTTTGTCAATTTTTCAAGTATTGTCTTCAAATTTATAATTTTTTACACTTTTTTCAATTATTTTCTACAAATTTCAATTCCTTTCCTCATATTTAATTTTTTTTTGACATTTTTGAATTATTCTCTTTAAATTTCAATTATTTTCCTCAAACTTCTAATATTTTTTTCAATTTTTCAATAATTAATGTCTATAAATTTTTAAATCTTTACATCAGTTATCAATTATGTTTGTAATTTCTCAATTATTTTTTTCAAACTACAATTATTTTTGTCATTGTTCAAATACTTTTGACATTTTGGAATTATTTTCTTTAAATGTAATTTTCTTTAATCTTTTTATTATTGTTGTTTATAAATTTTTAATTTTTATACTAGCTTTCAATTATTTATGACATTATTCAATTAGTTTCTTCACGTTTCAATTATGTCCTTAATTTTTCAATTAATGTAATACATTTTTTATTTTTTACTTCATTTTTTGAACTATATTTCTCATTAATTTTTTTTCCAAATTTCAGTTTTTTTTGTAATTTTTTAACTGTTTTCTACACATTTTCTACATATGTAAATTTTTTTTATCATTTTTTAAATTATTTTCTTTTAATTAAAAACTTTAATGACCAGATTTTTTTAATGTTGAGGAATAAAATGGCTTAATTGGTCAGATTAGTTCTCAAAAAACTTTTTATTGCCCAACGTTTCGAACTGGTACCAGTTCATCTTCAGGGCTACAAATAATTGAAGATGAACTGGTACCAGTTCGAAACGTTGGGCAATAAAAAGTTTTTTGAGAACTAATCTGACCAATTAAGCCATTTTATTCCTCAACATTTTCTTTTAAGTTTGAATAATTATTTTTTCGTCAAATTTTACTTATTTTTGTCATTCTTCAATTATTTTCTTGTAATTACAAGTATTCTTTAAATTTTTCAATTATTTTCTTTGAATTTCAATTATTTTCTTTTAAAGTTTTGTCTTCATTTTTTGATTTTTAATTAATTTTTCAATTAGTTTTCTCATTTAACAAATAATTTTCAAATTTGATATAGGTCAGCCCTGATTAATTATTTGTCTGCTGGCGGGCCTCAAATTAATATCAGTAATATTTTTTTTATTATTGCAAATTATTGTTTATTCACTTTTTTCACTTAAAAACTCCCTATTTATTCTCCTTTCTAAATTAAAAAGTTAATTTTTTGTACTATTTTCAATCTACAAGTCCGCTGGCAGCCCTGTATAATGTTTCCATATTTAAAATTTGTAAATAAAAAAGTCCTAAAAAATCTTCAAGTACATAAGTTGAAGCAAATTTTCTGTCCCCTATTTTTAAAAAAAATTCGCACCTATTCACCTTTTTTAATAGCAATAGGTCCTGTGATCCCTGAATACTCCAAACTATATTCCGATTAAAAACTTTAGACTTTATTCCGTTCTTTGTTTTGATTAAAAATTCCCAAAGCTCTTAGCTATAAATGTTGTCAACTTTATTAGTTTTTAATCGTAGTTCCTGCTTGAGTGTTTGTTTGAAAATCGTGTGATGTTTGTGTCCGTCCTTTCAGCTATTATGTGCGCAAATATTATCGACGGCTTACGCGATGATCATGATGGCTGTGATAGTGGGAACGGCTCTTCAGCTTGGCGAGGATGGAATGGGTTCTCCATCGGCGATATTCTTAACGTCTCTCTCGACTTCGTTCTTCATAGCAGCTTGTCTTCATCCGCAGGAGTTTTGGTGCATCGTCCCTGGTCTCATTTATCTCCTCTCAATTCCATCCATGTACCTCCTTTTGATTCTGTACTCCATCATCAATTTAAATGTCGTCTCCTGGGGTACTCGTGAAGTCCAAGTGAAGAAAACCAAGAAGGTTCGTCCGGGTGTCCGAGTATCTGTAAAAATTCGGTGGCGGTTAACAAAATCATCAAGAAAAATTATAAATTAAGTCCTGGATTTGGTTTTGAAAGCTTCGGTGGTGGAGATTCTTTAATTGCTTGGAGTCAATTACTAAAAAAAAAAAATCCAAATTCCTGATAACAGGTATTGGCAGCGGCGGTGATAAGTATTTTTTACGGATTGGTTATGGTAGCGGTGATTACGGCAATTTCGATTAACGTTGTTGAAGATGGTTTATTCTCACCGTCTCCTCTTTTTCTTATAATGGTAGTAGCTCAATTAACAGTGGCTGCGATATTGCATCCGCAAGAATTTAACTGCCTTTTGTATGGATTAATTTACTACATTTCTGTACCTTCTATGTATTTGGTTCTAATTATTTTCTCCGTTTACAATCTCAATGATATTACTTGGGGCACGAGAGAGGTGCGGACGAGAAAAACCGAATCGGTAATAAAAAAAACCTTGGGATATGTTTACTATTCCAGCTTTGTATTGCACTTGTAATATTCTAATTTGCACATTTTGGTATAATTATAACACTTTTTAATAATTAAATAATATTCTAGACTAATTTCTTGATGTATTCTAATTTTCTCAACTAATTTCTAATTTTAAACTTTTAGAACTGATTTTTTAATTAAGTTTTTGATATGAAATAGGAACTTGAACAAGAGAAGAAAGAAGCAGAGGAAGCTAAGAAAAAAGCGAAGCAGAAATCGTTGCTTGGATTTTTACAAAATGGAGCAGGAACGAATGATGATGATCAGGGCTCGATAGAAATTTCTCTCGCTGGATTATTTAAATGTATGCTTTGCACTCACGGAAAACCTTCTTCGGAAAAACAGCAACTTGTGGCTATTGCTGAATCTCTCGAGCAATTGGGAAGACGACTTGATAGTATTGAAAAGTGAGTTTTTAAATCCTAAAAATAGAAACATTTTTCATTTTATTTTGATCTTTTTAAGAAACTTTAATACTTTGGGAGAATATTCTTGCATGTTTTTAGATAGGACACATGACGATTTCTAAAAAAAAAAGTAATTTTTTATATAAAAAAGACTTTAAAATTTGGAAGATGCGACAAATTGATCATCAAACAAGAAGTTATTATTCTGGTTTTTGAAATAGAAAAACTAACTTTTATTGCAATTTTTTAATGCGAAAAGTGGAAAATTTAATTGAAAACAAAAAAACCATGGAAACTCTTTAATGGATACAAATTTAAGATTTTCAAGATTCAGAATGTTCAGAAACAAATTTATGAGTTCTCTCGTTTATCTATAAAGTTTATTTGAATCTCAAAAAATTGTAATTCTTATCTAATTCTGAGTTTTAAAAGTTTAGTTGGTTTTAAATTAAATTTGACACATTTTATCTAATATGTAAAAAATGTCATATTTAACCATTTTTTTCTGTAAAGTATTTTAATATCGGTATAAATCTGAACTATCTTATATATTAATAATTATTGGAATAAAACTTTAGTATTATATTAACACATATTAAATTTGTAGATCCAAAAACTTTTAACTTAAAATTTAAAGATTCTTCATTTTATCGCGTGACTTTTGAAGTTAAGGAGGAATGGTACAGACAGTCTGAAAAAAAGTTAGTCCAAATGCATTATTTTGATTTTTGAAATAGAAAGCTCATATTTTAATGTAATATTTTTTCAGTGGAAGAGTGAACAATTTTATTTTACACAAATAAAGTAATTATAAATTGCAATTTGATAAAAATTAAAAAACATTTGATGTTTAGAAACTTTGTCTAATTTGAGGTTAGATTATCCTAAATTTCTAATCTGATTATATGTGTATGTGTATTAAGGTATATGTAAATTAAAGCTAAATATTACCTCTAAATTTTTGCATTGGCTTTTGGTCTTCTTTTTTAAATTTGTTTATTTTGAAGGTTATAACATGTTGCTATTACTTTCATCCCTTTCATTTTTCATCTAACTTGAAGTTGGCTTCAGTGATTCAGTGGCGTAACTGAGAGGGCAAGGGCCCTGGGTCAAAAAAGAAAATGTGCCCCCTACTATATATTTATAATAGTTACAAGTTTAATTAATTAATTAATCACTATAGATGTTTTTTTCTTTTAAAATTTTAAATCATATTTCAGTTTTTTAAAATGTTCTCAAATTTTAAATTTATAGCAATTTTAATTTCATCAAATTTCAGTTAATTTTTTTAAAAACATATTTTTAAATATTTATAAACAAACTGCTTTATTTAAAAAATGGTCCACTTTTTCAAAAATCTGACGAGGTGAAGTAGTAGAGTTTGTTTTTCTGAAGAAAATAAGCTATCATTTACTTAAATTGAACCGTTTTTGACTTGTAAAAAAGGTATCTTTGAAAAACGTTAAAAATTTAACAAGATTTGTTCATTTTTGAAACATTTTTATTTAAAAATTATTGGCCGATGGCCGATTAACTATTAACAGTAATAAATAAGTAAAGAAATAAATTATTTAAATTAATAATTGCTATTAACTGAAATACTAACTTTTGACACGGACTGCCCATCGGAGAAATGCCTTAATGATTTTTAAATTGTTTCCCTAAATATTAAATTTATACCTTCTTCAAATTTCAATTATTGTATTTAGTTTTTTCAAACACTTTTTCAATGTTAATTATTTTTACCTTGACATTAAATCAATTTAATTATTTATTCATAAATTTTATATTATTCAACGCAAATTTAAATTACTTTTTTTAATTTACCATTATTTTTGTCATTTTGCAATTATTATTTTCAAATTTTCATCATTTTCATAATTTCTGAATTAATTTCCTGAACTTTAAAATATATACGTATATAATTCTCAATTATTCTTTTCAATTTTCATTTCTTTTTATTATTTTGCAATTATTTTCTCCATCATTTAATATTTTCGTTATTTTTAAATTAATTTCCTAAATTTTCAGCTATTATCCCAAATTTTAGATTATGATCAACAATTTTTCATGTTTTAAACAATTGTTCAATTATTTTCTTTGGTTAAAAATAAATTCTGCAATTTTTTTTATTATTTTCTTTAATTTCTAATTATTTTCATTATTTTGGCATAATTTTCATCAATTCTCGATTATTTCTACATTTTTTTATATTATTCTCTCTAATTAAATTTTTTTAAATAATTTCGTAATATTTTCTTTTTTTTAAACATATCTTCTATGATTCATTGAATTATTTCTCTCAAATTTTATTTACTGTTTTCAATTTTTCATATTTAAATTATTTTTATCATATTTAAATTTCTTCTCAATCTTAAATTATTTTTAGTATATTTCAATTATTTTTTTCAATTTTGAATTAATTTGATCATTTTTTAATTATTTTCCTCAATATTGTTAATTATTATTCTCATTTTCCTAAAATTATTTTTTAAGATTTTTCTATAGTTTCAATTATTTACTTTAATAAAAATTTTAATTTCTTCAAATTTCTGTTAATTTAAATTTGCATTGATTAAAAGCTCAATTAATCCACGTTTCAAATATACTAAATTTTTAAAGATTTAAAACTTTTTGCAATTTTTAATAATACTTTTCTATTACGATTTCGATTACATAATCTACAATTTTGTATTATTTTTATCATTTTTCAATTATTTTCTGCAATTTTTTATTATTTTTAATTTGTTTCTTTAAATCTTAAATATACCTTCTTCGAATTTCAATTATTTTGTTTAGTTTTTTAATCACTTTTTCTATTTGAATTATTTTTCCCTCGACATTAATTGAATTTAATTATTTATTCCTAAATTTTATATTACTCGTTGCAAATTCAAATACATTTTTTTAATTTATCATTATTTTTGTCATTTTGTAATTATTATTTTCAATTTTTAATCATTTTCATATTTTCTGAAAGAATTTCCTGAACTTGCACATATATATCTCAATTTTCATTTCTCTTTATTATTTTGCAATTATTTTCTCCATATTTTAATATTTTCATTATTTTTCAATTAATTTTCTAAATTTTCAGTTCTAATCACAAATTTAGTTTATTGTTATCAATTTTCCATGTTTTAAACGATTTTTCAATTTTCTATTATTTTCTTAATTTTTTAATTATTTTGATTACTTTTGCATAATTTTTTTAAAAATTTCAATTATTCATCTAAAATTTTAATTATTTTCATCAATTTTCGATTATTTCTGTAATTTTTTAATTTTTTCCTTTAATTAAAATTTTCAAGTAATTTTATCATTATTTTCTTTTTTCAACATATATTCTATGATATTTTAAATTTCAAATTAATTTTATCATTTTTAAATTATTTTCCTCAATTGTTAATTATTATTCTAATTTTCTAAAATTATTTTCCAAGATTCTTAGTATTTTTCTAAAATTTCAATTCCTTTCTCCAATTTTTAGTTACTCTAATATTTTTCCAATTGTTTGTATCATATTTCAATTATTTTCTTCAAGTTTCAAATTGTAAAATCATTTTTCAATTATTTACCAAAATTTATTTCCTTCAATTTTCAATTTTTTTTATTTGTTTTATAATTTTACAAATTTTAAACTATTTATCTCACATTTCAATTAATTCAATCGATTTTCAATTATTTATATTATTTTTCATATTATTTTCATCAATTTTCGACAATTTCTGTGATTTTTTAATTATTTCCTTGAATTAAAAATTTTCAAGTAATTTTATCATTTCTTTCTTTTTTCAACATATATAGTTTATGATTTTTTTAATTATATCTCTCAAATTTTATTTACTGTTTTCAATTTTTCATATTTAAATCATTTTCATCATATATCAATTTTTTCTCAATCTTAAATTATTAATTATTTTAGCATAATATATTTCAATTATTTTTTTTCGATGTTGAAGAATTTTATCCTCTTTCAATTATTTTTCTCGATTTTCAATTATTATTCTCATTTTCTAAAATTATTTTCTAAGATTTTTAAGCATTTATCTAAAATTTCAAATATTTTCTTCAATTTTTATTTATTTTCATAATTTCCAAAAATTTTTTATTATTTATCGTAAATTTCAATTATTTTTATTTTTCTTCAATTTTTTTCTTCAAGTTTTAGATATTCTCATTTTTTTTTCAATTGATTTCTAAGATCATCATGTATTTTTCTCAAATTGAAATTATTTCTTGTATTTAAAAAAAATTCTGTAATTTTTTCATTTATCACTTTAGTGTCATTTCTTTTTACAACTTATCATTGTTTGTATCATGTTTCAATTATTTTCATCAAATTTAAAATTTTAAAATAATGTTTCAATTATTTTCCAAAAATAAAAACTTTAGTTTCCAATAATCTTATTATCAAAATCATGCAATGCAAAATGGAAATATTTTATTTATAGCAAGCGTATATTAAAATTAGTTTAAAAATGATTTTTAACCAAACATATTATAATATCTTTGTTTTTAACGGAAATTTTGAAAAAATCGAATTATTTTCGATTTTATTTTTATTTCTGTTCATAAACCAACTTCATAACCAATAACTTTCAAAATAAGCAATTATTTTAAATATTAAAATTCTGTTTTTTTTTTTTTAAGTAGATCAAAAACCAACGCAAAATTGTATAGTTAAGTTTAGCTTCAATTTACATATTTCAAGTGTTTGGAATTTTTCCGTTTTTCTAAGGAAAGGTTATAAATGTCTACATTGAGAAAAATATTTTCTTGAATTAAATATAAGTATATGTTTGAATGATTTTGGTTGAATGAATAATGTTTTCAAGTTTAATTTCAACATATTAGAAATATCTGAAGTTTTTATTGAAATATATCTTATGTTTGAAAACAATTTTCTGTTTGTTTGATTAAAAACTAAATTTTATTCAAATTAAATCAAATTTGTGTTTGAAGTCATCATACTTGAAAGAAATATATTTTATGTTTGATTCAAACATATTGAATGCGCAGAGGTTTTTGCGCATTCAATATGGCGTCGTTACTATTCTGACGTTAGTTTACTTTTTAGTAAGTTTTTTGTTCTAGTAGTTACGTGTGTTTGTCTCGTTTTATTGAAAAAAAATGTTTACAATCGTGGTTTTGTTTTTATTAAAGTGGTTTCTTAAATGTGTAAGTGTTATTATTTTAATGAAAAATTGCGGTATATCTGAAGTGATTAAAACTTATGTGCACAAGTACAAAGTAAAGTAAAGTGAAGAGTCTTTAACTTTAGAGGCGAAATAAAATGGTTTGAATCTTTTTTAAATAAAAAAATTCATGTTCTTGCAGAGCGGTTGATCCTCATGCCCATTTGTCTGGAAGAAGACGAGCATCTTCAGTAGGTTCAAGAACAGCTGATCATCTGGGAGCAATTGGAGAAGATCCAGGAGAAGATGATGATCGTGACAGTGAAACTGAAACTGTCGCTAGTCAAAACACAGAAGGAAATCGTGATGGGAACTTTCCGTCTAGACCCTACTGGCTTGATGACGATGGTCTCAAAAATGGAGAAGTCGATGTTCTCAATCTACAGGAGGAACAATTTTGGAAAGATCTTTTAGAACAGTATCTTTATCCTATTGATGAGGACAAAGCCGAGAAGGTAAAAATATCCAAGGGACTCGATTTCTTCAGTTGCTTGACTCGAATTTATCTTCTCAAGATTTCTGAAAAATTTTCAAAGATTTTAGAAGATGAAAGAAAATGGTTCAACTGAAGACAATCCGTCCTAAAAATCCCATAAGAAATTTTTAAACATGCTACACTTTTTCCTCCAAATTAGCCTTCTTCTAATTATTGTTTTACAGTTTTCTTTCTTTTATTTAATAATTTTTCAAATAAGGAATATTTTCTTCTTTAAATTTAAAATGTTTTTTTTTTTAAATTTCACATTGGGAATTGTCTCTTCTTTTAATTTAAAAATAATATTCTCTTTCAAAATCAGAATCTTTTCGGAAATTTTTTCTTCGAATTTATAACCGTTTTCTTTTTCGGATTGTTTTTTTTTTTAAATTTAAATTGCCTTTTTGAATTTAGAACCTCATCTTTTATAAAAATTCGATTTTTCTAAAAAATACTTTCTTTTCTGGATTTTTTATTTTATTTTGAACGCCTTTTTCGAACTAATTCGACAATAGTTAAAAAAATTTTTTTTTTAATTTTAACATAATAATTAAAATTATTTGCTATATAACAATTCAGGGTTGCTACAAATATCCGATTTTTCAATTGTGTTTCTTTTTAAAATTTTCCAGAGCCTTAACCGTAATTTAAAACCTTTTTTTTATTTCCGGTAGTAATTCAAACTTTTATTAACTGACTTTGAAATGCTACTTTTTAGGTACTTTTTGTCAAAACTATTACTCATTGAATTCTTTTCTTTAGTCTTTTGTGAAAATTCGAATCAAAATAATAATTTTACAAAAAAATTAAAATTTCAAGTTAAAAATGCAATAATTTTAAAATTCACCAACTTTTCAAGATTTGTCGCAACTTTTTCAAAAACATCTTGTAGCAATCCTGTATTTAACAATTCCAACTCTAAAAGATATTTCTTTATTTAGATTAAATTATTTATTCAGCATAAAAATTTGCTTTTTCGCAAACCTATTTTTGCTTTTTGGCTAGCAAAATCAACTGCTTGACGCTTTCAAAATTTACTCTGAATTTTTAAAAAATTAATTTCAATTATCACGTCAGGCTCGTATCGCCAAAGACTTGAAGGATTTGCGAGACAAGAGTGTGTTTGCATTCTTTATGATAAATGCTCTCTTCGTGCTGATTGTATTTCTCATGCAACTAAACAAAGACTTGTTGCACGTGAAATGGCCCTTCGGTATCAAGACCAACATCACTTATGATGGAACTTCCCAGGAGGTAAAATTCGCTCCATGGGTAGCACGAGTTTCCCTGCTCCAGAAATTTGCTAGAAAAAAGAATTTATTAAAAATAATTTTTTGTTCAAATTACAAATTACATGCTTGCATTCTTTTTTCAATTAAAAATCTTTTTTTCTAAAAAAAATTCTGACCAGGCAAATGCGTCGTTACCTGTGGAGCTTTAGAATAATTTATTAACAATTTTGTATTTTTATTGACTCCTAACAGGCTAGGATCGCCAATGATTTGATCGGGCTAAGAAACAAGAGTGTCTACGCATTTTTAATGTTCAATACTTTGTTCGTACTGATTGTATTCTTAATGCAGCTGAACAAAGATAAACTGCACATCATATGGCCATTCGGGGTCAAGACGAACATCACCTTTAGCGAGGAATCCAAGGAGGTAGAGGCCTTTCTTCAGGAAGCCTCGATTTTTAGTTTTTCGACAAGAAAAACTTAACAATTTGACGGCGTGCCTCGCTACTTCTTGATTTTCTCTCGACAAAATCAGCAATTTTCATTTCTGAAACAAGTAATCAATGATTATTTGACAAATTTCAAGTCTTGAGGCAATTATTGGCTTTTTCAAAATTTCAAACCACCAAATTATCAAAATTCTCTCTAATTTATCAAAATTGAAAGATTTGACGACAAAAGCACGCCAGAAATGATTAATTTCAATTAATTTGAAAGATTGAACAATTTCGAGTTTGGACAAAACCACTTCTGTTACTTGAGATAGTTTCATTTGATTATAGCAACGAGGCACGTCGATTTGGAAACTATAGACTGGTTTCGGAAAATTACACTTGTGTTCGATTCATCAATTTTTATCTTGTGAATAACCAAATACGGTCTCAGAGATTCATTAATAATGCCTACATTTCCTCTGGCAAGGGATGATTCACCTTCCTTCCGGTCGTGGGTGTTCTTGTTAGTTAGATTACAAATATAATTTTTTTTATTGAAAAATCAAAATAGGCACAAAATCTAAGTGTCCAGTGACTTTAAAAAAAAAACAATTCAAGAGTTTTTGAAAATTTTAAAGGTCGAAGATCAAGGACCAGTTTTTAATAATTGAAACAATTGCTGAGTGTACTTCTAAGCTGGGGAAAATAATCAGAAACTTGAAACAAAAAATTAACTTTCAAGAAAAAAAAATAAATGAAAAAATATGAGGTAAGAATTAAAATTGAAGACAATAATTTAAAATCGAAAAAAAATAATTAATTAATATCGCAAATAATTGAGAGTTAAGAAAATAGTTAGGTACATAGTAGAAGAAAAAAACTAAAGTTCACGAAAATAACTAAAAATAGATAAAGAAGCGATATTCTCAGAAAATAATTGCTGCAATTGAAGAAAATTATTGAAAGAAATGAAAAATATAATTGACGCCTCCCGTTGGTAAAATGCTTATTCAATTGTCAAAAATATATAATTTCAATTCAAAGAGTAGTTCAATATAAAGCTAGTTTGATGTCCGTGTAATATGATTCTTATTCAATGTTCAGAATAATATAATACTAACTCAAAGTTTCGTTTAAAATAATTTAAATTGAAGTTTAGGTACAATAAATAATAATGTGCCAATTAAACTATAACTACAATTATTATCTATAATTTAATTAATGATGTTTCTAGTTTATAAAAAAATAACATGAAATTTAGATCTTAAACATTTTGTTTTAGAATTTTTAAAAAACTATCTAAATTTGAATCATTTAATTTAAAAAAATCAACATTTTAGACAAATCTTAGTATTATTAATTCTAGATTAAATATTATAAGTATTATAAATGCTTGATATTTAAAATATAAATGATTATAATTCTTTATAAATTATAAACAAATATGAATTTAATAATAAATTGTATTGATTATAAAAATTATATTTTAAATATTGAGTATTTAAAATACTTATAATAACCTAGAATAATAATACTAAGATTTGTCTAAAATGTTGATATTTTTAATTGAAAGATTTAAAAATTAGTTAACTTTGTTTTAAAATGTAAATTAAAAAATTTAAGATATAAATTTCATGTTATTTGTTTCTAAATTAAAAATTCACTACTTTAAATTATTCACAATAACAGGAAAAAGTAAATTATTTTTACATCTATAGAGGAAAAAGCGGGAAATAATATCATGATTAAATAATCATTTTATTATTTATTGCTTTTACCTAAACTTAAATTTAAATTATATTAAATTCAATTTTCAGCTAGCATTATAATATCAAACAGTTATAATGCTTACAATAATCTTGAATAAAAATACTAAAGATTACTAAATTATTTATAATAACAGGATAATTTAAATTATTTTTACATGTAATGACAAAAATGAGTCAACTTTGAGTTAGCATTATATTATTCTGAACATTGAATAATAATTCTATTGTACGGACAACGAACTAGCTTCATATTGAACTGTGCTCCGAGTTAGAATGATATATTTTCGATAATTGAATAAGAAAGAAAAATAAAAATTCACTAAAATGATAAAAAAAAACAAAATATTAAAAAAATGTAATTAAAATTTGTAGAAAACAATTAAATTTGAAAAAAGTAACTGTGAAGAAAAGAATTTTAAAAGAAGGAAGCTAATTAAAAAATTAATTAAAAATAATTATGCATTTAAGAAAGAAACTAAAATGTTGAAGAATAAATTAATTGTAATTTGATAATAATATTTTAAAATTTAAGAAAATAATTGAAGAATGACGGAAAAAATTGAAAATGAAACACAATAGTCGATAAAAGAAGAAATTAATTTAATAGTGAAGAAAATAATTTAAAAACTAACTAATAGGGTAAATGTACCTATTACTGTGAATGCACAAATCTGCAGTTTTTTGAAAAAAGTTATTATATGCCCTTTTTAAAAGTATAAAATTAATTCAAATTATTTGAAAAAATTATTTAAAGCCTTACTCGATTCAATTGCCAATAAAAATGTACATTTAAATTATTAATTATTTGATTATTCTCGTTTAAATTACCATTTACCGCAGCAATTGGAACATGCACATGATTGTATTACTGCTGTCAACCTAACCTCCAAATACACGTTATTCTTGTAACAGCAAAACTGAAAAAATTAATTGAAACAATAAGAAAATAATTGAAAAATGACATTATTAATTAAAAAAATATAAAAATAGCTGAGTATTGACAAAATTGATTAAAAAAATTATAGAATAGAATCGCAATTTAAAACAAATAATTGAAAAATGATTTAAAAAAAAGTAAATTAAAGACAATGATAGTAAATGAAAAGAAAATTTAATTTTTAAAGAAAATAATAGACAAAAAAATAAATAATTGAGGAACAAAATTTAAAAACTTGAAGGATACAACTGAAATTTTAGAAATCAATTTAAAATTGAAGAATGCAATTAAATATTGACCAGCTTTAATAAAAAATTCAAGAAAATAATTGCAAAATTGAACAACATTCTTGAAAATTAAAGCAAATAATAGAAAATTGAGGAAAATAATTTAAGAAATTAAAGAATATACTTTAAAGTTGAAAAAAATAATTAAAATTTGAAAAAAATAATTAAAATTTGAAAAAAATAATTAAAAAAAAATTAAAGAATACATTTGAAATAGAAGAAAATAATTAAAAATTTAAGAACGTCACTGACAAAATTGAAAATAGTAAATAATTGTCATTTTAAAACAATAAAAGAAAATGTAATAAAATAAATGAGAATAAGTTTTTATTGAAAAATAAAAAAAGCTTGAATGTGGATAAAAGTATATTAAAAGATATTGAAAAATAAAACTCATATTTGCAAGAGAATAATTGAAAATTACAGAAGTTAATTGAACAGTTAAAGAATATAATTGTAATTTAAAGAAATTAATTTATAATGAAAAATAATTTAAAAATGTAGGAAGAAATTGAAAATAAAAGACAATATAAATGAAAAAATCGATTTAATATTGAAAAGAATAATTAAAAAATTGAAAAAAAATATTGAAACGGAAAAAATAAAAGAAATACTTTAAAATTAAATTTTGCGAATTACAAATTTAGAAAATTAATTGATAAATAATCAAAATAATTTAAAATTGAAGAAAATAATTTAAACTTGAGAAATTAATTGAAAAAATTAAAGAATATATATGAAAAAAAACTTGAAAGTCGAAGCATATAATTGAAATAAATGAAACATACAATAACTGACATTTGAAGAAAATAAATATGTTTGGAAGACAATTATTAAAAATACTGAAAAAGATAATTAGAATTTGCAGAAAAAAATTGGTATTTGAAGAAATTAATTCAAGCTTTAATTATATTAAGCAAATTAAAAAAAAAAAATTTAGTTTTGAATAAATTGATTGAGCAGTTGAAGATTATAATAGTAAATAGAAAGAAATAATTTAAAATTTATTAAATAAATAATAGAAAATAAAACAGAAAGTAACTAATATTTTAAAAGAATTATTAAAAATTAAAGAAATGTTTAAATTAATTCAAATTTGGTATCCTTAAAGCATAAATTAATTTTATTTTTAATCAGTTCCAAAGATTTGTTTTTAAATTCAAGGTGATTTTAAGGTTTTTAAAGTCGCTGGACACCCGGAAAATGTTTTTTAAACTTACTAAAAAGAAAAAAAAATACAGGTGTCGTATTTACACCTGTAAATGTTACACAGGTAACATTTTATTATATTATATTTATTGGTTTCTCTAAATATTATTTTTTCCATTTTTTCCTTGTTATTTCATTTATTTATTTCTCTTATTTATTATTCTATTAATTCAATTATTTTTCTATTATTATTACATTTGACACTGCAGTTAGATAAAAAATTTGAAGATATTTAAAGTCACCCATGACTCCGATTCCTCTAATAATTCTTGATGAGGACTAATGGATAATCGACTACTTGGTTAAGACAAAATCTCAGGAATCTCACTTGATTTCTCAATGTTTTGTGTCTAACTCTTATAATAATTAATTTTAATGATGCACTACCTGTGGTGGTAAAACGGGCACAATTAATGTGCGTCACCCTGATCCTGGTCTTGGAAAATATTTTAATAATTTCACTTGGTGGTTGTTTATCAATGTATACATATTTCTGTCTATTTGTTTGTTATTAATAATAATTACACTTCTGTTTATAAATATGTATTTATACACCAGGCTCGGTTTCTGCTTGTGAGAAATATCACAAATCTGATTAATCCTATTCTATTAATTAATTAATGGAATTAAAAAAATTATGAAATTGAGTTTTTAAATTTTTTTACAACAATTACTCTTCTTTTTATACATTAAAAAAAATTATAACTTATTTTTCTATAAATAAAAAAATAATTTAATTTCTTTAATTAAATTTTGTTCTTGTTAAATTACTAGTAGCTAGTAAAATCCTGCTTATTTTAAAGATCAGCTTTAATAAAAATAATTAATTTTAATCCAAATATCTAATTAATTGACAGAACAAAAATATTTTACGCGTCTTAAATATTCGAAACGTCAATTCTGTGTTTTTAGTAAATCCAAACTTTTTTCTTTAATTGTGGAATAATTGATTCACATATATCAGACTTGTTGATAAATTCATAAAATACACAAACAGAAACAGATTAAAGCATGAAAATTTCTATAATTTTGAATTGAAAAAAATTAGTGAGATTTTAAAAATTGACAAAAGTTCTTTTTATAAAAGAAGGAAAATTTTTAAAAAACGTTAATCGTTTTTTTTTTTTTTTTTTTTTGAAAAAGAAGAAATATTTGTAAAGAATATTAATAGTTTTCTTAATTCAAAATTGCAGATAACAATTTTATAATAAAAATTGAGTAATTATACCAAGTACTATAACTTTTTAAATATTTTCAGATCCACATTACGAAGGAGTATTTGCAGCTTGAGCCAATAGGTCTCGTTTTCGTATTCTTCTTTGCTCTCATTTTGGTGATCCAGTTCACTGCCATGTTATTCCATCGATTCGGAACTTTGGCTCACATTTTGGCCAGCACAACTTTGAGTTGTAAAAAGGTAAAAATTAATTTTCATTTTTTAATTCTAGCAAATTCAAATCAATCTTAATCTAAATTAAATGAGTAAAAACATTCAACTTTCAAAAATTTGATCTAAATTTTAAACATTCTCAATTAAGAAATAGTTTTATTTTTTAGTAACAAAAAAATTTATTTTATTTCTTATTTTAAAAAATTGATTCTATTTTAAATGTGTAAATGAATGTTCTTTTTTTTTAAAGACCAAAGATCTATCAGAAGAGGCACTGCTTTCAAAACATGCGGTGGAAATTGTGAGGGATTTGCAAAGATTAGACGGAATGGAGGGTGATTATGACGAAGGAAGTGGAAGTGGACCAGGAAGACGAAAAACAATTAGAAATTTGGAAAAGAGTCGCAGGAAAACTCAGGCGATAAATACTCTTGACGTTGCGTTCCGTCAAAGATTCTTCAGCATGACAGAAGGCAACGGTAAGAAAAATATTAATTTCAGAGAGATAAAAATTCTAAAGCTGCCAGACGACGTGTAGATTGAAAATAGTAAAAAAAGTGGTTTTTTAATTTAAAAAAGTGAATTTTTAAGTGAAATAATTAATTAATTAATCAGGGCTCCCCAATATCAAACGGCAGACTTTAAGGGTGTTTGTTACGCTAATTAACGTGTTTAAAAAATTTAAAAATTCATGACAAGAATATAAAGATTCAGGAAAGCCATTCAAATTTGAAGAACATAATTCAAAAATGTCAAAAATAATTCAAATATGAAGAAAATAATTGAAGAATGACAAAAATAATTCAAATTTAAAAAAAAAACAATTGAAAAATTAATTAAAAATCAAAGAAATGAAGACAAAAATTGAAAAATTGAAGCAAAAGAATAGAAATTAGAAAAAAATAAATACAAAGTTTCAAAAATAATTGAAGGATGACAAAAAGAATTAAAATTTGAAAAAAATAATTTGAGACTTGTGTAGCAAATTAAAAATTTGAGTACAATAATTGAGATATTGACAACCCTGACAAAAGTATCGGATTGAATTTCATTCTGTTTGAATAAGTTTTAATCAGTATTTTTCCGAGGAAATCCGAAATTTGTTTCCGAGCCAATCAGTTTTTATCCGAATCTAAAAATGGATATAACATGATGATCATTCCGAATTAATCCGTTTCGTTCAGAAGCTAAATTTTAATCCGTATAAATCTTGTTATTACATTCCGAATCAATCCGTTTCAATTCTAATCGGGTTTATTCGGGTTTGAAACAGATTGGTTCGGATTGAAATAAAAGGATTCAAACAGATTAAAATTTAGCTTTGGATTGAAACAGATTAGTTCGGAATGATTCGGAATAACGTTTCGTCAAGATACTTACATCCATTTTTGGATTCGGATAAAAACTGATTGGCTCGGAAACAAATTTCGGAATGCCTCAGAAAAATACTGATTGAAGTTCAATCCGATACTATAGTCAGGGAAAATAATTAAAATGCGAAGAAACTAATTGAATAATGACATAAATAATTGAAAGCTGGTATAAAAAGTAAACTTTTTAGACAATAGTTGAAAAATTGAGAAAAATAATAGAAGTTTCAAGAAAATATTTAAAATTTGAAAAAAATATTTTAAAAATGTCAAAAAAAAATTTATATACGTAGAAAACAGTTGAAAAATGACTGAAATAACTAAAATTTGCAAAAATCTTAATGGAAAATGAGAATATAATTCAAAAAGAGTAAAAAATAAAAAATTTAATACATTAATTGCAAAATTGTACAAAATAATTGAAAAATTAAGGATATAATTTGAATGTGAAGAAACTAATTGAATATTGACATAAAAAATTGAAAACTGGTGTAAAAAATTAAAAATTTGAAGACAATACTTGAAAAATTGACGAAACAATTGAAATGTTAAGAAAATAATTCAACAATGACATAAATAATATATTGAACGCTGGTTTAAAAATTGAACCATAGTTGAAAAATTGAAAAAAATAATAGAAGTTGCAATAAAATGATTAAAACTTGAAGAAAATAATTTAAAAATGTCAAAAAAAAAGTTAATATATGTAGAAAACATTTGAAGAATGACAAAAATAACTGAAATTTACAAAAAAATTAATGAAAAATGAGAAATATAATTCAAAAATGGAGTAAAAAATAAAAAATGTAATACATTAATTAAAAAATTGTGTAAAATAATTAGAAAATTAACGATATAATTGAAATATGAAGAAATTAATTGAATAATGACATAAACAATTGAAAACTGATGTAAAAGTTATAAATTGGTGTAATTCAAGACAAAAAAGAAAAACATTGAAGAAAATGATATTTAAAGAAAATAATTTCAAAATGTCAAAAATATTTTAATAATGATCAAAATAATTGTAATTTGAAAATAATAATTGAGAAATGACAAAAATAATTAATAACTAGTTTCAAAAATTAAAAATTTGAAAACAATTCTTGAAAAAATGACGAAAAATTGAAATGTTAGGAAACTAATTGAATAATGACATAAATAATATTGAAAGTGTATGTAAAAATTGAACTTTTTAGACAATAATTGAAAAATTGAAAAAAATAATAGAAGTTTCAACAAAATGATTAAAACCTGAAGAAAATAATTTAAAAATATCAAAAAAGTTTATATATGTAGAAAACATTTGAAGAATGACAAAAATAACTTAAATTTGAAAAAAAAAATTAATGAAAAATATTATTAAAAAATGGAGTAATAAATAAAAAATTTAATACATTAATTGAAAAATTGTATAAAATAATTGGAAAATTAACGATATAATTGAAATGTGGAGAAACTAATTAAATAGATAATAATATAAATAATTGAAAACTGATGAAAAGTTAATAAATTCATGACAATAACAAAAAGATGGAAGAAAATGACATTTAAAGAAAATAATTTAAAAATGTCCAAAATAATTGAATAATGACCAAAATAATTGTAAATTGAAAAAAATAATTGAGAAATGACAAAAATAATAATTGATAAGTGGTGTCAAAAATTAAAAATTTGAAGCAAATTCTGGAAAAATTGAGAAAACTATTGAAATGTTTCGAATCTAATTGAATAATGACATAAATAATTGAAAGCTGGTGTAAAAAATAAAAATTTATATACAATAATTGAAACATTGTAAAAATATTAGAAGTTTGAGGAAAATAATAAAAAGTTGAAGAAATTAATTGAAGTTTGAGGAAAATAATTGAAATTTAAAGATAATAATTCAAAAACGTCAGAAAAAATTTAAATATGAATAAAGTAACTGAAGTTTGAAGAAAATTATTGAAAAAGTGTAATAAATGAATAAATTTATGACAGTGATAAAAAGAATGGAAAAAATGATTGAAATTTGAAGAAAATAATTGAAAACTGGTGTAAAAAATTTAAAAATTCATGATAAAAAATTTTTTTCAAAGTAATTGAAATTTGTAGAAAATAATTCTAAAATGGCAAAAAAAATTGAAATAGGAAGAAAATACTTGGAAAATGACAGAAAAGAAAATTTCTTGAAAAATTGACGAAACAATTCAAATGTTTAGAAATTAATTGTTTAATGACATAAATAATTGAAAGCTGGTGTAAAAATTAAAAATTTATGTTTATTTTAAATAGGTATTATAATAATTGATAAAAATATTAGAAGTTTCTGGAAATAATTAAAAGTTGAAAAGAATAATTTAAAAACGTCAAAAAAAATTTCAATATGAAGAAAGTAATTGAAGTTTGAAGAAAATAATTGATAAAAGTTTAAAATATTAATAAATTCATGACAATAATAAAAAGAATAAAGAAAATGATTAAAATTTAAAGAAAATAAATGAAAACTGGTGTAGAAAATTTAAAAATTCATGACAATAACATTTTTCTTTATAAGTATTTGAAATTCGTAGAAAATAATTCTAAAATGGCAAAAATAATAGAAGTATGAAAAAAATAATTGAAAAATGAAAAATATACTTGAATAATGACAAATGTAATTGAAATTTAAGGAAAATAATTCGAAAATAACAAAAGTAGATTGAAACTTTGATAGAAAATTTAAATATTCTTGACAATAATTGAAGAACGTAATTGAAATTTTTAGAAAATAATTGAAAAATGACAAAAATGAATGAAATCTTGTGTAATATATTTAAATATTCATGACAATAATTTAAAAACTGAAGAGAATAATTGATATTTGAAAAAATTAAATTCAAAATCGCAAAAATACTTTAAAGTTGGCAAAAGTACTTTGACATTAAAAATGACAAAAATAATTTTAAAAAAAGGTGTAGAAATTAAATATTTGTAGATTGTAATTAAAAAATTGACGACGTAATTACCTATATAGAATATGAACAAACTAATTGATTTATAAGGTAAATTATTATCCAGACACCCAATATCAGAAGACCCCCCCCCCCCTAAACTGGAATAAACATTTGTCTAAAATGTGAGAAAAGTGAGTTTTTAAAAAAAAAAAAAAAAAAGTAAGTCACTGGCAGCCCTGAAATTTATAATTTAAAAAATGTTACTATTTTTTTATTTCCTTAGATTTTAAGCCTATTTCTCCGGTAATTATACTCGAAAAAATCAATTTTCGTTGGCTTTTCTTTAAATTATGAGAAAACGTTATTTTATATGTTCCTTCCATCTGGTTAAAATTTCAAGACCCCTTGTGATGCTAAAAATTTAAATATTCATGTTTAAAATTCTATTTTTTTATGGAAATTAATGAAAAATTGAAAATTTGAACTTGAATATTTCAAATTTTTAGCAACGCAAGGGTACAGATAAAAGGCACATAAAAAATAACGTTTTCACACAATTTAAAGAAAATCGATTTTTTCACGTATAATTAACAGAGAAATACCTTAAAGGCATTATTTAAATCAGGGAAAAATGTTTTCCTGTTCAAAATTTGATCTCAAGTTAAAAATTATTTTACTTATAGGCCTGCCACGAAATATGTCAACGAGAAGATCTACCAAGGCTTTTAAAGCATTTGAGGGTCGTCGAAACAGCATTATGGCAATGAGAAGAAAATCTCAGATGCAAACTTTAGGAGCAAATAATATTTACGGAGCTCCGGGAAATCCTCTAGGAATTCAGGGACGTCCTACAAGAAGCAGTCAAATTTCTGTGAAGGATGTTTTTGAAGGTCACAGTGGCCACGTCAATGCTGCTTATGAAGGGGATGACAGTCCTGGAAATAGCTTGAGACTGCAACCCTTGGCAGGTCAAGTCACTTGGAGAGATCCCAACTCGAACCTGTAAAAATTTAGATTTTTTACCAACAATTTCGAATTTGAATGTATTCCAATTTTCAAATCATATTTTGTCTAAATTTAAAAAAAAATTCCAAATTTAAATGCATGCAAATTTTAAAGCATTTTATTTTAGACACCTTCAACTTTAAACATTGAAAAATTGTTATTTTGACTTTTTTCTAAATTAGAATTAAACTTTGAATAATTCGTACTATAGTAAAGACGATTTTATTTTTAGGATAAATCGTTAAATGATTTTATTCAAAAAACGAAGACCGAGATTACCTTTGAGTCAGAGACTGAAGTTCGATTTATAATGCTGCATTTTCCTATTTCTTTTCATTTTTCAAGTTGCAATAGTCGTATTCTTAGTTCTTTAATTTAAATACACTGTAATTTGTAGTAGTGTAAATTATTTTCTCAATTTTTTTATTGGCGCTCTAATGACAAATCTTATTTTTAAGAAGCTGAAAATTGTTTTAAAAGAATTGTTGTCTTTTTGTATAATCTTCTTTCGACGATCTGAAATTGTATTTACGTTCTTTCTTCTCTTAAAGCTCCATTCATAGAATTAATTAATCATAATCTTGAAAACTTGATTATAAAAATGTAAATAAATGCACTGCATTGTACAGAATTTTATATGTAGTAAGAAATTGTGCATAAAGTGAAAAAAGTACTTTTTCACTGTTGTATGTAATAACGAAAAATGTATTTAACTGCGATGATTGATTTGTAAATGTTTAGTAAATTGAGATTGATTTGTTAATGTCTGTATGAAAAAAAAAGTGAGCGTGTGGATACTCGCACAGAATGAGAACAATTAATTCTGTAGATAACTCTAATTTTAATTAAATAATAATTTGTACGCAAGTTGCTCAAACTTTTTATCACTGCTGTTTTATATATTTCCTATTTCTAAATTCAATTCGATTGTAAATATACGTTCTATTTAATTACATTTATTTTGTATAGTTTTGTAATTTTTTCAGTTACACAATATTTGTTATTTACATAATATAGTTTTTCTTTCTAATTCATTGCTTTTATTATTCACAAAAATGAAATTAGAAAATTACCTACAATACCAAAAACGCTTATTCTAATATTTTTCCTATTTTTCGATTTTTTTTTTACTGATTTCAATTTACTATCGTTAATTGAAAAATCGTTATTCTGGGAGATTACAGCGAATGGCTTCCGTTATGAGAACAATGTGTGCGATAGTCATATAATCATTAAATCCAATTTGAATATTTGGATTCCTGTCAAATTCTTCCGAAGACAACATTATGACAGAGATAGTAAATGGCAGAAAGGCGAGCAGGCAGAATGAGTTTTTTTTAACCCATCTACAAAATTTAGAAACATTTAAGATAATACAAATTTTTTTTTTTTTTTTTTAAGTTTTGCTCACCCAAAATATCCTCCAAGAAAAATCCAAAAAAAATCAAGTGCACCGTCTATAAATTTGGCAGATTTTTCCAGAAAAGTCTCTTGTGCGATTTCCTGATTAATTCGTCGATTGTACTTCTAAAATAACATAATTTAAAAATACAATAAATAAAAAAAATATAATAATATTTCTTCGATTAAAGATGATAAAATTAGTGTCTACTTGTAAAAATTAATTACTGTAAGTAGAATAAAATTGATTTTTAACGCTATTTATCCTTCTTTTATTTACCCAAGCCTCAATAGCACAAATAAATTCAACGGCTGTTAATGAGAGGACAAATTTACGAAAAATTGCACTTTTATGGTAATCGCAAACAGAATAAATTAATCCAGTTTGTCCAACTGTTGAAGAAATTCGGTAGAAAAAAGAATAATTTCTAAAAGGTCGTTTCTTGATTTCCTTTTTTTCCTCCAATTCGTCTTCTATCTCTTGGGGATCGATTGCTAAAAAATATATTTTTTATATTAATAAAAACCATATTTTTTATCCACAAATAACATTTTTAATATTACAGAAAAATAAAACATACATGGAAATTAAATTTGAAAAAAAAAACTAAATTTAAACTTACGGTAAATTCTGAAAAATAAATTGTAGATTAAAGATCCTAATGATCTAGCACAGAGTCCAAGAATTCCAATCGAAGCGGAAATAAAATATGATTGTAGAGTAGAATGTTGCTGATCGACATGTTTTTTTAAAACATAAATACTAGAACCCGATGCGAGCAGGAGAAAAGAATGAGAAAAAAATGATTCAAGAAACATAAGCAATGTTTCTATAAATTGAAATTGACCAAAATTGACTGAAAACTTCATCTGTTTTTGTCATTTGACTCTCTTCATTATTTTGATTTATGTTTGTTGAAAACTTTTAACAAAGCAAGAGAAATGCTAAGAGATATTTAGTTTTTAAGAGAAAAAGATTTTTATTATCAATATAAAAGTATCCAATATAAATATTGATCGAACATTAGTGGATATAATCGTAGTTATTTCATTGTCAATATAATCAAAACCTATTATAATAGAAACACAAATATATTTTATATTTAAATATCTACTGTACTAGTTCGTACTTTTTACGGAAAATTAAGAAATATTTAATCTTATTAAATATCTATTTTAAAAATTTTAGACCTATTTTAGGCAATAATTGTGCGAGGCATCTTTAAAAACAAATCTATTGTAAAAATTTGTACCCTTCGTTTGGCACAGACAATAAAGACTCGACGAAATTAATTTTCAATATATTAAATCGTTGAATTCGTAAGTACGAAAGTACAGTCTTTCTGATTTTTACAATACTTAAAACTATATTCAAAGTTAATGATATACATGTAAGTACAAAATTCTAATTTCTGAATTAACCTATTCACAAATCCCTTTATTTATTTAACTCTGTTTTTAAATTATTTACAATAATATTATTAATAATATATTAAATTTGTATTTATTATTTGACATTTTTTTTAATGATTCTTTAATTAGTACCATTTAGCGTAAAGACGTATAAAAATCACAATTTGCGAATAGGTTAATTAAATATGTAAGAAATCAGTAAAAATACTTTTTCTGTTGATTAACATTATTCTATAAAATAAAGAAACAAAAAAATTAATAAATAGTGAATGACATATTAAGTTTTACGATCGAACTTGTGTAAAGTTCTATATATCCCTATGAATCATTTAAACATTGTTTTAACATTATTATCAGTAGAAAAATCTTGCTAAAGGCCTTTTATAAAGTTCAATTGTAATATAAAAAGCAATCATTTATGGCCATTCTGATTTCAGAGGCAAAAACTAATTGTACCCGCTTTTTAATGTTCTCCTATGTCATTTGTACCGTTTTAGAAACATGTAAACTGCAATCTAGGCACAAAAGAGTTGTTAAAATTATATATATATATATATTTTAACGAGATAAAGTTTCAATATCTTTTAAAGTCGCAGTTGCAAATACTTGAACGAAGCATAAACTGTATTGTGAAAGATCGATATAAGGAACTTCGTATCGATCACAAAAATCTTCAGAGATAAAACGAGCGACAATATAGGAAGCTGCGAGGCTAATAACAGTTAAATTTCCATTTTTTAAACAAACAAAAAGTGTTATTAGTGCCTGAAGAGCAAAAATAATATCTGTGTAAAATCGATGTTTTGAACGATCTCGTGTCGTTGAAGTTGGTTCGTAAATCATTGGAAGAAGACCCAAAGCCAGGAGAAATATTCTTGCCTCCTCCCAAGTCTTATATTCGAGTAGAATTTCTGTTGTAAAAAAAGCAAAAGGCGCTATTTCCACAAGAACAGATAACCAGTCGTAAAAGTTTCGGAATCTTTTCGTGGTGCTTGAGGTTCCTAAAAATGTAAAATATGTTAATTATTTTTTTAATAGCAGAAAAACAGCAGTCCTCGTTGATAAAATGCTTATTGAAAGTTCAGATCAACAAAATGCCAACTCAGAATTCACTGCAATATAAAGTTGCTTCAGAAATTTATGTAATAAAATTTTTATTTAATACCAGCAAAATTGGAACCAAATATTTAAAACTCATTTAAAACTATCAATTTTTGCAAATTTGAATAATTGAAATTACGAAATTGAAAAATATATTTGAAAAATTATGAAAATAATTGACAGTTAAAAACAAAATTCGAAAAATGGATACATAATTAGACAATTAAAAAGAATAATTTTAAAAATTAAAAACTAAATAAATAAATATAAAATTTAAACAAAATAATTGAAAAATTATAGGAATAACTGTTGCAAATAATTGGAAATTAAACAATTGGATTGAAAATCGAAAATAATAATTGAAATTGAAGAAAATTATAAAGAATTAAGGAAATAAATGAAAAATTTAAGAATTAAATTATAATTAGAAAAAATAATTCCAAAATGACGAAAACAATTGAAAATTGAGAACAAAATTAAAATAATAAGTACCTAGATTAATACACAATCGAACAAAATAATTCAAAAAATCAAAATATAATTAGAAAATTTTAAGATAATAATTGAAAATTGGAAAAGTTGTAGGAAATAATTGAAAATTGCAGAATTGCTGTAAATATTTACACATTTAACAACTGGATTGAAAATCGAAAAAAATAATTGAAATTGAAGAAAATTATAAAAAATTGAGGAAATAAATTGAAAATTTAAGAATTAAATTAAAATTTAAAAAAATAATAATAATTGATAATATGAAAAAAATTTACAAAATGACGAAAATAATTGAGAATTGAAAACAAAATTAAAAAAATGGCTAGAGTAATGCACAACTGAACAAACTAGTTTTAAAAATCTAAGAATAATTATAAAATTTCAAGATAATTGAAAATTGAAGAAGTTGTAGGAAATAATGGAAAATTGCGAAATTTTTGTAAATAATTACAGATTTAACAACTGAATTGAAAATCGAAAAAAATATTTAAAATTGAAGAAAATTATAAACAATTGAAAAAATAAATTTAAAATTTAAAAATTAAATTAAAACTAGAAAAAATAATTGAAAAAAAAAATAACTAGATTAATACATAACCAAACAAGCTAATTTTTAAAATCTAAGAGTAATTATAAAATTTTAAGATAATAACTGAAAATTGAAAAAGTTGTAGGAAATAACTGAAAATTGCCGAATTGTTGTAAATAATTACACATTTAACAACTGGATTGAAAATCGAAAAATTAATTGAAATTGAAGAAAATAATAAAAAATTGTGTAAAAAAATTGAAAATTGTAGAATTTAAATTAGAAAAAATAATTGAAAAAAAATTTCCAAAATAAAGAAAATAATTGAAAATTGTAAAAAAAATTTTAAAAAAATAACTAGATTAATACACGAACAAATAAAATATTTAAAAAAATCAAAGAATAATTATAAAATTTTGAGATAATAATTGAAAAATGAAAAAGTTGTAGGAAATGATTAAAAATTGCGGAATGGTTGTAAATAATTACACATTTAACAACTGGATTGAAAATCGAAAAAAATAATTGAAATTGAAGAAAATAATAAAAAATTGGGTAAAAAAATTAAAAAAAATTAAACTAAAATTAGAAAAAATAATTGAAAAAAATTTTTTAAAATGACAAAAATAATTGAAATTTAAAAACAAAATTCAAAAAATAACTAGATTAATACATAACCGAACAAAATAATTTAAAACATCAAAGAATAATTATAAAATTTTAAGATATTAATTAAAAATTGCAAAAATTGTAGGAAATAATTGAAAATTACTGAAAATAAATAATAATTGAAGGAAATGGTTGAAAAATGACGAGAATAATTGAAAAATTGAAGAAAATATGCGATAAATAAAATAATTGTCAATATTAAAAACAAAATTTGAAAAAAGACAAAAATAATTGTAATTTAAAAGAAAGCTTTTAAAAATTAAAGAAAGAAGATGAAATTTAAAGAATATACTTAAAAATTTAAAAGAAGTAATGGAAAAAAGCCGAGAATTATTGAATATTGAAGACAACAATTGAAAACTGAAGAATGGAAATAAAAATTAAAGAAACTTAATGATAATCGAAAAAAATAATAGAAAAAAGGAGATAATTTTTTAATATTAAAGAAAATAATTGAAAATTGAAAAGTGGAATTTGAGTTTGAAGAAAATAACTGAGATTGGAGAGAAAAAGTCAAGAATTGAATAATTTAATTGAAATTTTAAAACAATTTTTATGAGTAAAAAAAATAATTGGAAAAATCCGAGAAATATTGAACAATGCGGAATTAATTGATAATCGATCAAAATAATTGAAAATTAAAGAAAATATTTGAGAATTGAAGAAAATAATTAAAAATTGAACAAATAAATTGGAAATTAAATAATTAAATGGAAATATTAAGAAAATAATTGATTATCAAAAGAAATTTTACAATATGACGAAAATAATTAAATATTTACGGAAATAATTAACTACTAAAAAAAATAATTAACAATTAAAAAAAAATTCGAAAAAAAGTTGAGAATAGTCGGCATTTGAATAAATTATTTTTTAAATTAATGAATAATCATAAAATTGAAGTAGAATAATAAAATGTCAATTGAAAACTGATGAAAATTATGGAAAAAATTGTATGAAAAAAAAAGAAAATTGAAGAAATCAATTGGAAATTGAAGAATTGTATTGAGTCTTCAAGAAAATAATTAATAATTAAGAAAATGCGAGAATTCAAAAAATTGAGGAAAATAATTAAAAATTAAAGAAATGTGACGCGTTCTGAAGAAAGGGACCTAAGAAGCAAAAATTCGTTTTTCGGTTTATGGATGTTTTAATTTTATTAAAGGTTCATCTTTCATTATCTTAGGTCCCTTTCTTCAGAACGCGTCACAAATAAATTAAAGATTAAAGAATTTAAATTTACAAAATGACTAAAATAATTAAATATTAAAGAAAATAATTGATAATGGAAAGAAAAATTTTTAACCTGGCGAGAATAATCGACAACAAAACAAATAATTAAAAAAATTTAAGAATGATTAAAAAATTTAAAGAGAATAATTGTATATTGAAAACTGTTGAAAATTATATAAAAAATTACAGATTTATTTATTAATGAAATTAAAATTGCTTGAACTGATATTTATAAATTTAAATGCAATTTTTAAAATGATTTAAAACAAAAAAATATCTAAGTGCCAAACTTCAGGTGTGGACAGAATGAACTTGAGACAAAAAGAATATTTATTTTTGATTTATAGGTTTAAAGTATATTATTCATATTTAATTGTAATTTTGCTTGTCAAAAAATAGATAAATTGATATTAAAAAAAAATTTCCTCATATTTTAAATTCTCGATTGCATAATAATAAATGCATAATAATAAATTAAAAAAAAAAAATTTTCTTCATTAATATCAATTTATCTATTTTTTGACTAAGCAAAATTATAATTACATTTAGTTTTATATTCACAAATTAAATATTTAAATATGAATAAAATATATACTCACTTTAAAACTATAAATCAAAAAGGAATATTCTTTTTGTCTTAAATTAAAAATTATATAAATAAATATAAATAAAGGTAACATAATAAATAAATAAATAAAGAATAAATAAAATATATAATTTTAAAACATTGAAAAGAAATAAGTAATAAATGATTATTTACTTTTAAATCTTTGTATAAAAATTTATTGCAAAAGCTTATAGAGATTATACTAAAGAAGGTTACTTATTAATTATTGCTTTTTCTTTTTATAATATAATATAAAATCGAAAGCAACTAACTTTTCACATTTGAGCTAAATAGAAGGTTTAACATTTTTAAAATTCTGAGTTGGCATTTTGTTGCATTGAACTTTCAATAAGCATTTTATCAACAGAAGGCGTAGAGTTGTTTCTATTTAAAAATGTTTATATTATTTTGATTAACTGTTAAAATTATAATATTTTTTCATTGAATTTTTGGGGAAAAAACTTACCAAATCTAATTATTCCCAAAACGGAATGCGTGAAAAGAATTTGAAATGCCCTCACTGCCCATGCGTGATCAATTGCTTTAAACGAATATGAATCTTTGAAGAATTTCATGCATCCTATTGTGACAATTAACTTCACCAAGTGTGCAATTACGCTGCACGGGTTCGCCATGATTATTATTATGACCTTTATTCAAAGAATTAATCAATCATTTATTTGAGAAACAGATGTTTTAAGTCCAGAGTGTCCAGAGAATTATATTCTCAAATTTCGGCATTTCCCTGCAATTTTTTCGGATTTATTAAAATGGATCAATTATTAATTTGGATTGTTTCGAATTTTAATAATTAATTTAGAATAAAAAATTATAACTTTCACAAAAAAAAGTCATGTGAAAAATTCTACGAAAAAGTGAAAAATAAATTCAAATAGCAAATAGTTTTTTTTTTAAAAATCAAAAATCTGAAAGAATTAAGAAAAGTGAGATTTAAATTTAATGAACAAATACTTGAAAAATAGGAAGAATGTTTAAAAATTTGTAAAAAGGACAAAATTTCTAAAAATATTAAAATATCAGAAAAATAATAAAAATACCATTTTATTATGCTTCGAGAAACGGAAATTTTTTAAAATAAATAAACATGATTAAAATCGATTAATTAATTTATGAATTAATTGAAATTGGACTGTTGGAGTAAATTAAAATTTGGATTAATTGGCATAAAGAAATGAAAAATAAATATCTGAGAAAATAATAAATTATATGAAAAAAAAAAAATTGAAAATATTTCTAAAAAAATAAAAGATTATAAAATTGAAAAATTTAGTATGTAAATAAGACAAATTCCCGGATCTCTAGACATCCTGTTAAGTATAATACTTTTTATTATATGAAAAATAAAACTGTTTTATCAGAAGTTAAAATACAAAACAGGATTATTATATGACTATCAATTTTGTTATTATCTTAATTACATAATTAAAATTTTGAGGTTATAACTTACTTCTTATTATTGAAGATTAGATAGACTTCTTTTTGTATTTTTTCCTTTTTTCTCTCATTCTACCAAATAGTTAACTTTTTTTTTATATATTTTCGTATACGAGAAAAAGTGGTTCCTTCTATATATATTTTTTAAATTAAAAAAACAAAAAATTGGAAGTTGAGATTAGTTTATTTTTTAAGTTCTTTATTCTCAAATTTTTTTATTGATGTTTATTGGTGTACTATATGGTGCAAACTGAAGATATGAAGATTAAATTGCAAATAAAAATAAAGTAATTGATGATTACAGAATGATAAATGTGAAAAATACACTACACTGTGTTAGACATTTCTAGCAGACTACATTCCAGATTCAGGAGCGTCAATATTTATTTTAAAAAAGTAGTTTGTATGAAAATAATAAATTCTAATAACATTAATGTAATAAATTTTCAAAAATATAACTAGTTCTTTGTATTTTAAAATTAATATAGTATTTTAATGTTTTATATGAATTTTTAACTACAATTAATATAAATTAAATATTTATCTTACACTCTGGGGTCGGGAGTTTTGTTCCTCCGCTCCTGAATTAAACATGTGGTTTCTGATTTGACATTTGAAAAAGTTTACAGAAATTTATTATAAATTTGAATTAATACGTCTGTTAATTTTAATTAATACATTTTTTAGAAGGAAGTAAAATTAAGATGGAAGTAAGTGAAAGGCTGAATTATGAGGATAAACTTATTTTAGCACCAATGGTACGAATTGGAACTCTTCCCATGCGTCTTCTTGCTTTAGAATTCGGTGCTGATATTGTTTTTTCCGAAGAATTAATTGATTGGAAATTAATTCGATCAGTCAGACGAGAGAATGGTAAATAAAATTGTACCAAAATTCATATTTGTGCTTACTAGATTCTTATGATATTCAATTCGAAATGTTGTTTATGTTTCCTAACCTCAAATGTTTATTATGTTTTTAAAATATTTTTAAAAAATCAATTATGAATTATAATAATTATTTTTTTTTTCTGTTGCCTATTTATTTGAAAAGTTGTACTTAGGAATTAAACTGTAGAAAATTGAAATTATATAAACAAATCTAATAAACTGTTTTTTAATAAAAATCATTATATATTTTCAATTAAACTTGTAAATTGTATAATTTATTTATCTAAAATATCGTTCTTTTTTATAATACTAATTTTTAATTATTTTTAGATGTTCTGGGAACTGTTGACTTTATTGACAAAACAGATGGAACTGTAATATTTCGCACATGTCCTAGAGAAAAAAAACACGTTGTTCTTCAAATTGGAACTTGCGATGCCATTCGAGCTTTAAAAGTTGGACAATTGGTTGAAAATGACGTAGCAGGAATCGATGTCAATATGGGTTGTCCAAAGCGATTTTCTATTTTAGGAGGAATGGGTGCTGCTCTTTTAGAAACACCGGAAAAGGCAAAGGACATTCTTAAAACTTTAGTTGATGGATTAAAAATTCCAGTCACTTGTAAAATACGTGTTCTGCCTTCTTTAGAGAAAACTCTTCAACTTTGTGACACTCTCGCTTCAACTGGAATTTCAGCAATCACAGTTCATGGACGAACAAGAGACGAGAGACCTCAGCATCCAAATCGAAATCATATCCTGCAGAAAATCGCCAATCATCTCTCAATTCCAGTTATTGCAAACGGTGGCTCGAGAGAAATTGAAAAACGTTCGGATATCTTTAAATTTAAGAAAGAAACCGGATGCAGTAGTGTAATGATTGCTAGAGTTGCAGAATGGAATTGCTCAATATTTAGAAAAGACGGTTTATTGCCCATGGAAGATATAATCAGAGCTTATTTGAAACTTGCAGTTGATTTTGATAATGCGCCCACTAATACAAAATATTGTGTTCAAAATATTCTTCGAGATCTTCAAGAATCGCCACTTGGGAGAAGGTTTTTGGATACACAAACTCTAGAACAAATATGGTAATATTTGTTTGTTTTTTTTTTTATTAAATTTAACTAGATTATTTTTTGACTAGGTTTTTTTTACTTTTTTACACTTAAATTTTGCTGCCACTATATCGAATTTCTTATCTTGTTTATTTAGTACTTTAAGTTCTTTTTTGGATGTGATAGAGGGTTTTTTACCCGTTTATGTTTGAATAAATTATAAATAAATTATACAACTCGCGTTTGAGCGCGATTAGTTTTTGAAACTTAGGTTCTCGACAATTATAAATATTTTATATATAATATTTGAATATGAATAAAACACGTTTTATTTATATAGACCAAAAAATATAACATTTTAGAATTAAAAAAAATTCAAGAAAATAATTGACATTTAAAAGAATTTCAAATTTTGCCAATTAATTGAAACATAATGAGAATCATTCAAAGTTAAGGTAAATAATTGAAAAATGATAAGAATAATTGGAAATTGAAGGAAATTTCGAAAAAACTAAATGAAAATTTTAGAAATTAATTTTAAAAAAAGGCCAAAATAATTAAAAATTGAAGATAATAATTGAAATTTGGGAGAAAAATTGAAAAAATTACAAAATATCTATGAAATGAAACAAAATACCTAGTTGTAAAATGATAAAAGTAATTGAAATTTAAAAAAAAAATAGCAAACTTTTAGAAATTAGTTGAAAATTTTTGAAAATGATTAAAAATTGGAGAAAAAAATTGAAAAATGATAGAAAAAAATTGAAAATTGAAAGAAATAATTGAATTTTGAAAGAAATACGTTCAAATTTTATAAATTATTTGCAGAAATGAAAATAATTAAAAATTGGGGAAAATAATTGAAAAATGCTAAGAATAATTAAACTTTGAAGAGAATAATTGAATTTTATGAAAAATACTTAAAAATCTTATAAATTATTTGCAGAAAAATCAAAATAATTAAAAATTGGGGCAAATAGTTGAAAAATGAACAAATTATTGAAAATTTCAGAAAATAATAATTGAATTTTTGGAAATAATCACAGATCAATCACAGAATATACATGTAATAAAAGAAAATAATTACAAATTTTAATTAATAATAACAATTTTTGAAAAATTATGAAGAATAATTAAAAAAAATTAAAATGTTGTGATAATAATTGAAAATGGATCAAAATAATTTAAAATAGAAGAAAATAACGTCATATTGAGCCAGAAAGAAATTAATTAAAAATAATTAAAGTTTGAGAAAAATAATTGAAAAAATTACAACAGATATTTAAAATAAAAAAATTAAAATTAGAAAACAATAATTTATATCCGAGAGAACGGGGGGCTTTGAACCCGTAATTTTATTAATAAATAAATGAAAATTTTGGAAATTAATTAAAAAATAATAAAAAAGCTTTAAAATTGGAAAAGATACTTGCAAAATAATAAAAATAATTCGAAATTGAAGGAAACAATAAAAAATTGAGAAAATTAATTAAAAATTGAAAAAAAAAATTGAAGAAATTATAAAATATCTATGAAATAAAACAAAATAATTGTAAAATGATAAAAATAATTTAAGCTTGGAAAAAGGAATTGAAGTTTGAAAAAACAATACAATTTTTTAGAAATTGAGTAAAAGAAAAAAATTGAAAAAAATTAAAAATTGGGGGAAGAATTTGAAAAATGATAGGAAAAAATTAAAAGTGGAAAAAACTACAAAATAATTGTAAAAAGATAAGAATAATTTAAACTTGGAAAAAGTAATTGAAATTTGAAAAAAAATTATAAGTTTTAAGAAATTAATTAAAAATATTGAAAATAATTAGAAATTGTGGAAAAGAATTGAAAAATGTTAAAAACAAATTTTAAAATTAAAAAAATAATTGAATTTTGAGAAAAATGCGTGCAAATCTTATAATTTATTTGAAAAAATTAGACTAATGAAAAATTGGGGAAAATAGTTGAAAAATGTTAAAAATAATTAAAAATTAAAGAAAATAATTGAAAATTGTAAAAAAATACCTACTTAAAAATCTTATAAATTATTTGCAGAAAAATGAAAATAATTAAAAATTGGGAAAAATAATTGAAAATTTCAGAAAATAATTGAAACTGAATAAAAATAATTTAAAATTTAAGAAAGTAACGTAATATTGAATTAGAAGAAAATTTATGAAAAATTATTTTAAACTAATTAAAATTTGAGAAAAACAATTTACAAAATTTACAAAATATATTTGAAGTAAAAAAATTTAAATTAGAAGACAAAAATCTAAAATTGAGTTAATAAGCGTCTTTGAGCAAGTAAATTTAATAATAATACAATGATAAAAAAATGAATAATTAAAAATTTAGGAAATTAATTGAAAAATAATAAAAATGTTTTAAAATTAGAAAAGATACTTGCAAAATAGTACAATTAATTAAAAACTAAAGAAAACAATTGAAATTTGAAAGAATTAATTAAAAATTGAAAAAAATCATTGTAAAAATTACAAAACATGTAATATAAAAGAAAATAACTGCATAATGACAAAAATAATAGTTAATCGAAAAAAATAATTGTAATTTTTAGTAAATGATAAAAAATGTAGAGATTGATTGAAAAGTAATTAAAATAATTAAAGATTGGGGAAAGTAATTTAAAAATGATAAAAATAATTGAAAATTAAAGAAAACAATAAAAAATTGTTAAAAATAATTGAAAAACTTACAGAAAAAATTTAAAATAAACGAGATTACTTGAAAATAATTTAAAAATAATAATTATAGTTGAAAATTGTTGTAATTAATTAAAATTATTCGAGTTTTTAAATCATTTCGATTTTGATATATATTCGAAGCGTAGAATTGATTGAATTTGTACTCATTGCCAGTTCAAATTAATTAAATTTTAAAGAAACTAAAATTGCTAATAAATTTAAAACTTGACAAAATTTTAAGAAGATGAAAAATGATTTAAATTTTTGAACAAAAAGACATTTATTGCCAAACTTCAGGTGTAGACAGAATAAATGATAATTATGAATAAATATAATTTGACGATTATTAAATATATAATAATAATGTTCTAATTTAATAATTTTTTTTTAGTGGAATTTGGGAGATGGATGATTACTGTAGGCAAAAATCAAAAGAATACAGAGAAAAGGGATTAAAAGGACGATTTCAAGTTGTTCCAGAGTCTTTTTCAATGGAAAATGTTAATGGCAGTGGTTCTTGCAAAAGGAAATTAGAAGACGATGTAACATACTTGCGATGTGCATTTATAAGAAATAATTATACGAACGATGTGGATTTGCCGAAAACGAGATTATTAAAGTGGGTGAGAGAAAATAGGAAAAAAAATCCTGTTTATGAAACTCAGCATGCGGACAAACTTTTTCAATCTGTTGTTAGTGTCGATGGAAGGAAGTTTGGTTCCTCTTTTTGGTGAGAATATAATTATTTCTGAATATATCAGCTCAAATATCAGTTTTACAATTATTTATATTTAACAACTATACTTATAAGTATAATTATACTTTTGCAACATAAAATAGTACCTCGATTATCAGTTTGTTAAGCATTTGTATTTTAACTTTCTTGAATTTAAATTAATCCAATTTAAAATTAATTCAATCCTTACAAAAAGAAAAAAAAAACAAAAAAATTTGTAAACAAGAAAAATTATATGAACCAAATATAGTTTCACTTAGTTCGGATAATCGAGGTTCTAATGTGTTTGAAAATTATAAAATTTACATTTAAAACACCCATTTTTAAAAATATTTTTAACAGGGAAAAGAACAAAAAGTTTGCTGAACAAGGAGCAGCCTTGGTGTGTCTTTTTTCACTGGGTCTTATCGATCTAGAAACTTTAACTAAGAATGGAAATATTCTCGCCTGATATTGGACAATTTTAACATAGATTCTATGTTTCTTAACTTTAAAAAATATTTTTTATATTTTGATTTTACTTGGAAATGATTAATTGCGAGTAAGAAAGAAAAGTTTTTTAATATACGTGTAAATATATTACGATAATGTATACATTGTAAATATATTTGTATACGTAGTATAAAATACGAAAATTTTTATTCCGATAAACCTACTAAAAAAGTTTATTAGCTTTCTAATTAAGTAATTATTCAATAGCATAATAGTAACACATTATTAGTAACAAATTTAAAAATATTGTGCATAATAATTATAATTTTGTTTCAATTCAACAGAGCTTGTTATTATAAATTCAACATAAACTTTTTAATTAGTAGACTATTTTAAAATAAACATTTAAAATAGTGCGTAAAAAATTCGGAAATAGATATATGCTACTAACAAGGCACACGAAAATTTCGTTAATCTTATCAATCAAAGTTCGCGATAAGATTAATCTTGATAAATATTGTTCCTATCGAAATAATTGGTAAGTATAATTTATCGGTCAAGACATTGTTAAGCATGTCCATTCGTTTGACAGAAGAAATAAAAAATGTCGAGTTCCAAGTTGGTGATTTTGAAAAATATAAAAAATCATCTCATCCCAATCACGAAGAAAATGATCAAGAAAGGTAAAAATTTTGTGTTTATTTTTAAAAATTAATTAAATACATCGTATTTTTTATTTGTAGGCGCTTTTTTTACATGTGCGTATTTTTTATTTACACATGTTTTTTATTTTTTTTAATTAACTTCAAGTGTATTTAGAAATTATACTTTAGAAAAAAAAGTGTAAAATTGTAAATTGTATTTTTTATTTCAATCAAAGTTTATCACAAGATTCAAGTATTTTTTAATCTGTTTCTTGGAAAAAGTAAAAACACAACGGTTCAATGATAAAGCTTTTCTAGACTTATACAGGCGTGAAATTTGTTAAAAAAATTTTTTAAAAGAATTGTTTTTATAGCATAAAATGTTATAATAATGTCACTTAGAAAAAAAAATTAAATACAATTTTTTTGACTAAATTAAATATTCTGGCTCTGAAAACGATTATTTTTTTCTTATTTGAACGAAAACTACTATTAATTAAATTAAATTTTTTGCAGGCACAAGAAAGAAAAAGAAATGCATCTTTGGGATATTTTTAAACAATTTCCAAAACGACCCAAAAGTGGTTCAACAGTTGAGCATAAGAGCTTTGAGGTTTTAATAAAAGCTACAAAAATTTGTGTTTATTTTATTCTCTTCTCGTCTATTTTGTGCTTTACCGTGCTTTCAAAAGGAACTATTCTTTTTGCTACTTCTAATATCAAATCAAGCTCTACTCATTTTTGCGATTACCATTCAGGTAAGTTTTTTTAAGTATTAAAAGTTTGAAATTCCAAATATTTATTTATCGTAAACTCTTTGAAACATTTTTTTATTTTTACCCATCATTTATTATATAGTTAAAAAAATTTAAATTATATTAAATTAAATTCATTTTTTTTTAATTAATTAAATTTTTGTAAATTCCAGATTTGCAGGTCGATGAAAAAATTCCAAAAGATGTGAAATTTTTTTCGAAATCGCCAGAAAGTGGAAAAATGGCCTGGATGTGGTGTTTAATAATAGCCTTTAGTATTCCCGAATTTATGGGAATATTTAGCGCAATTAAAGCCCTTTTGTTTAAAAGAATAAACGCCGATGAACTTCCGTTGATTCAAAATTTTTTATTTTTAGTTGTTACTGAAATTTTACACAGTATAGGAATGGCTTTCTTATTTCTAGTTTGTCTACCAGATCTTAATGTAATTCAAGGCGCCTCTGTTATGAGTTGTGTCTGTTTTATCCCAGGATTACTTGGTAACAATATTTATTATTTATTTTAATTAACTAATTTTATAATTAGGAAAACAGTGGATCATTGTTTTGGGAAATGATTGAAAAAAAGTCCTTCAAATTCTAGATGTTTTAATTTGTATTTTAAAAATCGTCGACTTTTTTCAATAATTTCAAAGAAAATTCCTCCTTTAGATTGTTTTATTGGAAAATTAATTTATTAATATAATTTTAAAAAATTGTTTAATCTATTTTTCAGCCTTCATTGGAAGTACAACTAAATATTTCCGTTTCCGTGGATCAAGAAACCTTTTATTAGCTTTAGCAGACGCCTTAGCATTTTCTCTACAAATTGCAGGAATTTTAGCAACTATTTTTTTCGATGATAGAAAAAGATCAGAAACGATTTATATTCTTCCAATAGCTCTGGTTTTATCATCATTTCGTTGGTGGCCAAATTATGTTTCCACTGAAACTGAGTCAGGTAAGAATTTTGAAAAATTTTGTTAATTTTAATTTATCATAATTATTGGAATATGAATTATCAGAATAATTAATTTTAATTTCTTGTTGAATTAATTAGTTAAAATCATTTAAAATACATATTTGAATTTACAGAAACCTGGTTAGGAAAAATCAAAGGCAATTTAGAACCGACAAGATATTATTTACAAGGTGTTATAGCGGTAGTAAGGATATTCGTTTTTATAACAAGTGCTGTCCTAATCGCTCATTACAATAACTTTGATTTAAACCAGTTTTTAAAAATATTTTCAATAGAGAAATATGAAATTTCTGTTTTTTATTTAAAAGATAAAGATACAGTTAAAGAAGTAATGAAATTAATTCGAAATTTCGATGTGCAAATTTATGTTCTATTAATGCACGTATTTAGCAGTCTCTTCGCTTACGAATTTGGTAAAAATATTTCTTTTCTCCTAAATTATCAATATAAAATTTGATTTTAAAATTGATTCAAAGTTTACAGTATTTATTCAAATTGATAAGCATTTTTTCATTTATTTGAATTTTTGTAAATTCTGTAAAATATATTTAAATTAAAATCAATTTTTGTTGAAAACTAAACTATGAATTGATAAATCAAATCACTTATTGATAAATCGTACTTAATACAATTTTTTACTTTAGGTAATTTTGCCTGTAAAACTTTAATGAACGGTATTGGATTTGCTTTACCTCTGGTCTTATCAGTGCCCACGACTATAAGCTCTTTACTTATTTTTTACATCATGAGAGACAAAAATACGTGTGCTTTTCATGGAATAATTCCTGATTACCTGTTTTTTGATGTGACTACTTTAAAAGACAGAGAAGGACTCATTTCTGAGTGGTATATTTGGTTATGGATTCTTTGGTGGATTTCACAAACATGGATCACATCTCATACCTGGACTTCTACTTGTGACAGATTAGCGAAATCCGAACATATTTTTGCAATTCTAACTTATGATTCTCTTGTCATCGATCAGAGTTTGTCCTTGAACAGAAAAAAGGAAACAAAAATTAAGAAAGCAGATGTACCATTAATTACGGTCAGTTCTAATTATTAAAACAATTTTTATAAAACATGGAAATAAGCGGCCGTGAATATATTTTTTTTTAATTTTGTCATTTATTTTCAGGCGCTTTCTAGTTATTTTTTTACAATTCAGGTACTTTTTTATTTTATATTTATTTTTCTTTAGCTTCTAATTATTCTTTCATTTTAGTTATTTATTTGTTTAACAAATTTTCTAGCATACACAACCAAATTTTTTTATGCACCATTTTTCACGGTTTTTTGATAAAAAAAAATTTCACACTAAAAATACAACTTAAGAATATTAAGGATGTTCAACCCATTGACATAACCTCAAACTAGAAAATGGTTTTTCATAAAATAATAAAATTATTAAAATTGATTTCAACGAATTTTGAAAGTTGTACATTTTTCCGAAAAAGTTAGGTTGAGACAAAACTTATTATCAAATAATAATTATTTAGCATTTTGTTCGTTGAATTTTGTTAAAATATGTTTTGTTAAAAAAATATAAAATAGAAAAATTTTATCTGTTTAATAATTTTTTAACAAAATGTTATTTACAAAATTCAACGAACAGATTTATAGATAAAGTTTCAATGATCAAAATGAGCTACTTTTTGTCGAAATTGGACGATAATTGCAATTGTTTACAAACTTTACAGAACATCTTAAACAAATAAAAAAATTATATTCTTTGTCTCAAAACAAATCGAACGACTTGTAAAAAGTTTATAATTGACCAAAAATTTGTATAACAATTCATGATTTTAATTTTTTTTTTGACATTTAAAATTCTCTTTCTTTTATAACTTCTCCAATTTTTATTCCATAATCATAGGTCCTTTCGACGAAATATTCTATATGAAAAAATTAATCAATTTAATTATATAAAATATACATTTTATCCTAAATTTAACAAAAATAATGCAGATTCTTACTCTAAATTTTAATTTTAATTTCTTTAATATAATTTCTTCAATTATCATTTTTAAATAATGATTCCTTTGTAAAAAATGTTTTACAATGAAAAACGAATTGATTGATATTTATATAGTATATATTTCCCCATAAATTATTATAATTTATGAAAATATTGCTCGTTTTAAGAAATTTATATTTAATTCCTGTAGTTTTATTTCTTCTCTTTTTCTATGAAGATCCTATATGATCTTTTATTGTATTTTACGCTAAATGTAGATGCATCTTAGTTAATTAATTAATTAATTTATTTATTTATTAACTGTTTTTAAGGCATATCTTCCTCTATAAGAAAGCAAACATTTTGCTTACGTGGAAGCGAAGTGATCAGAAATAAAAATAAACATAATTTTCACATAGTTTTAAAATTATGGTACATTTTTAAATTTCGATAATTTTTCTTGAACTAGGTACGAATTATGTTTTCATTTTTTATCAATTCTTCTTCAATTTATAGATTTTTTCTTCAATTCGTCATTCTGTCTTTAATTTCTAGTAATTCTTCCTCAGATTATAGTTAGTTTTTCATCAACTCTTAATTACTTTTTCACTTTTTAGTAACTTTTCATCACTTTTTAGTTACTTTTTATCAACTAGTAAAGTTACTATTCAACATTTTAGTGTTTTAGTAATTTTGTAGGAATTTTTCAATAAATTCTAGTAATTATCAATGTATAATGGTTTATTACATTTTATGATTAATTTTTAAAACTAAGATAACTTTTTAATTTTCAATAATTTTTTTCAACCTCTAATTTATTGTGTTTTCATTTTTTTAGCAATTCTTCTTCAGTGTATAGATTTTTTCCTCAATTCAGAATTCTGTCTCCAATTTCTACTAATTCTTCTTAAGATTATAATTTGTTTTTCTTCTACTTTTCATTATTTTAAACTTTTTATTAACTTTTTATCACTCTTTAGTTACTTTTTATCAACTTGTAGTTATTATTTTACTTTCCACTAATTTCTTTTCGTTTTATAGGAATTTTTTAATGATTTTTAGTAATCTTCATCAATAAGTACTTATATAGTTTTTTTTAAACACTTTTCAGCTATTTTAAAAAAATTGTTGCTAATTTTTTCTTTTCCAATTATTTTTCTTACACTCCTAGTTACTTTTTTATTTTCTATTATTTCTTCTTTATTTTATAGTTATGCTTTTTCATAAAGTCATTCTTTCTTTAAATTAAAGTAAACTATCAAACATTTCTGGTTTTTTTTAAACAAAACTGTTAACTATTATTTTACTTTCCAATCATTTCAAACAGTTTCTAGATAGTTCTCAAACTTTTCTGTTTATTTTCATCAATTTGTAGTTAATTTTTATACTTTTTAATCTCTTTAAAATTCATATATTTTTCTATTTTCCAATGATTTTTCTTTAAATTCTAACTATATGCTATTATTTTCAAGCAATTATTCAGATTATACTTTGTTTTTCTTTAACTTTTCATTATCCTTTCACTTTTTAGTTATTTTTCATCACTCCCTATTTACTTTTTTTTAATTTTTGTTACTATTTTACTTTTTAGTGTTCTTCTTAATTTTATATAAATTTTGGAATAAATCTAGTAATTTTTATCAATGTATAGTTATTTTTTAAAACTAAGGTACATTTTTAATTTTTAATAATTTTTCTTCAACTTTTAATTGTGTTTTCATTTTATAGCAATTCTTCTTCAGTTTATAGATTTTTTCTTCAATTCGTCATTCTGTTTTCAATTGTTAGTAATTTTCCTTTAGATTATAGTTTGATTTTCTTCAACTTTTCATTCTTTTTTCAATTTTAGTAACTTTTCATCACTTTCTAGTTACTGTTTATCAACTTCTAGTCACTATTTTACTTTGTAGTAATTTGTCCTCATTTTTTAGAAAATATTCAATAATTCCTGGTAATGTTTAAATGATACTTTTTTTACACTTTTTAATTATTAAAAAAAAATTTTACTATTTTTTTTGTTTTACAATTAAATTAAATTAAAGTAAATTATCTAACATTTCTAGCTATTTTAACAAACTGTTAATTATTATTTTACTTTCTAGTCATTTTAAACATTTTCTAGATATTTCTCAAATTTTTCTGGTAATTTTTATCAATTTCTATTTAAATTTTACACTTTCCAATCACTTTTTAAAATCCAGGTACTTTTATATTTTCAAATAATTTTTCTTAAATTTTAATTATGCTATCATTCTCAAACAATCCTTCTTTAGTCCTATAGTTTTTTTTTTCAATTTGTCATTCCCTTTTTGTTTTCTAGTAATTATTCCTTCGATTCGATTTATTTTTCAATTTCTCAGTCTATTTTTACTTTATAGAAATATTTCATCAGTTTCTAGTTACTTTCGGTTAACTTCTAGTTTTTTTTCTGATTAACATTTTTTCGGTTTTATTTACTGTTGTTTATTTTAGACCTTTTTCCTTTTTTTTTTTAGTTCTGGCACTTTTTCGTGATTTTTTGCTTTCATTTTCAATAAATTCTGATAATTTTCATTACTTTATCGTTATTTGTGACAGATTTTTTTGTCCATTTCTGGTAATTTTTTTTTATTTTCTTGTTATTCACTTAATTTTCTATTCTATTTCTTTGTTCACGTTCTTACTTTTGTTTCTTAATATTTTAATTACTTTTCTTTGCATTGATTAATTTTAACTTTACAGTAATTTTTCTCATTTTATAGTTATTGTTAGCAAATTTCTAGTTATTTTTTTGAATTTTCTAATTACTTATTCACTTTTGAGAAATAGTAAATAAAATAAATTTTAAATAAATTCTAGTCTTTTCATTAATTTATATTTATTTTCTTTACTTTTTAGTATTATTTTATAAATTTCTAGTTCTCTTTTTCACCATTTTTTTTCGAAAAAAATTAATTTTTGCCACAAATTTTTTTCATGCTAAAAATACAACTTAATATAAATACAAAAATCATATTCCTTTTTTCAAAACGAATCGATTGGCCTTTATAAAGTTTATAATTGATCAAAAATTCGTAATTCGTTTTAATCTTTCTTGATTCCTTACTAAATTTAAATGAGCTTTTAGTTATTATTTTAAGACGTGCTGGAACTATTTTTTTTTCTTGCGAAAATAAGCAAAAAGCTATTTATATTTTAATATATTAAAAATGTAATAAATCCAATTTTCTATCAATCTAGATCAGTTATTTAAACTTTAGTTAATCCAAATTTCAATCAAACCTAAAATAAATTAGTAAAAATATTTATCAAAACAAATTTTGATCGATACTAAAAAGAATTTTTAATTTTAGGATACAGGAGTTGGAAGTAGCGAATATCTTACAACTGTTAAAGTTTGCGCTACAATGTGGCATGAAACTGAAAATGAAATGAATAAATTAATCAGCAGCATATTGAGATTAGATGAAGATAATTGTGCCATGCGGGTAGTTCAAAATTATTTTGATGTCGTTCTTCCTGATTATTATAATCTCGAGGGTAATGTAGAATTTATTCGATATAAAGGATTTTATTATTTACTCAGATTAACAATGTTTAAAGATTGCGTTCCAAAATTGTTACAGTTCATATTTTCTTCGATGACGCCTTCGAGTGTATTCATAAATGTAATGGTCAATGTATAAACGAAAATGAAACCCAGGTGAACGAGTTTGTTATTAAATTCGTTAAAGTTGTAGAAGAACATTTAAAGAAAATGAGAATGCAGGCGAGACCACCTGAAAAATGTCCCACTCCTTTTGGAGGACGTTTGAAATGGACTTTGCCTGGTGAAACTCAACTAATCGTACATTTAAAGGACAAAAACAAAATTCGCCACAGAAAACGATGGAGTCAGGTATGGATTTTCTTTAGTCTATTTTTCAGTTAATTTAAACTCTTATCGATTTATATTTCAAGCAAATTATTAGACACGTTCCAATTTATCAGACAAATTTTTATTTTCTATGATTTCAGAATAATACAACTTACAAATTGTTTATAATATTTTTTATTAAAGAAATTGAAACCTTTTTTAAATTACACAAAAAAAAATTTTATTATAAAACGAAGCGAAAGTTAAGAAAAATATTAAATTGTACGGAATATGAAATATGCGATTTTCGGACATTTTTCTTAATATAAAAAGTGGAGAAAATGATTTTTCAAGAGTGTATAAATTATCATTTTATTCTTTTTCATTATAAATCAGACTCAGTGTCTAATTACAGGAGCATATTACATGATTTTAAAAAATTATTAACTAAATTAAAGTGCAATGATATGTTCTACATTTAATTATAACCTAAAACTGTTTTGTTTAATAAATATAAATTTTCTTTAACCTTCAATTCATTTTATTCCATTATTTCTTTATTCTTCTTTAGTTTGGAAGATTTTTAAGGCTATTTATGTTTAATAATTAAATTAAAACACTTAACTTTCAAATATTTTAAATAATTTGATGAGTCCAATAACTGGGGTCCAATAACTGGTACCTCTACCCTATTTCAATTCTGAAAATTTCGATTAATTTTAAATTCAATTCATCCAAATTCAAGTTAATTTGAATAATTATCTTTTTCTATTTATTTAACCGAAATATTTTCATTGTTTAAGGTAATGTACATGTATTATTTGCTGGGTTACAATTTAATGGAACTGCCGGACAATTTGGAGAAAAAGATTAAAATGGCAGAAAGTACTTATATTTTAACTTTGGACGGAGACATAGATTTTCAGCCGAGCGCTGTTAAAACCTTGATAGACTTGATGAAAAGAGATGAAAATTTGGGAGCTGCTTGTGGTCGAATTCATCCAACTGGAAAAGGTAGTTAAATTTATTTTTTTTTAAATTAAAAAAATATTTTTTTAACAAAAAATTTTTGTTTTAATCAAAATAGGTCCAATTGTGTGGTTTCAAAAATTTGAGTACGCCATTGGTCACTGGCTTCAAAAAGCAACAGAGCATACAATTGGATGTGTTCTTTGTAGTCCGGGATGCTTTTCTCTTTTTCGAGCGAAAGCTCTTATGGAGTATAATGTTATGAGGAAATACGCAACAGAATCTACTGAGGCTCGACATTATATTCAATATGATCAGGGTGAAGATCGTTGGCTTTGTACTCTTATTCTTCAAATGGGTTACAGGGTATGGAAAAATTTTAAAATAATTAAAAATTTTAAATAAATAATATTATAATTTAACGTTTTGTTTTATATATATTAAAGGTCATTTTTTATTGAATCAAAATATCTGATTGACAAAAATATAATAATTTTTTTCAATATTATACAAGTTGTTCAATTTGAACTAAAAACTTCTGAAAAATTCACCTGAATATTTTTTGGCGTAAAATATTTTTTAAAATTAAATGAATATGTGATTTTTTATAGAAGTAAATATATTATTATTTTATAATAAGAATATTCTAAAATATTAATTTCTTATATTTTTATTTTTACAATTATTTTTGCGATTATGAAAAATATTACAATTTTTCTTCTTCTAAGTCTAAGAAGCCTAAATTTTCAATTTTAAAAAAAGGTGCGAATGTGTGTGTGTGTATGCATGTGTGTGGTAATTTTGTTGTCGCTTGGATATTTCGAGAATGCCTTAAAGAATTTTAATAAAATTTGGATTGCAAATTAAGCTCATAAATATCTAAATTTGCACACAGGGACTTTTGAAAATACTCAACCGAATTTTTTTAATCACCATTTTTCACAAAAAAATCGTTTTTTGACAAAAAATTTGTTCACACTAAAAATACAACTTGACAAATAAAAAATAATATTCCTTGTCTTAAAACGAATCGATTGACTTATAAAAACTCTATAATTGACCAAAAATTATAATATTTCATGATTTTTCATTTCTTTTTTGACATTTAAAATTCTGTTTCTTTTTATAACTTCTCCAATTTTTATTTTATAATCATAGATCCTTTGGACGAAATATTCTATATAAAAAAGGATCATCTTAATTATATAAAGTATACATTTTATCCTAAATTAGAAGAAATAATAGAGATTCTTAATTTTTAATAAAATTTTAATTTTAATTTCTTTAATATAACTTCTCTAATTGTCATTTTAAAGTAATGATTCCTTTATAAAAAATGTTTAACAATGAAAAACAAATAGATTGATATTTATATAGTAAATATTTTTTTTATAAATTAGTATAATTTATGACAATTTTTCTTGTTTTAAGAAATTTAAATTTAATTCTTCATAGTTTTATTTCTTGACTTCTTCTAAGAAGATCCTATATGATACTTTATTGTACTTTACGCTAAAAATACATCTTAATGAACAAAAAAAATTATATTCCTTGTCTCAAAACGAATGAAATAAATTAATCATTCATGATTTTCCATTTTTTTTGACATTAAAATTATTCTTTTTCTCTATAACTTTTCAAATTTTTTTTATTTTATAAGTACCTATAAGTTATTTTAAAAAAAATTTATAGATTGAAAAACGAAATTATCTAGATATAAATTAGTCTATATCAATTTAAAATTTTACATTAAATTTATAAAATTAATTATAATTTTTTATTTTTTGAAGCATCTATTATAAGAAATTAATAGAATTAATTAAGAGTTTTTTAAAACGAAATTGAAATTTATTAAATGTTTCCACGACTTAGCTTGTCAAATTATGATTTTTTATTTTTTAAAAGATTTATTATCAGAAATTAATAGAATTAATTAAGATTTTTTTAAAAAACGAACCCAAAAACATAAAAAGATCTTAATTATTTTTGGAATAATGTTAATTTTAAGGAAATATTGCGAATTCAATATATATTTTTTGTGATATTTTATTTAAAAATAAACCAAATCATTTCGTTTAGGTTTTATTTTTTTGTACAATTTTAATATTTTTAAAGGTTGAGACAAGAAAAAATGTCAGTTAATATATTTTATAAAATAAACGCTTTTTTGTAAATGAGGAAAATTACTTCATTTCACTAGTAGCTAATAAAAAATAAGTTAGTTATTTATGGATGTATTTATTATTCTTTCAATAATGAATGTTTGTTTATAACGATAAAAACATATTTATTTTAAAGAATTATTTAATATTTTTTAAATAAAAAGAACTAAACTTAAAAATTATTTTAGGTAGAATATTCTGCTGCAAGTGATGCTTATACTCATGCTCCTGAAAATTTTAACGAATTTTATGTTCAACGTCGACGTTGGATTCCATCAACAATGGCCAATATTTTTGATTTACTTAGCTCTTCAGAAGATACGAGACGTTGGAATAATAATATTTCGTGGTTGTACATTCTTTATCAATGGGTACTAATGGGTAAGGAATAATTTTATTTTTAATTTAATTTTCAGAATGCATGTGGCAAACCAGAAATTTATTTATTTATTTCAATTTATTTCAATTGTTCTTCAAATTTGTTATTTATTAAAAAAATAAACGGATTTATTTATTGTCATAATTTCTTAACTTTTCTTATATTTTAAGATTTTTCTTCTTTGTCTCTTTACTTTTTTTCTTATTTTTTATTAGATTTTCTTTACTTCTTCCAAATTTTACGCAAAATCTTTTTGTTTATTAATATTTATTATTATTTATTATATTTAATGTATGTCTAAAATAGATTTTTATATTTTGTCCATTCTAATTATAAATTAAGAAAATAAATTAAAATAATTTTTGTTTATTTCCTGCATTTATTGTTTTCATAATATTAAGTCAATTTTCCACATTTTAGCGTTGAGTTTCTTATTTGTTTTCATAATTTTTAACAAATGCTTGTAACAGTTGAATTGTTAATAATTAATTTTTCCAACTAAAAACATTCAAAGGTTATTATATTATTTTTATTTCTCTTTAAATAATCCCGCCGGAACTTCCTTGCCGCCAACCAAAGGGAGATTCCGCCGAACCGTCAGGTTTGCCAGGAGATCGAAGAAACGACGACCAGAACAACTTTCAACAATTTGCACATACCAATTTAGCAGGAAATCAAACGACGAAAAGAATCCACACGATGCCGAAGAAGGACCCCAAAAACACTCCCCCCAATAACACAACACAATTTCAAATAAAACAGTTATTTATTGTCCCAACGGGGAACTCACTAGACTACAAATAAAAAGGATAATAATATAAAAAATAAAGGAACTCAAAATGCGAAGAATTTTCGCGACACCCGGAAGAAGTCGGCCCGAACTGCCACACGTGTTTTCTCCAGGAAAGCCCTTTTTCCACTCGCTGATCGGCGGTCTCGTCGATTCCACTGCGCCTCAGGCCCCGGCGCGACAAGGAATAGCTCCACCCACTTTCCTCTCGGCGTCTCCTTTCCACGGCCGGTCCTTTCACTTACTCCGCAAACGAATACCTGAAAAAGAAAAGAGGTCGCCACCGGAAAAACGCGGGAAACGTCGGAAAATCCCGCGCACACCCCTCTAAAGCTCCGTGATTTGCCAAAGGCTTATCACGCGGTTCAAGAATACGAATATCGGGGGACTGCGACGAAGCAGAAGTCGGGCGCAATTTAGGGCCGTAACCAAAAAGGGCACTTGTGCTGCACGGACTATTTATTTAAAAATTATCAATACTCAACACTTAGGACTAAATAAATAAAATATCTCTTAACCACCAAATAAATTCGTCAGTGACGAAATACTTCGTCACAATCCCCTCCCCTAGGCCGATACTAATCTCTAGTATCGCCTATTCAATAAAAACATAACACAAAAATAAAAATTTTATTCAAAATGAACGGCAAAAATAAACATTACTTTTCAATCGCCTCTCTGAAACCCACGGCTTCAAAGACTCCTCTTCTCTCCCTGTCACCCCTCAAGAAACTTTTGACATCTCGCCTGCAAGAATCGTCACCTCGGTGTCGTCACCTTATCGCTCAATCTCCAAAAGAAGAGACAATACTTGCATAACTACAAAATTTACTTTCTAGGCGGTATGAAACGTTTGAGATCAGAAATGTGCACCTTAGTGACGCGGCGGTTTTCATTCGTTTTCAGTACATAAACCGTGTCCGAAAGTTTCTCTATTATTTCGTATGGCCCCTCGTACTTGGGTGCTAATTTAGCCGAAAACTTTTTCGCCGCGTTTGACAACTTGTGTGTCCTCCACAATACTAGATCCCCCACGTGAAATTCCGCCACTCTCTTGTTCCGATTATAGTATGCCGTTTGTTTCTCTCTCTCTTTATCTATAAATCTCGCGACCAAATCTCTCAACGCATCTAATCTTTTTAATCGATCGTTCCACACTTCCGGATCAATTCTCTCGACAATTTTTCTCCCTTCTACCTCTCTACGCAGACCTTTGACCGGTTTAGGGTTCCGTCCGTAATTAAGGAATGCGGGTGAGAACTTAATGGTCGATTGGACAGCAGTATTCATGGCATGACGAAACTCATGAACATGCTTGTCCCACTCTCGATGATCCTCCCCTATGAACGTCGCGACCATAGTCTTGAACACTCGGTTACTTCTCTCGACGGGATTTGCCTGCGGATGGTAAGGCGGCGTGGTGAGATGCTGACCACCATAATCATCCAAGACTGACTTTAGAAATTTATTGTCAAATTCCTTGCCATTGTCTGTCAACAAAAACTCTGGAGTCTCCCACCTGAACAAAATTAACTCCTCAAACGCCCGTGCAATTGACTTGCCATCCGCAGATCTTAAAGGCTTGACCTCCACCCAGCGAGAAAATAAGTCTTGAAACACTACCAGATAGCGACACCGACTCTTACTTGGAGGAAATTCCATGCAGTCAGCTGCCACTACCACCCAGGGTCTCTCTACTATCCTCTGTCCCATAAGGCCTTGAGGACCTTCCTGTGAGACTTTATGGTACTGACATTGAGGACACGCTCGCATGAATTGTTGAACATCGTGCCACACACCTTGCCAATAATATTCTCTCGCTACTCGGTCATAGGTCTTCTCAATTCCCAAATGCCCTGCCGAGAACTCTGAGTGCGCACTCTTGAGCACTCTTTCGCGATACTCTAAAGGCACGACTAACTTCCACCCCTCTTCATCCCCTGTATACGGCAATAACAATAGATACTCCCTAAATCGATATAAACTCCCCTCTAGAACTTTCCAACCTGGGAATCTGTTAGGAAACTTGACCACCAAGTAGAGTCTTTTTAGATACCACGGGTCTGAAATTGTTTCAAACGCCGCCACTTCTTCAAACTCATCCTCGTACATCCTAGATAAGGCATCCGGGACGTGATGGTGAATTCCCCTTCGGTGAACTATCTCAAAATCCCACTGCTGCGTCTCGAGGGCCCAACGCGCCAATCTACCCGTTGGTTCTTTTAAATTTCGCAACCATTTTAAAGCACTATGGTCTGTAATGGCCGTGAATTTGTACCCCTCGATATATGGTCTTAGTTTCTTAATCGACCACAACAACGCCAAACATTCTTTCTCTGTGACACTGTAATTTCTCTCGTGCACAGAAAGAGTTTTACTCACGAACACTATGGGATGTTCACCGTCTTCCCCCTCCTGAGTCAAAACTGCCCCTATTGCGTAACCACTCGCGTCGCATTGAATCGTAAATGGCTTCGTAAAATCTGGTCTTGCCAAGACCGGTGCCGAAGTCAATTTATTTTTCAATGCTTGAAACGCCTCTTGTTGCTCTTCTCCCCACTCTCCCCACTCTCCAGCTCGACCTTTTTGCAATAACCTCAAAAGTGGTATCTTTAATTCGCTATCATGTTCTATGAAACGCGCATACCACCCTACCATACCCAAAAATCGACGGAGCTGTTTTATATTGGTTGGTGCCGGATAATCAACCACTGGTGCGATTTTCTCTGGGTCCGGTCTCAACCCTTGACTGTCGAGTACATAACCTAAATATGAAACTCTCGAACACCCAAATTCGCACTTTTCCGGATTTACCACCAACCCAGCCTCCGCCAGTTTTCTCAACACAATCTCCAACCATTCTAGATGTTTCTCATAATCATCAGTAACGATGATTATGTCATCCAGATACCCAAACACGTAAGGCTCGAACTCAGGTCCAAATAACGAATCGATTAACCGCTGGAATGTCATCGGGGCATTTGTGAGTCCAAATGGCATTCTTTTGAATTGCCACAACCCAGAACCAGGAATTGCAAACGCTGTATATTTTCGACTCTCAGGGGACATCGGCACTTGATGGTAAGCCTGCTTAAGATCGATTTTGGAAATATATCGTGCTTTCCGTAATTTGTCCAAAATCGAGTCAATGGAGGGGATGGGATATGCGTCTCTGACTGTCACTTTATTTAAATCTCTGTAGTCAATACAAAAACGCAATGATCCCTCTCCTTTCTTGACGATAACTGGAGCACTGCTCCACTCACTGGCCGTTCTCTCAATTACTCCCTGGTTAGCCCATTCTAATATCATAGGCGACATTCTACGAGAACGATGTTTAATTGGTGTTGGATCAGTGACCCTGCACATTCCGCAAAAATATCCCCTTCCACACTATTTCCTATACCACCTCTCCCCTCTGGACTCAACTCTCCATACTCCAAAAATTTGTGCCATTCCCCCTCTTGAACTCTCCACAACCCCCTTCCTAACCTCACATCCATGTCCGCCATTCGATGAAAATCCTGACCCAAAAGCATGTCATGGGACAAATTATCTACAACCCGTAAGTTAAACGGTTGAGAAAAACCATCTACCGTTAACCATAACCTCAATTTACCCAATGCTGCTGTTGATCCGCCAAGCGCGCTCCCAATTGCTGTATTCGCTTTCGTGAGTCTATCCCGAAATTTTTCTGCTAATTCCGGCCCAACCAGCGAAACCGTAGCGCCCCGATCAAACAGCGCTATATAAGGTTTGTCCGCTACCACCACTTTCAAAAAATAACGATTTTCCATGGATGAGGCATCTATCCTTTCCCCCGTTAAATCAGGGGCTGCTGTATTCTTTACAGCATCACCCCTCCCCTGGACTGAACATGCTGATCAGACATCAGTAGGTTCAGTCCCAACACCAGCTTGTAAAAGCCCCTCAATATTGGATTGCGTCCCCTGCACTAAAAGTTTCGTCCCGGATTGCTCTTCAGTGGGTTGCATCCCAGAGTTCACAACTTCCGTCCGAACTTCCAGGAACTGGCTTTTGGACTCACAAAATTGCGTCCCAGAACCCGTAGGCTGTGTCCGAACGTCACGAATTTGCGTCCCAACGAGTTCCGTCCCCTCACTACTGGATTGCGTCCCAGCTTCAGTACTGATTGCTGGACCAGCATGGGTTAAGTTTCCTCTTGAGGCACTGGCACCACTTGAATGGGTGTCCCATTTTCTCCCCCCACTACTGTCCACTATAGTGAAGTTTGGGACACTGGGACATTTTCTTCCACCACAACATTCTCAATTTGCTGAACTTCCTCTTGAGTTCCTTGTTCCCCCTGTTGTTGTCCCACCTGTGTCCCAAATGTCCCACTCAACTTTCCATATCCCAATTCATTACTCTCCTCTTCCAAATCCACTCTCTCCCCTCCGGAATAATCTTCCGCGCGAATTAACGTGAAAAAGATCTCCGGGTTCACATTCCCTTCCTCTATTGTCCTACCGACGAAGGTCCTGGGGGGAAGGGTTGTTCAGCCCCCCCTGCCCCGTTTCCCAACATGGTTCTCAACTCTGCACAATTGGGACAATTCCTAAACGTTGTCCCATTTGTCCAAAGGGACGGTTCTGAAACTGTTGTCCCAGATTACGTACTCCACTTGTCGATGGGACAGGAGGGTTTGAAGCCACCATTTGGGCATACGTCACCGGGGTTTGTTGTGCCGGGACCTGTTGAAAAGCAGCTACTGGTGCTGTCCCAGTTGTCCCTACATTCACTTTCCCCCCTTGCGTTCCACGATCTCCTTTAGTTGTCCCTATATTCCCTGGACTCCCCTTTGTCTTCACACTCTTCCCCTTTTTCGTCGGGACAGTTCGGACTGTCCCACTTTCTTCCCCACTTGACTCTGAGCCCGAGACCCCCAGCAAAGCGTCCACTTTCGCCCCTCTTAAGTTTCCCCTCGGAGCCGCGGACGGAATTCTCATCTTGTCCCGGGACTGAGGTGGGACATACCTTTTATCGAGGTCTTTGACTCGCTCGTAGCGTCTCAACACTCGCTCTAGCTCCTCGATATTGTCAAATTCAGAATTTGACAATTGACGTCTGTATTCTGGCGTCAGCCCTTTAAATATAATCCTTAAAAAGGATTCTCGAGAGATGGGACGTCTCAGGTGTCCCACAATCACCCTCATATTCAGAATAAAATCTGAAATTTTCTCGCCCTTGGCTTGTGTCCTGGCTCGGGCCTCATCGAGGACATCATCGTCCACCAAAGTAACCGAAAATTCCCGTTTAAGAAGTTTTTTAAACGTTTTCCAGGAACACAAGTCTTTACGCACGAGCCGGAACCAACGGCTCACATTTTTGCGCAAAACACTCGGCAGGGCTGTTAAAATCTCCGAATCACTAAAAAGATTGCATTCTTTGCAATCTTCAACTCTCTCAAGAAATTCCTCCGCGTCCTCTTTCTCCCCTCCGGAAAACTTGATGTCCCAATCTTTTAAGATTTTGACAACTTTCGACCCCCCACTAACATTTGAATAAAAACGCTTATTGCGATAGTTTTTATTAGAAGTGGAGTCGGTCTCCGTTTCCCTCTCACTTGATGACAACACGACGCGTCTAGGTCTCCTTTTTCTGCTAGAACCGGAACTCCTACTTCCGGTAGATTTCCCCCTTCTCTTTCCTGCCCCCGGAAATGATCCTGGGGGGGAGGTGGTGGGGGTGGGGGAGGTATATTCTCCTGTCCCAAATTGTCATTGGTGCCCCCTCTCTTGCCCCATTCGCGACTTTCTTCGGGGTTCACATATACCGGACGTCTCCGACTACTTCCCCTCTTTTCTGCACGCTGGGCTTGCATTTTCTGTAAATTGCTGGAACTAATATGCAATTGTTCCAGCAAAAACGCATTGTGGGCACGCAACTGTTCCAATTCTAACAGTTGCTGCTGTGCAAAAATTGCACGCTGATCCGGGCTCAACCCCCACGCTCCCACCCCCTGCCTCATACTCCATATATCTGGAGTCACTCCTGGTGCTGGAATACTTCCAGTCCCCCCTACCCACGTTACAAACTTAGGTACTCCTCGACCAGACCCCGAGGTCGTGGTAGTTATGGTGGTTGCCACCGTCGTTCTTTCCGTTACCCTAGGGGTCTCAAATATCGCGGTGGTCACTACCGGGGGAGTGGTTGTCGTCCCACTACCCCCCTCCACTCGATCTCCGAACTCCCCTCTTGAACTTGGAAATTCCGGATTCACTGATGGCGAAGTCGCTCCTTCGCCCGTCACTTCCGGGTCAGTTACGGGTTCGGGCAATAATCTGGACTTGGTCCTGCTCTCCCCTCTAAATGACCCATCAGGGCCTCGTAATTAAACTCAACTTCCGCCCCCTCCTGTTCGAAAGTATCAAACCACAGAATCACTACCGTTTCCGGGAAGATATATTTTAGTTCCGATCGGAGGAGTCTCTCGCGGAGTACCTGCAAGATGCCTGTCACACTGCACTCTTGTTGGCCCAACACCTCAATCACTTGTTCCTGGGGCATTTTTTGAATATGCCGCCAGGCCTCTGTAATCTGCGGAATTTCCAAAATCCGCCACATTTGTTCGCGATATCTCTCCATCATTTCCGAAATAATTCGTGTCCCCTGAGGCGAAGTACAACTATTAGAGCGAGCCCCAAACAAAAAAAAAGATAATAATAAGAGGAAAATAAAATTTCCCCCACGAAAACCGCCAAAAACTGCCCGAACACAAAAAAAACTTTAAAGAGAGAAAAGTAATTTATATTTGTACCGCTCTACCGACACGTTATTACTCTCTCTCAACTTCCTCACTTTACCTCCCTTCTCCCCACTAGAACAACAATCAAAATATAATATAATACATAAAATTACACAATGAAAAATAATATTCTACCATAAATCAACAACACAAGAAAAAAACTTTGAAACTTGTTAATTATTTTTAATAAGTTTCTTCCGCTGTGTGGCCTTCCAAATCTAGTTCGGAAAGTAAAACTTTTAAGTTAAGGGACTAAATCTCCGCTGTGTGGCTTTCCTAAATTTATTTTTCAGGACCAACCAAAAAAAAAATTTTGAAATTACAGGGAGTTTCCGTGGAGTGGCTTTCCCAACATTTTCAGGAAAATTTCTCGCTTAAAACCCGTCGTATCGGTACGTTAATTTTAACGTCTTTTTCCCACTCTCGTTCAATTGACCACACAAACACAGAAAACAACAAAAAATTTTTACTCCGGGTTTATTATTCGAAGAAAAAAAAACGTAATTGTTTTCCCTACTACAACAAAAAAAACATTAATCACATAACAGAAACGACACGTCGCTTTTGACCTCGTGGTTTGAACCGCACTTCCGGTTTCACCACGTTGTGAAAATTGATCCGTGATCACTTCGAAAAATTCCCCTACTCTTCCTCACACCTCTCCTCCAGAACACAAACCCGAAAATACCTTTCGAATATAATATTCAATAAAACCAAAAATAAAAGAAACCATTAAATTTTATTCCACGCCTAATAAAAAAAATTTTTTACTCAACCCGGAACACCATCAGCGCCTGCGCGAACCCTTCAACACCCTTCTTGACGCGAAAATCACGGAAAAGGAAATAATAATAATAAAAAAAACTTTAATTTGATTTTACATTCCTCCCCGAGTACAGGAATCCACAATAATACGTTTTGACGTGGTATTTCTCACCGCTTTTAACGATACTTTGCCCGTGCGAAATTTAACACTCACGCATCGCACTTTTCCACTCAAATTTTCTGTTGACTCGCGACCACGTTTTTCCAGTCGGCTGAAACTCCACTTGAATTTCAGATCTTATTTTATTTTCACTTCTTTTTCGCTTTTCACACTTTATTCTCCAAAATAGTTCCTCCCCTCTAGAATATTTTTACACATTTTCCCGAATTTCGCTTTAATTTTCCAGTCCGGCACCCGCACTTCCGGTACACCTGTACTTGCACTCGCGACCACGTTTTCCGAAAAATCACGAAATTAATCTTTTACCCCGCTTTAATTCTACCCCGTTTTTTTTTTCACGGAATTAATTCTTAAAACTTTACTTTATCCACTCACTTCATTTATTCGTCTCCCCACCAGATTTATTTCTTGACTACCCGACACTTCATTTTCTTTCTAACAATTTCCATTCATTTTGTTTTCCCTTTTTCTGTTCACCCGTTAAACTATCTCACCGCTCTCACACGTTTCCACTCTTCGTTCTTTCTCCGATCTCCAAGCTTTCGGCAGAAACTCCCCACAAGGGATGCCAATTGTAACAGTTGAATTGTTAATAATTAATTTTTCTAATTAAAAACATTCAATGGTTATTATATTATTTTTATTTCTCTTTAAATAATCCCGCCGGAACTTCCTTGCCGCCAACCAAAGGGAGATTCCGCCGAACCATCAGGTTTGCCAGGAGATCGAAGAAACGACGACCAGAACAACTTGCAACAATTTGCACATACCAATTTAGCAGAAAATCAAACGACGAAAAGAATCCACACGATGCCGAAGAAGGACCCCAAAAACACTCCCCCCAATAACACAACACAATTTCAAATAAAACAGTTATTTATTGTCCCAACGGGGAACTCACTAGACTACAAATAAAAAGGATAATAATATAAAAAATAAAGGAACTCAAAATGCGAAGAATTTTCGCGACACCCGGAAGAAGTCGGCCCGAACTGCCACACGTGTTTTCTCCAGGAAAGCCCTTTTTCCACTCGCTGGTCGGCGGTCTCGTCGATTCCACTGCCCCTCAGGCCCCGGCGCGACAAGGAATAGCTCCGCCTACTTTCCTCTCGGCGTCTCCTTTCCACGGCCGGTCCTTTCACTTACTCCGCAAACGAATACCTGAAAAAGAAAAGAGGTCGCCACCGGGAAAACGCGGGAAACGTCGGAAAATCCCGCGCACACCCCTCTAAAGCTCCGTGATTTGCCAAAGGCTTATCACGCGGTTCAAGAATACGAATATCGGGGGACTGCGACGAAGCAGAAGTCGGGCGCAATTTAGGGCCGTAACCAAAAAGGGCACTTGTGCTGCACGGACTATTTATTTAAAAATTATCAATACTCAACACTTAGGACTAAATAAATAAAATATCTCTTAACCACCAAATAAATTCGTCAGTGACGAAATGCTTCGTCACATGCTTTTGTAAATTTGATTTTTTTATAGGGGTTTTTTTTCTCATTTTGACAAATATTTCATTAATCTGCAGTTTAAACTTCGATTTAAATTTTATTACATTTTAAAAATAAATTACCTAACGCTTTTTTTAATCAACATTTTTAGGATTTTTTAGTACATTTTCTGACTTTTCGAAATTTTTTCGTTTTTTCAAAGTTCTTTTTATATTTTTGTCCTCATTTTTTTAATTAATGCATTGTTTTTTTTTATTTTTTAAGAACTTTTTTTTGTAATCTTTTTACATTTTCTCATTTTTTCTACTTTTTTATTTTTACATTCATTCATAAAATTTCAAATATTTTTCATTTGTTGGATAATATTTATTTATTTATATATTTTTGCAATTTTCTCATTTTTGCATTTTCTACTGGATTATTTTCAACTTTTTTAAAACTATTTGTTTTGATAATTGTTTCTAATTTTCATTGGCTATAAAATTGTTTTAATATTTTTTCCTTGGTTCAGGGTTTTTTAGTCTTATTATTTTTGTCTTTGCCTAGTTTTAACTTTTTTTTTTTAATTTTACCATTTTTTACATCTTAACGTATGGGTTTTTGATTTTCTTTTTTAAATTTCAGTTTTTAGGATTTCATTCTCAATTTTCTAGAAATTTAAGATTTCGTCATTTTCTCCAAGTTTTTTACATGTATGTTTTTAATATCATAACTGTTATATTTTCTTATTTCTTTTGTAATTCTTGTATTTAATATTTATAATTTTCGGAGTTAGATTCTCTACAATTTTCTTATTTTTGTATTCATTCTTAAAATTTTTGATCCTTTTCTTATTTTTCATAATTTACCTAAAATCTTGAATTTTGTGTCTGTCTGTTTTCTTTTCTTTATAATTCAAACTTGGATTTTAATTTATTTTAATTTAATTTAATTTTAATTTATTCTAACTTGTAAATTTCAAAAGCCAAAAATTAATTATTTTTCATGTTAATTTCTTTTTGTAATTTCAATCACTTTGTCCCTCAATTTACAATTTTCTTCCATTTTTTTTCTACTATTTTACTTTAGAATTTTTTTCTTTATTTCTTTTTTGATTTCACCATTTTTTCACAGATTAACACATGATTTTCTTGATTTTTTCTTTTATTGTATTTAAAGGTGTGATTTTCATTTTTTTTCAGATATTTTTATTTCAGAGTTTCTCATCTTCCTGTAGATCTTCTCTAATTTTTCAAATCTTTTGTTTTTTTTCAAGCTTATATAAGAATTAACAGTGTATTTCTCAGTGTTAACAAAATTTAAGTTGTTATGATAATAAGAAAATTGTCTATTTTAAGATTTTTACCTAGAAAATTTTTTCATCTGAAGACAGATTTTGTATTTTTAAAATTAATTTTTGTTTGTATTTTCTATAATGATTTAGATATTCATTATAAATGATTTATTAATATTAATTATCTAAATATTAATATCATATGAAAAATTAGTTTTAAAAAAATTTGAAATTTGATAATATTCTGTTTAATTTTTCTAGGAGCCACTATTATTGGACCAGGAACAATTTTCCTAATGATGATGGGAGCTCTAGTCTCTGCTTTTCGATTCAGCAACCTTACTAGTTTTTGTTACAATTTATTTCCAGTCGTGATGTTTATAATCGCTTGTCTTGTTTGCAAGGAATCCGTACAAGTAAAATCATCATTTCTTTTAATTAGATTCTAAACATTTTTAAATTCGACGACAATTGAGTTAAAAAATGATATTCCTAAATTCTAATACTTCCGATTATGAAAATCTGAAAAAATGATTTTTATATTCCAATATTCTATTTCGACTGAAATTTTAAATAACTTTCTTCACATTCATATATTAATAACACAAATAATTTGTTTTTCTCTTTTTCTAACAGTTAAAATTAGCCCAAATAATCTCAACTATTTACGCTTTAGTTATGGGAGTTGCTGTGGTGGGAATAATAATTCAAATTTCTGAAGATGGAATTCTTGCACCAAGTTCTTTGCTATTTTTTATAATAATTGGCCAGTTAATGATAGCAGGACTTCTTCATCCGAAAGAATGGTCTTGTCTTTATTGCATAATTATTTATTTCATTACTGTTCCCTCCATGTACATGCTTTTAATTATTTTTGCCTTATTTAATCTTCATAATATTTCTTGGGGAACTCGAGATGTAAAAGCACCTACTTCTGCTAATCCAGTAAGTTAAAATTTTTATCTTTTATAACATTAAATTAACATTAAGTGATTTTTAAAATAAATGTATTTTTTTTTCTTTTACAGGAAGTAAAAGAAAATGATGAGCAGAGTACTGATGAGAAAAAGAAAAATAATTATTCTGCCTTAAAAGATTTCATTGACTTTTCTTTGAACAGATTTTTACAGTGTATTTGTTGTATGCACAAAAATGAATCTAAGGAAGAAATTAAACTGAATAATGTTCTGGATCTGCTCTCTCGATTAGAGAAAAGACTCAACGTAATTGAGTCGTAAGGAATTTATTATTAATAAATTATTATTAGAAATCTTTAAATTACATTTTTCTGTTTTTCATGAGCTTTTACACAATTTTACAGAAAAATTGACGATAAACCTTGTTCAATAATAGAATGTTTGAATACTGTTATAAATGAGAATGAAGTTTTAGATAATAATTCAACTGCAAATAATTCAGAGATAGATAGTGTCAATGATGCCAAATCAGAAAAAGGTATAATTCATTCTGAAGAAAAAACTAGTTTTTGTAAACCTCGTAGTCAATCTGATTATGACTTGGATGATTCTGACTCTTCATTGGAAATTGATGTTATTAGTGAAACGAGAACTCATTCTGAATCTATTCCAAAAGAGACAGATTTACTTGTCAATCCTTCATGGATGTTTGAGAGAGAATTAGGAAAAGGATCTTTTAATTATCTCTCCGAAAAGGAGGAAACTTTTTGGAAAGATTTAATTGCTTCGTATTTAAAACCAATACCCGTTGACGAGGAAACCAAAAAGAAAAAGGTTGATTGGATTTAAATTCACAGATATAGAATTAAAATATAAGATTATTATAATACATTTTTTTATTAATAAACTAAACTCTCTATAGGAAAAAGTTGCCAAGGATTTGAAAGAATTGAGAAATAAATACGTTTTTCAATTTTTGATGATAAATGCACTTTTGGTAATTATAATATTTCTCATGCAACTTAATAAAGATAAACTTCACATCGTGTGGCCTTTTGGAGCAACTTATAATATTACTTACAACGTTGAAAATCCAAAGGTAAATATTATATCTTTCTAAACATTATTTTTAGTATTAAAGTAATTTAATTTTTGCGTTAAAAATTCAACTAGAATTTTTTTTAGGTCATTCATGTTGAAAAAGATTATTTGCGACTTGAACCAATTGGATGTGTTTTTATTGTTACTTTTGTTAGCATTCTTTTTATTCAGTTCGTTGCAATGTTGTTTCATCGATTTGAAACTTTCTCACATTTGCTGGCAAAAACTTCCTTGGATTTGTATTGTTGTAGAAAAGTGAGTGAATGGAAAATATAATTTAAATATATAATAAATATTAATATATATATATTTAAAATATAATTTTAAATATAATTTTAACTTTTTTCTTTCAGTTTATTTATCCATATCTTTAATATTGTTTACTATTTTAAATTTTAGGTCAACCTCCCTGATCAAGCATTAGCCGCTAGATATCACAAAATATTTTCCGATTATGTTCAAGAGGCTTATCAAAAGATGATGGAAGATGAGGAATCGAAAGCTAGAAAGCCACCAGGAAGTCGAAAAACTATACCTGAGTTGGTTCAACGCAAAGAATCAGTGACAATTGAAAATTTCAATAAATTGTTTAATGAATATTTGGATAGAACAGATTTAGCAGGTTTAAATATAAAATTGCTTTGCATTAAAATTAATATATAATTACAAATTATTATTAAAAGGCAAATATTGTTACAAATATTTTGTTTCAGAAAAATCGGGCAAGTTTAAGAAACCTATGATTAAAGCGATGAAACATCGATCTACAATTCACAGAACTCAACAAAGAATTAATAATCCTAGTCCTATTTATGAGAGTGCATATGATTTACGAAGAAGTCCAGTAAGAAAAGAATCCGTCAAGCATAAGTCTAGTTATGATAATAATGGCTTTATTCCCGATTAATTTACTCTGTATTTATTTAAACAAATACGTATTTATATATAAAAATCACGAAAAACTGTAAAATGTGTTTTTTTTTCAGCATAAATGTCTCTTTCTAAAAATTAAAAAAACGATTTTTGAGATTATTAAAGTTATTTAACGAAATTCTTATTACATTTAAGCTTTTTACAAAATATTTATTATATTTAACCTTTTGCAAAATGTTTATTAAATTCGGTACTGAAAGTTTATTTATTTGACCATATTCTATTTTTAAAAACTTATTTTATTTAATAACTAGCAAGTCTAGTTTCTATATTTTAAAGACAACTTCATGACTTTTTTTATTTAAAAGAATTTTTTCATTTTTTAATTAGATTGTTTTTTTAAATCTTTTACGTCCTTTTTTATAATTTATTGTTTGTTCTCTCCTTTATCTAATTTTCTTAACTTTGCGATCATATGAATTTAAAGATATTTTTTTTAAATTTTCCCATAATTTCTTATTAATTGTTCTCAGTTTAAAAAATAAACTATTTACAAATAACCTTTGTCACTAGATGATTTTTTTTGTTTTAAATTTCGACATTATATTTCGTCTTTTAAAAATGTTCTCAAATTTTTAATTTATAGCAATTTCAATTTCTTTAAATTTCTGTTATTTGAACTTGCATTCATTAAAAGTTTAATTAATCCATGATTCAAATATACTAAATTTAAAGTGATTTAAAAATATCTGAAATTTTTAATATTTCTTTTTTCTCTTATGACTTCAATTACTTAAACTAAAATTTTCAACTATTTTTATCATTTTTCAATTACTTTCTGTAATTTTTTACTATTTTAATTGTTTTTTATTTTTTTCCCTCAATCTTAAATCTACCTTCCGCAAACTACAATTATTTTTTAAAAATTTTTCAATCACTTTTTCAATTTTAATTATTTTTTCTTTCGACAATAAAACAATTTCATTCTTTATTGCTAAATTTCATATTATTTATCGTAACATGAAATTAATTTTTTTAATTTATTATTATTATTTTCATTTTGCAATTATTATCTGAAATTTTTAATTATTTTCATTGTTGCTGAATTAATATCCTGAACTTTCAAATAAATATCTCAATTTTCAATTATTTTGTTCAACATTAATTTCTTTTTATCATTTTGCAATTATTTTCTCCATATTTTAATTATTTTTCAATTAATTTCCCAAATTTTTAGTTCTTGTCTAAAATTTAGATTATTTTCTTCAATTTTCAATTTTTCAATTATTTTCTTTTGCTAATTATTTTTGTATTATTTTCTCCAATTTCTAATTATTTTCATTCTTTTTGCATAATTTTCAAAAATTGCAATTATCTATATGAAATTTAAATTATTTTCATCATATTTCAATTTTTTTTCATTTTCCATTAATTTCCCTAAATTCTTAATTATTTCCTTCAATTTTTAACCTATTCTCATTTAAAAAAAAAATTTCCCAGTTTTCCCAGTATTTTTCTAAAATTTGGAGTTTTTATTTTATTTATTTTTATTTATTTCATAATATAAACAGCAGTTAAATTATTATTTTTCAATTATTTATTTCAAATTTCATTAATTTTTTTCAACTTATCATTGTTTTTATAATATTTCAATTATTTTTTTCAAGTTCCAAATTATAAAATCATTTTTCAATTATTTTCCACAATTTTCAATTATTCTTATTTTTTGAAATTATATTTAAACATTTTTAAATATTCTTTTTCAAATTTCCCATTATTTTCTTTAATTTTTAATCATTTTCAATTGTTTTCCGAATTTCCAAATTTTAAACTATTTATCTGATATATCAATTATTTAATTCAATTTTCAGTTATTTATATTATTTGTTTAATTATTTACTTCAATTTTCAATTACTTATGTTCTTTTTCAAAATTTCCAAAAAGTTTTTAATTATTTATCGGAAAATTTCATTTTTCTATTCAATTTTTAATTATATCTATGATTTTCATGTAGGTATTTTATGTATACCTATATTCTGTATTTTTTGCAATTATTTCTCTTATATTAAAAATTGTTCTTTTCATTTTTAAATTATGTTTATCTTTTTTTATTTAATTTCTCTAATTTGTAATTATTTTCTTATTTTCTTTGCAATAAACTTCTAAAAGTTTCAAATATTTTTCTGAAATTTTCTTTAATTTTCCTTTATTTAAAATATGTTAAGTAATTTTTTCAATTATTTTCTCAAATTTTAATTATTTTCTTCAATTTTTAATTATTTATATTATTTTTTTAAATTTTTTTAATCATTTTCATTATTTCTGAATTAATTTTCAAAATTTTTAATTATTTATCTCAATTTCAATATTTTTTTTTTCAATTTTCAATTATTTTCTCGAATTTTTCATTATTCTAATTTTTTTCAATTTATTTCTAAGATTTTAAAGTATTTTTTTCAAATTTAAATTATTTTTTCTAATTTTAAAACATTTTTATGATTTTTTAAATTATTTTCGACAATTTTAAACGTTTTCATTATTTTTTTTCTATTAATTTGCAAAATTTGCTATTATTTTTTTTAAATATTATATTTAAAATTGTTGATAAAATATGGTGTAGAATTAATAAGATGCGAGCGTTATTTAATCTAGTGAGGTATAAGAAATTACAATTTTTATAATTTATTTAAAACACTGTTCATAGTTGTTAAAAATAATTAATGATAATTATTTTGTTATTAATTCATTTTTATTTCAATAAATTGTTTGTGTTTCAAAATAGTGGATCTCATTCAAAAATTGAAAATTCTCATAAATTCTCCGAAAAAGAATATTCTCAGAAAAAAAAAGAAATACTCATTCAAATTTAAAATAAAATTATCTCATTGGTCCAAAAGCACGTGATATTAAAAAATTTTAAATTCAACTAATGAACAACAAGTGATGAGTGTCGACTCTATAGGCGTAGTTTTGTACTAACCACAGTGACGTCACTTTGTCGTCTGCTGCATTAAAACATAAAGGTGCACGTGGTGTTTGGTATACATTATTATTTTCACTTAATAATTTTATTTGTTAAAATATTGCTTTCTACAAATATGGATATTGAGAAAACTATAAAGAAAGAGTGTCAAGATGAAGACATGGACACAACAGAAATTAAAGAAATGGGATATGAGGATAAACTAAATTTTGTCAATGCTGTCTCTCAACCCATGGCTCCAAAAAAATTGACGAAAAAGATTTATAAGTGCATTAAAAAAGGTAATACTGTTTTATATTTTTCATCATTCAACATTTTGCATTGCAAATATTGTGTTAATGTAGTTAAAATTGAAAAAAGTAAATTGTATAGAATCCTTTGAAATCGAATGCTAGCGGCATAACCTCAAAATATTTTTAGAATGATGCGAATGACGTTAGAATATTATATATTCTAATTTATTCTTTTTCTCAATGCTAAAATTGAAAACTGTACTTTAATTTATTTATTATTTGTATTTTTATTTCTTTAATTTGTATTAATTTTTCTTATTTTCATTTAAAAGTGTGCTTTGAGATACAACTTTCTCTTTTTTATTAATTAAACAAACTTATCTTTCTTATTAACTGATTTAAAATAATGTCTTATACTTTTTTCAAATTTGATAAATTGTACAAATAAATATTTTAATTTAATCTTATTTTGTTATTTTTAGCGTCGAAACACAAAACTTATGTTCGAAATGGACTGAAGGATGTGCAGAAATGTCTCAGAAAAGGAGAAACTGGGTAAGTGTAATTTTTGAACTCCTGCTGCTGATTATTATTATTATTAAAATAAAAATAATTGATAAATAATAATTGACTGTTGTTTTTTGTCATTAAAACGATTTTAAAGCTTTTTTCAACTTATTTTATTTTTATTTTCAGGATAGTGGTATTCGCAGGCGATGTTTACCCAATAGAAATTATGTGTCATTTACCCGTAGTTTGTGAAGACAAAAACATTCCATATTGTTATACGCCATCCAGAGTTGATATCGGTGCAGCAATGGGTGTTAAACGAGGTAGTCTAATGGTTCTTATTAAAGAGCATTCAGATTATAAAGACCTTTACGATGAAATCAAAGATGCAATGGTAACTCTTTCGGCACCTCTTTAATTTCATTAGAAAATGTTTCCTCTATGAGGAAGCAATAATTAGTTATTATTTAAAAGTTTCGTTTATTCTGCGCCTCAGAAATATACAAATAACCCATATTTTGTATAAATTATATTAAAAAAATATAAATGCCTCCTAAGTTACTATTTAAATCAGTTCCTTAAAAATTAATTCCTTGTCTAAAATATAAAAAGAATTGTAATTATGTAATTCTTTTTACATTTACTCTCAAAATTTAAATACTTTAATAGCTGAATTACTTTTTTATTAATTTTGTAAAGCATAAAATGTTTTGAGAAATAAAAATGTATTTTTATAATTATAAGAACTTGATACGATATTACATAATAAATATATAAAAATTGAAACTTTTGCTTTATTTCTCTAGGATCATGTAAACTTAAGATGATATAATTTATATCATTCCATAAATATAACATTTTCTAAAACATTAAAACCATTCTAGCTCTCATTTCTTGATTCATCTGCAAATATAAAATATTTTACAATTCATTTTTTTTATTATTCAACTTTGATGAGAAATTAAATGTTACTTAAACAAAGTAACCACTTTTTTATAAAATTAAATTTCCGGTTTTCCCCCTGTCAATTTTTTGGATTTCCTGCGGTCACAAATTTTGGAACAATTAAAACAGAACTTTTAATTTTGCAAAATTCCCCTTTATATTTAAAATATAACTTTATACTTAAATTTGAAATTTACAAACTTTGCATTGTTGTTGGTCATTTAAAACTATAAATTTTTGCAAATTCAAATAATGAAAATTATCAAATTGAAGAATATATCTGAAAAATGGCGAACATAATTGACAGTTAAAAACAACATTCGAAAAATTGCTACATAATTACATAATTGAAAAGAGCAGTTTTAAAAACTAAACAATAAATATTAAATTTAAACAAAATAGTTGAAAAATTATAGGATTAACGGTTAGAAATAACTGAAAAATGAACAACTGGATTGAAAATCGAAAAAAACAATTGAAATTGGAGAAAATAATAAAAAATTAAGGAAACAAATTGAAAGTTTGAGAAATAAATTAAAAATTTAAGAATTAAATTAAAACATGAAAAAATAATTGATAATTGAAAAAAAATATAAAATGACGAAAATAATTGACAATTAAAAACAAAATTTAAAAAAAAAATAGCTAGATTAATACACAACCGAACAAAATAATTTAAAAAATCAATTAAAAATTAACAAATTGAAGAATGTAACTGAAATTTGGAGAAAACAATTTTAAATTTAAGAAAATAATTGAATTGACTAAAATAATTGATTTTTTGAAGGAAGTTATTGAAAATGAATTAATATAATTATGAATAATCAAAAATAGAAGAGTATGCCTGAAATTTGAAGGAAATATTTGAAAATTCAAAAAAATAAATTATGAAAAATAATTGAAAAAGCTATTAAACAATGATAAAAATAATGTAAATTAAAAAAAAACAAGTGTAAATAAAGTTTAGTTGGAATCGCAGAAACTAAATAAAAATAGATAAGAGGGTTTGTAAATATAAATTACAAAGATTGAATAAAATAACTGTAAATTCAACAAAATATTTAAAGTTAAAGAAATCAAGCAATTAGGAAAATAATTGAAAATTATAAAGAAATAATTACTAAAAATGTGGAAAATTTGATTGAAATAGGAAAAAAATAATTGAGATTTTAACAAAACAATTGATAATCACGAAAATAATTGAAATTTAAAGAAAAGTACCTATTTAAATTTGAGAAAATATTATTTTAACTTGAAGAAAATAACACGAAAATAAAAAAAAACCGGGCAAGTGCGAGTCGGACTCGCGCACGGAGGGTTCCGTCCACGAACTTAAAAATGGATTGAAAACATTTTTTTAATTATTTATTTTTAATGATTCATTTCAATGATTCCTTAGTTATTTATTACTTGAATTTTTTGAATAATAATAATAAATTACAACCAGAATTTTTTTACTTTTATTAAAATTTATAATTTTTATAAGATATTTATAAGATTTTTATAAAATTGAAAACTTCCAGGCAAATAGACCGAGTTTTTTTTATATAATTTTGAATTCTAAGGAAAAAACAATTTTTTTTAATTTTAAAGTAATTTAAACATAAAAATAAATATTTTGTACAAAAAAATAATCTAAAACTATGAAATATTGTAGCTGTTTAGAAGGAAAAAATTTTTTTTTAGAATGTTTTAATATTTTCTCTCAAAATTTAAATACTTTAAAAACTGAATTACTTTTTTATTAATTTTGTAAAATATAAAATGTTTTGAGAAATAAAAATGTATTTTTATAATAATAAAAACTTGACACGGCATTACTTAATAAATATATAAAAATTTAAACTTTTGCTTTCTTTCTCTAGGATTATGTAAAATTAATATTCTAATTTTCAAAATTACGATTAACAAAAGGGTAAAGGATAGTTAACACTAGTTAATAGTTTGTTTTAAAAATTTTATCAAATATAATTTATATCACTCCATAAATATAACATTTTATAAAACATTAAAACCACTGCCTTGGCTTTGTTTTTTTGCAACATTGAATACTGTTAGCAAATAATTGCGCGAATCGGGACTAACGTAAAACGTTAGGTTACTTTCCGGTTGTGGTAATATAGTTTCGTGCGTGTCTGATTGTGCATCGCTATTAGTCGATAAACTAGCAATTCCCGTACTGCTGGTTCGCAGGAATTCAGCCACTCTAGCTCTCATTTCTTGATTCATCTGCAAATGTAAAATATTTTTTACAATTTATTTTTTTCGTTATTTAATTAAGGAGTAATTAACTAATTCAATAGAATATAAATCTTAATTAAATGGTACCAAAAAAATCAAACTAATTAATTTTAACACTTTTAATAATTTTTTTTTACTATACCTCAGTATGCTCGGTAGGAGAAATATTTCTTGCAGGATGAGTAACAGGTGACGGACAAAATAAACGTAACATTGTCGAATCGGATGGATGATCAGCACCAATCAATTCTTTAAGGGAAAATATCTTTTCAACACTGTCTTCAGCGACGTTTACCAATAATAATGCCTGACGCGTGAGAACTAATATCACAGCTCGATTACTGCCTTGATGAACGACATGATCTGCATTCGCCACATGTAAAATACTGTCTCCACTTTTTGCCAAAAGGGGCATCAATCGCCAAGCGTATCGCAAAGATGCTGCATTGCAACCAGGTGTAGAATACTGCACAATTGGTCTTTGTCGAGGCTGGAAAGTCCAATTAATCATTAATTAAATACCCTTTTTCAATTATAAAAATACTTAAAATCAGGGCTGTTTACAAAAAATCAATTTTTTTTATTTAAATCAAAACTTGCTTTTTTTTAAAAAAATATAAAATCAGCATTTGGGCATATCGCAAAAACCTTTAACTTTTCAATGAAAGAAAGGCTGGAATTTTTTTAAGCACATTTTTCAAAATTTACCCAAGTATCCAGTCGAAAATTTCGACATTGAATTCTATATACTAAACTGCATAGAAAATTATATCGTTAATGTCATCAAAAACTATATCGTAAATTATATAAAGAGAGCAAAAATAAATGTTAAAAGAAGAAAATATGCTGAGAAACGAAAATAAAAAGTAATCGTTTTGAGAAAATCAGTTTAAAAAAAATACAAAATTTAAAATGGGCGGGAAATTGACAATTTTTTCTCAGCTTAATGAACAACCACGTGTTGATTTTTTCTTTATTATATAGATTAAACATGTTTTTATTTTTAAAGCATTAATAACTAATTGGAGATAAAATCTCTTATCTGTTCATGAATAAAATTGAGAAATTTAGAATTTAAACTTTACTTGGGTAAATCGTGAATAGTGCGTTTAAAAAAAATTCCAGTATTTTTTTTTTCATTGAAAAGTTAAAGATTTCTGAGATACGCCCATTTATATTAAATACTTTTTTGTGTCTTTTGTAACCTTTTGTATGGAGAAAAAATATCGTAATTCCTGTAATAAGTATTAAAAATGCAATTAATCGAAAAAGTTAACAAATTAATATTTACAGAAGGCAAAGAATTCCAGCCAGCTCCCTGTAAAAGACCTTGGCCAGTTCTAGCCACCAATTCAGCAGCTCCACTTAAGGGTTTTGTAACCATTCCAACGAGTCCTAAACCAACTCCTGTCACAAGACCCATTGTTGTTGATTCTCCAGATAAAACTTGCTGAAGTGGATGATGTGCCAAACCCGCAACAGCAGCTATAATTATGACATAAAATTGATTATAATAATTTTTTAATAAATCCGGAATTCTATTTATTTGAAAATTTTTTGGAAGAGCTTTGTCAGTCACACACGTGAAATTTCTCAGAGATTTTCTTAATTTCATAAATTTTTTTCTATAGTTTTGTAGAAATTTTCTGATTTATTACATATGTATTTTTTCAACTAGTACAAAGTTTTTCTTTAACTTTTAACAAATTTTCTTAACTTAATAAAGAGATTCTTGATTTATAAAGATTTTCTTTAAATTATAAACGTTTTCTTAGAATTATTAACATTTTCTTTGGTTTTTGAATAAATTTATATTTTTTAATAAATCAGGCTTTTTGCAACAAAAAAAAAGTTGAAAAGTTTTTAGATTTAAAATTTGAAAATGTAATCTAGAATTTCATTTATTTAAGATGCTCTTTTGCAAAAGTCTCAGGCACAAACGTGAGATTTAGAATTTAGAATAGTTAAAACATGAAATCAAATTATTGTATCTTCTATGACTTTTCAAAGAGTTTTTGGAAATTATTTTGTCATTTGTAGAGATTTTCTTATTTTTATACAATTTTTCTAAAGTGTGTACAATATTTTTTAATTTTTTAAAAAATTGGTGTAATTTCAGAAAAGGTTTCTTGATTCCTAAAGATTTCCTGAATAAATTTTCTTAGGCTTATATATATTTTTTAATACGGCAAATTTTTTACAGAATTTGAAAAATGATTAAATGTAATTAACTTTTGAAATATTTGTTAAAAACTCATGAAATTTAAAAATAAAATCTGGAATGTCATTAAAATTTGATAATTTTTCGCAAAACTTTCAGTCACAAATGTGAAATTTTTGAAAAATCTTCAAACGTTATCAATTTTTGAAAACTTCTAAAAAATCCATTAAATTTCAAAATAAAATCTGAAATTTCATTTAAATTTGATAAGTTTCTGCAAAAGTTTCAATAACAAACGTAAGATTCAGAATAATATTCAAAAAATTAACTTAAAATCTTTTACCTTCTATTGACATTTTAACATTTTTGAAATTAGTTTGTCGTTATTTTTATTTTTAAAAAACATTTTTCTTAATTTTGTACAGTTTTTCTTGTTTATGTAAAGAATTTCTAAAATATTTGTTAATTTATTTTGAAAATTTTCCTATTTCTTTAATAGATTTCTTGATTTATAAAGATTTTTTAGATTTATAAAGATTTTCTCAAATTTTTTTGAATTTTCTTAGATTTTTAAATAGATTAATATTTTTAATATTTTTAAATAAATCAGGCTTCTATAGAATTTCAAAAATTTTCAGACGTAATCAATTTTTCGGAAAAGTTCTGAAATACTTTTAATCTAAATAGACATTTTTTTGAATTTGATAATTTTTTGTAACATGACTTTTTAACATGTTTTGAAATTAGTTTGTCATTTGTAAACACAGATTTTGTAAATCTACAAAATTGATTATTATTATTTTTTTAATGTTCATAATTTTATAAAAGTTCCTTAATTTATAAGGATTTTATTAGATTTATTTTCATTTTCCTGGATTTATGAAGTTTCTTTTCGAAAAAAGAACTCAGTTTGAGAAAAATTCGACGAAAGTGGATTTTTTTTAAATGTATAAAGATTTTTTACCAAGAAGACTCATTCCAAATCCAGTGAGACCTTGATAAAGACCTTGAGCCATTCCCTGTGGTCTAACTCGTCTTGCTTCTTCCTGGCGTTGAAGATGTTCTTCATCTAAAGTTAATCGATCCAGATTTCGTGCAACACTTGATGCTAATTTCGTGACGGAATTAACAGTGCCTAAAAAATAAAAATAAACTTTTAGTTTAAACCAGAATATAATTAGTAATTAATGTCTCTTTAATGTTCTCTTTTTTTTCACTCAGACTTTCATCAATTATTTTTTTTAAAGTATCTTGTAGGGGAGACCACCCAACAATAAAAAATAATGATATACAGTAAATAATTTTAATTTTCTGAAAAGTTAATTGACATTCAACATTAAAAATGATAAAAACTGATTTTTTTTAATATCTAGGTTTCAAATTTCGCGCTCTTTTAATGTTAGGTTAGGTTTACATTTAGCAGAAAGGACAAATTTTTTGTTCTCAGTCGACAAAAAATGTCAAATGAATCTCAATTCAAATAATATTTTGTTTAAATATTATAGATTGCAGTGCGTTTTCTTAACAAATCGATTATATTTGCAAGAATACTTTTGTAAACAAATGTGATTACAGATAAATACTTGTTTTACAGCTTATATATATTAAATTAAAAGCGATTATCTACTGTTGAAAGGACGTTTTCAATGCCGTACATTTTGACCGTGTAGTATAAAATTAAAAATAGATAAATATCAATTTTTATGGAGAATTGGACTATTGAATTGCTTAATTGAATATATTAACTTGATTTTAGTAATAAAAATATTATTCATTACTTCAGTCTAAAATCATTTGACGTGTTAGAACTTTGAACTGCCCAGGAAAAAAAACCTATTCACTTTTTTCTGAATCGGCCATGAGCTCAAGTGAATCTGCTATCTTAAAAGGAAATTTTCGATTAACTCCGATCCAAATCATTTTAATTTTTGAAGTGTTTTTTATTTTTTAGAAATATGTTCAACAAAAATTTAATATATTCGTTCAATTTTAAAAATTATTATCAAATCTAACAGCCATGCACATAATTTTTTTAAGTAGCTCAATTAATTAAAAATTCCAAATTTTGTGTAAAATATGACAATCTAACCTCAAAATTTCCAAACCGATTCAATAAATTTTGTACTAATAAGAAATCACTTATTAAAAATAACTCCGATTCAAAACTATTCAGAATGTCAATCATTAATCTGCTTTCTTAAAAACTCCGATTCACTAGAGGTTTTATTCAATAAGTTTTTTTCCCAGGGTGTCTACTGTTGGGCTTTCTATCCTACTTTGAAATTTTTTTTTATTCACCTGCTGTAATATGCTTCATAAGACTAGCAGATCCGTGTGTTATGCCAACAATAAAACCCCAAGGTCCTTGCAGCAATCCTTGAAACGGCAATGCAATAAAATCCTTAAGACCAGAGCCTAATGCTTGAGCTAATCCTCCGGGTGATCCGAGAATTTCTAAAGAGCCAACGACCCATCCTAGAAAAAAGAAAATTAATTGTAGAATTTTCAGGAGGAAATTTCCAATTAACTATTACAAAAAATTGGTATACCTGCACCAAATATAGCCCCGGATAAATAATGCATAGTGAGCGCATTTCCAAGTCTGTAGGGGGTGGTCAAGAAATTTTTTTTTTCAAATATACTAAAATACAGAGGTGAGTGGTCGAGGGCTATATAAAGATGCACTGAAGTATGTACACTTAATAAAATCGACAAAGGTTCAATTATAAAGGTTTGCAATCTTAGCGGTGAGCTTAAAATCCTTGCGTCAATTATTATATAATCTGGTATATACACATTCGATACTCCTGCTAATTCTTGAACCCTTTTCCCTCCGTCGGGATAATTAAAATAAGGGGGCATTAACGCTGTCACATAATCCAATAATTGACTGACATAAGTGTCTTCTATGTATGCACTAATTGGCGCAAATTTCGCTCGAAACTCTTTCCAGGCTGTGAAGTTAATTAAACTTGATTAGAATCACTTGAAAAAAATAAGAGCAATTAATTGAAAAAACAAAATTTAATTTACCTCGTTTTCCTCTATCAAATTCGAAATTTAAAGTGATTGTTATTAAAGAACCATCGGTAATGTGCCGCAAATTACTTTTTAAACAATTACTCAGATAAAATGTCTTCTCTTTTTTCAATGGACGTTTTTGGCTTATTAATACAACAGGAAAATCAAAGCCTCCTTGTTCAAACATTTGATTGTCAAATTGTAAATCACCAATGTATATATTTATATCCATAAGATTTTGCTTGGAATCAAGTGAGAGAATCGTATTAGTCATCGATAAACTAGCGACTTCAATTCTTTGTCCATTTTCATTAATGTCCTGCATTGCAATTATAGTGATTCCCTGAAAATGAATAATTGCAAATCCATCTGGTTTGTTAGTTTCACTTGGTTTCTCAAGACTCCTTAAAGTTTCATAACTTGGTCGAGGCTTCAAATTAGCTTTTGTATTTACACTTATTTCTCTTGCATTTTTCCAAGACGTGTCTGCAAACGAATTATCGTCTTCAGCAGAGAAGAAACTTGTTAAAGAAGTGGAACTTTCTGAACCCTGGAAAATTAAATTATTAGTCTTTGTTTAAAATACGAGTTCATTACTTTTTTCTTTATTATTAGGAGCTTTATTATTTATTTCCCCGTTCTTGATTCAAACTCTAAATAGAAAAACTTACTTGTACAATTTCTAATTCTTTCTCTTCTTCCCGCAATGTTAACATTCGTTTATAAACTACTTCGGTTTCTGGCAATTTATAATTAGTCGTCTTACACAATTTACTTCTGATATCCCGAGCTGATACTTCCACCTAGAATTAATTAAATTAACGTTTTAAAAGAATAATTTCAAAAGAATTTAATAAATCTTCAAGATTTAATTATTACTCTTACTTGCGAAATAGGACCGATATTTAAATAAGTTGTGTAACAACGAGTCTGCATAATTACTTTGACGTCCCCATAATATGGAAGTCGAACAAATTGTTCCGAAGTTCCGTTCATCGACGGAGATAAAGATATGCTTCGAGACCAACGTAAAGACTTGTTGTCTGGAATTTAAATTTTACATTTTAATGTAATTTAGCTTTAAAATAAAAGTAAATTATTAGTTTCCGAGTTTGCAGATTTTATTAATAAAGATTTACCTTTTCCGAGAAAATCATCATCTTCGGTTGGTGGCGTAGAGAAGAGTAAATTTGAACTGAAATTTGTCGAAGAAGAGTCTGGCATTCTGTTAGCAATTGTTGGAACAGTATAATGACACATGCTGCCACTTTCGATTGTACACACCCATGAAAAATGTTGAGTATCTTGCACAATTCCATCTAAAAAAATCGCACAAATTTAAAATAAATATTAGATAAACGTCTTTTACTATAAAAATATTAATTGTTTTTCATATTAAAATACATATTAGATAAATGTCTTTTATATTTCGTTACTAAAATAAAAATCAAAATTATTGCTCTAATTACAAACCTGCAGTTTCATTCGCTTCTCCAACGAAAATTTTGAAAAAACAGGTATTGTCGATCATAAGTTGAGGATGTTCATCCGGATGAATTAAAACGAACATCGTACCTTTGTCTTCTTGGATTGTGACAACGATCGGCACAGTTGAAAAGTCGTTCTGAAAATAAAATTGAATAAATTAGAGTTGTGATTCTAAATAATAAAATACAATTTTAAACAAAACATTATATTCTATACCGGAACAGCAACACTTTTTCGATTGATGCTTTGGTCAACTCTTACAGGACAAGACCACTGATGTCCTAAACTAAAGGATATGTACAGAACAACCGAATCAAAATTTTCTAAATCGATTGAATGCCACTGCGTTATTGGAACTGCTTGCCTGTAAAAAAAATTGTGTTTAAAACAGATTAATTAATCATTTACTCATTTTTTTCAATAATTGAAAACAAAATATTACAAATTTGAAAAAAATTTCAATTATTTTTAATTTTTAAGGTAAATTATTTATATAACTAGAAACATTAAAGCGCGCACAAGCGCGCGACAAACTTTGCTTTGTTGTTAGTCTTTTTTGCAAATGCAAATAATGACAATTACCAAATTAGAGAATATACCTAAAAAATAATGAAAATAATTGACTAGTTGAAAACAAAATTCGAAAAATGGCTACATAATTACACAATTGAAAAAAATAGTTTCAAAAATTAACCAATAGATGTTAAATTTAAACAAAATAGTTGAAAAATTATAGAAATAACTGATTTGAAAATCGAAAAAAATAATTAAAATTAAAGAAAATAATAAAAAATTGAGGAAATAAATTGAAAATTTAAGAATTAAATTAAAATTTGAATAAATAATTGATAATTGAAAAAAAAATTACAAAATGACGAAAATAATTGACAATTGAAAACAAAATTCAAAAAATGGCTGGATTAATACACAACCGAACAAAATAATTTAAAAAATCAAATAATAATTATACAATTTTAAGATAATAATTAAGAATTGAAAACATTTTAGGAAATAATTGAAAATTGCTGATAATACTGAATAATTCAAGGAAATAGTTGAAAAATTGAAGAAAATATGTGAGAAATTACGGAAATTATTGTCAATTGAAATCAAAATTCGAAAAATGACTTGATTAACAGACAACTGAAGAAAATAATTGAGGCAGTTGGTGCAGAAACCGCACAAGTCCACTTTTTTTCGAAAATCACTTTTTTATGGAAAATTTATCTTTAAATGAAGCTCTACGATCTAGTAAAATATTACATATGTTACTAAACTCTAAACCCTTTAAAATAAATAAACAAATTTTCGTTTCGTGCAGAAACAGCACTAGTCCATAATTCCAAGCTGCGCACAAAGATGCGCAATGGATAAAATAATATTTATTTGTGATATTTTTAAAGTGTTTTAGACGTTGTTAAATAATTTATATAAAACAGTCTATATTATAAATAAAATGCACTGAAAGCGAGGCAGAAAACAATAATAGTGAATTATGTGATAATTGTTAAGAAAATGTTAGAGAGTGATTTTTAAAAAATGTTTGTTATTTATAAAATGCTAATAAAAACTCTCCAAATTAAAAATTTTTAATAAATGTTACTAAAAATTTACTAAAACTGTGATACTTCACTTGATTCAATACATTTTCTGTGTTTTCCATTTCATTTTGTGCAGAAACCGCATAAGTCCAAAAGTTAATTTATTTTTTTTATACCCTATATTAATTTAAATATAAATCAATCATATTGAATTTCTAAACTTATAGGTAAGTAGAAAATAATACAAAACGCAGATGGATAATAATGGCCAAGTACTGGCTGACTCAGCCAATGTGGACAAAGGAGGTGAACCTTCAAAAAAGGAAACTCCATCCACATCGGGTCGAGGAAGCCTGATAGAACAGAACCTTGTTCCACAGAGAGGAATGTTCACAGAGAACATCATGAGGGAGTTGAACGAGCTGCCAGGTATTTTTGCTATTATCGATAAAGGTATCGGTAAGCAAAAAAATATGAAGAAGGAAGTCAAGATTGCGGTGAAGAAACTCGAGGCCGCTTTTGATGTAATCCGCAAAAACATGCGGTTTATAGAAATGCCGGCCCAGAAGCCGGTGCAAGCGGCCACGAGTTCAGCTGACCTGAGGACGCCAGGCGACGACAAGAAGCGACCTCGCGGGGAAAGTGAAAGCCCCGTAGCAACCCCACCTCAATCAGCCTTGAAAAAGGTCAAAAAGGCAAAGCGAAGGATTGCTCCTGGTAAGAGCAGTGTGACCGAAGGTCAACAGCCCGCAAGGTCTTTTGCCCAGGTCACTGCTAGCGGAAGTGATGCCGCTGGCCCCTCTCAGGTTTCTGATCCTCCAGATCAAGAAGCCTTCGAACCGGTTCGCAACCGGAGAAAAGAGGCGCGGAGGCGGAATAAGGAGAAAAAGGAAATGAAGGCGAAAAAAAAATGCCTTCCCAGAAAATGAGGAAGACAGAGGCCGTGAGGATTTCGGCTAACGATGCGAATTCGTATGCCGATATCTTTACGGATCTGAAAAAGTCCCTACAGCCAGAAGACTCTGGCGCCGAGGTGTTGAGAACAAGGAGAACTCTAAATAACGAGGTTCTCCTTATTGTTAAGAAAGGGGGGGAAACCTCCAGGTTTGCGGGAGTTTTGGCTGAGGCTCTAAAAGAGAGAGCAAAAGTCACAGCTCTCGTCAATAAGAAGACTCTCGAGATCAAGGACCTTGATGAAACAACCTCTAAAGAGGACGTCGTCAGGGCCCTGGAAGAGAAGCTGGGCTCCTCCAATCCGGAACGAGGCTGGCGCTGATCCGTCTGCCAGAGGCAGAGTGATTCACTCTGCTCGAGGCTGGGAAAATCCGGATTGGATGGATTAACGCAGCGATCCGAGAACACGTGGAGGTTCCCAGGTGCCAAAGGTGCCTAGGGTTCGGTCACCCGACTCGTTTGTGCAAGGGCCCCGACAGGACTAAGAGCTGTCGGAGATGCGGCATAGCGGACCACTTGGCTAAAGACTGCCAGTCAGACCACCCACCGTGTCTGACTTGCCTGGACAAAGGTAAGGAGGACCGCGCCCACCTAACTTGGAGCGGCGCTTGTCCTATTTACAAGGCAGAACTGCAGAAACTCAAAAAGGCAAAAACCCAAAGTTTCTGCAGATTAATCTGCATACTAGTAGAAGAGTCCAGGACCTGATGTTGGTGACAGCCAGTGAGGAGAGGATCGACGTTCTGTTCTGCACTGAACAGAACAAAAGAAACGATCTAGCTCCCTGGTACCAGGATTCATCGGGAAGAGCAGCCATTCAGATCTTCAACTCAGATCTGAGAGTAGACAAGTTCCTGGAGACGAGCAGTGGGTTCGTGTGGGTGGAAATATCAGGTATACGCATGTATAGCTGCTACTTCTCACCCAACGACCCACTGACAACCTTCGAAGCGGAGATAGACGAACTCGAGTCGAGCCTGCGAGAATCCAGGCTGGATGTTCTCGTCACAGGCGACTTCAATGCGAAGTCGCCAGACTGGGGCGAGACAAGGCTCGACAATAGAGGAATCCTAATCGCAGAAATGGTCTCCAGGAACAATCTGATGGTTGTCAACCAGGGCCATAAATGGACGTTTAGGAGAGACCATAATATCGGATCACTTATCGATCTAACGATAACAACATCTCTCCTAAACAAGCGCATTAAAGACTGGCACGTCTCTGAGGATCATACCGAAAGTGACTACCAGTATATTAAGTTTTCAGTCTCGGGAGGAGACACACCTGGAGCAAACAAGCAGGTTGCTTCTTGTAAGAAAGGCCCTAGGTGGAACATTAAGAAGCTAGACGTCAAAAAGTTCGGTCGGTCCCTTGAAGAATCCCGCCTCATTGAGGAACTTGGATGGGTGAAGAGACCGAACAACCTGGATGGGGAGGTGCGGCCGGTGATGAATATGATAATCACCGCATGCAACGCGTCAATGCCGCGTTGCAGAAGTACCACTCCCAGAAGACGTAATGTATACTGGTGGTCAGAGGAGCTGGCCTCTTTGCGAAAAGCATGCGTCAAAGCAAGAAGGACATACACCCGCTCTAAGGGAGCTTCTATGCTAAAGGACGCATATACAGAGGCCAAGAGGATCCTCAGAAAGGAGATTCGAGCTTCACAGCGAAGGTGTTGGAAGACCCTAATCGAGGATTTCGAGAAGGACCCATGGGGTCTGGGTTATAAAATCGTCACCAAGAAATTGATAACGAAGCAAAAGACCCCCGGCCTGGACAATCCCGATTGGGTGAGTCAAATAATCAAGGCCTTGTTTCCACCAGCAGAACCATGGCCTAGGATGGACTGGAGTGACTGTCAAGTCCGTGAGGAGGAACTCTTCACTCTTGCAGAGCTCCACCAAGCCGGCAGAAGATTAAAGCCAGGCAAGGCGCCTGGAATCGATGGGATAAGTAACGAGATACTTAAACAAGTGATCGTTGCTTCACCCCAGATTCTCTTAGATTGCTTCAACAGCTGCCTAAGAAGAGGAGAGTTTTTCCGGGACTGGAAACGACAGAGGCTGGTCCTCCTAAGGAAAGGTAACAAACCTCTAGATAGTGTCTCATCTTACAGGCCAATATGCCTGTCAGATACGATGGGCAAACTTCTAGAGGATATGGTTCTGCAGAGGATGCAGCTCCACTTGACTGGAGAGAATAGTCTATCCGACTACCAATTTGGTTTCCGTAAAGGCCTGTCCACAGTAGATGCCATACAAAAGGCAGTGGACATAGCCAAGGAAGAAAAGGACAAATTGGGTCCGGGGAAGAAGAAGAGCTTCTGCGCTTTAGTAGCTATTGATATACGCAACGCGTTTAATACCGCTAAATGGGAAGATCTCATCAAGTCGATGAGAAAAAAAGGAATACCGCCCTACCTGTTACGGATAATGAATAATTATCTTAGCGACAGGTGGGTAATATATGAGAGAGACACCTGCACTCTGAAGGAAGAGATGCAACGAGGTGCCCCTCAAGGTTCCAGGATAGGACCATTCGTATGGAACGTCTCCTATGATGACTTCTTGCGAATGGGTCTACCCGAAGGTGCGGTGATCATCGGCTTCGCGGACGACGCGTTGATCGTATGCTCTGCCGAAACTGCAGAGGAGCTCGGAATCTTGGTGAACGAATGTCTGGGACGAACAAAGAGCTGGCTGGATGCCAGAGGTCTTCAAATGGCCCTGGACAAAACCGAAGCGCTCATGGTCACAGACAGACGTGGTTACGAACTTCCCCGGATCGAAGTAGACGGACTCGAGGTCAAGTGGAGCACGCATATAAAGTATCTTGGTGTACAACTCGACAAGTTTCTCATTTTTAAGTACCACATCGCTGTGGCTTCCAAAAAAGCTGCAGAATGTGCGCTAAGCTTATCCCGTATAAAGCTGAACGTCGGTGGGCCTTTTGAAAAGAAAAGGAGATTGGTGGCGAGTGTGCTCCACTCAAAGCTGCTTTACGCAGCACCAGTGTGGGCTCCCTCCCTGCGAACAGATAGAAGCAAGAACATCTTGGAGAAGATGCTGTCCTCGCAAAGGATTATCACCAAGCGTATAATCTCTGCCTACAGGACAGTATCTGCGAGTGCTGCTCAGGTCCTTGCCAGCGTCCCGCCGGCAGATCTTTTGGCACAAGAAAGGGAGGAAATTTTCCTCTTTTTCAAAGATAGGATGTCCACCCTTTATACGGATGACAATAGACCCTGCAAGGACCAAATTCGCCGAGATGCGAGAAGCAGACTCGTCGAAAGATGGCAAGCAAGATGGAGCGGGGATGAGAAGGGTCGATGGACACATCGGCTCATACCTACACTCGCCACCTGGATAGATCGAAAGCATGGAGTAGTCTCGTACTACCTCACCCAAGCGCTCTCAGGTCACGGGTGTTTTATCTCGTACCTAGAGCGCTTTAAAAGACGAGAAAGTTCAGAGTGTGCGTACTGCCAATCCCCAAAGGATGACGCAGAGCACACACTCTTCATATGCGGACGATGGAACGCTCAGAGACAGGTGATGTTTGCCGGTGTAAACTGCGAAGTTGCGCCGGAGAACATGATCCTGTTAATGACCGAGTCCAAAGAGAATTGGCGGCACATCGAGACCTTCATCCAACATGTTATGAGGGTTAAGAATCTTGATGGCCGCCAACAAAGGTAGTTCCCGTAGGTCGAGGGATGATATCGTTTAGGCGATAGAGGCGGGATATAAGACCACTCCTGAAGGCGATACGTCAGTAAACTGGCTCTACCTGGGAGTGGTCTTAAGGTCCCAAATAAGGGTGTGTTTTTAGCGGGTCGGCAGAACATCGCCACCCCCGCATAACCCTGTAGTACGGGCTACAGGGTACCTGGTAGCAGGTTTTCACATCCTACGCAAAAAAAAAAAAACGCAGAATCAAAAAAAATTCTCACATTTACAAGAAAAACAGTTTTTATTGATTCCTGAACAATTACGATTTGTGGACTTGTGCGGTTTCTGCACCAACCGCCTCAATTGTAAAAATTAAACAAGAAATATTAAGTTTAGAGAAAATAATTGCAAATTTAAAAATTAAGAAAATTATAGTTAGGAATAATTGTTGGAAAAAATTGCACATTTAACAACTGAACTAAAAATCGAAAAAAATAATTAAAATTGAAAAAAATAATTAAAAATTGAAAAAAGAAATAAAAAATTGAAGAATTCAATTGAAGTTGAAAGATTATACTTTTTAAAAATTGAAAAAGCCAAGTAATAATGAATATAGACGAAAACAATTGCAAACTAAAGAATGGAAATAAAAATTGAAGAATGCAGTTAAAAGTTAAAGAAAATAATAAAATTGAATTGAGTATTTAAAATTAGAGAAAATTAATGATAATCGAAAAAAATAATAGAAAAAAGACGATAATTTTTTAATATTAAAGAAAATAACCGAGATTGAAGAGAATAGTTCTAGAATGGAATAATTGAATTAAAATTTTAAGACCAATTTTATGAGTGAAAAAAATAATTGAAAAAATACGAGAATTATTGAATATCGAGAAATTAATTTAAAATCGATAAAAATAATTAAAAATTAAAGAAAATATTTGAGAATTGAAGAAAATAATTAAAGATTGAAGAAATAAATTGGAAATTGAATAATTAAATGGAAATATCAAGATAATAATTGATAATTAAAAGAAGTATCACAATATGACGAAAATAAATAACTATTAAAAAAAATAATTAACAATTGAAACAAAATTCGAAAAATGGTGAGAATAATCGGCATTCGTACAAAAAATAATTTATAATTAATGAAATTCACAAAATTCATGAAATTGAAGAAGAATAATAAATTGTCGATTGAAATCTGATGAAAATTATGAAAACAATTGTAAAAAATTGGAAATTGAAGAATTGTATTGAAATTTCAAGAAAATAAGTGATAATTGAGAAACTACGAGAATTGTTATTTATTGAATAAAATAACTGAAAAACGAAGAATGAAATTGAAAATTGACGAAAATAATTGAAATTTGAAGAAAGAAATGAAAAATTAAAGAATGGAATTGAAATTGAAAGAATTTACTTAAAAATTGAAAAAAAGTAATTGAAAAAGCCGAGTATTATGAATATAGACGAAAACAATTGAAAACTGAAAAATTAGAATAAAAATTGAAGAGTGGAGTTAAAGAAAATAATTGAACAATTATATTTAATCTTAAAGAAACTTAATGATAATAAAAAAAAAATAATAGAAAAAAGGCGATAATTTTTTAATATTAAAGAAAATAATTGAAAAATGGAATTTAAGTTTGAAAAAAATAACTGAGATTAAAGAGAATAGTTCAAGAATTGAATAAGTAAATTAAAATTTTAAAACCAATTTTATGAGTGAAAAAAATAATTGAAAAAATACGAGAATTATTGAATATCGAGAAATTAATTGAAAATCGATAAAACTAATTGAAAATTAACGAAAATATTTGAGAATTGAAGAAAATAATTAAAAATTGAAGAAATAAATTGGAAATTGAATAATTAAATGGAAATATCAAGAAAATAATTGATAATTAAAAGAAGTATCACAATATGACGAAAATAAATAACTATTAAAAAAAATAATTAACAATAGAAAAAAATTAAAAAATGGTCAGAATAATCAGCATTGGTACAAAAAATAATTTACAATTAATGAATATTCATAAAATTAAAGGAGAATAATAAATTGCCAATTGAAAACTGATGAAAATTATGGGAAAAATGTAGAAAAAGTAATAAAATGGAAATTGTAGAAAATAAATGAAAATTAAAAAAATCAAATGGAAATTAAAGAATGGTATTGTAAGAAAATAATTGATACTTAAAAAATGCGAGAATTTATTAAAATTAAGGAAGTAATTGAAAATCAAAACAATAATTGAAAATTAACAAAAATTTTTAAGAATTAAAGAAAATAATTAAAAATTGAAGAAATAAATGGGAAATTAAAGAATTAAATGAAACTTTAAAAAAAAAAAATTAATAATTAAATTAAAAATTACAATATAACGAAAATAATTAAATATTGGCGATAATAATTAACTATTAAAAAAAATAATTAACGACTGGAAAAAAAATCGAAAAATGGTGAGAATAATCGGCATTAGAACAAACAAAATTTTAAAATTGATGAATAATCATAAAATTGAAGAAGAATAATAAATTGTCAATTGAAAACTGATGATTAAAGAATGGTATTGAAAGAAAATAATTGATATTTGAGAAAATGCGAGAATTAATTAAAATTAAGGAAGATATTGAAAATCAATCAAAATAATTAAAATTTAACTGAAATTTTTGAGAATTGAAGAAAATAATTAAAAATTGAAGAAATAAACGGGAAGTTAAAGAATTGAATGGAAATTTCAAAAAATAATTGATAATGTTAAAATTGACAATTCGCGCCTTTAAGTTACTTCCATTTTATCAATGTAGATGGCACATAACTCGTTTCATACACTCAGTTTCTACACTTACACAATCAACACGTTCTTGTTCAGTCTCAGGTCTTTGTTCTGTATGACCAGTTTTGCCTAGCAAACATTAACACTTGTAATTTTCGTAATATTAAATAAAGAGTAATATTTTCTCATTCTAATTCTCGGTAGCCGTTATTCGCTTGATTGTAGTCAATTACTCTCATAGGTTATGGGCCCAGGAGGCTTAAGTGAAAAAATAATCTGAAATTCGCGGAGAATCGGCATATGTATTTGGCTTGAAGCGTGCTCGATAGCATTTTTCGTTCGCATCTTATTTCTTTTTCGCGTATCTGTGATTGACTGTTGTGGTCAAGTGAAATAGAAGTGAACTTTGTCTATTCGCCTTTGTTTTGTGCTCTTTTACTGACTTTATTACTCGTATTATCGTAGAAACGTTTTCCTAACGAAATCGAGAAGGACGCCATTTTTTTTTCCCCTGTTTTGTTTCGCACCGTCATTCGAGGAAACATAATTGCAGGAAAATGGCTCAGTCCCAAACGAATTTTCACAGTGCAGTGAGAATTGAACTTTTGACAAAAGAAAATTATGAAACTTGGAAAATCCAAGTAGAGGCTCTTTTAACGAAGAATGGAACATGGTCGTACGTTTCTGGAGAAACCGTCAAACCTGTTCCTGCGGGAGAAGACTTAAATAAATGGAAACTGGAAGACAAAATGGCCAAATCCGACCTTATTCTTTCGATTAGCTCATCTCAGTTGAAGCATATTAGAGGTTGCGAATCATCGAATGAAATTTGGACAAAATTAGAGTCCATTTACGCATCTCAGGGCCCCACCAGAAAGGCTACGCTCCTGGAGCAACTTCTGTCACAGAAAATGCATGATGGCGACGACGTTCGCGATTATTTGTCACGTTTCATGAACATCGTCGATAATTTGAACCAGATGAAGATCGAAGTCAATGGTGAATTATTGACAATAATGTTGCTCCACAGCTTACCCAGCAGCTACGATAATTTCTGCTGTGCTATAAAGTCACACGACACCTTGCCAGACATCGATAAATTAATGGGTAAAATAATCGAGGAAAGCTATGCTCGGGAACACAAAGGTGACGAAAACGGCGCAATGTTCGTAAAGCAACGTCAAAATAGTTCGAATGCACAACATAGTTATCCAAATGACAAAAATCAGTTTAGTCAACGAAAGAAAATCACATGCAATTATTGTGGAAAAATTGGGCACAAGGCAGTGAAGTGTTTTAAACGAAAGGACAGAGAAAAGGACAGTGCTAAGAGTGCTACTGATGAAGTGTTTCTCGCGAGTGATAGTTCAATTCCGTCTAATGATTTGTCCTTTAATGCTATGACTGGTGGTGAGTGGTGCATAGACAGTGGGTGTACTACCCACCTATGTAAGGACAAATCTCTTTTTACGGAATCGCACGAAATAAAAAGTGGAGTGAAACTGGCAAGTGACACAACTGCTGAAGTTACAGCCAAAGGTAATGTGCGTGTAATTGCATCAAACGGTAAAGAAGATAAATCCTTTTTATTCGAAAATACGCTTCTAGTGCCGTCTTTGCGCAGTAATCTTCTTTCGGTAGCAAAAATTGTTGACAAAGGTCACACCGTCGTGTTTACAAAAAACAGCGCGAGTGTAAAAGATCAACACGGAAACGTCAGACTCTCAGCAAAACGAGAGGGCGATCTATTCATCGTGCGCACAAAACCCAACATCGCGAATGCTGTTTCCAGTGACAGTGTTGAAACAACTGAATGGCATAAACGCTTAGGTGGACTGAGGTGTTTCTCCTTCGCAACAAGTCCGAGGTGTCATCTAAATTTAAAGAGTACAAGGAATTTGCTGAAACACATACTGGTTTGAAAATTAAAGCAATCCAATCCGATAACGGAAAGGAGTTTGTGAACATCGGTATGGATCGAATTTTAAAGGACGCTGGAATACGAAACCGATTAACAGCACCCTACACTCCGCAGCAAAACGGTGTGTCGGAGCGCAAAAATCGCTCTTTAATCGAACCAGCACGATGTTTGCTGATCGACTCCGGGTTACCAAAGACTTTCTGGGGTGAAGCTGTGGCAACCGCTTGTTATGTGCGCAATAGATGTGTGACAAAACCGCTCGGACTCAAAACACCACACGAGGAATGGACCGGTAAACGTCCGGATCTGAGACACTTGAGGAAATTCGGTCTCAAAGTGTATTGCCTTGACAAACGCCCAAACAAGGATAAGTTGGAACCACGGGGGATCGAGGGTATTTTTATTGGATATGCTGCTAATGCCAAGGCGTACAGGGTTTGGATACCCTCGGAAAGAAAAGTGCGCATAACTCGTGATGTTCGATTTATGAACGAATATTGGAAAAGTGATGATTGTCCTAAGACCACATCTGATATTGAGTTTATTTGTGATCCCGAAATAAGTCAGAATCCTCAAAACAATGAACTCGTCGTTGCTGAACCACCTGCAGAGTTAGAAAATCCAACCGAGGGAACCAACATCACACGAAGAGGACCAGGCAGACCTAAAAGTGTCAAGACAGGTAAACGAGGACGTCCAGCTAAACAGTACAAAACGGCAGAAGTTGATTCTGTCCCTTCTGCACCAATTAATATTCCGTTGAGTTCCGGTGAAGATTCCAGCGATGATTCTAATGAAGAATTTCTTGGATGGGATGCTGATGGAAATATTGCCATGAATGCTTGTGAAATTCCTCTACAGCAGGCTCTTTCTGGACCCGAAAGCTGCGAATGGGAAGACGCTATTTACGAAGAAATTAAAAGTTTAGTTTCAAATGGAACTTTCGAACTGGTTGATAAGCCAATCAACGAGAAGATAATCAAGTGTCGAACTGTTCTCAGGAATAAATATGGATTAAACGGAACATTGGAACGGAGGAAAGCTCGTGTCGTGGCGAAAGGTTATGCACAACAACCTGGTGTTCATTTCTTCCAAACCTTCGCGCCTGTGGCTCGCCTCAGTTCCCTTCGACTATTAATTGCACTAGCAGTAAAGTTTGATCTTCGGATAACGCAATTGGACATCGAAACTGCTTACTTAAACGCTGATATGGACACTGTCGTTTACATGGAGAAACCTGATCTTTTGCAAGAGATGCTCGAAAGGATGACCCATGAAGATGATCCTAATCTTTCCAGAACAGCTCAAGATATGATTGGCAAAATAAATGGAACACCTAAAGTGTGCAAATTAAAAAAGGCCTTGTATGGTCTGCGTCAGGCCGGACGCCAATGGCACACGAAATTGGACTCTATACTTCGAGATATGGGACTGACTCCCACAAATGCTGATCCCTGCGTCTACACGGATCATGCCAAAACAACGATAGTCTTGATCTACGTCGACGACATATTGATTCTATCAAACGACCGATCAAGGGAGAGTTGCATCAAGAATAGGCTTTCTTCTGAATTCAAAGTGAAGGACCTGGGAGAAGCAAAGTACTGTCTAGGTATGGAGATCACTCGTGATCAAGATGGTATAATCTTGTCTCAAGCTAATTATGTTCATGATGTTTTACGAAGATTTCGGATGGAAGACTACAAGTCGGTTGGAACTCCACTTGCTTCCGACAAGAATTTGATAAAGGCTTCAGATAATCAAACAGCTACTGAAGCATTTCCTTTCAGGGAATTAATTGGAGCACTGACTTATGCTGCTCTTGGAACACGTCCTGACATCTCACACGCTGTCAGTGTGTTAAGTCAGTTCAATCACAATCCTTCTCAGGAGCACTGGACAGCGGCTAAGCGCGTGCCCAGATACCTGCAGGGAACATCAAACCTTGGACTTAAATTCGGAAAGGATGCTGAATCTTTAAAGTGCTTTGTTGACGCAGACTGGGCCAACTGCTCAATCGACCGACGTTCCTATACTGGTTCAGTTTTCGTATTTAGTGGAGCAGCCGTATCGTGGGAATCACGAAAGCAGAGGACGATTGCGCTTTCATCCACGGAAGCTGAGTACATGGCGATTACGGACGCGTCTAAGGAAGCTTTGCATCTCATCAGCTTTCTAAAAGAATTAAAGTTTCCAGACCTAGCAAAAGTGACAATATTCAATGACAACCAAGGGGCTGCAAAACTAGCTGAAAATCCTGTGCATCATTCTCGATCTAAACACATCGACGTCAAACATCATTTTATACGTCATGTTCTAAAAGAATATCCAGTCGATCTTGTCTACATGCCGACCGAAAAGATGCCAGCCGATGTGTTAACCAAAGGACTTCCAGGACCAAAGCATTTCAATTGCATCTCTGGCATCGGGATGTCATCAATCAAGTCATCCAGAGGCTCGACTTGAGGGAGAGTGTTAAAATTGACAATTCGCGCCTTTAAGTTACTTCCATTTTATCAATGTAGATGGCACATAACTCGTTTCATACACTCAGTTTCACAATCAACACGTTCTTGTTCAGTCTCAGGTCTTTGTTCTGTATGACCAGTTTTGCCTAGCAAACATTAACACTTGTAATTTTCGTAATATTAAATAAAGAGTAATATTTTCTCATTCTAATTCTCGGTAGCCGTTATTCGCTTGATTGTAGTCAATTACTCTCATAGATAATTAAAATAAAAATTACAATATGACGAAAATAATTAAATATTGGCGATAATAATAACCTATTAAAAAAAAAATTAACAATTGAAAAAAAATCAAAAAATGGTGGGAATAATCGGCATTAGAACAACCAAAATTTTAAAATTGATGAATAATCATAAAATTGAAGAAGAATAATAAATTGTCAATTATAAACTGATGAAAATAATGGAAAAAATTGTAAAAAATAAATGAAAATTAAAGAATTCAATTGAAAATTGAACAATTGTATTGAAATTTTAAGAAAATATGATAATATTGATAATAATTTTATAATTGAGAAAATGCGAAAATTAATTAATTTTGAATAAAATAATTGAAAAAGAAGAATGCAATTGAAAATTGAAGAAAACAATTAAAAATTAAAGAAATAAATTAAAGATCAAAGAATTAAATTGAAGATTAAAGATTGAAATTTTAAAAAAAATAGTTGAGAATTGAAAGAAAAATTACAAAATGATTAAAATAATTAAATATTAAAGGAAATAATTGACAATTGAAAGGAAAATTCGAAATACCAATTACTGCTGTGCGAAATCAGAGTCCTATAAAAGATTGAAAAAAAAAAGATAAATATAAATTGAAAGATAACTATTTGATTGATTTTAAAGGCACTATTGTTATCTATTGAAGTAGAGGCCACAAATTAAAATATAAGAAGAAATGATATATTCTTAAAAATAACAAATTTATAAAAAATACTCTTTGTTACTATTACTGCGGGTCTGTGCCACTTGCTGTGACCCAATTACTGCGCCGAGAGTAACGTGTATTTGGAGGTTAGGTTACCATCAGTAATAGAAACACGTGCAAGTTCCAAATACTGCGGTAAATTGTAATTTAAACTAGAATAATTAAATAAAAATTAATCATTTAAATGTACATCTTTATGGAAAATTGTATCGAGTAAGGTTTAAAATAATTTTTTGATTAATTTGAATTAATTTTATACTCTTGGAAAGTGCATAATAGCTTTTTTTCAAAAACCCCGCAGTAATTGGTGTATTCGCAGCAATGGGTACATCTATCATATAGAATAGATTAGATATAGATATAGATTTTTGTTAAAAAATATTTTAGAAAAAATGATAGATTTATTTATTAATGAAATTAAAATTATTTGAACTGATATTTATAAATTAAAATTTTAATCAATTTAAATGCATTTTTAAAAAACATCTGATTTAAAACAAAAAATATCTATTTGCCAAACTTCAGATGTGGATAGAATGAAAGAATGAATGAAAAAATGAATATATCTTGCCGATTATTATTATAGATTTTCGTTCAATAATTAAAAACAAAATATTACAAATTTGAAAAAAATTTCCATTATTTTGTAATTTTTAACGTAAATTATTTATATAATTAAATCTTTTTAATTTACAAATGATAGTTTTCAAACCATACTTACTTTTGATCTTCAGTTGGCAAAATATTTATACTATAAGGTGTGAGATCAGTTGGCAATTGTAAATCAGTCAAATCTTCGGAAACAGCCAAAGTGGCCACACACAATTCTTGATTCGTTAGGTTCCCAATGACATAACTGCTACAGATTCTTACAAAACGCATATCTTCCAGCATGCTACTTTTGATATTCAAGATACAAACCTAAAAAAATACGAAATATTACAAGGAGTAATAAAAAAATTACCCGTTTAATGACTAAAATAGCAGTATTTAATTAAATACCTAAATAAAAAATATAACTCTACAATTTTAAATTCAAAGATTTTATTCCAGTAAAAATTCTCTTACGCTGGATCCGCAATCGACTAGAGTTTTTATATTTCCTTCGACTGGTATTAAACCTCCAATTTTTGGCATGTAAAAACTTTGATTCCAATCAGGTCGAGAGAGCTGAAGAGCAGCGGATGTATAATACGTGTCGCTAATTCCAACTCCCAAATGAAAGGTACCCTGGATGACAAGATAAATATTTTTCCACAAAATTAATACCAAAAATTCGAAAGATTTAATCGGAAAGAGGAAAATAAAATATTTTTAAGAAAAACATATATTTGTTTACCTCTAATTTTGGAGGAGAAACAATTCCAAAATGAGGCACGGAGCAAAGTTCGACGTCTTCTGATACAAGAGAAATGTGACAACCTGAAGAATTTAATAAAAAACACCAAGGCTGTAACTCTAGAAGCAATGTACTCGAAACTAAACCTGCATCTTGATATTTCACCTGTATTATACAAAGTAATTATAATATTATATTAGATTATGAATCTACAATTATTTACCGAAAAAAATATGTTTATTTTGAACCTGAAAAATTGCACAATAATTACCTGAACATGTGTCTGAGGTTGCTCGGCTGCAATCCATTCAAAAACTTCATCATTTTGAAAAGGCCATTGTAATTCACTTTTTGATGATTCTAAATCTTTTAAAATTTCCTGTATATTTTCCTTCTCAGGTCTCTTAAAAAATATACGTTGATCGACCGAACTGTACGATAATGGAACATATGGATTCGACGCCGAAACTCCACTCCTAAAAAAAATTTTAATCATAGCAGGTAATTACAAATGTTAATTTTTTGAAGGAAATTTAAAATTTATATGTATTTTTAATTTTTAACTTACTCAAGTTGAAAAGTGAGTTGATGAAAATGTTCAAATGTGCCAGGACAATACAATTGTTGTTTTTCTCCTCGACCTTTAATAGTGGTATGAATCAACCCTTTCAAAGACGGAGTTTCGATCTGAACTTTGGCAGCAACTGGTAAATATGATCTGATCATGTAAAGAGGACTCAAAACAGCCTAAAAAGTAGATAATAAACATTAATTTAATTATTTACTAAACAACTTAATTTAATATTAAATTTAATTTTAAACTTAATTTAATATTTATTGACCAATTTAAAAGATTTCAAATAATTTTTATATTTAAATCATTCAGGGTGTCTAGCGAATGATTATTTTTCAATTTACGAATTTTTTTTTTAAATGATAATATTAATTTGTTTAAAAGAAATAAAAGAAAATATTTTTAATATTAAACTGCCTATGAACGCAAAAATAAGATGATTGAGTAAAGTTGCTAAAAAAATAAGAAAAAGGAAATACATATAAAAATGTAAAAAGATCAGAAAACAGGCTAAAAAAGAAAGAATAAAATTCTTTAAAATTAAAACAAAATTATAAAACTACGTACCTAAAAATAACACAAAATTTATAGAAAACAGAAAAAAAATTAAAAAACTCATGAGCTTTTATTTTATTTAAAAAAATAAATAAGAAAATTAATATGGAAAAACGTAAAAATCTACGGAGGAGAAAAAAATAAGAAAACGGAAATATAAAAATGTAAAACGATCAGAAAACAGGCTAAAAAAGAAAGGAGAAAATTCTTTAAAATTAAAAAAAAAAATTGTTAATTCTTTTAAAAAAGATTAAAGAATTAAAAAAATTAAGAAATTGTTTTTAAAACTTAGGAAAAAACCCATGAATACATTCTTGAAAATTTGAAAAATTGAGAATTGAAAAGAAAAAAAATTATACAATTTTAAGAAAAGGAAAATATTTTTAAGAAATGGAAAAATGTTGATAAAATGAGAAAATTTAGTACAGGATTAAATTTATATGAAGAACAGAAAGTAAAAGAAGAAATAAAGGCTTTTGAAAAATTAGAATAATATTAAAAAGTATAAATGTAAAAAAAATACATTTTTTTAAAAAATTAGAATTTATGTAAAAATCAAACAAATTCAAAGAAGGGAAAATAATCTCGAAAATTGAAAAATTATGATAAAATTTAGACATTAATTACAAGTTTAAAGAACGATAAAAAAGTATTTCGGTAAATATTATAAGTTGTTGAAAGATTTTTCTGTTTTTAAAATATTGTTGACTTTTTTAAATCTTTTTTAAATTCTTAGGTAATTTTAACTTTTTTTTTAATTAGAGAAGTGCAAACAATTTGAAGAAAAAATAAGAAAATTTAAAGAGAAATCAAAAGGTTTTAAGAAATATGAAAAACTAACAACATCTATTAAAAATTAATAAAAAAATATTTGAGAGGTAGATAAATTCTTTTTAAAATAATCTAACAAATTAAAAAAAAATGAAAACATTACAAAAAAGAGAAAATTTGGTAAAAATATGAAAAAAAATCAAGGTGATCAAAAAATTCAGTTTATAAATTTCAGTATTTCATTGACAGAAAATTTTTATTAGAAGTATAATAAACAAACACCTAATATAATAGAGAATTTAAAAGTTCTAAAAAAATTACCTACAAGAAATTAATTTTCAAAAATATAAAAAAAAAGTTAAAATTACTTGAGAATTTAAAAAAGATTAAAAAAAGGAAACAATATTTTAAAAACAGGAAAATCTTTAAAATAACTTATTATATTTACGAAACACTTTTTTTTAACATGCAAATAAATAAGAAAATCTGCAAAAAGAAGAGTTTATTGAATGTTTTAAAAACAAAGTTGTAAGTATTCAATAATAATAAATATTTTTGAAGAAAATAAAAAATCAGAGAAAATCTTAAAACCAAAACATTTTAAATAATATCAAAAGCAGAAGGTGAAAAGATCTTTTAAAATTGAGAAAAATATAAAGATAAAAAAGAAAATATAAAGAGGAAAAAGAAAATACAAAGTAGATACCAGGCTTGTGTCCGTAAATAGTCTGATTCACTATAAAAGTAAATTCTATAGTGAAGTAGACTATTTACGGACCCAAGCCTGGTAGATACTCAGTAAATTTTTGAAAAAATTAAAAAAAGAATGTTATTATAAATATAAATTAATTGAACAGTTTCGAAAGAGTAAAATTTATCAGAAATTTCTAAGATATAGAAAATGATTATTGTTAAAGTGCACAAAAATTAATTTTTGATTAAATTGAAGTTTGGATTAATTGAAATTTGAAAGTTGGAATAACTTAAAAAATAAGTTTATCGACGTTTGCGATTTATTTAAGGAAGTTCTCTCTATTTACATAACCTCAAACTAGAAAGTCGTTTTTCACCCCAAATAAAACTATTATTAAAATTAATTTCACCAAATTTTGAAACATCCAGTTCTACATTTTCTTGAAAAAAGTTGATTTAGCTAAAATTTGTTGTCCAATAATAATTATTTAACATTTTATGTTTTTTCTTTATATTCAATGAACAATTGCAATTTTCATCCAATTCTGACAAATAATATAGCTCATTTTTCTCATTGAAACATTCTCTACTTATATTTGTTGGGTTTTGTTAAATAATATTTTGTTTAAAAGTTATTAAACAAATAAAATTTGTTCTCTATGTATTTTTTAAACAAAATGTTATTTAACAAAATCTAACAAACAAAATTGTAGAGAATGTTTCAACGAGAAAAATGAGCTATTATTTGTCAAAATTGGATGAAAACTGATGTTGTTCATTGAATTTAAAGAAAAAAACATAAAATTTTAAATAATTATCATTTAACAACAAATTTTAGCTCAACCAAATTTTTTTTGAAAAATGTACAACTGAATCTTTCAAAATTTGATGAAATTAGTTTTAACAATATTTTTCTTTGGGGTGAAAAACGACTTTCTAGTTTGAGGTTATGTAAATGGAGAGAACCTCCTTAAATTTTAATGAATTAGAGATATTAAAACTTATTACTTTTGACTTTCTTTCTATAAAAAATTTTTAGATCACATTCTCTGACCATTTTTCAACTTTTAAAATTCTAAAGAATGCAACATAAAATTGAAAATTTCGAGATTTATTTAGGAAAATTGGTTACGAAATCAATTTTTCCAAATTTAAACAATACAATGTAGAAATTGAAATTTTCGAGATTTATATCCGAAAATTAGTTATTTTCGAGATTTATCTACGGATTTCTGGATCAAAAAATAAATAAAAATAAACTCGTAATTTTTGTCTATATAAAGTGAATTTTTTAAATATAAGATTTCAGGTTTTCAAACGTTTGGAAAAAATCTTGTTCCAATCTTTAAAAATTAAAATGGTTCTACCTAAATCTTGTTAATTATTTAGTATAGTAAACATTTTTTCCAATTACAGGTCTCATACTCAGTTTTGCAATGAAAAATAGTGTCAAAAGTGTCATAAAGTGTTCAACAAGGTGGCAAAATAGTGGCATATTTTTGTTAACAAATATATATGAATTTATTTATTTATTTAATCTTATGGTTGTAAAAATAACAAAAACTAATAATATTACTGTTTTTATTTTATAAAATATATTAAAAATACATTAAATTAAAAAAATATGAAATAGTTCATTTACAAAAGTTCTTGAATAGTAATATTTTTTTTTTCTATTTTAAGTGGACTAATGGGGACATTATCAACCTGGCCATTTTTTAATTTTGTGTGATTTGTGATGTTTTAATAGTCTCTGATATTTTAAGGTTTATTTTAAGTCTTAGAATCCATCTTTTCAATTTTTTCACCGAAAATTAGAAAATCTTCCTAACTAGTGGATTTATTTCGTAAAGTTTGAAAAAATTCCCTGTTTAAAAAAAAATTGGAAATTATTCTTAAAGATTGGAAAAATTTTCGAACATAGTCGATTTTTTCCGAAAATTCGTAAGTAAATCCCAGGATTTGGTGAAAAAAATTCCAATGTTTCAAGAAAAAATATTTTTATCAAATCATTGAAATTTTTTTTCCAAAAAATTGGAAAATCGTCTAAATGCGATGGATTTTTCCCCAGAAGTAAAAAATATAAATCCTAATTCTGGATGAAAATATTTCCAGAAATTTATTATTCAGAAAAATGGACTTATTCAAAAAAAAATCGGAAATTAGTCCTAAAGATTAGAAAATTTCCAGAAAAATAAAATGGATTTCCTCCCAAAGTTCAGAAACAAATCCTACAATAAAACACAATGCGTTTCCTCTTTTTTGGCTTCTGCTTCAGTTTTTCGGCCATTTTCTTTCTTCTCAATGAAATTAATTTGTTATAATTTTATAATTTCAACCAATTAAATGCATTCCTTATAATTGAATTCTAATAAAAAAAAGGACACCAGGCAAATACTTAGAGACTTATTAAACATCTGAGTTAAAAATAGTGTCTTTAGTGGCATTTTTTTTCAAAATAGTAGCTAAATAGTGGCATTAGCTGAAAAAAGTGGCAATAGTGGCATGAGTATGAGGCCTGCAATTAAACAAAGTTTTTGACTTACAAGAATTTTAGATTTCCCTTTATCATCTTCCTTGACTATTCGTACCCAAATACTAATAAATTGTCCCCTTTCTTGTAAAGGCACTAAAACAAACAAAGAATAACTTTTATAAATTCAAGTCGTTAAGTAAATTTGTTTAATTATTATTCATTTAAAATCCACAATCAACATTATAAATTAATTATTCTTGTATCAATTTCTTAATCAACTTTTTCTACTTTTACAAAAAAATTAATTACAATAAAAAATGTTACCTTTAACAAGCCAAGGCTGTCCCCACTTGGCATTAGGTTGCAACGGAATATCGCCAGTCCAAGAAAGATTCGCAATGCTCGAGAATCTCAGTCTCATTGTCATATTCGAATTATTTCCCAGGACAATCGAGGAAGGTTGACTATTTCCCGGGACGACAAACAAGTCTTTAAACGGTCCAGGTTTATCCTTAGAAATTAATTCATATTTCACGAGCTTCATCTGAAAACTATCAGTCAGCTGATTCGAGATGACAAATTGTCCCGAGAAAGTGACCAGTTTCTGAGTAGCCGAAAATGACGACACGGTAATACAAATTGAAATATCCGAACTATTTCCAAAATCGACATTTTGAACTCCGTCTTTATTAACGGCAAAGGGTTTGCTCCAAATCCACGCGTTATCTTCGAGCGATATTCTCAAGGACTGATTATTCGCGTGCCTCCAGGAATAAAAATGACACTGTCTACTTTCCAGCAAGATATTGTCATCAGTTCCATTCTGTCCGAATCTAATCGGTATATTGCTGTCGTTAGCGATTATAAATCTTGTAACAATAATGGTTGCCTTAGCCTCTTCTTCCAAGACAGCCGACCACAATTTCGCTGAAACTGCCAAAGTGTGACTTATCGCTGGACTCAGCTTCAAGGAAAATGGACTGCAAGTTATCGAGACGTCTGTTTTTTCACCGATAGAAATTTGCAATTTCTCGTACATATTGTCAATTATTTCCTGAAGTATCAAGAGACCGTAATCGAGAACGTGAACTCGGAGCGTGCCACTGACATCAATAAGAGCGGAACCATCGAGCCACTGATTAAAGACAAAAGCGGCGTCCCTGTGCTCGACACACATAAAGCATTGCATCTCGGGAATCATTCCATTGAGTGTATACTCGGAAAGTGGGGAAGGAAGATTTTCATAAGCGTTTGGCGAGATGTAATTGTAAAGGGCTAAATTAATTGAGCTGACGTTCAAGGCAGCTTGGATATTTGGAATGATCAGGGAGTTGAAATAAGAATCGATTCGCAAGCAGGCAATTAATGCTCGAGTTGGAACGAGAGTTTTTGAAAGTGAGGGATTTGATGGACCCAAAACTATTCTCCAGACGCTGGCAACTGCACGAGCAGGAGTTTTATCAGGCAAATCCAAACGATAACTGTCCGTCTCGGATAAATAAAATTCTACGTATCTTTGATATGTCATTTGACTCTCGCTCCAGTACTCAATCACGCAGTGAATTCTGTCTTCAGTGTCATCTTCACTCCAGGCCTGAAAAATAAAAAAAAAAGATTAGTTCTAGTTATTGATTTTATCGAAAATTTTCAAGATGGTAAAAAATTACTGATATTTTTAATTTTTCGGATTTTTATCATAATTAGGGTTTTGTGATTATTGATGTGTTACGTGGTACTAGAGGTAGAAGAAAGTTACGTGGTTCTAGAGGCAGGGTGTCTACCGAAACATGATTTTTAAATTCCCGGCAAATTCCCGGTTTTCCCGGATCTAAAATCACATTTTTCCCGGATTTCTTTTATGTATAATTAATAGCTATAATATTAAAATAGTGAAAAAATTAAGTGCGTAATATATAAGTTTTTAAGGTAAAATTGATCTTTGAAGAAAATAATTCCAAAATGGCAAAAATAATAGAAATTTGGAGAAAAGACTTGGAAAATGACAAAAATAATTCAAAAATTAAAAAACAAAATAAAAATTTGATGTCAATACATAATTAAAAAATTGGAGAAAAAAATTGACCTTGAAAGAAAATAATTGAAAAATCATAAAATTGATAGAAATTTGAAAAAAATACTTGAAAAATGATAAAAATAATTAAAATTACAAAAAAATAATTGAGAAACGACCAAAATAATTGAACCTTGAAAAAAATATGAAAGATGATAAAACTAATTTAAAATTGTGTAAAAAATTTATGATTTGAAAAAAAGACGTAAAAAATGACATAAATAATTGGAAAATGGAGAAACAAAATAAAAATTAGAAATCAATAATTGAAAAATTGGAGATAAAAATTGACGTTTAAAGAAAATAATTAAATAATGACAAAATAAGTGCAAAATCCCCAAAAATTTGAAATTTGAACAAAATACTTGAAAAATGATAAAAATAGGTAATTAAAATTAAAAATAAAAAGCAATTGACAAATGACAAAAATAATTGAAAAATGAAAAAATTAAATGTAAATTAAAGTAAGAAATTAAAGAATTCATAACAAAAATTTAAAGATATAAGAAAATAAGTTAAATTTGTGGAAAGTAATAAAAAAATGTCGAAAATATTGATAATACTTGAGAAATGACTAAATTATTTGAAAATTTTAAAAGAAATTAAAAAATGAGAAAAATAATTACAATAGGAAAAAAATAATTGAGAAATAACAAAAAGAACAAAAATTTGAAGGTAATATATGAAAAATAACAAACATAATAAAAATTTGAGACAAATAATTGAAAGGTGACAAAACTAATTAAAAATTGAGTAAAAAATAAAAAATTTGAAGAAAAGACTTGAAAAATGATAAAAATAATTAAAATTTGAAAAGAAATTGAGAATTGACAAAAATAAATGAAAATTGAAGTAAGAAATAAAAAAATTCATGTCAATAATTTAAAGATACCTATAAGAAAATAAATACAAAATTTGGAGAAAGTAATAAAACAACGTCGAAAATATTGACAATAATTGAGAAATTACTAAATTAATTGAAAATTTTTAAAAAACAATTAAAAAGTGATAAAAATAATTAAAAATAGGAAAAAATAGTCGAGGAATGACAAAAATAATTAAAATTTGTTGAAAATAAATTAAGAAATTACAAAAAATTAAAATCTGAAGATAATACATGAAAAATAACAAAAATGATAAAAATTTGAGATAAATAATTGAATAATGACATGAATGATTGATAACTGGTGTAAATAATTAAAAGAATGTAAAATTGAAAAAAAAAATTCAAATTTGAAAAAAAATAATTGTCAATTAGTGTAAATCATTTAAAAATTATTGATACATAATAATAAAATTATTGAAGAAAATTGCTGAAATTTGAAGAAAAAAATTGAAAACTGTGTAATAAATTGAGAAATTGATGACCATAAAAAACAGATTGAAAATAATTATTGAAATTTGATAAAAATAATTTTTAAATGTTAGAACTAATAGAAATATGCACACACTGTTAAAAATTTGGGGAGTTAACGGTTGCTGGAGTTGGGAGTTGAGATTTTAGAGTTAAAAATCGACTCTCCAAGGTGAGTGAGTCTCATACGCTCCATGTTTAAGAAGAGTGGGGACTGAAGGATTAAGCGTTAACTCTCTTTACTTCAACTCTTCAAGGCGTGCGACTTTTATAGAGTCCCGTAGGGAGTTAAATTTCAACTCCTTTTTTTAACAGTGCACTGAGACAAAAGAATTGCTCTGATAGCAAACTGAATTGTTAATATAGCGCCTGCAACTTTTTTTGTTACTATAACAAAAAAATTTGCGAAGACAGCAAATCAATAGCTAAGTTAGCAATGTCTAATTTGTTAAATTAGCAGTTTAACTAATTTGTTTTGTTGTTTTAGCAATCCATTTGCTCTTTTAACAAATTTTTTGTTATAATAACAACAAAAGTTGCAGGTGCTATATTAACAATTCAGTTTGCTATCATTGCAATTATTTTCTCTCAGTGCAGAAAATAATTGAAAAATGATAAAAATAATTGAAATTCGATGGAAAAATTTAAACTCGACGAAAGTAATTGACAATACTGGTTTAAAAATTAAAAATTTGTAGACATTAATTAAAAAATTGAAAAAATAATTAAAATTAGAGGAAACTAATTAAACAATGTCAAAATTTATTGAAATTTGAAGAACATTTTGAATTTTGAAAAATTGGTAAATCTGACATCGTTTTCACAATCAGAGACTTCGAAAACGAGTAATAAGTTTCAAGCGAATTTGAAGAATTATGACAACGAATTAGCTGAAATTTTTAGAAATTCCCGGATATAATTTTTTTCCCCGGCAATTTTCCGGATTTTTCCCGGTCGAACTAAAATCCCGGCAAATTCCCGGAATTCCCGGTGAGTATACACCCTGTAGAGGTAGAAGACAGTTACGTGGTTCTAGAGGTAAAAGAAAGTTATGAGGTTCTAGAGATAGAAGAAAGATACGTGGTTCTTGATGTATGACGGAGTTACGTGGTTCTAGAGATAGAAGAAATATACGTGGTTCTTGATGAATGAGGAAGTTACGTTGTTCTAAAATGGTACTTAAGAAAATTTGGTTGAGTATTTTCAAGAATCCCCGTGTCCAAATATAGATTTTTATGATTTTAATCAGCCTTCCAAATTTTATTCAAATCCGTTAAGGTGTTCTCGACATATCCAAGTGATAAAAACAGTGACCACACACACACATGCATACATCTGGACTTAAAAAAAAAGAAAAAATGAAAATTTAGGCTTTTCAGATAAAAATATGTCGATTTAAACTATTTTTGCAAAATCGAAAATCTTAAGCATCAAAAAGCTTTCTTTGTGAGGAAGCAAAATTAAGAAAACATCCTTATAACTCAAATTTTGTTTTAAAAAATCAAAAAACGCTTAAAAATTTGTAAAAAGAGAAAATAAATTTGCAAAAGATATACAAAAAATTAAAGATAATTATCAATAAAAATTAACTGATCTGAAAGAAAGTAAAGAAATTTAAGAAAGAGAGAAAATTAAAAAAAATCTGTAATAAAAAGGAAAAGATTTACCGAAAATTTTTGTATAAATTGTGTAAATATAAAAAAAGGGAACCAAGAAAGAAAGACATTTTAAAAGTATTTAAAAAATCTAAAAATATAAAATGGGTAAAAAAATTAAAAACCTTATGATAAAATGACAAATGATTGAAAAAGACCAGAAAATATAAAATTAATACAAAATTAAGAATAGGTTTAAAATGAAAAAATCTAAAGAAATAAAAATAAACAGTACAAAAAGCAGGCGCAATGCGCCTACAATTGAGGGTTTCGTGGCTTTTTATTATTGATTTCCAACAAGTCTTACCCACACCCAGAAAATGGTCTCAAATTCAATACAAAAATCTAAGGTATTAATGTATTAAATAAAATTGTTTCCAGAACCAATCGGGTAATTCCGTAACCTTTCGGGTGTTTTTCGGAACTATTCGGGTGTTTCCGTAACCATTCGAGTGTATTCGGAATCTTTCAGGTATTTTCGGAACCATTCGGGTGTTTCCGTAACCATTCGGGTGTTTCCGGAACCTTTCGAGTGTATTCGGAACCATTCAGGTGTTTCCGGAATCTATCGGGTGTTTCCGGAACCATTCGGGTGTTTCCGGAACCATTCGGGTGTTTCCGGAACCATTCGGGTGTTTCCGGAAACATTCGGGTGTTTCCGTTACCATTCGGGTGTTTCCGTAACCACTCGGGTGTTTCCGTATTCACTCGGGTGTTTCCGTAATCATTCGGGTGTTTCCGGAACCTTTCGGGTGTTTCCGTTACCATTCGGGTGTTTCCGTAACCATTCGGGTGTATTCGGAACCATTCGGGTGTTTCCGTAACCACTCGGGTGTTTCCGTTACCATTCGGGTGTTTCCGTAACCACTTGGATGTTTCCGGAACCATTCGGGTGTTTCCGTAACCACTCGGGTGTTTCCGTAATCATTCGGGTGTTTCCGTAACCACTCGGGTGTTTCTGTAACCACTCGGGTGTTTCCGTAACCACTCGGGTGTTTCCGTAACCACTCGGGTGTTTCCGTAACCACTCGGGTGTTTCCGTTACCATTCGGGTGTTTTCGTAATCATTCGGGTGTTTCCGTAACCACTCGGGTGTTTCCGTAACCACTCGGGTGTTTCCGTAACCACTCGGGTGTTTCCGTTACCATTCGGGTGTTTCCGTAACCATTCGGGTGTATTCGGAACCACTCGGGTGTTTCCGGAACCACTCGAGTGTTTCCGTTACCATTCTGGTGTTTCCGGAACCATTCGGTTGTTTGCGTAACCACTTGAGGGTTTCCGTTATCATTCGGGAGTTTCCGGACCCCTTTGGGTGTTATCGGAAGCCTTTAGGTGTTTTCGGAACCATCCAGTGTGTGAAATATCGTCTTAATCTATGAATTCAATTTAAAAGACGTCTTAAGGTAGCAATAATTAAAGAAAAAAACGTTAATGGTTTCAAAGATATTTTGGTCTCAGATTCAATAAAAAAATCTAAGGTATATCTACCTTACCAATATCAGCATCAAAAACCACCCTTTAAAATTGCCACTTAATCATTAATTATGTGTTGAACTCCCTCTAGCACACAACCTAAAATGACAGCTTTTGGTTCGTGTGTTTTCGTCTCTGTCTTTGACTATCACCCTCTCTCTCGCACACAACCTAAAATTGACAGCTATGGGTTCGTGTGTTTCCGTCTCTGTCTCTCACTATCACCCTCTCTCTCGCGCACAACCTAAAATTGACACCTATTGGTTCGTGTGTTTCCGTCTCTGTCTCTGACTATCACCCTCTCTCTCGCACACAACCTAAAATTGACAGCTATTGGTTCGTGTGTTTCCGTCTCTGTCTCTCACTATCACCCTCTCTCTCGCGCACAACCTAAAATTGACAGCTGTTGGTTCGTGTGTTTCCGTCTCTGTCTCTCACTATCACCCTCTCTCTCGCGCACAACCTAAAATTGACACCTATTGGTTCGTGTGTTTCCGTCTCTGTCTCTCACTATCACCCTCTCTCTCGCGCACAACCTAAAATTGACAGCTATTGGTTCGTGTGTTTCCGTCTCTGTCTCTGCTATCACCCACTCTCTCGCACACAATCTAAAATTGACAGCTATTGGTTCGTGTGTTTCCGTCTCTGTCTCTCACTATCACCCTCTCTCTCGCGCACAACCTAAAATTGACAGCTGTTGGTTCGTGTGTTTCCGTCTCTGTCTCTCACTATCACCCTCTCTCTCGCGCACAACCTAAAATTGACACCTATTGGTTCGTGTGTTTCCGTCTCTGTCTCTCACTATCACCCTCTCTCTCGCGCACAACCTAAAATTGACAGCTATTGGTTCGTGTGTTTCCGTCTCTGTCTCTGCTATCACCCTCTCTCTCGCACACAACCTAAAATTGACAGCTATTGGTTCGTGTGTTTCCGTCTCTGTCTCTCACTATCACCCTCTCTCTCGCGCACAACCTAAAATTGACACCTATTGGTTCGTGTGTTTCCGTCTCTGTCTCTCACTATCACCCTCTCTCTCGCGCACAACCTAAAATTGACAGCTATTGGTTCGTGTGTTTCCGTCTCTGTCTCTCACTATCACCCTCTCTCTCGCACACAACCTAAAATTGACAGCTGTTGGTTCGTGTGTTTCCGTCTCTGTCTCTCACTATCACCCTCTCTCTCGCGCACAACCTAAAATTGACACCTATTGGTTCGTGTGTTTCCGTCTCTGACTCTCACTATCACCCTCTCTCTCGCGCACAACCTAAAATTGACACCTATTGGTTCGTGTGTTTCCCTCTCTGTCTCTCACTATCACCCTCTCTCTCGCGCACAACCTAAAATTGACAGCTATTGGTTCGTGTGTTTCCGTCTCTGTCTCTGACTATCACCCTCTCTCTCGCACACAACCTAAAATTGACAGCTATTGGTTCGTGTGTTTCCGTCTCTGTCTCTCACTATCACCCTCTCTCTCGCGCACAACCTAAAATTGACACCTATTGGTTCGTGTGTTTCCGTCTCTGTCTCTCACTATCACCCTCTCTCTCGCGCACAACCTAAAATTGACACCTATTGGTTCGTGTGTTTCCGTCTCTGTCTCTCACTATCACCCTCTCTCTCGCGCACAACCTAAAATTGACAGCTATTGGTTCGTGTGTTTCCGTCTCTGTCTCTCACTATCACCCTTTCTCTCGCGCACAACCTAAAATTGACTGCTATTGGCTGTGAACGACGGACGGACGGACGGACGGACGGACGGACGACAAAGTCTCACTATAAGGGTTTCGGTCCCGAACCACGAAACCCTAAAAATGAGAAAATTGAACAGAAATATTTGAAATTTATGAAAAATGACAAATTTACGGGAAATAATAAAAATCGTATGAAGAAATTTAAAAATAAGAAAATCGGGAAAAAGCTATCAACAATGAGAAATAATCCGTTTTATTCCGAAGCTAAATTTTAATCCGTTTGAATCCCGTTATTTCATTCCGAATCAATACGTTCCAATTTTAGCCGGGTTTATTCGAATATGAAACGGATTGATTCAGAATGATTCGGAATGAAATAACGTGATTTAAACGGATTAAAATTAAGCTTTGGAATGAAACGGATTAATTCGGAAAGAATTTTTCGTCAAGTTACATCCATTTTTAGATTCCGATAAAAACTGATTGGCTCGGAAACAAATTTTGGAATGACCCGGAAGAATACTGATTAAAACTTATTCAATCTGATTGAAATTCAATCCAATACTTTTGTCAGGGTACGGTTCTTTCTGTAATAAGTAAATAAATAAATAAATAAACTTAAATTTATACAAAATTAAAAAAAAAACTTGCAAATTTAACGGAACAGTAAATAAATTTGCGAAAAGATAGAAAAAAAATGTAAAAAATTGGAGAAAAACTACAAAAAAATGAAAGAGTTTAATAATTCGCTGTTAATTAAAAAAAAAAAATGAAAAACTTCTCCCTGCCCTCTCCCCTTCAATCCCTTTTTAATCTAGGAAAAAATGGTAAATTAAAAAAAAAATCGAAGGTTTACAATTGCTTACAAATTTTAAAAATGACCAAATTTGTGAAAAGAAAAAAAAGCATTTAATTTTTTTTTTTAAAAGAAAGAAAAAGATTACCGAAAGATTTCTAAAAAACTATAATAATAAATTTAAAAATCAATGAAAAACAAGGAAATTTACTCTGTGTAATGAAAACAAAATTGCATAAAATGTATTTAAATAAATTAATTAATTAATCACGATGAGCTTAAACAAATTATATTTATATTTATTAATATTATTTCGATGAAAATTTTTTAAAGTGACAAATTACGCAGTTTTAAAGAAAAAATCCAATTTCTCAAATAGAGCCCGATAGACAATTTGGATTCTGGTTTTGAATATCTTCTATTCTGTTCTAAAACACATTCCTGAAATAACATCTTGGTTATTTTGACTTTTTTTTAATAGTCACCGTTGTGCCCGTTTAAGAAAGAATAAATAAATAAATAATTTGTTTAAGCTCACCGTGGTAACATAAAAAAATTAGAGAAAATTGAAAGAAAAATGTTGAAAATTAAAAATTAAAACAAGAAAACTCTTTTAAAAACAACAAAATTGAGAAATTTCAGAAAAAACTAAATAATATAAATTTTTGGAAGAAATAACCAATTATTTTAAAAGTTATCAACTGAAAAAATGAAGAATTTGTCTATAAGAAATAGTAAAATGATAATAAAATTAGAAAATTTATTAAAATGTCAAAGAAGGATTAAAAAAATGATGAATAATCGAAAATTTTATCTGTATAGTGAGAAAATGATAAATTTAGATTGTTTAGAAATTTAGAATTATAGTTAGACATATTTAGAAATAAGTCGAAAATTTGTAAATCGATAATTTGTACTCAAGAATGAAAAAATTTACAGAAAATAAATTAACACTCAAAATAATTAACCCCCTCCCTCCACCTGAAATTCTGATCTATTAAAATCTGAAAATTTGGTTAAAGTTAATGAAAGTTTGAATTATAAAAAAGAAAATGAGAAAAATTACCATTTTTTCAATAATTTAGGTGATTTTTTCTAAATTAATTGTAAAATATTTTATATATTTTCATGTTAATCGAAATATATTTTTTATTTTTTAAACTCAGAATACTTACTTCGAAAGGAACAGGAGAAACATGTATTTTTGTGAGAGCTCGAGGATGTGGATACCTCCATGCCATAGCTTGTTGAGGGAATGTGAAGAATACAACCTAAAATTAAAATCGTTTAAAATTTAGATAAATTAAAATTAAAATAAAAATATCAACCAATAAATATTTAAACCAATTAAAATTTAAATTAATCAAATTTTTATAAAATAAAGCCTGCATTAATTTTGAATCAATTCAAAAAATCAAAAAAATCTCCAAAATGATCAAGATAAAATAAAATTTCAATATTTCTGTAAATATATCACAATTTACTATACAAATTCATAATAATTGTACCTGATAAGGTAGTGGAAGATCATCAGCACTTCCATCTACAAACTGAAAAACTCCAGATTTTAAATCATCTTTGTAATGTTGTTCAGTGATCGTTGAGGCAGATTTTTGTTGAGTTTTGTGACCAGAAGATTGTGATGCATTTTGACTGAAAAATTCTTGCAAGTCTTGTAAAACAGTCTTAATAATTTCCAAATGCTGTGATCCACAATTTAAATGAATACTGTCACTGTCAGCCTGAATTTGAATCTGAGGAAATGAATTTGCGTCCTGCCACGATTCCCAAAGTAAGCACACTGTGACATTGCAGCACCACGGATTTAAAAAAACTTTCACATTATCACAAAATGATCCAGAAATTACAAACGAGTCCAATGTAACGTTTCCGTAGATTCTTTCTGGTCTGATGACATTTAGCACGCTTCCAGCTAATGAAGCTAAACTGACGATTATCTCTGCTCCGGAATCAGAAGTGAAGCAGAATACAATTTGCTTTGTAATTAAATTAAAATCAGGAATTCTATATTTTACAGGACTAGAGGATATTTCCTGAGGAATATTGCTTAGATCGCTGGAAGACTTGGTGGATAATTTGATTAGAGTTTCATCTTCTACAAAACATGCTTTCACCTGAAACAAAGATTTTAACAATTTTAGATATCATTTATCAAGATAATATAATTTTTTATTACTTTTATCTTCTAATTATAAATAATTGGATGACTATTTATAAACTTCCAACGATTTACAAAACTCGTAATAAAAATTAGTTATTGACAATTTAATTGTAATAAAAAAAATTGTAAAAAATAATTGATACTGAACAAAATAATTGCAAAAAAAATTAAATCAATTAAATATTGGGGAAAGTATTTTAAAATAATCATAGAAATGTTTTAAAAATAAAGAAAATAATTTTAATTTGAAAAAAAATACTTGAAAAAAATACTTGATCTTAAAAATAAATTGAAAGAAATTGAATAATGAAAAATTAGAGAAAATAATTAAAAGTTGAAAAAAAAATGATAAACAATTCAGATAAATAATTTAAAATTGAAAAAAAATAATTAAAATTTGCGAAAATAGTTGAAAAATTACATAATATATTTCAAATAAAGGAAAGTTAAAGAAAATTTGAGAAAAATACGTAAAATTTTCTGAAGTTCATTGAAAAAAAAAGAAAATAATTGAAAATTAAAGAAAATAAATTAAAAAAGATATAAACATGATTTAAAGTTGAATAGAATAATTTTTAATTAAAGTGAAATAATTAAAATTTTTTTGGAAATTATGAAAAATAACTAAAGTAATTGAAAATTGAAGAAAATCATATAAAAAATAATATAAATAATTAATAATTGACTGAAATAATTGAAATGTCAGATAAATAACCTAGTTTAAAATTTTGGAAATTATAAAACAAATTTAAAAAATTGAACGAAATAAATTTTGAAAAATAATTGAAAAATGATTTTAAAATTTGAAGAAAATAATTGATTTTGTTTTTATAAAAAAGATAATTGAAATTTGGGAAAAATACATGATGACCTTAGAAATCAATTGAAAAAAAATGAGAATATCTAAAACTTGGAGAAAAGAATTAAAGAAAGCTAAAAATAATTGAAATTTACGATAACTATTAGTACATTTTTTTGGAAATTATGAAAATACTTAAAAATTGAAGAAAATAATTGAAATTTTAGAAAAATACTTAAAAATTTTAAAAGATAATTTTAGAAAATGAGAATTATAATTAACAATTGAGGAAAGTAATTGAAAAATGATAAAATGAACTCAAAATTGAAAAAAATAATTGAAATATGCTAAAAATAATTTAAGTATGAAAAATTTAAAATAGTAAATAAAATTTGAGAGAAATAATAAAATTTGAATTCAAGAGAAATAATAAAAAATTTTTTTAAATTCTGAAAAAGAACGAAATTAATTGAAAAATAAAAAAATAATATAAATAATTGAAAATTGAATGAAATAATTGAAATGTCAGATAAATAGTTTAAAGTTTTGGAAATTATAAAACAAATTTTGAAAATTGAAGGAAATAAATTTTAGAAAATAATTGAAATATGATACAAACAATAAAAAAAGTAATTGAAAAATTATTCAGAATTAAAAAAAGAATTAAAATATGCTAAAAATAATTTAAGATTGAGAAAAAAAATTGAAATATGATGAAAATAATTTAAATATGAAAAATTGTAAACACTAAATAAAATTTGAGAGAAATAATTGAAAAAATCATAGAATATATATGTTGAAAATATAATATAATGATAAAATTACTTAAAAAATTTTAATTAAAGGAAATAATTAAAAAATCACAGAAATAATCGAAAATTGATGAAAATAATTATTAAAATTTCAGATAAATAGGGTAAATGTACCAATTACTGCTGTGCGAAATCAAAGTCCGATAAAAGATTGAAAAAAGAAGATAAATATAAATGAAACATAACTATTTCATTGATTTTAAAAGCCCTTTTGTTATCTATTAAAGTAGAGGCCACTAATTAAAATATAAAAAGAAATTATTAATTCTTAAAAATAACAAATTTATAAAAAAAAATACTCTGTGCTACTATTGCTGCCGATCTGTGCCAATTACTGCGACCCAATTACCGCGGCGAGAATGTCAGCAGTATTAGAAACACGTGCAAGTTCCAATTACTGCGGTAAGTTGTAATTTAAACTAGAATATTTAAATAATGAATCATTTAAATGTACATCTTTATGGGAAATTGTATCGAGTAAGGTTTGAAATAATTTTTGCAATTCATTTGGATTAATTTTATACTCTCAAAAAGTGCATAATAGCTTTTTTCCAAAAAAAAAAATTTTGAAAATTATGCAAAAATAATCAAAATAATTATAAATTGAAGAAAATAATAGACAAATTACAGAATTTATTTTTAAGTAAAAGAAAATAATTCAAAAATCGTTTTAAAACATGAAAAATTAAATTTGAGATAAGAACTGAAAATTTAGAAAATTAATTGAAAAATAATGAAAATATTAAAATATGGAGAAAATAATTGCAAAATAATATAAAGAAATAAAAATTGAACAAAATAATTGAAAATGGAGATATTTGAAAGTTAAGGAAATTCTTTCAGAAATTATGAAAATGATTAAAAATTGAAAATAATAATTGCAAAATGACAAAAATAATCGTAAATTAAAAAAATTTATTTAAATTTGCGATAAATAATATAAAATTTAGAAATAAATAATTAAATTAATTCAATGTCAAGGGAAAAGTAATTAAAATTGAAAAAGTGATTAAAAGAACTAAACAAAATAATTGAAATTTGAAAAAGATCAATTTAAGATATAGAGAAACAATTTAAACATAATAAAAAATTGCAGAAAATAATTGAAAAATTATAAAAATAGTACAAAATTGTAGTTTAAGTAATTGAAATCATAATAGAAAAGTATTATTAAAAATTGCAGAAAATTTTAAATATTTTCAAATTTATTATTCAAACATTTTTGAAACATGGATTAATTGAACTTTTAATCTCAACTGAAATTTGAAGAAATTAAAATTGCTATAAATTTAAAATTTGAGAACATTTTAAAAAGGTGAAATTTATAAGTTTAATAAACATGAGCACAAAGTTTACTTTGCCAATTATGGAATTTATCTTCTTCTGTCTGTCCAAAGAAAAATATATTTTAGTCGGGCGACTCATGTCGAAAAAAAATTGTGGACTTTTTCCTGGTAATGTTTCACATTTCATTGTGACAAAAGAAGGTGGAATTCCTGTGTCCGGATGAGGATCTCCACTTTTTGTCTCGATTAGAAACACTTTAAAATCTTTCCCGCTGGGCATAGATGTGGAATATTGACATTCTTCATTTCCAAGTGAGATGGCTACGTCAAAACAGGAAATCTGAAAAGGATAATTTGTCAAATATTAAGATAAAAATTATTCTTGATTAGTTAGTAGGAAAATTTAAAATAGTAACTTTTAAAACGAACAAAGTAATAATTAAAATAAACTAAACAAAAAGTAAAGTTTTTTCAATAATATAAACAAATTAAAATTGTTAATATTTTAAATTAAATTTGAATAGATATAAATTAGATTAGATTTGATTAGATACAAATTAAATTTAAATAGATATTCTGTCTACCTGAATTTTTTGAGTCAAATGTTGTTGAGAAATGTAAAGATTGAGCTGATCGATCATAAGGTACAATAAAAGCTGTTTGAATTGACTATTATCGTCTTCCAACACTTCTTCATCATCCTAAAATTATCAAAACAAAAATAGCAATAATTTAAAAACAATTTTTCAAACTTTTTCTAAAAAACATATAAACTTACTGATTGATAATCTTTATTGTCAAGCGTCTTTTGTATTTCATAAAATATAAAACTGATTTTTCCACAATTTACTAAAAATTCGAAAGGAGGAAATGTGACGGCTCCTTGTGTGTGTGGTTTTTCCTAAAAAAGTTTAATAAATAAATTCAATTTATGAATTAAAGGAATGAAATTACTAAAAAAAAAAAAAAAAAATACTAAAATACTAGTTCTAAAAGACTTACAATATTCGTAGAATTCAGACTCGCAGTTTCAAAATCGACTAATAAATCAATTTCCGATTCATTTTCTATTTTACTTTTATGGGACGGAGAATTTGTATCGTTCAGTGCAGAAGATGCTGGTACAATTTCAGAAAAAGGATCAGCTTCAGTCGGTTTAGATAAATCGATTAATAAATTATTAAATTCATTTTGAAGAGCAGATACGAGCCGAATTTGATGTACATTTATTGTTACGTCAATATCGGTGAGACAATTTATTTCAGCAGCGCTTCCACATACGACTATTTTGGGTTGAAAAATAATAGTTGGTGCGATTATGATGCACAGGTCGAATCTTGGAAAACAGAAAATTAAATATAAATGAATAAGATAATAAACAATTGATTAATTAACAATAGATAGATAATAGAATATTAAAAAAATTATGTACCTTGTTATTATGGGAAAAGTTGAAAAATGAGGTTCCAAACTACTACCATTTCCTAATTTATTCCATTCTAGAGCTGGATTTTCATGCATCGTGTAAAGGTAAGATTGAGACATTCGCTGTAAAAAGTATTTTTAAATATTTTAGTTTTTTTTTAAGATATGAGAAATGTAATATTTTGTAAATTAAAACTTATAAATATTTAGTTTTTATTAATTTCGTTTCCATTAACAGGGCTGCCAGTGACTCACTTTTCTCATTTTTATTAACTTTTTCTAAAATCGCTCACTATTACTCACTTGTTTTTTTTTTTTTAAAAACTCATTTTTTTATAAAAATGTCTATTTCAGCTGGGGGGAGGATTATTAATTTACCTCATAAATTAATTAGTTTGTTTATATTCCAATTACGTCGTCAATTTTTAAATTAAAGTCTACAAATATTTAATTTCCATACCTCTTTTCAATTATTTTTGTCATTTTTAAAGTACTTATGTCAACTTTAAAGTATTTTGATCTATTTTCAAGTATTTTTGCGATTTTGAATTTAATTTTTTCAAATATCAATTATTTTCTTCAGTCTTTAAATTATTTTCAAGAATATTTAAATTTAGACACAAATCTTTATTTATTTTTGTCACTTTTCAATTATTTTTTTAAAGTTTTAATTACCTATGTTTTTCGATGTTTAAATTATTGTTACGAATATTTAAAATTTCTACACAAGTTTCAATTTACTTTTGTTATTTTTCGAGTATTTTTGTCATTTCCAAGTTTTTTCTTCATATTTCTATTATTTTTGCCATTTTAGAATTATTTCCTACAAATTTCAATTATTTTATTCAGTTTTTTTTATTGTCATGAACTTTTGAATTTCTTGCCCCAGTTTTAAATTATTTCCTTCAAATTTCAATCATTTCCTTCATTATTTTTATTATTATCATCAATTTTTAAATTTTTTACACCAGTTGTCAATTATTTTCTTCAAGGTTGAATGATTTTCCTAATTCTTTTTATTATTATCTTAATTAATTGTTGACATTTTTTAATATTATTCTCTTCAAATTCCAACTATTTTCTTCAAATTTCAATTACTTTCTTAAAATTTAAATTACACAGCCCCACAAAAAAAAAAAGTGTCATGTACTTTTGACCGGAATACCCTAGCCCTATGTATTTTGACGCGCTGAACACGAATCCGAAGTCCATTTTGCTCCATCACGTCAGGATTTTTTTCTAACCTCAAAAAACATGTCGAATTTTGAGAGGTAGGCGATTTTTTAAAAAAATTTATGGATTTACTTCAAACTTGGTATCTGGGGGTTTTTTGGGTCGCTGATTACGAATCTGAAGTTAGATTTTCAAAATTCAAAATGGCGGATCCAATATGGCGGACGAATTTTGAAAAAATTTGAAGATTTACTTCAAACTTGGTATCTGGGGGTTTTTTGGGTCGCTGATTGCGAATCTGACGTCATATTTTCGAAATTTTTATGAAATTTGGTATCTTCAGGTTTTTAAGTTGCTGAGTGTGATTTCGAAGCGAGTTTCTCACATTTTCAAATATGACTTCTATTACAATTTTATCATAAAATATTCCTTGGTAACAGATTGGATATATGTTTGGTGCAGAAGCCAAATAAGAAAGTACATTGTTCCATTCTGCATCTTATTCCTGATAAATCTTCAAATTTTTTAAAAATTCGTCCGCCATATTGGATCCGCCATTTTGAATTTTGAAAATCTAACTTCAGATTCGTAATCAGCGACCCAAAAAACCCCCAGATACCAAGTTTGAAGTAAATCTTCAAATTTTTTCGAAATTCGTCCGCCATATTGGATCCGCCATTTTGAATTTTGAAAATCTAACTTCAGATTCATAATCAGCGACCCAAAAAACCCCCAGATACCAAGTTTGAAGTAAATCCATAAATTTTTTTAAAAAATCGCCTACCTCTCAAAATCCGACATGTTTTTTGAGGTTAGAAAAAAATCCTGACGTGATGGAGCAAAATGGACTTCGGATTCGTGTTCAGCGCGTCAAAATACATAGGGCTAAGGTATTCCGGTCAAAAGTACAGGACACTTTTTTTTTTTGTGGGGCTGTGTTATTTTCCTCAAACTTCTAATAGGTAACTGCCCCAGTTGTTGGCACCTTTCTTAGTTTTTTTTAAATAAAAAGGAAAATAAAATTTTTAGCTTGTTTTGCATAAGTTTATTAGATTCTGCAACATTTTTTACATGTTCCATTGTCTGTAAATTTTTAATTTTTACACTAGATTTCAATTATTTATGTCATTATTCAATTACTTTCTTAATATTTCAAGTATTGTTTTAGAATTTTTAATCTTTTACACTTGTTATAAACTGTTTTTGTCATTTAAAAATATCTTTAAAATTTTTAAATTATTTAACTTGATTGTAATTTTCTCAATCTTTTTATTATTGTCATGAGTTTATTAACTTTTACACCAGTGTTCAATTACTATTTGTCATATCTAATTAGTTTCTTCACATTTTAATTATTTCGTTAATATCTTAATTATTGTACTCAAAATGTTAACTTTTACACCAGTTTCAAATTCATTTTTTTCATATATTAATTATTTTTGTAATTCTTCAATTATTTTCTTCCATTTCAATTATTTTCTTCACATTTTAATTATTTCGTTTCAGTTTTTCAATTTTGTCTTCATTTTATGATTTTTAACCGATTTTTCAATTAGTTTTGTCATTTTACAATTTTTTTTTTATTTGAATTATTTTCGCCATTTATAATTATTTTTTTCCTATTTCTATTATTTTTGCCATTTTAGAATTATTTTCTACAAATTTCAATTACTTTAAAAAAAAAATTTTTATTGTCATGATTTTTAGATTTTTTACACCAGTTTTCAATTATTTTCTTCAAAGTTCAATCATTTTCTTAATTTTTTTTATTATAATTGTCATGAATTTATTCATTTTTTACACTTTTTTCAATAAATTTCTACAAATTTGAATAATTTCCTTTAAACTTCAATTACTTTATTCATATATAAATTTTTTCTGACGCTTTTGAGTTATTCTCTTCAACTTTCAATTATTTTTCTTAAACTTCAATACTTTTTGCTTCCTTATAGAGGAAGCGTTGTGATCGTTAAGATTTTCGATTTTCCAAAAATAGTGTAAATCGACTCAGTTTCATCTGAAAACTTCAAATTTTCATTCCTGAGAAAATGTCCGGATGTGTGTGTGGGTGTGTGTGTGTATGTGTGTGTGTATGTGGTAAATTTTTTGTCGCCAGGATATCTCGAGAACGCTTCAACGGATTTTAATAAAATTTGGATGACATATGAAGCTTACAAATATCTAAATTTGGACACAGGGATTTTTGAAAATACCCAATCAAATTTTTTTGAGCACCTTATTTCATCGAAAATATCGTTTTTTGGCAAAAAAATTTTTCATGCTAAAAATTCAGACAAATGAATGAAAAAATCATATTCCTTGTTTCAAAACGAATCGATTGACCTATATAAAGTATATAATTGACCAAAAACTCACGTAATAATTTATTACGGTTCGCCTTTTTCCCGGTTTTCTATTTCTCGAATATTTTTCATAATACTTGAGAAATAAGAAAACCCAAGAAAAATCTGTCTTAAAGAGCTGATCTTGTCTTTTGCCCCGGTTATCTAACAACTTTAATTATTTTAATTATTTAATTATTTTATTTTATTTTATTTACTGATTACATTTATTATTATTATTATTTTTAATTCATTTAGTCTTTCTATTTTATTTCATTTATTTTTTTTCTCTTATTATTATTATTATTATTAGTATTATTATTGTTTTAATTTAAATCAATTTGTTGGCTGGGAGACGGTAGGAGGCAGTGATTGGTCCTTTTTTTCTTCTCTCGTACTTCTATCACGCTCGACCAATCACAGAGGCCAAGCGCCAGCCCGCCTGCCCTCTCTTTCGCCAAGCCTCGAGCGAGCGAGCTACGAGAGAGTCGCCCGCGTGTAAGACGCTCTCAGCTTCACCGACCATCGAACGTACCACACGCGCGATCCGCTTCTCAGCATTTGTCAATTCCTTCAAAGTTCCCACAGTTTTATTTCAATAAATTCTCATATCAGAGCTATAGTTAAATTCAGAGTGTTTTTTTCCTTGTGTATTCCCTTCTTTTTGAGTCGTATTTCTGGTGTTTTGTTCGTTTGTGTGGATCCTTGAGGAAAGACAACCTTGGACTTTTTCGACATCACCATTCCAGCGTCGTTCGAGTTCCAGCACGTGGTCACCAGCGAGTTGAACCAGCATCGTTCCAGTATATCCTTCTTGTGAAATTTTATTTTTGAATGTCTTGTTTGTTTTCTGTTACAGACTTGTGGCAGTACTTGATTTGTGCTTTTTTTTGTCTTTGATATATTGATAATGTGTATTTTATGAACTATTTAAATGTTATTCTATGTCGAAATATTTTAGTGCGCGCGGTATTCTCCTCACTGGGTTCGTCAAGTTATCAGCCTTCGTCGGAAGTTCATCTTTCGACCGAAGACACTGATAGACGCTTGGCTCACTGAGCGCGGTGCCCCCCCCCCCCCCCCCGGATTTGTTGTACAAAAGGAGGCAAGCATTCTGTTCGGGGTAAATTTCGAAATTTGGGGTTTAACAAATGACTCTCGAATGGCGAATCGTGGGGAAGTAAACGCCACTACCCCCGCAGGAAATTCTCAACAAGTACGAAAACGGAAACGCCGCGGAAAGCCCCGTAAACTCCCAGGTAAAGATTCTCGTTTACGTGCCCGTCAGCTCGCGGAATTTCAGGCCGCTCTCCCCTTAACCCCGCTACAGATTCCCGCTACGGTTCCCACCAAAGTCTCGATTCCAGCATTTCAAAACGCACCTCGTGAGGATCTCCCTAGTGCACAGGACCTTTTCAAACGGGACGTTCTTTTTATACCCGTCGACAGCTCCCCAGAGAAATTCCCTGAATCGCCCGTCAAAACTTCGAGCGACCTCCCGCGGAAAGTTTTAAACATTTAAATCGCTCCACCATTCTTCCAAATAAATTATAGTGGAACCCACGTATATCGGTCCCGCATAAATCGGATTGCCGATTACATAAGATATTTTTGCCGGTTCCCCGAATTCATCTATCACCTGTTTTTCCTGGATAAATCAGATTCCCGTTTATATCGGAAATCACCCCCCCCCCCCTACCTTGAATCGATTCACCCCCCGCTCAAAGAGTGAATCGGTATCAAATTAAAAGATTGATCGACTTACCTGTAAGGAAGGTCAATCAAAATTATTCGAGCTTGTCTTCCGAAAATAATTCCACTTGTAGTATCGCATATTTACACCCGACGGTACACGTTTACAGCATTTCAGATAGCCAAATTTTGGAAATCCCCACTCTTCCTCGTCCGGAACCCATCTGTTCTTACCTCACTTCGTTGTTTGTCGTTTCAGATCATATTTAATGGGTAAACAAGAAAAATTGGGTGGGAGGGATGTAATTATTTTCGGAAGACAAGCTCGAATAATTTTGATTGACCTTCCTTACAGGTAAGTCGATCAATCTTTTAATTATTCTTCGCTTGTCTTCCTTCAATAATTCCACTTGCAGATGTTCAAAGTAGATCCCTAATATGATCTGAATATTACTGTCAGGACAAATGTTTAGCATTTGTTTATATTTAATATATACTGTCGTTCACTTTGATTTGTATATGGTTTTGTAATATTTTCATTATGTTTAAGTTTCATGGCCCATGATGATAAGGGATAAAGCTTTTATTATATTTTATATTAAAATATGGTAGAAAGGACCTTTAAAGGCTAATTTTAAATTTTGTCTTATTTAAAAGAAATGATTTTCCTAAATCATAAAAATTATCTGCTGTCTTCTTTGCCTAGGAATCATGCATCATTATATGCAGTGTATTTTAGAATCTAACTTCTATCCAAATTATGCTTGAAAATATAATGGTTTGGTCACAGCTAAAAGTTACATCTGTAAGATGTGTTGATGATGCGATTGCTTTAATGATTTTTAGTGAAAACATTATTTTTATTTACTTATTTAATTTATTTCATTTTATTTTTTGTGATTTATACCATTTTAGTAACAATTAGAATGTTCACTATATTTAATCTTTTAATCTATAAAAATGTTTAGTCTTAAATAATTATTGTGAATTCATTTGTTGGTAAATTTTCAATTGTCGTTTCGCACTTCAAACAAGTACTTTGTATATAGTAACAATAGTTCTATTGATTTGTTTGCTTGGAATATTAATCGGCGTTTTTCGGTAAAAACCAACTGCAACGAGATGTGAATTTTAACCCACTTTTTGCTTCCTCATAGAGGAAGCGTTGTGATCGTTAAAATTTTCGATTTTCCAAAAATAGTGTAAATCGACTCAGTTTCATCTGAAAAGTTCAAATTTTCATTCCTGAGAAAATGTCCAGATGTGTGTGTGTGTGTGTGTGTATGTGTGTGTGGTAAATTTTTTGTCGCCAGGATATCTCGAGAACGCTTCAACGGATTTTAATAAAATTTGGATGACATATGAAGCTCACAAATATCTAAATTTGGACACAGGGATTTTTGAAAATACCCAATCAAATTTTTTTGAGCACCTTTTTTCATCAAAAATATCGTTTTTTGTGCAAAAAATTTTTGCATGCTAAAAATTCAGACAAATGAATGAAAAAATCATGTTCCTTGTTTCAAAACGAATCGATTGACCTATATAAAGTATATAATTGACCAAAAACTCACGTAATAATTCATGATTTTTCAGTTTTTTTCATCAAAAAATCTCGTTTTTGGAAATTTTTTAAAAAAAAAAATTTTTCATGCTAAAAATTCAACCAAACAAAATCATATTCCTTGTCTCAAAACGAATTGATTGACCCATATAAAATATATAATTGACTAAAAACCCACGTAATAATTCATGATTTTTCATTTTTTTTCATCGAAAAATCTCGCGATTTGCCAAAAAAAATTTTCATGCTAAAAAACCAACCAAACGAATTACAAAATCATATTCCTTGTCTCAAAACAAATCGAGTGACCTATATAAATTTTATATTTGACTAAAAACTCACGTATTAATTTATAATTTATAATTTTTTTTTATTGAAAAATCTCGTGTTTTGCCAAAAAAAAATTTCTTGCTAAAAATTCAAACAAATGAATTAAAAGAATCATATTCCTTGTCTCAAAACGAATTGACTAAAAATAATTGACTAATAATTGACTTTATTTATTTATAATAAATAAATAAATAAAGTTTTGGAATATAGAAAAAAAATATATATATTGATTTATTATTATTTTATTATTATTACTTATTTGCATAAAAATAAATAATAATTAATTTAAAATTGAATTATTTTTTATGTTATAAATAAATTTATTGCTTCCTCTATGAGGAAGCAAATTATTTTGCTTTCTTGGAACCGAAGTGTCCATGAAATGGACAGAATTCACACCTAGTTATTTAAATGTGGAGAAACAGTCCGTATAAGGTAATACAATTTCAGCCTAATTGGCAGCTTACATCTAAATGTCAGTTTATATACCTTGGACTTGCAGTTTTATATATAGTCGTATTGTTTGTAGACTATTTACCGGTTTAAATTCGCTAAACAGAAGCTGTCTTGTAAAATTTTAGGGTAATTTATCATTTGATTTTAAGGACTTCTTTTAAACGTATCTTAAAGGACTATTTTCGTCTAAATTTTTCAACATATCACCGTCTTGTTTTATTATTTTCTTGCAGTTTAAATGTATCATACTTGGTAGCAATGTACATTGTAATACAGATTTTTTCATATACGTATTTATAGACGGATTGTTTGTATATATTATTCTTTGATTTGTAGTCTAGACTTTTAAGGATGGTGGTTTTCTTAAGTAATTTTATTGGGTACACTTTAAGTGTTTTTCAACTTCATTGACCATTTCTTAAGTTTTAAATTTTAAGTTCATCTAGAAGTCATTCTTAATAATATTTTTGGTTTAACTAGAGTTGGTATTTTCTTTACGAAAAAATAGGTTAATGAATATTATTTAGTAATTGCAGCTTGTTAGAACTGAGTGAATATCTTTAGAGTTGCTTGTTTAGCAAGAAGTATTTGAGATACAAAACTTTTTGGTAATGTTTCCTATAGTAGGATTTATTTTTTAATCATATGTTCATTTATTGTTTAATTCCAGAGTTCAGTTTGTAGAGTATAATAAATTTCTTTATTTAGTGAGACTGATGTTTATTGTTATTATTATTATTGTATAAGGTTTTGACCAAAAAGGAGTAATTGGTCAATTAGTTTCCCTTATTGAATCTAAAGTATTCTTTTACCTTATCTTTAAATAAGATCGTATTTTGTTTTATTTATTATTATTATTAATATTTGAAATCTATACTGAAACTCTGAAAATATTGATAACAGACCTATAGTGAGGTCCTTGGTTTCACCAGGAACATCGTTTAAAAGTCATAGAAAGCACATTTTATTATGTGCTGTTGACATTAATAGACATGCAGCGAGTTCTTTGTTTTTGTTTTGACAATGAGGAGCTTAGTTGTCAGTAAGACTGTTAATTCTATTTAAAAGTCGATGTAAAGGCTATTGACGTATCTTATTCTATTCTTTAGAAAAATTTTCTTAAGGGACCTTTGTTGTTGTTGTTGTTGTTGTTGTTCTTATTGTTATTTTAGCCACACAGTTGGCATTAAGAGGTCTATAGTGAGATCGTTTCTCATATTTTGTATTTTGTTTGATGTTTATCGAAGGTTGGTAAGGTATTCTTCCCTGAGACATATAATTGTTATTAATAAACCTGTGGTAAGGTTATGTTGTATCCAGTTTTTTATGGTTAATTGGTGAGTAAACCTACAAGTAGGACGTTATTTGTCATTAAAAGACCTGTAGAGAGGTCATTTCTTATCGATTGTTCCATTTTTTTTTTTTTTTGCGAAAATTGCTTGAGTAAAATTACAATGAGGCAATTTTTGTTATTAATAGGCATATAGAGAAGCCATTTGTTACATGTTGTTTGATGTCTCAGCCAAATAATCCATTGAATTAGCATAGGATAAAGCACTTATTTATTATTAACAGAGAGAAGCGCTGTGTCTTATATTAGCCTACGATGAGGCGTCGAGACTATCAACAGACATGTAGAGAGGCCATGTCTCATATTAATATTGAATGAGGTCTTGAGACTATTAACAGTTCTACAGAGAGATCACGTCTCAATTTGTATTAGGTGACGTTCTCAACAGGCCTATAGAGAGGCAATTTCTTATATTAGCCTAGAATAAAGCGTTGAGACTATAAAGAGGTTCAATTAGTTGTCTCAGTTAGACTAGAATAAGGCGTTAAGACTAACAATAGACCTGTGAAGAGGCCCTGTCTCATATTCGAGTTGAATTGTGTATTAAGACTATTTGATACCTATAGGAAGGCCCTGTCTCATTTTAACCTAGAATGATTCGTTGAGACATGTAGATAGGCCACATCTGATGTTAGAGTTGAATTGTTCCTTAAGTCTGTTAAGAGACCGTCAGCAAAGCAATTGTCTGACATTAGGGTTGAATTGTACATTGAGAGTATTAAAATACCTATAGCAAGGTCATGTCATATATTAGCTTTCGATGAAACACTGAGACTATTAACAGACCAGTAGAGAGGCAATGTCTCTAATTAGAGTTGAATTGTGCATTAAGACTATTGAGCGACCTATATCAAGGTCATGTCTTATATTAGCTGACGATGAAGCATTGAGACTTGTAATAGACCTATAGCGAGGCCATGTCTCATATTAGAGTTGAATTGTACATTGAGAGCATTAAAAAACCTATAGCGAGGTTTTGTCTTAAAGTAGCTTACGATGAAGCATTGAGACTTGTAACAGACCTATAGTGAGGCCATGTCTCTAACTAGAGTTGAATTGTACATTGAGAACATTTTAAAACCTATAGTGAGGTTTTGTCTGAAATTAGCTTACGATGAAGCATTGAGACTTGTAACAGACCTATAGCGAGGCCATGTCTTTAATTAGAGTTGAATTGTACATTGAGAACATTTTAAAACCTATAGCGAGATTATGTCTTAAAGTAGCTTACGATGAAGCTTTGAGACTTGTAACAGACCTATAGCGAGGTCATGAGGTCATGTCTCATATTAGATTGCGATGAGTTGTTGAGACGAATAACAGACCTATAGCGAGGTCATGTATCAAATTTTGTTCCCTTCATACTTTATACTTTACACTTACACTTTTCACTTTACACTTTACACTCCAAACTTACACTTTACACTTTGCACTTTATTAATATATTTTTTAGTTTTATTCTATTTATTTATTTTCTCATAAAACCTATTGCATTAAGCAATAGATTTAAGTTTTAAGTTGAGACTTTGAAACTAGTAAAAACCTGTAGCAAGGTCATGTTTCATTGTAACCTATTGTGAGGCGTCGAGACTAATAACAGACCTATAAAGAGGTCATGTCTCATGTTTTTGTGATTTATTCTTCTCACTTTACATTCACACTTTGCACTTACACTGTTTCACTTTTATTTAATTTATTTATTTTTCACAATATACGAAATAAAAAGGTTTGATTTCTCTGTTTTAAAGCACGTGTCACTTTCAGAGAACCATTCGCGTCGGGTACAAATAACGAAGTGGGGTAAGAACAGAGGGCTCCGGACGAGGAAGAGTGGGGATTTCCAAAATTTGGCTATCTGAAATGCTTTAAACGTGTACCGTCGGGTGTAAATATGCAATACTACAAGTGGAATTATTGAAGAAAGACAAGCGAAGAATAATTCATGATTTTTCATTTTTTTTCATCAAAAAATCTCGTTTTTGGAAATTTAAAAAAAAAAAATTTTTTTTCATGCTAAAAATTCAACCAAACGAATTACAAAATCATATTCCTTGTCTCAAAACAAATTGATTGACCTATAGAAAGTATATAATTGACTAAAAACCCACGTAATAATTCATGATTTTTCATTTTTTTTCATCAAAAAATCTCGTTTTTGGAAATTTTAAAAAAAAAAAAAATTTTTCATGCTAAAAATTCAACCAAACAAAATCATATTGTCTCAAAACGAATTGATTGACCCATATAAAATATATAATTGACTAAAAACCCACGTAATAATTCATGATTTTTCATTTTTTTTCATCGAAAAATCTCGCGATTTGCCAAAAAAAATTTTCATGCTAAAAAACCAACCAAACGAATTACAAAATCATATTCCTTGTCTCAAAACAAATCGAGTGACCTATATAACTTTTATATTTGACTAAAAACTCACGTATTAATTCATAATTTTTAATTTTTTTTTATTGAAAAATCTCGTGTTTTGCCAAAAAAAAATTTTCTTGCTAAAAATTCAAACAAATGAATTAAAAGAATCATATTCCTTGTCTCAAAACGAATTGACTAAAAATAATTGACTAATAAATGACTTTATTTATTTATAATAAATAAATAAATAAAGTTTTGGAAGATAGAAAAAAATATATATATTGATTTATTATTATTTTTTTATTATTATTACTTATTTGCACAAAAATAAATAATAATTAATTTAAAATTAAATTATTATTTTTTATATTATAAATAAATTTATTGCTTCCTCTATGAGGAAGCAAATTATCTTGCTTCCTTGGAAGCGAAGTGTCCATGAAATGGACAGAATTCACACCTAGTTTCATTTATTACCTTCAAATTTTTAATTTTCACATTAGCTTTCAATTATTTATGTCATTATTTAATTACTTTCTTAGCATTTGAATTGTTTTGTTAATTTTTCAAAAACTTGCTTTAAATTTTCAATTTTTAACACTAGTTATCAATTATTTTTGCCATTTCTCAATTCTCAATTATTCTTTTCAAATTACAATTATTTTGGTCATTATTCAAATATTTTTTACATTTTGAAATTATTTTCTTTTAATTTAATTTTCTTCAATCGTTTTGTTATTGTCATAAATGTATTAACTTTTACATCAGTTTTTAATTATTTGCATCAATACTTAATTAGTTTCTTCAAATTTTAATTATATCATAAATTTTTCAACTTTTTTATACAATTTTTCAATTAATATATTAAATTTTGTATTTTTACTTCATTTTTGAATTATATTTCTCCCTTTTCATTACTTTTTTATATTTTTTATAAAAAAAAATTTCATTACTTTTCATTACTTACATTACATTTCATTACATTTTCATTACTCTTTTATATTTTTTATATTTCATGTATGAATATAATTTTCACCTAGTTTTATTTATTTTTGCCATTTTTGAATTATTTTCTTCAAATTTGAATGACTCTCCTATATCTTTATATTATTGCCATGATTTAAAATTTTTTAAACACGTTTATTCTTGTAACATACACCATCAAATTATTTTAATTATTATTAATTAATCATTTTTTACTTAAAACTTTACTATTTACTCACTTTTTAAAATTAAAAAGTCACTTTTTTCACTATTTTCAATCTGAAAATCCGATGACAGCCCTGGATTAACTATATTCTTCTACTTTTATATTTTTCTAAACATTATTTTTGTTTGTTTTGTTAAATTGTATTTTATTCAGTTCATTTTAATTCGTCTTTTAAAAACTATATTTAAATTTTGAACGATTTACAAATTTTAAATTATATAAAAATCTAATACCTTTGTAATACTCTGTTGATAATTTTTCCAAGTAGTCGTATAAGTGCAAATTCCATCGATATTTATTTGATACTGTCTATCCTCAACCGCAGATCCTGGAATGTTCAAAATATTTGCTTGCGCCGCAAGCTGATAGACATCCATTCGAAGTGGAATTCTACAGATAGGATTTTCCGCACGAGGTGAGATTTTAATGCCATCTAACTGTTAAAGATTAAAAAAATTATTTTCCACCGAGTTTCAAAATTGCTAAAAAATAAATTGCCAATTTTGTTTTTAAAAATAAAACTAAATAAATTTTACAAAAGAACGAAAATGGAGACACTTTCTTGAAATTTGTAAAATGACAAAGATTTAATTTTCTTTAACCTGAAACATTAACAGATCATGCTGCAATCCTTGCACTCCAGTCGACGAAACTGGAAGCATAAGTCTAATTCCCTTGAAATCCAAATAAACAAGAGGAAGAGTCTCATTTCTCAAATTCGTAATACCAATTAAAGGTGGTACAAACACACTTTCTTGTACACTTGATTTCGATTGGACGGTATCATGAAAATTCAGGAACGGTTTGATTAATTGCACAAATTTTCCAAGCACACTTGGTGGTAAAATGAGATCCATCATTTGAATCTTTACGTCCACTTCTGTTATGTAGCTGCCTGAAAGTTTCATTTCTTCGGCTCTAAAATCTTTCTGAAAAGAAACAGAAAACACTTTTTTAGTTTATGACCTAATTTTATTTTTAAATAAGAATATTTGACAAAATACCTTGTGAGATTTATACTGTTTGTTAGCACCCCACCGAGTGTGGACATTTCCCAATTTCGCCTTTGTTAATGTTAAATTAAAAAAGCCAGTATCTTCACTTTTTTCGAAATTGTCTTCCCGTCCGCACATTAATAATCCGACATATTCTCCGAAGTCCCAATTTAGACTGTTTAAAGCTCTAAAGGAAAAGAAATTAAAGAAAAATAATAAACAAGAAACTTAATAAATATCATTATCATCTGAGGTTACAACTCTGAAATTCTTGAGATTAAAGATAAGAATAAAGACTATGAGAATATAAAAAATTTGTGTACCTAGAATAATGAAAAATAGTAGCAGTTGTTATTTTATGCACCAGCTTGAAATAAACAGGTTGTATATCCGCTGAAGTGATGATGTCTTCTAATTCTAAAATTAATTTCAAAAGAGGATAATCCGGTTGTTCAGATGTATAAAATTTCACCACTACTTTCGTTATCGTCCACTGAATCCATGCCGACAAAGTCAATCCACTTTTTTCTATAAATAATGTTAATTACAATTTTATTTATTATAAATTCAATTTTGGTATTTTTCTTTATATTCAGTACCTTGATTTAAATTATCTTTGGATGCAGACATTGTTGATGTTGTCGTTGTGTCTTCTGGATATGCAAATTGTGAAGGACTAGAAGGCGATGGCATTATAAGAAGAGATCCTTGGTCGTGTTTCACAACTGTTGATGAATTGTGAATATTATTCTTCATTTCGACGATATTTTGGATTGTACTCAAAATACTCGACACCACATCTCTTAAAAAGATAATCTAGAATAAAATGAATCAATTAGAATAAAAATATTCCCAGAAAATACCAAGAAAACTAATAATTAGTCAATAATTCAAAAATTAAGATTTTTGTCAACAATTTTCATTTTTAAAGATAAAAAGTGAAATTGAAAACAATTTACAGGATTGCTACGTTTTTAAAATTTTTAAATTCCATGTCTTTTTCAGGTTTTCTAGATCATTTTTCATCAAATTTCATGACCAAATATAAAATAAGTTAGCAACTTTGCATTGTTGTTGGTCATTTCAAACTATAAATTTTTGCAAATGCAATAAATAATGAAAATTACGAGAATAATTACAAAGTTGAAGAAAATATCTGAAAAATGACGAAAGTAATGTACATACAATAGGAAATCAAATTAAAGAAAAACGGCTAGATTAATACACAATCGAACTAAAAATTTGAAAAAAACAAAGAATACTTATAAAATTTTAAGAGAATAACTGAAAATTGAAACAATAGTAGGAAATAATTGAAAAATTTCGAAAAACAATTGAAAATTGAAGGAAATTATTAATAATTGTAAGAAATAATTGAAAAATAACGAGAATAAGTGAAAAATTGAAGAAAATATTTGAAAAATGATTAGATTAATAGACAACTGAAAAACAAAATTAAACAAGAAATATTAAATTAAGAAATTAAACAAGTCGAAGGGTTCCGTACCTCTATAATTTTTTTAACTATATGAAATAGAGATTGAAATGCAATAGCAATTGTATATATATTTCAAATAACAAAGTCATTTTTCTATAACTTTATATACTAATATAGTTAAAATTATTTTAAAACTTATAACAAATAACAAAATTTTAATGCACTATATTGAATTTTTTATTTAATTTCAATGAAATCGGCAAATTACTAATAAAATAAAAAGTAGATTATATCCCCGGGAAAAAGGGTTTAGATATAATCAGATATATTTCAGATATCATCAGATATATTGTAGATATAATCAGATATATTTCAGATCTAATGATATATGATTTGATCTATTCAGATATAATCAGATATAATCAGTTATTTAAACATATATCTGCTTATATATATTTAGATATAATCAGATCTGATATTATATCTGTTTATATCTAGATAGATATCGCCTGATGTGAGGTCATATCTAACTAGATATATTTTAACATAGTCAAATCTGATATTATACCTTTCTATATCTAATTAGATATTGTCAGATATGAAGTCAGATATAATCATTTTGTTAACAGATTTAATCATACATAATATCAGATCAAACTATATCTAATAAAAATCTATAATAATAATCCGCAATTTCATTCATTCTTTCATTCATTCTGTCCACACCTGAAGTTGGTCATTTTTCTATTCAATTGTTTTTTAATAATGTTTTGCTTCTTGGTTTTGAAAATTGTTATGTAGTTGAAAATAGGTTACGTTTTTCGTTTGTGTCAATTAGGTAAGTCCATTGTCTTTCGTCTGATAACTGTTGCGGACTTATTTTTAAAAAAATATTGTTCCACAACACTTGAAACTTTAATATTTCCTGGTTTCATTGGTCATAATATTAAAGGGTAAATTGTATTTCTTTTAATGCAATTATTAATCAAAAGTTGTATGTTTACAACAGTATTTCGCGTATGTATTCAAAAACTATTTGATATTTGATATTGGAACTTTATGCTTCTGGTAAGTTCCAATAGATAATATCAAATAGTTTTTGAATACTAATGTTTTTAAAAAATTGCAAAAATTTAAGGTTTTTGATTAATAATTACATTATAAGAAATACAATTTACACTATAATATTATGACCAATGAAATCAGGAAATATTCAAGTTTCAAGTGTTGTGGAACAATATTTTTTTAATAATATGTCCGCAACAGTCCTCAGACGAAAGTCAATGGACTTACACAACTAAAAAATTGATAAATTTTTTAAATAAGATAATAAAATTGTAATAATAGTATTAAAAAAGAAAACAATATTAAAATATATACAGATATATTTACACCTATTTACACATATTACACCTATATTTACACCTATTTCGAGCTTTTAATTATTTCTAAAAAATACAATAAAAATAATAATAAAGAATGAAATATTATGAATTATATCATTGAAAAATAAGCTATTCACAGTTTTTAAACATTTCTTAAGGTTTTCAAGTACGTCAAACCACAGACTTTCGACCAAAGGTGGTCGTTTACCATAATTATTAATTTATGTACTTTAATCATATTTTCATTAGATTCAAGGCAAATATTTATTTTATTACTAAATAATACCACCTTAAAATTCTGGAATTAACCCCAAAGCACACATTTTTAATCTTATATAAGTTTTTTCTGGATGACATTAAAAATTAACACTTTTTACATATCTAAGTTTTTATAAAATATTCAACATATTAAATTTTCGCGAGGGTAATTTGCTCAGTTTATGAATTATTATTAAAGTTTAAAAATGTAATGAAAAAACCTTATTTTTCATTGTACAAAATATACTCAGAAATTTGTCGTTAAAATTATTGACAAAAATAGTTTTGAATTTAAAATAAATAACAGATTGTCAAACTTTAGAGTGTATTTTGTACAATGAAAAGTAACCTTTTTTCAGTACATTTTTAAACTTTCATAATAATTCATAAACTGAGCAAATTACCCTCGCTAAAATTTAATATGTTGAAGATTTTATAAAAACTTAGATATGTGAAAAGTAATAATTTTTTAATTGCATCCAGAAAAACTTATATAAGATTAAAAATGTTGTGTTTTGGGGTTACTTCCGAAATTTTAAGATGGTATTATTTAGTAATAAAATAAATATTTGTCTTGAATCTAATGAAAACATATTAAAGTGTATAGTGTATACATTAATAATTATGGTAAGTTTCAGTAATATTTATTAAGTAGGTTTCTAAAAAATAGACTCTTAAAAATGGTAAAAAGTGACAGCCTTTTGATCAACTTTAAATTGATTTTATTATTATTATTATTATTATTCTTATCATTATTCATTATATACAAAATTATATTAAATAAAATAAATATTTGGATGTTAATTAAACATATTTTCTTTACAATATGGGAATGAAATGTTTTCTTTCTAAATAAAAAATATTTGAAATATGCATTAAAAACGCCAATTTTTCTTAACACTTGCTTCTTTAATTACAATTTACGGCCGGAAAATAAAAAATTTATCTAAAACAACTTCAGAACTTGAATTTAAACACTTCAATAATACATATAATATGGGTTTTATTATTATTAGAATATGTCAGCGACGACCTTTGGTTGAAAGTTAGTGGTTTGACTCTTAAAACTTTTTTGCGCTATTAATTTTTAAAGAAAAATGGGTACTGCATTAAATTCCTTTTGAAAAAATTTAGTATTTTTATTTAAAAATTATTATTTTTTATTGCGTGAGTAAATTATTAAACTGCTTTAATATTCAATTTAATTATACATTTAAAATTAGAGACAATTGTAAATCTAATCATAATTCAACTAGGTTAACAGAAAATGAGATAGACTGAAATACAGTTTTTACTCTAAAAGAATTAACTTTTTTTGGATAGACTAAAATTATAAAATTAATCATAAAATTTGGATTTATTTTAGTTTTAATGCATGTAAATTTTTTACAATTAAAACGTTTTTATAAATTGGTTTAAGTTTGAAATTATTTTAATATGTATATTGTTAGAATTTGAAAATATTTAAAGTTGATATAATAATTAAAACATAGAATGATTAAAATTTGAAGCATTAAAAGTTTTTAATAATAATTGAAATTTATTAATATTAAAATTCAAATAATTCCAAGTTTCTAATAATTAAGAGGATGTGATGGATAATGAGGTCATTGACCTCATGACCCACAGACAAAATTTTTCAGCGGTTTTTCTCTAGAACTAGGTACTGAATATTTTTCAATGCAATTTTATCGAATTACCTAAAATATCATCTGGAAGGTACTCCTAACTTATTTGGAGTTTGCCCCAAAATTAACTGTTTGAATTTTTTCTAATTTTGAACAATTTTATAAAATTAACTTTTTAGTCAAAATGAGAACACACGCTTGAGTCAGAAAGATCTTCTGGTTGATATTTTATATAATTCTATACTAAGTTTTATATAAAAATATTTAGTAGTTTTATATAGAAAAATCGTTGAGAAATTTTGGCTTTGCGACACGTGACTCTACTGACATCACAAGCTCTTAAAGTTTGAAACACATTTTAAAATTGCATTAATAAAATTAAATTTAAAATATTTAGTTTATAAATATGTAAAAAGTTAAAATACATTTTGTTTACATTCTTGAGAATTAAAATGAAATTGAATTACATATATATGTCTTAAAACTTTGGTTAAATATTAAAATTTTGCTTAATTGAAGTTTAAATAATTAGAGTTTAAATCTATGAAAGATGGAAAATATTTTAAATTTGGAAAAATTAAAATCTGTGTTGATAAAAGTTTTGACGATTGGTTTGCACCTAGAGAAGTTAGTAATTGAAATTTATATTGTTTAAAGAACTTTTAAGAATCAGAAACTTAAATTAATAAACGTATGGAATAATTAAAATTTGTATAGAAGTTTGGATATAATGTCAGTATATTTTAAAATAAATAATTCATTACGTTTTTCTCGCTCGCATCCTTTTTGCTATAAACTTTTATTGTTTACTTTTGATGAATAATTTTTTTGCATTTATGGGGCAAAAGATGCTATTAAACATTCAACTCAAAAAAATCATACCTCTTTTAACAAACCTTATCTTTCTTATTAAACTGGACTAAAATAATAATTATATATTGTCATTAAGATATATTATAGACCTTTTTTGTATAAATAAATGGTAGAAACCTTGTGGCCTTTGGTCTTTTTGTAAAAAAATTTTATTTGAATTTAGGAAGTTAATTTAAATTCTTTATTTATTCTTCTCCAAATTTCGATGCATTTCGCTACGAACGTAGCTCATCAGGACTATAACAAAATCACAATGTCAAACTTACACTCGTCAGAAATCTTTTTTGTAGATATAATATAATAAAATATGGAGTATTACATACCACATAAAATTTAGAATTATTAGAATTTTAACATTAATAAAGCATTAGAATTGATCTGGAAATTGTTAATTATGGAGTGTTTTTATCAAAATTTAAGCTTGACATGCACCAAAAATATTTTTATCTGGAACCAGTAAGTTTTAATTCAAAAATAATTGTAAAAATCTTTTTTAACCTTAAATATTTTAATACTTATCACAACTTGTAATTTTTTCCAGATCAATTCTAATGCTTTATTAATGTTAAAATTCTAATAATTCTAAATTTTATGTGGTATGTAATACTCCATATTTTATTATATTATATCTACAAAAAAGATTTCTGACGAGTGTAAGTTTGACATTGTGATTTTGTTATAGTCCTGATGAGCTACGTTCGTAGCGAAATGCATCGAAATTTGTAGAAGAATAAATAAAGAATTTAAATTAACTTCCTAAATTCAAATAAAATTTTTTTACAAAAAGACCAAAGGCCACAAGGTTTCTACCATTTATTTATATAATAATTATATGTTAAATATGAATTTTCTTTAATTTATTTAGGATCTAATAAAATTAATTTAAGCTAAATTGGATTACTTTAAATATTTAAAAAAAAATTATTATTATTTTATAATTAAATCAATTATGTATTAGAATGTATATTAATAAAAATTAACTTTTAAAAAAATTCATTTGACGGAACAAATCATAGTTTAAAGAACAAAACTCTTTTTCTGATTTAATAAAACTTAAATAATAATTATGTAACAGTAAAAAATCAGTTATATTTTTATTTAATCTAATAATAAATTATCTAATATAAAGAAGCTCATATAATTTTTATATTTAAATTAGTAAAAAATGCAAAACGTCATTCTCGCGCGCTATAGCGCGCGTATATTTTGCTAGTATCTAATAAAAAAATAAAAATTTTTGAAATTTGAAAAAGTCCAAACTATATTATTTATATATATTATAAATAAATTATTTTTTTATTAGATATAGAAAGGTATAATATCAGATTTGACTATGTTAAAATATATCTAGTTAGATATGACCTCACATCAGGCGATATCTATCTAGATATAAACAGATATAATATCCGATCTGATTATATCTAAATATATATAAGCAGATATATGTTTAAATAACTGATTATATCTGATTATATCTGAATAGATCAAATCATATATCATTAGATCTGAAATATATCTGATTATATCTACAATATATCTGATGATATCTGAAATATATCTGATTATATATAAACCCTTGTTCCCGGGATCCCACACGGAAAAAAATCTAGCGTGGCGAACCACCGAATTTGGAAATAAAGCTATAATAAGAAAATGTACTGCTAATTTGTATAAATGTTTCTGCTGTTTTTAGTAAACTGTTTTGATAAATTGGTACTTATTTTGTTATTCCTGAAATTCGAAATTTCATATTTTAGTAAATTATGTATTCCTCTTAAATAACCAAAATAGAAAAACTGTTTAAATATATCAGTGAAACGCAACTTTAGGTCAGCTGTTGGTATAGTCAACTTCGTCATACAAACTTTAGTGATTTGGCGATAGTGAAAATCTCCTAAACAAATAAACAGTCAAAAACTGACAGTTTCAGACTTAAACATTCTCGTGGTTATATTTATTTAACCTAATAATAAAAATATTAATTTTTATTTAAAAATCAATTAAATGAAAACATTAGTATGATGTACCTATCTTGAGCAAATTTAATGAAAAATAGTGAAGTGAAAAGAGAAAAGAAGAAGAAATATCAACAAGGAGAAATAAGTTAATAAAATTATAATTGTGCATTTCTTAAATAAATAATAAATACATCTAAATATATTTAGTTTTATTTATTGATATTAATTATTAATTAGTATCTAAATTAATATTATTTTGGATAATGTGATAAATGGCTTCTATTATTTTAAAGTTTATTAAAATAACCTTCATTTTTTATTTACAAACATAAAAGTGTTATTAATTCTGTAATCAACGAATCATATGATTTAATTAAAAAAAAAAAATTAATAATAAAATATATTTAAAATTAAAAAATTGTTATATTTAATTTAACTGATAAGTTTTATTTAGATTTAAAAACATACGATATTTTTTGTATATAATAAGTATCTTTTGAATTTTAAAATACCTAACGAAAAGAAAAACGTAAAATGAAAATTTAAAATTCAATTTTTAAACGTTAAAAAACCTTTATTAAATAATATATATTGTGGTTTTGAAAACTTATCAAGTTTATTTAAAATTTTCATAACCCAACTTTTAATAAAATTAATTGATATGAAACTAAGAATAACAAAAACTACTTATCAAAATATTAGAAAATCATATCAATTTAGATTTAAATTACATATTAATGACAAAACTAAATACATATTTAAATTTATTTATTATTATAGAAATACAAATATAGAATTATCATTTCACAGCATTTCACTGAAGGTAATTATAATACTTTTATTAATTATATAATGTTTTAATAAAAATTCCAATATTTATTATGTGAGAAAAAAAAGTAAACAACACCTAACCACGAGAATATTTATATAAATCTGAAATTGTCAAAACAATAAAAATTTTGAAACTCAGTGAGATAAGATGAGATGAGAAATATGAAATGAGATGAGTATTCTCCAATTGAACCCCTTGGCCGCTGACTCGTCATAAACACAATTTTAAATAACCTTTTATAAAATAAAGTATAATTGCACAAACATATTCATTTGCTTTTTTCTAACTATTTATAAAAATCAAGTTTCTAGCTATACATTTAGAATATTTCAATCAAAGAATTCCATTATCTTTCTTTTAAAGTTACAAATATATAAATTAATAAGACACTTTCCCTAATATGGAAAAATTGAGGAGGGATTTTCAATTTCGCCAAAACAGTGATATTGGCAATATCGCTCGTTCATTTTTGGCTAAATGTTTAGCCATTCTGGAGAAAAGTTTAACTGATACAGTTGTACTTTTTTTTCCGTGCAAGTCAAATACTACAAACGATTTAAAAGGGGGGGGGGGGGGGCTCGGTCATTTTTTCGAATTTTCTTTAAAAAAATCGTAGGTTTTGGCTAGTAAACATTGTGAAAACCGCCTTTACAAAAGTTCTCTATGATTTCCTGTGATCTACACGTAAATCTACATATGTGTATCAAATTTCAGCATCCTAGGTCAAATAGTTTGGAAGATTAGGGGAAGATTTGGAAGATTTTTTTTTCAAAAAATCGTTTTTTTTGGTTAGTAAAGACTATGAAGACAGTCTTTACGAAAGTTCTCTATAATTTTCCTGTAATCTACACGTAAATCTACATATGTGTACCAAATTTCAGCATCCTAAGTCAAATAGTTTAGAAGATTAGGGGGGGGGGGGGGACATGGTCATTTTTTTGAATTTTTTTCAAAAAATTGTACTTTTTGGCTAGTAAACACTATGAAGAAAGTCTTTACGAGAGTTCTCTATAATTTTCCTGTAATCTACACGTGAATCTACATATGTGTACCAAATTTCAGCATTTTAAGTCAAATAGTTTAGAAGATTAGGGGGGGGACATGGTCATTTATTTCAATTTTAGGGCAAAAAAGTGGTTTTTGCTGGATTTCGGCATGTTCATGAGCTGGAATCGCGTTTTCCATATCATTTTCGTAAATCCAAGGTGAAATTACATATGTGGACTAAATTAGAAGACTTTAGCTTATATAGTTTAGAAGTTAGAAGGGGTGCGAAAACGGACAAACATAGTGATTTTAATAGGGTTCCGTTTTACGGTACGGAACCCTAAAAACAAGAGAAATTAAGAAAATTACAGGAATAATTGTTGGAAATAATTACAAATTGAACAACTGGATTGAAAATCGAAAAAAAAATTGAAAAATAAATAATGAAATTGAAATTTAAAGAATATAATTAAAAATTGAAAAAAGTAATTAAAAGAGCTGAGAATTATGGAATATAGAAGAAAATACTTGAAAACTTAAGAATGCGGTATTGAAATTTGAAGAAAATGATAGAAAAAATAAAGAAATAAATTAAAAATTTAATAATTAAATTCAAATTTGAAAAAATAATTGATAATTAAAAAAAGGTGAGAAATATTAAATTTTGAATAAAATAATTTAAAATTAAAGACTGAAATTTCAAATTGAAAATAATAATTCAGAAGTGAAGAAAATAATTAAAAATTGAAGAATTAAATTAAAGATTAGGGATTGAATTAAAATTTTAAGGAAGTAAATGACAATTAAAAACAAATTAGAAAACTGTCGAGAATAATCGACAATAGAATAAAATAATTTTAAAACTTAAAGAATAAATAGAAAATTTAGGAAAAATAATTGTTAATTGAACAATTTGTAGAAAATTATTAAAAATTGCGGAAAGAAATTAATAGTTGAAAGAAATAATTGAAAAATGACGAGAATAAATGAAAATTTGAAGAAAATATCTTAAAAATGAAGAAAATAATAGACAATTGAAAACAGAATTACAAAAGCGACAAGATTGATATACAACAAAACAAAAAAATTCTAAAAAATAAAGAATAATTAAAAAATCTTAAGAGAATAATTGAAAAAATTGTAGGAAACAATTGCGAATTGTGGAAAATAATTAATAATTGAATAACGACGAAAATAATAATTGGAGAAAATAGTAAGAATTGCAGAAATAAATTAAAGATTAAAGATTTAAATTTAAAGTGTAAGAAAACAATTGATAATTAAAAGATAAATGACTAAATGACTAAAATAATTAATGATGATTGACCCATATCAAAAAAACAAAAGTTAGTGACATCGAGTGGTTTAGAACATTAATAAAGAGTAATCTTAAAAGGTTAGGTATTCGTTTTCATTAAAGAAGAAACAATTTTTACTATTACCCAAAAAAATTTATAATTATAAAATATATATATTATATATTTTAAACAATTAGTAAAATAAATAAGCTTTTGGCTGTTACTATACACCAACTTAACAAAATAAAATAATGCTCTTTTAGCCGCAGTATTTCTTGCTCCAGAATAGATTTTTTTATGAACAGTAAATATAAAATCGCAAGAAATATTGTTCTACGAAAAAAAAAGAAACTTAAATATTTTTAAATAATTTCTTTTCTAATATGAATAATCAAAAAAAGGTACTACAACGCAGCATTTTTTGTTTCTTGAGTGGCAAACCTGACTGCTGACAACAGAAATTACAGGCATAAGTGCGATTGGTCGAAATACGCGCGTTGATTTGAAATGTTTTTAAATATTCATTTTAAACTTATCTAAAGATGTATTTAAGCATTATTTGTATAAAATATATTTGATGAAGTTTATTTTTTTCTTAAAATATAATTATTTAAGCATAATATGTTGATAAAAAATAATTTATTTCTAAAAAAATTCAAATAACGCGCGTATTTTGAAAACATGCGTACTTGATAGCTTTAGTGACGTATGTAAACAAATATGATGGCTTGCACTTTTAGGTTATGCCTGAAACATCAGCTTTGTACGCTTTATAATATCGATAATATCATTATATTTGTCATTATTTATAGCATATTTAATCTTTCTTTTTTTTAATATATAATTTGTCATAAAATTAGAACTACGTCAAAGCAGGGATATCCGAAAGAAAAAAATTTGCCTACATCTTGCATCCAAGCAACGTTGTCAAATCTATTTGCAAATTCATCAAGTTAATTATTATTTTTCAATTTCAATGACATTTTTCTCAAAAACTAGGCTCAGAATTGCATTGAAATTTACCACAGTTGAACTTTCAATATTAAACAATGACATACTAAAATTGCACAAAAATCTGCTCATTTTTCTCGTTAAAATTAAGAAAATTGCACAACGGGATGTGACAAATCTTCCAACTACCATTGAACGCCTTGTAAATATTAATATTAATATCTTTTAAACCAGGCTCAGAATCTCTATGAAACTTTACAGGCATATTTCTGTAATTATTATTAGTTATAATTCTCAAAGTTTGAACAAATTCTGCTCATTTTGAAAATGAGGTCAATCATCCTTAAACATTATGAAAAATACTTGAGAATTGGAAAAAAAAGTAAAAAAAGTTCGAAAAATGGCGAGAATAATCGATAATTAGAACAAAAATATTGCAAAAATTAAAGAATAATTGTAAAATTGAAGGAGAATATTAAGGTATTAGTCGCGTAAATGCTCCCGCAAAACTCCCGCAAAATATAAAGAACAATAAATAAACTTTTATATCAATTCACTTGCATCCTTGTGATCTCTTCTAATGTAATACAAATCATTTTCATGATTTTTAGTCATGTACTATAAGTTATCGTGATGTATTGCCGACACGTTTACGACATTTTTCAATTAAACCACGTGAAAATTAAAATTTTTGAATTTTTAAATTACAGTAGGACGTCTCTTAAGTTAAACGGTGGTACAATTTTTAACTTAAGAGAACAACCAATCAAAATCGTCATATGTCATATGATTCAGGGGCGAATAATTTAAATGTCAGTGCAAATTTTGTTATGGTTATTGTGAAAAATCTTATTTGAAATTTGTTTTTGTTTTCTTCTGCATGAAGTTAAGTGCAGTATATTTAATGACATATTTATGTTTATATTTTTGCAGTCTTGGAGATTTTCTTCTCTACTGATTTTTAAAATAAAGTTTTATACTCTGTAAATATATAGTAAAATAGTATTAAGGAATATAATACTTTTATTCTTTTATATTAGTTTTAAGAAAATCATTACTCTTAACAAGTGGCAAATTAAAAAATATAAGAATAACTTTTTATACTAGGTTATTATTTTTCAAATTTTTGTAATCAAAAGAAAAAAAGACAAGTCACCCATAATTTTGTTTAAACTGACAGCCCTGAGATTTAACATAAGAGGATTTAACATAAGAGACGTCCTACTGTATTGTATTTTTTATTCAGCGTGGTCAATAAAGTTAATTTTCTTTTACGGGATTTATTTTATCTCAATGTGTAACTTAGTAGTTTTATTTGAAAATCTGACGAATTGTTTTAATATAAATGGATATAAGAGACATTTTTTACATGCATTTAGTGTTGTTGCGTATAACAGGTATGAACTTTGAATTTATATTGTGAAGCTCAGAAGTGGTCAAAATTGATAGGATAGATCTCATTTCATAGATAAATACCTCATGAATACAGATACAAAGTCTTAAAAAAATCTGACGAAAATCATTTTGCGCGACTAATACCTTAAGTTGTCGATTAAAAACTGAAGAAAATTATAGAAAAATATTTAAAAAATAATTAAATAAATGAAAATTGAAGAAGATAATTAAAGAATTGTATTGAATTTTTAAAAGAGTAATTGATAACTAAAAAAGACGAGAATTATTGAACATTGAATAAAATAATTGAACCTTGAAGAAAATAATTAAAAATGGAGGAAATTTTTTTAAAATTAAAGAATTAAATTGAAATGTGAAGAAAATAATTGATAATAGAAAGAAAAATTACAAAATGACGAAAATAATTAAATAATAAAAAAAATAATTGAGAAATTAGGAAAATAATCGACAATTGACAAAAAAATTCGAAAATTAAATTAAAGAAAATAATTGAGAATTGAAGAATTGAATATTAAACTTTACAAAAAATAATAATTAAGAATTAAAAGAAACAATTAATAATGAAAAGCAATAATTAATAATGGAAAGAAATAATTGAACAATAACAAAGATATTTGACAATTAGAAACAAAATTCAAAAAAAGGAAATAGGGTATTAATCTACAATTGAACAATAATTGAAAAAATTGAACAATGGTTATTAAATTCAAAGAGTATAATTGAAAATTGGTCAACTAGATAGAAAATAAAAAATAAAATAATTCAAAATTTAAGTTAAGGTATTAGTCGCGTAAAATGATTTTCGTCAGATTTTTTTAAAACTTTGTATCTGGGCATTTCCACGCGTGACGCAAGGACGTTTTCGCTATATTTTTTACTATTTTACCCCACCTCCTAGCTTTCTCTGAATTTATAATGCAAAATGACTTTTAAAATCTTAAATCCAATAAACAGAACTATCTGAAAAATGTATTAAAGTTATTTTTCTTCTTTACTTTATGCATTTTTTGCGTAAAACAATTTAATGTGACGCAAGGACTTTTTTTGGACACGAATTTTAATTTATCTAAATATAATGCATGAATAGTTTACAAATTATGAGAATTAAAATGTTCTAAGGCTATTTAATATTTGGATATTATTTGTAGAATGAGAATACGAGGTTGCGAATAAACTGAAAAACTTTTACCATATATGATAGAACTTGAAAGAGCGTAAAAGTCTGTGACGCACGGACATTTTGTTGGTATCCCACAAAAAAGAATTGATTATATCTTTTATAATATTTGTTATAGAATTAAAAACTCATTTGGCATAGTTCATAAATCCTTGTATTTCTTACTAGAAAGTGGAATTTTCATTCTATGTTGATATTCAAGAAAGTTATAGACTAATTATTTTTCGCGATGCAAGGACGAAATGTCCGCAGTTACGTGGAAATGCCCATCTGTATTCATGAGGTATTTATCTATGAAATGAGATCTATCCTATTAATTTTGACCACTTCTGAGGTTCAAAATATTAATTCAAAGTTTATACCTTTTACATGCAATAGCACAAAATGGATGTAAAAAATGTCTCTTATATTCAATTATAAAAAAACAAGTCGTCAGTTTTTCAAATAAAACTACTAAGTTACACATTGAGATAAAATAAATCCTTTAAAAAAAATTAATTTTATTGACCACGCCGTATAAAAAATACAATAATTTAAAAATTCATAATTTTTCATTTTCACGTGGTTTCATTGAAAAATGTCGAAAACGTGTAAGCAATACATCACGATAACTTATAGTACCTGACTCAAAATCGTGAAAATTACATATATTATATTAGAAGAGGTCACAAGGAAGCAAGTGAGTTGATATAAAAGTTTATTTTTTGTTCTTTTTATTTTGCGGGAGTTTTGCGGGAGCATTTACGCGACTAATACCTTAATAACTCAAAATTGAAGAAATAAATTGAGGATTAAATAATGAAATTTAAATCGGAAAAACACAGAATTATTGAATAAAAAAAAAAACAATTGAAAATTAAGAAATTAAATTGAAATTCGAATACAATAATTGAGAATTAAAGAAAATTACTGAACAATTGGATTGGAAAAAGAAGAAAATAATTTATAATTAAAAAAAAAATGGTAAATGCGAGGAATTATTTAATGTTGAAGAAAACATTAAAAATTGAAGAATAGAATTGTTATTTAAAGAAATTAATTGAAAATTGAAAAAAATAATTGAACAATTGAACAATTAAATTGAAAATAGAAAAAAATTATTGAAAGTTTTAGGAGGAAAAAAGAAATTAAACAACCCAGGAATTATAGGATTTAAAGAAAAGAATAAAAAATGAAGAATGTAATTATAATTTGAAGGAATTAATTAAAAATTGTAGAAAATAATTTGAAATTGAAGAAAATAATTGTGATTTTATGAAAATTGTTGAATAATAATTTATAAATTTTATTTTATTTCATTTTTATATAATTGAAAAAAAAATTTAAAGAAGCCGAGAATTATTGATTATAGAAGAAAATAATTGAAAATTGGAGGAGTTATTGAGATGTGAAATAAATAAACGATAAATGAAAAAAATAGTTGAAAAAGGTCGAGAATTATTGAATTAAATAATTAAAAATTGAAGGAAATAATTAAAAATTGATAAAAATAATTGAAAATTGAATCAAATAATTGGCAATTGAAAAAATAATTTAGAGTTTATTTAATACGTATATACGAGAAGAGATACAAATATATTAAAATACAAATTGAGAGTTAAAGAAAATAATTAAAAATTGATTAAAATAATTGAAAATAGTAGAAAATCGAAAAAAATAATTGAGAAATGAAGAAATAATTTGAAATTAATGAAAATAATTCAAAATTGAAGAAAATAATTAGGAGTTGAAGAAAACAATTTAAATTTGAAAAGAATAATTGGCAATTGAAGAAAATAATTGTGAATTTCCGAAAGTAGTTGAATAGTTGAAGAATTGAATTAAAGTTTCAAGAACATAATCGATAATTGAAAAAAAATATTGAAAAAAGCCGAGAATTATTGAATAACGAAGAAAATAATTGAAATATGATGAAAATAATTGATAATTGAAAGCACACAATAGAATTGCCCATAATTTATAAACTATTATGCAATGTACGGTCTAATAAAAAAACTGAAGTTCTATCTACATTTTTTCATAATAATTTGACTTTTTCATTTTTAATGACAATTCCAGGTTTTCCAGAACCGTAGCAACCCTGAATTTATTTAAAAACTATTAATTAAATTTATTTAATAATATTTTATTCACCTGTTCTTCTGATGCCGAAATAATAATTGGCGTTGTATCAATATAAATACATAATTGTATTGATGAAAGTTTATTATTCAATGATTCAGATGAAATTAATTTGGTCGTTAATGCTATTGTCGCATTGAAGGAAACTTGTTTAATAAAATTTTTTCGCACTCCTTGTTTAAGTGTATAACATTGAAAATCGAGAATTTCTAGTTTCCAGGGAAAACTTTGAATTTCTAAAACAGTAGAGACGTACATTAAAGTAAATTTTTATTTGCATTAAAGTATATTTTGTATTTATATTTAAAACATTACTTACTTTCTGACCAAACAGATTTTGGTAAAATAACAGGTAGTTCTTTCAGATATGGATTTAAAAGATCAGCATGAACGCCGACTGAATTAATTAGTAGTAATGGCAATTTTACCACCAATACTTGTAGATTTGGATTGTCTCGTATCGCTCGATCTTTTGCCTCTTCGATTCCTAAAAAATAATTTAAAAAATAATTCAAAATTTTCAAATTTTATTTAAAATTCGATTTATTTATTTTCAGGTCAGCCAGCGGACTTTGAGGGTGGCGAAAATAATTCAAATTTGAAAAAAATTGTAAAATGACAAAACTAATTGAAAAATTGATTAAAAATCAAAAAATAAACTTCAAGAAAATAATTGAAATTTGAAGAAAATAATTAAAAAATGGTAAAACTAATTGAATAATGACATAAATAATTGAAAGCTGGTGTAAAAATTAAAAATTTATATACATTAATTGAAACATTGTAAAAATATTAGAAGTTTGAGGAAAATAATTGAAATTTAAAGATAATAATTTAAAAATGTCAGAAAAAATTTAAATATGAATAAAGTAATTGAAGTTGGAAGAAAATTATTGAAATTTGTAGAAAATAATTGAAAAAAGTGTAAAAAATGAATAAATTCATTACAATAATAAAAACAAAAAACAACAAATTTTAAAAATAATTGAAATTTGTAGAAAAAAATTCTAAAATGGCAAAAATAATAGAAATAGAAAGAAAATAATAGAAAAATGACAAAAATAATTCAAATTTGAAAAAAAAAATTATAAATTGACAAAACTAATTGAAAAGTTGATTAAAAATCATAAAATAAAGACAAAATAGAAAAATTAAAATGTGAAGAAAATAATTGATAAAATGACAAAATAATTAAAATTTGGAAAAATTCAATTTGAAACTGGTGTAAAAAATTAAAATTTTGAGTACAATAATTGAGATATTGACGAAATAATTCAAATCTGAAGAAACTAATTGAATAATGAGATAAATAATATTGAAAGACGGTGTAAAAATATTGAACTTTTTAGACAATACCTAATTAAAAAATTGAAAAGAATAATAGAAGTTTCAAGAAAATAATTAAAAAGTGTCAACAAAGATTAAATTCATATGTAGAAAACAGTTAAAAAAAGGCAAAAATAACTGAAATTTAGAAAGAAACTAATCAAAGATGAGAAATATTATTTAAAAATGGAGTAAATAATAAAAAATTGAATATATAACATTAATTGAGAAATTGAATAAAATCATTAAAAATTAACGATATAATTGAAATTTAAAGGAATTAATTGAATAAAATAGTCAAAAATAATTGTAATTTGAAAAAAATAATCGAGAAATGTTAAAAATAATTGATAAAAAGTGTAAAAAATTTTAAATTTGAAGAGAATACTTAAAAAATTGACGAAACAATTGAAATGTTAAGAAACTAATTGAATAATGACATAAATAATATTGAAAGCTGGTGTAAAAAATGAAAATTTAAAACAATAGTTGAAAAATCAAAAAGAATAATAGAAGTTTTAAGAAAATAATTGAAATTTTGTGAGGACTTTAAAAAATTAAAGCCTCACAAGTTAAAAATTTCTAAATTGCACGAAAGATTTTAGTTTGACGCGAAAAATCGATAGTGCATTACGGTGGAAAGGTAACACGCGGCGAGGAAATTTCCTATTGGCTCGAGCTCAACATTTCGCGGAATCCGCCCCTCAACGCGATACGCATTTTCATTGGTTCGAGCTCAGCACGCCAAAGTCCACAAAGGAACGTCGCGTCTAGCCTGAAGCGAGCATTTCTCCCGCAGCCGTCCGACCGAGCAGATCAGGAGAGTCTTACTCTCTTGGATTCTAAAAGTTTTACTTTTCAACATTGGGATTTCCGTCGTTTGAAGATCGACCTGTCAACGAGCCGAGATTATACAGTCCTTTTCAGGACTAAATATAATCTATTTTCTATTGTTTCAAACAAAATCCGTAGGCGTTTTCTATACAGTCCTTTTCAGGACTACTGCTAATTACGAAGCGTCACTTTAATTACTATTTTATATTTATTTAAATATTTTGTGTTTTCTAAGCTCGAGTTTTACAAGAGCAACGGGCTTTTCCCACTATTTTTCGGCAATGGGTTTTACTCTAAGTCGAGAGGTCTTACCTCAAAACAAACTAAATGAGTTTTACTCATTTAAAGGGTTTTACCCCGTTCGTCGTTTTCACGTGCACGCACGCGTTCTTTCTTTCGCTGTCAATTATTCTTACGATATTTTATTTTATCTAAATCTTCGTCTAAATAAATTTCTGTCACACTTTTGTGTTTTATCGCTTCAGATATGTAAATTCTATTATCGAACGTCACTTCTCACTTGTTATAATTAACTTTTATTATTTTTTTACGTCCGCCATTAATCGAAATCTTTTGCAATCGATAATGTACTAATTTTTCAACGCTAAATATGAATAAACATTTATAATTTTATAGTAAATTATCCCTCTGTTATCATTTTTATAACAAACCCTGATCCAACGAGCTATTCCGCTTCGATAACTTGTTTTAAGAACGTTACAAGTTTTTGGCTCCCGAAAACAGGGACCTGAGGGTCATAATCCGTGTTTTATAAAAATTTTTAATGAGTTTCTGTATATTTACAATTTATTCCCAGTAAAACAAGATGGCAGACGACAGAAATAAGTTGACGAAATCGCAGATTTGGGCAATGACAAAAGTAACTTTAGAAAATCGGTTACGCGAGAGGAACGTGCCAATTCCCGAGAACGCTACTCGCGATATTCTAATGAATCTTTTAAGAGCAAATTTAGAAGCACCAACAAATCCAGGAGTCTCTAGTAATCGTGTGGGTCAAATCCAAGAAAATGTTCTCAATGATAATCAAAATGGGACGCATAAATTTATACCGATTGACATTTGATCGACTGGACATTTGGTTGAAGGGCTTTTGGACGAATTGACATTTGGACGAAATGACATTTGGACGAATCGACATTTTGACGAAAGGACATTTGGACGAATCGACATTTAGACGAAAGGACATTTGGACGAATCGACATTTAATCGAAACGACATTTTGACGAAACGACACTTGGACGAATCGACATTTTGACGAAAAGACATTTGGACGAATCGACATTTTGACGAAAGGACATTTGGACTAATCGACATTTTGACGAAAGGACATTTGGACGAATCGACATTTTGACGAAAGGACATTTGGACGAATCGAAATTTAGACGAAAGGACATTTGGACGAATAGACATTTGGAGGAAATGACATTTGGACGAATCGACATTTTGACGAAAGGACATTTGGACGAATCGACATTTAGACGAAAGGACATTTGGACGAATCGACATTTTGACGAAACGACATTTGGACGAATCGACATTTAGACGAAAGGACATTTGGACGAAAGGACATTTGGACGAATCGACATTTAGTCGAAAGGACATTTGGACGAATCGACATTTTGACGAAACGACATTTGGACGAATCGACATTTTGACGAAAGGACATTTGGACGAATCGACATTTAGACGAAAGGACATTTGGATGAATCGACATTTAGATGAAAGGACATTTGGACGAATCGACATTTAATCGAAACGACATTTTGACGAAACGTCACTTGGACGAATCGACATTTTGACGAAAAGACATTTGGACGAATCGACATTTTGACGAAAGGACATATGGACGAAATGACATTTGGACGAATCGACATTTTGACGAAAGGACATTTGGACTAATCGACATTTGGACGAAAGGACATTTGGACGAATCGACATTTAGACGAAAGGACATTTGGACGAATCGACATTTTGACGAAACGACATTTGGACGAATCGACATTTTGACGAAAGAACATTTGGACGAATCGACATTTAGACGAAAGGACATTTGGACGAATCGACATTTAGACGAAAGGACATTTGGACGAATCGACATTTAATCGAAACGACATTTTGACGAAACGACACTTGGACGAATCGACATTTAGACGAAAGGACATTTGGACGAATAGACATTTGGACGAAATGACATTTGGACGAATCGACATTTTGACGAAAGGACATTTGGACGAATCGACATTTAGACGAAAGGACATTTGGACGAATCGACATTTTGACGAAACGACATTTGGACGAATCGACATTTAGACGAAAGGACATTTAGACGAATCGACATTTAATCGAAACGACATTTTGACGAAACGACACTTGGACGAATCTTTTTTGAAATATAAGTTTACTCTCTATGTTGTACGTGTTCATGGTTTTTAAATTATTAATTATTCCAAGTTTTGACGGGGTTCAGTTTGTTTCCGAGAGATGGAGCTGGAAGTATTAAAATTGTGTATAAAATGAAATTTTTATATTTTTTGATAATTTTTAGGTAATTTACCAACAGATTAACTAAATTTTAATACTTCTAGCTCCATCTCTTGGATAAACACTGAACCCTATCAACACTTGGAATATGTGATAATTGGAAACCATGAACAAGTACAACATAGAGAGTAAACTTATATGCCAAAAAAGATTCGTCCAAGTGTCGTTTCGTCCAAATGTCCTTTCGTCTAAATGTCGATTCGTCCAAATGTCCTTTCGTCAAAATGTCGATTCGTCCAAATGTCCTTTCGTCTAAATGTCGATTCGTCCAAATGTCCTTTCGTCAAAATGTCAATTCGTCCAAATGTCATTTCGTCCAAATGTCTATTCGTCCAAATGTCCTTTCGTCTAAATGTCGATTCGTCCAAATGTCCTTTCGTCAAAATGTCGATTTGTCCAAATGTTCTTTCGTCAAAATGTCGATTCGTCCAAATGTCATTTCGTCCAAATGTCTATTCGTCCAAATGTAGTTTCGTCAAAATGTCGATTCGTCCAAATGTCCTTTCGTCTAAATGTCGATTCGTCCAAATGTCCTTTCGTCAAAATGTCGATTCGTCCAAATGTCATTTCGTCCAAATGTCAATTCGTCCAAACGCCCTTCGTCCAAATGTCCAGTCGATCAAATGTCAATCGGTATAAATTTATGCGTCCCATCAAAATCACGTGAATAGCCACATAAATAGCCGTGTTAATAGTCGTAATGATAGTCACATAAATAGCCGTGTTAATAGTCGTAATGATAGTCATATAAATAGCCGTGTTAATAGTCATGTCGGTAGTCGAGTTGGTAGTCATGTTGGTAGTCGAGTCGGTAGTCAAGTTAATAGTCACATCAATAGCCGTGTCGGTAGTGTTGAAAGCCGCGCTGAAAATCGTAACGCGCCGAATAATGAACGTGACAGAATAGATCAATACAGGTGTGAAGATAACGCGGAAAATAATTACCGTAACAGGAATCGAAGACAGAATGCAAATGATAGAAATTTTCTTAATGCTGTAAATGATCGTCTGGACGATTTCCAACGTTCTACTCGAAATAATTCTAGACACCGAACTAGAAATAACCAATACCAGAATTTGCAGGATTTCGATCACGATAATCGGGATTTTCAAGGTCCTAGAGAAACTCTCGCGGAACGAGTTAGGAAGTGGGGTGTTTCTTTCGATGGTTCAGGTAGTTTACTCGATTTTCTTGAACGCATGGACTAATTAAGCGCCACATATGAGATTCCTTTAGACAATTTGGTTTCTTGTTTACCAATGCTTTTAAAAGGAAAAGCTATATTGTGGTACCGTAACAATAAACAGAATTGGAATTTTTGGGAAGATTTCGTGGATGAAATTAAATTATTCTTTCTTCAAGTTAATATTGATCGACAATTAGAGGAAGAAATTCGAAATAGGACACAAGGTCCTAAAGAATCCGCGCATGATTACATTACGGTCTTGCAAACACTCATTCGTCGATGTGGTAGTATGAGTCCGGAGAACGAATTAGAACGACTTTACCGAAATCTGCGTCCTGAATATAGGCGATATATTAGGCGACACGAAATTAAAAAGGTTTCCGATTAAATTAACGAATAAATTCGAATTAATTTTGGTTGCGGAAAAAGCATACAAACCACCGCCGCCTTCAGCTTTTAATTTCCAGACTAAAACGGATACGGGAACTTTAAAAAAGTCAAAAGAAAGCGTAGAGAGCGTTTCTAATTATTCGCGGAATGATTGTTGCTGGCGATGTGGTCAGCGTGGTCATAGACGAGATAGTTGTAAAGGTGTTTACAAAAAGTTTTGCTCGTGGTGTGGTAAGGATGGGATTTTCTCCAATGATTGTAAATGTGTGAAGCCGGAAAACTACAAGCGGATCGTAACAAAGAAACCGGTCAATGTTCGGTCCGAAAACAGAATTTTACCGGTCGAGGAAAAGAGTGCGGAGTTGGAGCAGTAGATGCGCCTTTTGATTCCCGAATTTACGAACCTATTTTTATGAGAAATTAAAAATATTTTGCTTTAATTGATACAGGAGCCATCAGATCGTATCTTAGTGAGAAAATTTACAAAGAGATAAAAAAATTAAAAATAGGTGAGTTAAAACCGACTAATTTAGTAGCTAGATTCGCAGACAGCCGTTGTGCGAAAATTTTAGGAACGATCGACTTAATTATTATTTTTCGTGGAGTAACTCTTAAAGTAACTTTTCGCGTACTCCCTAAGTTAAATTCAGACTTTCTTTTTGGACTTGATATTTTACAAGCCGTGGGATACCGTTTTGACTTTGAGAATAAAATCGGGACTATAAATGAGAAAATTATTTCAAATGAAGACGAAATTGATAAAGCTCTTGCAATAATCTCTAACGATATTAGACTTTTCGAGAAAATTAACAAACCTACTACGGCCAGTGAACACGTGATTAAATTAAAAACAAACGAACCTGTAAATTTCAGTTACACACCGCGTAATCCAGCAATGCAAAAAGTAATCAATGACGAAGTCGACCGTATGCTCGCGGAAGACGTTATTGAACCTTCCAGTAGCCCGTGGTGTTCGCCTGTAGTTATTGTCAAAAGGAAGGATAAATCCCATCGCTTCTGCATTGACTTTCGTAAAATTAATGCTTTGTCGGAACGTGACGCATATCCGCTTCCACAAATTAACGCAACTCTCGACAAATTACAAGATTCAAAATATTTTACTAAAATCGATTTACGAAATGGATATTGGAATATTCCGTTGGCTAAAGAAAGTAGACCGATCACTGCTTTTATAGTTCCGGGTCGCGGGTTATTTCAATTCAAGGTTATGCCGTTTGGCTTACACGCCGCTTCCACAACGTTCCAACGTATCGCCGAGAAAGTTTAGCTTCCGAATTAGGTAAATCTGTCTTCGTTTATTTAGACGATGTTATTATTAAAGGTAGAACTTTGAAAGAACATCTTGAAAATATTAGACGCGTCCTTAAGCTTTTACTCGATGCTAATTTGACAATAAATATGGATAAATCCGAATTCCTGAAAACTTCCATCTCGTATCTAGGTCACATTATTGACCAGAATGGCATCCATACTGATCCGGAAAAAGTGAGATCTATTCTCGCGTTTCAAAAACCGAAAAATATCACCGAATTGCGTCGTTTCATGGGTGTTATATCCTGGTATCGTAGGTTTATCCCTGATTGCTCTTCTCTAGCAAAACCACTTACTAACCTCTTGCAAAAGAAACGTAAATGGAAATGGGAAGTCGAGCAAGACCAAGCATTTGATAGCTTAAAGGAATGTCTGTCGTCGGCTCCAGTTCTTGCCACGCCTGATTTTTCTGTTCCTTTTTGTATCCAGACTGATGCAAGTCAACATGGGCTCGGCGCTGTTTTAACACAGGAGCAAGATAATAAAGAAGTCGTTATAGCCTACGCGAGTCGTACTTTAAATAAAGCCGAGATTAATTACTCCGTGACAGAAAAGGAATGCCTTGCAGTAGTCTGGGGTATTTCCAAAATGCGATATTATGTCGAAGGTTACCACTTTTTAGTGATCACGGATCATATTTCACTTAGATGGTTACAGACTTTAGAAAGTCCAGCAGGACGTATTGCTCGTTGGTCCGTGTATTTACAACAATTTGATTTTATAATTAAGTTTCGCAAAGGAAAACTAAATAAAGTCGCCGACGCATTATCGCGTGATCCGCTTCCCGAGGATTCAGATCCTGACGACGTTTCCGACGAAACCGCGTTCGCGATTCAAGAATCTGAACAATGCGAGTGGTACCGAAATTTACTCAAAGCTACGGTCACAAATCCGGACCGATATCCCGACTTCACGGTTAAAGACGGTTTACTTTATAGACATGTTCATCATAGTCTTAATTTTGCCGAACGGGATAAAGTATGGAAATTGCGTGTACCACAAACACTACGCGAAAGGGTTTTGTTAGAGAATCACGACGAACCTACGGTAGGTCACCTCGGAATCGCGAAAACAATCGCGAGAATCGCAACGAACTATTATTGGCCAGGTATGAACCGTGATATCGCGAAATATGTGAGGCAGTGTAGCTCCTATCAAGCCTATAAAATCCCACAAATCAAGACACCTGGAAAAATGGGCACATGTAATGCAACCCAGCCGTGGGAATATGTGTCCATGGATATCGTCGGTCCTTTAGTACGTTCATCTCGAGGAAACAAGTATTTATTAGTAATACAGGATAAATTTACAAAGTGGGTCGAAATTAAACCGTTGCGCGAACAGAAAACGAAGCCAATTATCCAAGCTTTAAAAGATCGCGTAATTCTGCGTTATGGGTGTCCGCGAATTGTCATCACCGACAATGGGAGTCAGTTTCGTGCTTCCGATTTTCAAAAATTAGTTTCAAATTTCGGTATTACGCACCAAAGAACCCCGCCTTACGCACCCCAGTGCAATCCCGTCGAACGTACCAATAAAACTATCAAAACGATAATCGCACAATTTGTAAAAGAAAATCCAAGGTCTTGGGATGCCTTATTACCCGAATTTCAATAATCAACCCAGTTTACACCGGCTTATTTAAATTTTCAGAGGGAGATTCGACCTCCAAATACGATCGGTGACGAAGTTTCAAAAAAGGAACGTCCGTTGTCATCTGCCATCGATAGTTTTGCCGCGAAACTTGCTCCGAAATTTTCTGGAATGTACACTGTAATAAAATTAGTAAGTAGAACTGTCGTCGAGATTCAAGATAAGGCCGGAAAAGTACAAAGATGTCATGTGAAAGACCTAAAACCCTTTCATTCACCACCGAAGAATTTATCAACCAGCGAAAACCTGCCGTGAATAAAGGAATTTGATTTTCTGATCGTCTTCACCCGTGAGAATTATCCAGCCAATCACCGATGACTTCTTTCAAGACATTCGCCGTAGTCCAATCAGAACGTCGTGTCGCTCCCCCCTTTCTTCTCTTCGAGTACAGTGATTACGCCACAGTCAAAATTCGCCAGTATTATGTGAATCTTGATTCATTAAAGATGTCGCAAAACGAAGGTGTGCGTGATAAGCCAGACTCAGGTGTCGATTCTGATGTCGAAATCTCATCAGAAGTAGTGGTCTTACAAATCGACGAACTTTTGGTTCCAGTCAGTTCACCATCTACAAATCCACCAATCCCGAATTGGCGATCTACAGCACGTGGTTCCTGGCAACTAGAAGAAGTTACGGAGAAACCCGCTTCCAGGAGGACGTCGAAGCCGAATGAACCTTCTTCTCCTCAACCGTCATGCTCATATACCACCCACGCGGCATATGAGCCTACAATCATGATTGATTGGGAAAATATATACGAATCAGAAGATATGGAATTTTTGGAGGCGTATGAAGCTTTCTGTGAGTTTGGTGTTTTACCCATGGACGAGACATCAACTAAAGTTTCTGAGTCTACTGGAGAACTCGAAACTTACACAAAAACAACAGTTGCTGATTTTGAAGAGAGAACTAGTGAGGAAAAATCCAGTGATCCGATTACCAACGCAATAGAGCCCATCATAAACGAAGAATGTTCCACTAACGAAACAGTAAATCCTAGTGAACAACAAGATGCATCAAACTGGCGTCTCATTCCATTGTCGCTACCTGTGCGTCTAAAAAAACCAGATGATCTGTTACTTCGTAATGATCAAATTAAACGTTTGAAAAGTCTACCTCGGCCAATCCCCTTACATGAAATCTCGAAGCAGAATCGTCAACGTAGTGTACTTTCGGGAGGAAATAAAAGTAAGAAAAATAAGAAGAAAAAGTTTTTGAAAGTTATAGACGGTAAAATGATGCAAGTTAAAGTGTACGCGGATGGATCTGTTGTAATGACTGAAAACCGGAAAAGAAACAGGAAGAAGAAAGTGAAAAAGATAAAGAAAACTAAGTGTTTTTTTTTTTGTGCAAAACGTTCCCAGTGTTTCAAATTTAGTGACTTTAATAAGAAGACAACATTTACGTTAAAAAAAAAAATTGTTTACCAGTGAACTGTGCATTAATTTTTTTTCTCTAAAGAAAGAGGGAAATGTGAGGACTTTAAAAAATTAAAGCCTCACAAGTTAAAAATTTCTAAATTGCACGAAAGATTTTAGTTTGACGCAAAAAACGATAGTGCATTACGGTGGAAAGGGAACACGCGGCGAGGAAATTTTTTATTGGCTCGAGCTCAACATTTCGCTGAATCCGCTCCTTAACGCGATACGCATTTTCATTGGTTCGAGCTCAGCATGCCAAAGTCCACAAAAATTTCCGTCGTTTGAAGATCGACCTGTCAACGAGCCGAGATTATACAGTCCTTTTCAGGACTAAATATTATCTATTTTCTATTGTTTCAAACAAAATCCGTAGGCGTTTTCTATACAGTCCTTTTCAGGACTACTGCTAATTACGAAGCGTCACTTTAATTACTATTTTATATTAATTTAAATATTTTGTGTTTTCTAAGCTCAAGTTTTACAAGAGCAACGGGCTTTTCCCACTATTTTTCGGCAAAGGGTTTTACCCTAAGTCGAGAGGTCTTACCTCAAAACAAACTAAATGAGTTTTACTCATTTAAAGGGTTTTACCCCGTTCGTCGTTTTCACGTGCACGTACGCGTTCTTTCTTTCGCTTTCAATTATTCTTACGATATTTTATTTAATCTTCGAGTCCGTTTATTACATAAATGTCTTTTGTTCACGCCGCTTAATTTGTTTTATTTTGTATATATTATAAATCCGGTGAAATTGTTAATAATTTCCGTTTCTTTCCTCTAAATAAATTTCTGTCACACTTTTGTGTTTTATCGCTTCAGATATGTAAATTCTATTATCGAACGTCACTTCTCACTCGTTATAATTAACTTTTATTATTTTTTTACGTCCGCCATTAATCGAAATCTTTTGCAATCGATAATGTACTAATTTTTCAACGCTAAATATGAATAAACATTTATAATTTTATAGTAAATTATCCCTCTGTTATCATTTTTATAACAAACCCTGATCCGACGAGCTATTCCGCTTCGATAACTTGTTTTAAGAACGTTACAATTTGAAGAAAATAATTAAACAATGGCAAAAATATTTGAATAATAAAAATAATTGTAATTTAAAAAAAATAATTGAAAAATGACAAAAATAATATAATACTAATTGAATTAATATAAGTATCAATCAATTTGTTTTTCATTGCAAAACATTTTTTACACAGGAATCATTACTTAAAAATGACAATTGGAGCAGTTATATTAAAGAAATCAAAATTAAAGTTTTATTAAAAATTAAGAAACTTCATTATTTTTTCCAACTTAGGATAATAGGTATACTTTATAGAATTAAATTGATCCATTTTTTCATTTAAAATATTTTGTTCAAAGGGCCTACGATTATAAAATAATAATTGAAGAAGTTATAAGAAGAAAAAGAGTTTTAAATGTAAGAAAAAATTAAAAATCATGAATTATTATGCAAATATTCTGTCAATTATTAAAAACATTTGGTTGGGTACATTCAAAAATTTTTGTGTCAAAATTTAGATATTTATGAGCTTAATTAGTCATTAAAATTTTATTAAAATCCGTTAAGGCATTCTCGAGAAATAAAATAAAATAATTGAAACTAAAAGAAAATGATTAAAAAATGTCAAAAAAATTATATTTTTTAATACTATGAAAAACATTTAAGAAATTACAGAAATAAGTGAAATTTGTAAAAAAAATTAACGAAAAGGGAGAAATATAATTAAAAAATGGAGTAAAAATAAAAAACTTAATATATTAATAGAAAAATTATATTAAAAAGTTGACAAATTTATGATATAATTAAAATGAGAAGAAACTAATTAAGTAATGATACAAATAATTGAAAACTGGTATAAAAGTTAATAAATTTATGACAATAACAAAGCGATTGAAGAAAATTAAATTAAAAGAAAATAATTTCAAAATGTAAAAAATATTTGAATAATGACCAAAATAATTGTAATTTGAAAAGAATAGTTGAAAATTGAGAAATGTCAAAAATAATTGATAACTAGTGTTAAAAATTAAAAATTTAAAGCAAATTCTTGAAAAATTAACAAAACATTTCAAATATTAAGAAAGTAATTTAATAATGACATAAATAATTGAAAGCTAATGTGAAAATTAAAAATTTAAAGGTAATAAATGAAAAAAGTATTGAAGTTTAAGGAAAATAATTGAAAGTTGAAGAGAATAATTCAAAAGCGTCAGAAAAAATTTATATATGAATAAAGTAATTGAAGTTGGAAGAAAATTATTGAAATTTGTAGAAATTTATTGAAAAAAGTGTAAAAAATGAATAAATCCATGTCAATTATAATAAAAAAAAATTAGGAAAATGATTGAACTTTGAAGAAAATAATTGAAAACTGGTGTAAAAAATTTAAAAATCATAACAATAAAAAAATTTTTTTTAAAGTAATTGAAATTTGTAGAAAACAATTCTAAAATGGCAAAAATAATAAAAATAGGAAGAAAATAATTAAAAAATGGCGAAAATAATTCAAATTTAAAAGGAAATTATAAAATGACAAAACAAATTGAAAAATCGGTAAAAAATCATAAAATAAAGACAAAATTATAAAATTGAAACAAAATAATTGAAATGTAAAGAAAATAGTTGAAATGGAAGAAAATAATTGAAAAATGACAAAAATAATTTATACCAAGTGTAAAAAATTAAAAATTTAAATGTTGCAGAATCTAATAAACTTAAACAAAACAAGCTATAAATTTTTTTTTTTTTTATTTAAAGAAAAGTAAGAAAGGTGCCAACAACTGGGGCAGTTATCTATTAGAAGCTTGAGGAAAATAATTTAAATTTGAAGAAAATAGTTGGAAAGTGAGTAAAGTGATTTTTTTTTGTTTAAAAAGTGAGTAATAGTGAGCGATTTAAAAAAAAAGTGAGTAAAAGTGAGTAAAGTGAGTCACTGGCATTCCTGTATTTTATCAAATATTTAAAATTGCTTGTCTAAAAAATAAATTGTGTAATTATCTAGAGACCAAATTGTCTAAGAACCGAATTATCTAATAATTTAAAAATCAAAATGTCTAACTTTAAATGCAATTTAAATTGCTTTCAATTAACCCTCAGCTGCTAGACTGGGTCTGACAGACCCGGTTTTTTAGAGCCTCTTTTTTCACTATTTTCAATCTACAGTCCGCTGTATGAGAGAACGGAAAAGGTATACCGGGTGTGTCAGACCCAGTCTAGCAGTTGAGGATTAAAATTAATTTTAAAGAAGAAAATGAAGATAATGTTAATAATTATATGATAAAAATTAGTCATAAAAATACCATTGGCATCGATTCCGCTCATAGTATTCGTTGGTATATAAATGGTAATATGTCCAACAAATCCACTTAACACAAGGCCATGCCACCAGGGATAAAGCTCGATTAACCTTTCTAACAATTTTGTTTTCTCTAAACTCTGCAATCATAAATAAATTGGTATTATTTTATTTATTTAAAAGTAAACGAAATGATAAAAATACTACGTTCAAATTATGTGATTCAATACGAATGATATAAATTAAAAAAATGTATCCAGTAAAATTTTCAAAATCAGGAGAAAATAAAACTAAAGCATACTTTTTACCTCTTGTTTGGCACTTTCATTACTTGGTTGATTTTTTTCAGTCTCATTAATTTTATAAATAGTAGGTGATTTTTCCGTTAATTCATCAAGTTTTCTTTTTTCTTTATCCGAAGAACTATGAACACTTTCGTGTAGACTAGGAAATTTTCTTTTTTTGCTTTCCTTATTCAATGAGGGATCAGAAGTTTGTTGTCTAGTTTCTGGTTTAGCGGAGTAGAGAGTATCCAATTTATAATATTTTACACGATACTCGAGCCATTGAAAAAGTAAAGGATCTAGGCATCCTTTAATGTGTCCTACTTGGAATGATGCAATAGTTGGAAATCTTTGATTTTTGGAATCTTTGGAATATTGTATCACAGCCGATAACAGAGAATTGCATTCTGTATTTCTGTCAAGATAAAAATAAAAATTTTATTGTATATTGCATAAATAAGATATTTCAATTTATTTATTTTTTTACCTTTGATTTTCAACTTCTGGACCCGAAAGAATGAAAGCCTGGTCAGTTTTATTGTGAGCAAAAATTTTAATCGAGCTTATATTTACAGTGGTGGACTCAACTGACAATGATTTGATATTTTTGAGATTTATGTTTTCCAAACACAATTCAAGGTAAGTTGGCTCTACAAATAAAAGAGAAAGATTATTAATTACTGTTCAATTTTTTAAAATAATAAATATGCAACTCTTTCTTGGAAAAAATGTGAATATCTTACTTTTTTCTTCACAAGCGTCATCGAAAAGGGAAGAACACAAGAGAGCATTAGTTGTGTCGTCAGGTTGAAAAATTGAAGAAATTATAGAACTAGCAACCATAATTTTTAATTTTGTGCCAGTGATCGTGAAGCCATCAATTTCGAAAGAGTACGAATTGTGAATTAATTCTGAACTCGTCCAATATTGAGGATAGAGTAAAATAATCATACTAGCATTTACTGTACAAGGCATTATTATTGAAGTATGACACGTGGATTTTAAATAAAGTTGAAAATTGACTCCTTGCATCTGAAAAAACATGGAATTGTTCATAATAAAAAACTATTTATAATTATGAAAATCCCTATTTGGGTTTAAAAGTAGATTAGTCAAAGTGCTTTTTGAACCAATTTGGCCTAAAGTTTCTGGCACCTGGGATTTTCTTCTTGATTTTGATTCTAGATCATTAATACATCATTTAAAAAAAAAAAAAAAATCTTTTGTGGAACCGTTTTTGAAAAATGTTGATTTAAGGGACCACTGTAAGGCACGAAAATTAGACCTAATTATAAGACTTTTTTTACGGGAGCAGGATAAAATGAGATAAACCCTGGTTTTTAATTTTATGAATTAAGTTAAAATTTGCAAAAATAATTAATAATGGAAAAGAATTTACAAAATGACGAAAATAAATGAGAATTTAAAACAAAATTAAAGAAGTGTCTTGATTAATACACAACCGAACAAAATAACTTGAAAAATCAATGAATAATTATAAAATTCTAAGATAATAATTGAAAATTGAAGAAAGCAATTAATTAAAAATTTAAGAAATAAATTATAATTTCAAGAATTAAATGGAAATTTCAAGGAAGTAATTGATAATTAAAAGAAAAATTACAATACAATGAAAATAATCAAATATTGCCAAAAATAAGTATCTACTTAAAGAAATAATTATAAATTAAAAAAAAAAAGTTCAAAAAATGCTGAGAATAATTGGCATTTGAACAAAAAAGTTTTAAAAATGAATGAATATTCATAAGATTCAAGGAGAATAATAAATTCTCAATTGAAAACTGAAGAATGGAAATAAAAATTAAAGAATGGAATTAAAATTTAAAGAAAATAATTGAATAATTTTATTTAAAATTGAAGCAGCTTAATGATAATCGAAATAAAATAATAGAAAAAAGGCAATAATTTTTTAATATTAAAGAAAATAATTGAAAAGTGAAATTTAAGTTTGAAAAAAATAACTGAGATTGAAGAGAATAGTTCAGGAATTGAATAATTGAAAATAGCCGAGAATGATTGAATATTGAGGAATTAATTAAAAATTAATAAAAATAATTGAAAATTAAAGAAAATATTTGAGAATTGAAGAAAATAATTAAAAATTGAAGAAATAAATAGGAAATTAAAGAATTGAATGAAAATTTCAAGAAAATAATTGATGATTAAAAGAATAATTACAATATGACGAAAACGATTAAATATTGCCAAAAATAATTAACTAATAAAAAAAATAATAATCAAATGAAAACTGATGAAAACTATGGAAAGAATTGTAGAAAATAAATTAAAATTAAATAAATCAATTGGAAATTGAAGAATTGTATTGAAATTGGTAGAAAATATTTAATAATTAAGAAAATGCGAGAATTATTGAATTTTGAATAAAATAATTGAAAAACGAAGAATCCAATTGAAAATGATAGAAAATAATTAAAAATTAATGAAATAATTTGAAGATTAAAGATTTAAATTGAAACCTCAACAAAATAGATGATAATTGAAAGAAAAATTTCAAAATGACTAAAATAATTAAATAGTAAAGAAAATAATTGAGAAATGAGGAAAATAATAATGGACAATTGAAAGAAAAATTCGAAAAGTGTCGAGAATAATCGACAACGGAACAAAATAATTTTAAAAAATCAAAGAATAGTTATACAATTTTAGATAATAATTGAAAATTGTAAAAACTGTAGGAAATATTTAAAAATTGCAGGAAATAATTAATAATTAAAGGAAATAGTTAAAAAATGACGAGAATAATTGAAAAATTAAAGAAAATATGTAAAAAATGACAAAAATAATTGCCAATTGAAAAAAAATCGAAAAATGACTAGATTAATAGACAATTAATAATACAATTTTAAAAAATTGCCAAAATAATTAAAAAAATTAAACAAAAAATAATAAACTTAAAGAAAATAATTGCAATTTGAAAAATATAAAATTGTAAATTATAGGAATAATTGTTGGAAATAAATGCACATTTATCAACTGTATTGAAAGTCGAAAAAAATAATTGAAATTGAATTCAATTTTTTTAATATTAAAGAAATTAATTTGTAATTGAAAAGTGGAATTTAAATTTGAAGAAAACAACTGTGAATTAAAGAGAATAGTTCTAGAATTAAATAATTAAATTGAAAATTTAAAACAATTTTTATGAAAGAAAAAAATAATTGAAAAAATCTGAGATTCATTGAATAATGGAGAATTAATTGGAAATCGATCAAAATAATTGAAAATTAAAGAGAATATTTGCGAATTGAAGAAAATAATTTAAAAATGAAGAAATAAATTCGAAATTTCAAGAAAATAATTGATAATAATTAAAAGAATATTTACAATATGACGAAAATAATTAACATTAAAAAAAAAAAAAATCGAAAAATGCTGTGAATAAACGGCATTCGAACAAAAGAATTTTTAAAATTAAAGGAGAATAATAAATTGTCTATTGTAAACTGATGAAAATTATATAAAAAATTGTAGAAAATAAATAAAAATTGAAAAAAACTCAATTGTAAATTAAAGAATTGTATTGAAATTTCAAGAAAATAATTGATAACTAAGAAAGTGTGAATATTATTGAATATTGAACAAAATATTCGAACAAAAAAATGTTTTTAAATTAATAAAAAATTATAAAATTGAAAGAGAATAATAAATTGTCTATTAAAAACTGAAAAAATTATGGGAAAAATTGTAGAAAATGAATGAAAATGGAAGAGATCACTTCAAAATTGAAGAATTGTATTGCAATTTCAAGAAAATAATTGATAATTGAGAAAATGCGAGAATGATTAAATATTGAATAAAATAATTGAAAAATGAAGAATGTAATTGAAAATTGAAGAAAATAATTGAGAATTGAAGAAAATATTTAAAAATTAAAGAAATAGATTGAAATTTTAAGAAAATAGTTGATAATTAAAAGAAAAATTACAAAATGACTTATTGACTAAAATAATTAAATATTACAGGAAATAATTAAGAAATTAGAAAAATAATTGACAATCGAAAGAAAAGTTCAAAATCTGGCGAGAATAATTGACAAAAGAGCAAAATAATTAAAAAAAACTAAAGAATAGGTTATAAAATTTAAAAAGAATAATTATATATATTGAAAACTATTGAAAATTATAGAAAAAATTATAGATTTATTTATTAATGAAATTAAAATTATTTGAACTGATATTTATAAATTTTATACAATTTAAATGCATTGTTTAAAAACTAACTGATTTAAAATGAAGAAATGAATGAAAGAAATGAAAAAATGAATGAGTCTTGTGGATTATTATTATAGATTTCCGTTTAACTTTTATTTAGTTTAATTTATTTATACGAACAAAAAGCAAATCTAACATGAAAAAAATAATTAAAACAGAATTATTTTAGTTTAACTAGTCAAAAGTGGAAAAAAACTTAAAATGCATGTATAAAACTGGTTTTTTCTCGCTTTTCTCGTAAACTATTAATTGTAGAGAAAATTGGTAAAAAGAACAAAAAATTCCTTGTTTTAATATCTACAAATTTTATCTAATGAGATTTTTTCTCATGCGAATTTTTTTTAAAAAAAAAACTTGTGTTTTGGTTATTTTGAATTTTTAAATTGACATTTTTCAAAAACGGCTCAACAGAAGGTTTTCGTTTTTGTTAAAAAAATGATGTATCAATGATCTAGAATCGAAATCAAGAAGAAAATCCCAGGTGGCAGAATCTTTAGGTTAAATCGGTTTAAAAAGCACCTTGCAGTGGTAAAAAAATTTGTCGAAAACAAAAAGAAACTGTTATTTAAAACGAAAAACTTATTATACCTGTGCTTTAATTTTTCTGTGACATTGATTAAACATATCTTGAGGTAGATCAGTTTGTTTAGAAGCACATGCTGCTACTCGAAATGGATATAATGGCTCTTCTAAATCAATTACTATTTCATCCCATTCAATAGTTGTGTAAGGATCGTCCGAAAGAGCAGGTGTCAGAGGTTCCGTCTATAAAATGCATTAATTTTTAAAATGATTTTTAAATTGATTTTTTACTTATTTTATTAATTTATAATAATAGTAATAAGTTCTTTCAATTATGCAAAACGTTGCCCTTTTAAAATCTCTATAATATTTAATTTTCTACATTATGTTCAATTACTTTTTTTTATATATGAAAAATTAACGTAAATTAATGCTTACTCGAGATTCAACATATTTTCGTTGCCTTTGCAAACCCGTAATTCGATGATCAGCCAATTGCAACTGAATCGCGCCTTTAATCATAAAAAATTTAACTTCCATCTTGGGAATATTTTCTCTCAATGCCTCGTATTCCTCAACTGTTACCAATGGTAGTTCATCAATAGTTGGTTCTATAAAAATTAAAAATTATTAGTCAAATCAAACATTATATTATTAATTATAATATTAATAAATTGATTATAAATTAATTATAATACTTTTCTAGAATAAAGTTTGTTTTATTATCAATTAAAAAATTATTTAAAGGAAAAATCATGACCTGGTTTTAGCACAATGTACGGCGAATAATCATACTTTGAAGCTGCTTGAATTATTGTATCAGCGCGATGAAAAACTCCAGAACTTAATCGAATTGTCAATTCTCCCAAAGCAAACCTTACCACTCTATGTTCTTGGAAATTGCTGTGAATATAAAATTTAAATAGTTTAATGTAAGTTTAATCTGAGATTATTATTTATTATATTCTATTATACATATATTGTTTACCTGTACTCAAAACTTGATCCAAATTCTATCAGATTCTCGGGCATGATATCCTCTGGTAATTCGATTTGATGGATATAATCAAGCAAAAATGCCGGACATCTTTCAAGCATTTTTTCCACTGGATTTTTTTTCAGTAATATTAGTAATCATTAATTTTATTTACGCTAATATTTTAAATAATTGCATGATTTTAAAACACTTACCTGGAAAAACAGAAAGATGACAATCAATTCCTTGTTTATAAATTCTCTTTTTGCCTTTATTTTCCACAGCTTCCTCATCAAAAAGTGTGTCCTTCAAGTGTTCAGTGGTGGATTTACCGACTACTAAGTACAGAGGAGGCTAAAATAAATTCAGAAATATTTAATTTGAATTTAAACAAATAAATGATGTAAATATAAGGGCTGATAAAAATCATGCTTTTTTTAAAAAAAAATCGATTATTTATTTAAATCAAAAATTGATTTTTTTTAAATATATAAAATCAGTATATAAAATTTACAAATGTTTATTTGTAAGTAGTTTATTTTTAAAACTGAGAAAATTAAATAAGAAACAATGAAGAAGATAATATTTAATCAGAATCATACAAATTATGTCGATGAGAAAATTTCCAAAAAATATCCTCAAATTCATATGATCGCAAAATTAAAAAAATTAAGTGAAAGCAAAGAAAAAAAATAAATTATAAAAAAAAACATAAAAGAGTAAAAAGATAAGACAGTCTATTAAAAAAAGAAAAAAATTCTTCTAAATGAAAAAAGGCATGGATGTTATTAAAGAAATAAAGAAAAATTTAAAAGAAACAACACAAAAATGAAACAGTAACAAATAAAAATATATAAAAAAGTAAAAACTCTTCAAAAATGAAACTATTTAAGTATAGATATTTTATTAAATTTAAAAATTAAATAAGGAGATAATTAAAAGAAAGTTAAAATATACCTACTACTAAACAGAAAAAAAATTTAAAATTAGAAAAATTAGAGAATTATTTTACAAACTAAAAAAAAAAAGAATGAGTAAAATTGTGGGAAATTTAAAAAAAATTTAAAAGACAAAAATTCTATGAAATAAAAAAACAATGTTAAAATAAGAATATTTAGTACAAGATTAAATTTACATAATATAAAATAAAAGATTAAAAGTCTTCAAAAAAAGTAGAAAATTAGGAAATTTAAAAAATATAGATAACAGCATCGAATAAATAATGTTTTTAGAATTTCGTAATTACGAAATAAAAACTAAACAATTTAAAAGAAAAAATGTTTCTAAGAAATAGGACAAAAAATTAAAGAATGAATTAAAATGCAAGGAAGAAAAAAAAAAGAAACCTTAAAACACCTTAAAAATTAATTCTCTCTTGAGCTCGCTCTTTTCTAACCCTGTTCAACACTTTAATATAAATACTAATAGGATTGGTATCTTCTCTCAGGCATTAGCTCGGCCCAGACCTCTTCGAGTCCGCTTCGAAAACCACTACCTACCAAATACTATCAGAGCAAAATTTATGAAATTAAAGACCAGCAATGCACTTCCCATAGACTTGCAATCAATCGCCATCACGATAGATCGCACAAAAAAACAACAAATGGATTACCAACGAGCCAAGTCGGATATGGAGATGAGAAAATCAAACGGAGAAAAGGATATGATCATCAAGTACCAACGAGGAGTTCCAGTGGTGGTGTCAAACAAACGCCTGTCTACAATACACAACCAGAGTCATCAAATGCAGTTATAAATCCATTCATCAAAATCTATTATCAAAATACACGTGGCTTGAACTCTAAAGTATATAGTGTTAGGTCTTATCCGTTCTGCGGCAATTTTGATATTTTTTGTTTTACAGAGACATGGCTCCAACCAGCGGTATATTCCGGTGAGTTTTTTGACCTCTCTAATTTTACTGTGTATCGACATGATAGGACAAACCGACGAGGAGGTGGAGTGCTGGCAGCGATTGCAAACTCGAATCAGGTTACACCTATAAATATACATCAAATTAATGAGTTAAATACGGGGGCTGAATTACTCTGCCTTAAAGTTAAAAAATCCAATTTCTCTTTTATTCTTATGGTCATCTATGTTCCACCTAATATATCTGTCAACATGTTTTCAATTCTATTTAATGCCCTTCAAGATTTAGAACAATTAAATGACCTCCCCCTCCTGCTCGTAGGAGATTTTAACGTTCCACGTTATTATAAATGTCAAAACTCGTGCCCATCAGACTCCAAAGCCATTTCAATTTTCAATTTCACAAACAGTTTTGACTTAATACAATACAACAATATATCAAATTCAAATGGTGTAATCCTTGACTTGATTTTCTCCAACACTGAAACGACCGCTTCTCGCACTCTATCTCCAATCGTGACGGAGGATACTCACCACCCAGCTCTTGAAATTCAATTAACTTATCGGCCCCCCCATAAAGTTACTGTAACAACCTTTACAAACCAATCCACAGATTTGCCAAAAGAGCTTCCCATCTTCAATTTTTGTAAAGCTAAACTTGATGAATTATATGTATATCTATTGTCTATAGATTGGTCAATTCTGTACAAGAAATCTGACATCGATACGGCCTGCGATCTATTTCTATCCACTCTGTATGAAGCTTTCAATCATTTTATACCATTAAAACAACCCTCCCCATCCAAATCCTGTCATTTTCCTCCCTGGTTTTCCAGATCAATAATCAATGACATCAAGTTAAAAAACCAATTAGCGAAAAAAAGTAAAGATCGCCCTCATGTCTACAACCATAAAATAAAATGCCTATCTAGAACTATACAGAGAAATGTAAGACTGAACCACAGTTTGTATATCAAATCAATTGAACAAAATTTAACTGCCAATCCAAGAAAGTTCTGGTCCTATGTTAACACAATGAAAAGAGACCCACCTATACCAGAATTAATGTACTCCGATGGAAAACCAATATGTGAGCCCCAAGCAATTGTCGACTGTTTTGCTTATATGTTCTCTGAAATAAGTTCTAAGGGCCTTGTTTCTCCGCAGTTAGCATCAAAGATCGACCCTGAAGGCCAAATCTTCCAATTAACAACTGATCAAGTTCTCAAGGCCGCCAAATCTATGAAACCGACCTTAACATCGGGACTTGATGCTATACCTAGCTTTTTTATAAGAGATTGTGCCTCAATTTTGGCCAAACCTTTAACCTTTATATTCAATTTAGCTTTAAAAAATAGCCAGTTTCCAAATGTATGGAAGTCAGCAAAAATAATTCCAATTTTTAAATCGGGTGATAAATCAGATGTCAAAAATTATCGACCAATCGCAATTATACCAAATTTTGCCAAAGTCTTCGAACTAGCGATTATTGATACAATAAATTATGCCATCAAGTCCATTATTAGCGAAAATCAGCATGGGTGTACGAAATCTAGATCTACCATCAGCAATCTAGCTTGCTTAAAACAATTCATATGTAGTGCTTTCCATAGAGGTAATCAGGTTGATGTTTTATACCTTGACTTTTCAAAAGCTTTTGATTCCATTAATCATACTATCCTGTCCAAAAAACTAGAACAATTGAACATTCCGCCAGCTCTCCACTATCTGATTCTTGATTACCTAAAAAATCGAAGGCACTGTGTATCAATAAAGAACCACAAGTCAAAACCTTTTATCCCCATCTGTGGAGTACCACAAGGTTCCACTCTGGGATCTCCATTGTTTACAACTTTTATAAACGATATTCAAGCACCCCTGGCCTCACCCGTGCTGACCTTTGCTGATGATTTAAAGGTGTACCGTGAAATACGTTCTCCGAGTGATTTCCATATTTTACAGAATGACTTAAACCTAATCCAAGACTGGTGCATCGAGAATGAGCTCTCTCTGAATACTGCTAAATGCCAAATTCTAACTTTCAGCAAATCTAATTCATCAACAACTCATGACTATATCATTAATGATCAAATCATAAATCGAGTTAGTAGTATTCGAGATTTGGGAGTCATTTTCGACCATAAGTTATCCTTTTCTGACCATATTAACGCAATCGTAGCGGACGCGTCAAGGTCTCTGGGATACTTGATCAGAACTACTCGAAATTTTACCAATCGGAAAACACTGACTGTCCTGTACAACGCTTTGGTCAGATCGCGTCTTGAATACGCATCCATCATATGGAATCCACATCTCAAAAAACACTCAGCATCCATTGACTATATCCAAAAAAGATTCTTAAAGAATTTGGCCTTCAGAGTCGACGGACACTACCCCCTACGAGGTATCGATTACCGATTTCTATGTAAGCGCTTTGAATTCCTCACACTTGAGGAGCGTAGAATCCTCAACAGTGTTAGCTTTCTTTATAAACTAATCAATAATAAAATCGACTCGCCGCAATTAATGAGCGAGGTTAGATTCAAGGTTCCTCGCATAGCATCCAGACATTATGAACCCCTATGTTTAAAAAATCCGATGTCAATCCACCAACTTCAAGCCCCTATCTATTTATCATCCTATTACACAAATAAAATGTATAGAACCTTGAATCTCGACCACGACTTATTCTCAATAACTCAAACAAAAGCCATGTCTCTTGCGACTCAGTTTATCACATCGTTGCGCGTATAATTTCCATCATTTTAAATAACACAAATACTACGCCTGCCATATTTGTTAGTTAGTTCTACTTCAGCCACGTGTTAATGCGTTTATAAACTAATATAGATATACACATTGTATGCAAATATTTTATGCACAATTTCTGTAACCCATTCATGGTCAATTCGTGACCGCGGGTGTAATCAACTAAATAAATAAATAAAATAAATAAATAAATAAAGAACTAAAAATAATGTGAAAGAGCAAGAAAATTAAATAAATAGGAAGAAAATGGATTTTTCTTAATCTAACAAACTGTAAAAAAATGTAAAAAGTACAACAAAAAAAATGCTAATATAATCTACTAATAAATTAGAACTAATAAAAATAAATGAAAAAAGTGTGTGTATAAAAATAAATAAAAGTTCACAAAAGATGTTTAAAAATCCTTTCAAAATAAAAAATTTTTGGAAAATTTAAACCAAAAATATTTTTAAAATATTACACTATTACACTTAAAAAAAATTCAACAATGAATTTAGAAAAATAAAGAAAATCTAAGAATTTTATAAAAGAATAAGTATTTTTGCAAAAAAATAGACAAGATGTGAAAACAAATTTAATAAATTCACAAAAAAATGTTCGTATTTATTTTTAAAAATATGGAAATAACTAAGAAAATCAATGAAATAAAAAGGTTAGTGAATGTTATAATAACAAAATTGTGTAAAATAAATAAATAATTAATTAAATAATAATAATCTCCGTAAACTCCTGAAGTTAGTTACTTTTTATATTTATTCATTTTTTCTGTCCACGTTTTAAAGTCTAAAGTGAAGTTAGTTAGTATTAATATTTATTCATCTTTTTCTGTCCATGTTTTAAAAACTGAAGTGAAGTTAGTCTTACTCCCTGTTATTTTATTGATTTTTGACTCTCTTTATCAGGAAATATTTTGAAATTTGAATTGAAAGAATAAGGTAACCTTTTTCGTTAGTGTCGTGTTTTACTGGTTTTAATTGTCATTTGTGTAAAAAAAACAGTTTCGAAAAATGCTTTAAAAATTTATTATGGTTTTTGAAGAAGTTTAAAATATACATAAACACATGCAATTAATTTTCTAAATTTTCAGTTATTATCTCAAATTTAGATTATTGTCATAAATTTTCCATTATATAACAATTTTTTAATTATTATCTTTTGCTTAAAAATAAATTCTGCAATCTTTCTTGATTTTCATCAATTTATAATTATATTCATTATTTTGGCATTACTTTTAAAATTTTCAATTATTTATCCGATATTGCAATTATTTTCATCAATTTTCGATTATTTCTGCGATTTTTTAATTATTCTCTTTAATTAAAATTTTTTAAGTAATTTTGTAATTATTATTTTTTTTAAACATATACTCTCTGATTTTTTCGGTTATTTCTCTCAAATTTTATTTAATGTTTTCAATTTTTCATATTTAAATTATTTTCATCATAATTCAATTTTCTTTCTCAATCTTAAATTATTTTCAGCATATTTCAATTATTTTTGTCAATTTTTAATTAATTTTATCATTTTTCAATTATTTTTTTCGATTTTAATTATTATACTCATTTTCTAAAATTATTTTCTAAGATTTTTATGTATTATTATTTTAAAAGAATTTATCACTCGGTATTGTTCTGAAAATTTAAACATTTTCTTCAATTTCTAATTATTTTCATTTGTTATCAGAATTTCAAATTTTTTTTTTAATTATCGTAAATTTCAATTATTTTTAGCTTTCTTCCAGACTTATCTCCCATTTTTAGTTTTCCTCATTTTCTAAAATTATTTTCTAAAATTTATAAGAATTTTTCTAAAATTTCTATTAATTTCTTCAATTTTTAATTATTTTTCTTTGTTTTCATAATTTCTAAAAAAATTTATTAATTATCGTAAATTTCAATTATTTTTAGCATTCTTCCAGTCTTTTTCCAATTTTTAGTTATTCTCATTTTCTAAAATTATTTTCTAAAATTTATAAGAATTTTTCTAAAATTTCAATTGTTTTCTTTAATTTTTAATTATTTTTCTTTGTTTTCATAATTTCTAAAAAAAATTATTAGGTAATTATCGTAAATTTCAATTATTTTTAGCATTCCTCCAGTTTTTTTTCCAATTTTTAGTTATTCTCATTTTTTAAAATTATTTTCCAAGATTTTTAAGATAATTTCTAAAATTTCAATTGTTTTCTTTAATTTTTAATTATTTTTATTTGTTTTCATAATTTCAAAATTTGTTTATTGATTATCGTAAATTTCAATTACTTTTAGCTTATTTCTTCAATTCTTTTCTCCAATTTTTAGTTATTTTCTTTTTTTTAATTGAAATCTAAGATCTTCATGTATTTTTGTCAAATTTCAATTATTTATTATTTAAAAAAAATTCTGTAGTTTTTTCAATTATCACACTTAAATGTCATTTATTTTTTACAACTTATCATTGTTTGTATCATAGTTTAATTATCTTCTTCAAGTTTTAAAATTTAAAAACGTTTTTCAATTATTTAGCAAAATTTATTTTCTTCAATTTTTAATTCTTTACATTTGTTTCATAATTTCAAAAATTGTTAATTATTTATCTGACTTTTCAATTATTTCATTATTTATATTATTTTTTTATATTATTTTCTTCAATTTTCAATTACTTTCGTTCTTTTTCTTGTTGTTTTCATAATTGCCAAAAAGTTTTTACTTATTTCTCTTTAATTAAAATTTGTTCTGTTCAATTTTAAATTATGTTTATCTTTTTTCATTTATTTTCTCTAATTTTTAATTATTTTCTTTTTTTTTTCAATAAACTTCTGAAAATTTTAAGTATTTTTCTCAAATTTTGCTTAACTTTCCTTTATTTAAAATATTCTATGTAATTTGTTTAATTATTTTCATAAATTTTAATTATTTCTTTCAGTTTTAATTTATTTATCTCAATTTTTAACCATGTTTTTTCAATTTTTAATTATTTTCTCTAATTTTTCATTATTCAATTTTGTTTTAAGATTCAAGTATTTTTCTCAAATTTAAATTATTTTCTTTATGTTTAAAACATTTTTATGATTGTTTAAATTACTTTCCCCAATTTTTAATTGTTTTCATTTTTTTTCAATTAATTTGCAAAATTTGCAATTATTTTGTTTAATTTCAATTATTTTTTGCAATTTTTTTTAATTCTAAAATATTATAAATTTTGTCCTAAATAAATATTTATTTTATTTATATTAATTGATTTTTAAATATTATATTTAAAATATTTATTTCTTCATATTAGATAAATATTATTTGCCGATTTGTTATATTTTGTATTGTATTTTATAATTTCTAAAAGGTATGAAAAACTAATCGCGCGCTGGCGCGCGTTTTATTTTGCTAGTATTATATAATTTGCATCAAATAAAACAAGTATTAAAATTAATTTTATGATTTCTCTCGTTGAAACATTCTCTACAATTTTATTTGTTATATATACGTATTTTTTTAACAGAATATTATGTAACAAAATCTTCCAAATAAAATTGTAGACAATGTTTCAACGGGAAAAATAAGCTATTATTTGTCAGAATTAGATGTAAATTTTAGTTGTTCATTAAATTAAAAGAAAAAACATAAAATGTTTAATAATTATTATTTGACAACAAATTAGCTTAACATAATTTTTTCTCTAAAATGTGCAAATGGATCTTTCAAAATTGCTGAAATTAAGTTGAATAATATTTTTATTTGGAGTAAAAACCGACTTTCTAGTTTGAGGTTATGTAAATGGAGAGAACCACCTTAATTGAAATTTGAAAGTTTGAATAAATTGGGATATAAGTTAATTAACGTTTGAAATTTATTTAAATTATAATGACTTAAATATATAAAAATGTAATACTTTTTTTGTGCTTTCTTCGTACCTATTTAATTCATACATATTTTTAATATTTATTAAATCAATCGCAGTCCTGATTAAATATTGTGAAACAAATCTTGAATAATTATTATTCTAATTACCTGTACTCCGTCAATGACCTCAGGATGTTCACAACTGCAATTTCCTCTAGGATAAACAAGTATACTCCCGAATCCTATTTGAAAATTAGTCATCGATACTCCTTGAAATAAAGCGTCAATTACAGCTCCCGTGAATCTCAACGACAAAAATGATTTGTACTTGATTTTTCGTGACTTGTAAAATAATTGTTCCTTGATGCTTTCTGCAACCTAAAAATCAGAGTAGGAATAAATTAATAGAAAAATTTAAACCAAATATCTTATATATTATTATTATATATTATTTAAAATCTTTTAAATAAATAGGTTTCACGATTTTTCGTTATAAGTGAAAAACCACCTTAAAAGTTAGAGTTGCATCGTCTATGTAAATTCCAAGATGTACTATGTGTCCTGAATAAGCCATTTGTTGTTCATTCGACCAGTCATTGTCCCAAGCAACTGGAAAAATCGAAGACATGGTGTTCCAAGCCCATCCTCCCCAACCGACACCATCAGCAGAACTTCCTGGTCCTGAACCTGAATCTTCTGTAATTTATAAATTGAGAATTTTAAATTTACTACAAATTGTACATGAGAAAAAAAGAAAGAAAAACAATTTATTAATTTATTTTAAGTACAGATAAAGCAAGGCTGATTAAAATCAGGATTTTTTTTTAAAAATAAAAAATCCGATTATTTTGAATTAAATTAAAAATTGATTTTTTTTTGTAATTTTTATTTGTAAGTAGTTTATTTTTTAAACTCAGAACATTTAATAAGAAATACTGAAGAATAAAACATTTAATCAAAATCATACAAATTATGTAGAATAAATGAGAGTTTCAAAAAAATAAAAGATATAAGATAAAAGCTAAGCAATTTAAAAGAAGGAAAATGTTTCTGAGAAATAGAAAAATGATGACAAAGATTAAAGAATTTATTAAAATGCAAGAAAGGACTCAAAATAACACGAAAAAGCAAGAAAATTAAATAAATAGGAAGAAAATGGAGAAATGTTTTTTTTTCTTAATTTGACAAACTGTAAATAAATGTAAAAAGTAAAAAAAATTGATAAGAATCTACTAAAAATTGGAATTAATAACAATAAAATAAAAAATTGTATGAAAAGATAAAAAAAAGTCCACAAACGAAATTTAAAAATACAGTAATAGATATTAAACTATTTCCAAATTAAAAATTGTTTCTCTTTAAAGGATATAAAAAAAGTTTTTCTTGATATTTTTCTCTATTTCTCGTTTTTTCAACTAACTTCGGCAAAATTCGATTCAAAGCTAATTTTTCGAAAATTTTGCCTTGTATTTGAATGCAAATAATCAAAAAATTGTTCAAAAACGTGCAAATTATCAGAAGCGTTTATATTTTAAACATATCAGATTTTTAGTTTTAGGAGATTCTCTCCATTGACATATCCTCAAACTAAAAATAGTTTTTCACATCAAATAAAAATGTTATGATAATTAACTTCACCAAATTTTAAAATATACAAGTGTACATATTTCATAAAAAATTAGATTGAGCTAAAATTTGATGTCAAATTATAATTATTTAATAGTTAAAATTTCATTCTATTTTGACAAATAATAGCTTATCTTACATGTTGAACCATTTTCTACAATTTTATTGGATGGTTTTTTTTTTAATATTTTATTCAAAAGTTATTAAATAAATAAAATTTGATTTAGATGTATTTTTAAACAAAATGATATTTAAGAAAATCCAATAAATAAAATTGTAAATAATGTTTTAAAGAGAAAAAATGAGCTATTATTTGTCAAGATTGGATAAAAATGACATATTACCACTAGATGCAGAGGAAAAACATAAAATGTTAAACAATTATTATTTAACAACAAATTTTGACCAAACCAAATTTTTTCTGAGAAATGTGAAACTAGATATTTCAAAATTTGGTGAAATTAACTTTAATAATATTTTTATTTAGCTAAAAAAACCACTTCTTAATTTGAATTTTCTAATGAAAAGAGTTCAAAAATATATATAAAAAATTCAATTAAAATAAAAATGTGATATGTTTGAAATATAAATGCTTCTGATAAATTTGCATCCAAACAGTTCAATTATTTAATATCTATTTTATAAAATAAAATTTAAAATAAATTTAAATGTTTTTTAAGAGAAGCGAAGCTTAGAAATTTCCAAATTATTCGAAACCTTGAGTGACATTTTCTTTGTCCTCCGAAGAAGTCGAGTCTTTCTTATCAGGAAATTGTCTTGTTCTCAATGCCATAAGCAGTGACATTAATCGTAATAACATTGGCACTTGTTGTTCAGTTGTACTAAATTCCATTTTTTCACAATGAAGGTCTAATCTTGTAATCGAAGCCCTTTTGGATGTATTGCTGTGATAATTCATTAACATACGAATAACCATGGAACATCTGTACAATACAGGATCCTAAAAATAGAATTAATAAAATTGATAAAATTAAATTAAATTAGAAACAATATAAACATTTTGATTTTAATATTCAGACAAAGTTTACAGCTACACTACCGTCGGAAATTGTTGGTCCGATCGATTGGAGCTGATCAAAAAAATACAGCTCAAATAAGACCACGATATCTTGGTTAAAAATTAAGATAGAAACTTGACATTTGGAAATTGACATTTGAGCATTTGGAAAGCTTATTAAATTCTGCCTTAGAATACCTATTAGTTAAAATTTTTTAAAATTCCAAAGTGATTATATTAGTTGATGTGTTAGAAAAAAAAATTCTCGATTTTTCAATTATCGTTCCATATGTTCAGTTCGTTGCCTGATTTAGAAAAATTGAATAAAAAAATTGAAATTTATATTGTTCTCTTCGTTGAATTGCCAGCTTTAATTTGAGCTAAGGGAACTTGAAAAATATTGAATGGTTCACGAGATATGACTAAATATGTCCGAGCATGTTTTTCTCGAAAATCAATCAAAAACGTGGTTTTTGCCTAAAAATGAAGGTTTTTGAGAAAAATATGCTCGGACGTTTTTAGTCATATCTCGTGAACCATTCAATATTTTTCAAGTTCCTTTAGCTCAAATTAAAGCTAGCAATTCAACGAAGAGAACAATATAAAATTCAATTTTTTTATTCAATTTTTCTACATCAGGCAACGAACTGAACATATGGAACGATAATTGAAAAATTTGAGAATTTTTTTTTCTAACACATCAAGTAATATAATCACTTTGGATTTTTAAAATATTTTAACTAATAGGTATTCTAACGCAGAATTTAATAATCTTTTCAAATTTTTAAACGTTAAGTTTCTATCTTAATTTTTAACCAAGATATCGTGGTCTTATTTGAGCTGTATTTTTTTGATCCGCTCCAATCGATCGGACCAACAATTTCCGACGGTAGTGTAATTAATTTCGCTATTAAGAGAATAATTTTAAAAAGTACCTGATAAATTTCTATTTTACCGGATGTATCCATTTTATCCAAACAAAGAGTCAAGTCTTGAATGGTTATGAGTTTTTGTAACATAACTTCATAGCTACTAACGTCTATAAATCATAAATTTTTTATTAACATATTCTCGACATTAATATTGAATTAATTTCTTAATTTAATTTCAAATTTACACTTGCCTGTAAATGCCGGTTCCCATTTGTTGTTAACAGTTTGCATACTTAAATATCTGACATTGATACTCAAAACAATGTCTTCTTCAACATATTTTAATATCAAATTATTGCAAATTATTGTAATGTTATTTATGACCTTTGTCACAATACTTTTGATGTAACCAGGCGGCGCTTCTTCTCTAAATTTTAAAATATAATTTTATTATTTGACATCAGAGTATTTTAGCAACAAAATGAGAATTAACTAAGTTTAATGATTAAATAATTAATTAATTTATCACAAAACTTACTGAACGACTTCAGTCTGCCTTTTTTGAGAAGATGTAGAAGAAGTGTCGCTGTGAGATTCATCCTTGAGTTTTAAAATGCATTCTGAAATAGTAGAGATTGGTAATGGAATACAGAATATATATATAAAAGTAATGTCCAGTATTTTAACAAGAAAATACATTCTTACCTATTGTATTAATAGTAACAACAATGGGTTCCGATGTAATTTTAACCCACGGCACATGAATTAATAATTCATGAATATGGCCACTGACGAGACTGAAAGGAAGATTTAACTGCTCTTCTAATACTTCTAATCGCAGATCAAGATTCTGAAAAGATGCATCTCCACCCCATAAGGATACCTAAAAAATTATAAACAAAACTTTATTTAAAACTATTGTAATATTATGAATTTATCATAATATTATATATATATTTTTGGTTTTATTTATTTAAAACTGTTAACTTTAAGGAACTAAAATCTATAAAATCGATACAAAACTCTATTCGGAACTTTCAATTTTAGTGAATTAAAAATTATAAAAAACACACAAAATCCATATTCTTATGTTATCCATTATAAAATTACAAAAAAATAAATTTGTAAGATTTAGAAATTTTTATTGTGTAATTTTATTAATCAACGTTTCTATATCGCCCGTTTACGGGCGAAATAAGAGCGATAAATTAGTTCGCCCGCTAGAGATTTATAGAGAGGGGGAAAACGGGCAAAATAAGAGAAATTAATTATTTCGCCCGTTAAACAAAAAAGAATTACTAAATATGTGTTTTAAGACTTGTAGACACTGAATATTATAACATTTCACAAAAAAAAAACAAAAATGTATCACGATAATAATTTCCTAAATAAGCGTGAATTTTTGAAAAATCTAATAAACTACTTTGAATATTACATTCGTTAATTTGTATGTACATTTTCTATAAAATTTACGTAATTTGCATTATGAAAATGTATATCTTTTTAAACAAGATAATTTAAACAATATGAAGATTAAATTTGGATCTGACAAGAAAAGTTGCCTCCTAGAGAAATACAATTTAATTATTACTAGCAAAACAAACTTTGCATTGTTGTTGGTCATTTAAAACTATAAATTTTTACAAATTCAAATAATGAAAATGACGAAATTGAAGAATATATCTGAAAAATGACGAAAATAAAAAACAAAATTAAAAGAATGGCTACTTAATTAAACAATTAAAGAAAAATAGTTTAGAAAATTAAACAGTAAATATTAAATTTAAACAAAATAGTTGAAAAATTGTAGGAATAACTGTTTGAAATAATTCCAAAGTGAACAACTGGATTGAAAATCGAAAAAAATAATTGAAATTGAAGAAAATAATAAAAATTTGAGGAAATAAATTGAAAATTTAAGAATTACATTAAAATTTGAAAAAATAACTTATAATTGAAAAAACAAAAATTACAAAATGACGAACATAATTTACAGTTGAAAACAAAAATTCAAAAAATGGCTACATTAATTCAAAACCGAACAAATTAATTTAAAAAGTCAAGTAATAATTACAAAATTTTAAGATAATAATTGAAAATTGCGGAAAATAATAAATAACTGAAGAAAATAGATAAACATTCACTAGAATAATAGGCAATTAAAAAACAAAATTAAAATAACTAAACAAGAAATACTAATAATAATATTTTAAATATAATATTTAAAAATCAATTAATATAAATAAAATAAATATTTATTTAGGACAAAATTTATAATATTTTAGAATTAAAAAGAATTGCAAAAAATAATTGAAATTAAACAAAATAATTGCAAATTTTGCAAAATTAATTGAAAAAAATAAAATTAATTAAAGATTGGGGAAAGTAATTTAAATAATCACAAAATGTTTAAACATAAAGAAAATAATTTAAATTTGAGAAAATAATTAAACAAATTACATAAAATATTTTAAATAAAGGAAAGTTAAACAAAATTTGGGAAAAGTACTTAAAACTTTCAGAAGTTCATTGGAATAAAAGAAAAAAAAATTAAAAATCAGAGAAAATAAATGAAAAAAGATACAAATAATTTAAAATTGTACAGAACAAGTTTTAATTAAAGAGAAATAAGTAAAAACTTTTTGGCAATTATGAAAAAGAACGAGAAAAAGAACGAAAATAATTTAAAATTGAAGAAAGTAATATAAAAAAATAATATAAATAATTAAATAATTGAAAAGTCAAATAAATAGTTAACAATTTTTGAAATTATGAAAGAAATGTAAAGAATTGAAAATTGAAGGAAATAAATTTGGAACATAATTGAAAAATGTTTTTAAATTTTAAAACTTGACGAAAATAATTAAAATATGATACAAACAATGATAAGTTGTAAAAAATAAATGACATTTAAATGTGATAATTGAAAAAAACTACAGATTTTTTTTTAAATAAAGAAAAAATAATTGAAATTTGAAAAAATACATGAAGATCTTAGAAATCAATTAAAAAAAAGAAAATAACTAAAAATTAGAGAAAAGAATTGAAGAAATAAGCTAAAAGTAATTGAAATTTACGATGATTAATAAACAAATTTTGAAATTATGAAAACAAATAAAATTTCTTTACAATTGAAGAAAACAATTGAAATTTTAGAAAAATTCTTAAAAATTTTAGAAAATAATTTTAGAACATGAGAATAACTAAAAATTGGAGAAAAGACTGGAAGAATGCTAAAAATAATTGAAATTTACGATAATTAATAAAATTTTTTGGAAATTATGAAAACAAATAAAAATAATTAAAAATTGAAGAAAATAATAGAAATTTGAAAAAATTTTAGAAATTAATTTTATAAAATGAGAAAAACTAAAAATTGAAAAAAAGTTTGGAAGAAAGCTAAAAATAATTTTTTACGATAATTAATAAACAAAATTTGAAATTCTGATAACAAATGAAAATAATTAGAAATTGAAGAAAATATTTGAATTTTCAGAAAAATATTTGAATTTTCAGAAAAATATTTAAAAATCTTAGAAAATAATTTTAGAAAATGAGAATAATAATTAACAATCGAGAAAAATAATTGAAACATGATAAAATTAATTCAAAATTGAAAAAAATAATTAAAATATGCTGATAATAATTTAAGATTGAGAAAGAAAATTAAATTATGATGAAAATAATTTAAATATAAAAAATTGAAAAAATTTTTATTGAAAATATTCAATAAAAGTTGAGAGAAATAACGAAATAACGAAAATTGATGAAAATAATGAATATAATTATAAATTGATGAAAATCAAGAAAAATTGCAGAATGTATTTTTAAGTAAAAGAAAATAATTAAAAAATCTTTATATAATGGAAAATTGATGACAATGATCTAAATTTGAGATAATAATTAAAAATTTAGGAAATTAATTGCATGTGTACATATTTTAAACTTCTTCAAAAACTTCAAAAATAAATTTTTAAAGCATTTTTCGAAACTTTTTTCTTACACAAATGACAATTAAAAACCAGCACAACAAAATAAAATAACAGGGACTAACATCACTTCAGTTTTTAAAACGTGGTAAAAAAATATGAATAAATATTAATACTAGCTAACTTCACTTCAGACTTTAAAACGTGGACAGAAAAAGATGAATAAATATAAATACATACTAACTAACTTCAAGAGTTTATACGGAGATTATTATTATTTAATTAATAATAATATTCTTAATTTTTCAATTTGCAATTATTTTCTTTAAATTTAGTATTTCTTGTTTAATTATTTTAATTTTGTTTTTTAATTCTCTATTATTGTAGTGAATGTTTATCTATTTTCTTCAGTTATTTATTATTTTCCGCAATTTTCAATTATTATCTTAAAATTTTGTAATTATTACTTGATTTTTTAAATTAATTTGTTCGGTTTTGTATTAATGTATCCATTTTTTTAATTTTGTTTTCAATTGTAAATTATGTTCGTCGTTTTGTAATTTTTTTTTTTTCAATTATAAGTTATTTTTTCAAATTTCAATGTAATGTTTTAATTTTCAATTTATTTCCTCAAATATTTTTCATTTTCTTCAATTTCAATTATTTTTTTCGATTTTCAATCCAGTTGTTTATTTTGCAATTATTTCAAACAGTTATTCCTACAATTTTTCAACTATTTTGTTTAAATTTAATATTTACTGTTTAATTTTCTAAACTATTTTTCTTTAATTGTTTAATTAAGTAGCCATTCTTTTAATTTTGTTTTTTATTTTCGTCATTTTTCAGATATATTCTTCAATTTCGTCATTTTCATTATTTGAATTTGTAAAAATTTATAGTTTTAAATGACCAACAACAATGCAAAGTTTGTTTTGCTAGTAATAATTAAATTGTATTTCTCTAGGAGGCAACTTTTCTTGTCAGATCCAAATTTAATCTTCATATTGTTTAAATTATCTTGTTTAAAAAGATATACATTTTCATAATGCAAATTACGTAAATTTTATAGAAAATGTACATACAAATTAACGAATGTAATATTCAAAGTAGTTTATTAGATTTTTCAAAAATTCACGCTTATTTAGGAAATTATTATCGTGATACATTTTTTTTTTTTTTTTGTGAAATGTTATAATATTTAGTGTCTACAAGTCTTAAAACACATATTTAGTAATTCTTTTTTGTTTAACGGGCGAAATAATTAATTTCTATTATTTTGCCCGTTTTCCCGCTCTCTATAAATCTCTAGCGGGCGAACTAATTCATCGCTCTTATTCCGTAAACGGGCGATTTAGACACTCCGTTTATTAATTTCGTATTCCAAATTTTAGCTTGTTTTAACATTGAATAAACTTTAAAAATGAACTTTTGTGATTTTCTTAATTTTCATTTCAAATTTCAGTCGATTATGTTTTCTAAAAATTGATATATTTTTATTATAATTACCTGTGATTGTTCTGGCTTGAAGTTTTTAACATATTTTTCTACGTAACTTAATATTACTGGAGTTATGTATGATTCTAATTTAAACATAGTGGATTTTAAAAGGCCAGATCATCATTTAAATTAGATTGTTTAGTACTTGTCAATCTCGTCCTCAGAATATCATTTTGACTGTAAAAAAAATATTTTCGAAATTTATAAGAACTTAATAATACAAAATATTAAACTTCGTGCTAAAATAAGATTAAAAAGTAACAAATTCTTTATTAAATTTTACTTTTCAACAACACAAAATGAAAGATAAATATTTATTTTACACAAGTCACTTAATAATAATAATAAACAAAGTGATAAAAATTAATATGGTATAAAAGATATAAAAACAAGTTTTTGGAGCACATCTTATTTTTTAAAACTAAACATCCGAATCAATTAACTATATCATAAATTAAATAAAAAGTTTTAAGAATTTTATTCAAATCTAATAAAACTAGACAATATATTCTGTTAAAGGTAATTTATCTTTTTAAATAAACAAAAATAAAAATTTTGTAGGTTATATTAAATAATGGAAATGGATTTGGCTGTAAAATGAACTTATTTACCTGTTAGTTGTGATTCTTTTGATGTAAAAATATATAATCAAATGTAATTTTATAATTACGTAGACATCAATTCATTTTTAATTACAAAAGATTTTTATTACTTTTCAAATATGCACCACATATGTCAGTCGGGCAAGTGAGCACACATGCATATTTTTGTATTTATGGAATCAGCCAATGACAATGTGAAGATAATAGGACAGAGCCAATCAGAATTCGAGAAAATCAGCTGATTAGATAAAAACAAATTGGTGCATACATACCAATACATACAAGACAGGTGTTAAATGTCAAATTTTTGTACACTCAGATTTATCAACAAAATGAGTCAAATACATTGTAATTAATTTTAGTACATAAGTTGGAGATAACATGCAGAACATTTTATATAAATTAAAAGTATATACGCAGTTTTATAGAAAAAATTCCACGCCCATCTGAGTACATAACCTCAAAATCTAAGTTTGACTCATAATTTTCAACACTTTACACCCGTACTTCACCTATTTGTTAATGAGAATAAATATACGTGGCATCTCATGATAAATTGTTCTCACTCCACACATTTTACGGGAAGAAGTGAGTAATTGGACATTTTTTAAATTTCAAAAAAGTTTTCAACTTTTCGTGTCCTTTAAATAGGTGTTTTTGTTTATTTCTCTTTTTTTGTTCGTGTTTTTATATTTAAAGTGCATTTGTTGAATAATTAGTAGGTACTTGTGAAATATATATACGCACATATATATACAATTAATAAGTCAAGGTAAATAATCATTTCAAATTGTTTAATTTCTTTACGATTCTCACATATTTTTTTATTGTTATTGACTAATAAACTTCTGTTACATATTACTTTTCATTATATATTTTTGTATTCTTTTTTATTATTTATTTGGTTTCATGATTAACAATTGTAGTTATATTTTAAATGTTTCTGAGTAATTTGTAATTGTTTGAATTATTTCTGTAATAAATAAAACTTTGTACCTCTTTCAAATAAACAAAATACTTTTAAAAAAAATGAACCATAAATTAAAATATAAGATAGAAAATTTTATGTGATGGAATTTAAGAAATTATTAAATCATTTTTATGCTCGTCAAAATTATTCAAAGAAAAACTGTAATTTACGATTACTTTATTAAAATTTTTGTTAAATTAATTAAAGTTTCAGCACAAGTTGTGTGCATTTTTCAATGTTTGAATGTGTTTGAGTTAGAAACTTAACAAAGACTTTTATTTTTAAATTCTAATTAAATGTAATTTAAGTCAAAAACTATTATTGTAATTTATATTATTTATCCTGCAAGTTCTCAAAACATAAGCAGTTATATCTCATTTCTTAAAATTAAGGTTTCAAGCTCTCATATGCTTTATTCTCCGAATTGAAATGTATCAATATAGTATAGGTTTCATTCTCTGAAAATTTTATCCCTTCTATAACTAAAAGGCTCTTGAGATGATGCTTTTCAAGCTAAGCGAATTTTATATAGTTAGTTTAAAACTGTCGTCGAAACCATCACTTGCTAATGAGCATTTATTGTAAAAAAAATAATTACAAAAATTATGTTCGATTAAGAATTTTTATAATTGATTAATAGTTTTACAAGAAGAAGCGAAAATATTAATTAAAACAACAATTTATATTTCATTATAAAATATTTATTTTATAATAAACAATTTTTATCTTTACAGGTTTTGTACATTATGCATGAGAAGAAAAAGAAATTAAATCACATGAAGGCCTTAATCCTTGTTGGTGGTTATGGGACGAGACTTCGCCCATTAACTCTTAGTCGTCCAAAACCACTCATTGAATTTGCAAATAAACCTATGCTGCTTCATCAAATAGAAGCTTTGGTAAGTTTTAATTCAAGTCAACAATTTAAACAGGGTTGTAATCGATTTAAATAATAATTTTAATCAATTTGCATTTGCATTAAAATCATGATTTAAATAAAAAAAACTCCACAATTTTCCGGATGTCTAATACATCCGGAAAAAAAATCGTAAACCATAAAAGAATCCAAATATTTGTGGATATATCTTGAAAATTTCAATTTAAAAATTTTATTCTAATGTATTTAAACTTTTAAATATCAATTAAGGGGAAATCCATAAAGCATGTGATAAAAACCCCCCCTCCTAAAGTATTACATGTTTTGTGGATAGCCCCTAATTCAAATTTAAATGCATATTAATTAATACATAATAATGACATAATATTGTTATTTTCGATACATTCTACATTTCTTTTTTTAATTCTTACCAGATATCTAAGAAACTTCACTTTTTCGAAGCGGTTTCAGTTTTATCTTATAATTTCTTTTTTTTACAAAAATTTAAGATTTTTTCTTTTACTTTTGATATTTTTTTTTTCTATTTGTCTTTTTATTTTAGGTTGTTCTTTTATTTTCTTCTTTTTATGCAAATTATTTATTATTATTTTACACAATTTTGTTATCATAGCATTCACTAATCTTTTTATTTCTATATTGTTAAAAATAAATATGTCAATTTTTTTTTAAATTTATTCAATTTGTTTTCACAACTTGTCTATTTCTTGCGAGATTTTTTGCTAACTTATTCTTTCATGAAATTTTTAGATTTTCTTTATTTTTCTAAAATTTATTGTTGGACTTGTTTTAAATGTAATATTAAAAAAATGTTTTTGGTTTACTTTGCCAAAGCTTTTTTATTTTTAAACATATTTTGTGGATTTTTTATTCATTTTTATATATACCTACATTTTTTAAATTTATTTTTATTATTTCTAATTTTTTAGTAGATTCGTACCAAATTTTTTTTTATTCTTTGTCTTTAATTATTTACAGTTTGTTAGAATTGGAAAAAAAATATTTCTCTATTTTCTTGATATTTATTTAATTTTCTTATTGTTACACAATTTTTTTTAGTCCTTCCTTGCATTTTAATTAATTCTTTAATTTTTGTCATTATTTTACTATTTCTCAGAACCATTTTCCTTCTTTTAAATTATTTCGTTTTTATCTTGTAATTACGAATGTTCGAAATCATTTATTCGATGCTTTTATCTACATTTGTTAAATTTCTCATTTTTCTACTTTTTTGAAGACTTAATCTTCTATTTTATATTATGTACATTTAATCTTGTACTCAATATTCTCATTTTAAAATCGTTCTTCTATTTAATAGATTATTTTTTCTTTTGGAATTATTTTAGATTTTCCAAAATTTTATTCATTCTTTTTTTTTTAATTCATTATAAATAATTCTCTAATTAAATTTTTTTTTAATTATCTTATTATTTATTTTTTTTAATTAAAAAAAATTTCATGAATAGTTTAATTGTTTGAAAGGAGTTTTTACTTTTTTAAATATTTTTTTGTAACTATTTCATTCTTGTGTTGTCTTTTTTTTTTAATTTTTCTTTATTTCTTTAACAATGTTCATAACTTCTTTTATTTAAAAGAATTTTCTTAATTTTTTTAATTGACTGTTTTCTTAACCTTTTACGTTTTTATGTTTTTTAAAATAATTTATTATTTTTTCGCTGCTTTTATCTAATTTTCTTAACTTTGCAATTCTATGAATTAGAAGATATTTTTTGGAAATTTTTTCATTTATTTGAAAAAATTTGTATAATTTTGATCAAATGTTTTATTCTTCATTATTTCTTATTAAATATTCTCAGTTTAAAAATAAAACACTTTCAAATGAACACTTGATATACTGATTTTATATATTTAAAAAAATCAATTTTTGATTTAAAGCAAAAAAATCCAATTTAAATAAAAAACATCGGATTTTTTTTTGATTTTTTTAAAAAAATCATGATTTTTATCAGCCCTGATTTTAAAATATATTATATTACTCATAAAATTGAAAATTATTGATTTTTCCCGTTTTTAAAAATGTTCATTTTTTTTCTTTTAAATTAAAATTTCTTGAAATCTCTTTAGTAAAATTTTAACATTTTTTGATTGATTGTCTTATTTATTTTCTTAATGAAAAAAAAAAACGAATAAATATTTTAAGCTTTTGAGAGGACTTTTTATTTTTCTATATTATTTATCAATTATTTATTTTTGTATATTTTGTTATTATTGTTTAATTTTAAAATTCATAAATAGATCATTCTCTAGCTCTAGACACAGTGATTAAAAAGTTGTTTTTGTTTTGTTTCTTTCTTTATAATGTTACTGTTTAAAAAAATTAGATTAGAGCATTTTGTTTATGTCATTAATTAAAAAAAGAAACTTAATGGAAAAAGGACTTTTTATTATGAATAAATAAAATAAATAAATTTTCTATTTTTTTTTTTTTTTTTGAAGACTTTTATTCTTTTACTTTATATTATCTAAATTTAATCTTGTACTCAATATTCTTATTTTAACATCCTTCTTCTGTTTCATTTCATTTTTTTATCTTTTAAAATTGTTTAAATGTTCCAAAATTTTATTCATTCTTTTTTTCTTCAATTTGTAAAATAATTCTCTAATTTTTCTAATTTAAAATTTTTTTTTCTCTTTAGCAATATATATGTTAACGTTTCTTCGAACTATCTTTTTATTTATTTTTTTAATTTGAAAAAAATACCCGTAATTAGTTTAATTTTTTGAAAAGAGTTTCTACTATTTTACATATTTTCATATGTCACTGTTTCATTCTTGTGTAATTTTTTTAAAACTTTTTCTTTATTTCTTTAATAATGTCCATGACATTTTTTATTTAAAAGAATTTTCTCATTTTTTTAATAGACTGTTTTCTTATCTTTTTTTTATAATTTATTATTTTTTCACTGCTTTTAATTAATTTTCTTAATTTTGCGATCATATGAATTTGAATATATGTTTTTGAAAATTGCTCATTTATTCGACATAATTTGTTTGATTTTGATTAAATGTTTTATTCTTCATTATTTCTTATTAAATGTCTTCAATTTAAAAAATAAACTACTTATGAATAAACATTAGAACTTTTGTATTAAAAATCAATTTTTGATTTAAATAAAAAAAATCATAATTTTTATTAGCCCTGATAATTATTAATTATTAATAATAATTTCAGGTTGAAGTGAACGTGACTGAAGTTATTTTAGCTGTGTCATATCGTGCTGAACAAATGGAAAAAGAACTTGAACAAGAAGCTGTTAAATTAGGAGTTAATCTGATATTTTCCCACGAGTCGGAACCTTTGGGTACAGCAGGACCTTTGGCACTTGCAGCTCAATATCTTGAATCTTCAGATGAACCTTTTTTCGTACTGAACTCGGATATTATTTGCGACTTTCCTTTCAAGCAACTTCTTCAGTTCCACAAGAACCATGGACAGGAAGGTACCATTGTCGTGACCAAGGTCGAGGAACCATCCAAATATGGTGTCGTTTTGTACGATGATGCTGGCAAAATTGACAGTTTTATCGAAAAACCACAAGAATTCATATCAAATAAAATAAACGCTGGTAAGAATTAAATCAAATTTAATTTAAATTTTTTATTTTTAGTTAAATTGGCAAACTTTTCAGTTTATTAATAAATATTCTTTTTTCAAAGGTATATACATTTTCAACCCGAGTGTTTTGAAGAGAATAGAACTTCGCCCCACGAGTATAGAGAAAGAAGTATTTCCTGGAATGGCAAATGATGGACAATTATATGCAATGGATTTGTCAGGATTCTGGATGGATGTTGGTCAACCTAAAGATTTTCTTAAAGGTGCTGATTTATTTTTAGTATAATCAATATTTGGATTTTAAATCAATTTTGTACTTCAATTTTTAATATATCGAATATCTCCGTTTGTAATTTTCACTATATTCAATTTTTTACTGTCTTTTCTTTAATTTGATATTTTTTCGAAAAAATTGGCTAATTTATTATTTTTTAACAATAGGAATGGGTATGTATCTGACTTCTTTGAGACAAAAGGCACCTGAAAAATTGTATTCAGGTACAGGAGTAATTGGAAATGTCTTGGTTGACCCAACTGCGACAATTGGAAAAGATTGCAGAATCGGTCCTAATGTGACTATTGGTCCGGGAGTTACAATAGCCGACGGTTGTTGTGTAAAGAAAACAACTATTCTTCAATCTGCAACCGTAAAAGAACACACTTGGCTGGATGGGTAACATTTTTATTTTTTTATATACTTCTAAATTGGCAAAGAAATTTATCATCGCGGGCATTGAGGCGCCACTTGTTTTAAAACAAATATGACCGACATAGAAGTGTTTTTTCTCAGACAGTGCAATGTTTGAAGTTTATTTTTACAATAAATTATTATTTTTAAGTGTTATAAATTACAAGCATTTTAGCTTTAAGCTTAAACAGTTCGCGTTTTCTTTCTGCACACCCCGGAAATATTTGAGGTTAGATTGTCATATTTTACACAAAATTTGAAGTTTTTAAATAATTGAGATATTTTTTCATAAAATTCCATTGTTTTCACACAAAATTAATAATTATCATTCACTTCTGAAAACACCTCAAAATCTTTTTTTTTTTTTTAATGATAATTGCCGTGTATAAATAAAGTAACTTTTCATTCTGATGTCACTCTTATGTCGGCCATTTTTGATAGTTCCTAGAATAAAAAGTTTATAAAATTAAACTAGTTTACAAACCTAGTTAAACCTAGTTTATAAAAATTTAAACTGCCAATTAGAGTTGCAAAATTCTCGGTAATTTAAAATCCGGTTACATTCTCAAAAATATAACGTAGAATTCTCCTTCCGGAGAATTTATGAGAATTTTCTATGTTTGAATTTATTTAAAAAAAAAAAAAAAAATAGATAAATAACAAAATAATTATGATTACAAATTAACCATAAGTCAATGAAGTGTAAAAATTATTATTAAATATAACAATAATCAACAATTTTAAAATAAAAGAAAGTAATTTAAATTTGAGAAAAATACTTTAAAATCTTAGAAATAAATTGAAAATTAAAAAAAAAATGATTCAAATTGAGATAAATAGTTAAAAATTTAGAAAATAAGGAAAATGATAACAAATTTAAGAAAGTTCTGAAGAAATATAATATAAATAATATAAAATTGAAGAAAATAATTAAAATTTAAAAAAATAATTGAAAAAACTGCATAATATATTTTAAATAAAAGAAATTTAAAGAACATTTCAGAAAAAGAATTGAAACATTTAGAAGTTAATTGCAAAAAAAAAGAAAATAATTAAAATTTCGAGAAAATAAATGAAAAAAGATACACATAATTTAAAATATAGAAAAACACTTTTTAAGAGAAATAATTAAAAACTTTTTGAAAATTATTAAAAAGAACGTAAGTAAATGAAAATAATAAACAAATAATATAAATAATAGAAAATGACTAAAGTTAAAGAAAATAATTTTAAAAAATAAGAATAATTAAAACTTGTGGAAAATAATTGAAAAATAATTTTAAAATTTGAAACTTGAAGACAATAATTAAAGTATGATGAAAACAATGATAAGTTGAAAAGAATGTTATTTTTCTTTCAATTATCAACTATTTTTTTAAAATTTCGATGTAAATCTTTAATCATCAATTTAATTCTTTAATCTTCCATTTATTTCTTTAATTTTCAATTCTTTTTTATAATTTTCAATTGCATTCCACGTTTTTCAATTACTTTATACAAAATTTAATAATTCTCGCATTTTCTCAATTATCAAATATTTTCTTGAAATTTCAATTCAATTCTTTAACTTCCAAATGATTTCTTTAATTTTCATTTATTTTTTAGAATTGTTTCCATTATTTTCATCAGTTTTTAATTGTAAATTTTTTTTACTCCTTCAAATTTATGCTTATTCATCAATTAACAATTTTTTTTTAAATGCCGATTATTCTCATCATTTTTTGAATTTTTTTTTCAATTGTTAATTATTTTCGTCAATATTTAATTATTTTTGTCATACTGTAATTTTTATTTTAACTATCAATTATTTTCTTGAAATTTACATTTAATTCTTTAATTTCCAATTTATTTCTTCAATTTTTCATTAAGTATTTTCTTCAATTCTCAAAAATTTTCTTTAAATTTCAATTATTTTAATCGATTTTCAATTAATTCCTTAATATTAATTAATTCCTGCATTTTCTCAATTATCAATTATTTTCTTTCAATACAAATCTTGAATTTCCAATTGATTTCTTTAATTTTCATTTATTTTCTACAATTTTTTCCATAATTTTCATCAGTTTTCAATTGGCAATTTATTATTCTCTTTCAATTTTATGAATATTAATTACAAAAATTTTTTTGTACGAATGACGATTATTCTCACCATTTGTCGAATTTTTTTTCAATTGTTAATTATGTTTTTTAATATTTAATTATTTTCATCATACTTTAATTTTTTTGTTTTGATTATCAATTATTTTCTTAAAATTTCCATTCAATTCTTTAATTTGCAATTTATTTCTTCAATTTTTAATTATTTTCTTCAATTCTCGAATATTTTCTTTAATTTTCAATTATTTTTATCGATTTCCTATTAATTCCTCAATATATTCTAGACTTTTCCGATTTCTTCAATAATGTTTTTCACTCATAAAAATTGTTTTAAAATTGCAATTCAATTATTCAATTCTAGAAAATAATTGAAAATTGAAAATTAGAATTTAAATTTGAAGATAATAAGATAATTACTATTCTCTTCAATTCTCAGTTATTGTCTTCAAATTTAAATTCTACTTTTAAATTTTCAATTATTTTCTTTAATATTAAAAAATTATCGCCTTTTTTCTATTATTTTTTTCGATTATTATTAAGTTTCTTTAATTTTAAATACAATTGTTCAATTATTTTCTTTAATTTTTAATTCTATTCTTCAATTTTTATTTCCAGTTTATTTTATTTCAGTTTTTAATTGTTTTCTTCTATATTCATTAATTCTCGACTTTTTTTAATTATTTTTTTTTCAATTTTTAAGTATATTCCTTAAATTTCAATTTAATTCTTAAATTTTTTATTGCTTTCTTCGATTTTCAATTATTTTTTTCAATTTTAATTATTTATTTCGCTTTTCAATCCAGTTGTTAAATGTGCAATTTATTATTTTTAATAATTATTCCTATAATTTTCTTAATTTTTAAATTTGCAATTATTTTCTTGAAACTTAATATTTCTTGTTTAATTTTTACACTTATTTTTTTAAGCTGTCTATTAATGTAGCCATTTTTTGAATTTTGTTTTCAATTGTCAATTATTTTCGTCATTTTGTAATTCTTTTTTCAATTACCAATTATTTTTTCAAGTTATAATTTAATTCTAAAATTTTCATTTTATTTCCTTAATTTTTTATTATTTTCTTCAATTTCAATTATTTTTTTCGATTTTTAATTTAAGTTGTTTAATTTGCAACTGTTATTCCTATAATTTTTCAACTATTTTGTTTAAACTTAATATTTATTGTTTAATTTTTCAAATTATTATTTTCAATTGTGTAGGTAATTATCTAGCCATTTTCCGAATTTTGTTTTCAACTGTCAATTATTTATTTTCGTCATTTTTCATATATATTCTTCAATTTCGTAATTTTCATTACTTGAATTTGCAAAAATTGATTGTTTTAAATGACCAACAACAATGCAAAGTTTGTCTTTAATGTTGCTGTAGTTACTATATATAATTCTTACTATTAACATTAAAATTCAAATCATTACTAATAACAATGACACTAGAGATTCTATTTTCGTACATTGATTGAGAATATTTGACTTAATTTGATAAATAAATGAAAAACCTAAATTCTTATAAATTCTCGATTAGAATTTTGGTCGGTTATATTCTCGTTCTCATTACCGTTCTCCAGGTAATATTTCTTCTTTGCAACTCTACTGTCAATAATTGAGATTTAAAAATTATAATCTTTGAATCTTGTTGAAAATTATTATTAAAAATTATAACGTTTATTTGTTTTTCAGATGCATTATTGGATGGAGAAGTGTCGTTGGTCGCTGGGTAAGAATGGAAGGAACAACAGTATTGGGTGAAGATGTTATTGTAAAAGATGAATTATACATAAATGGTGGTCAAGTACTGCCGCATAAAAATATTGCCGCCTCGGTGCCAGAGCCACAAATTATAATGTAACATAATAATTAGTACAATATCAGGTACTCGATTTTCATTGACTGAGATTTAATAATCATATAATTCGTACAATACTGAATTTGTAAATATTTTTTAATATGTAACTTTAAAAATATTGAGAAATTAGGCGTCTGGTGTTACAATTAAATTAAAGTATAATACGAAACTTAAGTTTTTTTAATTTAAATTTATTCGATAACTATATTAATAATATACAAGAAAACATCATGTTTTGTATATGCGAAAGAAGAATTTTTTGTAAATGAAAATAAAAAGTACACAAAAAAACAAAAATTTACCAGGAAAGTTAGATTTGAGGATTGACTATAATACTCATTTAAATTTATTCCGGTCGCAAAAATCGATCTATATTTTCTTTTTTACAATTATATTCCGATGGGCACTGGCCTGTTGAACCATGTTCTATAGCTTTTTGAAATTCTGCCATTTTTTTCTCGTATTTTTCGTCCAGTTTCGAAGTTCTGGAATTTTAATATTTTTTGTTAAAAATTGAAATTTAGAAAAATAATTACCAAGTTTAGAATTTAGAAAAAATTGACAATTTTAGAAATAGAATTCATAATAATAGAATTTTGGAATTTAATTATTTTAGATAAAATTTTGAATTTACGCTAAATTTATAATTTTTAACTTACTGTGGCATTAGTTTTACAGCTTGTAAAATCATCTCAGCAGCTCCTAAATATTCTTTTGCTGTTTGTGGAACTTCACACGCTGCTCGATATAAGCAGGTGTCTCCAATTAGAAAACCCACAGCTAAAGCAACTTCTCCTTCTGACACAACATCTAAATAAAGTGAAATTTAATTAAGAATATTCTTCATCTAAAATTGGTTCACTGTTTCTTATGATGATTAATAGAAATTTAAACTATTTTAAAATTCCATTTCGTCATATATACTTTTTTTATTATATTTATTTATTTTATTTTAATCAGTTTTAGGTGATTATTCACTTAAATTTAATTTTAATTCAAAACAATTTTTATTTATAACTCATTCCATTTTTTCATTAATTCATAGTTCCATTTTCAATTAGTAAACAAAATCCAAAATATGATTAATTAGTGAAAAATAATTTATTCTCGCTTTAATTATTTACTTTTGAACTATTTTACTATTTTCAGTTTATTTTACAAAAATTACTTTATTAAAATTAATGTACCTTCTTCTAAACCACGAGCATTTAAATTATTGTGTCCTCCTAAGTACCCAGCACTAAAAACAACCGCTTTTAGAACCAACAGAAGTAGTAAACTTGAAAGATTCAAGTTAAGTACCTAAAACAATTGATTGCTACTTTATCAAACTAAAAAATTTCTCCATTAATTTAAATCTATAAATTTTTATCCAGCGTTATTAAAAATTTTTCTTCTTTAAACTACCTGTATAAATTTATTTGTATAGTATGCCCTAGGCTTTTATATTTTTCAATAAATAAATTTAATTATTAAATAAATAAAAAATATTTTTATCTACTTTAAACGATAAAATTTGAGTCAAAAAGATTAGTACAAAATAAATTGTTCTTAAAAATATAATTAAATTTTATAATTAAATTATAAAATTTATAATTAAAAATAATTTTGTAAAAAATTAATTAGAAATAGAGGAAAAAATCTAAAATAAAAATTAAATTACATTAGTTTATAAAATATGACGCTGATGCTGTATTTTTTTTCAGAATATAAAAATTTAATTAAAAATTGTAAAAATATTATTTATTATTTTATTTCAAGGAAAATATTACCTGACTAGAGGAAGCGGATCTTTGGACCAGTTCTTTTGCAATATCAACTAACATTGAGTCAGCTGAACTTTTTCCATCCCTTTCAACACGAAATTCCCAATTATTTATTGCAAAAACACAACTAATTAATATTGAAAAAATAAGGAAGTACTTTATGCACAACATTTTGGAAAAAAAAGTTGGTGATTTTTTTTTCTTTTAAAGACGTTTGACACGTTGCAAATTAGAGAATAGGAGTCTTAAGGATATGTCTTCATATTTAAGGTGACTTTGAATTCAGTAAAGCATTCATGTGCATCAAACGGTGGTTTGTTTCTTCTTGGTTTCTCTATTGTGACGACTAACCATGTAATAACTCAGATTAACAACTCTCATTGTTGCAACGTGCGTCGTGCACTAAAATGCTTTTCTGATTTAACGGAAATAAACGGAGAAAGTCTGTCACTTAAATTATAACTTTTACTTTTGTGCAATTAATCTGTGCGAAATTTACAACACGATTGATTTTACTGTGATTGTATTTTGTAAAAATATATTGCTAATTATATATGTCTGCATTACATCTATTAGAGAATATATTTTTTCTCTGATGCAGATATATAAAATTTTAACTTCCTAGGACACAAATATAACTTTATTTCCCTTAAAAATATGTATTTTATTATCCTAGGGTAAAAATGTATATTTTATTATCTTAGGGACATTTAATGAAGTGGTCACAGCTCCTGGCTGCCTGCAGGTTACCATGGTAACGTATGAGAGTAAGCAAGAGGGAACACATTCTCTCTCTTGCTCACTCTCATACGTTGCCATGGTAACCTGCAGGCAGCCAAGAACTGTGACCGTACCTTAAATTTCATGCATGTGCTTTTTATTTTCCTAATGTAAAAGTATAACGAATCTGATGTCATTTTTCATACTGGATCCGCCATTTTGAATTTTTGAAAAGTGACTTCAAATTCGTACTCAGGGACCCGAAAAACCCACGGGTACCAAGTTTTATCAAATTCGGTCAATTTTTGAAGATTTGGTATACTACTAATATAGGCTAATATTTCAGTAAAAAAATCACTTCCGTCGTCATAATAGAGCCGCCATATTGTATTTTCGTATATGTTTTTGTGAATAATTTCAACTGAGAACTTACAGACACGATATTTTGATGTTTTAACTCAATCTCTTTTTTTTGTTCTACTTGAAAATATTGATTAAAAAATCATTTTGGGGAAAAAAATCGTGTTTTTTTTTAAATAATTGTTTATAACTTTTTATAGGTTTATTATAAACAAATTTTGATTACAGAATCAGAAAGAGTGATAAATTTTACGTTGGAAATGGTTTGTTTTATATTTAAAAAAAAATTTTTTTTATTCACAAGAAATAGCCTTAAAATTTTGGTAAAATTTGTGTCCTCTTGGGCGTTAATGGGTTAAACATGAAAAAGTCAAATTATTATGTAAAAATGTAAATAGAACTTCAGTTTTTTTATTAGACCGTAGATTTCATATTAGTTTATATAATTATAGGCAATTCTATTGTGTGCTTTCAATTATCAATTATTTTCATCATATTTCAATTATTTTCTTCGATATTCAATAATTCTCGGCTTTTTTCAATATTTTTTTTTCATTTATCAATTACGTTCTTGAAGCTTCAATTCAATTCTTCAATTCTTCAACTATTTTCAAAAATTCACAATTATTTTCTTCAATTTCCATTTATTTTCTACAATTTTAAATTGTTTTCTTCAGCTCTCAATTATTCTCTTCAATTTCCAATTATTTTCTACAATTCTCAATTATTTTCTTCAATTTTTAATTATTTTCATTAATTTCAAATTATTTCTTCATTTATCAATTATTTTCTTCGATTTTCTACTATTTTCTTCAACTGCCAATTATTTTCTTCAATTTTGAATTATTTTCATCAATTTCTAATTAATTTTTTCAATTCTGAAATATTTTCTACAGTTTTCAATTATTTTAATCAATTTTTGAATATTTTCTTCAACTCTAAATTATTTTTTTCAATTGCCAATTATTTGATTCAATTTTCAATTATTTTCTTCAATATTATTTTCTTCAGATCTCAATTATTTCTTTTAATTTTTAATTATTTAATTCAATATTCAATAATTCTCGACTTATTTCACTTATTTTTTTCAATTATCATTTATTTATTTCACATCTCAATAACTTATCCAATTTTAAATTATTTTCTTCTATAATCAATAATTCTCGGCTTTTTTCAATATTTTTTTTCCATTATCAATTATGTTTTTGAAACTTCAATTCAATTCATTAATTATTATTCAACAATTTTCATAAAATCACATTTTCTTTAATTTCAAATTATATTCTACAATTTTTAATTAATTTCTTCAAATTACAATTACATTCTTAATTTTTTATTGTTTTCTTCAAATTCTGTAATTCCTGGGTTGTTCAATTTCTTTTTTCTTCAATTCCATTCTTCAATTTTCAAGTGTTTTTTTCAATATTCAATAACTCTAGGCGTTTTACAATGATTTTGTTTAAATTCTCAATTATTTTCTTCAATTTCCAATTATTTTTTAATATTTCTTTCAATTTTTCAATTTCTTCTTAATTTTCTTCAATATTCAACAATTCTCAGCTTTTTTAAATTATGTTTTTCTTTCAATTTTAATCAAATTGATAATTTTTAAATTATTTTTATCAATTTGCAATTATTTCCGTCGAATAATAAAATTTTCTGCTGTTTTAAAATATTGTCTTCAATTATTTTTAAGTACTTTCTTCAATTTTCAATTATTTTCTTTAATTTTTAATTAGGTATTTTGTTTAATTTTCAATTGTTTGTTTCAATATTCAGTAATCTCGACTTTTTTCAATTATTTTTTTTCAATTATCAGTTATTTATTTCATGTTTCAAAACCTTTTTCAATTTTTAATAATTTTCTTTTATTTTCAATTTAATTGTTCAATTATTTTTTTCAATCCTCAATTATTTCTTTAAATAACAATTCAATTCTTCAATTTTTAATGTTTTTTTCAATATTCAATAATTCCTGGCATTTTCCATTTTTTTTTTAATTACTATAAATTATTTTCTTCTTTTTTCAATCCAATCTTTCAGTAATTTTCTTTAATTCTCAATTATTGTATTCGAATTTCAATTTTATTTCTCAATTTCCAATTGCTTTTTTTTAATATTCAATAATTCTGTGTTTTTCCGATTTCAATTTCATTATTTATTTCTTCAATTTTGAATTATTAACATAAATTTTGAATTATTTTTTTCGATTTTCTATCTAGTTGACCAATTTGTAATTATATTCTTTGAATTTAATAATCATTGTTCAATTTTTTCAATTATTGTTCAATTGTAGATTAATATTTTCTTTTTTTTAATTTTGTTTCTAATTGTCAAATATCTTTGTCATTGTTCAATTTTTTCAGTCCATTATTAATTATTTCTTTTCATTATTAATTGTTTTTTTTAATTCTTATTTTTTGTAAAGTTTAATATTTAATTCTTCAATTCTCAATTAATTTCTTTGAATTTCAATTATTTTCTTCAATTATCAACTGTTATCTTCAATTTTTGTAGCCATTTGTAGGTTTATTTATACTTGAAATAAATTTTAAGTTATCAAGAGAAAAAACCCAGAAAAATAGGAACAAAAACCGGGAATAATGACAAGTTAAAAAAATTACCTATCGAATTTTATTTAAAACGCTTATGGACGTTACCATAGTACAAATTATTGGCATAAGGGAACCTTCTCTAGAATAATAAAGGAATAGCTACCACAGAAATATAAAAGGAAGCTTCCACAGGAATGTGGACTGAAATTTTCACGAAAATAAGAAGAAAAGTTTTCATCGAAATATCAAGGAAAACTTCAACCTGAAATTTAGCGGTACTTACCCTAAAATTTTAATGAAAAATTCTATTAGAATTTTAGGTTATGATTTCGCTACAATATTCAAGGAAATTTCCACTGGAAAATCTACGGAAGCTTCGACTAAAAATATTAAGGGAATATTAAAATATTTAAATAATATTGTTCTGGAACGTACTATTTCCAGGTATTTTTTAGGTTTAGTGTATTGTTGGAATTTTTCCTTGATTTTCTGATAAAATTTTTAAGTCTAGAGAATCTTATTCAATTAAATTTTACCTTGAAATCAGGTTGTGATAGATATTCTGGTGAAAATAAAAAGTATAAAGACCTTGGACTTAATTTCTTATAAGTCTTAAGTTCATGGTAATATGACAGAAACAAATGACAGAAAAAATATGACAAAATGATATGCGCTCCTGCAGTCTTGCCAGATACCATCACTGGACGCATCTGCGCAAGTCTCTAGAAAGTCGTATAATTGGTCCAAGTAAGCGGTGTGGTTTGAAAAGCCTTAAATTAAGCTATTTCAAACCACCCCGCTCACTAGGACCAATCATACGACTTTCTAGAGACTTGCGCAGATGCGTCCAGTGAGGGTATCTGGCAAGACTGGTCTTCATCGGAACGCTACTACTTTCTTTTGGAAGTAGTTGTAATTTTTAAAATTATTTCTTTGGGGAATAAAACTTAGGTCTTTTTCATAACTTATGGTTATTTCGCTTCGGACACGGAAGCATCTTGAATACATACTTTCGTATCTTTAAAATCTTTTAAAAATAATCTTTCTATATATACCGACAAGAAAATATTTTATTTTAAAGCTTTTAAAGTTTGATTAAAACTTCACCAAACATTAGTAATCATTTTACGAATTAAATAAGAACATTTTTACAAAATTTGAAATTTTGATCACACAAAACAAGTTAATAAATGATTTTAAGGAACGAATTTTCATTTTTCAAAAAGTGAGGTTATATAAAAAGAATTTTATTTATTTTAATTTCACCTGCTTATTTATTTTAATATGTATCACAACTAAGCTTTGATATTTGTTGTTGAGTTCAACCAAAACAGAGTTGCATGTTTTTTTTTAAGCATATTTTTTTTATCGTCTTTATTATCCCAAGCAGCACGTAATATTACATGAATATCACAGTGACATCATATTGTAATATTCGTAATATTACGGGGTGATATCACTGTGATATTGACGTGATATTGAAATGTCCGCCTCAAGGTAATATTACAAGTAATATTACGGTAATATTACAAAGATTTATTTATTTCAATATTTATTTTACATTAAATAAAATATTTTAAAAAAATCCGGCTCACACGGGGTTCGAACACGCAACGTTCGACACGACGTGAATACGCCTTGTACCTCTCGGCCATCTAGCTCTTGGAATATAGTTCAGAAAGTGTTCTTCATATTGTACCAAAGAGAATTTAAGGTACTACATGAAGAACACTTTCTGAAATACATTCCAAGATCTAGATGGCCGAGAGGTACAAGGCGTATTCACGTCGTGTCGAACGTTGCGTGTTCGAACCCCGTGTGAGCTGGGTTTTTTTAAAATATTTTATTTAATGTAAAATAAATATTTAAATAAATAAATATTTGTAATATTACTTGTAATATTACCTTGAGGCGGACATTTCAATATCACGTCAATATCACTGTAATATCACCCCGTAATATTACCAATATTACAATATGATGTCACTGTGATATTCATGTAATATTACGTGCTGCTTGGGATGATATATGTGACTGTCCATGACAAAACGTGCCTTAGCTCCAAAAAATAAATTTTCATTTTTTGATGCCAATCGATAGATTTTTATTTGCTCTTTCATTTCCAAAAATAAAAAATTATTGTTTTAAAGAAATTTTGATCTTATTAATCAAGAAGCGTAGAAACTTTAAACGCTCACCCTAGAGTTCCTATAAAGAGAGTTAGGACACGTGAGGTTCAACTTTTGATTGGCTCAGCGTAACCGGAGACGGAAGTGTATTGAAAGTTTTTTCATTGGCTGAAAAGAGCGCGTTGATTTTAAAATGCTTTCTTAACAGACATTTTTAAACTTCGCCCGCCCTTTTCAACCAATCACAAAAATTACTTCATCGTCACTTCCGTCTCCGGTTTGTCAACAGGCTAGTGGAAGGGGGCACGTGTCCTAACTCTCTTTATAGGAACTCTAGCTCACCCTGTAAAGTTGACGTTTTGGAGCTAAGGCACGTCTTCTCATGGACAGTCACATATTATGATATTTATTGTGATCTGTCATTGTAGTTATCTAACGATAAGTGTCTATTTTTGCCACTTCGAGCGCTGACGGTCATTTCCGGTATCATTTTAAATCTATGCCCGGAGCAAATTTCATTTTTTTTTATTTGTCAATTATTCAAATTTCGCAATTATTAAAAATATGCACCCTGTACCTATCACCGAATTTTTAGGAAATATTAATGTGCAATATTTTTCACATGTGAACATTTTTATGCCTCCACAAAAAATCCCTGAATTTTCGGACCGAATATTCCGGAAATATCGGAGAAAATTCAGGGAATATTCGGCGAATTTCTAGTGCTGTTTGGGAGCGTGAAGGATATGTTCAACCCATTGGATATAACCTCAAACTAAAAAATGCTTTTTGACATAAAATAAAAATATTATTATAATTGATTTCACCCAATTTTGAAAGACTAAGTTTTACATAAAAAAAGGTCGATACAAAATTTATTATATGAAATAATGATTATTATTTAACATTTTGTGCTTTTTCTTTAAAATTTTGCAAAATTGTAATTTTCAGCCAATTTTGACAAATAATAACTCATTTTAATCTTTGAAACATTCTCCACAAGTTTAATTGTTGGACTTTGTTACAATATTTTTTCTTTAAAAAATATAAAACAGAAGAGTTAAATTTGTTTAATAAATTTTTAACAAAATATTAATAGCAAAATCCAACGAACAAATTTGTAGAGAATGTTTCAAAGATAAAAATGAGTTAAGGAAGTTCTATCGTATCACAATAATAGTCAAAACAGAGACCATTATTTTGAGGCTAGGTTTAAATTTAATTTTACTAATATATAATTAAGTAATTGTATTTATTAACTTTTTTAACTTTATTTACTTTTTAAATATGACTATTTTTCATGTGCGATCAAAATCAACATTTTAAAATGTCAGAACGTCTGAACTGTATGGTGTAAAACGTGAAATATTTTTACAAATTAATTTATTGCAACTCTCACAAGAACCCATTGTCCTTTTTTAAATACAATATCGGCTCATTAGATATCTGTGTTTAACTATACAAACTTTGATCACTATCTGGTCATTTAATAATTTTTAGTACGAAAATATAAATAACAGAGTAATGAATTCTCATAAGAATCAATGTTAAATAGGTTAAACAGTGAAAAAATATATCGATCATAACTTTTTTCCCAAGAACCTACAGGTCTCAAAAATTTAACTACAAAATTTTAGAAACTTTATCTATCAGTACACCAAGTTCTATCAAAATATGTTTGATTATTCGATTTACGGTAGAACTTACTTAATATTTGTCAAAATATTGTATGAAAAATACAAGTGTTCAAACTTTAAAGAAATGTTACAAAATGTTTAATAATTATTATTTGATGATAAATTTTGACTTAACCTAATTTGTTTTTAAAAAATTCACAACTGGTTCTTTCAAAATTGGGTGCATCAATTCTAATAATATGTATTTATTGTTACCTTATGTAAAAACCATTTTCTAGTTTTAGGTTATGTCAATTGGTTGAATATCCTTAATTATAGAGAAGAAAGAAAAGAAAATCCTTAAGACGATTTGATTTGTTTACCTATACTCGTTTTAGAAAATTTCTAGAATATTTTCCAAATATTCTCTTGTCATACTCATACTTTTTTCACAATTAAATGGAACAGGACCCTGTAGAATTTTATTCAGATTTATTTTTGCACAATAACTTATGTTGGATTAAAATAACCTGCAAGAATTTTCTTCTAATCCAAGTTCATATTATTTTAATTTGATTTGGTATTAAGAAAGAGTATTGTAGCTGTTATTTAAACTCATAAAAATTTTCAGTATATGGTTATCTGGTTACATCGTCAAAAATTACCTCAAAATAGACTCTTTCCTTATGTTGGCGCCTGCGCAGAAGTTCGTTGCCATGACAACTATCTTTTGCGCAATTGCCAACAGAAGGGAAGAGCGGTTCATATTAAGGTTATTTTTTGAAAGTAGCGTATATCTTAAGGCAGACGGTGTAACCAGTCTAATATAGAGCATAAATAAATGTAACAATTTAAATAAAAATACACATTTAAAAAAATTACACATTCTTATGAAGAATATGCGGTTTGAGTCAAAATATATTTTACTCTATTTAATTGAGTCGTCGCGTGCAAAAACCTAAAATTTCTGAATCTTTTCTAAAGTTAAAAATTTTTGCACACGGCGATTCATTTGTTTTTTTTTCTTCACATCATTTTCATAATCAAAAACTATATTATTTTACTCGAATAATTGAGAAAATTATTATGATTGTCCAAGTGTGTCCAAGTTTTATAAATAGTAATTTGCCATTAATATTATCGCTAGATTTCGTGACAAAAAATGTCACTTGGTACACTTCCAAATGATTTTTTCGTTTCTTCACCTTTTTCTCTTGTCAAATAAAATAAAATGTTTGTCATTATGAAAATGTTAAATGAAGAAATAAAATGTGACGTTTCGGTAAAAAAGTATTTTCCATTTTTTAATTGACAGAAGATTCTTCATTCGTCTCTTTCTTGAATCAAACTTTCTACATGTTTTCAAATTAATAACCACAAAAAACGGCTATTTTAATAATTATCATTACTTTGTACTTTAGGTGAATGAAAATAGTTCTGTCATTCATTAGAAAAAATATTTTTGAAGGTGGAAAAAATCAGTAAATTTATGAGCGGGTTTACATCGTGAGAATAAAATAAACGCGCGAAACTAAGTGGGAGGAGCGTAACTTAATATAAAGAGAGGGGCTGATATAGAAGTGAGAGAGAAGCAAATATATCCCTCTCTTTCCGAGTCAAAATGTTTCGTTTTTCTCCCTCTGTTTCGCGCTCTTATTTCAATCTTCTTTTAGCGGTGTAAAAAGGCTCATTATACCAGTCAAAAATTGGTATCTTGGACGTAAAATTTTCGAAAATGATAAAAATTATCTACAACTCAATGTGCAAAATATTCTATGGGGTTTAATATACTTATGAGTAGTAATTTTAAAAAGCAATAATTTAATATTATTCAAGTGAAAATATTCTTACTAAAGTAAGTTTTTCATCGGAAAAATACTTTCCTTGAATTTTCATTTTCTTTAGTATTTAAAAAAGAACCACTATAAAGAATATATTTGAAAAGTGTTAATGGGGCATTTATAAATTACTTTTCAAGAATATTTCACAGCAATGTTCTTAGATCTGGGTTCTAGAGTGTTTTTTAAATTTGTATGAAATTTTTCTAGATCATTTATTCAATTTAATACAGTGAAATAATCACAGAAAAATTTATTATAGTTATTTATCAAATATTCACAGAAAATTTATTGAATTTATTTGAAAGATATTTCTGGAATATTTTTTCAGCTGCGAAATATTCTTAAACGAATATTTCGATTCTGCGAAAGATTTCTTTTATTTTTGCTGTAAAATTTGGTGCAATGTTGCCTTAATATTATGTGCCACTTTACGAGTTTAATTAAAAATTGCTTTTTAATTAACTTCAATCTATACTATTTTTTGTTTTGTATAGATATAATGCTTAATTTGTAATTTGGTTTAATAGTATAGAGTGCTTTGCATAACTTATACTGTGACTTAATGAATTATAAATAAACTAAACTAATTGTAAATATACCCATAATTAAAACTAAAGAGGTGCAATAAACATCTGTGTTTCTTAGTAAATAAATATAGTAAATATTTATTTATTCTATTCTATATTAATTAATAATGTGCTATATTTAATAAGTGCTCTTTTCTTATATTATACATATATCTAATGCTTAAGATTACATTCTTTCTATTGATGGAATTTTATCTATGAAACTATAATTACTTTTATAACATAATTCTATTATTATTATAATTAATAACAAACAAATGTTGCATAATATGTTTGATATTTATACATAGATGTGTAATTCTTCTTAATCGGTACAAATTTGATTAGTTTTCACTATATTGGTTTAAATAAATTATGACTTTAAATAAAAATAATATTATAAAATTATATTATTTAAAGTATTTATAATATTTATACACATAGTATTCCATCACGAAAGAAAATTTCTTATCAATTAAAATTAATGTAGTTTGTGTATGTGCTTATATTTTTTATATAGTGCATTAGTGACTTATTTATAAACTTATGCTATTTCTATTATAATTAATTTTTAAACCAACAAAAATATTTAGCTGAAATTCAATAAAATACTATTATCATTATAAAAGTATTGCCAATAATTTGAAAAAGGACTCACATTATTATTCTTTTATTATTATGCACATAGAATCCTACAATTATTATTATTTTATTTTGTTATTTCATAGATTTAGAGTTCTAAATTTATTTTTTTTTTATTATTTAAATTTAGAATCCTAAATTTCTTTTTCTAATAAATTTCGCTCAGCCAAATTGTTTTGTTAGTTAAAAAATTAGAATGAGAGTTTTTAATCTCTTCATCGGTGACGATGTAAAGTGTCACTCTTAAATATTTAAACTATATAGATATTAAATAAACCAGCTTAATTTCTATATACTTAAAAACTAGAAAAACGTAATTATTATATAATTTTTACACGCAAAATTAAATTATCTTAAATTAAAAAATTGTTAAACAAGTAGTAAGTTTTTTTAATCCAAGAAAATTTCTTCAATTTGAGAAAGTTTCTTCAAGAGAATTTTTTCAATTCAAAAAAATTGATTTATTTCAATAAATCTAATTAATTTATCAAGTAGACTTCTTTCTTGTAATAAACAATTTTTTTTAATTTCGTGAATTTGGTTCCAATTAATTGCATTATTTAAATTTAATTTTGCGTGTATTCGATATTAAATCTTAAATTAATTAAAACGATTCTCAGGGTTTTAAAAAACCCTTGGGTAATAAATAAATAAATGATAATAAAACAAATAGATAGATAATTCAATAAACTACTATATCTTAAAATTAATTTTTCGTGCTTTTCTTAATTATTTTGTAATAAGTGCTTTTCTTATTAGCTATTAACGAACTTAAAAATGTGATTTAGTGATTTTATATACACCGCTGACTTAAAATCAGGCGTAAAGAAGAAACTGAGCGGTGCGTAAAATTAGAGTGGGGGCTTTGAGAAAAAGAAAAAGAACACCGAGTCTCTTTTTCACTCACTCTCATCTCCCCACTCTGATATTACGCTCCGATTATAATGGGTTTCTATTTTTTTTAAGCCTTCGGTGTAAACAGACTCACTTAATTTGAATGAGCTTAGATTTAAAAATGTGCTTAATTGAAAATTCAGCTTAAATTCATTTTTAAAGTAGCTTTCTTCTTTAAACATAGCTTTTTAAGCCGTCGGTGTAATCACATTCAATTAATTGCAATAAGTTCAAATTAAAAATATGCTTAAATAACTATTGAGCTTAAATATTTGTTAAAAGTAGATTTCTCCTTTTAACCTAATTTTTAAAGCATTCAATGTAAACAGACTCACTTAATAATTTAAATGAGCTTAAATTTAAAAATGTGCTTAATTAAGTATTAATGCTTAAATATTTTTTTTAAACGCTTAAAAAATAAAAATCTTCTAAAAGAGAAGCAGTGCGGAAGAAAATAAATGAAGTAAATAGAATTGCGTATATAGCAATATTTGTAATATTATGGTAATTTTCAAAATATTTCAAAAAACCATAACTATTTTTATACGGTTCTCATTCTCTATCTTTTTTGATCCTCCAAGATATAAAATACCAAAGTAATTTTTCATGAATTTGCTTTAAATCATTCTGGACCATTGGTAGCAATTTTTCCATTCGTAGATTATATTTTAGTAAATATATATATATTTGTCATTTTTTATCTATGCAGTATCAATTTTATATTTTGTTTCCTTCATTAGTACCTGAAAAGAAAGAAGAAAAAATTATTTAACATAATGTATCATAAAATTTCATAACTTGGTTAATATAATTAATAATATTTTACTATATTACTATTAATTATTTTTTATTACTTTTTTGTTTAATAAATTATTATATGTTGTGTAATATAATAATTATATAATACAATACCTAATATATTTTATATAGATAAAAGTTCTTTGACTTGAACAAATACTATAAAAAATTTCTTTCTTTTATTTTTTTTTTTGCGTAGGATGTGAAAACCTGCCTTCAGGTACCCTGTAGCCCGTACTACAGGGTTATGCGGGGGTGGCCATGTTCTGCCGACCCGCTAAAAACACACCCTTATTTGGCGACCTTAGGACCACTCCCGGCTAGCACTTTTCGCGCGTATCGCCATCGGGAGTAGTCTTATATCCCCTCTTCTGTCGCCGAAGCGACTTTCTCTCTTATTCTACGGGACCTCCATTCTTTGGCGACCATCGAGATCTTTGACCCTCATAACATAATGTATGAAGGTGTCGATGGTTCGCCAATCCTCGGGAGAGCGAGTCATAAGCGGGATCATGTTCTCCGGTGTAACCTTGCGATTAACACCGGTAAACATAACCCGCCTCTCCGCGTCCCAACGCTTACAGCTGAAGAGTGTGTGCTCTGGGTCGTCCACTGGGAACTCGCAGTACACACACTCCGAGCTATCAACCTTTTTAAATCGCTCCAGATAGGAGCCGAAACACCCGTGCCCTGTGAGAGCTTGGGTTAAATAGTAGGAAACCACTCCGTGTTTCCTACTTATCCAGGTGGCGAGTGTAGGTATCAGCCGATACGTCCATCGGCCTGTCTCCTCCCCGCTCCATCGTTCTTGCCATCTGTCTACGAGTCTGCTTCTCGCATCTCGTCGAATTTGGTCCTTGCTGGGTCTATTATCTTCCGTATATACGGAAGAATTTCTCTTCTTGAAAAAGAGGAAAACTTCCTCCCTTTCTTGTGCCAAAAGATCTGCCGGCGGGACGCTGGCAAGGACCTGAGCAGCACACGTCGGCACTGTCCGATAGGCCGAAATAATACGTTTCGTAATAGTTCTCTGCGCGGACAGCACCCTTCTACAGATGGTCTTGCTTCTGTCATTTCGCAGGGTCGGAGCCCATACAGGTGCTGCGTATAGCAGCTTTGAAAGGGCAACACTCGCCACCAGTCTCCTCTTTGCTTCAGAAGGCCCACCAATGTTCGGCATTAGACGAGCTAAACTTGCCGAACACTGTCCGGCCTTCTGACATGCCACGGCTATATGGTGTTTAAAATTCAAAAATTTGTCTAGTTCGACACCTAAATATTTGATATGATTCCTCCATTGGACCTCGAATCCGTCTATCTGAATACCAGGGGCTGTATAACCACGTCTGTCTGTGACTAGCAGCGCTTCGGTCTTTTCCAGAGCCATTTGAAGGCCTCTGGCCTCCAGCCAGCTCTTTGCCCGTCTCAGATATTCGTTCACCAATACGCCCAGGGCTTCTACAGTTTCGGCAGTGCATACGATCAACGCGTCGTCCGCGAAGCCGATGATCACCGCGCCTTTAGGTAGACCCATTCGCAAGAAGTCGTCATACGAGACATTCCATACGAATGGTCCTATCCTCGAGCCTTGAGGGGCACCTCTCTGCATCTCCTCTTTCAGAGTGCAGGTGTCACCCTCGTATATTACCCACCTGTCGCTAAGATAATTATCCATTATCCGCAACAGGTAGGGCGGTATTCCTTTGTTTCTCATCGACTTGATGAGATCTTTCCATCGCGCGGTATTAAACGCGTTGCGTATATCGATGGCTACCAACGCGCAGAAGCCCTTTTTCTTCCCTGGTCCCAATTTGTTTTTTCCTTCTCTGGCTAGGTCCACCGCCTTCTGAATGGCGTCTACTGTGGACAGGCCTTTGCGGAAACCAAATTGGTTGTCAGACAGACTATTCTCTCCGGTCAAGTGAGATTGCATTCTCTGCAGAACCATGTCCTCTAGAAGCTTACCCATCGTATCTAACAGGCATATAGGCCTGTAGGATGCGACTTTATCTAGAGGTTTGTCTCCTTTCCTTAGGAGGACCAGCCTCTGTCTTTTCTAGTCGCGGAAAAACTCTCCTCTCTTCAGGCAGTTGTTATAGCAGTCTAGGAGAATCTGAGGTGAAGCAACGATCACTTCCTTAAGGATCTCGTTGCCTATCCCATCTAATCCCGGCGCTTTGCCTGGCTTTAACCTACTGCCTGCTTTTTGTAATTCTGTAAGAGTGAAGAGTTCTTCCTCACCGACATGACAGTTACTCCAGTCCTTCCTAGGCCATGGCTCTGCTGGAGGAAACAAGGCCTTTATGATTTGCCGGACCCAATCGGGATTGTCTAGACCGGGGGTCTTTTGCCTCGATAACAATTTCTTGTTAACGATTTTATAAGCCAGACCCCATGGGTCATTTTCGACGTCACCGATTAGGTTCTTCCAGCTCTTTCTTTTTGCAGCGCGTATCTCCTTCCTGAGGATTCTCTTGGCCTCTGTATATGCCTCCTTTAGCAGAGGATCTCCGTTTGAACGGTCATATCTCCTTCTTGCTTTGAGGCATGCCTTTCGCAAAGAGACCAATTCCTCTGACCACCAGTATACATTTCTTCTTCTTGGTGTTGTGCTTCTACAACGCGGCATAGACGCGTCGCATGCGGTGACAATCATATTTTTCACCGTCCGCACTTCCCCTTCGAGATTGTTCGGCCTCTTCACCCATCCCAGATCCTCCGTGAGGCGGGATTCTTCCAGGGACCGGCCGAACTTCTCCTTGTCGATTTTCTTAATATTCCACTTTGGGCTATTCTCACGGAGAACTCCGTGGTTCCTGGCCCGCAGCGTGTCTCCCCTTGAGACTGAAAACTCGATATACTGGTGGTCACTGTGGGTATAATCCTCCAGGACGCGCCAATCTTCAATCCTTTTTTGCAGGGGCTCGTTGCGATCGTTAGATCGATGATCGAACCCTGCCCGTTTCTTCTAAAGGTCCAAGACCTCCCCTGGTTCGCAACCATCAGGTTGTTCCTAGAGATCATTTCTCCGACCAAGATTCCTCTTTTATCGAGCCTTGTCTCCCTCCATTCTGGTGACTTAGCATTAAAGTCACCTGTAATGAGGATATCCAACTTGGATTCTCTAAGGCTCATTTCGAGATCGTATATCTGATCTTCGAAGGCTGACAGTTTGTCGTTGGGTGAGAAATAACAGCTATACATACGTATTCCTGCCATTTCCACCCACACGAAGCCACTGCTCGTCTCCAGGAACTTATCTGCCCGTAACTCGGAATTGCAGATCTGAATGGCTGCTCTTCCAGATTTATCTTGATACCAGGGAACAGGATCGCTCTTTCTGTTCTGTTCAGTGCAGAACAAGACATCGATCTTCCTTTCTCTGGCTGTCTGCATCAGGAGGTCTTGGGCCTCCTTACACTTATGCAGATTGATCTGCAGAAGCTTTAGGCTTTTGCCTGTTTAAGCTTCTGCAATTCTGCCTTATATACCGGACAGGAAGTGCTGCCGGCCCAGTGCTTTTTCTCTGTTCTGCCCAGATCTTCGCAAGTGATGCACTTGGGCTCCTGCACTGTACAAGCCTTGGCCTGATGACCTGCACCGACGCATCTCCGACAGTTTTTAATTCTGTCGGGGCCCTTGCAAGTGCGGCTCGGATGACCGTATGCCATACATCTTTGGCACCTAATGGTCTCTAAGTGCTCGCGAATTGGAGCGTTAATCCAGCCAACCCGGATTTTTCCGGCCTTCAGCACAGTACTAAACTCTGCCTCCGGCAGGCGTACCAGCGCCAGCATTGATCCGCGGAATCGCGAAACAATGCAGACCGATCGCTCCGAGTTGGCACAGCCGAGTTTTTCGTTCAGGGCCTCAGCAACATCCTCCTTGGAGGTGGCTTCATCGAGGTCCCTGATCTCCAAAGTCCTCTTGTTTACGAGAGCCGTGACTGTGGCCTTCTCTTGAAGTGCCTCAGTCAACGCTCCCGCAAACTGGGACGTGTTACCTCCTTTTTTGAGGACAATGAGAAACTCGTTATTGAGTGTTCTCCGTGTCCTCAAAACCTCTGCCCCTGAGTCTTCTGGCTTCAGGGTCTTCTTCAGGTCTTTCAGGATCTCGGCGTAGGAATTGGGATCCCTCGCCGAAATCCTGACGGCCTCTGTTTGCCGAAGCCTTTGAGCAGGAGCTTTTTCTTTCCGAGCCTTCTCGGCTTGCTTCCACTCTTTATTCGCTTTGTAGCGCATGCGAGCCTCTTTCTTTTTGGCCTTGTAACGCTCAAAGCCTTCTTCATCTTTTCCATCTGGGGGCTGTGGAGGCTGAATTCCAGAGGGTCCAGCGGCCATTTCTGCTCCTAAAAGGACCTGCGCACAGGTCCTCTGAGACTGAAGGCCTTCGGCATTCTTGGCTGCCTCGCCAGTCTTAGAGGGCGTGTCTGACTTTGTCAGGGGAAGCGTACGCCTTGGTAAGGGGGCCCTTCTCTTGGTTTCCCTTGTAGATAACGTAGGTGAATTATCACCTTCGTTACGGGGCCGCTTCTTATCATCGCTCTGCTTTTCCAAGCTCGCACTCAACGAGGTCGCCTTTGCAGACGTTGGGGCCTGCACTTCAATAAACCGCAAATTTCTGCGGATTATATCGAAGGCTGCCTCGAGAGCTTTAATTGCCTCTTGGACCTCCTTTTTAATATTCTTTCGTTTCCCAATGCCCTTCCTTATCGTATCGAAGAACTCAGGAATGTCCTCCAATTGTTGGGCGACGTATTCCTTAAAGAGTTCTTGCTCACCAGTCCGAGCAGTCTTGGGAAGACCGACGTGACCAGAAGTAGATGGCAGAGCCTCTACCCGGTCTTCGTTTACCTTCATATCCTCAACTAAGTTTTCCGTTTCATGTTCCATGCTAAAAAAGTTTACCAGCGCCTCGTGCGTAAAGTGGCGGGCCGCCTTGATTGGGAACGGGTACACCCTCGGATACTGCGATCCTACCCCAGATCCCTGAGGCCCAATCAGCTGCTTAGCCGTTCCCGGAATACACGGACGGAACGGACTCGCCAGTAACAATGCAGGTTTCTTTCTTTTATTTAATCTCTAAATTCGAATTAATGATTTTCTACTAATAAATTTGAGAAAAAACTGTTACTTATTGAAATAGTAAGAATTTAGCTAATTTTTCGTAGTTTTTTTTACTAATTTTCAGTATAAAAAACTACTAATTGGAAAATAGTAAGTGAAATTCGACTATTTCAATTAGTTCAGGGATTTACTATTTCAATTAGTAATTTTCTACTAGAAATTATCAGAAAACTACTAAAAATTAGTCAAATTCTTACTATTTCAATAAGTAACAAATTTTTCCCTAATTCATTAGTGGAAAATCACTTATTGAAATTTAGAGAGTAAATATGCTTATAATAATATTTATATTATAAATTTATAATCATCCGGAACATTATACATTTTATTAAAAAAGAAAATTGTACTTTCTGTCAAGCAAAATCTTTAAACAATTTTTAAGCATTTTTATACTCTCTAAATCTGAATTAATGATTTTCTACTAATGAACTAAACCATTTTTTTTAAATTCATTAGTACAAAATCACTGATTCAGATTTAGAGTCATTTCAGTTTAAAAATAATGCATTCTTGAAATTAATAATAATAATTAGTCTACAAAAGCAAGAGCGTAACAAATTATAAGAGACACTTTCCAGATCTTAATTACCGATTAAAGCTAGTCTGAAATTAATTAATCAAAAGCTGGAAATGTTTTTATAAAATGCTGCAAAACTAAAGCAGTAACAATATTCAATTTTAAATCTTAGAAAATAAAATTTAAATACAAATTCAGTTATTCTTAAGTAGTGACATGATTTTAAGTGCCAGACTCATTTATCTTAAGAAAATGAATTTATATAAAAATTTTAAAAATCGTTTCGAATTAAATCTGTATACCTGTAAAGAGTAGTTGGAAAATTAGTATTATTTTATAAAATGACAATAAATTTTAATATGATTGAGAAATGTTAGATATGTGCTCTGATTGATAGAAGATGATAAGCTAAAGAAGACTATTCTTCAATGAAGTGCACAGTGGCGAAAGGAATGTTAGAATGACATGATTATGGTAAGATTGCGCAGGTCAGAAAGCTATAGACGTCTCGTGCTTGTTACCACAATTGGTTTATGAATAAATTATAATAAATCGAAGGACGACTACAAAGTTTTTCCACAGACAAGAGAAGCTGAATTACAGAAAATATTGGGGTGCATAAGTGATTGATTTTCGATTAGAGACTATTACTTTGATAACTTTTTTTTTTGTTTTATGCTCAGTGAAGCGCACTCATAAACTTGACCGATGAATTTTTAATCAAGTTTTCTAACAAGAGACATAAACAATTCTACGCTAACAATAAACGCGACTTTGCGATCTTATTACCGTAAATTATTAATTTGAAAAGGGAAACGAACTTTAACCGATGGATTTGACCTTTGAAATATTCTGAAAAATTCCTAAATTACGAAAATTTGAAATATGATTTATAATTGGATTTTTCAAATTAAATAAATTCGATGTAATTTTGAAAGTTAATCCGACTTGCTTAGAAATGTAATTTTTGAATTGGAAACAAGTTTTCGTTTATTGCAAAGTTTATATATGATATAAAAAATGTATATAAAAGCAGATTCGCGTTGTTTAAGATGTTATGAAACGATTTATAATTTAAATTTGAAATTATTTATAATATTTAGATTGATTGCATACATCGGCTTAATATTTATTATTTAATATTATTGATAATTTTTATTTATATTTTGGTATATAAAAATATTTTACATATTTCTTTATTGCTGAATTATCTATAATTGTAAAGTTATAAAGATTTTTATATTTAAAATTTTAAACATTTTAAACTAATTTAAAAGACAATTTGAACATTTATGGTACCAGGGCAGGGATACAAAGTTTCTAAATATTAAGTAAATTTATACCATACATCATTTGTTAAAGAAAAGTTCCTTTTTTTAGAAAAATAAATGTTAATAAACAAATTTTTAATGGATACTTTATAAAATCTATGTGTGCATTTTCAGATTTTAATAACAAGAAGTAGTATACCAAATTAGATTAAAATCCGTTAATTAGTTTTCGAGTTATCATTGTTACAAAAAGCGTGACACACACACACACACACATGCAAATCTTACAGAAAAAGCTTTGTAGTAGTAAATATTTTCTATTTTCTTTAAAAAGGTTATATAAATGCACTCATTTTCATCAAAAATGTTTGTATTCTCGAAATTGAGTAAATGTGTTAAAGGTATATTATGTGTGTGTGTGTGAGTGCCATGTTTTTGTTGCTAGGATATTCCGAAAATGGTTTGACAGATATTAATAAAATTTGGTAGGCTAATTATGCTTATTATAATCTACAAATAGATACAAGGATTTTTAAAAGTACCTAATCAATTTTTATAAAAAATGGTCATTTTATAATAACTTTGGAAAAATTTTCTACAATCAAAACCGAATATCCTCTAAAAACAGTAATATTCAAAATAAACTTTAAATCTTTTTAAAAGTAAAATTTAAGAAAAAAATGGTAGGTAATATTTGATGTTTTCGAATTGAAGGTACAAATTTTAAAACTCAAAATGGCGGATATAAAATGACAGTCCTGGAATACAGGAAATTAAGTAATTTCAATAAAAGTAACTAATGAGAGGTTTGTAAACCTGCTGATCACAAATTCGACGAAACAATTTTCAAAATACAAAATGGCGGACCCAATATGGTAAAACGAAAATTGAAAAAATCATCTTATCTCAATAAAAACAATTATTTAGAAAACTTTAACATTGCCAATATCAAATTTCACTTTAGATTTAAAAAATATAAAATGATGGATCCTATATGGCTGAGTGAAATAAGAAAATCATTGAATTTTAACAAAAATGGAGAATCCAATATGGCAGTCATAAATTTGGAAACATTGTTTTATCGGTAATCACTATTAGGAGGATTTTAGGACTGATGATATAAAATTCCATGTTAGATTTTTAAAATATGAAATGGTGTACCCAATATGTCGGACTAAAAAATTAAAAAAATATTGAATCTCAACAGCAATCAGCAATTGAATGCTTTTTGCATTTTATTATTTAAATAAATATTTGTAATATTATATATGGCGCTCTACGAACAAAGGGACATAAGAAACACAAAATTTTAGGTTATGTTCAGTGATAGTTTTACCTTTATTAAAACTTTTTTTTTAATTATGTGAAATCAAAATCAGTTTTTATTGAATATGTTGGATGTAATGAAGTCTTAAACATCAATGTTTGGTATTGAGATTTGATCCTCTTTGTGTATTTTTATTCAAAAATCACAAATACAACGTAAAACTTTTCCGATTCTAAGGTCCCTTTTTTCGTAGCGCATATACAATATTTATTTTGAACGGAATTCCGCATTTAATAATTTTGAAAACTCATTATGCACAGGTATTCTGTTCACTATTAATTTGAAAAAATGGAAATTTAGTTTGTTATAACTATAAATATTCGAAGAAAAAAAGAATTAAAGAAGTTTCAGTATTAACACTTCACAAAAAATAAAGTCTATTTTTAATTGTAAATTGTAGTGGAACGCTCGAGATTTACGAAACAAAATAATCATAATTTGTAACGGAAGAAGGTCGGCAAGAACGTCATTTATAAGTTAAGAATGTTGAGAATTGGACTGAGAGCGAACGACGAAGCCATACAATAGTTTTGGTTTCCTTGGAATCACAGATTATTATAAACGTTGAGAATCTAACTCAGCCGTTGAGATAGTACGAGCCAATCGCGTTGCACTTAATTCGTCGGACTAGCATCCGCCAATCGGTACGCGCTGTTCTCTGCGCAGCCGCCGCGTTAGGTATAAATACGAGAGCATTTCAGCGCAGAGTGGAGACCATCGAGAGCATCGATACTGTTTATAACTTCTTGTGAAAATTGGTTGACCACTAAGCGAAAATGAAGATGAATTTTACCAAACGGAGCACTGATACTATTTAACTAAGGCTCCATTACGTATTTTAAATTATTAAAAAAATATAATTTCTTAATTACCCTAAAAGATTTTTACCTATATTATTAAATAAAATTCTCTTTCTTTCCTGTGTATTCTTTTCATTTTATACCTACCTTTCTTTTGGTGATAGAAGGGCTAAGATCTGAAGTAACTCAGGGTGGGAAGCTAATAAGTTTGCAAACGCAGGTTTACAGTAGAATTGCCAATTAAAAATTTTTGTTTACTTCAATTAATTTGAGTGTTCTAAGAGAGAAAAAATGGTTTATATTGTTTTCCCTCGTGCAATTTTGCTGAAATAGAAAATTACTGTTTTTTATAGTAAAAATGAGACGTCGGGAAAACAAGTAGTTTAATTCCAATGGGTAGAACATCGTTAGAAAGGCAATTAAATTACTTTCCAAACCATCTGTTATCCGTTTAAATCGAATAAAAAACGGCTGAGTTATAGTCAGTTAAAAATTTAAATTTCACGCAAATTTGTGTGGCAAAATTTCAAAAAATTTACGAAATTTGAACTTTGATTGGCTATAACTCAGCCATTTTTTATTCGATTTAAACGGGTAATAGATGGTTTGAAAGGCAATTTGATTGCCTCTTTAGCGATGTAAAATTTGTTGGAATTAAACTACTTGTTCTCCCTGCTTGTCATTTTCACTACAAAAAACAGAAATTTTCTATTTCAGCAAAATTGCACGAGGGAAAACAATATAAACCATTTTTTCTCTCTTAGAGTACTCAAATTAATTGAAGTAAACAGGAAACTTGCAATTGTCAAAAAAAAGTTTAAAATTTGTTAACCTATGAAATTTATTTGAAGTTTAAACAATAATTTTTTTAAGCGTTTCATATATTGTATATATATTATTCGTGTACGTACAATTAGTATAGTAAAATAATTTATGTTGTCTTAATAAATGTTAAAAATTTAAATTCGTGCGATTTTCTGTATAGTTATAATTCGTTAAAATTATTCTAACCTCTTTCCCGCGAGCAATTTTCATTTTATTTATTAATTCACTACACGCGTTTACAAAAATATACCAAAAAATGTATCAAAAAAGCACTCCGAAAGTCGATCTATTCCTCAGCGAGAGGTATGGAATCGGCAACGATATTCCAGTTAACAATGCCGGGCAATCAATTACCACATTTAAAATATTAGAGAAAAACTGTAAATCGAGCTTCAAAAATCTATTTGGAACTGAAGGTATTTTCATTATGAACGTAGCTTAGAATAATCATGACTAAGATTTCTATTGAGGTGGGAGTTCCCCTGTTCTGTGACCATGACTGCCGTCCTTCTCACTCTACAGGATGGAGCTCGGATCGTTGGTGGGAGCTCTCCCACTTTTTTTGGTCTGTCAACGAGGGCCTGATGTGATGAAGCAGTCCAGTTCCGTTTTGGCCTTCTTACAGTCCACACCGCGCAGAGTTTCCCTTCCACTTCTCGATATTTTTGTAACTAATCGTCTAAGAGAGACTTTACACCGCAGTGAGAAGCGAAGAGTACGCATTCGAAACTAAGCGGGAGATGCGAAACTTTTCGCCTGAGAAACAGCGGAATGTATCTGCCTCTCTCTCTAACTCATGCTACCCCCTCTCTTCTCAGTCAAAAAAGTCGCTCCTCCTGCTTCGTTTCGCATGCGTATTCTTCGCTTCTCACTGCGGTGTAAAGTCTCTCTATTTTGTGTATACAAGGGTTTGCTCAAATGATGATGACTTCCTGCAGGTAGTCTATTGTTTGTATTAAGAAATAAAATTTAAATTTCAAGGTAAATTGTATAATGAGCTGAGAGTTTCCTTTTCCGTAAACTTTTAACAAAAACCTTTTCTCCCTAACCAAGGAACCAGGTATAAAATATTCTTTTTCGTTAACTGTTAACGCTTTTCCGTTAACTTTTAACGCTGACCTTCAGTACTCGTTTCTTATATAGGATGCCGGGTCAACAAGTGTGACGTATTCTTTATGTGAAATGACAATAAACTATCCGTTGTAAAATCTAAAGTGCTGTGAGTTTTTTTTGTAAAATACTACTATCTAACAAAGACTCATTCGCAAGAAGTCATAATTCGAGACGTTCCATATGAATGGTTCTGTCCTCGAGCCTTCGCTAAAACAATAAATTATCCATTATCTGCAACAGGTAAGGCGGTATTCCTTTGTTTCTCGTCAACTCGATGAGATCCTCCCATCGAGCGGAATTGAACGCGTTGCGAAGGTCAATAGTGCAGATCTCGTTTTCTTCCCTGTCCCTAATTTGTCATTTCCTTGTCTCGCTAGGTACACTGTCATCTAGATAGCGTCTACTGTGCATCGGCCTTTACGAAAACTAAATTGGATGTCAGATAGACTATTCTCACTGGCCAAGTGAGCCTATCTTCTCTGCAGAACCATGTCCTCTAGAAGTTTACCCATCGTATGTAGCATGCACGACATATAAGCTTGTAGAAGGTTTCGTCTTCTCTCTTTGGGAGGATTAGCCTTTGTCTTTTGCAATAATTCTAATCACGGAAGTACTCTCATTTCTTTAGACAGTTGTTGTAGCTATCTAAGAGAATCTAGGGTGAAAAAACGATCAAAGCGATTCAAGGCGCCATGTCTGACTTTAATCTTCTGCGTGCAACCTGGGCTCTGTAAGAGTGAAGAGTTCCTTCTCTCCGAATTGACAGACACTCCAGTCCATCCTAAGCCATGGTTTTGCCAGAGGAAACGTGACCTTTACTTTTTCCCGCACTCAATCGGGATTGACCAGACAGGAATCACCACTGTTTAATCCCTCGGATATCCCTCAATAATATAATAATAATCAACCACAGAGTTAGCTCAGTTGGTTAAGGTCCTGGACTCTGCGGTCGCGCCAAGTCAAGCTTTCTTGGTTTGAGCCCTGGGAAGCCTGGGATTTTTTCCGGCTCGTGAGATAACTTCAGTGGTAGGTTTGACGTCGAGGTATAATGATTTGCACTGTCGGTAACTGACTTGTGCAGACCATTAGAACTCGACTGTCGATAAACCGGTTGTACTCAGGAGAGGTCTTTCTACAGTTTTCCCTCTCCACTGGGGAGCAAACCCAATGGGTGGTCCAGGCAAATGCGAGTACTCCTACTTCAAAGCCGTTCTGTAGGCGCACAATACTTGGTACTTCTGTTTAAAGTACTATTTCAACGGAAAATTTCCTCGTTGAACACTTGTAAGTGCGAAAGGCCAATAGACAAGTGTATAATTAAAAAAAAAAAATAATAATAATAATTCCTCGGATTATTCCTCAATAATAGAATAATAATCCCTCGGATTATCCCAACAATCCCTTCGGAGGGGATTGTTGCAAATATGGGGGCAGTAGTATGTGGATCTAAAATTGCGTTTGGTAAAATTTGTATTAAATTAAGTTTTGTTTAAAAATGCGGAAACAAAAGAAACTTGTCAGAAACAAAAGAGTTAAATTTATGTTACGGAACTCTGTATGTTCTACGACTAGGAATGAGTTGATCTCAAGAAACTTGGAATTAAAATACAGTAAGTCCTCTAGAGTCGTCGGATCCGTAAAAATCTCCTCTCTCTTCTTCATTCTTCGTAGTCGTCGGTCTTGTAAGCAAAGCCTCTTGGACGATTTCAGGAAATTTTATTTTCAGGTTATGTATTAAAATTATATAAAAGTTTAATAAATTTAATGTGAGTTGTAATAATTTTGAAACGCACTGAAGTTAAAAATATTTGCAATTTGTACGAATAACATTTATAATTAATTTATAATTAATCAATGTTTTGACAATTCAATATATAATTGATTATGGGCTAGTTAATCCACCTCTGGATATGTTTCAGATAAACTTATCGCATGTTATTTCTTATGGCTATCTGACACTTAAAGTTAACTGGGGTTAAGAGTCGAATTTTTAAAAATTTTGATCAGTAGAAATTAGAATCATTTGAAATTTAAATTAAACTTAAATAAATTTTAATAAATTGAGGTTTCTGTAGATTAAACCAAAGATTAATTACTAAAACCTTTAAAATTTTGTAAAAAAAACAAAATATATACAAAGTTTACATCAGTCAATGTCAAATATAAAACACTTATCAAAACATTCCATTAAATCTAATAAATATATTGTTACTAAATGCGACCGTAACTGGCAAACCAGTATTTTATTTTATCAAAACAGTAATAATAAAATGTAACACGAACAGAATTTATTTTCAAAAGTTAATAACGTTTTATTGGTGTTTATAAGATCAGCTTATAAAAAAAAATAATTGTCACTAATTGTAAGTTAACAATATAAATAAGATTTTTATTCTGGAAATGACTATATTATTGACCTTGAAAAGGAATTTTAATTTATTGAAGAATGATGAAAATATCTATAAAGCAAAACACTGAATGTAGAATGTAGGTGTACTAAGATTAATGTTAATGATTTTAACAATTTGATCCAATTGTGTATATAAATGTTTTCAAAACTACTATTTTTATAAGAACTAAATTATTTTTTTCAATTCTTTTACTATTTTTTATAAAATCAAACTTAAAAAAAACTTTGTGCTTTTTAAAAGTGACATATTTTCTTTAAGGTTTGAGGATATGTCACACATTACTTTTAGTTGATTGCATTATTTCACACTTTCACGATATTTTTGAGTACTTTCTTATAACCCTTCCGATAAGAAATCATTGGAAAATCATTGAAGGCTCATTGCTTGAATGAGCTACCGGCGCATTGTGGTTTATATAGCTATTCAGATATAAATGTCGCTATTAATATTTAAATGAGGGTCTAGTGATGTGTAAGTCGATTCCGATTCTTCCGAAGAATCAATTCCTGTATTCTAAAAGTCGATTCCGGAATCGATTCTTTTTTTAGAATCGATTTCATTTAAAGATAGAATCGTAAAAATCGGGAACCGATTCTCTAAGCAACTTGCACATCCCTCAGAGGGTCGTAAATAAAAAAAGTTGACCCAATGTTTTTTGAATGAGCAAATGTTTAAAATACTCATTAAAAGTGCTTTGAAACAGGCCCATCGACCTGTGGTATTGCCAATGAGTTTTCCCATGATTTTGTATCGATAGGAAACAACCTATTTAAATTAAAAATATTTGCATAAATTATGCATAAAAAATAAACAAAACAAACGAATTTTTTCAAAAACAGCAGCGTGTCAAATACATCCAGCCTGGACTTGATGGACCACTGGAAGCCAATCAGCAAATCAGTTATTCTTCCTCAATATCTGAGACCGACACGCTGAACTGTAAGTCAGTCTTTCATTAACTCTTGTTACAACCCGAATCGCTGGTCTAATCTTTTGAACTCTTTGGGAAACTGTTTGCTATAAAAATTCTGTGGACATTTAACAAGAAGAACTCCTGGTGCATCCACCAGTAAGATTGGACTTTAATTGTGTTTAATAAGTGATAAGTGAAATTATCTTTACAATGAACTTTATAATTTCATTTAACTTTTAATCCTTTGAGTGAAACCCCTTCTTTAAACAAGTGCGGGTTAAATCTTTGGACCCCTTTTCCTCACCATGAATAAATTAAATTCTCCAACTAGGAGCTTTTTACCTACACGGATCAACTAAGAAAACTGTCGTCTATTTCGGGCTTACTACTTTAAATAATTAAGAGTGCCAGTCATTGTACGTCATCGTCCTACCTGTCAGACACTTTTGGCTCATCCAGATTATTGGGCCTTAATTCGGTCCATTGCAGCTTGAGAAACAACCCAAAGTTACGAGAGGAAGAATTTCAGACTTAGTGCAATAGGTAAGGATTTCACTTATTAATTTGTTTTATAACTTCATTTTAATCCTCTTCCTATTCTAAATAAATCCTTTTTTTCAGAAGGATTTCCCTTTGAGCTTTGGAGAGGCTTCAGATTTTCTGCTACTGCTTCACCGATGATTAAATGCAATAAATGTTCCTGAACTTAATTTATTCAGTTTGAATTCATTGTCTGTCCCTTAACTCAAGGGCTTTCCGCCTTGTAAATAAATCAAGCATTAAAAATTAAAATAATAAAAATAGAGTTCCATTTGGTCCTTTCAGGGCATAACAATAAGGTGAATATCTAGAAATAAATATCGAATGTTTAAATTTCTATTTCTGAGTTGCATTAAATAAATAGTAAGTGTCAGCCAGCAAGCTAAGATTTCAGTTGTTTTAATATTGAAATTAAGATTCTAGTTGTGTTTAAAATTATAAGTAAGATTTCTCGCATGATTTAAATGGGTTGTTTATAATCTGTCATAAAATATCTAATTGAGTTTAAGGTTACTATTGAGGTGAGTTCTCCCCTGTTCTGTGGCCGTGCCTGCCCTCTTTCTCCCTCTACAAGATGGAGCTTGGATCGTTGGTGGGAGTTCTCCTACGTACCCTTTTAGTCAGTCAGCGAGGGCCTGATGTGATGGCAGCAGTTCAGTTCCGTTACGACTTTCATACAGTCCACATCGGGCGCGTCTACCCGTGTATGTTCAGTCGGTTTCTCAACCGGTTCTCTTAATTTGTGCCTGTGCCGAGTATACAATTGTGACGTATTCTGGTAATTGAAATCAATTATAAATTATAATTTGATTAAACTAAAAGTGCTGTGAGTCTTTTTGTGCGACACCATCAACTATCATTTTTAACATGATGATAACGGTAATTTAGTTTGTCCGACAATTCCTATCATTACATTTTGATTTAACCTAATTCTTATTTGGCCTAATTTTTATTTAGCCCAATATTACTCTTGTAAAAAAAAATTTTTCAATAGACAAATTAAGTTAAATAAGAATTAAGCCAAATAAAAATTATGTCAAATAAGATTTAGGTCAAATGAACTTCGGTCAAATGAGAATTATGTCACTTGGGATTAGGGGAGTATTCAAGCATCTAAAAAAAACCTATCTTTAGTAACAAAGTTTTTGAAGATTTACTAAATAATTTTTAATTTCTTTTTTTGAATAATAAAATAAACGGTGTTTAATAGTACCTATAACTTGGTTATAATTGAAAATTATTATTGAATGAAACATATAATTTCGCATCGAGTAATTATAATGTATTTATTTTTTAGAAATATATATACATATTTCAATTGTACATAATATAATACACATATATATATAATTCAATCAACAGAGCGTAATTATCATTTTCATATAAAAATAAATATACTATTTTTGATCACAAAAAATATATAGCTATAATGTATAATATTTTAATTTACAGTTATATATAGTTCAAACTTCAAAGATCCATTTCCAGAATACTGTTAATATATCGTGTTTTTTTTAAATCTCGACTTTGTAAAAACAGCGTATTTTCCAAAATGCATTATCTGTCTCATCTGTAAAAATAAATTCATATTACAATTTTTAAATAGACATGAAGATTAAATTAAATAGTAACTAAACCAAAACATATAATATATAATATAAATATATGAATATTTAAGCATTATTGAATCACGTTACACTACAGTTTGATTTCATTAGCCTATTTGGTTCTGTTTCATTGTTAGCAATAACGACAAATATCCCAGTGATGTTTTTAGAATCTGGAAGTACAATTAAATAATAGTAAATTAATTAAATAATTAATTTTAACGGGAAATGTTACTATATTAATCTAAATACAATTATAAATAATATTAAAAAATTTTTAGTTTATAGTCTTAATAGTTATTTACTATTTATTAAATTTAATGAATTACAATTTTTTATCATAACAATTAAAATATATTTGTAAATTTTATATGATTATGGATATTTTTATTTACATTTCCAAATTTCTCCAGATTCATGACAAAAAATTTGGCCGCTGTGATTTGAACTGGTTTTCTACAACGCTGAATAATAAACAACAAATTTCTCATTCTTCCAGGCGATAAATAAAACCATTTGCAATCGTATGCAGATTGGCCGAGAGCAATGCTCTAAAATCAAAATTATTATTTATATTAATTTTAATTTTAATTTTGTATGATAATCATGGTAAATGGAAATTTTTACCTCATTTTCAAGAGCTTCTGATACATAACAATAAATCCATGAAATTGACAAAACATACATGATATATTCGACTACAAACATTTCTTCTAGAAAGAGGGTTTTTGTTTGTGGATACGTCACAAACTAATAATCATTTATTAATAAATAATTCAAATTTTACTGTTCTTTTATTTATTTGCATTTATCATTCATTTACAAAAGTAATAAACTGACTTAATCAATTAATAGAAATTAAATTAATTACTTGTATTAATCTGTATCCTTGGAGGCAAAAAAGGATACTGTGAACCAGGAACTGGATTAGTAACATTACACTAAATGTATCCTCTATTGTTTCAAGACATCTTGGAAAAAAACATACATAATTTAATTTGTTATAATTATATAAAAAATAAACCGGCAGGTCTGAAAAGAAATTTAAATAAAAAGAACATAAAACTTTATTTCTTTTCTTTGTGAAGTTTATTTTAACATAAATGTTTGCTAACAATTTAAAACATAGAATTTTAATATTTAAATTAATAATTCTATAGTTTTTGGAAAATATAAGTCAAAGCTTGTGCGCCTCAAAAATATGTAGTCTTTATAATTAAATCAATAGTTTGCAATAGAATCTGTAATTGTTAATTTAAGCTATAATTTTATACTCAATCTCTATTTTTTAATTTAGTCTTGTATTTTTTTTTTTATTAAATCTTAATTTAGTCAAGCTCAATTATATCTTTAGGCTTATAATTCTGATTTTTAATGACAAAAAGCGAAAAATGTAATACATATTAAAGTATAAAGAAAACCTGTTAATGTCTTCGTGTTTCTGGATAATCGAACAAAGTTTCTTATCAAAGTCTCTTGACAAGAATTTGTTTCCATGTTCAGTAACTAAATTATCGATATTTAGGTGCAAAATTTGAAATTGAGCAACAAAATGGAAACCGATTTGAAAAAATAATGCATCAGTACCAGTATTGCTAATATTGCCTATAAAAGCAGCTAAATAATTAGCCATGTAAACAAATTCAAATGCAGGAAAATAATTATAATCAAATGGCACATAAAGTTCCATGGTCAAAAGACGAGTTGAGTTTGGGTTATTTCTAAAAAAAACACTACTATTCACAAAGCACATTTGGATAAATCTTGTCCAAGTCGCAACGAAAATTATAAGAACAAAGTAACCTGATACTTTTTTGCTAAAGTGACCGTATTTTGTCATAATGTTATATTCCTTTTTTGACGTCGTATTGTCCCAGTCTTGAATCATATAGGACAGCAGTTTCATCAAATCTAATTAGAAACAAAATTATGAGGTTTTAGACAAATTTTCATATTTATAAAAAAAGTTGCACAGTTTTATATTGAAAATTTTAACGCGATGCCACAAAAACCTCAAAAAAGTAACTTTATTAATAACATGCTTTTCAAATTAATTGTAAAACTTTTTTTCTTAAAATAACTCAAAAAGTGTAAAAAAAGTTATATCAAATAAAATTTTCTTAAAAACCTAGTTTAAAAGAATAATTAAATATTTTCAAATATTTACACACTTTTTCTATAATACCAGAGACAAGTCATTTTGGCAAAAGCAACAGCATAAAATAATAAACCAAATGCCATAATATCGCTCATGGCATCGACGTCGCCCCATACTATTATTAACTGAATAAATTGTACAACAAGAATAGCAAAAAATAACCATCCTGCCATTAAAGCATAGTGGAAAAATGCTAATATGTTGTTTTTCTCTGGATCAGGCCAAACACCGCAAATTTGAAGACTGATTCGACTCAATTTCATAAAAAAATGAATAGCTGTTGGATAAAAAGAAAAATAAAAATTAAATTGTTTTTAAGGATGTTTATCCGCTCAAGGGGTTCTCATTCTATCAAACCATGATATTTAATATCTTTTTAATTTCATTTCTTCTTATAATTTGGTTTCTAAACAATATTTTAGAGTTAAAACTTAAAATTATAACACAAAAAAATTTTGTTGAAACAAATTTTATCTGTTGAAAACTTCAAGCCATTAAAATTTTTCTTTCCTAATTATTTAAACAACCGTAGGGTAAACTAATTTAATATTGTTGTAAAAGTTGTATTATATTATAGTTTAAAATATATTAATTTTTTTTTAAAATTTGTACAGCCGTTTTTTTCAATTAATTAAAATATAGGTGTTTTGTTACTGTTTCCATGTAAAAGTTCCAACTTTGTAAATTTATATCTTAAAAATAGAACGGCAAATTTCAATAAAATTGTAACCACACATGTAAAATAATGCATTTAATATGTCATTAAAATTTTATAAGAATCTGTAGAAAATCGATTTTTGGATAAACCTTAAATGTAAAGAAATAAACTATATAATTGCATACGAATTATTAAAAAAGATTTCAATAAGCAAGTCAGTAAGTGACTAATGTTCTGTTTAAGAAATAGGAAAATTAATGAATTTCTCAAAATTTACAACACATTATTCGAATTAATTATTATTATTTATTTATTTAATTATTTTCAAAGCTCGATTCGAAGCAATAGGTCAGTGACTGATTTTAATTTGTTGGACTGATTTTTATGAATAATTAATGTACAGTTAAACCTGTCTAATAACAACTTCCTTTATGTTAAATTTTTTGAAACTAGAATATTTTAATTATACTTCTGTGGATTTCATTTCAATGGAATTAAAACAACAATTATCGTACAATTTTTTTAGAATCAAGTTTAGACGATTTTTTCGGATTTAGTGCATCACTATTTTTAAATAATTTAATTTATAATAATTATAATAATATTTTTTCCCAGAAGGTAAATTGTAATTTGATAGGTTATTTAAGGCGAAATTGAATAAATATATTTAATAAATAAACTGCCAAAGAGGTAATTTGTGCAAAATGTCATTACCTTTTATTAAATATAATTTTATTTTTACCTTTTTTACCATCCATCATATTCACAAGATATAATTAAATGACGAGGTATCGTGAACTGAGAAACATTTCTTTTCAAAGTTAATCCGAATGACAAGAACGCATGCTCACGTGTACATATACATTTTTTATTCGAATACATTATGTAATAAATCGAAAGTCTGAATTTCAAAGTTTGGTTCTTGATCCCATAAAAATTGCATCAGTCATTTTTTTCCCTTGAATAATGTTCAAAGTTCGCATATATAGTTTTCAGACTGCACGCTGAATTGAAATATACAATAAAATAATGAAATATCAAAAATATTTCTTGATCTTTAACTTCATAGGTAATGTAATTCTAATTTTAAAAAAATAATTTTCAATTCGTGAATAATAGATTTTTGTATAGAATTCCGAGTTTGAATTTTCGTATCAAAGATTTTTTTTTAGATAAAATTTTTGAAAACGTTGGTATAAAAAATGCGGAGAGAAAAGATTTGTAAGGATTAAAAAATTCGAATTCTTTTTAATTAGGGAAGAGTTGTTATCAATGAAACACTTTTTTCAATGAGATATTTTTATTTTCTTCTTTTATTTTACACAAATGTTATAAATTAAACAGTAGCAGTTTTATCTTAGTTTAAAAAATAGCTAAAATATTTTTATTTAAATATTTATACAATATTAAATTTTCTATATTTGCGCACAAAATTAAGCCAATGAATTTTGAAATTTCTGTCGTGTAAAATCAAAACCTGTTATTTTTTAAGAAAGTAATAATTTAAATGTAAACTTAATAAATATAATTATAAATTTTCATCAATGTCGTTTCCAGACAACAGCTGTCGATTTCTGTTATATTTTCTTTAAACTTAATTTTTTTACGATGCCTTCTTTATCGTTAATAGTATAGATAAATATCCCATGGAAGTTTTTAGTATCTGTAATTATTTTAATCAATTTTTTTTCACAAATAGGAAAACAAAATTCTAAAAGAAATTTATTATAAAAAAAGTTTTAACATTAATTTTTTAAATATTCATTGGTTTATATTGTCGAAAATTCTATTTTAGGGTTATACGTATACTTGCGAATTTTCTCATATTCACTACATAAATTTTTGCAGCTATAAATTTTACGGGTTTTCTAGAACGATGAATAATAAGTAAAAAATTTCACGCCTTTTTAGCAGTCAAATAAAACCATTTACACTCATACGCAGATTCTCCAAGTTTTAGACTCTTAAATTTAAATAATATTATTATTATTATTTTTCTTATACACTGAGAAAATAAGCCTCTAGCCAAGCAGCTTTATTTCTAGGTTAGGGTTCCTCGGGACAAAACAAACAAAACACCGGCGATGACAATCAAACTTCTAGGATACCGGAGCATATGCTCTGCTAAAATCAATTAAGTGCTTTGCAGGTGCTATATCAACAACCTCTCTCTGCTAAATTTAATCAAAAATTGGTTGTATTTAGTCAACTTATTTTCTCAGTGTACATAGGTATAAATTGCTTTTATTATTTCTTCAATATAAAATGCTGTATTAATTAAAGATAAAAATTTATTACCGCATTTTGAAGAGATTCTGAAACGTAGCAATATATGTAAGAATTTCCTAACATGTAGATCATGTATGCCACCATAAAAACTAAATCCAAAAAAACTGATTTAGAGTTTTCTTCTGTCAAGTACTGTAATAAAATATATTATTTTTAATTCATAAAAATTAAAAAGAATTGTATTATAAAAAATTACTTACTTGTATTAATTTATAACCCTGGAGACAGAATAGTTTTTAAAACCTGTTAATTTGTTCATGCTTCTGGACAATTTTGCACAGTATTTTATCAAAATCTAGTGATTTGATTTCAGTGACGATATTTATGAGATTCAAGTGTAAAATTCGATATTGAGCAACGTAGTGGAAACCAATTTGAAAAAAAAATCCGTCCACTCCGCAATTGCACAGGTTCCCTAAAAATCCAGCTAAATAATCAAAGAGAAATTGGTGAGTTCAAAAACTGGACAGTAATTATAATCATACGGGAAATAGGCGTCCATGATGAAAATCCGTGTCGCATTTGTTGATTTGTGAACCAAACATCTGCATTAAGATATGAGATTTGCAGAAAGCGAGCAATACTTGCACCAAGTGCTACAAAAATATACGTATCTGAAACTTTTTTACTAAATTGGGCATTTTGCATCATGATATCGTGCTCCTCTTCAGATTGAAAGTTGTTCCAATCTTCAATTATGTAAATTAGTATTGTTTTCATTTCTGGAAAAATATGAATTAGGTAAATGGTATAGTAAAAATTAGTTTAGTAATCCTACTGAATCTGTTATTTTGTGTTTTGAAAAACTAATTTTAAATTCATTACATTAGTTTACAAATTTTCAAAAATTTTTTGATCCACAACATTTCACTCCTATTTCTCATGTAAAATGATCCGCTGAATCTGAAAATGAAGTCCAAAATTAACAAAGTAGAACAGTTTTTAAGATATGCTTGTTTTTTCATATTTTTCGTTACGACAAAATTGTTTTTCCCTAAAATGTAAATATCTTCGGTTCCAGTAGACGGATTTTAATTTTCTTTTTTTTTTTTTTAATTAAAGGTAATTAAATTCCCTATCAACTATCTACCAAAGTGCACTAGCTGCTCAGGCTCTCATTTAGTAACATCTCGAGAATGTCCAGAATTCATTTTTCAAAAAGAAATCAGAACCTATGCAACTGCCAACAAGATGTCCTTCAACAAAGCTTAAACTATTATTTGACCCCCCCAAAAACCATCTAGACATCTCTATATTCTGATCGCTCTTTTTCAGAAATCACTCACACATCTCAAAATTCGAAAATTTCGAAAGCAACGACACTTCATACACCTTCATCTTATTCTTCTCAATCAGAAGCGAAACAACCTCACAGAAGATCAGCACACAATAACTTCTTTGCAACGCAATGGAACAATGGTAGAGATAATTATAGTCTCCCTAATGGTTGCGCTTTATTTTCTCCTCCTCCATCTCGTCTAACACCAACTCCTATAACTTCAGAATCCTTAAATAATGATCTAATAACTTCCTTCCTTTTCTGGCTTAATAACCTGGTCACAAAAATCTCTTCCAACTCTTCTCCTGAAATCGCGAAACGTAATCAAGACCACCGCTCACAAATTACAAAAAATCTCCGCCTTTTGCTCATTCCCGCTGTAACCCCTAATAATGGTTGATCTCTGTGAATTAAATTTACTGCAGTGGAACTCTCGTAATGTTTTTAAAAATCCATTATAGAGTTCTTGGTAAACTGACCCCTGTTAATGACTGAAACCATTTGTTTAATTCGATCGAAAACTCAGGTTTTAATTCTGTATTTGTAGGTGGTGACTTTAATAGTCATGGCACACTCTGGGGCAGTTTGGACACTTGACCTAATGGTCAAAATCTTTACCAGGGACTTGAAGTCTCTGAGTTGATACTTTTAAACAATGGTTCTCCTACCCGTGTTGGCACACCATCTAACCCTTATTTAGCAATAGATCTAACCTTTGTCTCCCAGAATATTTACATCGGCTATTCGTGGTCAGTTTATAACGATAAATTAGGTAGTGACGATTATCCTATCTTTCCCTCCTTTGGTATATCAATACCTATTTCTACCTTGTCCCATAAATACAATCAGAAAAAAAATGAACTGGCTCTTTTTTACCGCTGCATTAAAAACATCCATAGAAGCTAACCCCGAGCTTTTAAATACGGTGGATGCAGTGTCTGACTATGATCGCTTTGTAGAACTTGTCGATGTCTCAGTTAATACTTCATATCCACAACCGAAACCAAAACATAATGCAAACACAAACAGAAATTCTAACCATTCTAAAAAACCATTTGTTCCAGCCCCATGGTAGGACGATAAATGTGAAGAAGCAATTAAAAATAGAAAAATAGCACTAACAAGTTATAAAACAACATCCAATTACACAAATTTTATTGAATTAAAAAGACGGGAAGCTATAGTTAGACGCACAGTTAACGAAGCCAAGCGTGAATCTTTTATTAATTCCACAATTAAACGTTTTACAAACAGATTTACTTAACCCGCCAATGCTTCTTGCTCTGCAGATACATCGGTCATAGAAAAACTTCACTCTCTAGCAAATGAACTTTGTCTTCCCACAGTTTTTCATGATAACTTTCCAAATAACTTCAAACAAAATCGGTTTTTAGATGCACCTTTTTCTTTATCAGAACTCTCAATAGTTTTTCACTCATACAAAACTAAATAATCACCGGGTCTAGATAAAATTGACTTTAATATTATCCAACACTTTCCAGAAGTAGCTTTAACAACCCTTCTATCAATTTTTAATAGAATTATTTCCAACGGTGTCTTCTCTTCTTCTCTGACAAATTTCGTCCTATTTCTCTAGCCTCGCGTCTCTTCAAAATTACCTAAAAACTTATTTACAATATAGATAAACTTGGTTCATTGAACGCAACAGAATACTTAGCTCTAGTCAATTCGGATTTAGAAAGGGTAGATCCTGCGCTGATGGACTGGCCCTACTGTCCACAGAAATTTGGACGGGACTAGCTAGCTGCGAATTTACTGGAGCTCTCTTCCTCGATTTAAAAGGTGCCTTCCCTAGTGTCATCCCGAATATTTTTGTTAACGACCTCAGCGAGATAGGTATTACCGAAACAACAACACGGTTTATTTATAATGAATAGCATGATTTCACCCACGGTCCGACTATGGGAAATATCAAGCCACCCAGTGGGCAAAAATCCATGTTAAGAACGTTTTTAAAACGTTTCATGTCGGCCAAATAATGTTCTGGAACATTATTCGAACATCCATGTTCCAATAACGTTCCGGAACATTATTTGGCCGACATGAAACGTTCTAAAAACGTTCTTCAAACGTTTTTAAAACGAACATGGATTTTTGCCCACTGGGCAACCATTGCTTATTTTCCATACACTCTGTCAAAGACTCCAAAAGCTATAAAACGACAAAAAATAATGCCAAGGTAATTTTTCAGAACATAAAACACTAATTCCACTTAATAATCTTAATTTTTCCAATTTTCAAAATTAACAACATCAAATAACAGAGGCCATGGCAGAAGTCGTGACAACAATGGGCACAGAAAAAATTTAAAACTCAAATCTCTAATAATTTTTTACAGTTTAAAAAACTTTCTAAACACCACCAAAACTGAATTCAAACATAAAAATTACATTTTTCAAGTTATTAAATTATACAAGTCTAAGTCCAAAGAACCGTGGTACCAAACATGGGTCAAGAAAAAAGTCAAATTTCAATCTCCTATTCAATTTTTCAACAGCAAAGATGATACAGAAAAATTAAAAAAAGATTATGACCAAAAATAATTATTTTCCACAAGTTTCAAAATATACAAAAACCAAATTCAAAGAACCATGGCACAAATCACACCAAATGTGGGTCGTAAATAAATTCAAATTTCAGTCACGTATTTAATTTTTTAAATAGTAAAAATTATATAGAACATAGCAAAAAAATGATTTATCCCACAAAAATTATTTTCTGCAAGTTAAGAATATACAAGAAGCATATTCCAAGAACCATGGCACAAATCGTACTAAACATGAGTAAGAGAAAAATTAAATTTTCATCACATACATAATTTTTTAACTATTTAAAATGATACAGAACAACTATTTAAAAATTAGATAGGTGATACTAGTTTTACATCTTTATTACGCAATGTTTCGTACGATTTGTGCCATGGTCTATCCACTTTTAATTGCTTACGAAAAATCGAGGATTTACAGCGAACTTATAAGAAATAGGGATTTCGACCCTTATTTCGAATTCCTCTACGAAGATCATTTATTCAACCCCCATATTATTTTATCACTAGAAGCCTTTGCTATTTTATTCACCTTGGATTATATTATTAATAATAACCTCATTAATACAGTTATTTTTTCAGATTCACTTAGTGTTCTTAACAACTTAGTTTTCAAAAATATTTCTAAAACCAAATCTTACATTATTTCTGATATAAGGAATCGCCTGAGAATTTTATTTAATTTAAATTGAGTAACAACCCTTGTCTGGGTTCCTGGGCGTTCCGGAATTGAAGGCAATGAAGCGGCTGATAAGGCTGTTAGGGATGCAACTGATAATCCTGAATTTCTAAACATGCAACTCAATTGTGCTGATTTTTTCAGTCTAGCGCGTAAAGAATTAAATACAAGTTGTAATGTACTCTTTACACATATAGGTAAACATAAAGGTACACATTATACTAAACTTAGAAAGAGTTAGAAAAAGACCATGGTTCCATGAATTTTTAGCTAGCAGGAGTTGGATTGTATCTATTTGTAGAGCAAGAAGTAATCATTACAATTTAAATGCTAGTTTATTCAGAAAAAATTACATTTCTGGCATGTTTTCAATGGGTCAAAAGCGAAACTTTTGATGCGTGTTAAATAAAATCTTTTCTAAGTAATCCTATATAAGAAACGAGTACTGAAGGTCAGCGTTAAAAGTTAACGGAAAAGCGTTAACAGTTAACGAAAAAGGATATTTTATACCTGGTTCCTTGGTTAGGGAGAGAAGGTATTTGTTAAAAGTTTACGAAAAACCCTTGTATAATGAGGGTTGATGGCTTTAGGAAAAGAGATAAAATTTTCGAGTATTATTGAAAAGAGAGAAAATAAATTATGTTTTGAAATTTTACCTCATTACTCAAATATTCTTCAAATTTAAAATTTTCTTTCTAAATATACGAACAATAGACTAAATAAGCTCATCGGTTTTCGAGTCAACCCTTGTATAATGAGTGTATAATTGGTTTTGGAAAAATTTTCAAACTCTAACGAAAATAACGAAAAGAGAGATAAATACATTAGTGCGTGGTATAGAAGTGCATGGTAGTGAAAGTTATTAATGAATAAAACTTGAGTGTATATAATTTTATTCCAAATTTTTGTAAATTTGAAGCAAAATTTTCGATATAATCAACAATATCGTTTAAGGGGACAATTGGATTAAAAAATATTGTAGAGACAGTTGATTGGAAATTTAATTACTTTTAATTTAAAAAAAATAAAATTAAAATCCGTTCATTAGAACCAAAGATATTTTAGTGAAAAACAATTTTTTCGTAACAAAAAATATGAAAAAACAAGAATATCTTAAAAACTATTCTATTTTCTTAATTTTGGGCTTTGTTTTCAGATTTAGCAGATCATTTTACATGGGAAATGAGAGTCAAATGTTGTGGATCAAAATCACGGTAAACTAGTGTTATCAGCAACGCCAAAAACCCTCGAATAAAAAGTTGAATGAGATTTGATTAATTTTTAAAAAATCTTCCTTGGGTTGTAGATCACGAATTTGAAATTATATTTGTAAAATTCAAAATCACTGATCCAATATGGTGGACTGGATTGCAAAAAACTTTTTTATATGCATGAAAGGTAAACAATAATATTTTCAAATAAGTACATACTTCTTTTATAACACCAGAAAGAAATGATTTTTACCAAAGCAACAATGAAAAGCAATAGTCCAAATGCTAAAATATCACTCATGGCATCTACATCTCCCCAAATTATAATTAATTGTATGCTTTGCAGTAAAAAGTAATTAGAATTTGAGATACAATTTGAGAAAAATAATTAAAGATTGATTGAAACATTGAAAAGTGGGGAGTATAACTTAGATTTAAGATAATAAATGAAAATTAAGAAAATAAATTGAAAAATAATTAATATATCTACTTAAAAGGTCGAGAAAATAATTGCAAAAGGCTAAAAGAAAATAAAAATAAGATAAATAATTGAAAATTTAGGAATTTAACTGAGAAATGAGTAGTGAGAATAATTGGAAATTGAAGAAATTGATTGCAAAATGATAAGAATAGTAATTAAAAATTGAAGAAAAACGATACAAATAATCGTTAATTAAAGAAAATAATAGAAATTTGAGAGAAATAATGGAATTTTTCAGAATTAATCAACAATTAATCAAAATAATATAAAATTTGTGAAAATCATTGCAAATTAACAAAAAAATAATCAAAAATTGTCGAAAGTATTTGAAATATGAGAAAAAAATTGAAGAATGATTAAAGAATTAAAACGTGGATACACTAACTTAGATTTGAGATAATTAATAAAAATTTAGAAAATTAATTGAAAAATAATTCATAATATATCTAGTTAAAAGGTGGAGAATATAATTGCAAAAAGATAAAAAAAATAAATTTGAAAAAGCTAATTAACAAATGAGATAAATAATTGAAAATTTACGTATTTAATTGTGAAATGAATAGTGAGATTAATAAAAAAATGAAGAAATTGATTGCAAAATGATAAAAAAAATAATTGTAAATTAAAGAAAATTATTAAAATTTCAGAAACATGTTTCAAAATCTAGAAATTAATTAAAAAGTAATGAAAATCATGAAAAATTCAAGACAATATTTGCAAAGTAATAAAAATAATTAAAAATTGAAGAAATTTATTACAAAATGATAATATTAATACTTGAAAATTGAAGAAGATTATTAAAATTTGAGAAATATATTTTAAAATGTAAGAAATTAATTGAAAAGTAATAAAAATAATAAAAAGAAGTCGAGACAAAATTTGTAAAGTAAGAAAAATAATTAGAAATTTAAGGAAATCATTTTTTTTTTTTTAGAAAAATTAAAAAAATTGCAACATACATTTGTAATAAAATAAAATAATTTCAGAATGATAAAAATAATTGTATATCGAAAAAAGAAAGTGCAGGTTGTGATAAATTATAAAAAAATTCAAAATTAATTAAAAAATAATTAATGTATCTAGTTAAAAGGTGGAGAAAATAAATGCAAAAAGATAAAAGAAAATGAATTTGAAAAAAATATTTGATAAATGAGAGAAATAATTGAAAATTTAGATATTTAATTGAGAAATGAATAGTGAGATCAATAAAAAATTGAAAAAATTGATTGCAAAATGATAACAAAATAATTGGAAATTAAAGAAAATTATTAAAACGTGAGAAAAATATTTTAAGTCTAGAAAATTAATTGAAGAGTACTGAAACTAATACGAAATTCGAGACAATACTTGCAAAGTAATAAAACTAATTAAAAATTGAAAAAAATTATTAAAATTTGAGAAATATCTTTCAAAATCTAGGAAATATAATTGAAAAGTAATGAAAATAATAAAAAATTCGAGACAATATTTGCAAAGTAATAAAAATAATTAGAAATTGAAGAAAATAATTTTATTTTTTGAGAAATATTTAAAAAAATTGCAACATACGTATATTTGTAATGAAAGAAAATAATTTCAGAATGATAAAAATAATTGTATATTAAAAAAATAAGTGCAAGTTGTGATAAATTATAAAAAAATTCAAAATTAATTAAAAAATAATTGAATATGAGAAAAAATAATAGAAAAATATAAAAAAAATGAAAATTGAAAAAAATGTTTGAAAAATGAGATAAATAATTGAAAATTAAAAAAATTGATTGCAAAATGATAGTAATAATATTTGAAATTAAAGAAAATTTTTAAAATTTGAGAAAAATATTTTAAACCCTAAGATATTAATTGAAGAATAATGGAAATAATATAAAGTTGGAGAAAATATGTGTAAAGTAATAAAAATAATTTAAAATTGAAAAAAATAATTTTAGTTTGTGAAAAATAATTGAAAAAATTTCAACATATATTAGTAATATAAGAAAATAATTGCAGAATGGTAAAAATAATTGTATATTGAAAAAATAACAAAAATTTGAAATAAATAATAAAAATTTAGAAAATTAATAAAGAAATAATTGAAAATGAGAAAAAGGAATTGAAAATTAATTGAAAAATAAATTTAATAATAAAGTAATTGATTGAAATAATTGTATATTGAAGAAAATAATAAACATTTGTAAAAAATAATTTGAAAAATAAGACTATTTTTGAGATAAACAAGACTACAATTACAATTATTATATATTATAATTCTTCAAACCTCAATTAATTTGAAATTTCATTGATTAAAATTTTAATTAATACACTCTTTAAGAATAGTAAATTTAAAATTATTTAAAAATTTCTTAAAAATTTCTGTTATAATTTTAATTACTTGCTACAATTGTCAACTATTTTTATCATTTTCCAAAACTTTTCTTCATTTTATAATTATTTCCATTCTTTTTCAATTTTTCCCCTAATTTTTAAATTTAATTTCTGCAAGTTTTAATTCTTTTCTTTAATTTTTTCAAATAAAACTTTTTTCAGTTTTAATTATTTTCTTCAATATCAAATTAGTTAAATTATTTATTAATTAATTTTGAACTTCTTTAGTCATTTTTCAATTATTTTTACAAAATATGTTTTTTTAAAAATTTTAATCATTTTCTTCGAATTGTAAATTCTTTTATTCACATTCTTATTAAGAAATTTGTTTTTTGTCAGTAATTTTGCCATATGGAATTCCATAGGGCGAATTTTTTGCTCTACGGAATTTGCAGACGTACCATACACAAGTCGCCGCCCCTGATTAAGAGCTGCATTGAAAAAGAGAATATTAATATTATTTCTGTCATTTTCGAAAAGTAATGTAAGTAAAAATTAATTGAAATTTATAATACTGATTATGGAAGTGATTACAATGATTATGGAACAGATAATAATAAGAATTAAATCAACATTAACCCCTTGACTGTGGATGACGCGTATACACGTCATAAACCCATATATTTTTAATTTCTCCACAGTCAAGGGGTTAAAGATAATGTTAATTGATAAAGGTGTCATTGAAATTGATAATGATAATTCAATTATTAGGGTGATTATAATATTAAAAATTATGAAAATAATATTAATAATAGTGAGAATGAAACGGAAAATAATTATAATAAGAACTAAAAATGATGATAGTGAAACTGTAAGTATCAATTATAATGAAAGTGATATCGTTACATAAATACAACTACATTTCATCAAAATGTTTTAAATTTTATTGAATCAATATAAAGTAATTTTTTAGTCTGTTTTAGTAAATAAATCGTATAGCAGATTAACAATCTACTGTCCACGATATAGCAACCACATAATAATATTACATTTTCTTTTATTGTGTTTAGTAGGCTTTTTTTATTGTTAGTAGAATTGATAAATAACCCATTGATGTTTTTAGAATCTGTAATAATTAACATAAATAATGCATGTGAATAATAATTCATGCAAATTAGTACCTAAATAGCATGTAATATTGAGGCAACATAACATCAACATTGTACTTCAATATTGCATGCTATTTGAGTAGAAATTATAAAAAAATATCAAAAATCTAAATTAGTCAAATTAACAAGAAAATAAGTAATAAAATTATATTTTTTATTTGTTTACTAATTTATTTTTGTATTGAAATTGTTGCTCTCCAACGTAATACCTACACTTCCAAATTTTCGCATATTCATTTGATATATTTTAGCAGCTGTAAATTTCACTGGCTTTCTAGAACGCTGTATAATAAATAAGAAATTTCGAGCCTTCTTTGGAGACAAACAAAACCAATTACTGTCATATGCAGATTCTCCAAATGTTAGACTCTTAAAGCAAACAAATTATTTATTATTATTGCAATTAAATTATAATATCAAATTATAATACGACAGTGCGAGTCCAGAAGATTTTGACACTGTTTTGGAGCGAACAAGTGAATTTTGAGGAAAAACCAATCGCTAGTTTAAAAGAAAATTTGTTGATATTTTTTAAAATGGCTATATCTGTTAAACCGTTGAAGGTAAACGAGTTTTACTTGCAGCATAAAATTTAGGGGAAAAAGTCGCTTTAAAAAGTTGAAAAACTAAAAATAAAACCTAAAACTTAACGTCTTTGAAGCTTTGTACTATTAAAAACAAAACTACAAACTTTCATTTCAATCTGTAGACGTTCTTCGAAATGTGTCAAAATTCCCTGGACTCGTACAACAGAAAAATATGATAATTGCAAAAATTATCAAAAATAAGAGAAATTCGGTTAAAACTAGGATTTTATTCACCATATTGTAACAATGAAAATATCAGAAAGAAATAAAAAAACTTAAAAAGTATTATAAATCATTTTAAAACTGTTTAGAACTTCTTTATATTTGTTTCTAAGACGTTTGGATTTGTTTAGTCTACTTATAACTCTGTAAAAGTATTCAAATTGTTTAGAATTTGTTTGAAACTTATTAAAACCAAGTAGAATTGTTACAAACTTGTTTAAACTTCTATATAACTGGTTCAAAACAATTTGAAATTGTTTATAAAAATTAAAAATTGTTAAGAAATTGTTTCAAATTGTTTATAACTAGTTTAAAACTATTCAGAAGTTGTTTATATTTGTTTACAATTGGTTTCAACTTGTTCTGTCTACTTATAACACTGTAAAGGTATTTAAAACTGTTTAGAATTTGTATAAAACTCATTAAAAACAAATAAAAATGTTTCAATATTGTTTAAACCTCTATATAACTGGTTCGAACCAGTTTGTAATTGTTTATAACTAGTTTAAAATTGTTTCCCGGGAAAAAGGGTTTAGATATAATCAGATATATTTCAGATCTAATGATATATGAGTTGATCTATTCAGATATAATCAGATATAATCAGTTATTTAAACATATATTTGCTTATATATATTTAGATATAATCAGATCTGATATTATATCTGTTTATATCTAGATAGATATCGCCTGATGTGAGGTCATATCTAACTAGATATATTTTAACATAGTCAAATCTGATATTATACCTTTCTATATCTAATTAGATATTGTCAGATATGAAGTCAGATATAATCATTTTGTTAACAGATTTAATCATACATAATATCAGATCAAACTATATCTAATAAAAAAATAATTTATTTATAATATATATAAATAACATAGTTTGGACTTTTTCAAATTTGCATTAAATTGACATTGCCGCTTACATAATTTCATTTTATAAATAAATTATCAAATTAATTTATAATTTAAAATTGAACAATAATATACCTAAAATATACATATAGATATATAAGATGTGTATATAAAGTAAAATATGTGTTGAAATCTAATAATTTTAAAGCACAGAAGAAAGTTTAGATATGATTAGATGTAGTTTTATTTATATTTAATCTCGCTCATACTGATTCATATACAATCTAACAAGAACTATTTCAAAGTGCCAGTGTGGAGCAGTGGTTAGAGCTCTTGACTAGAAGTCGTGGGGGTGCAGGATCAAGTCTCGGGTCAGTCGATTTTTTTTATTTTTTATTATTATTTATTACAAATGTTTATTAATTATATCACCCAACTTCATATTTTTTAATAATATTTATAATTTTCAATAAATTTATTTATTTATTTAAAATTTTTTAATCTGATTAGATCTAATTATATCTGGTCAGATAGAGACAAAATCGAGATATGATTATATATAATCAATTATATCTGATTATATCTAAACCTTTTTTCCCGGGTTACAACTGGTTTATATTTGCAAACAACTAGTTTGCACTTGTTTAGTCTACTTATAACTCTGTAAAAGTATTTGAAGTTGTTTAGAATTTGTTAAAAAATGATTAAAACCAAGAAAAACTGTTACAGACTTGTTTAACTTCTATATAACTGGTTCCAAACAGTTTTGAATTGTTTATAAGTATTAAAAATTGTTAAGAAATTGTTACACATTGTTTATAATTAGTTTAAAACTGTTCAGAACTTGTTTATATTTGTTTTCAACTAGTTTGAACTTGTTTAGTCTACTTAAAACTCTGTAAAAGTATTAAAATTTTTTTAGAATTTGTTAAAAAATTATTAAAACCAATTAGAACTGTTATAGACTTGTTTAAATTTCTATATAACTGGTTCAAACAGTTCGGAATTGTTTATAAAAATTAAAAATTGCAGGAAGATTGTTACAAACTCTTTATAACTAGTTTAAAACTATTCAGAACTTGTTTATATTTGTTTGCAACTAGTTTCAACTTGTTTAGTCTACTTATAACTCTGTAAAAGTATTTAAAACTGTTTAGAATTTGTTTAAAACTCATTAAAACCAAATAAAACTGTTCCAATATTGTTTAAATCTTTATATAACTGGTTCGAAATAGTTTTTAATTGTTTATATGTATCGAAAATTGATAAGAAATTGATAGAAATTGTTTATAACTAGTTTAAAATTGTTGACAACTTGTTTATATTTGTTTTCAATTAGTAGGAACTTGTCAAGTCTACTTAATACTGTAAAAGTATTTAAAATTGTTTAGATTTTGTATAAAACTCATTAAAACCAAAAAAAAAACTGTTTCCAACTTTTTTAAACTTTTATATAACTCGTTCGAAACTGTTTGTTATTGTTAATACTTATTCAGAACTTGTTTATATTTGTTTTTAATTACTACAAAATTGACTAATTTATTTATAATTCCGTAAACGTATTTAAAACTGTTTAGAAGTTGTTTAAAACTTTTCAAAACCATGCAAAACTGTTCCAAACTTGATTAAACTTCTAAATAACTGGTTTGAAATGGTTCAGAACTGGCTTTTATTTCTTTCAAATAATTTTGAAGTTGTTCACTATACTTTAAACTCTGTTAAAGTATTTAAAACTGTTTAGAATTTATTCAAAATTCTTCAAAACCAACTAAGACTGTTTTAAACTGGTTTAAACACCTTTATATCTGGTTCAAAATTGTTTGAAATTGTTTATACCTATTACAAATTACTAAAAAATTGTTACAAGTTATTTATGATTAGTTTAAAGTTGATCAGAACTTGTTATATTTAAATCCAACTAGTTTGAAATTGTTTAGTCTATATATAACTCTGTAAAAATATTTAAAACTGTTTAAATTATGCTTAAAACTTTTTAAAACAAAAAAAGAACTCTTCCAAATTTGTTTAAACTTCTATATAATTGGTTCGAAACGGTTTAGAATTGTTTATAAGTATTAAAAGTTGCAGGAAGGTTGTTACAAACTCTTTATAACTAGTTTAAAATTGTTCAGAACTTGTTTATATTTGTTTTCAACTAGTTTGAACTTGTTTGGTCTACTTATAACTCTGTAAAAGTATTTAAAATTGTTTAGAATTTGTTTAAAACTCATTAAAATCAAATAAAACTGTTTCCAACTTGTTTAAACTTCCATATAACTGGTTTGAAACAGTTTGGAATTGTTTCTAAGTATTTAAAATTGCTAAGAAATTGTTACAAATCGTTTATAACTAGTTTAAAACTGTTAAGAACTTGTTCATATTTCTTTTCAACTAGTTCGAATTTGTTTAGTCTACTTATAACTCTGTAAAAGTATTTAAAACTGTTTAGAATTTGTTTAAAACTCATTGAAATCAACTAAAACTGTTTCAAACTTGTTTAAACTTCTATATAACTGGTTTGAAACGGTTTGTGATTGTTAATTCGTATTGAAATGAGAGGCCGAGGTAGTATCGGCTGTTCGAGAAGAGGTAAATGATCCCAACCTGGATCTAAGATGCCGTCTTATTCTACAAACGGTGGAATAAAGGTGGCATTAGTCGGCTTACCTGAGAGAGAGAGAGAGAGAGTAATATTCTGCTCAAGGAAGGCAAAGGCTAAATTGGATGGATCAATGCCCATGTCCGAGAGTATCTAGAGGTCCCTAGGTGCCAAAAGTGCTTCGCATTCGGCCACTCAACCCGCATGTGTGAAGGCCCTGACAGAATAAGGAACTGTCGGAGATGCGGCAATGCGGGTCACATGGCAAAGGATTGCACTTTAGAAGGTTAACGATGTCCGACGTGCCTGGACCTCCAAAAATAGGACTGCTCACACCATACTTGGAGTAGCGCATGTCCTATTTATCGTGCAGAGCTGCAGAAACTGAAACAGGCAAGAGCCTAAAGTTTCTGCAGATCAATCTGCATAAGTGCAAGGAGGCTCAAGACCTCCTGATGCAGACAGTCGGGGATTAGAAGATCGATGTCTTATTCTGCACTGAACAGAACAGAAAGAACGATCTCGTTCCCTGGTATTAGGATAAATCGGGAAGAGCAGCCATTCAGATCTGCAATTCCGAGTTGCGGGCAGATAAGTTCCTGGAGACGAACAGTGGATTCGTGTGGGTGGAAATGGCAACAATACGCAAGTATAGCTGCTACTTCTCGCCCAACGATAGTTTTTTGAAAAAAGTCAGTCTTTGAAGATCAAATGCATGACCTCGAAATGAGCATTAGAGAATACAGGTTGATTACCTTCATTACAGGTGACTTTAATGCTAAGTCACCAGAATGGGGCGAGACTAAGCTCGATAAAAGAGGAATCTTGGTCGGAGAAATGATCTCCAGGAACAACCTGATAGTTGCGAACCATAGTAGGTCTTGGACTTTCAGGAGAAACGGGAAGGGATCAATCATTGATCTTACGATCAAATCGACCCACCTGAATAAAAGGATTAACGATTGGCACGTCCTGGAGGATTATACCTACAGTGACCACCAGTATATTGAGTTTTCAGTATCTAGCGGAGACACACTGAGGGTGAGGAACCACGGAGTTCTTCGTGAGAACGGACCAAAGTGGAACATTCAGAAGCTGGACAAGGGTAAGTTCGGCCGGTCTCTTGATGAATCCCGCCTCATAGAGGAACTTGGATGGGTGAAGAGGCCGAATAATCTGGAAGAGGAAGTGCGGATGGTGAAAAATATGATTGTCCCCGCATGCGACGCGTCAATGCCGCGACGTAAAAGCACAACCCCAAGAAGAAGGAATGTATACTGGTTGTCAGAGGAATTGGCCACTTTGCAAAAAGCATGCCTCAAAGCAAGAAGAACATTCGACCATTCTAAGAGAGAACCTCTGCTGAAGGAGGCATATACAGAGACCAAGAGAATCCTCAGAAAGGAGATACGCGCAGCGAAAAGTAAGTGCTGAAAAGACCTAATCGGTGAAGTCGACAATGATACATGGGGTCTGGCTTATAAAATCGTTAACAAGAAATTGTTAACGAGGCAAAAGACCCCCGGTATGGACAATCCCGATTGGGTCCGGCAAATTATAAAGGCTTTGTTTCCTCCGGCAGAACCATGGTCTAGGATGGACTGGAGTGACTGTCAAGTCGGTGAGGATGAGCTCTTCACTTTTACAGAATTACAGTAGTCGTTGCTTTACCCCAGATTCTTTTGGAATGCTACAACAACTGCCTTAAGAGAGGAGAGTTCTTCTGCGACTAGAAAAGAAAGAGGCTGGTTCTCCTAAGGAAAGGAGACAAACCTCTAGATAAAGTCTCATCCTATAGGCCTATTTGCCTGTTAGATACGATGGGCAATCTTCTGGAGGACATGGTTCTGCAGAGAATGCAGACTCACTTGACCGGTTAGAATAGTCTATCTAAAAACCAATTCAAAATTGCAGAAAGATTGTTACAAACTCTTTATAACTAGTTTAAAACTGTTCAGAACTTGTTTCTATTTGTTTTCAACTGGTTTGAACCGTTTTAGTCTACTCATAACTCTGTAAAAGTATTTAAGGGGTTACATGAGTTTTAAAGCTTCAAAAAATCAATCTTTAAAATTTTTTTTTATTTAATAGTATAATATATCAAGAATATTTTCCCCAAGTTTCAAGTTAATCTGATTAAAACTCTAGTTGAGAGAGAGAGAGAGAGAAAGAAAGAGAATTTGGAATTTTCTCTCATTATTATCTATTGGCACACAATGGTTTGAAATCGAAAAACATCGTGCCTATCACTCTAAATTTAGAAATTTATAATTTCATAATCCAATCAAGTATCAATTGATTATTTTTCATGGATAACAAAAAATCCGCCAATATCCTGAAAAATCCTACTTTTTGAACCTTCAACTTTAATTGCTTTTTTCTCAAAACTCGATTTTTGAAGACGGTGGACACGATTTCTTGAGAACTAATGCACCGATCTTCTTGAAATTTGGTACACTTCTTGTCAATAGCATTGACTTGTGCCTGAACGAAGGATTTTTTTTCTTTTTAATCACAACCAATTTTATAAAGATATATGTTAGTGATGCATACGATCCGAGAAAATCGTATAACTCGCTCGACTTCACTCGATTCTAAAAAATTGTACGATATGTTTACTCGATTAGTATTTTGTTTTGACCGGATCGAATCGTCTCGTAGTAACGAACGATAACGATGCTAGCAATTGATTTTTGACGTTTGAAATAAAAAATGTTTATATTGCTGAAGTGCGCAACATTTCTGAAAAATGTAAACAAATTTTTTATACTATTTGAAATTATTCTACCTGTTAAAATTTTATTATACTCCTTGCGATCCTCAACATTGAGATATTCAGGTACGAAATTCTAATTTTGTATGGAAAATGATAAAATTTGACGAAATCTGTATAACGAACAACCTATACTATGATATATACATTACGCACACTTTTAAGCCTTAACTACAAACATATAACATTTCGATGACGTCGAATAATCGCGCGCGTAGCTATAGAACAGAGTGTTTTAACTTTCCTTATATACTAACCAGCAAAAGTTTTATGTGGTTTGAGAAGTGGTTTTTTACTAAATTGAAGTGAAAATGGTAATAATAATTAACATCTGTGTTCAGTATTTCGGATGATACGAAATTTTTCTAGAGATCGATTTTTTTTAAATATATTTTTGAATAAATATTGTGAAGTGGTAGAATAGCTCATGAGACATATGGCTGCTCGAAAAACTGACGTCGAAAAAGTCTAATAAAATTTTAGACATGCCATAATAAATAGATCAAAATATGTTAAAAATGAATATCGCTTTTTCACATTTACTTTCCTCTAACCTCAAATAATACTAATTCTAATTATATGTATTAATTTTTTGTCTCACGAAATTACAATAATAGAAAACAAGGTAACACAATCTCTTTTTTTTAAAAGAACTATTATGATCGTACCTCGATTATCCCTAAACTCTTACGTTTTATTACAAATATAGAAATTGAAAAAAGCAAAAACTGTAATTAAAAGTCTCTCAGTGTATAAGTGATTCCACTGACTTTCGTCTGAGAGGTGTTGCTGGCACATCTCAAAAATAAATTTATTTTATATATAAATCATTATTAAACACCGTAGAATTCATTTTTTATTAAGTTTTTGTTAAATATTTTTTTATTTATTCAAAAATTGTAATTAAAGGCGATAGAGTAAGGTTAAAATGGCGTTTTAAGTCCACATTTTAAACTGTTTATAATTAATAAATATGGGCATATCTCTGGAACCTTTAACTTTTATGTCCTTCGCATATATTTTGATAATTTCAATTAATTTTTACCTGGCTTTTGTTGGAAATATTAATACTTGATACGATGAATCATTTCCAAAAGATTTAACATTTATTTATTAAATAGATAAATAATTATTCCAATTTGAATACCCGTTTTTTAACAATGTTTACTTGTCCCTAACCATACTTTCGAATGGGTTTTACGTTGAAACTTTGTAAATAATAAGAATTACTAGTTATATAACACATATTTTTAAAGTTAGTTAACCGCTGAAGACATTTGTGCTTAAAAATTAATATTTTGTTAATTGTGAAGAAAGCTATATGCTTTTAAAAGTTGTCCCTCACTTTTAACCTTTTCGACCGTAATCGTCATATTTATCATTTTTCTTGAATAAGACTATTGGCACACCAAAATTGTTTATGGGAAATAAAAGTTCAAATCATTAGAATTATTTTGAGACATACTAAATTGATGTGCTTCATGTCTTCAAAAAACTATTATAATTTAAATAACAGAAAACACATGTGTACAAAATTTGACAACGACCGTAATCAAGTGATACTCCACGAAAATCAAATAAAAGTATTCGAAAAGTACTTACATAAATTTTTAAGAGTACCATTTAACATCGTGCAAATGTGCTTTGAGAAAAAATACTTTATTGCAAAGATAATGTTAAAATATTTATCAATTACGGTCGACCGAAATTTTTTAGAAAGAAATTGTTAAGTACGAAGTTGCCCATTCTAATTCTTTCAATAGAAATTGTCATTAATTAAAACGTGAAGGTTAACTAAAAAATGTATTTAGTTGATTTTTGACATTTGTTTAAATTTATTCCTAGTGTATTATTATTAGTATTTTACTATTCTTATAAATATTGAAAATATTAAACAAGTTTATCGTTTTTTAAAAATTATAACCCCTCAAGCAGTTCAATTCAACTGTTTTTTATCCTAAAAAGCAACCACCTGTTGAATATTTTTTTTGTTACAGGTTAAAAATTATTTGCAATTTTAAATAATTTATAATTTTTTGAAGACAATAAGATTTCTCTGTCCATTTGTATAATTTGAAAGCTTAGCACTTGAAGTTTATGTGGACAAAGTTTAAATACTGTGCTAATAAAAAAAAAATATATATTTTTTCTTATTGAAAAGTTAAATGTTCCAGAGATATGCCCATATAGGTTCAAATAAAATTTTGTTGAAAAGAAATGGTAATATACATTTTAAAGATTTCTTTGTAATAATTTATTTTGTGAATAAAGCTTAATTATAATAAGAAAAATCGATTTAATATGGATCTAAAAACTGTCAATTTTCGTCATATTTAACAACATATGTTTTATAAAAATATTTAATAGAAAACTTTGATACTTACGTGGATTGAAAATCAATACATTAACTTTCTTTATTCAAGAAGAATGACTTAAAAAATTATTTTAATTATTAAAAAATTTAATTTCAAAATTGTAAATTCATGAAAAATACCATATTTCAACACATCATTTGTTTTTTTTGGAAGCTTTTAAATAAAGATTCAAAGTTTACACATATTTAAGTTTGTACAAAATATACACTATATTTAAATTTCAGGAGGGTATTTTGCTTAATTTCTGAAATAGTTAAGATTGAAATTTATTGCAAATGAGGTTAAATTTAAAAATTTTATAAATCTCCGAACTTACATATCCTACAAATTAAGCAAAATACCCTTGTGAAATTTAAATATAGTGTATATTTTGTAGAAACTTAAATATGTGTAAAGTTTGAATATTTTAAAAGCATCCAGAAAAAAGATATGATGTATTGAAGTATGGTATTTTTCATGAATTTACAATTTTGAAAATAAATTTTATAATAATTAAAATAATTTTTTTAAGTAATTCTTCGTGAATAAGTTAAGTTAATGTATTGATTTTTAATCCACGTAAGTATCCAAGTTTTCTATTAAATATTTTTATAAAAAATATGCTGTTAAATATGACGAAAATTGACAGTTTTTAGATCAATATTAAATCGATTTTTCTTATTATAATTTAGTTTTATGCACAAAATAAATTATCACAAAGAAATCTTTAGAATGTATATTACCATTTCTTTTTAACAAAATTTTATTTAAACCTATATTTTTTTATTAATTATAAAATGTTTGAAATGTGGACTAAAAACGCCATTTTAACCTTACTCTGTCGTCTTTAATTACAATTTTTGAATAAATAAAAAAATATTTAACAAAATGTTCATATTAAATGAATTCTACGGTGCTTAATAATGATTTATATATAAAATAAATTTATTTTTGAGATATGCCAGCAACACCTCTTAGACGAAAGTTAGTGGAAACACCCATATAAAACAACGTTTCCTCACAATTTATAAAAAAACTCACCGAATATCTATTTTTCATGTATGACTGACGGAGAAATACCTTAAGAATAAAAAAATGAAAAAATTATTTTTGTAGTATTTTTTGCATTTTATTTCAATTTTTTAAAAAATACATGTCTATTTTGTAGACAATTTAAAAACGCAAGAATTTGTACATTTTAGACTTTTTTGTGATTTAAAAATTAGATAACTTAGTTATTTTTAAATAATCGAACATATTTTTCAATTTAATTTTTAAGGTTAGTTTTTTTACAAAATTAATTTAATTTCTGGATTCTTATAATATAAATGTATTAAGCATAAAAGCAGTTACTACGAGTAGGTTATTTGCTCATAACATGAACACAAAAAGTTACTAAATCAGATTTTTATTAAATATTTTTTAAGGAATACAAACAAATATTCTTCTCATGTACGAACACGCAATCAATTTTACTACATTTTATAATTAACTTCAAATAACAAGGTTAAAACAAATTTTGAAAACAATTAATAATAATCTCTCGAGATCGATCGTTTGAACGAGTGATCGTCAAAACGGTACGATACAATACGATAATATTAAAACAATTGAACGAACGCTCGATCGTTCAAGTTATTTATCGTCATTTCTCGCTCGTATATGCATCACTAATATATGTAGTCAAAAAGTGTGTAAAAAATGGTAGTTTTTGCATAAAACTCTGCCAAAAATTAAAAATCTAAAATTTTTTTAAATCCTTCGTTCAGGCACCAGCCAGATTCACCTTCTAACAGAAAATCGTTTGTTTTTTGATTTCGGATGAAGCTATATGAAATTATCATGTCCACAACAAAAACATTTTTTCCCCAGTGGTCTTAAAACGTCAGTCCTCGATGGCTCAATTTTTATAATTTTTTAATGAAATTTATAAAATTTATTCTTTAAATATTGTACTTTTATGTGATAAAAGGGCTCAATAAATTAATTCGTTTATTACATAAAAGAAAATTATTTAAAAAAATGCTTTTTTTGGCCTTTAAAACCCATGTAACCCCTTAAAACTGTTTAGAATTGGTTTAAAACTAACTAAAACCAAGTAGAACTGTTACTAACTTGTTTAAACTTCTATATAACTGATTCAAAACAGTTTCGAATTGTTTATAAACATTAAAAATTGTTAAGAAATCGTTCCAAATTGTTTATAACTAGTTTAAAGGTATTCAGAACTTGTTTATATTTGTTTTCAACTAGTTTAGACTTGTTTAGTCTACTTAAAACTTTGTAAAAGTATTAAAATTGTTTAGAATTTGTTAAAAAATTATTAAAACCAAGTAGAACTGATCCAAACTTGTTTAAAAATCTACATAACTGGTTTAAATGATTTGAAATTGTTAATAATTATTGGAAATCGCTGAGAAATTATTACAAATTGTTCAAAACTCGTTTAAAACTGTTTAGAACTTGTTTATATTTGTTTCCAACTTCTTCAAAATTATTTAGTCTATAATTCTGTAAAACTATTTAAAACTGTTTAGAATTTGTTTATATTTGTTTACAACTAGTTTAAAATTGTATAATCTACTTAAAACTTAGTAAAATTTTTTGAATCTGTTACAACTTGTTTAAAACTCATTAAACCAACTTAAACTGTTTTAAACATGTTTAAACTTCTTTATAATTAGCGCAAAACTGCTTGGTATTGTTATAAAGTACCAAATATTGCTTTGAATTTGTTGATAATGTTGCAGTACTTGTTCAGAACTATTTATTAATAGTTAAAAACTGTTTAAATCTGCTTAAAACTCTTTAAAACAACTGAAAAATGTTTAAAACTTGTTAAAAGCGACTTAAAACTTATTTTAACTTTTTAGAACTAACTGAATAACAAAAACTGTTGACAACTAATTTGAAACTGCTTAAAACTGTTTAGGGCTATTTTAAACTTCTTACGATTGCTTAAAATTGTTTAAAAATTGTTTATAATTACTTACAAAATTTTAACGCATTTAACAGCTAGTTTTAAATGGTTTTAAACTTGTTTACAACTGTTTAGAACTTGTGAAAAAATGTTTATTACTTGTTAAAAACTGATCAGAACTGTTTTCGAAATGTTTATTTATAGCTCTAAATTCGTTAGAACTCGTTTCGCCATATTGAATAAATAAAATGTGATGCGACATAAAAAAGGGATCTAAGAAGAAAAAAATTTAGCTTATGTTCAGTGATAGGTTTACCTTGATTATAAGTTCTTTATTTTCAATGTTGCCTAATCAAAATCAGTTTTTATTGTATATTTTGGGCGGAATGAAGACTTGAACATTAAAAGTTTGCATTGAGTGTCATCCTCTTTGTTTATTTTTATTCCAAAAATCACAAAAATATAACCTAACATTTTTTGCTCCTTAGATCCTTTTCTTTATCTCGCGTCACAAATAGTTTTACAGGATGACAGTTTTGAATAAATAAACTTGATTTTCCACAAAATTCTACTGCGAACGGTGAGTAAACCGTAAAAAATCTTAAACTGATCATAAATTTATCTACAAATTTTTTCTTTGATGGCTTTGATGTCAAATCCTAAATTAACCAAAAACGACAAATTCTTACCGCATTTTGAAGAGATTCTGAAACGTAACAGTAAATGTATGAATTTCCTAACATATAAACCAAATATGCTATCATAAAAATTGAATCCCAAAGAACTGATTTTAAATCATCTTCAGTCAAATACTACAATCATATAATTATTATTGCCTTAAATATTAAACAATGGAAATATTAATTTTTTTTTTAAATTATTAAAAAAATCTCTTACTTGTATAAATTTGTAACCTTGTAGGCAGAACAGAATACTGTGTGATAACAGTTGAACAAGTAACATGGAACAAAATGTATCCTCTAACAATCCAAGACATCTTGCACACAAAAATAAAATGTTGCATGTGCATAATTTAATGACAAATAAATATTAAAATGTCTAAAGAAAAAAGTCAATGAACTAATAAGAATATACGTTAAAAACGAAAGAATAAACTTGATCAAAAATTTTTAAAAACCTGTTAATTTGTTCATGTTTCTTGACAATTTGGCACAGATTCTTATTAAAATTTTGGGATTCAGGTTGGCTGTTGATTTTAGAAACAATATTCATTAGATTGAAATGTAAAATTCGAAATTGAGCAACGTAGTGAAAACCAATTTGAAAAAATAATCCATCAACACCGCAGTTGCAGAGGTTTGCTAAAAATGCTGGTAAATGATCAAAAAAATAGGTGAGTTCAAAAGCTGGACAGTAATTGTAATCGTATGGAAAATATGCGTGTAAAATCAAAATACGAGTTGTATTGGTCGAATTTGTAAACCAAACATCAGCATTAAGATACGAAATTTGCAAAAATCGAGTCACACTTGCAGCAAGTGCTACAAAAATATAAGTGTCAGATACTTTTTTGCTAAATAGGGCATTTTGTATCATAATATTGTATTCTTCGTCTGATTGAACGTTGTCCCAATCTTGAATGATGCAAATCAGTATTGTTTTCATTTCTAGATGAAAATGTTATAATTAATATTACAAGAAGATTTCTAATTTTTATGCAATAGTTAACGTATTATATATATTTATTTAAAAATTGATACACACTTTTTTTAAAGTACCACAAAGAAATCATTTTTACCAAAGCAACAATTAATAGTAATAGGCCAACTGCTAAAATATCACTCATTGCATCTATATCTCCCCAAATTATAATTAATTGTATGCTTTGCAGTAAAATAACAGCTATAAATAAATAAGCTGTCATAGTAATGAAGCAAATAGTTGCTAATAATTCATTGTTTTGAATAGGCCAAATTCCAGAAATTTGAAGAGTGATTTTATTTAATCTCATGAAATAGTTAAGAGCTGTGTCCAAAGAGAGAGTGTAATAGTTATTAGAAATTGTGAATAAAAATGTATTTTGAAAATCATCAGAAATGATAAATGAAAAAGAAAATGATACTGGTAACAATAATAATAAAAATGAGAATAATAACAATAACATTAACATTAACAATAATAATCACAATGAGAGTGAAATTGATAATACTAATAATACTGATGAAGAAAATGAAATTGCCAATAAAGACAAAGTATCCATTATATTATATTTTTTACAAACCACTTTTTCCATCCATTGTAAGAATAGAAGAAAGCAGAATGACGTGTTGTTTGAAACTGAGAAAAAATTGTTTTTAAAGTTTGTTGCATTTTCTAAAGCGCATGCGTTTACAGGCGCAATTATTTATTTATAAAAATTGAAAGTTTCTGGACGTGAAAAGTTCAGCTGTTCTTTGTCATAAAAATTGCAAATATATACTGGTGAATTTCATCCTCCGATCAGTGACCACAACTTTTATAGTTTCTTTTTTGTGATAAAGTGAATCTTCTTTCGACAAATGATTTTGTAAAGAAAAAACATTCTACAAGTTTGAAATTCGTTTAATAAGTATATATAAATGATTTTTAAAAGTCGATTTTCAAGAATTTGATCAATTTTATACTATTAACAAAAGAAATTATTAACCAAAAAGTGGTAAAGTGAGAACTCAAATTTATTGTATGCAAAAGTTCTTTTTATTTATAAGATTGTGCATGTTGTAAAAACGTAGAAAACTATTTTATTTCTTTTAATTAATTTGTTTATATTTCTGATGTTTTTAAATTCGAACATTGACTATTATTTCAATTTTTATACTCAACTATTTTTTTCTTTACTTTTAAAACTATGATATTTGAATAATAAACTGAACACATTCGTATCGCTTAATATTTTTTTTAATATTTATTGTTACAAAACTATACAAGCTTTAGAAATTTATAATAACTTTTTTGGATCGTTTTGAAGATTATGTTCTATAGTCCATTTGTTTCTTCCATTTCAGTGCGCATTTTCAAAGTCAATAGCAATGACAGATATCCCATAGATGTCTTTAAAATCTGCAATAATAATTATTTTATTAAAAATGTGAACATCAAGTGCATCCTGCCTGAATGTAAATATGTATTATTTTTAATACGTTTTTTATTTACAATCTAAATCAATGGACTTAGAAATTCTATTTTTATTATTTTTCTTCCTCATAGACTTGTTTATGATTTTAATTTTATTTTCTTTTATTTAAACTGAAATTATTAAATTTATTTAAATAAATTAAATTCACTTGGGAACTGACTCAAAAGTTTTCAGATACGTCCCTGACTCGTATTTATTTTTATTTATATAGTATAAATTTAGAGAGCTTATGACCACGGAGTTAGCTCAGTTGGTTAAATACTAGACCCTGCGGTCGCGCCAAGTCCAGCTTGCTGGGTTCGCGCCCCGATGAGTCTGGGATTTTTCTAACTCGTGAGATAACTTCAGTGGAAGGTTTGACGTCGAGGAATAATGATATGCACTGTCGGTAATCGACCTGTGCAGATCACTAGAACTCGACTGTCGATAAACCGGTTGTATTCGGTGAGGTTTTTCTACAGTTTTCCCTCTCCACTGGCGAGAAAACCCAATATACCGGGTGGTCCAGGCAAATGCGAGTACTCCTAATTTCAAGCCGTTCTGTAGACGCAAAAACACTTAAAAATAATATATACAAAGGTACAATTCTAGGAACTCTCTACGGGGGACACTCATTGGGCCAGTAAGGTCGTTAAAACGAGTGTATAATAACTAAAAAAAAAAAAAATTTAGAGAGCTTATCAAATATAAGCAATATTATTTAAAACTATGAAGACGATTCTAATTTAAATACTACGTATTCTAATATACTTCATTGAAAAAGTACATTTTCTGTCAGATATGTAAAAACTTGGTTATAAATGAATTATGTTCCTGGAATGTGACATAACCTGTATATAGCTAAATAGGACGAACGAAAAATCGTTTCATTAATTAATTATGCAGAAAATACACACTTATCGCAAAATCTAATCAATCTCATACGAAATTTTACATTTCTAAAAATGTTTGTAATTTTAACAAGGAACAACTTAATGCTAAATGTTTTAGAAAATACGATTGACATTTTTCATATGTATGCTTCTAGAATGGAAAAACAGAAACTGTCAAGTTGATACAAGTGATGCGCCACTAGAGGTAGATTTTTGTAATATTATAATCTACACAGTTGGTAAGAAGTTTTCTTTTAATATAGAGGGCGCCACCAGTCATAAAAGCACAAATTGAGAACACAAAAACTCATCGATTGAAATATTGTTACCGACCGGGTTGTAGACTTAATAGTATAAAAATCTGCCGCTAGTGGCGCTTGACAGTTTCTTTCTTTTCTCTTTGTCAAATCATATGAAAAATATCAATCATTATATTCTAAAAACATCAGTCAAATTTCGCGTTTTAAGTACCAACATTTTTATGGCCGTAAAATTATATATTTCTGACAAGAAATATACTTCTTTAACCAAGTATCGTCTTCATATATCTAAATATACTTACACTGCCGAATTTTTGCATATTCATAACATAAAATTTAGTCGCTGTTAATTCCTTCGGTTTTCTGCTCCGTAAGATAATGATGATAAAATTCTTCGCTTTTTCAGGCGATAAATAAAACCATTTGGATTCATATGCAGATTGTCCAAGCTTAATGCTCTGCGAAAATTAAACTCATATCTTTATATGAACTATTTCAAGTAAAATTCGCTCCAGTTGGAAAATTCTTACCGCATTCTTCAGTTCTTCTGAAACATAGCAGTAGATTAAAGAATTTCCTAACATATAGAGAAGATACGCCACCATAAAAAATGCATCAAAAAGAACAGTTCTTGAGTTCTCTTCCGTTAAATACTGAATCAGAAATTAATTATATGTCTTGGAATGAATTGAAAACTATATTTGGTAAGGATTCCTAAATATAATTCACGAATTATAATTGTCAATTACTCACTAATATCAATTTATAACCTTGCATGCAGAAAAGGATGCTGTGAGCCATTAACTGGACCAGTAGCATTATTGAAAATATGTCTTCTAAGAGGGCAAGACCTCTTTTTTATAAAAACAAAAATATTTGTATGATTGAGTTTCAAATAAAAGAAACATAAAAAAATAAAAGAATACAAACGTCAATAATTTAGTTTTATGTAATAACATATATTCAAGAAACTAAGAATAAAATCTCCAATTCTAAAAACCTGTTAATATCCTCATGTTTTTCAACAATGTACCTCAGTCTATTATTAAAATCAAATGGCAACTTTTTCTTGTCAATTTCAATGACAATATTTACAAGTTTTAAATGTAAAATTCGAAACGCAGCAGTAAAGTGGAAGCCAATTTGAAAGAATAAACTATCTGTTCCGCAATTGCTGAGATTGCCAAACAGTGCAGCTAAATAATCCACAACAAATGTTATTTCAAAAATTGGACTAAAATTAACGTCATACGGAAAATAAGCATCCATTGTTAAATACCGGGTTGCGTTTAAATTTCGTTTAAACCAAAAATCTGTATTCATATAAATTACTTGACACAAACGAGCTGCACTTGCACCTAGTGCCATAAAAATATAGATATGAGAGACTTTTCTGCTAAATTCACCATGATTTATTAAAATATTAAGCTCCTCTTTCGATTCTACATTATTCCAATCTTGGATGATGCACACAAGTATCTCCATCAGTTCTAATAAAAATTAAATAAAACTTAAAAATAATAAAGGTGTTTTTGAAATAAAAAAAACACGGTGGTCATTTAAAAGTAAGCAGGAAGCCTAATATTTCATTGAAAATGATTCAAGAATTAATTTTTTGACCCCCCCCCCCCTCCGTCTTCATAAACAAAAATTGGACGCGCCTGAAAAATGTTAAAATATCTAAATTATAGAAAAAGAAACAAAATAAATTGTAATAAAAGAATATTTAAAATTTCAGCCTAAAGAAATATAACTATAAAATAGAGAGTGACGGTAATTTAGGGGAAAATTATAATTACATAAAGAAAAAACACTAGAAGGTAAAAGAATGAGTAAAGTAAAGAAAAATAAATATCTATTTGAAGAAAAAATATTTAGATGTTAAAAAATATAACTAGAAACTGGAGAGAAATTGCGGTAAGGTGAAAAAATTACTAGACAAAATAGCTAGAAAGTTACGACTGCAATTTGATAAAAATTATTAGAGTTTACTGAATAGTAATAAGAAATTGAAAAAAAAACTCTAGAAAGCATAAGAATTAGTCAAATTAGTAAAGAAAAATAAATGAAAGTAAAATTTATTTGGGAATTAAAAAAAATATAACTAAGAAACAGAGAAAGATTACTACTAGAAACAAAAAATGGGCCTGAAAGGTGAATAATTAGAAATTCTAAGAAATATCAGAAAATGGAAAAAATATAATTAGAAAATGGGAAAAATAACTAGATTTTTGTGTGTAATATGTGTAAAATAAAAAAAAAATTAATGCAAAATAAAAAATATCTAGATGTTAACAAAAATTGGAATGTAGAGAAAATTTACTAGAAAGTGAATAAGAAACTAGAAAATGAAGAAAACATCTAGAATATAAAGAAAATGACTAATCTTTAAATCTGAATTAGTAGTTTTCTAATATGAATTAGCGAAAAGTAAGCCAAAAATTTTACTAATTTTTTAGTAGAAAGCTACTAATTTTTAGTAGAAAACTACTAATTCAGATTTAGAGAGTAGAAAGGGAGATAATAAAATCTGTTACAAATAACTATAAATTGATAAAAATTACCAGAGAAACGAAAAAATATTTATACAATAAAAGGAGAACTTATGAAACAGTAAATTATTAGAAAATAAAATAATAACTAGAATTACTAGAAGTTGAACTAAAAATTTATGTAAAAGAAAGAAGAATTACTATAAAGTGAAAAGGGAAGGACAAAGTGAAAAAAAATTATTAAAAGAAGCATTAATAAAAATAGAAAAACAACTTCAATATAAAGAAAAGTAATTGGGCAAAAAAAAGTGCTAGAGTTTTGAAACATAACCTAAAAATATAAAAATAACTACGTTTTGATGAACATTATTAGAATGTTTTAAAAAATAACTAGAAATTGTAGAAAACTGTACTTCAGGTAAGAAAAAAATATTAAAAATATTATTCTGACCAACAATAATAATTATTCTTGGACCCAGAATAATTATCCTTGATCCAAGAATGATTATACTTGGTCTGATTATAAGAATAATTCATACTTGATCCAATGTAAAAATGCAATAACACAATAAAACATTTCTCTAACTAGAATTAACTAGAATTAACTAGAAATAGATGAATAATAAATAAAACTAGGGGAGTGGGCCCCAAGATGGACATTTCGTATAAAATTTTTGTTTAAGGTGGCAGTGCCTTATGCTTTTTGTCATTTTTGTTGTTTGTCTAGACGAATATTTTGATGCACATTTGAAGAAAAAAAACCAGTTGGTTTTTCTTCTATACATGCCACGTAATTTTCGGTGTAAAAAAGTTTTGTAACAGTTTTTTCTTAAGTTGGTAAATTTACTTAAATTTATGATTTAGAATGAGTACTTAACGTTATAATATTCTTTATTTATCGTATAATAATATCCTAAAATAATTTTACTAATTCAGTGTTCGTATATATATTTTTACTGGGGATTAAAAAATGGTGTCATGTACCCTAAGATGGACAGGCCTCAAATCTCAATGTATTTATTTGCATATTTTTAATTTTACACTTTTTTTAATAATTTTTTGAGACAATTAATTAAAATTTTTTATATTCCACCATAAAATGTGATGTTATCGTTAGAGAATTTGATATATCTATATTTTTCGATATTTTATTACTTTTTACTGTTAAGCTATTAGATTGAAGATTTAAGAAATGTTATTTCCTGATAAATTCCGTAAAATGATTAAAAATTAGTTTAAGAATTGTTACAGGATGTTAATTTCTTATTTACTACAATTTTCAGAGACTTTTAAGAAGGTGTCCATCTTGGGGCCACTTTTTTTTAGACCGAAAATTTTAACAATTAGAAAAAAAGCTTTAAAAAATGTTTATGTTCAAAATAAAATTTTATCTCTGTGGCCATAACTTACCTTATAAATTGTACTTTCATCCGGTATAAAATATTTTAATATATTTTATTTGGTTTGGATTCTACAGCAATAAGACGAAAGGGTGTCCAACTTGGGGCCCTCTCCCCTATAAATTGACAAAAAATAAAACAGCAAAAAGAAAAGAAATAAAAAAATGAAAATAAATAAATAAATAAAATTGACAAAGTAAAACTATAAAATAAAGAATAATTTCCAAAATTAGGAAAATAAAAATAACAAGAAGTTGAAGAAAAAACACTACAAAGCTAAAAAATAAGTTAATTAAAAATATAAAACGATTAAATGGAAGTAAGAAAAATGTGCAATCATAATAAACATAACTATAGAAATAAGAGAAAACCTATTATAAAAAAATGTCTAAAAATTGAATAATTAAAAATTTACTTAAAAAAAAAAAATGAGAAAACTTTCAATTATTATTATTAATCAGTGTATGAAAACAACTACAGAAGTAAAAGAAAAATAATAAAGGAAAAATTTCGGTGTTTCAAAAATAATCAGAAAGTGTAAAAAAATTATTAGATATCGATGACATTATTAGAATGCTTTGAAAAATAACTAGAAAATGAAAAAAATAACTAGAAAAGAAAAGAATATTTATAAAATGGTTACAAATAACTAGAAACAGAAAAAAATGATTAATAAAACTGTAAATTAAAAAAAGAATGTCAAATTGATAAAACAAAACTATACAATAAAGAAGAATTGTTAAAATGCGAAAAATAACTAGAATTTGAAGAAAAATAATTGAACCAAAAGTACCTCATGATAGGAAATTTGAAAGTTTAAAAAAATAATTAGAAAGTTAAAAAAGTAACTATCCCTTGATAAAAGCTGTTAGAATGCATTGAAAAATTACTAGAAAATGTAGAAGTAAGGGGGGGGGGCTCAAATTGTACTTTTTCCCCCACTCTAAAAATTGTATTGTTTAATGTACTGCTCTCTAAATCTGAATTAGTAAAAAATAACTTATTTAAAAGCAAAAACTCAGTCACTAATTCAAATAGTTATATTACTACTAATCATTTAGTAAAAAATAACTATAATTATTAGTCAAATTCATTTTTAGGTTATGTCAAAATAATTAATATTTTAGCAAAATTCTGTTTACTAATATAATTAGTCTAATTTTAACTTCTTTTTAGTTATTTTTTACTAATAATTAGTCATAATTTACTAATAATTAGTTATTTTTCACTAATTACTGAAACAAAAACTCAGTCACGATTTGATTAATAATTAGTTATTTTTACATAATTCAGATTTAGAGAGTATTAATTAGTACATAAATGAAACTTTTTGTCCCTCCAGAAAAAAATGTGTTTTTACTCAACGCCTCTTCATAGTTAATTTAATGTGAATAAAGAATAAATAAAGTCACTTTAAAGTTAAAATATTCATTACCAATTAAAAGTAATAACGTAAGAAATATATTTTCTTTAAATCTAAATTAATGATTGTCTACTAATGAATTAGCGAAAAATGAGTTACTATTAAATAGTAAGAATTTTACTTATTTTTTAGTAGGAAACTAATAATTGAAATATTTACATTTTACTATTTGAATTAGTTGTTTTCTACTAAATAAATGAGTAAAATTCTCACTATTTAATAGTAGCTTACTCTCTACTAATTCTTCAGTGGAAAACCACTCAATTCAGATTTCGAAAGTTTGAAGAATTTTGTTACTACAAAAAAAAAAGAAACAAGAAAAAAGAACGTTTTCATTCAAAAAATGATCTTTATATGAAAAAATTGATTGAACAAAAGATGACAAAAAATTACCCACTTTTTTTATAATACCAGAGAGCAATCATTTTTGCCATTCCACAAACGACAAGTAACAAGGCACAGGTCAAAATTTCACTCATTGCATCCACATCCCCCCAAATGATAATTAATTGTATCGTTTGCAATAAAATAACAGCGACGAATTGATAAGTTGCCATTGTATAAAAGTGAAAACTTGCCAATCTTTCATTTCTGTCTGGATCGGGCCACACTCCCAGAATTTGAAGATTGATGCGACTTAATTTCATGAAATAATTAAGCGCTATATTATATATAAAGAAAATATCACAAAATGCTTCATAAATGAAGAGCCATTTTAAAAAAAAAAAATCAACGGCATTTTGTAAGTATAAAATAATAATCAGAAGACTCTTTACCCTCTTTACCATTCATTTTATACACAGAAGATGACTGAATGATGAGTTTCCATAAACTGAGAGACAATTGTTTTAAAAGTTTCTTATACTCTTGACTAGACTGTCTAGAACGCATGCTCATCTTCATTTTTAATTCATTAAATGCATTCTTTATACATTAAAAAAATCGAAAGTTTCATTTCATTTCACGTTTTATTATAAAAATTGACTTTATGGTAATCGAGCTCATCTTCTGATCAGTGACTCGACGTTTTATCGTTAGTTTTGTTTATAATCTTAACCAAATGTTCTGTGTTTCAGAAACATGAGAGTATTTTTTGTCTATGAGTTTATAAAGTCAAATCGTTTGTTTCAATTAAAATTTATCTAAATTGAAATCAATTCAAATTTAAATCAAACAAAATTCAAATCTATCCAAATTGTAATCTATACAAATACCAATACATTTTACTTTCATTTATTTTCAAATTTCTAATCCGAATTTTTATTTAAAAAAGTTAAAAGTATACATGGTTACAGTATTATCACTCTTTAATACAACTATATACTTTATTGTATTTTTTTCTCAATAATATTAATCATTCCCATGCGTTTTCTTCATGGTCAATAATAATGACAAGTATCCCATGGAAGATTTTAAAATCTGAAAATTATTTCATAAATAGTTTTTAATATATAGTTAGGTATATGTTATTTATTTTTAAAAAAAATTCTTATAATAAAGCAATATTATACAAATTGGCAAACATCTAAAATCCATGTCTGCAAAATATTAAGACTTAGGGTGGATTTTCTAGATTCAAAGTTATGTAGTATTTTTGATAAACTATTAAAAAATCATTTTTGTATTCTAACACACTTACACTTGCGAATTTTTGCATATTCATTTCATAAATTTTTGCAGCTGTAAATTTTACAGGTCTTCTGCAACGTTGAATAATGAAAACAAGATTTCTGGTCTTTTCTGGTGATAATTGGGACCACTCGCAACTATAGGCAGAGTTCCCTAAATTATAGCTCTAAAAATTGAATAATCATTAATTTATTGTACGTCAAGTTTCATTAAAAATGTTTCAAGAAATATTACCTCCTCTTGCAGAATTTCTGAAACATAGCAATATATGTATGAGTTTCCTAACATGTAAGCAAGATATATAACCATAAATATGGAATCCAGGAGGACAGATTTCGATTCATCATCTGTCAAGTACTAAAATTGAGTAAATACATAATTCATTCAGAACAGCCAATTTTCATTTTTGATTATTAAAATTACCGAAGACAAAATAAAAAAAAAATTATTCAATATTTAACCAATTTTCTTTGATATTTAAAGTAATTAAGTATTCTTTGATTGAAAGAAATTATAGAAAACTATATATATTCTTTTACTTTGAGCCTGTTTATACTGACAGTTTTTATTTAAACCTGCCTTTTTAAACCCTTGGTATAAACAGGTATTATTGTTTATTAACTTTTTTTACTGTCATTTTTCAGACAAATTTTTGACTTGAATCAAGAGAGCATAAAAATATTCCAAAATTTGGCACTTTTTTCAAATTTAATTACAAGTTACTTACAAGAATGAGTTTGTAACCCTGGACACAAAACAGAATGCTATGCGAGAGTAATTGCACAAGTAACATAATACAAAATGTGTCTTCAAGCATTTCCAGACATCTTTTATATACACAAAAGGATAATTATAATTAAAAGTAAGTCATTCTTTTTATAATTAAACCTGACAAAAATGCGTTATTTCTATACTAAATAATAATAATCTGAATAAGTATAATTTTACTTATTCTACGTTATAAGTCACTTTCTCGTTCGCAATAAGTGTATATGTATAAGTGAATTTTTCATTTATTTTGAGTGAAATTTCATTTATTTTAAGTGCATATACACTTATTAAATGAGAGAGAAACTTATAATGTAGAATATGCGAAATTCCACTTATTCAGATTTAGAGAATAAGAATACAAAATTTGAGGAAAAGAATTTTTAATAAAAGTATTCTCTAAATCTGAATTAGTTAAAAATAACTAATTATTAGTAAGAGCATGCTTGAGTTTTTGTTTCATCAATTATTGAAAAATAACTAATTATTAGTAAAAAATAATTAAAAAATAGTTGACTAATAAATTAGTAAACAGAATTTTACTAAAATATTAGTTATTTTGATATAAACTAAATTAGTTAGTTAGTTAGTTAGTGACTGAGTTTTTGCTTTCAAATTAGTTATTTTTAACTAATTCAGAATTAGAGAGCAGAAACATGAATAAAAATGTTGGGTTCCATTTCAAATTAGGCAGGATTTCCACTTGTTATCACAAAATTTTATGACAATAAAATATATTGAATTTCAACGAAAATTAGATGACACGTATTTTTGCAAATTGAATAATAAAATTAAATTTTTTTTCTTCAAATGCTCATATTTTTGAACTTAATTAAAATATTTATATTGTCTTTCCAGATTCTGGCAGGATTTTTTAACCTGTTTCGAGTTTCATAAGAAAAATTTTAAAATATTAAGAATTCACGAAATGGCAATGATTTTTCAAAAATATTAAAAAGTCGATTTTCTCGAAAAACTCACTTTTATATTTTTTGCTGTGATCATTTTTTAACCTTATCTTAACTATTATAAGGAATATATACTGTGAAAACAAAATTGGATAGATGACTTTTACATTAATTAAAAATTAACAAAAAAAAAAAAACAATTTTTGTTTTTTTATTTTTTATGAATGCAATAATGCAAAATATTACAAAGAAATATATTCAACATCAAAAATCCGTATTTTATTTGAATTTTTTATATAGATAGGTAAGTACTTAGTTTTCAGTAAATTTTGCATTCATTACCAAAATTAAAAAATACATTTTTGTTAATTTCTAGTTAATATAGTTTAGCCAATTCTGATTTTATAGTATTTTTTGTCATTCCTTATTTAATAAGACGAAGTTAAGAAAATCAACAAAAAATAAAAAAGTGGGGTTTTCGAGAAAATTGACTTTTTAATATTTTTGAAAAACCATTACTATTTTGCGAATTCTTAATATTTTTAAAATCTTCTGGTCAAAATTGAACAAAATTAAAAAACGCTTCAGTAAACCTAGATATCTTTATAGGGTCCAATTTCAGTTTTCAATTCTCAATTTACAAAAATAAGTGTCACTAAATTTCCGTTAAAATCAACTTAATTCATCTTCATTACATTCTGTGATCACAATAGTGGAAATTCTGCCTGATTTAAAATGTAACCCATCAAATCACTACCGGCCAAAATTGTGGGACCACTTTCAATAATAGGAATAGAAACATGACCGTCTTAAAATGTTGATAACTTTGTCAAATATTAGTAAAATTAAATTTTTTATATACCATTGGAAAGCTTATAAAATTTGCCGTTAAATGGTCCTACCTTAAAGCTTTTTAAATTAATAGAAATGGAGATACAATGTGATAAAGACAAGTGCATTTGTCGTTTTTTGTGAATTTTCATTGTTCAAGTTTGGTAGGCTGCATTTTCTAGAAAAGCAATTGAAAAAACTTAAAATTAATGTTACTGAAGGAGATTTAAAATGTTTTGGTTTATCTTATTTTGTCTACTTATTTTCTTTACTTTGGTGGTGGGTAACATTATCTTTACTTTCTAGTTTTGTTTTAATAGTATTTCATTCTATATTTTTGAAAAATTGATAAATTGGAACTCAATAATGCAAATTAATTACTCTTTGGTATCTGTGAAATTTGAAGAGGCGTGGTAAGCGGAAAAAAGGCAGTTTTTTGGCGGTAATAAAGGCTGGGACCCGGAAGAAAATTCGGACAGCCAATAATACAGGTACCCGGTTTGAACTTAAGGTCTCACGGGCTGTAAATTTGACGCCTGAGCATAGTGCTCTGAATAAGCCACGCTAACGCCAATACAGTGAAACTGAAAAGCAAAGATATCAATCGGTTTTATGAGGGATAACGACCAATTAGTCTTTGGCCTGGCTATTTATGAATGCAAGAGGTAATTGAATCGAAGAGGAAGAGAATTGTTACCTGAGGAAAGCGATTGGATCTTTCGGACATTTAGAAAAGGGAAGAATGTTTTTGTAATATAAATTTTAAATTGTATAAGTTAGTTACGTTTTGACTTTTGAATAAAGTGGTTCTAAAATTATTCTGTGAATCGTTTTTTTTTTTTTTTTTTCCTTTTCCATTGAACTCGTGAACAAGTGGTGCCGTGACCAGGATATTTGGACTAGGGTGTTAATTGAACAATTTTGTTGTGATTTTTCCTTTTGTTTTTTTTTTTTGTTTTGTTTCCTTTTTTACTTTTTTATTATTCAAGTGAAGATGCCGCGTGGTAGGGGGCGTGCTAGAGGAAAGGGAGAGAGGGGTTCCCGTTCAACACGTGGAGTCCAGACGCGACAAGGGTCTCGAAGAAATCTGATTGCACCTGAAAGCAATCAGGATCAGCATGAAGGAACTGCACCAGAGAATCGTCAACCAGGTCCATGAACGTCAGCAGCTTTACCTTTGGTGAGTCTTGGAACTCAAAGTCTTGAAACAAGGTCAGTAGCTTCTGTATCAGAAATTTGTAGTCGTAAACGTAGAATAGAATTAGAGGCTGCTGAGGAAAGAGCCGCTATCAAACGTAGAGCAGCAAATGAACGCGAACATATCGAATTGGAATTGGTAGAAAAACGATTAGCAATGCAATTAGAGCGGGTTCAGAGTCATCACGACGAGACGCCACGTCATATACAAACAATCGCGAATCGCCCGGAAAATCATGTGCGCGAGTGGCTGGACGATCTTGAAAATTCTAGTTCATGCTTGTCCCAGTCGCCAAGACGGGCCCATACATCTTCACACTCACAAATCCTCCGGGAAACGTGGGATATCGACGGCGAATCTAATTCATTGTCACTCCGTTTGATGAAAAGACTTTCCACTGATAAGGGCTTGCCCGATTTCAGCGGGAATAGTATGGAATGGCTTAGATTTAAACGAGCTTTTGAATTGACGACAAGCTTAGGTGGGTACACAGACGTTGAAAATTTAGCACGTTTGCATAATTGTTTAAAAGGGTCAGCTCGAGAAGCAGTAAACTCTTTAATGATAACTGCTGCTAGCGCTACAGAGGTCATGCATGCACTCGAATTGCGTTTTGGCGCACCTGAACTCATTTTGAGCGACGTGATTAAAGAAATAAAATCGCTTCCGCGACGAAATGATGGCCCCATGAACATAGTCGAAATAGCTACCAAGGTCCAAAATAGTGTAGCTGCTATGAAGGCTTTAAACCACGTAGGCTACCTGCACAGCCCCGAGATAACTAAAGAAATTCTTGATAAACTCCCTCGTGGAATGCTTCATCATTATAATCGATTTTTGACTACAGCTCCCGCAGATGAACCTCGCTTGGTTTCCCTCTCTCGTTTCCTTCAAAGCGAGGCACAAATAGCTTGCGCAGCCGGAACAGCATATTTTGAAAAAAAAGAAAACCCCAGTACCCCTAAAGTAAGAAATCAACCGCGTAGAGAAGGAAAGAGACCTAACCCGCACACTGTTCTAAACACAACGGAAGGTCGAGCTTTTGTAACAGAGCAGCGACGAAATGAAGAAGTGGGGAACTCGTGTACGCTGTGTGAAACTGACACACACAAAATCACAAATTGTCAAACCTTTTTAGACATGGGCATAGACGATCGTTGGAAATTGGTTAGTAACAAACGTCTTTGCTTTCGTTGTTTAGCTCACGGTCATTCCCGCCGCTATTGTAGAGAGAGGAAGTGTGGAAAAGACGGTTGCAAACGTCCTCACCATCTTCTCCTTCACTTCGTCGGGAAGTGACAAACAAAGAGCACTAGCCTAAATCCATCCAACTTTGCTGCATCGGATCAAGCGATTTCTTACGTGGGGATAACGTTAAACAAAAACAGAGTTCTATTGAAGATACTTCCCGTAAAGATCTTTGGTCCAAATAATAAATCAATGTCCTTATTTGCCTTATTAGACGAAGGTTCGACACTCACTTTAATCGAGGCAGCAGTTGCACAGGTACTAGGTTCCTCAGGAAAGAAATGTGAGTTGTCTTTTGCCTGTGTGGGTGGACTGGGCGCTATAGATTATAAAAGCGAAACTATTAGCCTCAAAATAAAGGGGAAAAGCGAAGAATCAATCTTTCAGCTTCAAGATGTTAAGACTGTTGAAAGACTTCTATTACCTAAGCAAAGTTTCTCCCAATCTGATTTGGAAAAGTGTGATCACCTATCAGATATAAATTTAGACTTTTACAAGGACGCAAGACCAGGGATTCTCATTGGTCAAGATCACTGGAATCTCATTGTTACGAGAGAAATCCGGGAAAATGGCTGCAACTCTCTCGTTGGCTCACGCACGGCACTTGGTTGGGTAGTTCATGGCAAATTAAAATCCAATAGGGAAAAACAAACACCCATCGTAACTTTGACCCATTCCCAAAAAGAAGAAGATCAGAAAATGGATGATCGTAGTGTCGATGAGCGACTACATGACCTAATGAAGTCTACTTTTTCATTGGAACTTGTGGGGGTAACTGAAAAAGGAAGGATAGGCCAACAAGAAAGCCGAGCTTACCAAAATTTAGATGCATGCACGCGACGAGTGGACAAAGCGTGGGAGACGGGGCTTTTGTGGAAAAGCAACACTACGGCGCTACCCGATAACAAACTAGCTGCTAAGAGACGCCTTTTAAGTCTAGAGAAAAGGCTTGATGCAGATCCTAAATACGGAGAAAAATATTACAGCGAAATGAACAATTTGATTAAACGCGGTTATGCGTGTAAGGTTGAAGAGCAAATCAACATGAATAAAAGAGTGTGGTATCTCCCACATTTCGGAGTTGTTAACCCAAACAAACCGAACAAAATAAGATTGGTCTTTGACGCTGCTGCAAAAACGCAGGGAGTTTCATTGAATGACGAATTGTTGTCCGGTCCAGACTTAATAAAATCGCTTTTTGGAATCTTAGTACGTTTTAGACAGAATCGCATAGCAATAAAGGGCGACATCAAAGAAATGTTTCTCAGAGTAAAAGTTCGTGATAGTGATCAATCCGCTCAACTATTTTTATGGCGAGGCACTGACCGCCAACATGAGCCTGATGTATATAAAATGACATCGCTCATTTTTGGTTCAAAATCTTCTCCTAGTTCGGCAATTTATGTACTCAATCGTAATGCCGACGAATACGCCAACGAGTTTCCAGAAGCTGCAGCTGCGATTAAAAGAAAAATGTATGTTGATGATTACTTGGATAGCGTCAATACAGAAGAAGAAGCTATCAGATTGATCAAGCAAGTGAGTAAAGTCAACAGCCTAGGAGGGTTCGAAATGCACAGCTGGTCAAGTAACAACGAAAATGTAGTTCACAACATACCCAATGATAGACAAACCGATGGGTTAGTAGATTTGTGGACAACAGAAAATCCAGAACAATGCGAAAAAACTCTAGGTCTTTCCTGGAATCCTCGATCAGACATGTTTCAATTCAGATTAGGACGACATAAGATCCCAGATAACTTGTTAGAGAATAAAGAAAGACCGACCAAACGAGAAGTTTTGCGTATTGCAATGTCGTTGTTCGACCCCTTGGGATTCCAGTCGCCCCTCACGATTCAAAGTCGCATGTTGCTGCAAGACATTTGGCGCAGTGAAATAGAGTGGGACGAAACTCTGTGCGATGAGGACTTTGATAATTGGAAAATCTGGATAGATGAACTGTCTACAGTAGAGAATTGTGAGATTCCCAGGTGTTATATTAAATTCTCGCTAAATGTTTCACGTTATGAATTACATGTCTTTTGCGACGCAAGCAAACTGGCTTATGCAGCAGTAGCTTACTTGAGAATGACACATCAGAATGGTAGGACGGAAGTGAGTTTCATTGCCGGAAAAGCACGAGTCGCTCCTATGAAGCCTCTATCGATACCGCGATTGGAATTACAGGCAGCGTTAATCGGTAGTCGGCTAGCAGACACAATATCTCAAGAAATGGACACAAAAGTTGATCAACGGTTCCTTTGGTCTGACGCTATGACAGTGTTGCACTGGATACGAGGTGACCCTAGAACCTACCAAACGTACGTTTCCCTTCGCATAGGAGAAATTCAAGAACTCACGAATGTTAGCGAATGGAATTGGGTTCCGTCGAAGGAAAACCCAGCTGATGAAGCCACCAGAAGAGTCAAAAAACTAAATAACGTTAATGGATGGATTCAGGGTCCCCAATTCTTGAAACTTCCTCGAGAAAACTGGCCGAAGCAACCAACCGTGTTTCAGGAAACCTCGTGCTCAACAAAAGAAGCAAGAAGAAATTTTACAGAGTCCGCAAATCTACTAACAATTGAAGAGAAAAAAGCTCCGCAATATTTACCGAACATTGAGCGATTTTTATCATGGTCACGATTAATTCGCACAACAGCGCGCATTCTTTTATTTATAAACCGTTGCAAAAGGACAGGTTCTCAATATTTGGATACTGAACTTATTAATCGAGCAGAACAGCTGTGGATTATACGTATTCAGCATGAATCGTTTAAAGAAGAAATAGCGAATTTAAAGCAAAATAAAAACTTAAGTAATACCAGTAAAATACTCCCTCTAACACCATTCTTAGATATGAACGAAGTCTTACGTGTTGGGAGCCGAATAGGACGCGCACACGGTATCTCGGATGACCTGAAGAATCCTATTATCCTCGCTGGACAGCATCGGTACACTAGACTACTGATTTATCATTACCATGAAAAATTTTATCACGCAAATTACGAAACAGTAATTAATGAGATAAAGCAAAAGTATTACGTGACTCGACTACGAGTAAGTGTCCGTGCCTTATCTAGTCGATGCGTAATCTGCAAATCAATCCGACACTACCCCAGACGTCCTAGAATGGGAGATCTTCCTCTAGCAAGACTAGCTCATCATCGTCGGCCCTTTACGTACTGCGGCATTGATTATTTCGGCCCCATGTATGTCACTATCGGCAGGCGTAAAGAAAAACGATGGGGCGTGCTATTTACCTGCCTAACGGTAAGAGCCATTCATATAGAGTTGGCAACAACTCTTGACACGAGTTCAGCAATAATGGCTATGCGCAGAATGGCCTCTTGGCGTGGTCAACCTGTTGAGATGCATTCTGACAACGGGACGAATTTTCGTGGTGCTAACGCTGAGCTGAAGACCGCAATAAAGAATATTGACAAAGAAGAGCTAAAGACTTATTCATCATCAAAAGGCATGAACTGGAAATTCATTCCCCCAGCTGCGCCACATATGGGCGGTAGCTGGGAGAGAATGGTACGAAGCGTGAAAACTGCACTAAAGTTCACCTTGAAAGAAGCCCAACCCAGGGAGGAAGTCTTGTTGACACTTTTAACGGAAGTCGAGCATACCGTCAATTCAAGGCCGTTGACCCATGTCTCACTTGAACCAAATGATCCGGAAGCGCTTACTCCTAACCACTTTCTTCTCGGATCTTCTTCGGGTTTGCCGGCGTTAAGTAAATTCGATTCATCAGATCTGTGCACAAGGAAACAATGGCGCACTTCCCAATATTATGCGGACGTGTTTTGGAAAAGGTGGCTACGAGAGTACCTCCCGACACTTCATGCAAGAAAAACTGACCATCGAGACACCGAAAATATACTACCTGGTGAGATAGTGATAATTGCTGATAAAATGTCACCCCGTAACGTATGGGTCAAGGGAAAAATACAAAAGGTCTATCCAGGTGTCGATAAAAGAGTCAGAGTAGCCGGAGTAGAAACGGAGCATGGCATGTTTATACGGCCTACATCGAGTCTGATTAAGTTGACAAGCAATGGAGTAAATTGCGAGAAATAGTGTTCTCGCAACCAGGGAGTATTGTTACTGAAGGAGATTTAAAATGTTTTGGTTTATCTTATTTTGTCTACTTATTTTCTTTACTTTGGTGGTGGGTAACATTATCTTTACTTTCTAGTTTTGTTTTTATAGTATTTCATTCTATATTTTTGAAAAATTGATAAATTGGAACTCAATAATGCAAATTAATTACTCTTTGGTATCTGTGAAATTTGAAGAGGCGTGGTAAGCGGAAAAAAGGCAGTTTGTTGGCGGTAATAAAGGCTGGGACCCGGAAGAAAATTCGGGCAGCCAATAATACAGGTACCCGGTTTGAACTTAAGGTCTCACGGGCTGTAAATTTGACGCCTGAGCATAGTGCTCTGAATAAGCCACGCTAACGCCAATACAGTGAAACTGAAAAGAAAAGATATCAATCGGTTTTTTGAGGGATAACGACCAATTAGTCTTTGGCCTGGCTATTTATGAATGCAAGAGGTAATTGAATCGAAGAGGAAGAGAATTGTTACCTGAGGAAAGCGATTGGATCTTTCGGACATTTAGAAAAGGGAAGAATGTTTTTGTAATATAAATTTTAAATTGTATAAGTTAGTTACGTTTTGACTTTTGAATAAAGTGGTTCTAAAATTATTCTGTGAATCGTTTTTTCTTTTTTTTTTTCCTTTTCCATTGAACTCGTGAACAATTAAGATACATTAAACCTTAAACTATTAGCTTTAAAATAAGCCAAAGAAAATTAAAATATCTTGACTGGTTCTAAAGTTATAAGTAAATGTACGAGAAAACGCAAAGATTCTAGTGCTGGCTTCACTTATCTGCCGAGCGGCGAGGAGAATGAATTCTGGCGTCTTCTTGTATTATACACATTTACCTATAACTTTTGAACCAGTCAAGATATTTTAATTTCCTTTGGCTTATTTTAAAGCTAATAGATAAAGGTTTAAGTTTCCCTAATTTCAAAATTTTAAAATTATTTTTCTAGAAAATGCAGCTTACCAAACTTGAACAATGCAAATTCACAAAACATGACCGTCTTAAAATGTTTATAACTTTGTCAAATATTAGTAAAATTAAATTTTTTATATACCATTGGAAAGCTTATAAAATTTGCCGTTAAATGGTCCCATCTTAAAGCTTTTTGAATTAATAAAAACAGAGATTCAATGTGATACAGACAAGTGAATTTTGCGTTTTTTGTGAATTTTCATTGTTCAAGTTTGGTAGGCTGCATTTCCTAGAAAATCAATTGGAAAATATTTAAATTAAAAAAAATTAAACCTTGAACTATTAGCTTTAAAATAAGCCGAAGAAAACTTAAATATCTTGACTGGTTCTAAAGTTATAAGTAAATGTACGAGAAAACGCAAAGATTCTAGTGCTGTCTCCACTTATACGCCGAGCGGCAAGAAGAATGAATTGTGGCGTCTTCTTGTATTATACACATTTAGCTATAACTTTTGAATCAGTCAAGATATTTTAATTTTTTTTGGCTTATTTTAAAGCTAATAGATGAAGGTTTAAACAAGCCTAATTTCAAATTTTTAAAATTATTTTTTTAGAAAATGCACTTAACCAAATTTGAACAATGCAAATTCACAAAAAACGAAAAATTCACCTGTCTTTATCACACTGAATCTCCATTTCTATTTATCAAAAAGGCTTCAAAATAGGACCATTTAACGGTAAATTTTATAAGCTTTCCAATGATCTACGAGAAATTTCAATTCGCTAGTATCTGTCAGAGTTATCAACATTTTAAGACTGTCATGTTTTTAATCCCACTTTTGTAAGTGGTCCCACAATTTTGGCCGGTAGTGTAGCATAAAAAAGAAATAGGAAATAATGTAAAATAAATGTTAAAAACCTGTTAATATGCTCATGCTTTTGGACGACGTAACTTAGCCTGTTTTGAAATTGTTCCGAGGGTTTTTTGCCGCTTCTATCAGTAACAATGTTAACGACATTTTGATGTAAAATTCGAAATTGTGCAGCGTAATGAAAACCGATTTGTGAAAAAAGACTGTCTGTACCGGCATTACAAATATTTCCCAAAAGCGGAGCTATGTAATCCAACATGTATGTTATTTCAAATGCCGGACTATAATTCCACTCAAATGGAAAATAAGCATCAATTGTCAGTACTCGAGTTGCGTTTGAATAGCCCGTGAACCAGACGTCTGCATTGATGTAAGAAATTTGGAAAAAACGTGCAACACTCGTGGAAACAGCTGTCAATATATAAATCTGAGATAATTTCTTACTAAACTGATTGTATTCTACCATTATATTGTACTCCCTTTCTATCTTCGTATTATTCCAATCCTGAACAATAAAAGCAAGAAGTTTCATCATTCCTATGATAAAAAGAAAATAATACTTATTCCACTTTTTATTTCTTTTAAAATACATTTGAGATCTGAAATTATATCGTTTTTCAATTTAGGGGCTCAATTTCCAATAATTTTTTAGTTTTTAAAATAGCAGAAATTTGCAAAGTAATGTTTGAACTTCTGTTATTCCTTTTACTTTTCTATATTAAGACACTACGTTCTATTCTAAAAACATTTTAATAATAAAGATATAGGTTATGTAGTTACATGTAGCCGTCATTGTAATTGTCTTTACAGGATCGAACCTCGATATTTTAGTAATTTTTACTGACACTAGATGGCGCATCGTTTTTCAGATCCCAATAACTAGGATAAAACATCCACTAATTAAGCAAAATAACATTTATTCTAAGATATTTTTAAATTATTTTTATCCTTATGAGCATTGTAATGCTTGTTGAAAATGGTGTTTCGTTGATTTTTTAACTGAATTTGCTTACTCAGTTTTTAAAAATTCAAAATGGCCGATTCAATATGGCGAAAGATATTTAAAAGGAACATTTTTTCATGTTGGATCCGACATTTTGAATTATTGAAAACTGAGAGTGAGTTTTAAAGATGCGAAAAATTAGTTTCGATTTTTTAAAATTCGTCTGGCTAATTTTGAATTTTTAAAAACAAATTCTTTATTGGTCATCGGTGACTCCCAAAACTTTAAACCCTCAAATTAATCAAGAAAATAATTCACCATTCGAGTTGGATAAAAAACGTAGTTTTTACAAAATTAGGTAATTATTTTGTAAAATTGAATTTTCCACAAAAAATATTGCAAATGATTAGGTACTGTAAAAATAATTTTTCTGGACACTTTAAACAATTCTTTAATATAGGTTAAAAAGTGCCAATTTTCTCTTAAAAAAATATATTTATTTTACAACCAAATCTATGCAAATCAAATATGCATGCATATTTGATTTTCTTGCGAAGAAGTAATGTTACCTGGTGAACGGTAATAAGAACGAGAATATAACCGGGAATATAACCGACCGAAATTCTAATCGAGAATTTATAAGAATTTAAGTTTTTTATTTATTTATCAAATTAAGTCACATTTTCTCAATCAATGTACGAAAATAGAATCTCTAGTGCCATCCTTATTAGTAATGATTTGAATTTTAATGTCAATAGTAAGAATTAACTATAATAACTATATAGCAACATCAAAGACAAACTTAGCATTATTGTTGGTCATTTAAAACTATAAATTTTTGAAATTCAAATAATAAAGATTACGAAATTAAAAAAAATATCTGAAAAATGACGAAAATAATTGACTGTTGAAAACAAAATTCGAAAAATGGATACATAATTACACAATTATTAAAAAGAATAGTTTAAAAAAATAAACAATAAATATATTAAATTTAAACAAAATAGTTGAAAAAGTATAGGAATAACAGTTGCAAATTAAACAACTGGATTGAAAATCGAAAAAAATAATTGAAATTGATGAAAATAATAAAAAATTAAGGAAATAAAATGAAAATTTAAGAATTAAATTAAAATTTGAAAAAATAATAAATAATAGAAAAAAAATTACAAAATGATGAATATAATTGAGGAGTACTTTTTCAAAAGTTGATAAATCCACATTCTGTTATTTCGAGAAACTTAAACAAATGCAGTTTCGCACCTAACCCCTAGAGTTAATTATAAAGTAGGAAAAATATACGAAATTATTTATATACAAATGTTTTTTGCACTTAAAGAGATTTATTTTTAATTAAAGTTTTTAGTAATTAAGGAATTTAAAGGTTTTTGTAATTTATGCTAGGAAAAACATTAAAATTTTAAATCATCTTGGTTAAGTCCAAGTTTTTTTTAAATTGAAAATTCTTTGATAATAAATTTTTTTCTTGAATTTAACAGTGAATATTAAGTTTAAAGAAAATAATTGCAAATGTAAAAATGAAGAAAATTAAACAATAATTGTTGGAAATAATGGCACATTTAACAATTAGATTGAAAATCGAAAAAATAATAAAAATTGAAAAAAATAATTAAAAATTAAAGAAAGCAATAAAAAATTAAAGAATGATATTGTAATTTTAAGAATATATACTTTAAAATTAAAAAAGATTAATTAAAAAAAGGCGAGAATTAATTAATATAGAAGAAAGCAATTGAAAACTGACGAATGGAAATACAAATTGAAGAATGTAGAATTAAAAATTAAAAAAAAATAATTGAAAAATTGTATTTAAAATTAAAGAAACTTAATGATAATCGAAAAAAATAATAGAAAAAAGGAAATAATTTTTTAATATTAAAGAAAAATATTAAAAATTTAAAAGTGAAATTTAAATTTGAAGAAAATAACTGAGAATTGAAGAGAACAGTTCTAGAATTGAATAATTGAATTAAAAATTTAAAACAATTTTTATTAGAGGAAAAAATTACTGATAAGATAAAATATTATTGAATATTGAGGAATTAATTGAAAATCGATAAAAAAATTGAAGATTAAAAAAGATATTTGAAAATTGAAGAAAATAATTTAAAATTAAAGAAATAATTTGAAACTAAAGAATTAAATGGCAATTTCATGAAAATAATTGATAATCAAAAGAAAAATTACAATATTACGAAAATAATAAAAAATTTATTAATATGAAATTAATTTATTAATGTGAAAAAAAAATTAACAATTAAAAAAAAATCGAAAAATGGTGAGAATAATTGTCATTTGTACACAAAAAATGTTTTAATTAAAGAATATTCATTAAATTGATGGAGAATAATAAATTGACAATTGAAAACTGATAGAAATTATAAAAAAAATGTAGAAAATAAATAAAAATTAAAGAAATATCATTGGAAATTCAACGATTGTATTGAAAGAGAATAATTGATAATTGAGAAAATGCGGGAATTAATTATAATATTATTAAGGAGTTAATAGAAAATCGATCAAAATAATTGAAATTTAAAGAACATTTTTGAGAATTGAAGAAAATAATTAAAAATTGAAGAAATAAATTGAGTATTAAAGTATTAAATGTAAATTTCAAGAAAATAAATGATAATTAAAAGAAAAATTACAACATAACAAAAATAATTAAATATTAAAAAATCTATTAATATTAAATTAATTTAATTATATTAAAAAAAATTAACAATTTAAAAAAAAATCAACAAATGGTGAGAATTATCGTCATACGTAAAAAAAAATTGTAATTAATGAATATTCATAAAATTGATGGAGAATAATAAATTGCCAATTGAAAACTTATGAAAATTATGAAAAAAAATTGTAGAAAATAAATGAAAATTAAATAAATCAATTGGAAATTTATAAATTGTATTGAAAAATAATAATTGATGATTGAGAAAATGCGGGAATTAATTAATATTAAGGAATTAATTGAAAATCGATCTAAAATATAGATATTTAAAAAAAAATTTTAAGAATTGAGAAAAATAGTTCATAATTGAAGAAATAAATAGGAAATTAAAGAACTAATGGTAAATTTCAAGAAAATAATTGATAATCAAATGAAAAATTACAATATAACGAAAAAAATTAAAAATTAAAAAATTTATTAATATGAAATTAATTCAATTATATTAAAAAAAATGATTAACAATTTAAAAAAAAATTCGACAAATAGTGAGAATAATCGTCATTCGTACACAAAAAATTTTGTAAATAACGAATATTCATAAAATTGATGGAGAATAATCAATTGCCAATTGAAAACTGATGAAAATTATGAAAAAAAAATTGTAGAAAATAAATGGATATTAAAGAAATCAATTAGAAATTCAAGGATTGTATTGAAAGAAAATAATTGATAATTGAGGAAATGCGGGAATTTATAATTATTAAGGAATTAATTCAAAGTTGATCAAAATAATTGAAATTTAAAGAACAATTTTGAGAATTGAAAAAAATAGTTCAAAATTGAAGAAATAAATTGAATTAAAGAATTAAATGTAAATTTCAAGAAAATAATTGATAATTAAAAGAAAAATTATAATGTGACGAAAATAATTAAATATTGACGAAAATAATTAACTATTAAAAAAAATTAACAATTGAAACAAAAATTGGAAAAATGGTGAGACTAATCGGCATTTGCGAAAAAAATATTTTTAATTTGTTGAATAATGATAAAATTGAAGGAGAAAAAAAATTGGCAATTGAAAACTGATGAAAATAATGGAAACAATTGTAAAATCAAATGAAAATTTAAGAAATCATTTGGAAGTTGAAGAATTGTATTGAAATTTGAAGAAAATAGTTGATAATTGAGAAAATGCGAGAATTATTGAATTTTGAATAAAGTAATTGAAAAACGTAGAATGCAATTGAAAATTGAAGAAAATAACTGAAAATTAAAGAAATCAATTATTGTCTTCAAGTTTCTATTTTTAAAATCATTTTCCAATCATTTTTCACAAGTTTTAATTATTCTTATTTTTTAAAATTATTTTCTAAAATTTTTAAATATTTCACTCAAATTTTCAATTATTTGATTCAATTTTCAATTATTTTATTCAATTTTCAATTATTTATATTATTTGTTTATTATTTTCAATTCCTTACGTTCTTCTTCACAATTTCCAAAAATTTCCTAATTATTTATCTGAAATCTTCATTTTTCTAGGTATTCAATTTTCAATTATATCTACGATTTTGTTGTACTTTATGTAGCTATATTCTGTATGTTTTGCAATTATTTCTCTTAAATAAAAAATTGTTTCTCTCAATTTTAAATTATGTTTATCTTTTTTCATTTATTTTCTCTAATTTGTAATTATTTTCTTTCTTTTTTTTGCAATTAACTTCTAAAAGTTTTTAGTATTTTTCTGAAATTTTCTTCAAATTTCCTTTATTTAAAATATATTATGCAATTTTTTCAATTATTTTTTAAATTTTAATTATCTTCTGTAATTTTCAATCATTTATATTATTTCTTCATAATTTTCTTAAATTTTCAATCATTTTCATAATTTTCTGAATTAATTTTCTAAAACTGTAATTATTTATCTCAATTTGAATAATTTTTTTCATTTTTCAATTATTTTCTCCAATTGTTCATTACCCTAACTTTTTTAAATTTATTTCTAAGATTTTGTAGTATTTTTCTCAAATTTAAATTACTTTCTTTCCTTTTAAAATTGTTCATAATTGTTATATTTAATAATAATTTTTACACTTATAATTAATGGTAACTTAATATTATTATTAATATTATTAATTACTTTATAGTTAATTTGTAATGATAATTATTTTGTTATTTATCCATTTTTTTTATAAATATCTGTGTTTCAAAATATTGGGGCTTATTCAAACATAGAAAATTCTCATAAATTCTCCGGAAGGAGAATATTCTCCGTTATATTCTCGAGACTGTAACCAGATTTTAAATTACCGAGAATTTTGCAAATCTCTAAATTCAAATACTATAATAAAATTACCAAATACTTACTTTTTCTGTAAAACCACAGACAAGTCATTTTCGCCATTCCAACCAAAATGAGCAACAATGCACAGGCCAAAATTTCTGACATTGCGTCTAAATCCCCCCAAATAATAACTAATTGTATAGATTGTGCTACTATGACAAAAGTAAATAGATACATTGCCATAACGGTGAAATGCAAAACTGCTAAATATTTATTTTTGTCCGGATCGGGCCACACTCCAAGTATCTGCAGAGCCATTCGACTGAATTTCATAAAATAGTTTAGAGCTGTATAAAAAAAAAAAACGAAAAGTTGAAAATAGTTAAAAAATATTTTTCCAAGTCGCACTTTCTGTAATTGGGGAATAGAGAATAAAAGGGTAAATTGCCTTATTAAAAAGAAGCGGGCACCGGAAGAATCGGGTAAAATACCTATTTGGGTAAATTGGCATTCGCTGTAATAACTTTGCCAAAAATAAATATTAAGCATAATTGTTTAATTATATATTAAGCATAAGCTATATTTTGTGTTTATTTTGCTTCTTATAATTTATTGAATTTGTTTATTCAGTTTAAATTTGTTTTGTGAAATTAAAGAAATTAAAACATTTAAAAGAAATTTACTTTATTTTACATACTTCTACTCTTTCAAAAGAACACATTTTTTAAAATAAGTATTCTAACTTGCAATTTAATATACAATTATTTAATTAAAAATGTAAAATTCAGTCAAATTATTAAATGATGATTAAAAAATCATTTTTACTACATTTTAAATAAGCGCGGGGTTAATCAAAAGAAGTGCGCGTGCGCGGAAAAAATCCGTATGAGTGCGAGAGTTACGTGAGTAACATGTTAAAGAATAATATCGACCTGTCACATTTGGTATTGAATCTCAAATTTTAGGTTTACTTTCTAAAACTCACGCTTTTTCGAAGCGAGCAGGTATTTCAAATCTCAATCAAGATATTTTAAAAATAATGTATTCTATATTATCTTAATAAATTCTTTAAAAATGATCTTATTTAATTCTCAAAGGTTTTTATTTTAATGTGTGATGGTTCATATTTTCCAAAAATATCATTGAACAATTTTTTATCTTCAAAATTTTACATAGGCAATTTACCCACTTTTTCTCTAATTAAAAAAGTATTTTGTAGAGTTTAGTTAAAAAATATTTTATTCAAACTATATTTTCAATCAATTTGTTATAGGCTGGAAGTTTTGGTTTTTTTCTATAAAATATTTTACAATTAACATTATTATAAAGAATTTTATTTAGAATGTTTATTAATTGTACGTAACATAATTTGTAACATGATATATAAATATAATACCAAATATTAATGTATAATATAATATACTTTATATGGAATTGTTATCGTATAATTGAAACGAAATATTTACAAGATAATCGTACCCTCTTTGCCTTCCATTATACCTATATATAATATAGAATATGATTTAGAGACGAGTTCTCGCAAACTGAGGGACAAATGTTTCCAAAGTTTCTTGCACTTGGGTCAAACGTTTAGAACGCATGCTCATTTACATATTTAATAATTCATTATATATACTCTTACATTCAGAAAGGACCGGAGTTTCATTACTGCTAAAATTACATTTAATCATACAGTTGCTTTCTTCTTTAAGGTGCTCATTGTTCAAATGTATATAAAGTAATATTATATAAGTAATATTTATTGGACTCATTTCGTAAAATTTGCACCCTTCTCAAAGTAGACAAATTTCTTCAAAAAATCCCATTTGAGATTTTTTATCCATCCTGTAAAACTTCTAACTACTGTAAGTACAGTTTATTCTTTATTAATTTATATTTTAGTATTTTCATTAATTTATTTTGCAAAATCTCTAATTAATTTGGAACCTAATAAACAAAGTTTACAATTATTTTGAATACTTTTAACTAATCTGAGTAAACTTTTCGCATTGTCAACAACACCGATAAGTATCCGAGAGACGTTTTCAAAATCTAAAAAAAAATATATTATAGAATTAAATAAAATTTTTCTAAAAAATGTAAACAAAAATTTGAACTTACCTGTCCAAATAATTTTAAGTTTATCACATACAATTTTCCAGCTGATATATTGACCGGTTTTCTGCTCCGAAAGACAATTAAAAGTAAATTTTTTGATTTCTGGTACGGTAGATGAAACCATTCACTATTATATACAGCTTGTGCGAGAGCTAGACTCTTTTTTAAAAAATAAAAATTGAAAAAAATTTTTAATAATAAATTAAGTGATGATCAGTAATTGAAAAGTGGCAATTATTATTTTTTTTCTATTTGTACACACAAAATTCTAACCTTGCTTTGAAGTAATTCAGCAACATAACAATATATACTGAAGTTTCCAAGCATATAGCCAATATAAAATACGATAAAAGCAATATCAAAAAGAGCTGATGAGTTTTCTTCGGTTAAATACTGAACAATATTAAGCAAATTATTATTTTTCATTTATTTGCGTAAAATTAGGATTTTTTCAACTCACACGAACAAGCTGATATCCTTGAAAACAAAAGAGTAAACTGCACGATAATAATTGTGCCAATAACATCAAATTGAACGAGTCCTCAACAATTTTGACACAACTTTACATGCAAAAAAGTGTACAAAATTTGTTACAAAATATCTGCGTAATATTAATTTTTATATTAGAAAAAAATTCTTTGATTCTTTTGCACAAAAAAAAGAAGAAAAAAAAAGTAGTGATAATAATTAAAAGGAAAAAATAAGAAACAGAAAACTTAACAACTATCAGTATTCGACATTTAAAAAACTTGAAAGGAAACAGAAATGCCAATTTTTAACATTTTAAAAGTGTCTTCTGCCCCGAAAAACTAAAAAAAACTCAAGCATTATAAATATCTCAAAAAGAAAAGATTATAATAAATATCTGATTTCTTTAAAAAATCCAATTTTTTTTCATTTTATTGTAACTTTTAACTCTTTTTTTCTGTTTCAAAAAACAAAATATAACCAAGAATATTCTCCTTCGGAGAATTTATAATAATTAAAATTTAAAAAAATAATTTAAAAAATTGCATAATATATTTTAAATAAAGGAAATTTGAAGAAAATTTCAGAAAAATACTTGAATTGTCTAGAAGCTAACTGCAAAAAAAAAGAAAATAATTAAAAATAATAACAATTGAAAATAATAAACAAACAATTTAAATAATTGAAAATTGAATAAAATAAGTGAAAATTGAATCAAATAATTGAAAATCATTAAAAACAAGAAAATAATGGAAAATTAGAGAAAAATATTTTAAAATTTTTGAAAATAATTTAAAAAAATAAGAATAAATAAAACTTGTGGAAAATTATTGGAAAATGGTTTTAAAATTTGAAACTTGAAGACAATGATTGAAATATGATAAAAACAATAATAAGTTGAAAAAAATTTGTTATTTTTCTTTCAATTATCAACTATTTTTTTTAAATTTCAATTTAAATCTTTAGTTTTCAATTTAATTCTTTAATCTTCCATTTAGTTCTTTAATTTTCAATTATCTTCTTTAATTTTCAATTGCATTCTACGTTTTTCAATTACTTTATTCAAAATTAAATAATTCTCGCATTTTCTCAATTATCAAACATTTTTTTGAAATTTCAATAGAATTCTTTAACTTCCAAATGATTTCTTTATTTTTCATTTATTTATTTACTTATTTCATTTTCATTTATTTATTTTTTTTTTCAAATTTTAATTATTTTCTATAATTCTAAAAATTTTCTATAAATTTCAATTATTTTTATCGATTTTCAATTAATTCCTTAATATTAATTAATTCCCGCATTTTCTCAATTATCAATTATTTTCTTTCAATACAATCCTTTAATTTTCAATCAATTTCTTTAATTTTTATTTATTTTCTAAAATTTTTTTTTCCATAATTTTTATCAGTTCTCAATTGGCAATTTATTATTCTCCTTCAGTTTTATGAATATTCGTTAATTACAAAATTTTTTTTGTACGTATGACGATTATTCCATTTGTCGAATTTTTTTTTTAAATTGGTAATTTTTTTTTGTCATATTAATAAATTTTTTAATATTTAATTAGTTTCGTTATATTGTAATTTTTCTTTTGATTATCAATTATTTTCTTGAAATTGACATTTAATCCTTTAATTTCCAATTTATTTCTTCAATTTTTAATTATTAACTTCAATTTTCAAACATTTTCGTTATTCTTCAATTTTTTTAATCAATTTTCAATTAATTTCTCAATATTCAATAATTCTTTTATTTTTTCAATTATTTTTTTCACTCATCAAAATTTTTTTAAAATTCCAATTCACTCATTCAATTCTAGAACTATATTCTCTTCAATTGTCAGTTATTTTCTTCAAATTTAAATTTCACTTTTAAATTTTCAATTATTTTCTTTAATATTAAAAAATTATCGCTTTTTTCGATTATTTTTCTCGATTATTATTAAGTTTATTTAATTTTAAATACAATTGTTCAATTTTTTTTTATTTTTGAATCTTTTCTTCAATTTTTTTTTATTTTTCAGTTTTTAATTGTTTTCTTCTATATTCATTAATTCTCAACTTTTTTTAATTACTCTTTTTCAATTTTTAAGCATATTCTTCAAATCCCAATATCATTCTTTATTTTCAATTATTTTTTTCAATTTAAATGATTTTTTTCGATTTTCAATCTATTTGTTAAATGTGTCATTATTTCCAACAATTATTCCTATAATTTTCCTAATTTTTAAATTTGAATTATTTTCTATAAACTTAATATTTCTTGTTTAATTATTACAATTATTTTTTTTCAGTTGTCTATTAATCTAGTCATTTTTTGAATTTTTTTTCAATTGACAATAATTTTCATAATTTTTCACATATATTCTTCAATTTTTCAACTATTTCATACAATTATTAATTATTTTCCGCAATTTTCAATTATTTCCTACAATTTCTTCAATTTTTAATTATTATCTTAAAATTTGATAATTATTCTTTAATTTTAAAAATTTTTTTATTCGGTTGTGTATTTATCTAGCCATTTTTTGAATTTTGTTTTCAATTGTGAATTATTTTCGTCATTTTGTAATTTTTTTTTAATTATCTATTATTTTTTTAACTTTTAATTTAATTCTAAAATTTTCGTTTTATTTCCTCAATTTTTATATTATTTTCATCAATTTCAATTATTTTTTTCGATTTTCAATCCAGTTTTTTAATTTGCAACTGTTATTCCTATAATTTCTTAACTATTTTGTTTAAATTTAATATATTTATTGTTTATTTTTTTAAACTATTTTTTTCAATAATTGTGTAATTAATAATTATGTAGCCATTTTTCGAATTTTATTTTCAACAAAGTTTGACTAATTGAATCAGTAAACAGGATTTTACTAAAATATTAGTTATTTTGACATAACCTAAAAATGAATTTGACTAATTATAATTATAGTTATTGTTCACTTAATGATAAGTAAAAATGTAAGTATTTAAATTAGTGACTGCGTCTTAGCTTTTAAATTAGTTTTTTTTAACTATTTCAGACTTAGAGAGTAGAACTAATAAACACATTTAAAATTGTCAGAAATTTAAAATCCCAAAAAACTCCAAAGACTTGACTTGTTAAAATTTAAAATCGACATATTGAAATTGAAACATTGACTTATTAAAATTTAAAAATTGATATATAAAAATTTGCAATCAACCTATTAATTTGTTCATGTTTTTCTACAATTTGACGTAATTGGTTTTCAAATTCCGGTGAAAAATGTTGATTGTCAATTTTAGTAGCAATATTAAGAATATTATTTTGTAAAATTTGAAATTGTCCGGAATAGTGAAAAGTAAGTTGATACAAGAAACTGTCAGTGGCACAGTACGATAAATTGGCAAAAAGTGAAGACAGATAATTAGTTAAACATGTTATTTCGAAAGCAGGTGTATAATTCCAGTCGAATGGCACATAGCCATTTAAATACAGAACATGGGTCGTATTCACATTATTTTCCCGCCAAGCATTTAAATTTAGGTACAAAACTTGAACAAGACGAGAAATACTGGCTATTAGCGCCATACTGATAGATATATTTGCTAATTTTTTGCCACTTTGACTATAATTTATCATTATATTGTATTCCTCTTGAGAATGTAAATTATTCCAGTCTTGCACTAAGGAAGCAAGAAGAACCTTCATTTCTGGAGAAGAAATAATATTCATATCAGATAAAAGATAAATGAATTTTATATAATAAATTAAATATTATATATATTTAAAAAAAAACTCACTTTTTCTGTAACACCAGAGAATAATAATTTTTATCATTGATACTAAAATTGGTAGATGTGCACAAGCCAGAATATCACTCATAACGTCCAAATTTCCCCACATTTTAATTAATTGTATGTTTTGAGACAAAATACACCAAAAGAAAATAAATATTACAACTGTTGTAAAATGAAAAAGAGCCAATCGTTCGTTTTTATATTCGGGCCATAATCCAACAATTTTTAGACTTATTCGACTGGATTTCATAAAATGGGTGACAGCTGTGTGAAAATTAATACAATTCCAAATAATAAAAAATTGAAATTATTAAAATTTGTCGAGCAAAGGAAAAAATAATTTAGTTTTTTGAAAACATTTTTGTGACGTTTTGTCTCTGTTAATTTTACAGTGTAGCAATTAATTTTATTCATAAAACCGTTAAAAACACTTTAAAATCATTTGAGAAAATTAAGCTCGTGAATAACAAAATTATGAATTTTAGATATATAGGAATTAAAATAATTGTATCTTTTCTGATAAGAAGATACATGGATTTTTTCATACAAAATATATTTTTTACCATATTTAAAATTATTTATCGTAAAGGATTGTTAAAATAGTATAAAGAACAAGATAATTTAGTTAAAAATTATTATTGTTTCTTCAAGTGGCGTAACTGTTAAGGCGCAAAGAGGTAGACATTTTTTTTTTAAATTCCAAAAACCTTACTAATGATAGTAATTAAAAATTGGCTAAATTGCGCGTGATTACTTTACACTTTCTATTATCAACAATTAAAAATATTTTAAATATAATATTTAAAAATAAATTTATATACATAAACAGATAAATAAAATAAATTTCTATTTATATTTAGGGCAAAATTTATAAAATTTTAGATTTAAAGAATATTGCAAAAAATAATTTAAATTAAACAAAATAATTGAAACATTTTGCAAATTACCTAACTGAAAACAAAACAATAAAATCAATGAAAAATTAGCAAAAGTAATTTAAACAATTATAGAAATGTTTTAAGAATAAATAAAATAATTTAAGTTTGAGAAAAATACTTGAAAATCATACAAATAAATTGAAAAAATTGATCAATGAAAAATTAGAGAAAATAATTGAAAAATGAAAAAATATTATTGAAAATTGAGATAAATGATTTATAATTAAAGAAAACAATTAAAATTTGAGAAAATAATTAAAAAAATTACATTAATTTGAAGTTACTCTTGTTTGGTCCGTTTGACTGCGGGTGTTTTTGTGATAAATAATTAAAATAAATAATACTTATATTTTAAATAAAGGAAAGTGAAAGAAAATTACAAAAAAATACTTTTAGAAGTTCATTGATAAAAAAAAAGAAAATAATTAAAAATTAGAGAAAATAAATGAAAGAAGATAAGCATAATTTAGAATTAAAGAAAACAATCTTTAATTAAAGAGAAATAATTAAAAACGTTTTGGAAATTGGGAAAAAGAACGAAACTAATTAAAAATTGAAGAAAATAATTTTAAAAAATAATATAAATAGGTACCTAATTGAAAATTGAATGATATGATTGAAATGATAAATAGATACTTTAAAATTTCGGAAATTATGAAACAGATTTTTCAAAATTTAAGGAAATAAATTTTTCAAAATAATTGAAATATGATAAAAACAATGATAAGTTGTAAAACAAATAAATGCCATTTGAGAGAAATAATTGAAAAAATCACAGAATTTTTTGTAAATAAAAAAAAATAATTGAAATTTGAAAAAAATACATAAAGATCTTAGAAATTAATTGAAAAGATAAAAATAAGTGAAATTTACTAATAATTAATAAAAAATTTTGAAAGTTATGAAAAAAATGAAATAATAAAAAATTGAAGAAAATAATTGAAATTTCCGAAAATTATGCCAAAATATTCAAAATAATTAGAAATTAAAGAAAATAATAGAATAATCACAGAATTTATTTTAAAGCATAAAAAAAATAATTGAAAAATGGTTTAAAACATGGAAAACTGATGACAATAATCTAAATTTGAGATAATAACTGAAAATTTACAAAAATTTATTAAAAAAGAATATTAGAAAAAATTTTAAGAAGATGGAGAAAATAATTGCAAAATAATAAAGAGAAATGAAAATTGAATAAAATAATTGAAAATTGAGATATATATTTCAAAGTTCAGGAAATTAATTTAGAAATTATGAAAATGATTAAAAATTGAATATATAATAATTGCAAAATGACAAAAATGATGGTAAATTAAAAAAATTAATTTAAATTTGCAATGAATAACATAAAATTAAGGAATAAATAATTAAATAAATAATTGAAATATGATGAAAATAATTTAAATATGCTAAATGAAGATAAAAAATAAAACTTAAGAGAAATAATTGAAAAAATCATAGATTATATGTTTAAAAAAAGAAAATAATTACAAAATTGTTTTTAAAATGTTAATTAATGAGAATAATTAATAAATCGCATAAATAATCGAAAATTGATGAAATTAGTAATTCAAATTTCTGAAAATTTTGCCAAAATAATGAAAATAATTACACCCAGAGAAGTGATATATTTGACTCAAAGATAAGTTATTTGTGCCAAATAAAAATATATTAGTTATCACAGCCAACTAACTTTTTATTTGTTTCAAAGAAAAAAATTTATTTGAATAAAATAAAATTTTATTTGACACAAATAAAAATGTATTCCATTTGAATAAAAATTTATTTGATTCAAATAAAAAACAGAAATTTTTTTTAAGCAAATAAAATAATTGAAAAAATGGTTCAAAAGATGGAAAACTGTTGACAATAATCTAAATTTAAAATAATAACTAAAAATTTAGGAAATTGAGAAAGGACAAAAATAATTGATAATTTTAAAAAAATTAAAAATTTGAAGAAAATTATTGAAAAAGGTGTAAAGAATTAATAAATTAGTAACAATAAAAAAAATTGAATATAATGATTGAAATTTGTAGAAAAATAATTCTGAAATGGCAAAAATAACAAAAATATGAAAAAAATAATTTGAAAATAACAAAAATAATTGATTAATGACAAAATTAATTGAAATTTGAAAAGAATAATTGAAAAATAACAAAAGTGAATTGAACTTGTTTAGAAAATTTGATATTCCTGATAATAATTTGAAGATTAAAGAAAACAATTGAATTTTAAAAAAAAATAATTGAAAAGTTTAAAAAATAATTGAAATTACAAGAAGATAATTAAACAATAACAAAAATAATTGTAATTTGAAAAAAATAATTGATAATTGGTGCATAAAATTAAAAATTTAAAGACAAAACTTGAAAAATTGACCAAAAAATTGAAATCTTAAGAAACCGATTGAATAATGACATAAATAATTGAAAGCTGGTGTATAAATAAAAAAATTATAGAGAATAATTACAAATTTTGAAGAAAATAATTGAAATTTGTTGAAATTAATTCAAAACTAATATAATAAATTTAAAAATTCATGTCAATAAAAAACATTGAATTTATTTATTTATTTACAGGCAAAAGCCTATTACAATATAAAATTTAAAAGTTTATTTTAAGTAACAATAAAATGAAAATATAACAATAATAATTACTATATTAAATATTAATAGGTCGCATTCAATAATTTGAATAAAAAATAATAATTGAAATTTATAGAAAATAATTCTAAAATTGCAAAAATAATAGAAATATGAAGAAAATAATCGTAAAGTGACAAAAATACTTGTGTAATGACAAACGTAATTAAAATTTGAAGAAAATTTTTCAAAATTAATAAACAAAAGTAGAATAGAAACTGGTGTTGAAAATTTAAATATTCCTGGCAATAATTTAAAGACAGAAAAAAATAATTGAAATGTTGAGAAAATAATTGAAAAATGACAGAAGTAAATGAAAATTTGTGTAATAAATTTAACTTTTCATGACAATAATTTAAAGAGTGAAGAGAATAATTGATATTTGAAGAAATTAAATTCAGAATCGCAACTTTTCCGGAAGTTTTTAAACTTGCAGCAAACTTGATGAAAGTTTCGGAACTTATCAAAAATTGTTTAAAAAGTAGCAGAATAATTTAAACTGTATTTAATTTTTTAATTTTTTCCAATAAAGTAAAATAACGTCATTTGAATTTTTGTCTGTAAAATAAAACAATTTTAAAATTTTCTGATAAAGAGATTCAAATTTAATAAAAAAAAGCGGGGAGTAACTTCTCTTTGATTTTTAAAACGTGGACAGAAAAAGATGTATAAATATAAAAACTAACCAACTTTATTTCAAGTTTTAAAACGTGGACAAAAAGAATGAATAAATATATAAATAGTAACTAACTTCAGGAGTTTACGTAGATTATTATTATATAATAATTGGGGTACCATTTTCCTTTTTCCCCCGGGCCCTTGTCCTCCTAGTTACGCCACTGCTTCAAGATAATATTTAAAAACATTCTCAAACAAAAAATCAAGTTTATAAAGAGAAAATTAAAAAATACGTGTGAAGTATGCAAAAAATGATTCCACTTTTTTAAAAAAATATGGAATTCATTTGACAATTGTGCAATATTTCAAGTTGTATAATTCTTGCTGCGAACCCTCTTTGCCATCCATTTTCAGCAGAAGATGACTGAAAGACATGTTCTTGTGAACTGAAGATTCTTCTTTTAAAATTTGTCTTTCTCTCGTATAACGCATGCTCACATTTATATTCATTGCCTTTTATATAAATCGACTGCTTTGTAGTTTCCATTTATATAAAAGTTGTTCACTACTTATCACGCGAGTTGATTCTGTATTATCATGAAAATAAATACAAAGTTTTTAAAACTTTTTATAAAAATTCTTTATTATCTGTTGTTTTAAATGATTTATAATTTTAAAAAGATTTTTCGTGATTCCTGTGTAATATGTTTTTTTTACAATTGATTACTATTAATTGTTATGAAGTGTTTCGATATTGTTTTGTTTATTCCTTGAAAACTTCAGGTACTGGCATCATTTTATTATTTAATTTGAATATTTCAATGATTCAAAAACAATTGTTATTGATGACTATTTTCTATTTTAAACAATTGAAAAGTTATTAGTTTATAGATTTTCTCATTGTCAACAGAACTGATAAATATCCGAGAGAAGTTTTCAAAATCTGAAAAAATGTGTAATGAACAAATATAAACTTCTCAAATAGACAGAATGTTGAAATAAATAGGTAATTAATATTTTTATAGATAAATAATTAGTACTTCATAAAAAACAACATTTCAAGAAGTAGGCGTCTTATTATAAGATACACGTCACTTTTGATGATTTAGTATAAAAATAAGAAAAGTTCGAGGTAGCAGTTTTTTACAAGGGAGTTTCCAAAAATTTAATTCATTGTTTAAACAATCAATATAAACAATTTTTTTATCTTTATTTTTTAAATGATAATATATTTTAATACGAGCAAATTAAGAATTTGAAAATTAAATTCCATTAATTGGAACCAAAGATTTAAAATTTTTAAATTTTAAAATTGAATAAATTTGAAAATTTTTGGAATTTTCCAAAAATACTTAGGGATTTAGTTTGGAAAAATAGTTTATACCAAAAAGCAATCAAATCCCAAAAAGATACAAAAATTTTTGTACTAAACTGACATTCATTTTTTAAGATTTTTCCATAAAGTTAGCAAAGTAAGATTTTAAAATTATGATTTTTAAGCTGAAAATAAAAAAGGTACTTTAAACTGTGTTAAAAGTGTCTACAATTTACTTTAAGATTTTTCTCTTTTGTAGTTAATTATAATGGTTAATTTTCTGTTAACAATTTTATTATTCTTTCTTTATTATTTCTTTTTACTCTTTTTACTTTGTTATTTCCACTTTATAATTTCTTCTTAACTATTTCTATTTTGTTATTTCTACTTTAATATTTCTTCTTTACTATTTCCTTTCATTTCTACTTTCTTATTTCCCTTTTTCACATTTTTAATTTCTTATCTCTGTCTTGTTATTTCTTTATCATTATTTTTTAAACTCATCCTTATTTTGTTTTACCATTTATTTATTGCAATGCTTCTTTATTGTTTAAAATAACACTTCTACAAAAGTATGTATTGAGTTTATTGCAGATTCAGAAAATTATTTGAAAATATAAACTTACCTGTCCAAAGAGTTTTAAGTCAATTATAAAAAATTTTCCAGCAGATATATTAACTGGTTTTCTACTACGTGAAACAATTAAAAGAACATTTTTTGCTTTTCTGCATGGCAAACAAAACCATTTAGATTCATATACAGCTCGTGCGAGAGAAACACTCTTTAAGACAAAATAATAATAATAATAATAATAATAATAATATTGAAAATAGATGAAGTAAAAAGTAGTATAAACGAGAAAAATAAATCAGAATTAAATTTGAATGAGTGAAAAGTAGGTTACTAATTTAAATTAGTTAAAACTCTTACCTCAATTTGTAGCTGTTCAGCAACATAACAATATATACAAAAGTTACCTAACATATAAATAATGTAAATAGCAATGAAGACTATATCAAGAAGAACTGATGATGAGTTTTCTTCTGTCAAATACTGAACAATGATAAGTAGATTTACATTAAATTTTAAAATTAACTTGAAATAATTTTTAAAATAGTTTAAATGTAGTTTAAATATAAATCAAATTTAATGTAAAAATAATATTTTATTAACTGTAACAAAGGTAGAAATAATAACAAATGGATATAAAAAGAATTATCGAATATAATTATAAAGTTTTATCTATAATAATATATTAATAATAATAATAATAATAATAATAATATCAATAACATAATTTGCTAAAATCAAAATTTTAATTAACTCACACGAATAAGCTGATATCCTTGGAAACAAAAAAGTAAACAGCACGACATTAATTGTGCAAGTAGCATTAAATTGAACGAGTCTTCAATGATTTCAATACGTCTTTACATGCAAAAAATATAAGAATTTATATAATAATATTGCGTTAATTCCCAAATCACAAAATTATGAAATAAACAATAAAAATATTAACGTGAAATTAAAATTTTCTAATCTGAACACCCAGCAGTTTTAAAATGCAATAATTTTTAAAATTCGTCTCTTTTTTCATTTCAATAATTTGTGAGGTAAAAATCTAAAAATTCACTGTACAACAAAAATGAATTTTGAATGAATTATTGAAATCAACCTATTAATTTCTTCATGCCTTCGCACAATGTATATTAAATCTTTCTCGAATTCATGGGAAAAATTTTTATTTTCCACTTTCGAGGCAATATTCAAGATGTGATATTGTAAAATTTTAAATTGTCCACAGAAGTGAAAAGCGAGTTGATAAAAGAAGCTGTCGGTGCCGCAGTACGACAAATTGGATAAAAATGACGACAGATAATTAAGAAAACATGTTATTTCAAAAGCAGGAGTATAATTCCAATCAAAAGGCACATATCCATTTAAATAAAGAATATGAGTGGTGTTTGTGTCAATGTTTCGCCAAGCATTTAAGTTTAGATACATAATTTGAAACAAACGAGAAACACCTGTCGATATTGCCATAAAAATTGATACATTTGCAAATTTTTTGCCAATTAGGCCATATTTTGTCATTATATTGTATTCTTCCTCGGACTGTATATTGCTCCAATCTTGCATCATCGAGACAAGAAGACTTTTCATTTCTAAAAAAGAAAATTTCAATGAGGCATTACATTAAGTGTGTAATAATATTTGATATTTTTATATTAAATTGAAAATTAAAATAACACAAAAATGCGCACTTTTTCTGTAACACCAGAGAACTATCATTTTTATCATTGCTACTATAATAGGTAAATGAGCACAGGCTAAAATGTCACTTATAACGTCCAAATTGCCCCACATTTTAAATAATTGTATATTTTGTGATACAATTGAAAAAACAAAGATATACATTGCAATCACTGTAAAGTGAAAAAATGCCAATCGTTCATTTTTAAATTCGGGCCAAATCCCAACAGTTTTCAGACTTATTCGACTCGATTTCATAAAATAATTAATAGCTGTACAAACATTATTGGTTATTAGTTGGACTTAAAAGTTAATTTAAATTCAAAACGAATAAGAAATGTGCAAAAAAGACACATGTGTGGGAAAATATTTCGAAAAATGTAAATTAATGCAAAATAAAATTTAAAATAAAAAAGTAAAAGAAAAATTTAAATTTTCTAAAAATACAAATGTATTTAAAATTTGCAAAATGTACAAAAGGTAAATATATTTTTGGATATTTTAGTGTTTAGAAGACATAACATTTTTATTGTGAATTTTCCTAACACAAACCCTCTTTGCCATCCATTTTGCTATAGAAGATGAGTGAATGACATGTTCTCGTGAACTGAAGATATTTCTTTTAAAAAGCATCTTTCTCTCCCATAACGCATGCTCACATTTACATCCATTGTCTTTTGTATAAATCGACAAGTTTATATTTCCAATTATGTAAAAGTTGTATTAGTCAATTTTACTCACCGATCATGAGAGTATATATTAAAAATATTAATGTAATTAAGGCTTTTATAAATGACTGACGAGCATAAAAGAAAGATATATTTTCTATTTTATTAACATAACTTAAAGAGTCGACTGTTCAAATTGTTTTCATTTAGATGTATATACTTTTAACATATTTTTTTCATATTTTTAAACTATGTACGCTAAATTTGAATTATTGAAAGTGAAATTTGGTGTAATTATAATTTCAAACAGTAAAAAATTCCTGTAATTTTAATTAGTAAGTGTTTCACTAGTAGTAATTAGATAATTTTTAGTACCTATCTATTTTTAAAAAGTATACTCCTTAAAAATAATCATTAGTAATTTCTTATTATAATTGGAACAGAAAAAACTTTTCTCCGGTTTTACTGTTAAATTATCAATTTTCTTAAAATTCAGATTTAGAAAGTAAAATTTCATTATATGATTAAATAGTTATTTTTGTTAATTTTTAATTATACATTTGTAGAAAACTGACTAAAAATTAGTAGCAATTTTCACTGATTTAAATTAGTGACTATCATTCAGAATCCAGTGTTTTTGAAATTAAGAAAATAATTGCATCAAATATGGATGAGAAAAAGAGTTTTTTATTCAAGTTTTCTTTTAGTGTAAAAGTGCATAAAAAATATGGTTTTACAAATCGTTATATTTTGGAAACGAAATTTATAAATTTTGTATTTTTTTGATTTCATTAATTAGACTAGGCTTTTTTCATGGTTAACAAAACTGATAAATATCCGAGCGAAGTTTTTAATATCTGAAAATAGAAAAATGATATTTGAGAACTAATAAAACTAATTTAATATAATGGTAATTATATTATTAATTCTAAAAATATTTTTTAATCTTTAAATCGGAATAAATTAGAAAAAGGAAAAAGTTTATAACAAAGAGTCAAAATAGCCGAAAATGATTTAGAATCCAATTTTATATACCTTCGTTAGGTAAATTTAATTATTTTATTCTGTTATTAAATTTTTTATGATGTAATAATATTGTAAAAGTTTGACTCACTTGTCCAAATAATCTTAAATTAATAACGTAAAATTTTCCAGCTGATATATTAACGGGTTTTCTGCTCCGAGAGACAATTAAAAGAAGATTTTTTGATTTCTGATATGGCATGCTAAACCATTCACAATTGTATACTGCTTGTGCAAGAGTTCTACTCTTTAATGAAAATAGTATAAAAATAGAATATAATAAATGGAAATTATATTATTGTATAAAATGAATCTAAGTTTATAATCAAAGGAGTAAATAATTTTTCGAAAAATCATACCTTGACTTGGAGTAATTCAGCAACGTAACAATAGATGCTAAAATTTCCTAGCATATAGGTTATATAAAATATAATAAAAACAGTATCAAAAAAGACTGATGATGAATTTTCATCTGTCAAATACTAAAAAATTATATTCCTTTATTTATTCGATTAAAATTTGATACAAAGTTATGAAAACCAGTGTTTGGATATTTTAAAAAATTTTTATTTTGTATAATAAACTTACATGAACTAGCTGGTAACCTTGCACGCAGAAGAGCAAACTGCACGACAATAGTTGTGCAAGTAACATCAGATTAAACGAATCTTCAACAATTGAGATACATCTTTAAAACGCAATAAAAAATTATGATAAAATTATAATATATTTTTCTTGGAAAATTCTTTCGGAAACTCCCTTTAAAAATAGAAACTTCCAGAAATTTTTCCTTGGAAATCACCCAAAACCTTCCTTATAACCTTTTTTGTAAACTTTGAGAAAACTTCCAGGAAACTTTTTTTTGTAATTTACCCGAAAATCCCTTTGGAAACATTCAGGAAACTTCCCTTGAAAACTTTCAGGAAAATTTCTTTATAATTAATTTTTTTTTTCATAATTTTTCGGGAAACTCCCTTGAAAACGTCCAGGGATTTTCTTCTTTAAACTTCATGGAAATTTTCTTAAAATCTTCTTGGAAAGGTTTTTTGTAAACCTCCAAGAAACTTCTTTTAGAAACTTTCAGATTTTTTCCCTTGGAATCTTCCAGAAATCTTCTCTTGGGAACTTTTAGGAAACTTGTAGGAAACATTCTTTCCTGAAATTTCCCTGAAACTTTCCTTTCAGGAAACTTCCTTTTAAAATTTTGCGGTACATTCCTTCAGAAACTTCCCGGAAACTTTGAGGAAACTACCCGAAAACTTTCTTTCGAAATTTTCCAAAAAAGTTCTTTTGGAAACTTCTAAAAAACTTCTTTTAGGAGTTTCTGACCTTAGAATGGCAAATTTATTCGAAATTCGGATCCTATCTGGGTGACATTAGCTTAAGAAATTAACTAGAAATTGAGAAATAACTATAAATTAAAAAATTACCAGAAAACTGTAAACTAACTAAAAAGTAAAGAATATTAGTAAAAATGAAATATATTATTTGAAGTCGGTTTTGTGGAATCTACCCTACGCCGCGCCGTGCCGAGCAAACGAAAAATTTGCTTTGACTTTGACGATCTTGTCTTTTATGAAAAAAGCATTTTAAAAAATTAGCACACATCATTTCTAGGGTAAAATTTACCGGTCTTTCAGATTCTGGGATTAGAATTTGCTTATAACAAATGTAACAAAAGTTATAACTAATTTTATTTAAAAAAACACGACTTTTCAAGGAAAAAATTTTGTTATACATATTTTTACAAGGAAATTGAAAGAAGATTGACTTGGGTGTTTAAAATGTCGCGTCCATGGAGATCTATAGCTACAAATATTTGAAACAACTTATTTTAAATTCCAAGATCGCGAATAAACTAAATAAAATGCGGATTTAGGGTTTAATGATTATAAATTTGTTAATAGTTGTGAAAAATTCAAAATGGCGGATGTAATTTTGAAAATTGGTTAAATTCGCTTAAAACTTGTTATTCGGTAGTTTTTGTGGTCCCTGATTACGAACTTGACATTCGATTTTAAAAATTCAAAATGGCGGATGAAATTTTGAAATTGATTAAATTCGCTTACCTTAAAGCCGCTTTAATCGATTGTAGTTAAGAACAGTATAATTGTCAATCCCTGATTGACAATTTTCAAGCGCATTTAATTACTTTCTGAAAAATCGTCTGCCATATTAGATCCGCCATTTTGAATTTTTAAAATCGAATGTCAAATTTGTAATCAGCGGCCCCAAAAAACCCCGAGTAACAAGTTTTAAGCGAATTTAATTAATTTTCAAAAATTCATCCGCTTTATTGGATCCGCCATTTTGTTTTTTACAACTATTATCACATTTGTAATTATTAATCCTTACTTCTTCATTTTACTTAGATTTATGATAGTGAATTTAAGTTTTCGTACATTTGTCACACTGGGTGCCTGATGTTTTTTTGTACCCTTGTTTTTTTGTTTTGAAATCAAAAACTGTTTAGAAGTAGCTTAAAGCGTTAAAAGTTTCCCATGTATTTTACACAGTAAAAAAAGTTTTTCGTAAAAATGGAAAAGAATGCTTAAAATTCAATATTTTTCAATCGACAAACTCTGTTTCTCCTCAAGAGACTTCAAAGAATAATGCCAAATTGTTTGTTTAACCATTTTTTAAAATTAACAATTTTTTAAGGGTCCCAACAAAAAACCCAAAAATAAGGAGTAAAAATATTTCTTACTATTTTTTTGACAATTTTTTACACAATTTTTAATAAATAGCATAAATATAGACTATTTACAATTAACAATTGTTTTATGTAATTTATAATTTGTTTAAACAAATTATTATTGTTTATTTACAACTATTTATCAAATTAGGCTACAGAGTTGCAACTTTTTCTCAATTTTGCAATTTTTCAAGACGAATGTAACCAATTACTAACAATAAATCAAAAATAACAATTGTACCAATTTTTTAAACAAATTATTATTGTTTAATTTCAATTTATTTCAATCTTTTATTAAATTAAACAACAGAGTTGCAACTTCTTCTCTTTTTGGCAATTTTTGAAAACAAATATAACCAATCACTAACAACAAACTAAAAATAACAATTCGACCGATTGTTTAATCAAAATATTATTGATTAATTTCAACTTTTTATCAAGTTAAACTACAAAGTTGAAAAAATTTAATTTTTAAGCTACAGAGTGCCGCCCTTTCTTAGTTTTACATTTTTTTACAAATTTCTAAAAACAAACTGAAATTAACAAAGGTACCAATTATTTAAAGTAATTTATACTGATAAAATTGCAGAAACCGCAGTACGAAATTAAAAAATGTTTCTTTTGCTACTAGAGTAAAAAGAAAAGAATATATAGAACATATTGATAACAATAAATTGTTTAAAGTTTTTAATCAACTCTCTAAAACTGAATCAGTGAAATTTTCACTGATTTGAAATCAGTGAACAACTTTTCGTTGTTAAATCAGTGAAATTCACTGAAAATCAGTCATTTTCACTGATTCAGCAAAGAGAAGTTGTTCACTGATTCCAAATCAGTGAAAATTTCACTGATACAGTTTTAGAGAGAATGATGACGTCTTAAAGACAATCTTATCTCCCTACAAATGAAAGCATGTCAAATTGAAAAAAATTGCAAAACTGTAGCTTAATTTGATAAAAAATTGAAGTTAAACAATAATAATTTGTTTAAACAATTGATTCAATTGTAATCCTTAGTTTGTTGTTAGTAATTGGTTACAGTAGTCTTCAAATGTGAAAAAATTGAGAAAAAGTTGAAACTCTGTGGTTTAATTTAATAAAACTTGAAATTAAACAATAATAATTTGTTTAAACAATCTGTCGAATTGCTTTTTTTAGTTTGTTGTTAGTAATTGGTTACATTTGTCTTCAAAAATTGTAAAAATAAGAAAAAGTTGAAACTCTTTGGTTTAATTTAATAAAAAATTGAAATTAAAAAATAATAATTTGTTTAAACAATTGGTAGAATTTTGATTTTTAGTAGGTTTCCAGTAGTTGGAAACATCTAGTTTGAAAAGTTACAAAATTGAGAAAAGTTTGAAACTCTGTAGTTTCATTTAATTTAAAGTGGAAATTAAACAATAATATTTTGTTTAAGCAATCGGTTGAATAGTTATTTTCAGTGAGTTCTTAGTAATTGATTACATTCTTCTACAGAAATTGCAAAAATGAGAAAAAGTTGAAACTCTTTGGTTCAATTTAATAGAACTTGAAATTATACAATAATAATTTGTTTAAACAATCTGTCGAATTTTGTTTTCTAGTTTGTTGTTAGTAATTGGATACATTTGTGTTCAAAAATTGCAAAATTGACAAAAAATTGCAACTCTGTGGTTTAATAATAAAATTAAATTTATTATTAATTTAATAAAAATTTGAAACTGAAAAATAATAATTTGTTTTAACAATTGGTAGAATTTTGATTTTTAGTATCTTTTCAGTAGTTGGAAACATCCAGCTTGAAAAGTTACAAAATTGAGAAAAGTTTGAAACTCTGCAGTTTCATTTAATTAAAAGTTAAAATTAAACAATAATAATTTGTTTAAGCAATCGGTCGAATTGTTATTTTTAGTTTGTTGTTAGCAATTAGTTACATTCATCTTCGAAAATTGCAAAATTGACAACAAATTGCAACTCTGTTGTTTAATTTAATTAAAAGTTAAAATTAAACAATAGTCATTTGTTTAAACAATCAGTCGAATTGTTAGTTTTAATTTGTTGGTAGAAATTGCTTACATTTGTCTTCAAAAATGTCGATATTGAGAAAAAGTTGAAACTCTGTGGATATATTGTTTAAACAATTAAGAATTGGTATTTTTTGTTTGTTTAAAGAAATCATGAATTACATAAAACAATTGTTAATAGTTGATGCTATTTATTAAAAAAACAGTAAAAAATATTTTTAACGCTTACCTATTTTTGGAGTTTTGGGTGTTTTTAGGGGACCCTTACAAAATTTTAATTTTAAAAAATGGTTAAATAGACAATTTGGCATTATTTTTTAAAGTCTCCTGAGGAGAAACAAAGTTTATCGATTGAAAAATATTGATTTTTAACAATTCTATTCCATTTCTTGGAAACAGTTTTTTTCTACGCATGTAAAACAGATGGGGAACTTTGGACGCTTTGGGCTACCTCAAAACATTTTTTGATTTCAAAACAAAAAAACAGGAGTACATTTTTTTTGACACAAAATAGTTTTAAGAGGTGAGAGCATTAAAATTCCGACTTTACTTTTTTCCCACGCATTTTTAGGCAACCCTAATCTTCTGTTTAAAATCAAGAAATTGGAATTTGGAATGCAGTTTTTGGATATTAGAAATTAGAAATTTTAATGTTAAATCCGAGTTGGGAACCCGAGATTTAAAATTCGGGATGTAAAATCCAGATATTGTAAATTACAAAAAATTCGGAATTTGAAGTCAGACATTCTTCAAAATTTCCAGGACACACTGTCCCCAGAATCTTTTCACATGATAAAAATGCAATTAAAATGTAAAAAAATCTTCACACAAATTATTTACTCAACCTATTGATCTGATCATGCTTCTGGACAATATGACTCAATTTTTTCTCAAATTCCTGTGAAAAATTGTTATTGTCAATTTCACTCGCAATGTTGAGAATCTTATGTTTCAGAATCTTAAATTGACCGGAATAATGAAATGCAAGTTGATAAAAGAAACTGTCTGTACCGCAGTACGACAAATTGGCTAAAAATGTAGAAAAATAAATGGTAAAACATGTTATTTCAAAAACAGGACTACTATTCCAATTAAACGGCAAATAGCCATTAAGGTAAAGAACATGAGTTATATTCGAGTCAATTTTTCTCCAAGCATTTACATTCAGGTACAAAACTTGAATTAGACGAGAAGTATTAGCAGTTATTGCAATAAAAATAGATATATTTGCCATTTTTCTGCTAATTTGGCCATATTTTATCATTATATTGTACTCTTTTTTCGTCTGAATATTATCCCAATCTTGCATCATAGAAAATAGAAGACTTTTCATTTCTAGAAACACAAATTTTAATATTCTATGTTTTATATATATATATGCTTTTTTAAAAGTACTGTTCTTTTAATACAATAAACATTGAAATAGAAAAAATGTAATTAATATAATTCAACTGAAAAAATGATAAAATAATCCAATTAGTAATTTCACAAAAATGCGCACTTTTTCTACAGCACCAAAGGACTATCATTTTTATCAATGCTACTGAAATGGGCAATTGAGCACATGCCAAAATGTCACTTATAGTGTCCAAATTTCCCCACATTCTTATTAATTGTATATTTTGAGTTAAAATTGAACAAATAAATATATAAATCGCAATTACAGTAATGTGCAAAAAGGCCAGTTGTTCGTTTTTAAATTCGGGCCACATTCCAACAATTTTAAGACTTATTCGACTTGATTTCATAAAATAATTAACAGCTGCACAAAAATTAATCAATTAATTTTAATATTCGAAATTCAGTTTTTTAGCCTTCATTTTCATTGACAAATTTGAATTTGTTCTACAATTTTTACCAAGTTATACTTTAAATTCTCCTTTCCGAAAAATGCAAAATATCTTTAAGGTACTAATAAGCAATGGAAAAGTTTAAAATTTAGAAATTATCTGACTCATTTTTAGAAGAATTCTCTATTTCAAATAATGAAAAATTTACATTCAAAAAACTTGAATTGAAATTTGTATTTTTAAAAATTTACTGTTTTAACAATAATTATATAAAAGCATATTATACAAATATTTATATAAAATAATTATACTGAAAATTTGTATACGAAACACTTTTAATTATAAAAAATGTACAAAAATATAAAATACAAAAAACGATTAAACTTTTTTAAAAATAATTTTCAGTTAGAAGGCATCAAACTTTTGCTGTGAATTATTTTATCACACACCCTCTTTGCCATCCATTTTCTAAGGAAGATGACTCAATGACGAGTTCTCGAGAACTGAAGATGCATCTTTCAAAAGTTTCTTTCTCTCGCATAACGCATGCCCATAATATATAATTTATCCATTGCTTTTTATATAAATCGACAACTTTAGTTTCGTTTTATATAAAAGTTACGTTTTTTTGCTTTATTCATAAATAAAAGTTGTTCTTCTCATTTTTATCTATCGATAACGAGAGTTAATTCTCTTCTTTTACATATTAATGTAGAATTCATATTGTATTTCCAATAATCAGTGAAAAAAAACTTGTCTTGAAAGTTTGATGTTTCTTTTTAATTTTTATGCAAGATTAAAACTGTCTTACTTATTATTAATTATTAATTTAAATTAATAAATAATACAAAAAAATAATTTAAAAACTCTGTACATATTGAACATCCAGGTATTGAAAACTTTTAACCTTTTGTTTTTCTTTAAAAATTTTATTTAAATATTTTGGATTTTTAAAAATGTTTAAACTTTTAAACTGTTTTAATCATAGTTTAAGAAACATGGTCTATAATCAATTCCTCGATTTAATTAATCTGGTTAACTCTTTTTCATTGTTAATAAAAACGATAAGTATCCGAGCGACGTTTTTAAAATCTGAAAATTAAGTAAATAAATATGTCATTTGGTGGGATACAGATTTTTTATTGTATATAAAATTTAATAATAATAATAATAATAATAATTACGACGATTAGTGTTTTAAATCGAAAAATAATATTACAGAAATTAAAAAATATTGTGAAATTGAACTTAAATTTGATGAAACTTACTTGACCAAACAGCCTTAAATCTATCACGCAAAATTTTCCAGCAGATATATTGACGGGTTTTCTGCTCCGAGAGACAATTAAAAGAAAATTTTTCGATTTTTTACAGGGTAAATTGAACCACTCACAATTATATACTGCTAATGCAAGTGTCGTACTCTTTAAGAAAAAAATTAAATTTTTAAATGTATCAAGTCTAGAATACTTGAAAAATAATTTAAAAAATTTTAAATGCTCAAAAACTTGAAATTGCAAAAAATGTCTTACCTTAACTTGAAGAAGTTCAGCTACGTAACAGTATATGCAAAAATTTCCTAACATGTAAGTTATATAAAATACTATAAAAACTGTACCGAATAGTATAGACGATGAGCTTTTTTCGGATGTATACTAAACAATTCGAAATTTAATTTTATGTATTATTTAACGAAAAAATAACATTTATTATCTAATCATAAAGTTTTTATTTAAAAAAATTGTCAACATCTTTTTTCCCATTTTCATATTTTGAAAAGTTATAATAAAATAAGAAAAAAATATTTATCATTTTAAAGAAATTTTGGTAACATTTTTACAAAATTTTTTGCAAAAGAGAAATATTTTTTAAGGAAATTCACATTTTTAAAAAAAGGTCGAACATTTTTTTTTAAGTAATTGTACTTACGTAGACAAGTTGATACCCTTGAACGCAAAAGAGTAAACTGCAGGACAATAATTGTGCAAGCAACATTAAATTGAACGAATCTTCAATAATTTCGATACACCTTTATATAAAAAATAAAAAAGTTTGAAAATAGGTGCGAAAGTGATTTTAAAAAAGAGTTATAAAAAGTTGACAACATCAAATTGATAATGCTGCTTTGAAAAACAGAAAAATGAATGAATATTTATTTTCCGAAAATTGTAAATTATTAAAATATTGTCTTTTGTATTTAAATTATTTTATAACAAGCAAAAAATATTGCATTTTTCATTGGCTAGTATAGTTTAAGTAAAAAAAGTAGACTTATTTAGATTATATTAATTATTACCAGATTAAATTTTGCGAATTAATTTTTATTTATTAAAATTTGTTACAAATTAATAAATAGAAATAAATTTTAGAGAATAAATTGGATTTTCTTCCTGAGTTGGAAATATAATTTTTAATAGTATTTTACAAAAAAGTTGGAATATTTTTTTTAATAGTTTTTTGAAAAATATATTTTTAAACTACTATACAAACTTTATTTATTACCAATTTCTATTTATAAGAATTCTGTATTCTTAAAATCTCTTCAAACAATACAAAATTCAATTAATGACAATAAATTCTTGAAAATGTCGATCAATATAAATTTTAATTTTCCCTAATTAAAAAATTCCCAACTTTCATCGATTCAAATTTAAATTATTTCAAACTTGAATTAATCAAAATTGCAATATAACAAAAATTTCAAGATTTACAACTCATTTTTATTTTAATTCCTAGTGGTAAGAACAAAAATTATTTCAATTTTTCAAATTTAAATAAAATTGAATTTAAATTTTTAAACCAGATTTTATTGATACGAATTTAAATTGCTTCAAACTTCAATTCCTGTGTTAAAATTATTATAAATTTTAAACAATTTCAAATTCTAACCATGCATATGTTAGATGTTTCAAACTTCAACCAATATACAAAAATTTATACAAATTTGAAAATTTCAAATCGATTTGAACTTAAATTTAATTCAAAACTTTAATCAATCAACACCTATATCAATTTATCGATTTTAAATTCTTTTATTAATTCAGACTTCTATTAATAAAGAATTATTTGAAAAATTTTAAGATCCTAATTTCTAAAAATCCAAATATCAATTAATTTAAACTTCTGCGCATACTTTTGGGAAAATTTTAAATCAATCGAATTAGATATAATTTTAATGTATCAAAATTTTAGTCTAGTCGAAAAAAAAAGTTTATTCCTTTATTGTTATTATTTTATATTTATTCTTTTTTAATTTAAAATTAAATAGATAAAATGAAAGAATAAAAGAACGAATGAATCAAGTTTGCGATTATTATTATAGATAACTATATTTTATAATTATAATTATGTGTTAGATTAGAATTAGATATTGATTTAATTAACCTATTAATTCGCTCATGTGTTCTCACAATATGAGATAAATTTTTCAAAAATTCCTCCGAGATATTTCCATTCTCATCTTTCGAGATAATATTCGAAATTTTGCACTGCAATATTTTAAATTGTCCGCAAAAGTGAAAAGCGAGTTGATAGAAGAAACTGTCTGTGCCACAATAAGACAAATTACCAACAAATACAGACAAATAGATGATTAAATTTGTTATTTCAAAAGCAGGTGTATAGTTCCACTCATAAGGTACATAACCATCTAAATAAAGAACATGTGTTCCATTCACGTCAATTTTTCTCCAAATGTTTATATTCATGTACAAAACTTGAATTAACCGAGACGTATTGGTTGTTACTGCCACGCTAATAGTGATTTTAGAAAATTTTTTACTAATTTTGCCATATTTTGTCATTATAGTGTATTCCTCTTCTGTTTGAATGTTGTCCCAATCTTGCGCCATTAAAAGAAGAAGTCTATTCAACTCTGGGGAATAATATTAAATTAACCAAAAATGCGTAAAAATAATTAAATTAAAATGTATTAACCGAAAAATACGCACTTTTTCTATAACACCAGAGTACCGTCATCTTGATTAATGATACTAAAATGGGTAAATATGCACACGACAAAATGTCACTTATAACATCCAAATTACCCCACATTATGAATAACTGTACATTTTGGGTTAAAAGAGACCAAGTAAAAACAAATATTGCAACGAACATAAAGTGAAAATATGCTAATTGTTTGTTTTTGTGATCAGGCCATGTTCCAACAATTTTAAGAACAAATCGACTGTATTTCATAATACAATTAATAGCTGTTTGAAAAATTAAATAATCTTAAAATCCGTTATGTTTTAGAACTGGTGAAATTGAAAAATATTTTGAGGTAAATTTATTTTGTTTAGAATCAGGAAATATTTTTTTTTATTAACAAATAACATTATTTTAAAAGTGTAATGTCCCCCTTAAAATCACCAAAAAATGTCTACTAATTGTTAGTCACCCTTTCTTAAAATTTGAATAAAAATTAAAAATTCACTGAAACCATTAAATTAAATTAGAAAACATTCACAGGAAATAATAAATTTGATATATTTTTCTGCGAGCTTAACAGAATTCATTTTTTCAAAATATTTACAGAGATCTAAAATATAAGCAGATTAAAATCCAGGGGCGGCGACTTATGTATGGTACATCTGCAAATTCCATATCGTAAAATTACAGACAAAAAATAAATTTCTTAATAAGAAAGCGGATAAATGAATTTACAATTCGAAGAAAAAGATTAAAATTTAAAAAACAAAAATCATATTTTGCAAAAATAATTGAAAAATGACGAAAGAAATTGGAAATTAATTAATAATTATAATGAAACTAATTTGATATTGAAGGAAATAATTAAAAATGAAAAAGTATTATTTGCAAAAATTAAAGAAAATAATTGAAACTCGCGGTAATTTTGAATTTAAAATTAAGGGGAAAAATTAAAAAATAATGAAAATCATTAGAAATTAAAGAAAATTTTTGAAAAATGATAAAAATTGTAGCAAATAATTGAAATTATAATAGAAAAAAAATTTTTAAAATTTAAGAAATTTTTTAATATTTTTAAAATTATTATTTTTAAAGTGTGAAATTATTCAATTTTTAATTAATGAAATTTCAAATTAATTGAAGTTCGAAGAACTATAATATATCATTGTAATTCTAGTCTTGTTTATCTTAAACATATTCTGGATTTTTTAAATTATTTATTACAAATTTTTATTATTTTCTTCAATTTACAATTATTTCTTTTTTTTTTTACAATTATTTTTATATTAAATTTATTTTTCAATTAATTTTCAATTACTTTTTGTCATTTTCAATTATTTTTTAAATAGTTTTCTAATTTTTTTATTATTTATCTCAAATTCAAGTTGTTTTTTTAATTTACAATTATTTTCATCATTCTGCAAATATTTTTTTTTATTACAAATACATGTTGTAATTTTTTCAATTATTTTTACCAAACTAAAATTATTTTCTTCAATTTTTAATTATTTTGATTACTTTGCAAATATTTTCTCGAATTTTTTATTACTTTCAATATTCTTCAATAAATTTCCTAGATTTTAAAATATTTTTCTCAAATTTTAATAGTTTTCTCCAACTTTCAATTATTATTGTTATCATTTGGAAAATCAATTTCTTCAATTTTTTATTATTCTCCAACTTCAATCCTCAATTAAATTCCTAAATTTTCAATTATTTATCTCATTTTTCAATTATTTTATTCAATTTTCATATTATTTTATCTTTTTGTAATTATTTTCTCCACCTTTTAATTAGATATTTTAATTATTTTTGAAGTAATTTTTAAATTTGTATTTATTATCTCAAATTTAAATTACTCTATTCACTTTTCAATGTTTTAATCATTCTTCAATAATTTTTCTCAAATTTCAAATAGTTTCGTAAATTTTTAATTATTTTTTTTTTCATTTGCAATGATTTTCACAAGTTTCATATTATTTTCAATATTGATTAATTCAAAAAAGTTCAATTAGGTATATTATTTATCTCAAATTTCCATTACTTTCTTCAATTTTCAATTATTTCTATCATTTTTGAATTACTTTTTGTCATTTTCAATTATTTTTTAATTCAATTTCTACTTTTTTTTTATTATTTATCTCTATAATTCGAGTAATTTTTTCATTTCAAAATTATTTTTATCATTTTGCAATAATTTTCTTTTATTGCAAATTTATGTTATCATTTTCTCAATAATTTTTCACAAATTAAAATTATTTTATTACTTTGCAAATATTTTCTCGAATTTTTTATTATTTACATTATTCTTTAATTAAATTCCTATATTTTAAAATATGTTTCTCAAATTTTAATAATTTTCTTCAATTTTTAATTATTTTTACTATTCCTCAATTAAATCCCTAAATTTTCAAATATGTATCTAATATTACAAATACTTTTTTTCAATTTTCATTTTCTTTTATATTTTTGGAATTATTTTTTCCACTTTTTAATTAGATATATTAATTATTTTTTAATTAATTTCCGAAATTTTCATTTATTATCTCAAATCTAAGTTATTGCATCCACTTTTTAATGTTTTTCTTAAATTTCAATTACTTCGTCAATTTTCAATTATTTTTTTTTATTTGCAATGATTTTCACAATTTTTATATTATTTTGAATATTTGTGGATTAATTTCGAAAATTTCAATTATTTATCTCAAATTTCCATTATTTTCTTCAATAAATTTTCGATTCTTTCTATAATGTTGTAATTATTTTCCTGAATTTAAAATTCTTGAAATCATTTTGTAATAAGATACTTTCTTTTACTTCATAAATATCCTGTATTTTTTAAAACTATTTTTCTAAAATTGCAATTAATATCTACAATTTTTAACTATTTTTATCATTTTTTAAAAATTCTCTTTAATGATTTTAATTATTTTTCAATTTTCCCCTCAATTTTAAATTCTAAATTTCCGCAAGTTTCAATTATTTTCTTTAATTTTTTAAAATACCAAATATCAATATCAAGTTACTTTAATTATTTATTATTTAACTTTCAATTTCTTTAGTCGTTTTTCAATTATTTTTACAAAATATGATTTTTCTTTTTTAAATTGTAATTTTCTCTTCAAAAATAACAATTAATTTCTTCAATATCGAAATATTAATGTCAATTTGTAATGTCAAATAATGGAAGGGCATAACTTAACAAATTTGTTAATTTAATTATCAGTTTCACTATTTTCATCTTTTTCCATAATTTATTACAAATAATTTAATTTATATTTTATTTGTATTTTTCAAGTATTTAAATAATGTTCTTCGATTTTTAATCACTTTCTTTTATATCAAATAAATTCTGTAATTTTCTCAATTTTGTTCTTAAATTTTCATAATTATTTTATGAAATATTTATTTACTAAATAAAAATGAAATTTAATTTATTTTTATCCTTTTTCAAGTAGTCTTGTTTAACGCAAATATATTCTGTAATTTTTTCAATTATTTTTTACACATTTTTATTATTTTCTATAATTTTTAATTATTTTTATCATATTTCAATTACTTTTTGTCATTTGCAATTATTTTTTTAAAAATTCTACAATTTTTTTATTATTTATCTCAAATTCCAGCTATTTTTTCAATACACAATTGTCATTGTGCAATAGTTTTCTTCTATTACAAATATATGTTGTAATTTTTTCAATTTTTTTTCACAAATTAAAATTATGTTCCTCAATTTTTATTATCTTTATTACTTTGTAAATATTTTCTCCAATTTTTAACTATTTTCAACGTTCTTTAATTAATTCTCTAGATTTTAAAATATTTTTCTCAAAATTTTGTAATTTTCTTCAATTTCCAATTATTATTATTATCATTTGCAATCAATTTCTTCAATTTTTTATTATTTTTACTGTTCCTCAATTAAATTCCTAAATTTTCAATTATTTTGTCCATCTTCCAATTAGATATATTAATTATCTTTTCTCTCCCCACCCCTCGGTCAATATTAAAAAAAAATTTACATGTCACCGCCCCTATTAAAATCTATATAATTTTTCCCCTCCAAATATAAAGTTTCCTTTTTCTGTTATATTTTTTCAAAATATTTCTTTTTTTGTAAATATTCGGTTACGTAAATAGTTTTCAAAGATCAACTAAACAGTAAAAATATAAATATTGTATGTAGAAATGTAAATATTACATATTACAATTAACATAATAGACAAAAATAACGATGAAATTTTTAAAATATTAAATTTCAATTTTAAAGTTATTTTCTTGCTAGAAATAGTTTTATCACACACCCTCTTTTCCATCCATGTTCAACAGAAGATGATTCATTGATAACTGAAGTTAATTCTTTTAAAATGTTTCTTTCATGCGCATGCTTATTTTTCTATCTTATATGTCTTTTTTATGAATCGATTTAAATATAAAAGTTCTGGATATATTTTATTCTTTAATCACAGTCTGAGATACTGATTCTTCAGTAGATGATGTAACTTGAACTCTTCATTTTCCATAAAAAGAAACTATAATGTTTGGCTTTAAAATACTCTCGAGGCAAAATTTTAGATTTACTTTTTAGTCATTAAAAGAGGAAATATCTTGAAATTGGAAACATATTTCAAAATTCTAAATAAATGGAATTTTGAAAGAGATTTTAAGAAATTTTAAATTAGAAATTTTGCACTGTTTTTGGTAATATCATCAAATTGATGTACAATATTTCCAGCTTTTTTATAATGGGTAATTAAAGCTACCTATATTTATATTTACTGTCGAATTCAAGTAATCTGAGAAAATAAATAGCATTTCTCTTCTAGAAAATTAATTAAAAATATTTTTTTTGTATTACTTTTTATATTATTTTTTAATCTGCATTATTTCCAAATTTGTCACTTTTTTGATTGAAATAGGTTTTAGAAAATTTAAAGTCAAAGAGAAAGAAAGTAGAATTCAAATGAGTGAAATAAAAATGTGTGAATGTGTGTGTGTCGCGCTTTTTTGTCGACAGAATATCTCAAAAACGGTTTGATGGATTTAGGTAAAATTTTATAGGCTGATTGTTCTCACTAATATTTAAAATTTGACACAGGGATTTTTGAAAATATTTAATCATTTATTTTTTAGTGTCTTTTTTTGTACAAAAAAACTGTGCGGACAACAAATTTTCTCATGTTGACATTGAAATATATAAATCATTATTCCTTGCATCAAGACAAATCTATTAATTTATATAAAGTGTATAATTAACCAGAAGTTAATAAATTAATTGAAATTTTACATTTTTTATGTTATTTAAAATTACATTTTTTAACATGGTTCTTTCAATTGCTATTTTTTCAATAATAGTATCTTTTTGAAATATATTCTATATATTGTATATATTTTCCATTTTTATATTTACTGTATTTACTAAGTAGTATTTATTATTATTATTATTATTATTGCTTTTATTGCTATAATTCTATTATTATAAATATTTTATTTCAACTATATACAGGTACTTATTAATCTGAAAGGTACTTTGACGAAAACTATACTTTTGATATCTTCAAATTGGATTCTTGATACTAACCTGTTCTCAAGAAAAAGTACCACCTAAATTATATGGATGAGAGGAAAATGCAAAAAAAGTACATAATTAATACTCCAAATTTCTGGTAAGGATATTTATTATAATTTAAAAATACGTAATAATTTTTAATACAAAAATAGCTGTTTATTTAAATTAGAAATGTAATACAATATGTTACAGTAAGTATATATTTATATCTGAAATTATTGAAACTATGCGAATTTACTGTATATGAAAAGTTTTGTGTTCGCACTTAATTCATTTTTTTAAATTTACATTTTTTCATAAATTTTCGTAAATTACAATCTCAAGAATTTTGATCAAGTGATTTCATGACTTCAAAATTATTAATACATATGTTCTGTTCGTTTCATAGTTATTAAGACCGATAAATACCCCATGGATGTTTTGAGAATCTGTAATAAATGTTATGAAATATTAAAAAATTAGTGATAAGAAAATTAAACAAACTGAACCGCTGGGGATCGAAAGTAGGTTGGACCGGGGCAAGTTGACTCATTTTTCACCCTTTCAGTTATATATCCCTTTTAGTTTAATTTTCTAGAGCGGTCTTTTTAGAATTTTACAAAATGTATTTACTTAACCTTAGCCCGGGGTAAGTTGACACATGAATGAAATTTTATTATACTAATGTAAAGATATTATATGTTTTCAGTATTTTACGATAAATTCATAATAAAAGTATTGAGAAATAAGTGTATTTATTTTGAAACGTAAAATCTTTAAAATAATTTCTTACTACTAGATGACAAAAAATTATGGTCAGTTTTCTGATTATTAAAATCTTGGGGCAAAATGGCGCAATCCCATTTTCTTATTTTGAGAACAATTATCCAAAAGGAAAGTAAATAAACTTAACATCTTAAATATGTTTTCTTATTTTAAATATTAAAGAAAATAAATAAATTGTTTAAACTAAATTTTAAAAAAATTAATCTTAAAGGTTTTTCACCTTTTTAACAGAATTCATAAAGTTTGAAAATAACTTGATCAAACTAATATGACAATTTTTGTAAAATTTTTAACAGTATTTGGAGAAACAAAATTATCAATAATTTTCGACTAAAAATTTTAATAAATTAAAGCGGGTCAACTTGCCCCTGCGTCAAGTAGCCCCTGTTTTTCCGACTTAGAAGATATACATAAGTCTTCTATTAATTTTTTGCGGTTCAATTTATAATACTTGTAATAAATTTATTCAATTAATTAAATAATTAATTATTATACTCTTCCAAATAATGCCAAATTCAAAACGCAAAATTTGCCAGCCGTAATGGCAACTGGTTTCCTTCCACGTTGCATTATAAGTAGAAGAAATTTGATTCTTTTTGCAGGAAGTTTGTACCATTTGCAGTCATATGCAGATTGAGCAAATTTGAAGCTCTAAAAATTTATATTTTATTGAGATGTCTAATTATATGTAAAATATATATATATATGAAAAAGTTTTCTTACTTCCATTTGAAGCGTTTCTGCCAAGTAGCAGTAGATGCAAAAATTTCCTATCATGTAGATGAGATAAGTTACTATAAAAGCTACATCAAATAATACTGATTTTGAATTCTCGTTTGTCATGTACTGGAAAATAATAAAAAAATAATTTTTGTGCAACACCTGTAAGAAAAGTACCATTAATCTTGCCTGAAAAGTAGACGCAAAATAGGTAATTGCTGCACATAGCAACAATGTATACTTTGCTACATACTATGCAGAAAAGTGCACTTTTCTGCACACTTTTGAGTCTGGTAGGTCCCCGCGCAATTATTAATTAGTGCTTTACCTGAACAGGTGTTGCACAAAATAGCGTGTGAACCTCGAGCGAAAGAAGATTTTCCGCCTTCGTGCAAATTGCTGCGCTCGCTTCGCTCGGGCAGCAAAGTTTGCACTCGTCGGAAAACACCTTCTTTCTGCTCTTGCTGCACAATATACTATTGTTTTAAATTAAACACTTGAATTTTGATTTTAAGATTCACTTATTTTTCATAAAAAATCACACAAAAAGTTTAATGAAATAAATCATGGTTTACATACCAAAATAAGAACATACCCTTGAACACAAAACTGTAAACTGCAAGCGAGTAATTGTGCAACGAACATAATATTATACGTACTTTCAATTATTTGGATACATCTGTCATGTAAAATAAAACATTTCATATTAAACTGAACATATAACCAGGCTCAATTAAAATACAAAGGATCCTGGAATTAATTATTTGGCATTATTCTGTCATCAATTGGATTAAAAAATCACCTAGAAAGCATTAATAAACTGTTAAATTATGATAACTATTTCAAATTATGTTTTTTACAATTTATAAAAAACTGTAACTTAAAAAGATATTAAAATACTTTAATGAGGCTCTCTCGAATTACATAACCTCAAACTAGAAAGTCGTTTTTCACCCCAATTAAAAATATCACTCAAATTAATTTCATCAAATTTTGAAAGATCCTGTTGCACATTTTTCAGATTAAAAATTTGTTGTCAAATAATAATTATTATTAACCATTTCAATTATTTAACAAAACCCACCAAATAAAATTGTAAAGCATGTTTCAACTAGGAAAATAAGCTACTAATTTGTCGGAATATTGAAAATTGTAGTCGTTCACTGAATAAAAAAAAAACATAAAATGTTAATTAATAATTTTTGGACAATAAATTTTAGCTAAACCTAATTTTGTCTGGAAAATGTAGAACTGAAGCTTTCAAATTTTAGTAAATTTAATTTTAATATTAGTTTCATTTGATGGGAACAGACATTTTTTAGTTTGAGGTTATGTCAGTGGAGGAGAGTAACATGACGATTGTAATAAAAAAAAACCTGTTGATGTGTTCGTGGATCTTGATGATGCTGTTGAGATTTTCATCAAATTCTGCCCAAGATTTTAAATTATTAGTGTTATTGACAACTTCCATAAGCTTCAAGCGTAAAATATGGTATTGCCCTGAAAGATGAAAAGCAATTTGGCTAAAGAAGCCATCAGCTCCAGTATAAGCGACTGTCGCTAAAAAAGTACCCAAGTACTCAATAAAGCAAGTAATTTCAAAAACCGGACTATAATTCCACTCATAAGGATAATATGCTTCAATGTACAATGTAAAATTTTTAAATTTATCATTTTCTTTCCAAGCATCATAATTGAGAAAAAGAATCTGGGGAATGCGAGCATGAACTGTCAAAAGACCCATAAAAATGCAAATAAATGATATTTTTCTTCCCGATTTTCCAGTTTTTAACATAATATCTAACTGTTGAGCGGTTTTTTTACTTTCCCAATCGTCGACAAAGGATGACAATAGCGTCGCCATTTCTGTTGGAAAAAATTAGTTTTTATATTTAGAAATTTCTTAGGTCTTTATTAACAACTTTTTGTTTCTAACATTTATCCTTTATTATCACTCGATTTTCAAAAATTTTGTTCATCATAATTTACAGAAAAAACCTAAACTCACATTTCGACGCCTCCAGTTTATAAAATGCTTATTCAATTGTCAAAAATATATAATTCTAATTCAAAGCTCAGTTCAATATGAAGCTAATTCGTAGTCCGTGTAATATGATTCCTATTCAATGTTCAGAATAATATAATGCTGAATTAAAGTTTCGTTTAAAATAATAAAAATTCAAGTTTACGTAAAATAAATATTTTCCAATTATTATCAATAATTTAATTAATGATATTTGGGGCCGTCCATAAATTACGTCACACCTTTTTTTTCCTTTTTTTGAGCCCCCCTCCCCCCTGTCAAAACTTGTCACATATTTGTCAACCCCCCTTTAAAATTACGTCACATTTTCTTGACCCCCCCTTACCTTATTGCATATCGTGTTGAAGAATTATTATTGAAATTTTTTTATTTTAAACTCTTAAAAATGACTCCTTAATAAAAAAAAAAAAAAAAAAAAACTTTTTGAAATAAGATCTAAATTTGGTAATATTTTATAAAATTGAAAAGATTAAGAATCTTTTAAGCAAGAGTAAAAGTTACTAAATAAATAATCATTTTAAAATTCCAATTATTTTCTTTTGTCATTTCAATTATTTACAATAATTATCAACTTTTTAAAATATTTTTAAATTAGTTTCTTAATTTTTTATCATTATTTTCATTATTTTTCAAATTTTTCCCCCATTTTAAAACTCAAGAACTTTTAATAAATTATAAATATAATCTCCTTAAATAATTTCTTTTTTACTATTACATTTTTTTCTCAATAAAAAATTAAATCTTTGTTTTTTTTATTAAAATTATTCTCATTTATTTTCAGTTTCATTTTCCATTTATCAATTATTATTTTCATAAACTGAAAAAAAATTTTTTTTTAATTGCAATTATTATATTCTCCTATTCATTTGATTAACGTGATCAAAACCTAATAATTAATGGTATTTTTCAATACTTTTGTCAGATTTTAATTATTCCCTGATTTCTCATTTATTTTACCATTTTTTAAAAAACAGCCTCATTTTTAAATTATTGTAAAAATAATTTTATGAATTGTTCATTACTTTTTTTAATAATTAAATTATTTATCCAGTTTTCAATTATTTTTACCCTTTTTTTTTAATTAATTTTTCCAAGTTCAGATTATTTTCATTATTTTTCAATTAATGTCATAAACTTCCAATTATTTATGTCAAATTTCAATTAGGTATTTTCTTTAATTTTTATTTTTTAAACTCATTTTTCAATTATTTGCCTTCATTTTTAATTTTGTTTATATTTTTTTTAATTATAATGATCAATTTTTTAATAATTTTTATTATTTTTCAATTTTTTCTGCAATTTTCAATTGTTTTAATCATTTTTCAATGTAATCTCTAATTTTAAATTATTTTCATTATTTTTTAATTAATTTCTTAAACTTTCAATTACACTGTGTGACAGTGAAAAAAAACTTCTTATCGGACCTAGTGGAGGTTATAGGTCATAAAAAACTAAAAAGAATGGTATATATTAAATCTTTGATACACCCTGAAAATCTTGTTTTAGAGCCAAAAAACCATTTTTAAGTAAATTCATGTACATAATACTTTGAAACTTCGCCATTTTTTACCCGAATCAAAAAGTTTTTTTTGTAATTTAAAGCTTAAAATATACCCTTTGAAGCTGCATAAGACTTTTTTTATTATCATTTAAATTCATGAAGATATAGACCAAAAATGATCAAAAATTTTCATTTTTTGGTTGATTTTTCAACTTTGAAGTCAATTTAAATGTCTTATCTTATTAAAAATATTTTTTTTTCTTGATGCACATCAAAAGCTTAACAATTGCAGTTTCAAATGACCCCAGATTGAATAAAATACAATAAAAATTATCAAAGTTGTTCCACTTTTAACTTTATAGTAACATCATTAAATTTTGACCCTATGAACAGTTTTTCATTATTTCCTTCCTCGGATTCATAATTTTGACTAATTTTCAATTTTGATGTACTTTTGCAATGCTTAGATACCATTTTTAGAGTTTAAGAATCATTTAATAAATACTGGAAACAATGTTTAATAAAATTAATATTAGGTACTATCACGTTATTCTTAACCTTTAAAGAGTGTTTCTTATATTGCAAAAATACATAAAAATTGAAAATTAGTCAAAATTATGAATCCGAGGAAGGAAATAATGAAAAACTGTTCATAGGGTCAAAATTTAATGATGTTACTATAAAGTTAAAAGTGGAATAACTTTGATAATTTTTATTGAATTTTATTCAATCTGGGGTCATTTGAAACTGCAATTGTTAAGCTTTTGATGTGCATCAAGAAAAAAAATATTTTTAATAAGATAAGACATTTAAATTGACTTCAAAGTTGAAAAATCAACCAAAAAATGAAAATTTTTGATCATTTTTGGTCTATATCTTCATGAATTTAAATGATAATAAAAAAAGTCTTATGCAGCTTCAAAGGGTATATTTTAAGCTTTAAATTACAAAAAAAACTTTTTGATTCGGGTAAAAAATGGCGAAGTTTCAAAGTATTATGTACATGAATTTACCTAAAAATGGTTTTTTGGCTCTAAAACAAGATTTTCAGAGTGTATCAAAGATTTAATATATACCATTCTTTTTAGTTTTTTATTACCTATAACCTCCACTAGGTCCGATAAGAAGTTTTTTTACTTTTTTTTATTTTGTAACACAGTGTTATTTATGTCAAATATCAATTCTTTACTTCAATTTTCAATTCTTAAACACAATTTTTCAATTAATTTCTCCAATTTTTAACTTTTTTATTATTTTCCATTAATTTAATGCATTGTTAATTATTTTTATCATTTTTCAAATAATTGTCTCAATTTTTAATTTTTGCATTATTAATTTTTTTTTCAATTTCACAAATAATTGGTAATTATTTTTATCATTGTGCAATCAATTGTCCCATTTTTGAAATTCTTGATTATTTTCTTGAATTTTCAATCATTTTTATTATTTTTAAATTTATTTCTCCAATTTCAAATTACTCATTATTTTTTTTTAATTAATGTCATAAACTTCCAATAATTTACGTCGAATTTCAATTAGTTTCTTTACTTTTCATATTCTAAAATCATTTTACAATTATTTGCCTTCATTTTTAATTTTTTTTATTAATTTCATCAATTCCTTATTATTTTTAGCATTTTTCAATTTTTTTCTCCAATTTTTAATTTTTTCATTATTTTTTAATTCATTTCATGAAATGTTAATTATTTTTATGATTTTGAAATATTTTCTCTAATTTTTAATTATTTTTATCCTTTTGGAATTATTTCCCATAATTTTCAAATTATTTTATCAGATTTCAAATATTTTCTCCAATATTTTCTTCAATGTTTTCCATTATTTTAATCATTTTTCAATTATTATCACCAATTTTAAATTATTTCAATTATTTTTTCATTAGTTTTATGGATTATTAATTATTTTTATCATTTTTCAATTACTTTCTATAATTGGAAATTATTTTTAAGACCATTCTAAAAATAATCGCCTAGACCCGGTTGATGCATTATTTAAAATGAATCTAGAATCCACATTTTTATATTGTTTTAAGCATTTGGTTTAATATTTCGGGTTCTATTTAGTAAAATAGCTTTTAATTTAAAAGAAAATATATTAAGATTTTTTTAGTTTAAAAAAGGCATTTGAACAGTATCATAATATGGGACGCATAAATTTATACCGATTGACATTTGATCGACTGGACATTTGGACGAAGGGCATTTGGACGAATTGACATTTGGACGAAATGACATTTGGACGAATCGACATTTGGACGAAATGACATTTGGACGAATCGACATTTGGACGAAATGACATTTGGACGAATCGACATTTGGACGAATCGACATTTGGACGAATCGACATTTTGACGAAAGGACATTTGGACGAATCGACATTTGGACGAAAGGACATTTGGACGAATCGACATTTGGACGAATGGACATTTGGACGAATGGACATTTGTACGAATCGACATTTTGACGAATGGACATTTGGACGAATCGACATTTGGACGAATCGACATTTGGACGAATCGACATTTTGACGAAAGGACATTTGGACGAATCGACATTTTGACGAATGGACATTTTGACGAAAGGACTTTTGGACGAATCAACATTTTGACGAATGGACATTTGGACGAATCAACATTTGGACGAATCGACATTTTGACGAATGGACATTTGGACGAATCGACATTTTAACGAAAGGACATTTGGACGAATCGACATTTTAACGAAAAGACATTTGGACGAATCGACATTTGGACGAATCGACATTTTGACGAATGGACATTTGGACGAATCGACATTTTGACGAAAGGACATTTGGACGAATCGACATTTTAACGAAAAGACATTTGGACGAATCGACACTTGGACGAATCTTTTTTGGCATATAAGTTTACTCTCTATGTTGTACTTGTTCATGGTTTCAAATTATCAAATATTCCAAGTGTTGTTTCTCCGTGAGATGGAGCTAGGGGTATTAAAATTTAGGTAATCTGTAGGTAAATTACCTAAAAATTATCAAAAAATATAAAAATTTCATTTTATATACAATTGTAATTCTCCTAGCTCCATCTCTCGGATAAACACTGAACCCTATCAACACTTGGAATATTTGATAATTGGAAACCATGAACAAGTACAACATAGAGAGTAAACTTATATGCCAAAAAAGATTCGTCCAAGTGTCGTTTCATCAAAATGTCGATTCGTCCAAATGTCCATTCGTCCAAATGTCCAATCGTCAAAATGTCGATTCGTCCAAATGTCCTTTCGTCAAAATGTCGATTCGTCCAAATGTCTTTTCGTCAAAATGTCGATTCGTCCAAATGTCCATTCGTCAAAATGTCGATTCGTCCAAATGTCCTTTCGTCAAAATGTCGATTCGTCCAAATGTCCATTCGTCAAAATGTCGATTCGTCCAAATGTCCATTCGTCCAAATGTCGATTCGTCCAAATGTCCTTTCGTTAAAATGTCGATTCGTCCAAATGTCCATTCGTCAAAATGTCGATTCGTACAAATGTCCATTCGTCCAAATGTCGATTCGTCCAAATGTCCTTTCGTTAAAATGTCGATTCGTCCAAATGTCCATTCGTCAAAATGTCGATTCGTCCAAATGTCCATTCGTCCAAATGTCGATTCGTCCAAATGTCCTTTCGTTAAAATGTCGATTCGTCCAAATGTCCATTCGTCAAAATGTCGATTCGTACAAATGTCCATTCGTCCAAATGTCGATTCGTCCAAATGTCCTTTCGTTAAAATGTCGATTCGTCCAAATGTCCATTCGTCAAAATGTCGATTCGTCCAAATGTCCTTTCGTCAAAATGTCGATTCGTCCAAATGTCCTTTCGTCAAAATGTCGATTCGTCCAAATGTCCTTTCGTCAAAATGTCGATTCGTCCAAATGTCGATTCGTCCAAATGTCGATTCGTCCAAATGTCTTTTCGTCCAAATGTCGATTCGTCCAAATGTCGATTCGTCCAAATGTCATTTCGTCCAAATGTCGATTCGTCCAAATGTCCTTTCGTCAAAATGTCGATTCGTCTAAATGGCCTTTCGTCAAAATGTCGATTCGTCCAAATGTCCTTTCGTCAAAATGTCGATTCGTCCAAATGTCGATTCGTCCAAATGTCATTTCGTCCAAATGTCGATTCGTCCAAATGTCATTTCGTCCAAATGTCGATTCGTCCAAATGTCATTTCGTCCAAATGTCAATTCGTCCAAATGCCCTTCGTCCAAATGTCCAGTCGATCAAATGTCAATCGGTATAAATTTATGCGTCCCCATAATATGGGATTAAATATTATATTCTGCGATTCACATTCAATACTTTTGAAATTTTTACCGAAGTAGCCGCCAGATGGCGCATAGCGCTTTAATAAGATGCACGCGCATCGATTCTAGTTGAGTTAATCGAAGGAGTAGACGAGTACGTTATTGTAAATCCTCACTTGAGAAATCATGTAGTCTATATCTTGATCTTAAAATATATTTGTTCATTATTCGAATAAAGTGTGTATTCATTTACGAGAGACGATTTCCTACAATTTTGGGGACTCAGCCGCGATTGGATTATGACGAGCCAAAGATGACACTAGACGTCGTTCCTTCTGATGCTATGAGTATGAAAGTGTTAATAGGTAGAGACATTTTACAAATAGCTGATTTAAATTTTAACGATAAAGAGGTTAAGGTTGTTAGAAAATCCTCGCTTTCTTATCTAGCTAACATAAATGTATTTGATGTGACGAAAATCGACATTGGACCTACAAATAATAAAGAGGTTGCGGAAAGGGTTAAAGAATTGATTTATAATTATAGGCCGAATAAATGTAAATTCACAGATGGGTAAAAATTTCTGAAGTGGCCCCCTGATTTGCAAACATGTAATAAAATTTGAAATTAATGTTATATTCCTATACTACTAAATGAGAGATAGTTTGCATATAAATAGTATTTTTTAATTTAAATAATGTCAAAAGTTATAAACAAATGAAAATTTTTGCATCATTTTATTTGAAAATTCATATCTTTTCTTTATATTATTGAAAATTAATAAAATTTGTATGACTTGTGTACAAAAGTATAAACTTTAAGATAAAAATAATTTCGATCACGTGCATTTATTTTTTAATGCAAAATTAATGATTTTTTATAAACAATTTAAAAAAAAAACATGTTCTGGGCCTGCTAACAAATTTTTTTAAAAACGCATTGATTCAGTATGAATTTAGGTTTATTATACAAAAATAAAAATTTGGTTAGGTTTATATTTAACAGAATGGCGTTAATTTGTTTATAACGCTCCGGAAACAATATCAAGCGGCACTGGTTCGTTCGCAACTGCGCCTTCCGTAGTCCCTCCTATAATAAGATATGAAATAATTATGAAGTTAAATCAAGTCAAATGATTTAGTTGAACATAATAAAAATCACTTTTTTCATTTATTTATATAAAAAAACAATATGTAATTAATTAAATACGCAATAATGTTAAAGTACACTATCATTAATACTAATAACTAATAACGTTAATAATAAAGTTAAAAAGCTTAATTTTTTTGTACTCTATTGTCGTGGATTTTTTGTGACCTTATGAGTCTTTATTTTTGAATCCTCAGAAAATATTTTGCATATTAGCTGATCTTTTTCAGTTGGCTGAAACGAATGGTACTGTCTTCTGTGCAAAAGCCAAATTTAATTTTGTGGAAAAATTGTGCTGCCCATTCAAACAAACTTTTTGCTCATTTGAAGGAAACTTTTGGTGCTCAAAATGTAAAGAAAATATTTTACTTTTCGGACGGCGCTGGCTCACAATATAAAAACAAAACTAATTTTTTGAATTTGACAAAACATGAAAATGATTTTGGAGTTTCAGCAGAGTGGAATTTTTTCGCCACTTCGCACGGCAAAGGGGCTTGTGATGGAGTTGGTGGGACGGTAAAGAGGCAAGCTAAAATAGCAAGTTTACAACTTGTAGATTGGAAATATATTACATCACCAAAAAGTTTGTTTGAATGGGCAGCACAATTTTTCCACAAAATTAAATTTGGCTTTTGCACAGAAGAGGAACATGCGATTAACGAAAATAATTTAGCGCCTCGAAATGCATGTGCAAAAACTGTTAGTTGTACACGACAGTACCATTCGTTTCAGCAAACTGAAAAAGATCAGCTAATATGCAAAATATTTTCTGAGGATTCAAAAATAAAGACTCATAAGGTCACAAAAAATCCACGACAATAGAGTACAAAAAAATTAAGCTTTTTAACTTTATTATTAACGTTATTAGTTATTAGTATTAATGATAGTGTACTTTAACATTATTGCGTATTTAATTAATTACATATTGTTTTTTTATATAAATAAATGAAAAAAGTGATTTTTATTATGTTCAACTAAATCATTTGACTTGATTTAACTTCATAATTATTTCATATCTTATTATAGGAGGGACTACGGAAGGCGCAGTTGCGAACGAACCAGTGCCGCTTGATATTGTTTCCGGAGCGTTATAAACAAATTAACGCCATTCTGTTAAATATAAACCTAACCAAATTTTTATTTTTGTATAATAAACCTAAATTCATACTGAATCAATGCGTTTTTAAAAAAATTTGTTAGCAGGCCCAGAACATGTTTTTTTTTAAAATTGTTTATAAAAAATCATTAATTTTGCATTAAAAAATAAATGCACGTGATCGAAATTATTTTTATCTTAAAGTTTATACTTTTGTACACAAGTCATACAAATTTTATTAATTTTCAATAATATAAAAAAAAGATATGAATTTTCAAATAAAATGATGCAAAAATTTTCATTTGTTTATAACTTTTGACATTATTTAAATTAAAAGAAGCTATTTATATGCAAACTATCTTTCATTTAGTAGTATAGGAATATAACATTAATTTCAAATTTCATTACATGTTTGCAAATCAGGGGGCCACTTCAGAAATTTTTACCCAGATGTTAAAATGCATATTGTTTTGAAAGATCAAAAAGCCGTATTTCAGAGACCGCGACGGTTACCTGTAATGGAGCAGGAAATTGTTAAAACTCAAGTAGCAGAATGGATTAGAGACGGTATCGTGGAACCAACGTCTTCCGAATATGCCAGCCCGGTTGTAATTGTTTATAAAAAAGACGGATCTTCCCGCGTTTGCATTGATTACAGACAAATAAATAAAATAATCGAGAAGGACAAATATCCAATGCCGTTAATTGAAGAAGAGATAGATAAACTAAAGGACGCTAAATTTTACAGTACGTTAGATTTGAAGAACGGATTTTTCCATGTTGATGTAGATGAAGAGAGTAGTAAATATACGACGTTTATAACATCTGAAGGTTAGTTTCGATTTAAAAAAGTTCCCTTTGGTTTATGTAATTCCCCAGCCGTTTTCCAAAGATACGTGAATTGTGTTTTTCGATCTTTAGTGATTGAAAAAAAAGTACAAGTGTATTTCGACGACATAATAATTCCGGGAGACAGCTAAGAGAAAGCTATTCAAAGACTTGAAATTGTACTAAAACTCGCAAGCGATTATGGGTTAGAAATTAATCTGAAAAAATGCCAATTGTTAAAAAGACGTGTTGAGTTTTTAGGTCAGATAATCGAAAATGGAAAAGTTTATCCAGCTCAGGAAAAAATAAAAGCCTTTTAAAATACCCAGAACCAAAATCAGTTAAAGATGTTCAAATATTTTAAGGAATGACCGGGTATTTTCGAAAATTTATCGAAAGTTATAGTTTGATCGCGAAACCGTTAAGCGTTCTTATTACGAAAAGAAAAAGAATTTGTTTTTGAAGAGAATGAAAAATGTGCTTTTAACTCTTTAAAAGAGTCGTTGATAAATGAACCCGTACTTCACATTTTTAACCATAAATACGAGACGCAGTTGCACACGGATGCCTCTAAATACGGATTGGGAGCAATACTGTTGCAACGTTCTTCCAGCGCTAGTTTCATCCTACACATTTTATAAGTCGAAAAACAAATCAGTTTGAGCAAAACTACAGCAGTTACGATCTTGAAGTTTTAGCTGTAGTCGAAGCTGTCAAGAAACTTCGCGTTTATTAATTAGGACTTCCATTTAAGATCGTTACTGATTGCGCAGCATTTAAGCAAACAATGGAGAGGAAAGAAATATCCACAAAAATATGGCGGTGGGTTCAAATACTTGAAGAATTTAATTATGAGATCGAGCATCGACCAGGGTGTCGCATGAAACACGTCGACGCTCTCAGCCGTTTTCTTGTTATGTTGATAGTCGCAGATGACATTGCATTGCGGATTAAAGAAGCTCAAAACGAAGATTCTGATTTAAAAGTTTTAATGGAAACTGCAAGATCAAGCCGTACCGGGATTATTTCTTGAGGTCAGGAGTGTTATACAAATTTATCAATGGAGCTGATTTATTGGTAGTACCGACATCCAAGCAAGACGAAATTATCCGGACTGCGCATCAAAAGGGACATTTTGCAGTAGAAAGAACTAAAGAAGCTATTAAACAAGATTACTTCATTCCTAATTTAAAGGAGAAGATAGAGAAAATAATTTTCGACTGCATACACTGTATTGTGGTCAATAAAAAGGAAGGTAAAAAGGAGAGATTTTTACATCCTCTTGTGAAAGCTGACGTGCCACTCATTACATATCATCTCGATCATCTAGGGCCTTTGGATTCTACGAGCAAGAACTATAACCACATATTAGCGGTGATTGACAGTTTTACAAAATTTGTTTGGTTATATCCAACAAAATCTACATCATCTCGAGAAGTCCTCGACAGATTGAACAAGTAAAAGGAAGTGTTTGGTAACCCTGTCCATATTATCACAGATCGTGGTACAGCTTTTTCGTCGAATGAGTTTAATGATTATTGCGAGGAAGAAGGTACCAAAAGAAGTTTGATAACAACTGGATTGCCCCGGGCGAATGGTCAAGTCGAAAGACTTAACCGCACGATCATTCCTATTTTAACAAAACTTTCGCTTGACAATCCAACAAAATGGTATCAGCACGTTAAAAAGGTACAAAGCGTGCTGAATTCTACGTTTAATCGGAGTACGGGAAAAACGCCGTTTGAACTTCTTTTGGGTGTAAAAATGAGATGCAAAGAAGACATCATCATCAAGACTTTAATAGAAGAACAATTTGCTTTGCAGTTTGAAGAAAATCGAGATCAACTTAGATCAGAAGCAAAAAGGCAAATCCTTAACGTCCAGGAAGAAAATCGCCGAAGCTATAATCTTCGACGTCGGGAAACAACAAAATATTCAATCGGTCAATTAGTATCAATTAAACGAACTCAACAAACGCCAGGTAGAAAGCTTCGATGCAAATTTTTAGGACCGTACGAAAAAATTAAAATAAAGCCTAACGATACTTATGATGTAAAACGCGTGAATGATGGCGATGGTCCTTTATTAACAAGTACATGTGCGGAATATTTAAAATCATGGGTTGTTCATAATTAGTCATCCGATTCGTATGACTGTCAGGATAACCGAATTTATGGGATTAAATATTATATTCTGCAATTCACATTTAATACTTTTGAAATTTTTACCGAAGTAGCAGCCAGATGGCGCATAGCGCTTTAATAAGATGCACGCGCATCGATTCTAGTTGAGTTAATTGAAGGAGTTGACGAGTCAGTTATTGTAAATCCTCACTTGAGAAATCATGTAGTCTATATCTTGATCTTAAAATATATTTGTTCATTATTCGAATAAAGTGTGTATTCATTTACGAGAGATGATTTCCTACAATAAAGTTACATTAAAATCCTACAAAAATCAAAAAAGATATCAATATTAACACATATAATCTTGAATCTTTATTTGTATATTTAAGGATGCAAACTTTTTTATAATTTTAAAAATACAGCATCTAAAAAGTGTCTGTTTTTTAACATTTTCAGTAATATTTCTTCAATTATAAGAATGAAAAAACACTAATTGTTTATATATTATAAACATTTAACAAAACAAAATAAAAATTTAACCGCCCCTCCTTAATGTGTGACGTAATTTATAATACAACCCCTTTCTAGTTTTTAAACAAATAAAATGAAATTTAAATTAAGGATTTTTAAAAAAAACTTACTATTTTTTTAATCTTTTAATTAAAAATATCAACATTTTAGACAAATCATAGTATAATAAATTAATTCTAGATTATTATAAGTATTTTAAATGTTTGATATTGAAAAAATAATTTTTAGTAATTCTTTATAAATGGTAAACAAAAATAAGTTTAATAATAATTTGTATTATTTATAAAAATTTTATATTTAATATCAAGCATTTAAAATACTTTTAATAACCTAAAATAACCATAAGTACTAAGATTTATCTAAATTATTGATATGTTTAATTAAAAGACTTAAAAATTAGTTAACTTGGTTTTAAATTTTAAATTTAAAACTTTAAGATCTAAATTTTATATTATTTGTTTATAAACTAGATTCTATACATTAAATTATTCAAAATAACAGAAAAAAGTAAATTGTTTTTATATCTGAAGACGAAAAAGCGGAAAATAATATCATGATTAAATTAGAATTTTATTATTTGTTGTATTTAAACTTGAATTTGAATTATGTTAAACGCAATCTTGAGTTAGCATTAATTAAACATTTTCAATGTTTATAATAATCTTGAATAATAATTCTAAAGATTTGTTTAAAATCTTAATATTTTAGGTTGAAACATTTAAAAATTACTAAGATATGTTTTAAATCTTAAATTGAATTTAATCTAGTAAATGAATAAATAATAGAAGTTTAAGAACCTAATTTCATGTAATTTATTGGTTCATAATGAGAAATATCATGCAATTTATTATTTATAACAGGAAAATTTAAATTACTTTTACATCTAAAGACGAAAACGAGTTACATAATATCATAATTAAATTAACATTATATTATTTACAGTATTTAAACTTGAATTTTAATTATTCTGAACAAAACTTTCAGTTAGCATTATATTATTCTGAACATTGAATAGGAATCATATTACACGGACCACGAACTAGCTTCATATTGAACTGATCTTTGAATTAGAATTATATATTTTTGACAATTGAATAAGCATTTTATCAATGGGAGGCGCCGAAAAGAAGTACGCATGTCCGAAAAAAATGCGTATGAGTGCGAGAGTTGCGTGAGTCACGTGATTAAAGAATCATGGCGGTTTAAAATAATTTATTCTATGTTATCTTATATAAATTCTTTAAATAATTATCTTATTTAATTCTCAGAGGGTTTATTATAATGTGTTTATATTTTCCCAAAAATATCATTAAACAATTTTTTTTTACTCTAAAATTTTACAAAGGCAATTTTCCCAATTTGTTCTGGACAAGTTTCTTTTAATTATAGAAGTTCCAAAGTTTCTCAAATTTTTTCCGTACTTAGACACAACATGACTAAATTTTTATACAATCAATTACTTCCTAATTTAGGATATCTAATAACTTACTTTCTTTGTTGTACAAGAGGACAATCATCTTGATCAAAGCCACTGTAAAAGGCAACTCTGCTGTGGAGAGAATGTTACTCGTCAGATCGAGATCGCCCCATACCTGAATTAATCTTATTGCTTGTGTTATAACTACACTGAAGGCTATAAAAGTAAAATTAATAACGAACAGAAAATTTGCTAATTTATCGTTTCTGCGTTCAGGATCCGGCCAAACACCAAGCACTTTGAGACTCGCACGGCTGAAGGTTGAAAAATAATCGAGAGCTGTTTGAAAATCAAATAAATTCTGGTATTAAAAATTCTAAAAATTTTTCATCACACATTATAGGGGGATGTCTTAGTAAATTGGCCATCTTGTGTATTTCTATAAATTGGCAATCAAAATAGTAAAATGTTGCTTTTGAAAGTTATTTTAAATAACAAAATAAAATGATGTTTAAAATAAATATTCTTATTTATATTACTATTAAAATACCGGTGTATTTTTTAAAAATTTTGTAGGTTGTTACAAAGTGGTCCACTCATTAATGCAAAAATTTTTGGGACGAAAAAGAAGTGTTTCAGAAATTCGACAATAAAATTTTCCGATGAAATTATAAAAAGATCTGACTGCGTTTAGTAGTTAGCTAACACCTGTAGTTATCAAAGTATATAAAATTGTCCTAACTCTTTTTCAAACCAATTTTATTTATTTCTATCAAAAGGTGGCCTATTCATTAAGAAAATACCCTATTTCGATTATAAATATTATATTCGTCTCTATTCTGTTAAAGAAACTCCACTTTTTATGGTTCATTATAAGTTTTATCTTACCCTTTTTACCATCCATTTTGATGTCCATTAATTTAACTAAGTTACTTGTTCAAAGTATTATTTTAATTTTTACTAGATTATTTTTACACTAGGTTACGACAAAAACTTATTTTTCTCTAATCGCAGAACAAATATAACAAATTTTGAACAATTTTTTTGACAAACACTCGAAAAAAGTGCTCCTTTTTCGTGGACTTTAGTGCTACAGAAAAAGGTACTGAATTCCAAATTAAGTTCGATCTGTTTTGGTGCAGATACGGAAGCATTTGGCAAAGTTAAGTAACAAATTGGAGTGATTATAGGTAGTTTACGAGAACCATCAAAATATTCCAATATTCATAATCCTATTTTCGAAGAATGCTTGAAATTATCTAGTTAAAAATACGCCTGCGCATTGCTTTTCGAGACTCTGGTCTTCTTGATTCTCTTTTTCCGCGATCAACCTCCGATCAACTCACGATATGAATATTATTTAACTTGGAATTCAATCCCACGATTATATCAAAAAATTGTGAACATAAATTCCCTTAAGATTAACATATTTCTAGATTAAAATATACTTTAATATTGTTAATATTGTTGTTGTGAAAAATATGTTAGTTAAGATTAATAACATAAGAAATATTAATAGAATTTGCATCCAACATTAAGATAATATTGGTAAGAAAAACAATTATATTACAAAATTTATATTTAAATATCATAAATTTATTCATGTTGATAACAAAAATTTTTTTATATCTGATGAATTTAAATGCATTACAACATGTTGCTAAGTAACTTACATTTTTTTTACTAATTAAATATATACATATCAAGGTCGCGTACATTAAACAAATATAAATTTCGGAAGTGGTTTTCGAAAAAATGTACACCACTGACACATATAAAAATAGCATTTTTTAATTTTTGTTAATACTATTTAGTTGTTTGTCTCATTGTTATTAGAAAAGATAAGTAGCCCAAGGACGTTCTAAGGATCTGAAAAATCAAAACAAAAAAATAATCTTTAAAAAAACTTGATAATAAAAGACTCATATAACTTACGCTTCCAAATAGTGGTAAATTCAGAACACAAAATTTTCCCGTCGTTATTTCAGTCGGTTTCAGACCAACTTGTATGAGAAAAATGAGACATTTTGCTCTTTTCGGATCAAGATTATACCATTCGCGGTTTTTGCGAACATCAAAGACTGTAAATATATTTTTATAAATAGAATTTGTATCAGATTCATTATAAATTATTATATTTCTGATATTAAAGAGAATTTCACTTCCATCTGGAGAATTTCCGCGATATAACAGTAAAGGTAAAAATTTCCCATCAAGTAAGTCAGGAATATCATCATAAAGAGTATACCCTCTAGCATCGAATCGTTATAATCTCGGTCTGTTATGTACTGTAAATGATTAGATTATGATTATCGTAAATTTATGTGAAAGATATTTTAATATAAAGTCATTTAATGGAATTAATAAACATTGGTTCAAAATTTTGCTCACCAACACAAGAATATAACCCTGCAAACAGAATTGAGTAGAACTACACAATAACTGTACGAGAAACATTAAATTGTACCTACTTTCCATTATTTTAATACAACTATCACAAGACAGAAAAAAAATTTATTATTCGATTTTCTATTTAAATTGTTTTATTTCGTTATCACAGTGTATTAAGATTTTAATTACATATAGAAAAGAGAAATCGTCCACATAACCTCGTACATAACACAAAATTTTATATCAAGGATTAAAAAGGGAAACGAATTATTTGTTAATTGGAAATTTGTTACGCAATACTGAAAAGAAACTGCGAAATAATAAAAAAATCTAATATTATAAATCTTAAAATAACTTAGGGAGCTACCCTCAATATATTTTTTAAAAATCCGGTCCTGATAAATATTTACTTATAATTTTTTAAATGTCAATAATTCATTGATATTATAAACATTTTATATCTATGAAGACGATATTTGGTTGAAAAAGTAGGTATATTTTTTCAGATATATATAACCTTTGTCGTAAATTAATTTCTTTTCTGAAATAGATAGAATAACCTGAAAATGACTACATATATGACGGAGGAGAACATAATCCTTTTATTATTTATTTATGCACAATATAGTCATTAATCAGAACGATCCTATTTCATCATGTGAAGTTAGGAAGAAAAATAATGCGATTGATATTTTTTATCTGATTTGAAGGGGAAAAAGTAAAAAACTGTCAAAAGTGTCAAGCTCATGTTACAGTAGCGCCACTGGCGACAGTTTTTTGTAACATTGTACTAACTTCAAGGCCGTGACTATTCGTACAGATTTTCGGCTATTCGTACAGAAAATTGAAACACTGTCTTTGGGAGCGTAATACCTTTTGTTTTGGTTGTGAAATATCATAATAAAATGTTGGAAATGCTAAGGGGGGGTTCTTGTGTCACAAACAGTGGTCTTTTAACTAAAAGATATCCGTATAACATTAATTTTCACAAAAAGAAAGATTTTGATAATTTTCTGTATGAATAGCTGCTCCATTGAGGTTTGGCTATTCGTACAGATTTTCTGTACGAATAGCCAGATCACATAGAACGAGCTATTCGTACTTATTGAAGCAATTTTCTGATTGGTCGAGAATTGCACTACAAATTTCTGATTGGTCGAGATTTTCTGTACGAATAGACACTCCGATATTTCAAAACAAATTTGTCATCGTCGATTGACCGTACTACCGATGTATATAATTAAAGTAAATGTTACATTTTTCTATTAATAAATTTATCAATATTTATACGTTCGTATGTTTTATTTGTTTCGCTTTGTTTACTTTACATGTTTGGTTTAAATTTCTTTATTGAAAGAGAATTCGTTACCGACTGAGTGTTTTCATAGTACACTAATCTGTCGCTAGTGGCGTTGCATTAATAACAAATTGACAGGCTTTTTCTCTAGTTTTCTGCCTAATTTTATAAACAGCAACAAAATTCTTCCGAGAATAGAGAATCGACGTTAAAATTGTCGGAGTTTAATTTAGATTTCGCGATTCGTTACTATTTTGTACATCAATAATTAATTAAAAAAAGAGTTGTGCTTTTTTTTTCCAAAATATGCAGTCATCTTCAGCTTATGTCATCTATATATTTGAGCAAAGTAATTTATTCACGTTGATTATGTTTTTATAAATCAAAAAAGAATGTACTTCTTCAACCAAATATCGTCTTCACAAATTTAAAACGTTTTAGAAACGTCTTTAATATACACATAGATCAAAATAAAATGAACATCAGGAATGTAGCTATTAAAAAATTGTTGAGGGTAGTTTCCATCAAACCATTTTGTTTTTTCTCCAGTTCTAGAACGGATGGTAAAATGGTAAGATTTTAGCAAACTTGACACAAATTTTTATGTTATGTATATTGCTAATGACATAATAATTATAAAAACCTGTTGATACGTTTGTGGTCATTGATGATGCGTTTAAACTTATTATCAAATTCATCCAAAGAATTACTTTTAACATTTTGGTTAATCAAGTCTAAAAGTTTTAAACGAAGGATGTGATATTGTCCAGAAAAGTGTAGAACAGTCAGGCTAAAAAGAGAATCAGTACCACTATAAGCGAGCATTGCTAAATGTGTTCCAATATATTCAAAAATAATGGTAATCTCAAAAACTGGGCTATAGTTCCAAGAAAATGGATATTGGGCTTCAAGGAACAATGAAACATTTTTATACAAATCCGGTTGTCTCCAATCACTATAATTTTCAAATACGAATTGAGCAAAGCGAGAGATCATGGTTGCATAGCCAAAAGTTATATATAAAATTGAAAGATTTCTGCCCCTGTTACCACTTTCAAACAATATATCCATTTCCCGATTACTTCTCTTGCTGTCCCAATCATTAGTCATGTGAACGTAAAGAATAGATAATTCTAATAAAGCAAAAGTAATGGTAATGTTAAAAACCTTAATGGTGTGTAAAAATCAAAAACTAGAAAAGAATAATTATTAAATAATTATTTTATAAATATTCATTCTTTTCACCACACATTAAAAATTGTTATAATCAATTTAAAACTATTTCTAATATTTAAAGTTACTCACTTTTTTTATTGCAAAAGAGAATACACATTTTTGAAAGTGTAGCAAAAATGGGTAGTTCAGCAGTAGAAATGATTTCACTCATGAGATCCAGATTGCCCCAAACTTTAATCAGTTGAATGCTCTGAGGAAGGAAAACAGTAAGGAGTATAAACACAACACTAACAAAAAACAATCTATTTGATATTGTTTCATTTTGATATGTTGGCCAAACCCCAAACCAAACAAGATTCATGCGAGCAAATTTCATGAAAGCTGCAAGGACTTTAAGGTATGATAAGAGAAACTGAGAAAAAAAAAATTTCTTTTACAAAATTAAAAAAATTGACATTTAGTAATACAACTTACCATTTTTACCATTATGCTTCGAATCAAAAGCTGAATCTTCATTTTTTGCTTTTATTTCCATTTTAGAGAATTATTTTTAATTTATTGCCGAAGAAAATATTCTGATACGTTAAATAAATTAAAATAGACTTTCATCTCAATAAGATTAATTTAATTCCGGTTCAATATTACATATCAATCAATCAAAGGCAAAGTGATTCGGTACACTTTAAGTCATACTTAAAGTTGAAGGTAAAAATTTTGAGGATAAAATTATGGGAAATAATGTACGTATCTATTATCATAAACAAGAAGAAAAATGAAAATGTATGAAACTACTTTTTTACAAAGTAAGTTAATGACGGGCCATTACTTGAATTAAGGCAGTTGTGTATAGTTATCTACAGCTATCATCGTATTCAATATTTATATGATCTATTACAAAAATTGTACTTGCGCAATGTCACTTTTGCCTCGAATTTTGTTCTTTTGCTATTACTCCTTTAGAGACTCTAGATCTGCGTAACACTTTTCCTTATTTGCAGAATTCAATTGAAGAAGTTTGACTAACAACGAAATAAAATTAGAGATTTTTTGGACATTTGGTGGAGAAATAGAGCTGATGTTATTAAATTGAGATAAGCTTGAGATAATTTGATAAAATGGAAGATTATAAAAATATTTCAAAAATGATTCGCTTTGTCAACACAATGAAATTAGTTCTAATAAACAACTTCTGCAATTATGAAGAACTAAACGAAAAGACGAATATAAACAGGTAATTAAATACATAAATTAAGGAAAAAATTACAAAATTCCACAATGCATTTACTGTAACACATTTTTTTATTTACAGAAACATATATAAAACATTTTGCTTACAGAATAATGATTATATTGACTAATTTAAACAATTAATATTTATTTTAAGAAACTATTGGTTTCAAAAAACTCAAAACAATCTTGATAAGATCTTTACTTTGTATTGATTAGTGATGCATTTGAGCGACACGATCCGAGAAACGAGCGACATTTTTTGTTTTTCATAAAATTGACAGACGAGCGATCAATTTGTTTAGTCTCGGTAAAGCGAACATCTCGGATAGTCGAACGATCATTCCGAGCATCTCGTTTTTACCAAAAAATTAGGCGTGAAGTTGTAGTCAATTAAAAAATAATGACATTCAAATAAAAAATTCAAGATTTATATGAAACTTTTAAAACTTTCCGAAATGCGAAAATGAAAGAGGTTCAATTCAGACAGGCTATGTATGTTGAAGTCAAAGAATTATTGCCCATTGAAATATATGTTATTTTTCAGACAATTTTAGAAGCCACTTATTTTTCTGTTTTGGTGAAAACAAATTTTTAACGAAGTTATGCTGATTTGAATTTTTTAAGTTGAAAAGTGAGATTACAAGAAAATAACGTTAAAATTTTTAAAAGTTTTTATATCTTTTTTACTATTGTATATATTAAAATGATCCTTTCTGTGTCTAATTAGGGCTTTTATGTTCTTTTAAATTCCATAAGGAAATTTAAAATATTTTCAAAGTTAACAAAACGGCGGCATTTAAAAAAAAAATCAAAATCAAATTTTCTGAAAATCCTCACTGTTTTTTTTCTCTCGATTTTTTTGCTACTTTCTGGAGGTAAAACGATTATTTTCTATAAGAATTTATTAAAGTCCCACTTCTTGGAGAAGAATAAAAAAAAATTTTCTTTTTAAGAAAAGAAAATTCAAAGGTTTTTTATACCCTGTATTAGATACAACAAAAATCCAAATAGAAAAAATGTTCCTCTTAAGAAGTGGAGCAAAAAAGTCTGATAGCTTTTATCTCTAACTTGCGAATCTTTCGAATTATTAATTATAACACGAAATAAATACCTAAATTTTGCATTTTTGCAAGTAGAATAAAGTTTCAATAAATCACTGCAATGCAAGAAATGTTAAATGTGTAAAAACTGACAAATTCTATATAAAATTAATTTAATAAATAATGATTTCTTTAAAATTTGAAATTAGACAATGTTTCTTTAGATTTTTTAATTTTAATTGCAATTAATTTGCATATTTATTAATCGTTGTTTTATTTTTCTACAAAACAAATTGTAAAATAAGTTTTGAGTAACACTTATTTTATAATTTGTTATACGTAACATAAATGTTTCTGAAAAATAAGATATTTCAATGGGAAATGATTCCCTGACTTCAACATACATAGCCTGTCTGAATTGAAATGGAAACAACCATGACATCCTTTTTTTTATTAAACTAAATGATTTATTTATTATTATATAATGATTTAATTTCTTTCTCTGTAATGTCTATTTAAATTCAGTAAAAATTTAAGTGTGTGTAAATGACTTTTAAAAATTGTGCACATCATTTCTTTAATTTTAAAAATTATTCTTCTATTTAATGAAAAAAAAATATATTTTTGATTTTTTACTTTGAAGTAACACGCAATTAATTTAAGTTCAAGAAATTAAAATTTTATGTAAATTAATAGTTATACTAAAATAGTAAATTGTTTATTTTACAAACGTAAATAAGGGTGTGATAATTAGGTTATATTGGCTTCTTCACACCATATTTCAAACTTTTAATTTAAATTAATAAATATAGGCTTGAATAAAATTTTTCTAAACAAAGTATTAATATGTGTATGATTGATTCATTTAGATTAATTCTCTCTGATTAAAAATAATAATAATAATAATAATAATAAGAAGAAGAAGAAGAAGAAGAAGAACAAGAAAAAGAAGAAGAAAATTGGATTTGAAATTGATCCAAAAACTGTCAATTTTCATCATTTTTAGGATCACTGTTTTTGTAATTTTTTTTTTTAATAATTTGGATACTCACTTAGATTGAACACCAGTACATTTACTTTGTTTATCCAAAAGGAATCAATTGAAAATATTAATTTAATTATTATAAAATACAATTCCAAAACTTGAAATTCATTAAAACTGCCATATTTCAACATACATATATTTTTTTAAAGCTTTTAAGAAGCTCAAACTTGGCATATATTTAAGTTTGTTCAAAATAGACATTATATTGAAATTTCAAGAGGGTAATTTTATTATTCTAAAATATTGAAGTTTGAAATTTATTACAAAAGGGGTTATTTTTTTAAATTTAGATATATTCAGAAGTTCGTTAGTTTAGCAATTATCGACTAAAAACAATTTCATTTAAATTTAAAATCTTAATTAATATTACTTTCTAAGAAATTATAAAAAAAAAAAATTTGAGATTGTATTTTATAATAATTACATTAATATTTTTAAGTAATTATTTTTGGAAAAGCAAATAAAATGCACTGCAGTTCAATTCAAGTAAGTATACGAGTCATTTATTAAAAATATTTACAAAAAATGTGCTCTTAAAAAATAAAAATATGCCAGCAAGACCCCTTAGACGAAAGTCAGTGGAATCACCCATCGTGTTTTTATATTTTCATTTGACAGCTGATGACTTTGAAATTATCGTCTGATCGCTCGAAATCGTTCGAAAATTGAGACGAAACGATCCGGGAAAAGACAATTGAGAGTCCGAGATGATCGCCCTGAACATAATCAGTAAATCCGAACGATATCGAGCGAAAAAAAATGTTTCTCGTATCGTCGTGCATCACTATTGATGTTGAATAATAATTATGAGTTTAAAATATATAATTGATCATGCGTTAACTCTTATATAATTAGTTTTATTAATAGTTAATTTACTGTATTTTGTATATTACATTTAGAATGATCTTCAGTAATATTTTATTAGATGATAGTATGAAGAAATGAAAAAATCGATTGTTTGCCAAAAGCCAAATAATATTTCCTCTTTTAGTCTAGTAGTAAATCAAACTTGAAACAGCGCACAAATGTTAATGTCATCTAATGATATACAACTTTTTTTTATGTCTTTAGTTGGAACATCAGTTTGAGCATTATAGATTCCAATGATTTCTTGTATCATGCTGCTACTATCTTTAAAAACGTTTTTTGTTTCGATTTTCTGCACACCTGTAAATTTAATTTCCTGTTCGAAATTCACTATAAAATTATAAATTTTTACAAAATATACGTTACTTAATTGTAGCTAATAATTATTAGAACGTTTATTATTTTTACATGAAGACATATAAAGACAATCATGTTTTACAGTTTTGTTATACAACTCGGATCTTTCTGGAAGATTTCATTTTTCTAACATAATGAGTTTACTAAAGATGAAGAGCCAAAATATCTTACAGTAGAAGTTCGAAATGTACTTTTTGGCAATAGTTTTTCCAATAGTTGTACAAACATTTTTAACGGGAAATTACCAGACTCAAAAGCGTAGGTATTGTAGCACCATACTGGTCCCCAGTCATCATATTTGATATGTTATCTTCTATTGTTTTTTTTAATTGCCTTATTTAATAAGGGATACTTTAATAAACCTGGTCGTTTATTATTTACATTATTTCTCACCAATTGACCAGGATGAAGACATTAGCTGCAACAGAACGAACTTTATCTTGATATTAATCTCATTTTCCTTTTTTCTCTTCGTTTTTTTTTCTTTTTACTTTTTTATCAGTTCTTAAAAGAATTTGATAAATCTAAATATTTTACGTTTTGTTAATTACTACATACAATCTTATTTATATCGATAGTCATCTACTTGATTCATTGTAATTACCTATGTAAACTTTGTTTCACTAAGGGCTAATAAGCCCTAGAAACATACTCTTTTGAATAAATAAATAAATAAACATTGGTCTGCGTGCAACGGCATCTACACTGCAAATTAAGATATAGACTTTAATGCTAATTTTTTTATCGTTTATCGTGCACTCTGTTCTGTAAGTTGCCAAATTATTCATTTGATCAAAAAAAGGTTCAAGGAACGTATTCATCTTTACCGAACCAAAGTCCGACACGAATCAATTCTTTATACCTAACATGAATAGGCAATTCCTTATGGCCATCAAGAAAATAGGGCCATATAGAATATGGAGAACTTTCAAACAATGGTGCTCCATTGGAGTCAAAAGTGACTGTTTTCTAACTATACCTATCAGCTTGATTTAAAATGTTTATGAATTCTCGATATTTTACATCATCTTAAATATCTTGAACAACCCCTGTTTTGTATACTCTTTCATTAACTACATAATTGTAATATTCGTAATTAGATGAAATTGATTTTGATATTGGAGTAGCAACGTCCATTATTACAAAAAAATCATTATTAGTATAAACAGTTACTTTGAATTTCGAATTACATGTTTTGCACTTAATAAAACAATCTTTTTTTCAAAGCCACCTAATAATTTACAGCATTTAGAGCAGCTAGCATCATATTCAGTGGCGGGTCCACGGGGTGTGGGGGTCATAAGCTAACTTAGATTTGCCTGGGAGAAAGGGGGACAACACTATTCTCTCTACGTTAAAATATATTTTAATATTGTTAGTATGGTTGTTGTCAAAACGGCAAGATCATGTTGGTAAAAAAAACAATTACAATATGGATTTTATTATTCTACTATAGATGTATATTAAATTGTCATTATATTGTAAAATTCAGACAAATTATTATAATTGTTACAATTCATTTTGTCAGCTGATAAAAAAGTTAATGTCGATATATTTACAAAATGTATATTTAAATATCATAAACTTTTTGATGTCGATAAACACAACCTCCTTTTACATCTGATGAATTCAAATCCATTACAACATGTTGCTAAGTAACTTACATTTTTTTACTACTTAAATATATACATATCAGAGTCGCGTACAGAAAAAAATATAAATTTCAGAAGGGGTTTTCGAAAAAATGTACTCCACTGACACATATATAATTAGCATTTTTTAGTTTTTGTTATTACTATTTAGTTGTTTGTCTCATTGTTATCAGAAAAGATAAGTAACACAAGGACGTTCTAAGGATCTGAAAAACCAAAACAAGAAAATAATCTATTAAAAAACTTGATAGTAAAAGAATCATATAACTTACGCTTCCAAATAGTGGTAAATTCAGAACACAAAATTTTCCTGCCGTTATTTCAGGCGGTTTTAGACCAATTTGTATGAAAAAAATGAGACATTTTGCTCTTTTCGGATCAAGATTATACCATTCGCAGTTATACGCAGCTTTTGCGAACATCATAGACTGTAAATATATTTTTATAAATCGAATTTGTATCAGATTCATTATACAGTTTATTATTACAATAAGCACAAAAATTACTATGTTTCTGTTAACGATATGAAAGAGAATTTTACTTCCATGTGAAGAATTTCTGCGATATGACAGGAGAGGTAAAAATTTCCCATCAAGTATGTCAGGAATATAATCATAAAGAGTATACCCACTAGCATCGAATCGTTATAATTTCGGTCTGTTATGTACTGTAAATGATTAAATTATGATTATTGTAAATTTATGTGAATTATATTATAACATAAAGTCATTTTATGAAATTAATAAATTTTGTTTAAAAATTTTGCTCACCAACACAAGAATATAACCCTGCAAACAAAATTGTGTAGAATTACACAATAACTGTACGAGAAACATTAAATTGTACGTGCTTTCCATTATTTTAATACAACTATCACAAGACAGGAAGAAATTCATTATTAGATTTTCTATTTAAATTGTTTTATTTGATTATCATAGCATATTAAGATTTTAATTATTATAGAAAAGAGAAAATGTGTATATAACACAAGATTTTGTAGCAAGGTTTAGAAAAGGAAACGAATTATTCGTTATTTGGAATTGTCACAAATTTTTATTTTATGTATGTTGCTAATGACATAATAATTATAAAAACCTGTTGATACGTTCGTGGTAATTGATGATGTGTCTAAACTTATTATCAATTTCATCAGAAGAATTGCTTTTACCATTTTGGTTAACCAGGTCTAAAAGTTTTAAGCGCAGAATGTGATATTGTCCAGAAAAGTGTAAAACAGTCAGGCTAAAGAGAGAGTCAGTTCCAGTATAAGCGAGCATTGTTAAGTATGTTCCAGTATATTCAAAAATATTGGTAATCTCAAAAACTGGGCTGTAGTTCCAAGCAAACGGATAATAAGCTTCAATGAACAATGAAACATTTTTATACAAATTTGGTTGTCTCCAATGACTATAATTTTCAAATACGAACTGAACTGAGCGAGCGATCATTGATGCATATCCAAGAGATAAATATAAAATTGAAAGATTTCTACCCCTGTTACCATTTTCAAACATTATTTCCATTTCCCGACTACTTCTTTTGCTGACCCAATCATTAGTCATGTTAACGTAAAGAATATATAAGTCTAATAAAGCAAAAGTAATGATAGTGTTAAAAAACTTAAATAGTGTGTAAAAATAAAAAAATTTGAAAAATCTTACTCAGGTTTTTTTTAAATAAGCCTGTTTACAGCGCTGGCTTAAAAAACAGGCCTATATCTTTCTTTTCTATCATTACGCTCAAAGTAAAATTTTCCTTTAAACCCGATTTTTACTCCGACGGTGTAAATAGACTTACTGTAACCTAGCCCTTCAATAATTATTTTATAATTATATATTCATTTATTCTTTTTACCACACATTAATAATTGTAATAGATAATTTAAAACTATTTTTAATATTTAAAGTTACACACTTTTTTTATTGCAGAACAGGATACACATTTTTGCAAATGTAGCAATAATAGGCAATTCAGCAGTAGAAATGATTTCACTCATGAGATCCAGATTGCCCCAAACTTTAATCAGTTGAATGCTCTGAGGAAGGAAAACAGTAAGGAGTATAAACACCACACTAACAAAAAACAATCCATTTGATATTGTTTCATTTTGATATGTTGGCCAAACCCCAAACCAAACAAGATTCATGCGAGCAAATTTCATGAAAGCTGCAAGGGCTTTAAATTATGATAAGAGATTAGAAAATATATTCACAGATTAGTTTATAAATCTACACTGGCTTGTAATTACTATATTTTTTATAATTTTAGATAAAAAACTAATGGTAATTGAGGGGCCGGATTCCATAAGGTGTTACGCGTGACTAATATCCCGAATACCTTTTTCCCGAAGGGTTTGTCCCAAATGAACATTTTCCCGAATAGCGAATATCCCGAAGACCATTTTCCCGAAGTATATGTCTTTGTTAATATGTTCACAACAAACATTCTTCTGTTAAATTATTTGATGTCAGTTTATAGTTTGTTTTGAAACGTAACCTTTTTTAAATTTATACATAGTTTTTTAATTATACATTTTAATAACACATTTTGGATTATGGACCCGCAAATTATTACTGAGACGAAGTTATTGATTGGTGGATTCATTTACATCCGAGGTCAAAAACCTAAAGGATTAAACGTCTTGCTAAAGAGCATCCCGAAAGCGGTTGCGTAACATCGTTATGAACCATGATTCCACTGACCGATTGGAATATTTGCGGGTCATCGCACACAACATTGTGCTATAAAAACTTTTTTTATACCAAATTTATATTTCTATTTATGTACTTTAATAAATATTTTTTAGTTCATAAATAATATTTTATATTATAAAAATTTTAATTCCGGACAATGTCCCATTCGGGAAATAATATATTCGGGAAATAATACATTTAGGTTTTTTTTCATTCGGGATATCTTCTATTCGGGAGAATGTCCATGCGGGATCTGTGATTCGGGATAATGACCGGGAATCGTGACGCGTAACACCTTATGGAATCCGGACCCTCAATTATTATTGCATAGCCATTCAAATCTAATCTTTGTCTCTGTCGAATAAATGCGCCTAAGTATTTCCGAAGGGAATTTTTGCGCTCAACACGATTTTAATGTAAGACTTGGCACGCTATCTGATTTTGAAAAAATTAAAGATTTTAATTCCGAATTAAATGTAAAGAGACATTCTTGCGATAATATTATGAACTCCCGAGGCTTGAAACTAAATGAATTTATGTCTAGAAATGGATTCATGGTATTGAACGGTTGAACGAGGGGTGACGAGAGGGGTTATTTTACGTTTTCTAGCGGAGGCAGCAGCAGCACTGTAGATTTCATTTGGGTTGACATTGTACATGCAGGGTTAATAGATAAGTTTTCAGTAAAAATGTCAGTAAACGATTCCGACTATTTTCCAATACAAGTTAAAGTTAAAAGCGTATGCAAATTAAATCCTGGAAATGGAAGAGTTTCTGTAGCTTCCTCTAATATATGTACTCTGATAGCCCTGAGGTTGGACCCGAGTAAAAATAATTATATTAGAATCTTAAAGGGCCTTATGTTTGTTCCACCGGGTATCGATACATCTGCGTTATCCATTGATAATCAAAATTTAATAATTACAAACAATATATTATTAGCGGCAAATTAATCGGGTATGGCAAAAAGGTGCATTATCAACCATAAAAGAAAAAATAAAAAACCCTGGTTCGACAGCGAGCTTTTTGATTTCAAAAAAGAAGTCAAAAGTTCAATTGAGGAGTGCAAAAACGCGAATTTTGACTCTAACAGTAGGCTGATTTTAAGCACGATGAAAAAAAATATAACTGTGGTTAAAAAAAAACGCATAGAATATGAACACAATATTAAGGAAAAATTTACAAACATATAAAAGACGCAAAAACTTTCTGGGCAACTGTGAGAGCTTGGAGCTTTTACGCCTTAATTTACCCAAAAAGAATTAACAGAGATTTGTCGTTCCTTGGTACTGGCGTTGACGTCCCTGAGCTGAATGGAGAAATCTCGTTATCAGTATTGAAAGCCGCGCTATCCCGCGTAAGAAAATAACAATGGGTCAAATCAAGCAAAGTATGGGCTAAATCGTTTGCCAATGAATAGCATGATTTCACCCACGGTCCGACTATGGGAAATATCAAGCCAACCATTGCTTATTTTCCATACACTCTGTCAAAGACTCGAAAAGCTATAAAACGACAAAAAATAATGCCAAGGTAATTTTTCAGAACATAAAACACTAATTCCACTTAATAATCTTAATATTTCCAATTTTCAAAATTAACAACATCAAATAACCGAGGCCATGGCGGAAATCGTGACAACAATGGGCACAGAAAAAAGTTAAAACTCAAATCTCTAATCATTTTTTACAGTTTAAAAAACTTTCTAAACACCACCAAAACTGAATTCAAACATAAAAATTACATTTTTCAAATTATTAAAATATACAAGTCTAAGTCCAAAGGACCGTGGCACAAATCGTACCAAACATGGGTCGAGAAAAAAGTCAAATTTTAATCTTCTATTCAATTTTTTCAACAGCAAAGATGATAAAAAACAATTAAAAAGAGATTATGCCCAAAAATAATTATTTTCCACAAGTTTCAAAATATACAAAAACCAAATTCAAAGAACCATGGCAAAAATCGTACCAAACGTGGGTCATAAAATAAATGAATTTTCAGTCACCTATTTAATTTTTTAAATAGTAAAAACTATATAGAACATAGCAACAAAATATTTAGCCCAAAAAAATTATTTTTTATCCCGCAGGCACAAACATGGCGCTTTTAGATGCCTGTAGGCAGGGTCTAAACGCATTCATTTGTTCGACCGGGTAAAAATGGCTTCCATTTTTTCCCTAGGGAAAAAATGAACAGCTGATCCATGCATTTTTTCCACCACAGGGCAAAAATGGCCGCCATTTTAAACGGTCAAACAAGTGAATGCATTTAGACCCTAACCTACAAACATTTAAAAGCACCAAGTTTGTGCCTTTGGAATAAAAAGTATCGTAAGCAACACGGGTTTAGAATCAATCCAATTTGTTTACAATGATGTTTGTGTACTTGTTTTGTCTCGGGCTTCGCCCTCGACTGTCACTCGTACACAAACATCAGCGTAAACAAATGGCTGCCTTTAACCCCTTGTTGCTTAATATACTATTTAACAAGTTTCAAAATATACAAGAACAGAATTCAAAGGACCATGGCACAAATCGTACGAAACATGGGTAGAGAAGAAAGTCATATTTTAATCTCCTATTTAATTTTTTTAATAGTAATAATGATGCAGAACATATCAAAAAAATATTTATCCAAAAAAAATTATTTTTCTCAAGTTTCAAAATATACAAGATGCAAATTCCAAGGACCATGGCACAAATCGTACGAAACATTGCGTAATAAAGAAGTAAAACTAGTATCACCTATCTAATTTTTAAATAGTTGTTCTGTCTCATTTTAACTAATTAAAAAATTATGTAGGTGATGAAAATTTAATTTTTCTCTTACTCATGTTTAGTACGATTTGTGCCATGGTCCTTGGAATATGCTTCTTGTATATTCTTAACTTGCAGAAAATAGTTTTTGTGGGATAAATCATTTTTTTTCTATGTTCTATATAATTTTTACTATTTAAAAAATTAAATATGTGACGCGTCGCGAAGAAAGGCACCTAAGAAGGAAAAAATCGATTTTCGGATTTTGATAATATTAGGTTAATTAAACGTTCCTTTTTCATTATCAAAAGTCAGAATACATTTTCATTGAATATTTTTACTGTACTTAAGACTCAAGCATCAGCGATTTGTACAGAATCAATGGCGCGCACGCGGCTTCTTTTCACTCTCCTTTAAAATTACCGTTTGGCTTCTTAGGTGCTTTTCTTCGCGACGCGTCACATATGTGACTGAAAATGAACTTGTTTTATTACCCACGTTTGGTTCGATTTGTGCCATGGTTCTTTGAATTTGGTTTTTGTATATTTTGAAACTTGTGGAAAATAATTATTTTTGGTCATAATCTTTTTTTAATTGTTCTGTATCATCTTTGCTGTTGAAAAATTGAATAGGAGATTGAAATTTGACTTTTTTCTTGACCCATGTTTGGTACCACGGTCCTTTGGACTTAGACTTGTATATTTTAATAACTTGAAAAATGTAATTTTTATGTTTGAATTCAGTTTTGGTGGTGTTTAGAAAGTTTTTTAAACTGTAAAAAATTATTAGAGATTTGAGTTTTAACTTTTTTCTGTGCCCATTGTTGTCACGATTTCCGCCATGGCCTCGGTTATTTGATGTTGTTAATTTTGAAAATTGGAAATATTAAGATTATTAAGTGGAATTAGTGTTTTATGTTCTGAAAAATTACCTTGGCATTATTTTTTGTCGTTTTATAGCTTTTCGAGTATTTGACAGAGTGTATGGAAAATAAGCAATGGTTGGCTTGATATTTCCCATAGTCGGACCGTGGGTGAAATCATGCTATTCATTGGCAAACGATTTAGCCCATAGTTTGCTTGATTTGACCCATTGTTATTTCCCTACGCGGGTAGTTAAGAGTAAAGTTGGTAAGGCCCCGGGAACAGATGGAATCAGCGCTGAGTTCTATAAAAATTTGTCAACATCTGGGATACAGTTTATGCAATTATTTTTAACAATATTTTTAAATCAGGGGAGGTACCTAAAGCTTGGTATCAGTCTTTGCTGACTTTAATTCATAAAAAAGGAGATAGAACTGACCCCCAGAACTACACTGAAAAAAATCCCTTGCACCCGTACACAAGGAATCAACCATTTTTCCTTGTTAGTTAAGGCGCCAACTAGGGAAGCCTAGTTAAAATACAAGGATAATTTTCAGTTTAAGAAATTAGAAATTATATTATCTTGAACATCAGAAATTGTGGGACCGACTGATTTTATTACTCAAAAAGTATTTTATTTTATAAAATATTAATATTTTCTATCTCTAAAACATTAGTGGTTACGGTAAATGACCTAGTTGTGGCCGTCATATATTTGAAGGTTATGTTGATTTAACATTTTCAAAAAACACTATTAAAATTTTAGTGTATACTTTTGTATTATTTTAAAGATTATGTGATACAACTTAACTCATTTGCACTATAGAAAATTGTAAATTTTTAGCTGATTGACAATTTTTTCTCCCGTTTTTAAGAATTACAAACAAACAAGTTTGATATATTAGAACTAACTTCGCTTCGGTTGCAAGCTTAACTTGGAATCCTTGTCATTTTAACTAAAATGGCTTTAACTATAGACAAATAGTTGATTTTGACAAACATATTTTTTTCAGTGTATCGTGGCATAGCACTCTGCAAGAACATTGCTAAGATATTTACTCAAATACTTGCAACTAGACTTTCGAATTGGGCCGAAAAAAGTTCTTACACTGAAAAAAATATGTTTGTCAAAATCAACTATTTGTCTATAGTTAAAGCCATTTTAGTTAAAATGACAAGGATTCCAAGTTAAGCTTGCAACCGAAGCGAAGTTAGTTCTAATATATCAAACTTGTTTGTTTGTAATTCTTCAAAACGGAGGAAAAAATTGTCAATCAGCTAAAAATTTACAATTTTCTATAGTGCAAATGAGTTAAGTTGTATCACATAATCTTTAAAATAATACAAAAGTATACACTAAAATTTTAATAGTGTTTTTTGAAAATGTTAAATCAACATAACCTTCAAATATATGACGGCCACAACTAGGTCATTTACCGTAACCACTAATGTTTTAAAGATAGAAAATATTAATATTTTATAAAATAAAAGACTTTTTGAGTAATAAAATCAGTCGGTCCCACAATTTCTGATGTTCAATATAATATAATTTCTAATTTCTTAGACTGAAAATTATCCTTGTATTTTAACTAGGCTTCCCTAGTTGGCGCCTTAACTAACAAGGAAAAATGGTTGATTCCTTGTGTACGGGTGCAAGGGATTTTTTTCAGTGTAGCTACCGGAATAACAGAGTGGCTTTAGATCGGAAAGAAATTGTATAGATTACAGGGTGTTTACACCCTGAACTTGCACTTACGACTGAGAACAAAAAAAGCATAAGCTTATACGCTGTTTATAGACTCCGTCGTGCTTTTGATTCGGTATCACACAGCTTGTTGTGGCAAAAATTATATAGTATAGGAGTAAGTACGAAAATTATTAAAGTTATATTAAGAACATTTACAATCATGCAGCTTTTGTGATTAGAGTCGAAGGTGTAGATTCTGAGCATGTGGAGGTGACGGAAGGCGTGCTGCAGGGCGAGATACTTAGTCCCCTTTTATTTATTCTGTTTATCGCAAATTTTGAAAAAAAGCTCAGGGATGCGGACTGTTAGGGAGTGAACTTGAATGGACTCATGGATCTCCTTTTGTTCTTGTATGCTGATGATGCTGTAGCTTTGTCAGATACTCCGACTAGATTGCACAATAAAAAATTTTAAAATAAACACAATGAAAACTGAGATAGTACATTTTCGTTGAGCAGGTAAAATGACGTCAGAAACATTCTACATTTACGGAAATTCACTTAAAAATGTAAACTCGTATTCTTATGTGGGCGTTGAATTTTCTAGTTCAGGTCTGGATAGAGTCGCAACAGATAATGCGATTTTCAAAGCGAATCAAGCTCTCGGTGCGGTAAGGTGACGGAAAGGCAGATTCTTGGCTGTCAAAATGTAAATTATATTACAGAATAGTTTCAACCACTCTGTTGTATGGGGCCCATATATCGAGCTTAAGATACCTGGAGTCCATCGAATTGGCACACATTGCACATTCTAAAAAACTTTTATCTCTACCTAAATGCACATTTAACGCAGCTTTACGTCTTGAACTGGGTCTTACTAATTTAAAAGTCAGGGTTTTTAAGGCAGCATTTCTATATGTCATAAAGATTCTGTCAATGAAGAGAACCGTTTAACTAATTGTAAGATATGCCTTTTACGACAGGTTAATATGTTCCAATGTACTGACATTCTCCCTGAATAGAACTGGGTATCACAACTGGATACAATCTTAAGTAAAATTATAATTTGTCGGAACTATGGTTCAGTCTTACACCAGAAGCTTGGTTAGGCAAATTGAAGACGGCTTTGGAGAGGTTTAAAATATATTTAAAGTTTTCAGATGTTCTCAGATATGAGAAGTCTAATTCAAAATTGCATAAAATAATGAGAACTTTAGAAAATTCAACTGCTCCATACATCGTCGTAAAGCGTAGATCCTTTTTAACAAAAATATTCCTACAACTGAGATGACATTACGATCAAAATATCTTGTTAGATTCTCATAAAAGGGATGTTTATATAGCTAGGATCAGAATGAAATATGTACACTCTGTAATTTCAATGAATGTGAGTCAATAAAGCATTTTATGTTTGTATGTCCGATTTATAAATAATATAAAAAATATTATCTAGAAAGCCTAAATTTAGAAACACTGCATTACGATAAACTCACGGAACTCTGTACAACTATATTGAAAAAAAATTCTAAAACTAAAGAGAATAATCGACAACAGAACAAAATAATTTAAAAAGATAAAGAATTATTACCAAATTTAATGAGAATAATTGTGATTTGAAAACTGTTGACAAGTATAAAGAAATTATAGATTTATTAATAGTAAAATTTAAATTATTGCAACTGATATTTTTAAATGAAAATTTTAATGAATGTAAATACATTTTTTTTAAAAAAGCTGGGTTACTTAGAACAAAAAATATCTTAGTGCCAAACTTCAGGTGTGGACAGACAAAATATATATCAGAAATCTTAATTTCTGATAATAGCGAAGTTTCTGACAAGTATAGCTTCAGTACTAAAATTTTTCAAAAACTGCCAAAAACGCTATTTTTGGGTGTTTTAACCCTTCTTTTTTCGAGAACTTGACGTGATGGAACATTTTGAACCTCGGATTCGTGTTTAGAGTAAAAATTCTCTTGGGAAAGTTTTGGTGGTATTTATTTGACAAAACTGATGAATGGCTGTGATTATTATTGATAGTAACAACTAAATGGTGAAACAGAAAAAAAAAATTTTTTTACAAAATTAAAAATTGACATTTAGTAATACAACTTACTTTTTTTACCATTATGCTTCGAATCAAAAGCTGAATCTTCATTTTCTGCGTTTATTTCCATTTTAGAAAATTTATTTTAAGTTATTTCCGAAAAAGATGTTGAAATGCGTAGAATAAATAATGGAGTTTAATCTCAATATGATTAATTTATTTCTGGCTTAATATTATAAATAAATCAATCAAAGACAAAGTGAGTCGGTTAATTTTGAGTCTTACGTAAAGGTGAAGGTAAAAATTTTGAGAATAAAATTAAGTGAAATAAGGAATAGATCTATTATCTTAAACTAGAAGAAAAATGAAAATGTACGAAACTACTTTTTTATAAAGTTAGTTAATGACGGGCCATTACTTAAATTAAGGTAGTTGTGTATAGTTATCTATAGCTATCATCGTATTCAATATTTATATGATCTATTACAAAAATTGTACTTGCGCAATGTCACTTTTTCCTCGAATTTTGTTCTTTTGCTATTACTCCTTTAGAGACTCTAGATCTGAGTAACACTTTTCCTTGTTTGCAGAATTCAATTGAAGAAGTTTGGCTAACCAGCAAATGAATTTAGAGATTTTTTGGACTTTTGGTTAAGAAATAGAGCTTATGTTAATAAATTCAGATAAGGTTGAAATAATTTGATAAACTGGAAGATTATAAAAATATATACAAAAAATTTAAATATATTTAAAAAAGGATTCACTTCGGCCAACACAATGAAATAAGTTCTAATAAACAACTTCTGCAATTATAAAGAACTAAACGAAAATAGGAATATAAAAAGGTAATTGAATAAAAATACAGTTTTCGTCATATTTGTGAATTTTATTTTTATTAGACCATTAGTAGGATTTCATCCATTCAACAAAATACGTAAGTAGTCTTTTATACTTAACTAAGTGGGACTATATAAAAAGCAATTGATTTTTGTTTTTTTGAAACAAAAAATTGTTGTTAATTTTGCATCAGTTGTGAGCGATAGAAACAGTGTTAGGTATTGTTACATTAATTAGATAGTATACATTATTATCACACATTTGGGAAAAATTATAATTATTTTAATTATATTTTTTAACTGTTTAAATGTCAGTTGATGATAATTAATATTCCTTATCGTTGCATAGGTATTATTTATTTTTAAAAGTAAAATCTTTATATCTAACTTATTTAAAAATGTTACAAACATTGGGATAACTAACTCTATGTAATTTTAAGTACGCTTTTTAGATCTAATAAAGTAAAACTTTACTTATTTAACTTTATAGTTTTTTTTCTCTTTCAGTTAAGTAAAAATTATTTTTAATTTGAATTAGCGATTGACTTTTTCCTTTGAAATTAGTAAAATTTTACTGTCGAATTCTTACTGCATGGTTATTATTTTTGAAAGAGAAGGCGAATTATAATATTAAATAAATGAAATTTTACTTACCTACTTGTATATAAAGAGCATACACATAGATAAAATATTTTGTAATTATGTATTATTATAATTATTTTTATCAGAATTAGCATCATCATTACATTATTGTTTTTATAAGTATGATTTATTTTATGTATTTCCCCATCTTACTGTTATTAAAAAAGATAAGTACCCCAACGAGGTCCTAACGATCTAAAAAGATAATAATTATGACATTGTGAAATTTATGATTTCAAAATTCATAAATTTATTCATTTCATCTAAAAAGTAATCAAATTAATAAAATACAGAAATAATATAATTTTAAAACTTTAACTTTCGATTCAATTCAATTAATCTGCATGGCTGTATGGAATTCCGAGGCTTGGTCCATATTTTATAAAATTTAGATTTAAAAATTAATTCTGGAATTATTAAATTACAAAAATAACATTTTTCCCGTTATTTTATGTTATCCCGTTTCGAGTCAACTTATCCCATCCAAGAATTCCTGGTTTGAGAAGATTTTTGCAAAACCATACATTTATTGATTTTTTCCTGATGAAAACGACCTTCCTGATATCTGAAATTCGACCAAAATCTACCTTTTGTCACCTATTATGTTATTTTATCAATTAAGATGCCAACTTTATTGCCAATACCTACATATAATAAGGATCTGACTTCGTCACCTGGAGTGATACTTGAAATTTTCATATTTTGGAAGGCTTCATTATTACATCTGATTTATTTGTATCTCTTATTGTTGCGGATTTGCCAAAACCCTTTTTATTCCAAATATTCATGTGGTCAGGACAAAAATTTATTTGAATTCAAGAAATTTGGGATGACCCATTGTTGTGTCATTTTCTTCAGATTCTGGATTCACGTTGGCTGATTTACTGGTCAAGAATACTTTATGAAGAGTTCAATAATGACTTACCATATTATAGATCGAATTAATATTGTGAATTAATTCAGAAGATTAATTTAATTTTGCAAAAATGTATTAAGAAGATTTAAATTTAGACGCCAGCTCATCAACCAATAGGATTTAAGACTTACCGGATGCGTTATTTTTATGTTAAATTTATTCAGTTGTTTTCTTGATTAACTTAGTGCCCTTAAATTGTCATGGTAACGAGTGGTTATTATAGAAAAAAAACAAACGGCCATTTTCTTTATCTTTTCATCAGCCGTTGAGACCAGACTTGGAATTCATTTTTTGGATTATTTCTTGGATTAATTTTATTTAACGATCTCGCTGCTTTGCTGCCCTGTGACCTTTTCTTTTGGTGTTTTTGCGTTTATTCAAGATTTCGGTAAGATCAGATTATTAATTAATTTCGTTGAAGATAAAATTTTGATTGTTAGAGGCATTTTTGTTTTGTGTACTTTCCAGATTGGAAACCTTTTTTTTAAATATTAATCTTAATCCCTTTCTTTTAAATTATTTAAGTAAATATATTTATCTTCCCCCTCGTGGTGTCACCTTGTCGTGGTAAGAGGGCTCAGGACCGGCCAGGCGCTTGTCCTTCGGACGCCATCACTAGACGAGCTGTTGGGCTCTTCCCAGAACTTATCGACTCCCGATGTCTGGCGAGTTTGGGCACATGGGAATGAACGGGACTCCGTTAATTCGGGTATCCGCCGTTTTTTGAACTTGTGCACTAGCTATCCTGTGTGGATGATGTTAATTCAGATTCCAAATGGAGGCTAATCATCTTCTTCAGCTGTGGACGACATGGTTTCTGGGAGGAATAGGACACTCTTGCCTTCTTGGTTTTTCTAAGTTGGTGTGGAGTAGTCTCGATCTAGAGTTAGCGCCCGATGGACCGGTTGCCTGTCCGATCTGACTAACGACACTAGTCCGATCGGCACCTTACAGGCAGTACTCTGGGAGTGATAAGTCCTGTCGCGGCGGTTCCAACCGTTGCAGGTACGAGTCTGATGTGAGCGGAGCTCTTCTGGGGTGGATCTGCGGTAGGGTGACAGGAGCCGGCCCCTTCGGGATTGATTGGCAAGTGCGTAATGGATGTAAGGGGTCGGAATCTTCATTGCTAATGGCGAATTCGTTCCGTCCGTGTATTCCGGGAACGGCTAAGCAGTTGATTGGGCCCCAGTGATCTGGGGTAGGATTGTACTATCCGAGGGTGCACCCGCTCCCAATCATGACGGCCCGCCCCTTTACGCACAAGGCGCTGATAATCTTATCTAGCATGGAAAATCATATGGAACGTGAGAAGAAGTGATGGAAGTCATTAATGACCAAGCAGGGGCTCTACCCTCTACGTCTCATCAGCCCAACTCCGCGGAGAAGGCCGAGACCATAAAAACCGAGGTATTCTAGGAAAACATCGTTAACCAGTTAGACGAAGTTCTGAAAATCTTCAAAAACATAAAGAAAGGAACTGGTAAACAGAAGAATATCAAGAAAGAGGTCCAAGAAAGCATTAAACTTCTCGAGGAAGTCTTTGAAACAATACGCAAAAACTTGCGTTTTACTCAAATCCTGACCCAGATTTTGGTAAGGCTGGCAAGGCTACCGCCGAGTTCTGCTGAAGTGAAAACACAATCAGATTTTAAAAAGCGCCCCCGCGGAAAAGACGATGAAAGTCCTGAAAATATCTCACCAGCGTGAAACATCTCACGCATCAAAGTGAGTTTAAAGAAGGTCAAGCGCAGATGCAGTCGTAGCGAAATTCCTCCAGCTACTACATATTGTGAAACTCTTAAGAGCACTCACAACGTGGCCGCTGAAAAAGTAGTTGCTGGTCCTTCTAAGGAAGAAGGTGATTTCCAAATAAAAATAAATAAAAAAAGGAAGTAAAACAGCAGAAAAAAGCTGCCAGAAAAGCAGAAGAGGAAAAGAAGAAGAAGATGAAGGAGAAAAGACCTTCGAAGGTTAGAACCACCGAGGCGGTGAGGATTGCGGTCGAAGACCCAAAGTCTTACGACCACATCATCAGAGAGATGAAAGCAGTAGTTAAGCCGCATAACTCTAACATCGAGGTTCTCAAATTTGAGAAGAACTCTCAAATAAGAAGTTCTTCTCGTTATCAAAAAAGATGGAGAGACATCTAAGTTTGCTGGAGTTCTCGCCTCGGCCTTGCAAGACAGGGCGAAGGTGACATCTCTAGTAAATAGAAGAAGTCTCGAAATCCGAGACTTCGATGAGACGGTAATTGAGGCCGAGGTTATTTCGGCCGTAAGAAATGGAGTGCAAGACGCCAACCTGGGGATAACATGCCGCCTTCTTCTATAGTACGATGTAATGAATATGGCATTAATCCATTTGCCCGAGACAGACAGTAATACTCTGCTCAAATGTCTGGGATTTGGGCACCCGTCCAGATTGTGCAAAGGCCTCGACAGAATAAAAAACTTTCGGAGATGGGGCACCGCTGGTCATTTAGCTAAAAACTGCACGACAGAGCATCTAAAGTGCCTGACGTGCTTACATATAGGAAAAGAGGACACAGTTCACCTTACTTGGAGTAGCGCCTGCCCTATCTATAAGGAAGAGCTGCAGAAACTAAAACTGGCAAAAACGTAAAGTTTCTGCAGATAAACCTGCATACAAGTAAGAAGGCCCAGGACCTGATGCTGGTGACAGCCAGTCGGGAGCGGATCGACATTCTGTTCCTTTGTAAACAGAACAAAAGGAATGATCTTGCTCCAAGGTACCAGGATTCATCAGGAAGGGCAGCCATTTAGATCTTTAATCCCGATTTGAGGGTAGACAGGTTCCTGGGGACAAGCAGTGGGTTCATGTGGATGGAAATTTCAGGTATGCGCATGTATAGCTGCTACTTCTCATCCAAGGACTCACTGACTGCCTTTGAAGCCGAAATAGATGAACTAGAGTCGAGCCTGAGGGAATCCAGGCTGGATGTTCTCGTTACTGGTGACTTCAATGCAAAGTCGCCAGACTGGCGCAGCGTAAGACAAGGCTCGACAATAGAGAAATTTTAATCAGGGATGCGTACGTAAATAGTATGATTCACTATATAAGTGCCAACTATAGTGAATCAGACTATTTACGTACGCATCCCTGATTTTAATCGCAGAAATAGTCTCCAGGACAATCTGATGGTTGTCAACAAAGGCCAAAAGTGGACGTTTAGGAGAGACCATAATAGCAGATCAATTATTGATCTTACAATAACAACGTCTTTCTTAAACAAGTGAATAAAGGACTGGCGGATCTCTGAGGATTATACTGAAAGTAACCACCAGTATATCAAGCTTTCAGTCTCAGGGGGAGACACACCTAGAGCAATAACACAGGCACCTCCCTGTAAGAACGACCCTAGGTGGAACATTAAAAAACTAGATCGATCTGTATGGAGAGGTGCGGACGGTAAAAAATATGATTATCACCGCATGTGGCGTATCAATGCCGCGTCGCAGAAGCACTACTCCCAGAAATCGTAATGTATACTGGTGGTCAGAGAAGTTGGCCCTTTTGCGAAAATCATGCGCCAGAGAAAGAAGGATATACGACCGTTCTAACAGAGATCCTCTACTAAAGGATGCATATAAAGAGGCCAAAAGGATCCTCAGACAGGAGATCCGAAGGTCACAGAGAAGGTGTTAAAAGCGCCTAATCGAGGACGTCGAGAAGGGCCCATGGGGTCTGGGCTATAAAATCGTCACCATTTGATCAAAAAAAAGTTCAAGGAACGTATTTATTTTAGGTTTATCTTTACCGAACCAAAGTCCGACAAGAATTTATTCTTTCTACCTAACATGAGTAGGCAATTTCTTATAGCCATCAAGAAAATAGGGCCATATAGAATATGGAAAACTTTCAAACAATGGTGCTCCATTGGAGTTAAAAGTGACTGTTTGCTAACTATGCCTATCAGCTTCATTTAAACTGTTTATGAATTCTCGATATCTTATACCATCACAAATACCTTAAACAACACCTGTTTTGTGTACTTTTTCATTAACTACAAAATTGTAATATTCGTAATTAGATGAAATTAATTTTGATATTGGAGTAGCAACGTCCATGATTACAAAAAAATCATTATTAGTAGAAACAGTTACTTTGAATTTTGAATTACATGTTTTGCACTTAATAAAACAATCTTTTTTTTCAAAGCCACCTAATAATTTACAGCATTTAGAGCAGCTAGCATCATATTTAGTGGCGGATCCACATTGTGTCCAGTCAATGAGAAACAAAGGAATACGTTTGAAGTAGAATAATCCTGTGACGTTGTTTCTTCGGTTTGCTGTTGCGTCGTGTCGGAGGCCTGCCATTATTCTTCTTCACTAATGAAAGCTTATATGACTCTTGGGTTTTATATAAGTATCCAGAAATCATCATTTTAAATTTTACTCGGAGGTTTTTGGGGTCGCTGGTTATGAATCTGAAGTTAGATTTTCAAAATTCAAAATGTCGGATCCAATATGGCGGATCAAAAAATTAAATTTTTGTCTAATGCAGTTCAAATTCGTTACTTGAGGGTTTTTGGGGTCTCTGATTACGAATCTGAAGTTAGATTTTCAAAATTCAAAATGGCGGATCCAATATGGCGGATCAAAAAATTAAATTTTCGTCTAATGCTGTTCAAATTCGTTACTCGGGGGTTTTTGGGGTCTCTGATTACGAATCTGAAGTTAGATTTTCAAAATTCAAAATGGCGGATCCAATATGGCGGATCAAATTTATAAAAATTTATTGAAATCGGTTGTAACTTGTTACTCGAGGGTTTTTTGAGGTCGCTGATTTCGAATCTGAAGTTAGATTTTCAAAATTCAAAATGGCGGATTCAATATGGCGGATCAAAAATTTTAATATTCGTCTGATTCAGTTCAAAGTCGTTATCTGGGGTTTTTTTGGGGTCGCTAATTACGTATCTGAAGTCAGATTTGCTAAATTCAGAATGGTAGATTCAATATGGAGTACGAAACCTTTTGGAAATCAATTTTATTGTCTTTTGCCGTTTTTTATGAACGTTAACCGACTCTTACCACGTGGATGTAGACAAAATTAAGCGTCTTTTTTGTTTTTTTTTCTTCAAAACATTGTGACATTAGAACATACAATTTTTGCCGAATATTTAGTAACGAATTTGAACTGAATCAGATGGGAATTCAAATTTTTCATCCGCCATTTCGACTTTAGAAAATCTCACTTCAGATACGCAATCAGCGACCCCAGAAACCCCCGAGTAACTCCGTTTCAACCGATTTCAATAAATTTTAATAAATTTGTTCCGACATATTGGATCCGCCATTTTGAAATTTGAAAATCTAACTTCAGATTCGTAATCAGAGACTCCAAAAACCCCCGAGTAACGAATTTGAACTGCATTAGACGAAAATTTAATTTTTTGATCCGCCATATTGAATCCGCCATTTTGAATTTTGAAAATCTAACTTCAGATTCGTAACCAGCGACCCCCTACATATCTTTAAAGTGGACAATTTTTATGCACTTTTGGTTGAAAGCAAAGTTATATGCGCACACTGTCTCTGGATGAAAAAAAATGTAAAAATTGAAAAATTGAAATTTTTATTTGGTTTTTTTACATAAAAATCGCTATATTTAATTTTGGTATGAAAAAAATTGATTTTTGACTTCAGATTTGAAAAGAGCACATCCAAGACCTAAAGAAAATGTACCTCCGGTAAACAATATTATTTAGTTTGATGGTAAAAACATAGCTTGAAAATGATCAACAAATTTTTCAGTTTCAGGCGTTAATGGGTTAATATTAAAATTGTAAAAAATTGCCCTGAAATAGAAATATTCCTTATATTTTTCTGAGCATTTTAAAAGAAAGTAAACCTTGTTACGACTGATATAACGGAAGATATTTCAATTTTTTTTTCGAAATTCCAATTCTTGTAAACTAATTAATATTTTGATCTAAATGTTTATGTAAAACATTAGTCATATTGAATATGATAAAATTCTTAAGTTTTATTGTTTGTTGTTAACCTGACTGAAAAAAACGTAAATATTACTTGGAACAGACTTAAGGTTAACATTTCCCTACGTTAAAATATATTTTAATATTGTTAGCATGGTTGTTGTTAAAACGGTAAGATCATGCTGGTAAAAAAGAATTATAATATGAATTTTATTATTTTACTATATATGTATATTAAATTGTTATTATATTGAAAAATACAGACAAATTATTATAATTGTTACAATTCATTTTGTCGGCTGATAAAAAAGTTAACGTCGATATATTTACATCTGATGAATTCAAATGCATTATAACATGTTGCTAAGTAACTTACAATTTTTTACTACTTTAATATATACATATCAGGGTCGCGTACAGAAAAAAATATAAATTTCAGAAGAGGTTTTCGAAAAAATGTACACCACTGACACATATAAAAATAGTATTGTTTAATTTCTGTTAAAACTATTTAGTTGTTTGTCTCATTGTTATTAGAAAAGATAAGTAGCCCAAGGACGTTCTAAGGATCTGAAAAATCAAAACAAAAAAATAATCTATTATAAAACTTTATAATAAAAGAATCATATAACTTACGCTTCCAAATAGTGGTAAATTCAGAACACAAAATTTTCCTGCCGTTATTTCAGGCGGTTTTAGACCAATTTGTATGAGAAAAATGACACATTTTGCTCTTTTCGGATCAAGATTATACCATTCGCAGTTATACGCGGCTTTTGCGAACATCAAAGACTGTAAATATATTTTTATCAATAAAAAAATATCAGATTCAGTATATAGTTCATTGTTACAATTAGCACAAAAATTATTATGCTTCTATTAACGATATAAAAGAGAATTTTACTTCCATCTGAAGAATTTCTGCGATATGACAGGAGAGGTAAAAATTTCCCATCAAGTATGTTAGGAATATGATCATAAAAAGTATTCCCAATAGCATTGAATCGTTATAATTTTTGTCTGTTACGTACTGTGAATGATTAGATTATGATTATTGTAAATTTATATAAATTATATTTTAACATAAAGTCATTGAATGGAATTAATAAACATTGGTTCAAAACGTTCAAAATTTTGCTCACCAACACAAGAATATAACCCTGCAAACAGAATTGAGTAGAACTACACAGTAACTGTACCAGAAACATTAAATTGTACGTGCTTTCCATTATTTTAATACAACTATAACAAGACAGGAAAAAATTGATTATTAGATTTTCTATTTCAATTTTTTTGTTTTGGTATTAAAAAGCATATTAAGATTTTAATTATAGAAAAAAGAAATTGTCCACATAACACAAAATTTTGTAGCAAGGCTTTGAAAAGGTAACAAATTATTCGTTTTCTGGAAATTTGTTACGAAATAAAGCAATTGACACAAATTTTTATGTTATGTATATTGCTAACGACATAATAATGATAAAAACCTGTTAATACGTTCGTGGTCATTGATGATGTGTCTAAACTTATTATCAAATTCATCCAAAGAATTACTTTTAACATTTTGGTTAACCAGGTCTAAAAGTTTTAAGCGCAGAATGTGATATTGTCCAGAAAAGTGTAAAACAGTCAGGCTAAAGAGAGAGTCAGTTCCAATATAAGCGAGCATTGCTAAGTATGTTCCAGTATATTCAAAAATAAAGGTAATCTCATAAACTGGGCTATAGTTCCAAGCAAACGGATAATAGGCTTCAAGGAACAATGAAACATTTTTATACAAATTCGGTTGTCTCCAATCATTATAATTTTCAAATACGAACTGAACAGAGCGTGCGATCACGGTTGCATATCCGAGAGATATATATAAAAGTGAAAGATTTTTGCCCCTGTTACCACTTTCAAACATTATTTCCATTTCCCGACTACTTCTCTTGCTGCCCCAATCATTAGCCATGTTAACGTAAAGAATAGATAAGTCTAATAAAGTAGAAGTAATGATTATGTTAAAAAATATAATTGGTGCGTAAAAATCAAAAACTTGAAAAATCTTACTTAGGTTTTTTTTAAATGAGCCTGTTTACAGCGCTGGCTTAAAAAACAGGCTTATCTTTCTTTTCTAGCATTCCGCTCAAAGTAAAATTTCCCTTTAAACCCGCTTTTTACTTCAACGGTGTAAATAGACTCGTTGTAACCCTCGCCCTTAAATAATTATTTTTAATTGTATATTTATTTATTCTTTTTACCACACATTAAAAATTGTAATAGTTTATTTCTAATATTGAAAATTACACACTTTTTTTATTCCAAAAAAGGATACACATTTTGGCAAATGTAGCAAACATGGGCAGTTCAGCAGTAGAAATGATTTCACTCATGAGATCCAGATTGCCCCAAACTTTAATCAGTTGAATGCTTTGGGGAAGGAAAAGAGTAAGAAGTATAAACATCACACTAACAAAAAACAATCCATTTGATATTGTTTCATTTTGATATGTTGGCCAAACCCCAAACCAAACAAGATTCATGCGAGCAAATTTCATGAAAGCTGCAAGAACTTTAAATTATGATAAGAGATTAGAGAAAATATTCACAGATTAATTTATAAATCTACACTGGCTTGCAGTTAGTATATTTTTTATAACTTTAGACAAAAAAAAGCTAATGGTTTATTCTTATTATTGCATAGTTATACAAATCTAATCTTTGTCTCTGTCGAATGTATGCGGCCAAGTGTTTCCGAAGGGAACTTTTGCGCTGAACACGACTCTTTTGACATTATACTGGTTTCATGTATTTATAACAATTTGTTACTATTTTCATTTAATTTAAGTAACAAACATAAAATTTAAAACTGTTTACATTTTAACCTCAGGATAAGTAAAAAGGATACACGGATTAATTATATAAACATTAAGTATTTATTTAAGCTATAAAAGACAAAAGTATTTAGTAGAAAAATACACATGGAAGACAATCCATGGCGTGATACACACGACTAACTGAACATATGAAAATTCCGGCGCACTAAAGTTATGCGCGTCTTTACATTTTACGCATGCGCCAATTGACTGACACATTGATAATTTAAATCGTTATTTGAATCAACAAAAACTAAAACATCTTTTAAAAATAAATTAAAATAGAAAGAAAACAAAAACTTCCTCTGAACAAATTTAAGATTAACCAATAAATTGTATTTTATAATTATAAAATCAACCAACAGATAATTTATTAAATAAACCTGTGATTAGAGAAAACTAAGAAAAATGCGCTACCTTCATATAAGATCCATATTTATTTCCAACTGAAATAAATTAATTATAAGAGTTTTGTCGATTCTAGTGATGCATTTGAGCGACACGATCCGAGAAACGAGCGACATTTTTTGTTTTTCATAAAATTGACAGACGAGCGATCAATTTGTTTAGTCTCGGTAAAGCGAACATCTCGGATAGTCGAACGATCATTCCGAGCATCTCGTTTTTACCAAAAAATTAGGCGTGAAGTTGTAGTCAATTAAAAAATAATGACATTCAAATAAAAAATTCAAGATTTATATGAAACTTTTAAAACTTTCCGAAATGCGAAAATGAAAGAGGTTCAATTCAGACAGGCTATGTATGTTGAAGTCAAAGAATTATTGCCCATTGAAATATATGTTATTTTTCAGACAATTTTAGAAGCCACTTATTTTTCTGTTTTGGTGAAAACAAATTTTTAATGAAGTTATGCTGATTTATTTATTTATTGATTCATTTGTCCTAGGAGATCCATGAGGACAATAATAAAAATATACATTAATTACAGAATATATCACGTACATCGTAGACTTAAAATAATTGGAAGAAAATAAATATAGATATATATAATAAGAGTAAATTAAATAGTAGCAACGATAAAACAATATTAAGCTTAACAATGGCAAATTGAAGCTATAACAATTTAAAACAAAAATAAAATGATAAATAAACAATATATAAAATAAAATAAATAACATGTTAAAGTTATTGAGATAAAAGTAAATGAGCATGAAATTTAATTTTAAAACTATCAAGGCTTACAGCATTAATTATTGAGGGTGGAAGAGAGTTCCATAAAGAGGCCGCAGTAACAACATAGGAACTCTTATAATGAGAAGTCCTACATAAGGGAATCCTGAAGACATCAGGACACCTTAATTCTCTGTTAGTGATGTCATTTCGGAGGCAAAATTTTTCATAAAGATAAAATGGTTTTTTCGTATTAAGAATGACATATGTAAGACAGCCGATAAACAAAAGGCGTCTATTGCTTACATTAAGCCACCTCAGTCTTTCACGATAGGGAGAAATATGATCATAATATTTTAGATCAAAAATAAATCTAATGCAAGAGTTGAGGAGTCTCTCAAGCTTATTGTTAAGTTCATCAGTAAGATCATTGTAGACAGCACAGCAATAGTCAAAGTGCGGCAGTATTAATGAGGAAATCAATTGAGTCCTGAGCCTGATCGAAAGAGCCCTTTTCTTAGATTTAAGCTGGTTTAAGGTGGCATAGACTCTTTTGCAAATTTGACCCACATGCTTGTCCCAGACCAAAGTAGGTCTGAAGATAACTCCCAAATTTTTGACAGATTGCACATAAGGAATTGTAAAGTTATTGATCTTAACCTGAGGACAATTATTTAGATTTAAATTATTTACGTGCCAAGAGGATCCGCAGATCATAGCGTAAGTATTACTTAGATTGACCTTGAGATGATTTGCCTCCGCCCAATCACAAACAGCTTTCACGTCCTCATTGATCTGATCAAGAGACTCATTAAGCTCATCCAAGCTGGTGTGACGATGGATTTGCAAATCATCAACAAAGGACTCATGTTTAACATGCTTGAGAACACTCCTCAAATCACTAGAGAAGATCAAGAACAGGAGAGGACCCAGCACTGAACCTTGAGGAACACCCGTCCCAATTAGACCCCACTCCGAAATTTCTCCATTTGAGCCAACCACAGCCTGCCTTCTACCAGAGAGGTAGGAGGCAAACCATTTCAAGGCAGAATAAGACAATCCAATTGATTTGAGTTTTAATAGCAAAAGATTATGAGGTATCATATCAAATGCTTTACTGAAATCAAAAAATACAATTATTGTTACTTGCTTCTGATCAATAGCCTGACTGATATCATCCGAGACTTTCAGCAGCAGAGTTTGAGTGCTAAGTCCCCGTCTGTATCCAGATTGATGAGGATCAAGAATTTGATTTGATTCGACGTATTTAAGTAATTGATTAAAAACTAATCTCTCAAGAACTTTAGAAAAACAACAAAGAATAGCAATAGGCCTGTAGTCACTAGGATGTTCAGGATTTTTTACTTTGTTAATAGGTTTAATGATGACCTTTTTCCATTCTTCCGGAAAGACAGAGGTTTGCAGAGATTGATTAAAAAGAGCAAGAACGTGAGGATTTTTTTAAATTTAAGTTGAAAAGTGAGATTACAAGAAAATAACGTTAAAATTTTTAAAAGTTTTTATATCTTTTTTACTATTGTATATATTAAAATGATCCTTTCTGTGTCTAATTAGGGCTTTTATGTTCTTTTAAATTCCATAAGGAAATTTAAAATATTTTCAAAGTTAACAAAACGGCGGCATTTAAAAAAAAAATCAAAATCAAATTTTCTGAAAATCCTCACTGTTTTTTTTCTCTCGATTTTTTTGCTACTTTCTGGAGGTAAAACGATTATTTTCTATAAGAATTTATTAAAGTCCCACTTCTTGGAGAAGAATAAAAAAAAAATTTTCTTTTTAAGAAAAGAAAATTCAAAGTTTTTTTATACCCTGTATTAGATACAACAAAAATCCAAATAGAAAAAATGTTCCTCTTAAGAAGTGGAGCAAAAAAGTCTCATAGCTTTTATCTCTAACTTGCGAATCTTTCGAATTATTAATTATAACACGAAATAAATACCTAAATTTTGCATTTTTGCAAGTAGAATAAAGTTTCAATAAATCACTGAAATGCAAGAAATGTTAAATGTGTAAAAACTGACAAATTCTATATAAAATTAATTTAATAAATAATGATTTCTTTAAAATTTGAAATTAGACAATGTTTCTTTAGATTTTTTAATTTTAATTGCAATTAATTTGCATATTTATTAATCGTTGTTTTATTTTTCTACAAAACAAATTGTAAAATAAGTTTTGAGTAACACTTATTTTATAATTTGTTATACGTAACATAAATGTTTCTGAAAAATAAGATATTTCAATGGGAAATGATTCCCTGACTTCAACATACATAGCCTGTCTGAATTGAAATGGAAACAACCATGACATCCTTTTTTTTTATTAAACTAAATGATTTATTTATTATTATATAATGATTTAATTTCTTTCTCTGTAATGTCTATTTAAATTCAGTAAAAATTTAAGTGTGTGTAAATGACTTTTAAAAATTGTGCACATCATTTCTTTAATTTTAAAAATTATTCTTCTATTTAATGAAAAAAATATATATTTTTGATTTTTTACTTTGAAGTAACACGCAATTAATTTAAGTTCAAGAAATTAAAATTTTATGTAAATTAATAGTTATACTAAAATAGTAAATTGTTTATTTTACAAACGTAAATAAGGGTGTGATAATTAGGTTATATTGGCTTCTTCACACCATATTTCAAACTTTTAATTTAAATTAATAAATATACACTACCGTCGGAAATTATTGGTCCGATCGATTGGAGCGGATCGAAAAAATACAACTCAAATAAAATCACGATATCTTGGTTAAAAATTAAGATAGAAACTTGACGTTTAAAAATTTGGAAAGCTTATTAAATTCTGCCTTAGAATACCTATTATTTAACATTTTTTTAAAATTCCAAAGTGATTATATTACTTGATGTGTTAGAAAAAGAAAATTTCGATTTTTTCAATTATCGTTCCATATGTTCAGTTCGTTGCCTGATGTAGAAAAATTGACTAAAAAAATTGAAATTTATATTGTTCTCTTCGTTGATTTGACAGCTTTAATTTGAGCTTAGAGAACTTGAAAAATATTGAGTGGTTCACGAGATATGACTAAAAATGTCCGAGCATATTTTTCACAAAAACCTTCATTTTTAGGCAAAAACCACGGTTTTGATTGATTTTTGAGAAAAACATGCGCGGACATATTTAGTCATATCTCGTGAACCATTTAATATTTTTTAAGTTCCCTTAGCTCAAATTAAAGCCGGCAATTCAACGAAGAGAACAGTGTAAATTTTAATTTTTTTATTCAATTTTTCTACATCAGGCAACGAACTGAACATATGGAACGATAATTGAAAAATTCGAAATTTTCTTTTTCTAACACATCAAGTAATATAATCACTTTGGAATTTTAAAAAAATGTTAAATAATAGGTATTCTAAGGCAGAATTTAATAAGCTTTCCAAATTTTTAAACGTCAAGTTTCTATCTTAATTTTTAACCAAGATATCGTGATTTTATTTGAGTTGTATTTTTTCGATCCGCTCCAATCGATCGGACCAATAATTTCCGACGGCAGTGTAGGCTTGAATAAAATTTTTCTAAACAAAGTATTAATATGTGTATGATTGATTCATTTAGATTAATTCTCTCTGATTAAAAATAATAATAATAATAATAATAATAATAAGAAGAAGAAGAAGAAGAAGAAGAAGAAGAACAACAAGAAAAAGAAGAAGAAAATTGGATTTGAAATTGATCCAAAAACTGTCAATTTTCATCATTTTTAGGATCACTGTTTTTGTAATTTTTTTTTTTAATAATTTGGATACTCACTTAGATTGAACACCAGTACATTTACTTTGTTTATCCAAAAGGAATCAATTGAAAATATTAATTTAATTATTATAAAATACAATTCCAAAACTTGAAATTCATTAAAACTGCCATATTTCAACATACATATATTTTTTTAAAGCTTTTAAGAAGCTCAAACTTGGCATATATTTAAGTTTGTTCAAAATAGACATTATATTGAAATTTCAAGAGGGTAATTTTATTATTCTAAAATATTGAAGTTTGAAATTTATTACAAAAGGGGTTATTTTTTTAAATTTTGATATATTCAGAAGTTCGTTAGTTTAGCAATTATCGACTAAAAACAATTTCATTTAAATTTAAAATCTTAATTAATATTACTTTCTAAGAAAATATAAAAAAAAAAATTTGAGATTGTATTTTATAATAATTACATTAATATTTTTAAGTAATTATTTTTGGAAAAGCAAATAAAATGCACTGCAGTTCAATTCAAGTAAGTATACGAGTCATTTATTAAAAATATTTACAAAAAATGTGCTCTTAAAAAATAAAAATATGCCAGCAAGACCCCTTAGACGAAAGTCAGTGGAATCACCCATCGTGTTTTTATATTTTCATTTGACAGCTGATGACTTTGAAATTATCGTCTGATCGCTCGAAATCGTTCGAAAATTGAGACGAAACGATCCGGGAAAAGACAATTGAGAGTCCGAGATGATCGCCCTGAACATAATCAGTAAATCCGAACGATATCGAGCGAAAAAAAATGTTTCTCGTATCGTCGTGCATCACTAGTCGATTCAATTAACGATCCGTAGAACAATTCTTAAAGTCTATACCTAATCCGTGGTGACGTCACCCTACCTTTATTTTTGATATCATTCACAAACACAACTTTTCAATAACATTAATGAGACTTATCAAATTAAAAGAGCGTTCAATAATTAGACAAGATAAATTCAACAATAAATAAATTAGATAAAGTCTGCGACTTGCGGACAAAAAAATACAAATGTCAAAATAATCAGAATAATTATAAATGTATCAAAACAATAATAATTGATCAATTAAATAGAGATTCATTTAACCAATCACACCTGATTGAGTTATTTAAAAGGTGAGAAGAATACTCAACAAATATTTTGGCGAGACTGGCTGGGAGAGAGGCAATGGTAATCCTTGGCATAAGTACAAACTCAGGTACTGCTGAAATCTCGAATCCTCTTTTCGTTCTAGATTTCGGTTCCTCCGTCAAGATGACAATATTTTAATTACCGTTTAGTGATTTCCATTCATTGGACATTTGAGTCTCATAAACAGTTAAAAAGTGCCTCCCTGATCCGTGCCCATAATTGACGCCAAACTTTATCAATTAAAAAATAAAGAGAAACCATTTAACTCAAATTTAATTTTAAAAAAACATGTGACGGATAATTATAAAATATATGCGCGTTTTGACTTGACGAAAATCGGAGAATTTGAAAAGAAACGATGTAATAACCGGCGATGAGTAATGTGTGCTTGGTTTCATCAATTTCGTGCGAGTTTTGGGAGTGAGTGGAAGAAAAACCCGATTCAGGATAAGTGTAAATTTTATTTAAAGCAGTCTCATTTAATTTCATTGGAAATAAATTGAGAAATTTGATTAGTTTTTTGGTGGAAGCTTCAAACAAACGAAATAAGGAGAGAGATTCCTTTTGGTAATTGACGAGGACGGTCCTGATTTTGGAGATTGGCGTGTAAACCAAATTCTACCAGCACAACATTGTGCGAACTGACGCCTGGCTGTGACCAGAGAAAAAATTTGACTATTTCCATATTAATATTCTCAAATCTGGATTCGATCCAACCTGAAGCTCATCACGTTACCAGAGATAAGTCCCAAACTCGATTTCAAACTAATTTCACGAAAGATATCATTTGTAAATTTGTCTCATATTTGTGTAAAGTAGCTTAACGTATGAATGCTTGTGTGAGTGATATTTCATATTATGCTGTATACAATTTTTATAATAGAATTCTATGCCAGTCGAATTTGATTAATTTTGTTTCAAAAAAACGATTTATTAGAGACTATTTTTGATTTATGTTTTTCGATTGAGATTTTTACAACAACGATTAAACCCTGAGAAAAATTAAATAACTAAGAGTCACAAACAAAAACAGGAAATTAAGATAAGAAAATATTTAAACAAACGTACCTTTAAGTGTCCTCGTCCAGTACTTATAGCGTGGCGCAGATCTACAGCCAGTTTCAAGGTGTAACGATTAATCAATGATTACTTGACCGAACCCCAAGCCATTGGTAGCGATCCTAATCATCCACTACTATTGATACGCCGATAACGCCTACTAGACACCCGATTCACGCACGGGAAAAACTTTTAGACAGCCGCTGCGCCATAGAATGCGCAACTGCTGTCTGTTAACTATGTAAAACTGCTGCCCAACTTCGGGACGTCTGATATCTAACTTTGGGACCTCTGATGTCCAATAGAGGCGTACGAGCCGTCCAGGCATCGTCTACCCATGTTTATTGGGTAGGAGTTGCCCAAAAAATGGACTGCTGGAGTTCAGAAAATGAGCAGCTGTTACACATAACCTATAGTGCAACCACTGTACTATAGGTTAGTATGCCTCGTGTACAATATTTTTTCCAGTGCGTGATTACCCCTTAAAGTTCATGTCATATATTTAGAATATCAAATCGAAAATTTAGCGGATCAGGCGAGAATAAGAAATCTTCGTTAAAATAAAATTACCAAGGAAAGCCATCGCCTCATATTCATTAAACGAAAAATTATATAAATAAGTGAAAATATTTTTTTAATTGATAAAAAAATTGTTGGTGTCAAAATTAAAAAAATTCGCAAAATAAAAGAAAAATTGACAATTTGTAAACAAAATTAGAAAAATAGTAGAAAATTACGCAATTGAAAAAAAAAATTCAATAATAAATGGCTGATTTCAGAAAAAAATCGAAATTGATGTCCTTAATGATTTCTGTAAATCAGGATTGTTGATTATGAAAAGTTTTTATTTTAAAGCTGGCAACATTGTTATTGACAACCTATACTGCAGCGAACGTTTATAGAAAGGATATTTTGTTAAAACTAATTTATCAATGAGATTTTTAAAAAATACATTTCTTCACGTCATTTCCTCGTGTTGATTTATAAATAGGTAAGCATATTTTAATTTACTAATCATAGTGTATTTGATTATGTTTCGAATATCTATATCGCATTGTTCACAGCGCATAGGGAAGTAAGGTTATATTTTTGAGTAGGTTATAGTCATTTTGGTTCGATTCGTTATTCCCTTATCGTCATTCCCTTATCACCACCCCTCACTAAATTTTACCTTTATATTCCATTGAAAAATTCAAACTTAAAAAAGTTGGGGACCATTATAATATTTTATCCAAATAAGACATAAAATACGACTTGATAGAATTGAAAATTTAAAAAAATAATTAAGATTTAAAAAAAAAGTTTTAGAATTGAACAATAATTGAATTGATAATTTAAAACACTTTTTATGATGGCTAAACAAAATTTTAAAAATTAGATAATTATTAAACATTGCTGAATTGATTGAAAAGTGAAGAAAATAATTTTAATTTGAAGAATAGAATTAAAATTTGTAAAATATAATTGAACAACTATATCTAAAATTAAAGAAATTTATTGACGTAGAGAAAAATAATTGATATAAGTCGAGAATTTTTTATTATTTAAGAAAATAATACAAAATTTGAAAATGGAATTGAAATTTGAAGAGAATAATGAGGAATTGAAGGAAATATTTGTAGAAAATTGAAGAAAAAAGAAAATCAAAGAAAATTGTTAAAATGAAGTTTTGAAACAATTTTTAAAATTGGAAAAATTAATTGAAAACTGAAGAATGTAATTAAAATTAAAAAAATATAATTAAAAATTGAAAAAGTTATTGATAAACCCGAGAATTATTAAATGTAGAAGAAAAAGTTAAAAACTGAAAAATGGAATTACTAATTTTTTTTTAAAAAATTAAGAATTGAAAGAAATATTTAAAAAATTGAATTTAATATTAAATAAACTTACTGATAAGTGAAAAAAAAAATAATTGACCAAAGGCGGAAATTTTTTAATATTAAAGTAATAATTGAAAATGAAAAATTGAAGAAAATAGTTGAAGAATTGAACAATTGAATTTGAATTATAAACAATTTTTATGAGTGGAAAAAATAATTGAAAATATCCCAGAAGTATTAAATATTTTGAAATTAATTGATAAAATCGATGAAAATAATTGAAAAAAAGGAAATAATTAAAAATTGAGGAAAATAATCAAAATTGTAGAAAATTACAAACTTTTTTTTCGTCATTACAAAATGACGAAAATAAAAAAAAAGTATGAAAAATAATTGTCAATTGATTAGAAATTCGATAAATGGCGAGATTATCGGGGATCAGAAAGAAATAATTTTTAAGATTAAAGAAAAAATATGAAATTGAGGGATAATAATAAAATTATAATTGAAAACTATAGAATGCCACTTGGTGGCATTCGTTTGACAAAACTGATGAATGGCTGTGATTATTATTGATAGTAACAACTGAATGGCGAAACAGAGAAAAAATATTTTTTTTTACAAAATTAAAAAAATTGACATTAAGTAATACAACTTACTTTTTTTACCATTATGCTTCGAATCAAAAGCTGAATCTTCAGTTTCTGCGTTTATTTCCATTTTAGAAAATTTATTTTAATTTATTTCCGAAAAAGATGTTGAAATACGTAGAATAAATAATGGAGTTTAATCTCAATATGATTAATTTAATTCTGGCTTAATATTATAAATAAATGAATCAAAGACAAAGTGAGTTGGTTAATTTTGAGTCTTACGTAAAGGTGAAGGTAAAAATTTTGTGGATAAAATTATGTGAAATAAGGAATAGATCTATTATCTTAAACTAGAAGAAAAATGAAAATGTACGAAACTACTTTTTTACAAAGTTAGTTAATGACGGTCCATTACTTGAATTAAGGTAGTTGTGTATAGTTATCTACAGCTATCATCGTATTCAATATTTATATGATCTATTACAAAAATTGTACTTGCGCAATGTCACTTTTTCCTCGAATTTTGTTCTTTTGCTATTACTCCTTTAGAGACTCTAGATCTAAGTAACACTTTTCCTTATTTGCAGAATTCAATTGAAGAAGTTTGACTAACCAGCAAATGAATTTAGAGATTTTTTGGACATTTGGTGGAGAAATAGAGCTTATGTTAATAAATTCAGATAAGGTTGAAATAATTTGATAAACTGGAAGATTATAAAAATATATACAAAAAATTTAAATATATTTAAAAAAGGATTCACTTCGGCCAACACAATGAAATAAGTTCTAATAAACAACTTCTGCAATTATAAAGAACTAAACGAAAATAGGAATATAAAAAGGTAATTGAATAAAAATACAGTTTTCGTCATATTTGTGAATTTTATTTTTATTAGACCATTAGTAGGATTTCATCCATTCAACAAAATACGTAAGTAGTCTTTTATACTTAACTAAGTGGGACTATATAAAAAGCAATTGATTTTTGTTTTTTTGAAACAAAAAATTGTTGTTAATTTTGCATCAGTTGTGAGCGATAGAAACAGTGTTAGGTATTGTTACATTAATTAGATAGTATACATTATTATCACATATTTGGGAAAAATTATAATTATTTTAATTATAGTTTTTAACTGTTTAAATGTGAGTTGATAGTTAATATTCCTTATCGTTGCATAGGTATATACTTTTATATTTATTACAATAAATTTATTTATTTTTATAAGTAAAATCTTCTATATATCTAACTTATTTAAGTATGTTACAAACATTGTGATAGCTAACTCTATGTTTTTTTAAGTACGCTTTTTTAAAACTTTACTTATTTAACTTTATAGTTTGTTCTCTCTTTCAGTTAAGTAAAAATAATTTTTAATTTGAATTAGTGACTGACTTTTTCCTTTTATATTAGTAAAATTTTACTGTTGAATTCTTACTGCATGGTTATTGTTTTTGAAAGGGAAGGCGAATTATAATATTTAATAAATGAAATTTTACTTACCTACTTGTATATAAAGAGCATACACATAGAAAAAATATTTTGTAGTTATTATTATAATTATTTTTATCAGAATCAGCATCATCATTACATTATTGTTGTTATAAGTATTAGTTATTTTATGTATTTCCCCATCTTACTGTTATTAAAAAGGATAAGTATCCCAACGAGGTCCTAACGATCTAAAAAGAAAATATGAGAATATATATTATAATATTAAATTGGCAAAGAAAACATAAAAATATTTTTACAGCTTCAGTTCAAAATAACTTTTTTTTATTTACACTTCCAAATAGTGGCAAATTCAGAACACAGAATTTACTAGCTGTTATTTCAGCTGGTTTCAGGCCAACTTGTATTAGAAAAATGAGACACTTTGCTTTTTTTGGGCTCAAGTTGTACCATTCGCAGTCATAGGCGGCTTCTGCAAACATCAGAGACTGAAAAAAGAATTTTACATTATATGTTTCATATTATACGAACTTCATATTTTATTTTGGTACAATTATATTATTTATTATGAGGTTAATAAAATTGTATTAAAAAGAAATTTACTTCCATTTGAAGAGTCTCTGCTACATAACAGTAGATGTAAAAAATTAGCATTAAATATACTAAAAATGTAATCATAAATAATATTCCCAGTACAATTGTACTGTTATAGTTTTTTTGTGTTATGTACTGGAAAAAATTGATCTATTATATATTTCAACATGAAGTCATTTAAATATTATTAAAGCGTATTCAATATTGAAAATTTGCTTACCAAAACTAAAATATAGCCCTGCAAACAAAATTGTGATGAACTACATAGTAACTGAATAAGAAATATTAAATTGTATGTGTCTTCTATCATTCCAGCACAACTATTACAAAAGAGGACAGAATTTTCAATTAAATTTAATATTAAAAATGTTTATCTCATTTTCAAAGCATTATGATTTTAATCTTCGAAAAAGAGATTAACAAAATACACAAAAATTTGTAGGAAGATTTTGAAAATGCAAAAATTTAAAGTTTCTTGAAATGGAAAGAAAATCAATCGAAATAAAGAAAAAGAAGAAAAAGGAACAGAAAATTACAGAAATCTTATTACATTTAACGACATTTTAATTGAACATTTCAGGCATCATGATTGCAGCAAACCCATATTTAAAACAATTAAGTGTGAGTTATTTTGAAATTTAATTTTCAGACATTTGTGGTATTTTTGAAAGCTTATAGATTGACGACATTTTATTTTTAATAAAAAAAAGATGTTTTGCAACTTATCTTTTCAAAATGATGATTTCTCGATCAATTTCGAAGAGTATTTAATTTTAAATTAATTTTAATGATAGAACGTCCAAGGCTGCGTACTGCCGGTAGGACGCGCTTTCACACAGTAAACGTCCTTCCGGAAGGACAATTCATTTTTGTGAAAAAATATTTTAATTTCATATAATCATCATCATCTTCATCACCATCATCATTATCATAATAATTTATCATCTTCATCATCAAAGGAATTGAGTTTATTATTACTTTTGTAAATATTGTTATAACTAACGTAATGGCGACCGGTGGTAAATGGCTCAGGTGCCAATCCCTCGGAAATCCTTCTATAAAATTAATATGGAAGCAGATAAGTATAAAAATGAATATATGGTTTTTTAGGTAATGAAACAAGCTTTCAGATGACGTAAATATAAAATTTTTAAATTTATGTACAAGGGCTAGGTAGTCTTTTTAAAAAAACGAAAACGTCCTGCCGGCAGTACCGCGCGTTATCTTTTTGTGACTAAAAATTATGTGAATTTTTGGAAAATTTATCTTCTTTTAGCTACCAAGCTTCGAATCGATTTTCAGAGATTAAAAAAATTCTTCCGTTGCATTACATATTAAAAAAAGTCACAAAAATGTCGATTTTATTTTTTTTTATTAACCTTAGTTAATAACTTCTATTATTAATTATTATTCCTATTGGATATTAAATGAACATTCATTTTTTAATCAGAATAATTTTTAAAAATATTTCTAAGAAATTTAATTTAAAATATTTTAGTTTTCAACTACAAACATTTTTAGTGATTTTTGACTTGAAAAAAATTGCATATGTTGAAAAGATGTTTACTAGCATTTTATTTTTATGTATAAAATTAAAAAAAAGTAAATAAGTTTTTTAAAAAGTTACAATTCACTGTTTCAACAATCCTAAATTAATTTATAAAATTTTACCAAACTCGAAGAATTTTTAAAAAATTAAAACTTAAAGTATTTTCAAGAAGTCGGATTTAAGAAAGTTATTTTAATTCATTAAATCAGATGGAATTTTTTAATTAAAGTTGAAAAAAACTTTTAACGTTGCTGTAAAAAAAAGTTTTGATGACAGGTTTTTAAAAATTATTCAAATCCAATTTTTCTTTGCTCTTTGAAAAATTTACAAGATGTCAGTAATTTTTCTAATCTTTAATACAATTTTTAAATTGTAATCATTAGACAATTTAAAAGAGTCTTTTTAAGGAATTTAGGTTTTTATTATTTAATTCTTGGCAAACTACTGAGTCATATAACTAAGAGAATTTTAAGTTAGAAAACTTTTAAAAATTAGAATTTATAAAAATTTACAAATGAATTTAATTTAAAACACAAAATTTATTGGAAAAAGAAAAAAATTACAATAAATTATTATCTTCAATCCGAAGCCTAAAATTAAAAAAATATTATAGAAAAAAAATAATTATTAGTCGTAAAGAACATAAAAAAATTTGTAAAAATGATTAAAAAATAATTTTTTAACACCCTTTTTAAGAGAAAATTTTAAGATTTTTGAATTTAAAAAAAATCTATTTTTTTCTTTAATTGATTAAAAAATATAATTATAATAATATTATTCAGTATAATGATTGATATATTAATTGTTTCTTTAACTAGGATAAACTAGGTGTAAACTGTTTATCCCTTAGAGTCACACAATTTAAATATTGTAGCTAAAACATTTTTTTCGTCATCAACACATATTTTATGGTCAAAGGAAACAAAAAATGACATTTTTGAAAAATCAAAAATTTTCAACTTTAAATTTTTTTTTTTCAAAAACTAAAAATAACTTTTTGTCTGATAATATCAGTTTGGAATCGAAAATTTACTGGATTTGAATAAAAATAATATCACAAAGTTAAATCTTAAAGTTCAAAAAGTTATAGCCAAAAAACTACTAAAAAAAAGGTGGTCAATATATTGACCACTGTGAGGGAAAGGGTTATTACTCTAGTCAATAATAAAAGAACCAGTTTCACTTTTAATCCACCATTTATTTAAACAAACAAATACTGATTAGCAAAATTAACCATAAACGATCTTCGTATAAATATGCACTAAATAATTAATTGAATATATATTATTATAAATAGAACGAGAAATTCGTCTAGAAATTTACGTGTGCAATTAACGACGGCTATCGCACAACTGATTTCGGTTTGAAAAAGGTCTTAAAGGGCATGTCACAAATCATTTCCAAGCTATTGTTTAACCTTTCATAAACTCGGCAACTTGTACCTTTTATTATTTTTTGTTTACATTCTTAAATTCTAAAGATTATTTAAATTCAAAAGTTATTTTGATTTGTATTTGTTTATATTTAGTTAAATTTAAGATTTTGTTGAATAAAAGTTATTTTTATTTTTCTATTATATTTATTTAGTTAAATTGTTTAATAAATAAGAAGATCAATGAAAAGTTCTTCTTTGTTCTTGGCCTAATCGACTTTCTTTAATAGTTTTTGTTCTGTCTTACAGTTTTGACGTTTCGACGCACATATTACGTTCTCATCAGAAATTTTATAAACACATAATATTTTTCAATAATAACTTAACAGGTATAAATATAGAAAAAAAAAAAAAATATATAATATGGTCATCGTGGGATTATCCTGGCACATGAGATTAGATGTGAGTCCCGATGATATCGCCGGACGGCGGTTGTGTTTATGAACTGTCAAAACATTGGTGTCAGTCATTCTAGACACCAGCGCCACCACTACTAAACCTGATTTACGTTTCTAAGTCGATCGCCGCTCGATCTGTCCATCCACGGGTAATGCTACTGCGCGTACTTTAAAATGTGATTCGTGAGAGTGGCACCGCGGCGCATGTGTCGCCGCATTGAAAACTCTTGACGAAGCGTTTATGTTTTTACTCTCGTCATTCTGAACTGGTGTATTCGACTCTTTGGTCGTATTTTTCTTAAGAAGTTTAAAATTTCATAAAAATGTAATTAAATAAGACTGACGTGGGCTCTATTTCTGGCCATTGTGCCCTCTCAGGTGAGATCCTATATTAACTTTTGTTTATTTTAAGGATGGAGTCGGTTCACCGACTATTTTGTTAATTTTCGAGCCAGTGTTCAGTGCGCCTAATCTTTGTAAAATGGCCGTTCTCTGCGGCCGGTTATTTAAACCTTTTGTGAATCTTCTTAAAATGAATGTTTTGAATAAGTATGTTAATTTGTAATCTAATTTAAAAGTCGTGGTTTTGTTGCTGGTCCTTATCCCTTACTCTACGTAAATTTCTGTGTTAGTCGCGGTTTAATTTGAATTCAAAGATAATTTGATTAGGTTAATTAGTCTATTATTTTCTCTTTTTTGTTTAGATAATTAACGTTAAAATAAATTGACGCTAGGGTTCATTTAATTACTTATTTGTTTTGATTAAACATTAATTTGAAATTTAATTATTGAACATAAAAACAGTAATCGAGAAAACAGTATTTTAAAAGAAACAGATGCAAGTTATATTTTATTTAATGAAAAATAAAAGATCGTCAATCTATTATGAATAACTATGAATAACCTTATTATTCATAAGTTTTCGAAAATACCAAAAATGTCGGAAAATTAAATTAAAAAATAAAACACATAAAGTAAACTCAATTAATAAATATAATTTTTTTTTGATAATTAAATAAAACATAAATTTTTATGTAAGATCCTATGTCGAAAGTACGAGTAAGATCTCACGTAATTTTCTACATAAGAAACTACAAAAGAACTACCGTATATTACTAGGTAGGATCTTACCTAGATCTTACATTAGATTTCACGTAAGGTTTTTAAATAGGAAGTTGGGACAAACTTTTATGGTTTTCAAGTACTGGTAATGAAAGAAAAACGAATTTATAAAAACCTGTTGACATGATCGTGATCATTGATAATCTGTCTATATTTGTCATCAAACTCAGTCAAAGAATTGTTTTCACCAGTTTGATTAACAAGATGTAAAAGTTTCACTCGAAGTATATGATATTGTCCAGAAAAGTGAAAAATCATCATAATAAAAAAACCGTCAATTCCACTATAAGAAAGCATTGTTAAATATGTTCCAAAAAGTTGACCAGTGACTGTTATTTCATAAACCGGACTATAATTCCATTTAAATGGATAGCAGGCTTCTACGAGTAGTGTCACATTTTTATACAAATTTGGTTCTCTATACGCATAATAATTTTCAAATGCGAATAGAACAATGAGGCAAGTCCAGGTTATATATCCAAAACTAACGCAGATTATGGTAATCTTTCTGCCTTGGTTACCATTTTCAAGCATTATTTTCATCTCCTGATCACTTCTCTTGCTGTCCCAATGATTAATCATGTAATTATAAAGAAGGTTTAATCCTAAATAAATGCAATGATAATATTAGTACTATAATTAGTTTCAAGACAGCTTAGTTGAAATGTTATCAAAGGTTATGTAAAAATTAATTAATTAAAAAATACACACTTTTTTTGTTGAAAAAGAGGATGCTAATTTTTACCAGACAGGCAAATATGGGCAGTTCAGCAGTAGAAATGATTTCACTCATGAGATCTAGATTGCCCCAAACTTTAATTAATTGAATGCTCTGGGGGAGGAAAATAATGAGAAACATAAACGCGAAATTAGCACAAAATAATCCGCTTGATATTCTTTCATTTTGATACGTTGGCCAAACTCCAAACAACGTAAGATTTATTTTGGATAAATTCATAAAAGCTAAAAAGACTTTAAATTACAATAAGAGATTAAAAAAGAGTTGATTTATTAAATTTAAGAATTAAACAAATTGAGCCTATTTGCACCGAACGCTTGAATAGGGGAGAGTCGGGTAAGTTCGTCTAAAATAAGTTTAGAGTAAAAAAAATAGTATCTAAGGGTAGTTTGTAAATATACTGAACGTTTCATACTGAACAAATAACCTTTGAAAATAAAGTGAGATAGTTATTTGAAGTATTTAGTAATGATAACATTAATTAAATTTTAATTAAAGGAGCGATGGACAAACTGACAAATTGGTCTGAGGTGCGGATAAGTTGGACTAATAGGAGTGTAAGTCTGTTGTTACCAAAAAGTAGGCTCAAGGAAAGAAAAAATATATTTTAAAATATAAATAACACTTGTATAACAGTAAAAATAATTGTGAAGTTAAATAGCATAACATTATAAAAATATAACAATAGCTTTAGTTGTGAAAAAAGAGTAAGTTTTGTAAAGAATTTAAAAAAAATAAAAAAAAATATTTGAAAAAATAAGAATTTTTCTCATAAATTAGTGGCTTTGCTTATCTTACGAATCTTCAACGTATCTTACTTTCGAGTCTAATAGATTGACGAACTTAACATTCCGAACTTACCCGCAAAGACTAGTCAAAACATTCATAGTTTTTCTTACTTTTACAAGATGCTTTTAGTTATTAAATAATTGGTTTTAGAAGGCATAGCATTTTAAGATTATAATAAAAAGAACTTATCAAAGTCTTTCAACGATAAGTCAAGTTTCCCAAAATTAAAAATTTTTAATTTATCATTTGGAAACACCATTTTTACAAAAATTTTGCTAATAACTAACTGATTACCCGAAAATTTTGTAGAAACTATCGTTCTCTTATCAAACTTCATTACTATAAACAATTTTACTGAATTTTTATTTTTTAAAAGTTATTAACAAAAATGGATTTTGTCGCAGACCAAACTTACCCGACTCTCCCCTATTAAAAAAAACCGTAATGCAAAATAATGACAAAACAATTTTTCAATTAATTCTGTATACAAAAATAAAATTGTCATTACTAATATTAGTCGATTATGTACACTGTTAAAAAATTTCTGTATTGTGTTTCATATACATGTAGAGGAGAGTAGTCAGGGTTGGACATTGGTCACGGTTGAGCCATTATGTAGCGTTTCTTTAATGGATATAAATTTGTAAACTTGTGACATTGTGAAATTTATGATTTCAAAATTCACAAATTTATTCATTTTATCTTAAAATTAATCAAATTAATAAAATCCAGAAATAATATAATTCTAAAACTTTAACTTTCGTTTCAATTCAATTAATCTCCATGGCTGTATGAAATTCCGAGACTTGGTCCGTAATTTAAAAAATTTAGATTTAAAAATTAATTTTGTACATTTTTCCCGTTATTTTATGTTATCCTGCTTCGAGTTATCTCATCCTATCCAAGAATTCCTGGTTTGAGAAGATTTTCTGCAAATCCATACATTTATTGATTTTTTCCTGATGAAAACGACCTTCCTGATATATGAAATTTGACCAAAATCTACCTTACCGACATCTGAAAATTTAAATTATTGAAGACTTATTTAACAACTGATGTTCCTTCCTTTTGCATAATTATACAAAATTACCTAATCAACTATTGGAATTTTAATTAAGAAGATTTATTTAAAATTACCTAAAATCAAATTTCTAACTGTTTGAATTTTGCTGCCTAACCTAAAATTGGACTACGGAATTTATGAAGAATTTTATTGTTGCCGATATTGATTTTAAAGTTTTGAATTATCGATGAATTTAAATTTTCCTGTTTTGTCGCCTATTATTTTGTTTCATCAATTAATTACCTTCTGATGGTACCTAATATTATGAATTTTGTCTAAGATGCCAACTTTATTTTCAATAAATATAATAAGGATCTGACTTCGTCATTTGGAGTGATACTTGCAATTTTTGTATTTTGGAAGGCTTCATTATTACATCTGATTTATTTAGATCTCTTATTGTTGCGGATTTGCCAAAACTCTTTTTATTCCAAATATTCATGTGGTCAGACAAAAATCTATTTGAATTCAAGAAATTTGGAATGAGCCATTGTTGTTTCATTTTCTTAGGATTCTGGATTCACGTTGGCTGATTTACTGGTCAAGAATAATTTGTGAAGAGTTCAACAATGATTTATCATATCATATTAATATTGTTAATTAATTCAGAAGATTAATTCAATTTTGTAAAAATGTATTAAAAAAATTTAAATTTAGACGCCAACTCATCGACCAATAGGATTCAAGACTTACCGGATGCGTTATTTTTATGTTAAATTTATTCAGTTGTTTTCTTGATTAACTTAGTGTCCTTAAATTGTCATGGTAACGAGTGGTTATTATAGAAAAAAAACAAACGGCCATTTTCTTTACCTTTTCATCAGCCGTTGAGACCAGACTTGGAATTCATTTTTTGGATTATTTCTTGGATTAATTTTATTTAACGATCTCGCTGCTTTGCTGCCCTGTGACCTTTTCTTTTGGTGTTTTTGCGTTTATTCGAGATTTCGGTAAGATCAGATTATTAATTAATTTCGTTGAAGATAAAATTTTGATTGTTCGAGGCATTTTTGTTTTGTGTACTTTCCAGATTGGAAACCTTTTTTTTAAATATTAATCTTAATCCCTTTCTTTTAAATTATTTAAGTAAATATATTTATCTTCCCCCTCGTGGTGTCACCTTGTCGTGGTAAGAGGGCTCAGGACCGGCCAGGCGCTTGTCCTTCGGACGCCATCACTAGACGAGCTGTTGGGCTCTTCCCAGAACTTATCGACTCCCGATGTCTGGCGAGTTTTGGCACAGGGAATGAACTGGACTCCGTTAATTCGGGTATCCGCCGTTTTTCGAACCTGTGCACTAGCTATCCTGTGTGGATGATGTTAATTCAGATTCCAAATGGGGGCTAATCATCTTCTTCAGCTGTGGACGACATGGTTTCTGGGAGGAATAGGACACTCTTGTCTTCTTGGTTTTTTTTAAGTTTGGTGTGGAGTAGTCTCGATCTAGGGTTAGCACCCGATGGACCGGTTCTCTTTTCGATCGGATTAACTACACTATAGTGTTAGTCCGATCGGCACCTAACAGGCAGTACACTGGGAGTGATAAGTCCTGTCGTGGTGGTTCCAACCGTGGCAGGTATGAGTCTGATGTAAGCGTAGCTCTTCTGAGATGGATCTGCGGTAGGGTGTCAGGAGCCAGCCCCTTCGGGATTGATGGGTAAGTGCGTAATGGATGTAAGGGGTCGGAATCTTTATTGCTATTGGCGAGTTCGGTCCGTCCATATATTCCGAAAACGGCTAAGTAGTTGATTGGGCCCCAGTGGACTGGGGTAGGATCGCAGTATCCGAGGATGCACCAGCTCCCAATCATCACGGCCCGCCACTTTACGCACCAGGCGCTGGTAATCTTATCTAGCATGGAAAATCATATGGAAACGTCAGAAGAAGTGATGTAAGTCATTAATGACGAAGCAGGGGTTCTACCCCCTACGTCTCATCAGCCCTACTCCGCGGAGAAGGCCGAGACCATCAGAGCCGAGGTATTCTTTGAAAACATCGTTAACGAATAACCAATCGTCATCAATATTTATAATTATAATAGATAAAATTTAATGACCAAGTCTTGAAAAAAAAGATCCTTGAATCGAAAAACAAGAATTCTGACCCCAATTTGATGTAGTTTTGTTAATTTAAATAATAATGTCAAAATTGTTGATTTTTCAAAAATCATAAATTTTCTTCCCATTTGCACTATTAATTATTTGAGCTTTAAGCTTAAATATAATTGACTTAATATTTAGTCTAAAATACTGTTTCGATCCTTTTGAAATATTAAGAAATTTTGATTTAATAATAATGAAGAGCCCTAACCTCAAATGTCAATCTTTTAAATTTCTTTCGGAATAATATTATTTATAAATTTGAATTTTCTTGAGACTTCGATTGAGAATGTTATTTAAATTATTAATTAAAACAAATGTTTGTTTCCATTATATAATTGTCTGAAGTTTGTGAATAATGATTTCTTTTTGAATCGTTAATTTAATTTCAAAACTACACTGAGAAAATGAGACATGACTGAGTACTGTCCGGACAGGAGTGGTTCCTGTCCAAATAAAAAATTTTAATTAGACAGCACTCATTGCTTTCTGGACATGAACCATTCCTGTCTGGAAAGGACTCAGTAATGTCTTGGACATTAATGAAATAGACAGTAGTGAACCCTGTCTAGACAGGAATGGTTAATGTCCAGACCTGAATGATAACTCTCCGGTGGTGAATTTAAAAGAAGGTTATAAAATGTAATAGACGTCATTCAAAAAAATGTACATTTGGACAAAACTACACTGAGAGACTGAAGATTTGAATATTTATAAAACATGTTGAAATTTTATTATGTTAGGTTAGAGGTTAGGGAAAAACGTACTTTTTCTTGATATTTCAAATGGGTCAATCCACTGACTTTTGTCTGTAAGCTGTTGCGGCAATATTTTTAATAATTCAAATTTTAAAATATGTGAAACGCCAACAGTTTCTGAATTCAGTAAGCATATTAAAATGGTATAAATTTTCTTTCTTTTCGTGTTATTATTAATCAAAAAATGAAGGTTCACAAGCATATATGTAACCTCAAATCTGGTTTTTTTTTAAAGATGTTATAATTCTTAGAGTAATTAATATAATATTTAACAGGCGAACGCTCCGTTTGTATACTAATTTAATTTAAATGGAACAATGTGAAATTGCTGTGTTTACTTAAAATATAAAAATTAACCTTTTTGAGTAAGAAATTTAAAATTTTTAATATTTCCTAAACGAGGCAAAACACTTTCGTCAAACTTTATAGGCAAGTAGATTATATTAATATTAAATTATATTCAGAACCTCAAATTTGTAGGAGGTTCCATAAAAAAGTAATATGCTTCGAAAAATAGTGAAACTTTATACAAGTATAAATATTTTAAATCAGAGTATCACTTTAAAATAATAAAATTTTATAATAAACCCATCTTTTCTGTGTTCAGAATTAAATAATTTATATTTCTAATAAGTTCTGATAAATATTATATTAATGACTCTAAGAATTAGAACATTTTTAAAAAAAGCATCAGTTTTAAGGTTACAAATATGCTTGTGAACCTTCATTTTTTGATTAATAATAACACGAAAAGAAAGAAAATTTATACCATTTTAATATGCTTACTGAATTCAGAAACTGTTGGCGTTTCACATATTTTAAAATTAGAATTATTAAAAATATTGCCGCAACAGCTTACAGACAAAAGTCAGTGGATTGACCCATTTGAAATATTAAGAAAAAGTACGTTTTTCCCTAACCTCTAACCTAACATAATAAAATTTCAACAAGTTTTATAAATATTCAAATCTTCAGTCTCTCAGTGTAGTTTTGTCCAAATGTACATTTTTTTGAATGACGTCTATTACATTTTATAACCTTCTTTTAAATTCACCACCGGAGAGTTATCATTCAGGTCTGGACATTAACCATTCCTGTCTAGACAGGGTTCACTACTGTCTATTTCATTAATGTCCAAGACATTACTGAGTCCTTTCCAGACAGGAATGGTTCATGTCCAGAAAGCAATGAGTGCTGTCTAATTAAAATTTTTTATTTGGACAGGAACCACTCCTGTCCGGACAGTACTCAGTCATGTCTCATTTTCTCAGTGTACCGTATTGTCAAATTTTCTTAACCACAAAATTATAATTTAGTTCAAGATCTTGAATGTTAACTACCATATTGTCAAAGTTTCTTAACCACAAAATTATAATTTAGTTCAAGATCTCGAATGTTAATGATTATTATTGATTGTTGATTAATAAATGTTAAATTCATTTTTATATTCATATATATATGAAGCACAATTCAGACATTTTTAACAATGCAACTTAATCGGGATTCCACATTCCTGATTCTGCATATCGGATTCTATATTCCACATTTCACATCATGCATTACACATTTCAAATTCGACGTCACAGATTCCATATTCTACATTCTACATTCTACATTTCATATTCGGCACATTTCACATTCCAGATTTTTCATTTTAGATTCTATTTTCAAGATATTCAACATACAACATTTACAATTCCACATTCCAGATTTCGTATTCCAGATTTCATACTTCAGATTCTAAATTCCAGATACTAAATTCCAGATACAATATTCCAGATTCTAAATACCAAATTCTACATTTTAGATACCCCATTTTAGATTCCACATCTCAGATTTAGGATTTCACATTTGAAATTCATCATTCAAGATTTAATTCCACACATCTCAGAATGTGGAATATGGAATGTAGGATATGGATTGTAGAATATGGGATATGGAATGAACATTCTAAAATACGTAGTCCGGAGTGTCAAGATTAGAATTTAAAATAGAGAATTTAAAATATGACGTCTCGATATGCACTCAACGATATGCAATCTAGGATTTGAAATTGAGGATGTGAAATCTAGAATGACGATTCTGGAATCTAGAATCTCGTATAGAATGTAGAATCCTAAATCTGAGAGCCAAAATCTGTGGTGTAGATTGTGAATGTTGAATCTAGAATCTGAGATAAGGGGTGTAGTAACTAAAATGCGGAATCTGGAATGTAAAATATGGAATTTGGAATAAAAAAAAAACACTAGACTACGTAGCAAATCCAGGGGTATTTGAAAGCATGAAATTCTTTTTGACAGAATTAAATTTATTTTCAAAAACGATGATTATAACTTACCTTTCCTACCATCAATTTCTACCTCGGAAGTTAATTGATCTTTTTTTCCATTCTTTTCCATTTCTAAAATTTTTACTAATTGTCATGAAAAATATTTTCACACATTGAATAAGTAAAAATAGATTTTTATCTGAATTTTATTAATTGATTTTCGGTTTAATTATAAATTCAGAAATCAAACGCAGGGTGAGTCAGTAAATTTTTACTCATACCTCAAGGTAGATGTACACATTTAAAGATAAAATTATGGAAAATATTGAAGCGATCTATTATCGTAGGCTAGAAAAAATCAAAATGTACAAAACTTTTTTTTATCAAAGTTAGTTAATGATGGATCATTAGTTACATTATGTAGTTATCTATAGCCATCATCGTAATTCAGTATTTATGTGATCCAATGCAAAAATGTAGTTGCGCAGTGTCACTTTTGCCTCGATTTTCGTTTCTTTCTTATTGCTTCTTTACAGACTTATCTTCATAACTCTTTTGCTTTTGCAGAATTCAATGGAGGAGGTTTTGTAAACAATGTAAAGGTCTTCGAAAAATTAAAAAGGAATAAAAAACTTTGAAGAAATTTATGAATTTTAATGATCTTTAATGGAATTTTATCATCTTTACAATGAGTTGAAAGATTTTTATGATAATTTACTAAACTGAGTGAACTTAAAAAAAATTAATGAAGTATACGTTTATGTATTTAATGGAATTGTTTCTGATAAAAAAAGTTTACAATTGGAAAAAAAAACTGAAGAAAATGATAAATTTAAAGGCGAAATTAAACAAGTACAACGCATTATTTCTTTCGTGTAAAAATATCTGTAGTCAAGAGAAGTAAGTACACTGAAAGAAAAACAATTTAAAATTTACTTGAGTTTTAAGTATTATTTACTTGTTTACTCAAGCAATGGAAACAAATTAAAAATTGCTGTGAAACCAGGTAATTTTTACTTTGTTTTCTAAGGATAAAAAAATGTCACTTTTCGAATCAAATTTGACGTTTTGTATTTGAAACGAATATTTGGAGTAATTAAAGAAAAATAAATAATAAATTAATACATAAATTACTTTTCTACTTACTTATATTTATACTTCCATTATTAAATCTTCCGGAATATAATTAAAATTTAACTTCGAAGAGTTTGACACAAAACGTCAAATTTTCTTCAAAAGTGTCATTTGTTTTTTTTCTTTTTAGAAAACAATGTAAAAATTACCTGGATTCACAGCAAGTTTTAATTTATTTGCATTGCTTAAGTAAAAAAAGTAAATATTACCTAATTCTCAAGTAAATTCTTAATTGTTTTTTTTCAGTGTAGTTTTTATTATTTCTAAAAGTTTGATTCAAGGTAGTAGCCAGGGTAAGAATTCACAACGATTTGCATCACTTTCTTCTCTGATATATTTTTTCAACTGAAGCAAAAAAAGTGTTATTGTTTATCAGCAAGAATCACTGAAATTGTTTTCTAGCTACAGCCTTGGTTGGATTATATATAACATAATTTGTTTTTCATTTTCATGAAACAAAATTTGTACAAAAATCCTATTTTTTATGAATCATGAATAACACAATATAATATGATAAGTACATTAATTTTGAAAAACTACAATATTATTGACCATTTGGGAAAAGATTCTATAGTAATATTAAGTGCATGTGATGGATTAATATAGTCAAAATTTATCCGTAAACTTTCTTTTAATATGATAAATATTTTGACACCAAACTTTGTAGAATTACTTAAAATGTCATTAAGAAGATCTGCCTGATCCAATTTTCTTGGGGTTTTGCCTCAAAGTTGATTTTGTTTTTTAAATTTACAAAAATTAAAAAAATTGTCTAAAAATCAATTTGAATTTTTTTGATATTCAAACAAATTTGGATAAGACAAACGTACCTCATGATTTTAGTGATCACGGTACGTTTGTTTATGTTGGTAAACATTACATTAGTTAATATATATTAATCACATTATTTTACTAATTAAATACATTCATCAGGAGCGTATGCAGAAAAATATGCAGATCAGAGAAGGTTACAAACTTTGAGAGGTTTTTGAAACAAATGTACATCCCTGATATACATACAGAGATAAACATAATTTTTGTTATTATTCTTTACTCGTTTGTTTCATTGTTATTAAAAACAATAAGTACCCCAACGATGTTCTGATGATCTGAAAAGTAAATATCAGAAAATAATATTATAAAGTAACAGATTAAAAGGTTTAACCTTATTCTTTTAAGCCGTTTTAATAATAAATTAAAATTTTTTTGGCCTATACGGCTTTTTATTTCTTCATTTGTTTATACAAATATCAGCATCAGTTTGACGCGTTTCGGTATAAGATCTTATACCCTCATCAGAACTGTAAACACATATAACATTAATCTTTAATAAAAAATTTTTTTAATATGAGTTCAACGATGAATATAAAAAGGTTCATAGTGTATAGTAAAGTTTCGATTAAATATAATAAGTAAAATCTTGAGTTTAAATCTATTTAACCTGAATAAGAAAATATATTTTTGAGAATCTTGGCTTTGGCGAGCGTAATTTGGAGCATATAAAATTTCACTTCGTTACATGGCGCCCGAACAGGGACCGTAAATAAATAATTACGTATATTTTGAAAAAAATAATAATAATAACAATAAACGTTTCTAGTATACAATTAATGATTTGAAGAATTTCGATTCTTTTGTATTAAAACCATGGCAGACACAAGTGCCTTTTATACGGAAGAATACATAATTATACTTAACTCTTTTCTAAATGAACATCAAATAAGAATTAAAGAATTGCCTAATTTACGTTATGTGATGTAAATGCATTGCCGTGGTGGTTTCGAATTCCACAAAATGAAGGTAATTATTTTTTCTTTTTGTTGTTTTCTACAGTTGCTTGGGTAATGGGTTTAGTTAATAAATCAACCGTAAATTTTACTGTACCGTACCAGAAACGATTTTGACAGTAGTGGGAGAGCGAAATCTAAATAATAGGGCTAACGAAGGAAAAATCAGTTATAAATTCAGTGCTTTAGTCCAGAAGTGTTCATTGTAAACTCACGACTTAAACGAAGAGGATCAAGAGTATCATCAGCAACCATGGGAGTCAAGCGGATCTATAACTTCAACAAGGCAGATCTCATTGAGCAGTTACATGGCGTCGGATTGAGTTCTGAAGGCAAAGTAGCAGAATTACAACAACGGTTAGTGGATTTCGTGAGATCTAAGCCCGAAACTAATATACTAATTGGTTATTTTAGTTTCTAAGAATTAATAAATAAAATAAACACACGAAATCTTTCTAGTATTCTTGTAATTTTCGATAGAGCAACATCTAAATTTAATATAATAAATTATTGTTCACCATGAAAATCGATCAGGAAGAATTAGATCGAGCGGTAGCAGCTACAGTGAATCTACAAAAGGATATTGAGTTAGAGCATTTTGACTACTAGCAAACCCGAGTCCAGCACCAATGATAAACCTAAGGATGTCGACGTCAAAGAGAAGATCCTGATACCTCACGAACCTTCAACATCGGAAACCATCAACACGACGGAGAAAATGTTAAGAACGCATTCACGAACAAAGGTACAATCTTCTCAAAGAAATATGCTAATTTTACAAGTGTCAAAAAAGCCTCCTTCCAAAAGGAAGGAGACGCCAAAATAATACGCCAGAAGACAGCGCAGACGGCATTAAGTAATGTTGTCGCGCAGCTCTACAATGGTACTTGGAAAACATTCTAGAGATTTTAGCATTGGTCCTTCAATGAAAAATCGAAGCAATAACCTTAAACTTTCCTTTGGCCAGAATCGTCCAGCAATACAAAAAAATTTTGAAACATGGAAATGAAAGAAGTTATTTTATTGATGAATAACTAAACAAAGTAATAAAATAAAAGACTAATTAAATTAATTAATTTAAACAATATATTTATTCGAATCAAAAGAAGAACTTTTGAGCCACGATTAAAACCAGTATTTCCGGAGAGTGGGGGATAAGGAGCACCAATAAATCCTCATTTTAATTTAGATAACAAAATAACACATTTATTTAATCTAAACAATCTTAAAAAGATTTACAAGATGTTAAATAGCCGGCCGTAGGGCAAGGACATTTTACAGGAAACACGCGCACTGAACACTGACTCAAAAATTAACAAAATAGTCGGAGAACCGACTCCATCAAATTAATAAACAAAAAAGCTGAACACGAGTTAGGTGGCCGCTAACTGAAGTTGGCTACAGAAGATGTCATGTGACCATAGGGCACCAACCTAATATGACGCGCGAAAATTCAATTATACAATTTAGAATTTGCATAGAACTTATAGAATATATATTGTTTAAACTAAAAGAATCCTTCGGTATTTCGTAGGAATAATATTTATATTATTTATATAAATATATGTATATACATATATAATATATACATATATATGAGCCATTCTTTGTCAACGGGACCCTCCTGCTCTCAAAAAAAGGTTTAGGATATAATTAGCAACTATAGGCTCAAATTTTAGTTAAAAAGGAATACTTTTAAATGCTGAGTGGCAGTTTTTGAAATTCAATATGGCGGATCCAATATGGCGGTCATATTTTTAAAAAATTAATGGATCCGCTTGAAACAAGGTTCAAGCAGAACCGTTAAGTTTTTAAAAAAAGTGGATCGACATATTGGATCCGCCATATTGAATTTTTAAAATCTGACTTCAGACTCGTAATTCGCGACCCCAGAAACTCCCGAGTAACAAGTTTCAGAGAGATCAATTAATTTTTTCAAAATATGACCGCCATATTGGATCCGCCATAGGTCGCCCACATTTTCTCCAAAACTAAATTGTCAGAATATCCATTTGACCTAATTTTATTTATCAAAAATTGCATTTATCTGAAATCTCATTTATCCAAATAAGCATTTCTAGGAAATTTCATTTGTCCGAAATTGCATTGATCAAAAATCTTATTTGTCAGTAGTTTGGATTATCTAAAATCTTCTTTATCAAAAATTGCATTTATCAAAAATCTAATGTTTCCGAGATTGCATTTCTCAGAAATGGCATCTGTCCGAAATAGCATTTATCAGAAATTTAATGCTTACGAAATTGAATTTCTCAGAAATCTCACCTATTCGAAATTGTATTTATCAGAAATCTTATTTGTGAGCAATGTCATTTACTAAGATTTCTGATAAATGCAATTTTGGACAAATTAGATTTTTGATAATTGGAAATTCTGACAAATTGTATTTCTGTTAAATGCAATTTCGGACAACTAAGAAGTCTGATAAATTCAATTTTTGATAAATTAGATTTTTAACAAATTGAAATTTGGATAAATGAGGTTTTTGATAGTTGGTTTTTTTGACAAATGAGATTTCTGATAAATGCAGTATTAGACAAATGAGACTTCTGACAATTGCAATTTCTGAGAAATGAGATTTTTAATAAATGCAATTTTTGATAATGGTATGGTATGGTATGGTATGGAGAGTTTTGTAGGTACGTAAAATAATTTTCACACATAGAATAAATGAAAAAAGACTGACCTGAAGAAGAATGTAGAAAATTTACGAAGCAAAAGCAGAGTAAAAAAATAATATTAAAATTCCAACATTCACCAAACAAGAGTTATTTTTATACTAATAATAATTGAGAAGCACTTTTTCAAAAGTTGATAAATCCATTTTTCAAAAAAGTTGAGATAATTACAAATTTAACATAATAGAAACCTTACAAATCGATCTGTCACTGTTGAATTCAAGAAAAAAAATTATTACCAAAGAATTTTCAATTTACAAAAAACTTGGACTTAAACAAGATGATTTAAAATTTTATTTTTTTTTCCTAGAATAAATTACAAAAACCTTTAAATTCCTTTATTACTATAAACTTAAATTAAAAATAAATCTCCTTAATTGCAAAAAACATTAGTATATGAATAATTTCATATATTTTTTCTACTTTATAATTAACTCTAGGGGTTAGGTGCGAAACTGCATTTGTTTAATTTTTTCGAAATAACAAAATGTGGATTTATCAACTTTTGTAAAAGTACTCCTCAATTATAGTAAAAATAATAATAATAAAGCTCCAGAAGTTTTTGTGTGTAGTTTAGTTCGGAACACCTAAAAATTTGCAATTTCATTATGCATTCTGAGATTCATTTTTCGACACAGAAAATTGTTGGAAACGTCATTCTTTCAAATCTCATTAATTTTTAACGGTGCTCCTACCTGGACTACCAGGTTCGACCTTGACTACATTTTTTAAAATTTACATACCTCAACAACTTTTGGTCCAATCAGTTCTCAATGTTCAGTGAAAAGATGGAATTTTAAAACAATAGTTATGAGTAAAAGGCATAATATAACCCTACCTAGACATTATGTACTTCAAACTCTTCTCAATTAACATTTTAGAAAAATAAATTCATTAAACCACGTTGTCATTAAATAAAATAGTATTTAAATATTAATTTGATTTATTTAAACAATCAACAACTTTTCTTTATTTTCAACTAATTTAGGTACATTAAAATATATTGATAAATAACTAATTAATTATTAACTAATTTATTCATTTACAAGCCATGAACATCACTAGCGGAAAAAATAGACATTTCCATCAGTTATGAGGAGGAAGACCATTTCCGTTACTAATGGAAAAAATTACTATTTTCTACACTATTGGAAAAACTATCCATTTTTGATACTAATGTAAAGAATTACAATTTACATCACTAGTAAGGAAACGAACCATTTTCAGCACCTGTGAAAAAATGTAAATTTTCGTCGCTAGTGGGGAAAGTAACAATTTTGATCACTAGTGAGGAAAGTAACAACTTCCATCACTGATATAGAAAGTAACTATTTTAATCATTAGTAACAATTACAGTATGTACTAATAATAATAAGCTTTTCTTAAATTACTGTACAATTTCACTTTTTTTTCATGTAACCCTAATATACATACGCAGAAAAATATTTTCATCTGTTATTTTTATTATTATTAATTACTTGCTTGTCTCATTGTTATTAAAAAGGATAAATATCCTAATGATGTTTTAATAATCTGAAATACAAATATAGGACAATATTACCATAGAAAGATAAAAAAGTTTGATTATTATTTTTTGTAATTAATTCATTATTTTGTTAAACGTACTTATTACTTATTATACTTATTACTTATTTCATAAATTAAATTATATCGAAAACAAAAAAGTTCCACATTACATTTCCAAACAATGCTAAATTAAGTACACAGAATTTCCCCGCCGTCAATTCGACTGGTTTATGACCACTTTGCAATAGAAAAAGAAGATGTTTTGCTTTCCGAGGAGGCAAATTGTACCATTCGCATTCGTAAGCTGTTTGTGTTAACATCAAAGACTGAAAACAAATTTATTATTAATAAAATAATTGTATTTTTCATTATTGTGCATTGTATATAATAAATGAAATTTTACTTTAACTTGCAATGTTTCAGCTACATAACAATATACGTAAAAATTTCCAATCATGTATATAAAATATATCACCAAAAAGATTATACCCACTAATTCCGAATTTGAATTTTCGTCTGTTAAGTACTGAAAATTGTTAAAAACAATGGTAATTTTAATTAAGTGTATTGAACAATTATAAAAAATAACAATTAATATTTTATCAATATATCGACGCCAACAGTTTGTAAAATGCTTATTCAATTGTCAAAAATATATTATAATTCCAATTCGAAGCTCAGTTCAATATGAAGCTAGTTCGTGGTCAATGTAATATAATTCCTATTCAATGTTCAGTATAATATAATGCTAACTCAAAGTTTCGTTAATTAAAATTTAAGTTTATGTACAATAAATATTTTCCAATTATTATCAATAATGTAATTAATGATATTTGGGGCCGTTCATAAATTACTTCCCACATTTTTTACTTTTTTCGACCCCCCCTTCCCTTTGACACAACTTGTCACATATTTGTCAACCCCCTTTTAAAATTGCGTCACCTTTTTTTGACGCTCCACCCCCCTCTAATACATATCGTGTTAAAAATTTTTATTGAATTTTTTTTATTCTACACTTTAAAGTATTATTATTTTTGTATTTTGAATTCTTAAAAAAGACTCCTTTTTCAAAAAACACAAAAAAAACTTTGTGAAATAAGATCTAAATTTTTTAATATATTAGGTACAAAATTGAAAAGGTTAAGAATCTTTTAAGCAAAAATAAAATTTACTAAATCAATAATCATTTTAAAATTTCAATTATTTTCTTTTATCATTTCAATTATTTACAATAATTATCAACTTTTTAGAATGTTTTTAAATTATTTTCTTAATTTTTAATCTATATTTTTATTATTTTTCAATTTTTTCCCCAATTTTAAAACTCACTTTCAATAAATTGTAATTATATTCTCCTTAAATTATTTTTTTTACTATTACATTTTTTCCTCAATAAAAAATTAGAATCTTTATTTTATTTATTAAAATTATTCTCATTTATTTTCAGTTTTATTTTTCATTTATCAGTTATTTTCATAAACTGAAAAATAATTTTTTTAAATTACAATTATTATATTCTCCCATTCATTTGATTAACGTAATCAAAAGTTAATAGTTAATAGTATTTTTCATTACTTTTGTAAGATTTTAAATTTCTCTGATTTTTCATTTATTTTACCATTTTTCCAATAATTGCCTCATTTTTAAATTATTGTAAAAATAATTTCATGAATTGTTCATTACTTTTTTTTTTATTTTTAAATTGTTTTTTCAATTTTCAATTATTTTTATCCTTTTTTTTAAAATTATTTTTCCAAGTTCAAATTATTTTCATTATTTTTCAATTAATGTAATAAATTTCCAATTATTTATGTCAAATTTCAATTAGGTATTTTCTTTATTTCATTTTTTAAACTCATTTTTCAATTATTTGCCTTTAAATTCAAAATCATTTTTCATTATTTGCCATTAATTTTCTGGATTGTTAATTATTTTTATCATATTTCAAATATTTGTCTCAATTTTTAATTTTTTCATTATTTTTATTTTTTTTCAATTTCATGAATTGTTAATTTCTTTTATCAGTTTGCAATAAATTGTCAAATTTTTAAATTTCTTAATTATTCTCTTGAATTTTCAATCGTTTTTATCATTTTTAAAATTTTTAAATTAATTTATCCAATGTCATATTATTCTTTTTTTTTTTCAATTAATGTCATAAACTTTCAATAATTCACGTCGAATTACAATTAGTTTTTTTATTTTTATATTCTGAAATCATTTAACAATTGTTTGCCTTCATTTTTAATTTTGTTAATAATTTTTTGATTATTTTCATCAACTCCTTATTATTTTCAATTTTTTTCTCCAATTTTTAATTATTTTGATCCTTTTTCAATTATTTTCCATAATTTTTAATTATTTTTATCAGATTTCAAATATTTTCTTCAATATTTTCCATTATTTTTATTTTTTTTCAATTATTATCACCAATTTTAAATTATTTTATTTATTTTTCCATTAGATTTATGAATTGTTAATTATTTTCATCATTTTTCAATTACTTTCTACAATTTGAATTTATTTTTAATTATTTTTAAGTTTTTTTTTAATTCATTTTATTTTAAACAAATAACATGAAATTTAGATCTAGAATTTTTAAAAGATCTAACTAATTTTTTAATCTTTTAATTAAAAATATCAACATTTTAGACAAATTTTAGTATAATTAATTCTAGATTATTATAAGTATTTTAAGTGTTTGATATTGAAAAAAGAATTTTTAGTAATTCTTTATAAATGGTAAACAAATATATAAGTTTAATAATAACTTGTATTAATTATAAAAATTATATATTAAATATTAAGCATTTAAAATACTTAATAACCTAAAATAAAAATACTAAAATTATCTACATTGTTGATATTTTTAATTGAAAAATTGAAAAATTAGTTAACTTGGTTTTAAAATTTAAATTTAAAAGTTTAAGATCTAAATTTAATATTATTGTTTATAAACTAGATTCCATACATAAAATTATTCTTATAATAACAGGAAAAATACATTATTTTTATATCTAAAGACAAAAAAGCGGGAAATAATATCATGATTAAATTAGAATTTTATTATTTGTTGTATTAAAACTTGAATTTGAATTACATTAAACGAAATCTTGAGTTAACATTATGATATTAAACATTTACAATGTTTATAATAATCTTGACTAATAATTCTAAAGATTTGTCTAAAATCTTAATATTTTAGGTTAAAACATTTAAAAATTTGTAAGATATGTTTTAAATCTTAAATTAAATTTAATCTAGTAAATAAATAATAATAGAAGTTTAAGAACTTAATTTCGCGTAATTTTTTGGTTTATAATGAGAAATGTCATGCATTAAATTATTTATAACAGGAAAATTCAAATTATTTTTACATATCTATAGACAAAAACGAGTTATATAATATGATAATTAAATTAAAATTTTATTATTTATTATACATAAACTTGAATTTTAATTATTTTAAACAAAACTTTGATGAGTTAGCATTATATTATTATGAACATTGAATAGGAATCAAATTACACGGACAAGAAACTAGCTTCATATTGAACTGAGCTTCGAATTAGAATTACATATTTTTGACAATTGAATAAGTATTGTATCAACGGGAGACGTCAATATGTGTTTCAAATACTTAATAAAAGATTTCTTTACCAATACGAGTAGATAGCCCTGGAAACAGAATTGGATGGTACATGCCAGTAACTGGATCAGAAACATTAAATTGTACGTGCTTTCTATCATTCCAATACAACTGTCATAATACAAAAAAAAAAAAATTATCAATTAAATTGTATTAAAAAATTGTTTTATTTCAAACAAATTTTATTTCTATGATTTTTAATTTTTAACGACTAAAGAAATAAATAATTTAACAGCTTGCAGCAAGACACACATTTTTAAACTAACACTGATAAAAAGAATAAAGAACCTGTTAATATGTTCGTGGACATTGACGACACTGCTAAATCTTTTATCAAATTCAGTCCAAGGCTTGTTTTCATCAATTTCATTAACAAGATCCAAAAGTTGTAGGCGTAAAAGGTAATATTGGCCAGAAAAGTGTAAAACAACTAGTCCAAAAAAACCGTCTGGTCCGCAATAAGCAAGCATTCCAAAAAAAGTTCCTATACACTCAAGAAAAATAGTAAATTCAAAAGCTGGACTAGAGTGCCAATCATGCGGAAAGGAGGCTTCCAGACATAATGTATAATTTTTGCACTTTTCTGAATCAGTCCAATTACTTAAATTTCTAAAAATGCATTCAAGCTCGTGAGCAATAAAGGTTGTATAGCCTAAAGATAAGCATAATAGTGAAAAATTTCTTCCTCGTTTACCATAATCAATCATAACATCCATTTCTCGATTATTTTTTTTTATCTTCCAATGATTATTCATGCAGCCATAAAGATATGATATTTCTAGTAAAAGAATAATAATAATGATTTAATGTTAACAATATCAGTAATTCAATTATAATAAAAAACTCATGTTAAAAATCACTTTATGTATTTTACAATTTAAGTTAATATATGATAAAAATACCAACTTTCTTTATTGTAAAAAAGAGCAGTTAGTTTTGTTAAGCCGACTATAAAAGGCAATTCGGCGGTTGAAATAATTAAACTCATAGAGTCCAGATTACCCCAGACTTTAATCAATTTAATCCCTTGTGGAAGAACAACACAAGAAAGAATTATTGTTATGCTAACAAAAAATAATCCAATTGATATTTTTTTGTTTCGAATCGTTGGCCAAATTCCAAGTATTCCAAGATTCATACGAGAAATTTTTGTAAAAGCTGCAAAAGCTTTATTCTGTACATCTAAATTAGTCAAATTTTGACAAATTTAGTTAGTATTTAACAAATTAGTATTTAACATTTCACATTTTATATTCCATAATTTCACTTTTCACATCTTAGATTTTGCATTCCAGTTTCCTTATTTCAGATACAAAATTCCAGATTTCTCTATCCCATTTCCAGAGTCAGCATTCCATATTATTCATACTAAATTTTGAATTCCACATTCCAATTTCTACGTTTTTAAATTTTTGATTCTTTAACATCGGGGATGTGGAATCCGAAATGTGAAAACTGGAATGTTAATCCTAAACATTGGATGTGGAATATGGAACTTAGAATCTGGAATCCAGGTTGTGTAATTTAGAATCTATCTATGCTGTGAAAACTATAGAATATGAAATGTGGAATCTAAAAATGTGGAATCTGAAATTTGGAACATAGAAAAAAAAATTGATGTATGGAATATGGAATGCCCAATCTGAAATTTGGAATGTGGAATCTGGAATTTGAGATCGGGATAAGTTACATAGTCGAGGTAGTCGAGCTTCAGAATAGAATATATATTGTTAAAAAATCATTAATTTTAAATTATTTAAATTATTTTAAGTATACTCTTACCAAATATTTTTTCACTCTATACCGCAATTAAAAAGATAGAAAAAAGGAACATATACAATGAACTAAAGCATCAAAAGTATTTCAGCATATTTTTATAAAAAGTACAAACAGTATTGAAAAGAAATATCTTTATAGTGCTTCAAGAGAATATAACGTAATTTTTCACTTACCAGTTTTAGAATTAATTTCCGGGACAAAAGATGAATTTACAATTTGTCTCTTCATTTTCTTCTAATAGAAAAAATTTGTCTATTTGGACAATCAAACTCAAATTACTTTATCAAATATAAAACATAAATAAAAACGAATATTCCTTGTTATTTTTTAAATTATTTTCGGCCCAAATGCATGTGCCTATATTAATAGTGGATTAAATAAAATGAGTCAGAAAGAAAGAGAAAAAAGAGTTTTGTGAAAGGCAAGGAAGCAAAACTCTTTATTTTGGTTTGCTGTAAACGAAATAAAATCGTATATACCTTTAATTTTCCTTAGTTAGTAAATGGCAGACCATTAGTTCAATAAGGGTTGTTACAAGTAGTTGACAGCAATTGAATATTTATGATCATTTATACAAAATCGTAGCTTATTATCAAGCTAGAAGCAAGCATGCGCCTTGGCAATTTTTTCTTGAATTTTCATTTCTGTGATTAGTACGTTACAATCGAATCTGCCTGAATGTAATCAATGTAACTCTAAAGTCAAGAATTTCAGTTTTTTAAGAAGGAATGTGCTGAGACTAAAATTATACTGTGATTGATGCTTTTAAAAAATATTGAACTTGGATTAATTTTACATATTTCTGCAAAGTTGAAATAATTTTCACCACCTAGTTTTGGTGATATCTTAATTTATTTTTGTTTATATATTTCAATAATCTTACAAGATTTTGTTTAACTTGTTTCCACTATTTATCTGTAGTAACGTAAACATTAACAGAAAATTATAAATTTATTTTATAATAATGTATTTAAATATTTTTTTGTAAAAGCTCGTAACTTCGAGATTTTGTATTTACATATTTCTCTTTTAATTTGCAAGATTTTGAATAAATGATTAATTTATGAGAATTAAAAAACAATTCCAAATTAGGATGTTTATAAACATAAATTTATTGAAGAAAAATTTATGAACAAAGAGATCGATAAACAATTGGAATAAAAAAAGAAAAAAGTAAATCTTTAAAATAAAGTTGGAGATGGATTCAAATAAGGTTGACCTGAGATATAAAAGAACTAAAAAGGAAAGTTACTATTAAACAAAAATCTACTATGAAAGGATAGTTTTTTTATTTATAAATAATTGGTCGCAAAATGAATCATAAATAGTAATTTGAGATTTGAGGTAAGTAACAACTGTATTAAATTTTTTTTTTGTTACAAATTTTTACAAAGATTAGAAATACAAAAGAATTTTAATTTTGATTCTATCATTTATATTAAATTAAAAAACCTAAATAATTGAGGACTAATATTATTTTTAACACCAATTAACAAAATCTGCAATCGGGAAAAAGAAAAAAAAAAGAAAAAGGTAATGAATAAATATAAGGACAAATAATTATAATTACGTTTATCCAATTTTAAAATCAATAACTTTCTTTATTCATAAATCGTCGTCTGTGTTTTGCAACCTTTTGATAAAATGAAAAAATTAAATAAATAATGTAAAATAATAATAATAATCTGCTTTTATAAGCATAAATTATACAGAAATAAGGTTTCTCCAGCAAAACTAATATTATCAATTATTTGTATGCCTCATTGTTACTAAAACTGATAAATACCCCAGCGACGTTTTAACAATCTGAAATTTAAACTTGGTGAGGTTTTTATAAGAATCGAAATAAAAGTAATTTTATATAATTAAAAAAATAGTTTAGCATTATCCAACTTACACTTCCAAATAACGCCAAATTCAAAACACAAAATTTACCCGCTGTTATTTTTACCGGTTTATTACTAATTTGCATTAAAAAAAGGAGACATTTTGCTTTTCTGTGTGGCAAGTTATACCAATGACATTCGTAAGCCGTTTGTGCCAACATCAATGACTGAAAACATATTTATTATAACAAATCTTATCAAAATCGTCAAAATTAATGTATATTCGCAAATAAGTTGGAGCAAAATTACCATCATTTTACTAATTTTGGTCCAAAAAAAGTCACTTTTGGCCATTTCAAATTATTTCTTCAGTTAATTTAAATTTTTGAAAAATAGGCGGTAATATAACTTACTACAAAAAATATAGAACTGAAGAAATACTTTGAAATTTAAATTTTTTTAAAAAAAAACAAAATTTTACTTCCTTTTGAAGGATTTCTGCTAAATAACAATAAACGTATATATTCCCCATTAAGTATATGATAAACATCGCCATAAATAGTACACCGACTAGCATTGAACTGGCATTTTTATCTGTTATGTACTATAATAAAAAATCCGTTTAAAAAAGTGTTTTCCAATATTATTCGATAAATTTTATATTTTTCAAAATATTTACTTACCATTACTATCATATAGCCCTGAAAACAGAATTGAATGGTACAAGCTAATAACTGTGCGAGGAACATCAAATAGTAAGTATTTTCTATAAGTTCCACACAACTAGTCAGAAAAATATGGATTTTACTTTAAAACAGTGTTACTCCTTTTTTAAAGATTCGAATTTCGGAGCAGATATTTTTTAGATAAGACAAAAGATTTTAGTACAATTTTATAGTTTCAATGCCTTATGAAAATTTGTGACAGCTTTTTTTCTGTTACTCATTTCTTGGCAGCTTTTTTTTTACCTGCCGTAAATCATGATCTCATTGCCGTTGATAATATTTTTGGCCATGACAAATATGACAGAAAAAAATGACACAAAATTATTTTCACTATTAATAACAATTATTTTTTTAGAATTATACGCCCTAGGGCTAAAAATCTTAATTTAGTTTAAGGATTACTTCGATTTAATTTTAAAATTGATTACAAATTACCGGTAAATATTTACAAAGATGATAAAATATAAATTTACACATGACTTTTGTGAATTAAAAGTTGTTTTTTTAATTAAAAATAATGTTTTTAATAACAGATTTGCATTTATCATTACTGAGTAAAATAAGAAATACTTTATTGGGTGATGTTTTTACGGAATAGTAGACAAAACTGTATTGGTGTATAGACTCATAACCTCACTTTTTAATAATCATGTTTTTTTATTATACACTTTTTTTTAATCATTATATTTATATCAGATATTTTAATGCAGAAAATTAAAATTTAATATAAGTTAAAAGTGGTAAAACTCTATTAAAGTGTTTTACTTGAAAATAAGACATGTATTTAATGAACTTACTTCAAAATATTAAATAATGTTGATAAAAATGAAATTTACGAAATTTAACTTTCTCGATACTTGGCGCGCGTACGCCATTTTGTATCGAAGTTCGAGTGTTGACTGCGGTAGATGTTTCGATTAAAAGCGACGCTCAGCGAACTTCATTATTATTCTGATCTTCCGCGCTACTGTTTCGTGTTCGTGCGAGTGTTCTTGTAAAACCACAATTAAAGTATGCTACGTAGAAATATTAGAAAATAAATAATAAGAGAACATATTAGAAGAACTATGATTTAAAGTAACTAAGTGTTGTAATCAAATAAACTGAGTTTTCTTTGAGTTAACATTTCTACACGATATACCTATCTGCCATCGATAACCTTACAATTTTGTACTAAAATGGCTGATCGTGGTGTACAATGCTGATGTTTTCCAGTTTATTTATACGTGATTTTCGTTTTACGTTTATCTTTACTAGTGTTCAATACGATATTGTGTTCAACCGAGTATTATTGTGATTACTCAATTCTAAGTTTTCTCTTTCCAAATAGCGGATTGTCAATTAATCTGTAGATCAATAATCTATCAACTAGTTAGATCATTTTCACGATTCGTAAATTTAAATCAAAGTTTCTATATAACAAGTGCGATGAATTAGTTCACTTGCTGGAAATTTACAGAGAGGGAGACAACGAATCAAATAAGAGAAATTAATTATTTCGCCCTTTAAAAAAAAAAGAATTACTAAAAATGTGTTTCAAAACTTGTACACTTAAATATTATAACATTTCACAACAAATTCGGGCACATAACCTCCATTTCTAAAGTTTAACGAAAACAAAACTGTGTCACGTTAGTAATTTCCTAAATTAGCGGGAATTTTTGAAAAATTTAATAAACTACCCTAAATATTACATTCGTTAATTTGTATATAAATTTTCTTCAAAATTTACATGTTAGGATAAAAAGCATTATAAGAATGTATATCTTGTTAAACAAGATAATTTAAAGGTTATGATGATTAAAGCTTCATCTGTCAAGAAAAGTTGCCTTCTAGAGAAATACAATTTAATGAATAAAAGATAAAAGTCAATTAATAGCTAAATGGAAATAGAGTTTTAATCACATGTTCATTTAAAAAATTATTATTAATAGCAAAGCAAATTTTGCATTCTTGTTGGCCATTTAAAACTATAAATTTTTACAAATTCAAATAATGAAAATGACGAAGTTGAAGAATATATCTGAAAAATAACGAAAATAGAAAACAAAATTTGAAAAGTGGCTACATAATTAAACAATTAAAGAAAACTAGTTTAGAAAATTGTAGGAATAACTGTTTGAAATAATTGCAAATTGAACAAAACAAAATTCAAAAAATGACTAAATTAATACACAACCGAACAAATTAATTTAAAAAATCAAGGGTTGATTACAGAATTTTAAGATAATAAATGAAAATTGCGGAAAATAATTAATCATTAAAGGAAATACTTGAAAAATGATTAGATTAACAGGCAATTAAAAAAAATAATTGAAAAAATTAAATAAGAAATACTAAATTTAAAGAATATAATTGCAAATTAAAAAAATAAAAAAATTGTAGGAACATTTAACAACTGGATTCAAAATCGAAAAAAAAAAATTAAAATTGAAAAAAATAAATAAAAATTGAAAAAAGCAATTAAAAATTGAAGAAAAGTAATTGATAAAACCCGAGAATTAATGAATATAGAACAAAATAATTGAAAACTTAAGAATGGAAATAAAAATTGAAGAATGAAATTAAAAATTTGAATGAAAATAGTTTTTTATTAGGATAGTGACACCTGGAGTGGATTGCTTAAGCTTTTTTAGAACAAATTCTTTATGAACGTAATTTAATTGTACTTCTCTATTCCAAGCTTTAGTTTAGATTTTTAGATTAGAGTTTATATCATAAGAGCTTTGTTTTTTTAATTTAATAAAAAAACTATTTTCTTTTAGATTTTCAATTCCATTCTTTAATTTTTATTTCCATTCTTCAGTTTTCAATTGTTTTGTTCTATATTCATTAATTCTTAATAATATATCATCTAGTTAGATAATTTTCACCATTCGTAAATTTAAATTTGTTGTTCATTAAAAAATATTCCAATATATCATCTTATTGTCCAAAAATAATAGTGAAAATAATATTGTGTCGATCATTTTTTCCTGCCTTAAATTTTCATAAGGAACGGTACTGAATGCTTTTTCAAAATAAGATGTTCTACTTGCAGGTATGAAATATCAAATCAAAAATTTTGCAACAAGACTGATATCAACTTTCACGCTAACTGGGTAAAAGAATAAAAAATTGTTTTAAAAATAAAAACCTGTTGATATGCTCGTAGCCTCTGACAATGATGCTAAATTTTGTATCAAACTCATCCAAAGACTTGTCTACACCATCGTGATTGACAAGATTCAAAATTTTTAAGCGCAAAACGTGAAATTGACCAGAAGCGTGTAAAATAACAAAACTGAAAAAGCCATCAGTTGCACTGTAAGCAATCATCGCCAAAAAAGTCCCTATATATTCAATAAAAACAGTAATTTCAAAAGCTGGACTATTGTGCCAATTATGCGGATAAGAGGCTTCAAGACACAATGAAAAACTTTTGCATTTTCCTGAATTTGTCCAATTGCTGAAATTTCTAAAAGCACACTCCATCATTTGAGCGATTAAAGTAGTGTAGCCCAAGGAAAAACATAGCAGTGAAAATTTTCTTCCATAGAGTCCATATTCAATCATTATATCCAATTCTCTGCTACTTTTTTTGCTCTTCCAATGATTCGTCATGTAATGGTACAAAATTGCTATTTCTAAGAGAATGAATGTAAGATGAGCAAAATTTTGATTAAATTATATAATATTCCATGTTGCATTAATTCTGCTAAAGTGTACATACTTTCTCTGTTGTAAAACAGAGTACTGAGTTTTGTCAATGTGATCAAATAAGGTATCACTGCAGTTGAAATGAGTTTACTCATGTGATCCAGATTTCCCCAGACTTTAATCAATTTGGTTACTTGTGGAAGTGCTATACTAAAAATTATAGTTGTCATGCTGATGGAAAATAATATATTTGATAATTTTTTATTCTCTGATGGCCATACTCCAAACCATTCAAGATATATCCGGCACAAATTCGAATAAGTTGCAAGGTCTTTAAAATAGAATTAAAAATTGGATAAGACAATTGCGAGTCGTTTTGTACTGTTTTATATATATTTTGCAACTTACCATTTTTACCACTCATTTTTAAGTCAAAAGATGAAAGGTCGCATTTCTTTTTATCATTAAAAAGACTAATTAGTTGAATTGTCAAACTTGAATTAAACCCACACACATGGCATAATAAAAATCAAATTATTCTCTTCAATTTTTATTTATTTGGTCGGTTTTAGGTTAGTAGAAAATAGATAAATAACAAACTAAATTATGAAAGACAGTAAAATCAGAACAGTTACATAAAGCTTTATAAGAATGATGATCACACAGCGCTATTCAGAAAATATTGAGCGCTTCTATTTTTTCATGCTTGAAAAACAGTCAAAATGTATAAACTTCTCAATTTGGTGAAGTTAGATAATAAGGGAACATTATCACAATTGAGGTTGTTAAGAATAGTTGTCTATAGCCATCATAACAATTTCATGATCTATTAAAAAAAATTGCTTTGATTCAAGCCTGCGCAGTTATAGTTTTGTTTTCTCGAATCTCATTTCTTCTACTTTGTTCTTTCAGAGACTTGATGTGTATAACAATTTTTATTTTACAGATGTAGCAGAAAGTGTTTTGGGAAACATTTAATTAAACTAAGAGATATTTCAGACATTTATTTGAATTTGATTGATTAAGTGTTAAAGTGCAAAAAATATTGTCTTCTTTTAGAAAGACGTAAGTTAATGTGAACAGAGATGTTAAAATATTTCGATATAAATATGACGCATCTTTTAAACAATCAAAAGATGGAAACTAATTTAGAAATTGTAATTGGGAAAAATTTAAGCAGAAGGTAAATACAAAGAGTACGTAATATCTGATAAATACCAATTTATTAATTTACACTGCTCCAAAGAATATTGTTCTCAATCTAAAATCACATTTTAAATTTTTTTCTTTTTTGGTATTTAGTTTCTTATTTATTACACTTGTCAATGCTAAAAGGAAGTAATATTAACTATTACTTATTGATAAGTATTTGTCCGTTTTATTGTTATTAAAAATGATAAATAGCCCAATGAAGTTTTGATGATCTGAAATGTTACACATTATTATAAAGTGACAAATAGGACCACTGTTAAAAAAAATCTACTAGAATTTTCTGTCACCTTTAAAATCAGTTTTTTCTAATCACATGTGACGGAAATTCTGTCACCGAAACAGAAATTAGACGTAACGCGCATGCGCATTCAATTGGTAACTGATACTGCGCATGCGCGAGGTTCATTACGACATTGTTTGTTATTGTGTTACAAAATATTTTTTGTATCATTTTTTTGGAAAATTCTATTACAATTGTAACATAAAAAATTCTTTAAGGTCAAAATATTTTTAACCAATTCTAGTTAATTTAATACACAATTGTAAAACTTACACTTCCAAATAATGCTAAATTGAGGACCCAGAATTTACCCGCTGTTAAGTGTATTGGTTTAAACCCCACTTCTATAAGAAAAATAAGAACTTTTGATTTTTTCGGAGGTAAGTTGTACCATTCACAAGTATATGCAGTTTTAGCAAACATTGAAGACTGAAAATATATTTATTATTACTATTTGAACCAACTACATTTTCGATTAAGTAAAAGTTGATTTTAAAGGAATTAACTTGGTTACATTTTTATTATACAAATTTCTCACTTCTGTTTGCAATATTTCTGCTACATAACAATAGACATAAAGATTTCCTATTAAGAATATAAGAAACATCACCATAAAGAATATGCCCACAAACATCGAACTGGTACTTTCTTTTGTTATGAGCTGCAAGTAATTAAAATAGTTTATATCATGGAATTCTTGAATATTACCCATTAACGCTCAGAGGGACGTAAAATTTATAGGCCCCCATATCACATCCGCTATTCTGAAAATTTTTAAAACGCACATCAATTTCGTAATTAGCGACCCAAAAACAGCCTAGTAACAAGTTTCAAGTGAATCCGAGGACTTTCTATAAACTCGTTCACCATATTGGATCCGCCATATTTAATTTTTAAAAACCCATATCAGATTCGTAATCAGCGAGTCCGAAAACATCCGAGTGACGAGTTTCAATTGAATCCGATGAATCTTTTAAAAACTCGTCCACCATATTGTATCCGCCATATTGAATTTTTAAAATCGGACTTTAAATTCGTAATCAGCGACACCGAAAACCCCCTATTAACGAGTTTTAGGCGGTTCAGTGACATTAGAAAATTCAAGCACCATATTTTTTTGTGGGACATTTTTCGAGTATTAGACGCTATACTGTCGTCCGCCATCTTTAAATTAAAAATTGTTCGCCTCAGGTATTTTGTAGCTGAGGATCTCTTTACTTTTCCTGGTGAAAATTTATCTAAAAAGAACTTTTTTTCTCGAAAAATTGTATTTCTTTTTTTGTTGAATAAACTGTTTATAACTTTTGTAATATTTTTTATAAACAAATTCTAACCCCAGAAGCTGAAAGAACATTAAATTTTACATTAGAAATAGTATATATGCTAATTTTTTTGTATGAATTTTTATAAAAAACAAGATCCTCAAAGTCAAGGTAAATTTTTCGTCCGCCTGAGCGTTAAGGGAATATATAATGGAGAATGACGTCACTGTTATAGGCAAAATTTTTCAGTAAACTTTTTTTTTAAATACTGAATATTCTGATACCAAACTTAGTACAATTACTTAAAATATCATTACGTTACTTACCAATACAAGAATATAACCCTGCAAACAAAATTGAATTGTACATGCCAGTAATTGGACTAAAAACATTATGTTGAACGTGTATTCTACAAGATCCACACATCTATCATATAACAAAAAGTATATTCTGAATTAGGTTTAATGTAAAGGACATAATTTAAAAAAGAACATTTTCGAAATTTAAGTTATTTTTCAATCAATAAAAAAAGTTTTCCATTCTCCTCTTATGGAGATGGATCATACACCTGACTAATAAAAGACAATGTAAAAACCTGTTTAAATGAACGTGGCGCCTAACAATTTGTTTAAATTGTTTATCAAATTCAACATAGATTTTTTGGTCACCATTATGATTAACAAGATCCTTAAGCTTCAAGCACAAAATATGATATTGTCCAGCAATGTGTAAAACAAATAAACTGAATAAACCGTCAGTCGCACTGTATGCAATCATGGGAAACCATATTCCAGCATATTGCATAAAAATTGTAATTTCAAAAGCAGGACTATAATGCCACTCATAAGGATAGTAAGCACTAAAACATAGTGTGTTATTTTTACAAATTTTACTATCATTGCAAACATTTGTATTTCTGAAAACACATTCCACAATATGAGATAAATACGTTCCAATTCCTAGGCATAAACACAAAAGGGACAGATTTTTGCCCCGTTTACCGTAGTAAATCATTATATCCAATTCTTTGTTACTTTTCTTGTTCTCCCAATGATTAATCATGTAACTGTAAACAGCTGATATTTCTAATAAAAAAATATATATTATCATTAAGTAACGTGTATTCATTATTTTGTAGGGAAGAACCGGGTAAAATGACTATTTGGGTAAACTGGCATTCATTAATAACTTCGCCAAAAATAAATTAAAATAATTAGTAGGTAAATTGGCTGGGTTATTTGCCTTCTTGATGTAAAACTATGAAACAAGATACGTACGATACGGAGAAACTGTCGGTTTACTTATATTTAGATGTGTAAACTGAATATTAAGTTGTAACTGCTTCTGCATAGAAAATCAGTGTTTTAAGAAATTAATTATAATAATTATTGCATTTATATTAATAATAATTATAATAATTCTACATTAAAGGATCATTTTTATTATATTTCCAAAACATAATTTTGAATAAGCGTGGGCTCAATTAAAAGAAGTGCGCATGCACGGAAAATGCGTATGAGTGCGAGAGTTACGTGAGTAACGTGATTAAAGAATTATGGTGGTTAACCTGTCATATTTGGCATTGAATGTAAAATTTTAGGTTTTTTTCCTAAAATTCTTACTTTTTCGAAGCAAGCAGGTATTTTAAAACTTTAACACGAGTTATTTTAATTACAGAAGCTTGATATCATGTCAAAAACATTTTAAAAAACACAAATCAAAACCCAAAAAAAATTTTTTTTCTGGGACTCTAAACTCGTGTATTTTTATGTATTTTTCTCCGCTAAATCCGAATACGAAGTCAGAATAATCAGTATAACTAAAAATTCTTAGATAATCCCAAAAAATTGCTCAAAAACCCGAAAAACCCAAAAAAAAATTTTTACCACGCACGCACGAAAAACTCGTGTTTTGTGCGCGTAAAGCGGACAGGACTCGTAGTTTTGAAGTTACTGACGTCAGAGGCAAAAGACTTCCAAACAGGGAATATGCTAATGTATTTTTACGTATTTTTTTCCGCTGAATCCGAATTCAAAGTCAGAATAACCAGATTGGCCAGAATTTTTTAGATAAAAAAAATTCTGATTTTTTTCTGGTTTTTCAGCAATTTTTTTAGATTATCTCAAAAAGTGGAATCATTCTAGAAATTCGGACTCAGATTCAGCGAAGAAAAATACGTGGGAATACACTAGTGTAGTGTCTCGGATATAAAAAAAAAAAATTTGTGTGATGGTTACTATTTTCCAAAAGTATCATTAAATAATTATTTCTTTGGTTCAGACTTTTACATATGCATTTTAACTGGTTCTCCTCTATCAATAGCAGTTGATTATAAAATTGAAATCTCTCAAGTCAAAAATACGTACTTTCTTTGTTGTGAAAAAGAGAAGACATCTTTGTCATTGCTATCACTAAAGGCAGTGCTGCTGTAGAAATGATTTTACTCATAGTATCCAAATTACCCCAAACATTAATTAATTTTATGCCTTGTGGGAGTGCAATACTAAAGATTATGAAAATCATACTAATTAAATATAAAACCAATGATATTTTGTTGTTTTTATTTATTGTTGGCCAAACTCCAAACCATACAAGGTTTATTCTGCAAAATTTACATAAATCTGCAACGACTTTAAAACACGACTTAAGTTAATTAATTATTAAATAATTGTGATTAAGTAAAAAAAACAGACAATTGTTAAAATTCTTCAGTGATCTTTAAACCACAAAAATCACGAAAATCGTAGCTTTAATTTGGAATAGTATCAGCAAAAGGAAATTTTTTTGTAAAATATAGGAAAAGTGTTTCTTTACTTTTTTGTCGTCGCTCTATAAGATTCTGGGCTCAGACTTCATTCTTATCCATATGCAAAATCAATATGGTGGCTTTTTTGCAAAAAAGTACAGAAATTCAAAATAGCGGATCCAATATGGCGAAAAAAAATGTAAATTTTTTGCTAAAATTTTTGAATCTTAATAATAGGGGTTTTCGGGGTCGCAAATTACGAATCTGTTCATAATTTTTCAAAATTCAAAATGTCGGATCCAACATGTCGGAAAAAGGTAAAAACAAGTGCTTAAATCTGTCTAAAAATTATTTTTCGAGGTATTTTGAGATCACCTATTTTCGAAATTGATATTTTTGAAAAAAATAAAATGGCCAATCCAATATGACGGACATGAAATGCAAAAGAAGCTTAAATCTTTGAAAAATCAATAATTAGGTTTTTCTTAACTTTTCTGCCGTATGTGATACATCATTTTGAATTTTGAAAAGCTAACAACAGATTCGTAATAAACTACTTATATTCATAAATTTTGGGAAAACATTTGCATTTTTCGACCGTCACATTGGATCCGCCATTTTGAATTTTAAATTATTATGATCAGATTCTTAATTAGCGACCCAAAAAACATTTATATACTGTTTTTTATAAATGATGGAAACAATTTTACATTTTCGTCCGCCATTTTGAAATTTCAGAATAATGAACGGATTCATTGTCAGTGACCCCAAAAATTCCCTTGTACTAAGTTTCATAAATTTTGTTAAAAATTTTGCATTGTCGTCCGCCATATTGGATCAGCCATTTTGAATTGTAAAAAATTTATTTACAGATGAGTAATCTGCGACCAAAAATCCTCTACGTTCCAAGCTTAATTAATTCTAATATAAAACTTAAAAATTGTTGCAATAGATATTAATTTTGACGCCACCATCTTGAATTTAATGTCTTAACTAATGCATATTTTTAATCTTCCATCAGTTTGTCCCATTTTATGCAACTTTATTACACATTAAAAAAATGTTTTCCATAACAAGTGTAGATTATAAAAAAAGTTGCCGATTTTTCGGTACTTTTTTGCAAAAAAGTTTTATTTGTTTTGAATATGGTTAAAAATTAAATCTGAACCCAAAATTTAAGGCTACAATTTTTGTGATTTCAGACTTTAGTGGGTAAATTACTGAAATTTTTTTCAAAGTTTCATTTTTTAAATTAAAAAAATGTTTGTGTTACAACTTACTCTTTTCAGCATTCATTTTTGAGCCGATAGTAGTCATTTTTTTTCTTTTTGCTTTTGTACCTCTTAGAATTTTAATGGTTTGGATTTCGTTTTTAAGTACAGAACAGAGTTAAAATATATTTTAACCCGTTATTTTTATTATATTCATTCAAATTAAATATATTAATATATGAAATTAATAAAGTTCAATTATAAATATGTCATTAAAAATTAGAATACATAGAACATCGTGAGGAGAAAGTACGTGAAGTCTATTAAAGTATAAAAGAAGAAATTTTACAGACCTAATTATGCATTTGAGGAAAGTATTAAAATCATCTATTTTTAAAAAAGATTCAAGATTATGAAACTTACACTTTAAAAAGTTAATTAATGACCGACATTAGTGACATTAGGAGTCAGCTGAGCTATCATTACAATTCAGTATTCATGATAGTATTTCTCTAACTTAACTAGTGTAATTATATGACATACGAAACCACTTCTCAATATTATTTCTTCACGTTTGGAATTTAAGACAAAAAAATATAAAAAAAAACAAATTTCGTAAAAATCTGAACAGTTTTTGGACTTTTTTTTTACTTCGTCATATCGAATCCATCATTTTGAATATTTTAATATGCACATTATATTTGAATTATGTGAACCTAAAAAAACATCTGAGCACCAAGACTGAAGTTGAATAATTTTCAAAAATTCAACCCACCATTTCGAATTTTTAGATTTGTACATTATTATATTTGGATTTCTCATCAATTTTTGTTAATTCTAAGCAAATAATAATGATGAATAAATTATTAAATAAAGATTAAGTAAATAGTTATAAATATAAATATTAATAATGTTCCAAGTTATAAGAAAGAAATAATAAGTAGTGCATTTAAGTAATATTATGAAAGTAGAAGCATTATGTTCCATTAGAAAAAATTATCCGAATCCATTTTCTTATGTTCGAAAGAAATAAGAAGTTTAGAACTGAAATACAGTTACAATGATAAAGTTACAAAGTAATTATTCGAATTATCTTATTTTCAAAAGAAATATTAAAAAGTTTTTATCTTAAAGATTGTTAATGTCATTAAACGTCATTAAGGTATAGTTATCCTTGGTTAACCAAAGCTATTATATCACTAAAATATTCATAATTTTATTACAAAATTGCATCTTGTTAAAAAGTTGAACTCGAGCATGCGCAATGGTTCTAAAGACTTGATTTTTCTTCATTCCTTTTTTCTTGGTTGTTGATGTCAGATCAGAATTATTCAGCTCTATGTTTTATTGTCTTATCAACAAGAACACATTTTTATGGAACCAAATAAATAAAGTTTCAACTATTTGTATAAATGTTTATTCACTTTCATTACAATTCTCTGAAATCAACGAAATTCTAATTTCTTTGCCAGAACTTATCAATATTTCTAAATTTTCCAATCTATACAATATTTAATTTTGTCTACAAAACGAATTGCTAGAAAAGTTATATCGTATAAAATAATTAGATTTTAAATTAAACAATTTATAAATTGTTTTGTCGAAGAATGGCAAATTTCATTAATATATTAAAATATTTACTAAAATTTTATAAAATCTATGATATTTTGCAAACCTTGTTCTAATTTTTTTCATAATTGTAATAGGAAATCAGGAAAAATGAAATTAATCATTGTTATTAAGAATGATAAATAGCCCATGGATGTTTTAATGACCTAGAATTCAAAAATTTCTTTGTAATGGGAATAAATAAAATGTAAATATTTTGAGAATTTGGTCTATTAATTAAAAATATTATAAATGATAACTTGAAAAAATAAATCAACTCACACTTCTAAAGAGAATTAAGTTGAGAACAAAAAATTTACCCGCCGTAATTTGTACGGGTTTAAGTCCACTTTGCATAAGGAAAATGAGACATTTTGCTCTTTTTGGTGGTAAATTGTACCATTCGCAATTATAGGCTGTCTGCGCAAAAGCAAAACTCTGTAAAATATATATTTTTCAACCATTATTAGGGGACTAGAACTGATAACAGTTCTGATATTAGTTCTGATGTCATTTCTGATGTCCTTTCTGATATCAGTTCTGATGTCAGATTTTTTGACAGGGTAAGCAATTTGAAGTACTTTTTCGAATAATTTTAAAATTATTTCAAAACTTAAACTACATAAGTGGGTCAAACCATGCCTAAAATATCAAAGTTGTCCCCTACATCTCCAATTTTGATGAAACTTTGTGAAAGTGTATAGAAATACATGCAGAAGAAAATTCCAAAAGCTATTTTGAAAATTTTTGAAAATTTTTGGATTTACAGACGATTTAAAAATGTTTTTGAAATTTTCAAAACGTCATAACATAAACATTTGAAGAAAAATTGTGACCCAAAAATTTTTTTTTATTTAACATAAAAAAAAATGAAAAATAAACTTTAAACAAATTTTTCGTTGAAAAGCGTTTTTTTTCTTTCTTTCTAATATCGATTTTTCGATTCCTTATGATTTCACGAGTATTTCAAAAAAAAAAAAAAAATTGATGGAGGGTCTAAAACTTCCGGAGATATTGTAGTTTTTGTTCTTGCGCACAGCTGCGCTGAGTGTGGCTCAGCGCGTAGACGCAGTTGCGCTATACGTGCATCCAAGTGCTAACAATCACCTACAGGCTGTAAATTTCAGTTGAATTAAAATCTGGTTTTTGCAAACATTCTGTGATAAACTGATATAAAATTTTCTACCTTTATTTCCTAATTATTAATTAATTAAAGTTTTATAAATAAACAAATAACCTGCAAAAATCTGAAGCTTTTTTTAACATATATATTTTTTCAATACATTAATACCAAAAATGTCTGAAGAACTTCTAAATTTACTTATACTCAACATTTTCAGACAAAAATAATCTCAATTGCATGAAAAATAATTATTATTAGTAATTATTTTCAAAAAATTACTAATAAAATTAGTTTTTTCAGAAATTTACTTTTCCTTTCTAGAAATCTGTAAAAATTAATTATTATTAACTCTATTTTGGACTTTAGGAGTTAGTAGACATATAAATTTCTCTTATCTTATCTTTTTTTTGGACCCTGAAAATGTTTCTACCAAAAGAAAAAATTTTTTTACATTATTACAAAACTTATTAAAAAATGGAAATTTTTAATACTTTTAATATGATTTTAATACTTTATTTTATTCTTTTAAATTTTTTGTTGTTAGAAGATATAAAAACAATTTATTGATATAGTAAAATTATTTACATCAGGTTTACTATCTGCAAATTCGTGATCATTGACGCAAGAATATTTTTCCAAAAAATAAGAAAATTGTTAGTTTTGTCATTTTTGAATTGTTTTCACATAATTTTGATAATTTTTTTTCAGTCTTTTTTTGTGCTCAGAAATCTCTTAATTTATTATACATGGTTTTAATTTCTTTTCTACAAAGTTCTGCTGTTTTCTTCAAATTTCAACAATTTTTTATTAGTGTTTTTACTGTCAAGTATTTATTAATTAATTTTTTTTTAATTAAAAATTAAATTTATATACATTTTTAAATAATAATATAATTTGAAAATTTTGTACTTGTGAAAATTTTTAAGATTTTATAAAGCATCTAACTTTTTTTTGGGAGCTCCCAATAATTTGAGGATTTGAATATATATTATTATTAATATAACTTACTTGCTATTAAAATTTGGCGAAGGCGTTTTGCTTCGTTCTGGAATAAATTAAAATTGAAAATTGTCTATTTAAAAAGGTTAATTCTGGTACTTGAAGTAAACAAAACAATTTCACATTCATGTATTTACATTAAATTTTAACCTTTTTGAATAGAAAATTTTTAAATTTAATATTCTCTAAATAAAGCAAAACGCCTTCGCCAAATTTTAATAGCAAGTAAGTTATATTAATAATAATATATATTCAAATCCTCAAATTATTGGGAGCTCCCAAAAAAAAGTTAGATGTTTTATAAAATCTTAAAAATTTTCACAAGTACAAAATTTTCAAAATATATTATTATTTTAAAATAATGTATTTTAATAAGATTTCTATCATTTTTAGGATCAAAATAACGGGATTTATATTTCTGGTAAGTTTTGATTTCTAATATTTAATAATTTTTTAAATATAAAGTGTTTTTAAAAAGTGACAAATTTAAGGTTACGAAATCACATCGTAAACCTCCTACATTTGATTAATAATAACTCTTAAAAAAAATAGAATTTCACAATAACATTATGGTTATTGGATTCAGAAAAGTTTGAAGTTTCATATTTTCTGAAACTTTTATTTTTAAAATATGTCAGCGACAGCCCTCAGACGAAAGTCAATGGTTTGACCCAATTATTTTATTTTTTCATGAAATTTCAATTATTTTCTTCATATTAAAAGTGTTAAAAATGTTCATTTTGCAAAAAAATTTTGTGATAATGTTTAAAAAAATTTTCTTTTAGTAGAAACATTTTTAGGATCTAAAAAAAAGATAAGATAAGAGAAGTTTATATGTCTTCTAACAACAAAAAATTTTTTTAAAAAAATAAAGAGAAAAAACATTTTTGAAAAAATCAGATTTTTTTATTTTTCCAAAAATGTTCACTATTTTTTAATCCTCAAAATTAAAAAAAAAATTAAATTTTATAAAAGGACACTTTAACCACTCCTAAAGTCCAAAAATAGAGTTAATAATAATTAAGTTTTACAGATTTCTAGAAAGGAAAAGTAAATTTATGAAAAAACTAATTTTATTAAGAATTTTTTGAAAATAATTACTAATATTAATTATTTTTCATGCAATTGAGATTATTTTTGTCTGAAAATGTTGAGTATAAGTAAATTTAGTAGTTATTCAGATATTTTTGGTATTAATGTATTGAAAAAATATATATGTTAAAAAAAGCTTCAGATTTTTGCAGGTTATTTGTTTATTTATAAAACTTTAATTAATTAATAATTAGGAAATAAAGGTAGAAAATTTTATATCAGTTTATCACAGAATGTTTGCCAAAAAACAGATTTTAATTCAACTGAAATTTACAGCCTGTAGGTGATTGTTAGCACTTGGATGCACGTATAGCGCAACTGCGTCTACGCGCTGAGCCACACTCAGCGCAGCTGTGCGCAAGGACAAAAACTGCAATATCTCCGGAAGTTTCAGACCCTCCATCAATTTTTTTTTTTTTTAAATACTCGTGAAATCATAAGGAATCGAAAAATCGATATTAGAAAGAAAGAAAAAAAACGCTTTTCAACGAAAAATTTGTTTAAAGTTTATTTTTCATTTTTTTTTATGTTAAATAAAAAAAAATTTTTGGGTCACAATTTTTCTTCAAATGTTGCCAAATAATAAGTAATCCCTTAAAAAATCAATTAAATCCAATAATAATTGTCAGAGTTATGACGTTTTGAAAATTTCAAAAAAAATTTTAAATCGCCTGTAAATCCGAAAATTTTCAAAAATTTTCAAAATCGCTTTTGGAATAGGGATTGCGAAACCGGTTTCGAATATCGACTAAAATCGAATATCAGCTTCGAATAGTCGAAAATTGTGTAGTCGAATACAAGATTTCAGTTATTTCAAATAACCGAATATTCTTATCGAATATTCGAAAATATTGAAAATTGTTTTTTTGTAGATTTAATAATATTTGATAAATACAGTTTTGACCGAGTTTAGTTATACTATAAGGGTGATTCTCCACAAAGTAGTAACTTTTGATAACATTAAATTTTTAAGTAAAATAGTTATTTATGACACAAGGACCTGAAATGGCACTTTATAGTACGAGTAAGTATCGTAATACGAGCCTAAGTCCAATCGCAGCCGAGGCAAAGCCGAGGTGAAGTGAAGATATGAAGCCGAGGCTCCACCGAAAAGTAGCCGAGGCTCTGATGTGGCTGTGGCGAGTTGTACGATACACGAGAACTTAAGTGCCGAAAGGGTCCAAGTGTCATATAACATTTTTTATCACACAAAAAACTGAGAATTCGAACCTAGGGAGAGGTGATTATCGTAAAAAACGGCCTCAGGGGGCATTTCTAGGTGGGAGTAGGTCGACAGACTTAGAAATGCCCCCGGAGGGCGGCAAAACCCATGAACAGCCGTGACGTTTGGGCCAGTTTGGGCAGCTGTACCATAAAGTAAAGGTCAGCTGATCAGCATCAGCCAATCAGATTGCGAGTTCATTTACTTTACGGCCTAGGCCGTGAAATGAGCTCTTAAAGGTTTCCAAACAAGCCGTAAAATCTAACTTTTGATGTAAGTGTGATAAAAAATATTTTTTCTTAAATATTTCTTATGTACAATTTATAAACAATTATTTTAAAATATGTTTCAAAAAATTTTTGAGCTTAAATTAACACCCTTAGTCTTATATAAAAAATTTTAAGTTTAAAATTTTAAAGGTTACAAACATTTTTTTAAAATATTTAATTTTTTACCTTAAACGAATATTCTAAGGATGTTTGCTTATTTAGAGGATTTGTAGGACATCAAAGAAAATTCTTGAAACATTTGATCACGAGTTAAAAAAAGTATAATTACGTAAATAATTATACAGAAATTAATCAATATTTTGATTAAAAACTCAGGTTAATGATATTCTTATGAAAAACAAAACACTATTCCTATGTATTTCGAATTTTATGAACCGGAGTTTACGAATCAAAGAAAACAAATTATTATAGCAGAAAAACTTAATAAAATATAAAGGTCTTTGCAGAATACTGCATAGATTTGACTACTTTATACCACTATTATTTTAATTTTATTTTAAATATAAACAATTCAATTATTTTTGAAGAACCGGAGTTTACATGTCATTAAAATACGCAGGAAATTAATATTAATTTTTGAAATTATAAAACTAAATATCCTATTTCTTCAACTAAGTTGGACTTAAATCAAATTTTTTACCTCAATAACATTAATATTCAGTGAAAATTCAATATAAAAATGATTAAAATTACTGAAAAACAATAAACATGTAAACTCCTGTTCCAAATAACAAAAGGGTGGAGAAAGTATTTAAAAATTATTTTCGCAAAAGTTATTAATAAAAACTGGAAAAAAATACACAAAAAAACGAAGCTTTTGAGATAAACTGTCGATTAGAACAGATAAAAATATTTTAAAAATATGATTTATTTAAAAAAAAATGTATTAAATCTCATGAGTCCTATGTGGAGAACCTAAAAAAGTGCAAATTTGAGGAGTTTTCAACCATTTCATGTCCTTTGATGTTAAAAAAAAATATTTTTCAATCATGATATTAATAAACATAATAACAAAGAATAACTGTGCAAAGAATTAAATATTTATTTATATAAGGTTAAAAGTTATTAAGTGGGGAAGTAAAAATAACCACTCAGTGAAGAATCACCCATAAATAAAAGAATGCAATAAATAGTTATTCATTAAAAAGCAATTTTTCTTAAATTTTGCAATACAGAATTGTAAAAAATCAACTAAATCAATAATGAACTGGGTCAGTTTTTTAAAATTACCTATTTAGAAATCAGTATTTCGGTATTTATTAATTAATTTATTTATGTTAACTAAATTTTTGATTTTTTATGCCAATTTTCGAATTTTTGTGTTTTTAAAATAATAAAAAATTGAGCAAAAGATTGCTAATATCGACAATATGATAAATAAATTAAGATATACCGTTATTAAACACTTTTTATGTCATTTTTTAGTTAGAAGAGTTAATTAAGTATATTTAGTATGTGCTTAAAAATTGTTTTTAAAAGTCGAATACCGTAGTCGAAATTCGAATAATCATGTCGGTTATCGACTTTAATTCGGTTACACTAGTTTGGACTATTCGAATAGTCGATAATCGAATATTTCTTTGGGTTATAGATCCCTATTTTGGAATTTTCTTCTGCATGTATTTCTATACACTTTCACAAAGTTTCATCAAAATCGGAGATGTAGAGGACAACTTTGATATTTTAGGCATGGTTTGACCCAAGTGAGATCTAACCTTATTTTTTGTGAAGCTTTAAAAGTTGTCAAAAACGTCAAATATACTATTAATTTTTTCGAATTTCAGAAATGAATGAAAAAAATATTCTAAATGTTAAATATATTCTTACTTGAGTTTGAAGTGTCTCGGCTAAATAACAACAAACATAAAATAAACCTAATGACCACATAAGGTAAGCCACCATAAAGAATATACTCTCAACAACTGAACCAGAAATTTTATTTGTTAGATTCTGAAATTAATTATAGATTATATAATGTTGTGTTTTTATTATGATACATTATTCACAAAAATGTTAAAAGTAACAATGATATTTTTTATTATTAAATTATTGTTAAAATTACACACTTCAGAAACATGAATAAATAAACAAATAAATACAAACCATAACAAGAAGATAACCTTGCAGACAAACTTGAAAACTACAGGCTAGCAATTGGGCAAGAAACATCAAATAAAAAATGCTCTCTATTATTTGAATGCAACTGTTACATAGGGGAAAAATGAAAATCAGTTTTTTTCAATTTTATTTTTCACATAAAGTTATTGAATAAAGTTATTAAAGATTGATTAAGTAAGTTATGATAGATTCCAGATTATATATTGACAATTAAATATACGATTTCAGATTTCGTATTCCTGATTTGTCATTCCAAATTTCACTTCTCAGATTCCACATTCCATATTTTACATTTTAGGTTCCACATCCTAAGTTCTGGATTCTACATTTCAGATTTCATATTTTGGATTTGACAACTTAGATTCTGCATCTCAGATTCTACATTTCAGATTACGCATGCTTCACTTCATATACCAAATTTCACATTTTAGAATACACATTCAAGACTTAAGATTTCACATCCAAGATTCTACATCTCAAATTCCATATAATAGAATTCACATTCCTGATTCTGAAACCTCGTCTGTGAAATTTTGAATGTGGGATCGAAAATTTTACATCAAGAATCTTCAATCTGTAATCTCGGATGTGTAATTTGGGAATTAAATTTTAGGATATCCAATTTAAGATGTGGTATATGTGGAATGAGGAATCCAAAATCTGCAATGTGGAATTTGGAATGTAGAATTTTGGATTTGAAATCTGGAATATGAAATCTACAATGTGGAATCTAGGATGTGGAATCTGGGATGTAAAACCTAGGATGTAGAATCTGGTATGAAGAATCAAGGATTCTGACATGTAAAATCTGGAATTTAAATGTAAAATCTGAAATTTTAAATGTGGAGTCTGGAATGTAAAATTTATTATATGGAATTCGGATTCGTAAATTTAGAATCTGCAATTTAGAATCTCGGAAGTGTAAATTGGGATGTGTTATGTTGGATTTTAAATCTGGAATGTTAAATCTAGAATGTTGAATCTAAGATATAAAATCTGTAATGTAGAATATTTAGAATTTGCAATAAAAAAAAATCTAATTCTAGTTTAATCTTCTTATAATGTTTTTTTATTCTAATCTCTTTTTTTTTTGCACTTTGTTTTATGTTAGCTATTTTCAGATTTTGTTTATTTCCAAGTTATTTTTACAAATTTCTAATTACTTTTTATAAAGTATATCTTGTTTCTTTTCTCAATTCTAATGTCTTCATTTTCTTGTCAGTTGAATGTTTTATAGTGATATTTTAAAATAATTAATTACACCTTTGACTTTATCAATTACTTTATTACATTATATTTCAGTTTTTAGTTCTAGGTTATTAAATCCTTGTTAATTTATCCATTAAATAATTCTCAATTTGCAATAAAGAAATTAAAGCACCTATTAATATGATCGTGCACATCGATTATGTGACTAAATTTTTGATCAAATTCAGTCCAAGAACTTTTTTCGTTGAATTGATTGACGAGACTCAAAAGTCTCAATCGTAAAATGTGGTATTGTCCAGAAAAATGTAAAATAATTTGACTAAAAAAACCATCTGAACCAGTATATGCAAGCGTTGATAAAAAAGTACCTAAGTACTCAAATAAACAGGTAATTTCGAAAACAGGTGTATAATTCCACGTGTATGGAAAATATGCTTCCAAGTATAATGTGAGATTTTTATGTTTCTCGGGATTATTCCAATTATTCAGATTTTCAAATATACATTGAAACAAGCGAGCAATTATGGTGGCATGGCCCAAACATATGCATAAAAATGAGAAATTTTGTCCCTTGCAAGCATTTCGAATCATAATATCCAATTCTAGGTTAGTTTTTTTACTCTCCCAATGATTGAGCATAAAAGTGTAAAGAGCTGCTATTTCTACATTTATAAATAATATTAATAACATCGTTAGCTTTTATAAATAGATTACATATGAAATCAGCATTTTAAAAAATATTTACAACGAATTAGATTTCATAATTTATGCTGAATTTATGAACTGTAATAATACTTCAAAGGTACACACTTTCTTTGTTGTAAAAAAGGACACTTATCTTAGCCACAGAAACTATAAAAGGCAGCTCTGCTGTAGAAATTATTTCACTCATATGATTTAAATTACCCCAAACTAGAATCAATTTCATGCCTTGTGAAAGAATAACAGAAATAATTATAATTGACACATTCACAAAAAATAATCCACTTGACATTTTTTTTTTTTTATTCGTCAGCCAAATTCCAAACATTCCAAGATTGATGCGAGAAGATTTGGTAAATTTTGCAAAAGCTTCAAAATACGATAAAAGATGATAAATATGTGACTCCATTGGCACAAAAATCGTTGAAAAATTACCATAAAATACAAAAATAAAATAACAATTTTAAGAATAAGAAACTAAAAAATGAAAGCGAATAACTAAAATGTTAAAAAAAAAGCTAAAAGAAAGTTTTAAAATTATTAAAACGTTAAAAAGTAACTAGAAAGTGACAAAAAAGTAACTATAAACTGATAAAAATAATAAAATTTATGTAAAAATAACTTGAAATTGAAGAAAAAACCATAGAAAGTATACGAATAAGTGAATCAAATCGAGACAACAATAAATAAGAAATAATAAATGGTAACGAAAAATATTTAAAAATAAAAAAGGATAACTAGAAAATAGAGAAACATTACTAAAAAATGAAACAATGAATAAAAGTTGATTCAGAAAAATTATGACAAAGTGAAAAAGAATGACTAATTAGTGAAAAGTAACTCGACGCCCCCCGTTGATAAAGTGTTTATTAAAAAGCCAGTGTAATAAAATGTTAATTTGAAAAACAGTAGAATAATGTTAAAGCAAGGTTATAAAGAATGTTATACAGAATGTTATTGCATATTTGAATTAATAAACAAATGTATCCATCGTTCGGTCCAATTAACATTTTATGACAAAACTTCAAAAGACATTTGATTAAACAAACAGTTTGATAGAAATCATATAAAAAAAATAATTATAAAAATGACATTCCACTGTTTTTCAAATTAACATTTTATTAACCTGGCTTTTTAATAAACACTTTATCAACGAGGGGCGTCGAACTAGATAATAAAATAATTGGAAAGAGAAGAAAAAAAATGGCAAAGAATGACTGAAAAGTGTAAAAAAATCTATAACAGATTTACAAAATAATCAAACTGTGAAAAAAATAACTGTAGATTGATCAGAATCATTGGAATTTATTTAAAAATAAAAATAAAATATTTAAAGAGAAAACATGTCCGAATACTGTGAAAGTAATTAGAAAATTTAATATAATTGGGGTAAATGGATATTTCCAGAATTAAGTTTTATAAAAAATGCAAGCGCTAATCCTATTATATTATAAATATCAATTCTTTGTAATAATGCAACAAACGAAAATATATACAAGTCAGAGAAGACATGAAATCAGAGAAATACATTTCAAAAATATTTATTTTGAACATACCCCTTTTTCCATTCATTTTTGTAACAAATTATTGAATATCAATAAGTGAAAAAACTTAATGCAAGCTATAAGACAATATAATGAATTTCGTTTACTTGAAAATATATGCATTATTATAAAAATATGTACAGGTGAATCTCCAAGTTTGTTAATGACGAACTATTACCAAGTTGTTTTCTGTAGTTAACATAATAGTGAAATATTTACGCTTCATGACAAAATTGAATCTTATTATCCAGGTGTATGCACGTCTGCGCAGTTAAACTTTTGTCTAGAATTTCATTTCTTTGCGCCATTCTTCATTCAAAGATTTCACGTAACACACTTGGAATCTTGAAATAAGGAAAAGGAGGTTCTGTTAATCATTATAACAACAATGCATCGAGCAAAAAGATTTGAGAGCAGTTAAACATTTTTTTAAAAAAGATACACCTTGAAAATAAACAAATGGAACTTTCAGAAAATAAATAAAAACTAGAATTGGATAATTTAAAAAGAAAAGGTGAGGAGAAAAGAGATTGTAAGTGGTCTCACAATTTTGTCCGGTATTATAAAAAAGGTATTTTAACTTTGGTTTGTGATTACGCTAGCAGATAAGTGTTTGTTTATTTGGGTATTTGAAAATAGTTTTTAGAAATTAGTTGTTTTATTTAATTCTTCATTTGTGGGTCAAGATAGAGTATGTGTTCTTTTGAGTGAGATAAAAACTGTATTTTAGGATAAATGTCAAAATTTTTTTGTTTCATAAAACAAAAGAAAAACGAAACATTACTTTTATTTGTTTTCAATGTATTTTTCAAGATCTGTGATTATCACTTATCAATCTTGGCATGCTGACTTCGTTCAAAAAGATATTTATTAGCAAGACATAATGTTCTGCATTTTATTTTTCAAATTCATCTTTGCTAGTACATGAGGTCGTTAAAGATCCAACTTTTATTTTTAAAGTTTAATAATAAAATTAGGTTTGTTACACACAGTGAGGACAAGATGGCATGATTAGACTACTTTATTTACCTTTTTGTTTTTTTTCTTAGCAATTAATTTTGCATTAATTTTAATTTCATAAGTTTGTGTTCTGGCTCTATAATACAATTTTAGGAATAAAAATAAACATTTAGACAATTAAAGTTTTTTAGCAATGAACTTTCCTTTGACTGGTTTCTAGTAATCTTTTTGATGAAAAAATAATAAAAAATGAATCTGTAAATATTAATTTAGAATTAATTAAATAAAATATTTAAGTTAATACTTTAGTTTTTAATTAGTTAAAGTGAAAATAATATAATTAATGGATACTGAACACTTTTCGAGTTCTTTTCTATTAATCGGTTCTAGAATCGGTGAGACGAACAAAATTATTTGCTGGAACTAGTCATTGTTATTAAAAATGACAAATAACCCATTGATGTTTTAACAACCTGAAATTATAAAATAGAAATTTTACTTTATAATATAGCATAAAAAATAAATCCAAATATACATTTTCTGCTTTTTATATGAGGACATTTTAAACTAATTTTAATAAAAACAAATTATTTTATTCTTAATATTAAAATACGTCAGATTTCATTAAATTGAGAATTCATGAATTTTAAACTATTAATATATGTAATTCATTATGTGTCACATTATTATTAAATTATAACTTAAGAAAATACTTTAACTTACGCGTGCAAAGAGAATAACGTTGACAATAAAAAATTTACCAGCCGTAAATTGTACTGGTCGCAGTCCACTTTGCATAAGAAGAACGAGACATTTTGCCTTCTTTGGGGGCAGATTATACCACATGCAGTCATAGGCAGCCTCATTAAAAGCGAAACTCTGTCAAATATATTAATAAGTAAAAATCCAAATTTTATTTGTTTGTACAATCAATTAAATAACTAATTTTCTTTGCAAACACTGAAATTTCTACATTAATTTTGTGACTTTTTGAATGTATGGATTAGAGATAAAATATAAGTATAAACGAAAATATTGCCGAACAATAGGGTGGTCCATAAAGACAGAAGTCTGAAATGTTTTGCTGCTACCTCCCAAAAAGTTTCCAAATCGAAAAAAAAATTAGCCCTATTTTTTTATTTTGAAATCGGACAATATTTAGGGGTGGCGCAAACCCCTTGAAATTTCACATTGATTTTACATGGGAAAAACGCACTTTTTCGTAAATTCGCTACCAAATCCTCAAAAATCACTCAAAATATCAATACAGCGAATCACATCTTGAAAAGTCCTCAAACAACAAGATTCCAAAAATTATTTAATTATTTATTAATATTAACTATTTTTTATAGGGTTATAAACAACCTCCATAAATGCAAAAAAATGACAATTTTTTTTTAAATTACAAATTAATAGTTTCTTAAAAATTTTTCAACAAAATTGTTATATATTGTCAATTTACGAATGTTTATAAATATTTTTATGTATTTTTCATTTGTTTAAACAATTTATTATTGTTTATTTACAGCTTTTATTCTAATAAACCTAGCGAGTTTTAGTTTTTTTTGACTTTACTATTTTTTACATTTACAATTAAAACAAGTATTTAGTAAAGTTAACCACAACAACAATTTGCAATTGTTTAAACAAATTATTGTTAATAATAATTAACTTTTGACAAATGCACCTAGAAAGACACAACTTTTTCCTAATTTTACAAATTAATGGGCTCTGGTTAGAATAAGAAAAATTATTGACTATAAATTATTATTTTTAATTTGTTTAAACAATTTATTATTGTTAATTTACAGCTATTATTCAAATAAACCTAGCAAGATGTATTTTTTTGGACTTAAATATTTTTTATATTTAAAATTAAAAAAATTATTCAGCAAAGTTAACGACAACAACAATTTTCAATTGTTTAAACAAATTATTTGTAAATAATTATTTATTCCTTACAAATGCACCTAGAAAGACAGAAGTTTTTCTTAATTTTACAAATGAATAGGCTCCGGTTAGAATTATTGGTTGAATTATTGTCAATAATAATTAATTCTTTACAAATGCATCCAGGAAGACACAACTTTTTCCTAGTTTTACAAATTAATGGTCTCTGGTTAGAATAACACAAATTATTTGTCATAATTTATCATTTTTACTGTGTTTAAACAATTTATAATTGTTAAGTTTTAACTTTTATCCTAAAACCCCCAGCGAAATTTAATTTTTACTATCCTATTAATTGTTTATACTTAATACCACAAGATATTTAGCAAAATTAACTGCAACTTCCCTTTGTCATTAGATGAGAGAGATGTAAATCCTTCCATTTTTTTTAAAGTTGAACCAGAAAATTTATATGATTCGGGAAGGTAAATGTTAACACAATTTAAATTATGTCATTCAGCGACGTTTCACCAACAAAGGTTCGTTGGCCTCATCAGGCTGTTTTTATTATAAAAAATATACAAAAAATTAATAATCACTTCAGAAATTTTTTTAAATAATAATTAAACACATAACATATAAACTGGTTAAATAGCGTATAAAAAAAAATTACCTAAATTCGTTAAAATTTAAACATTTTTTAACTTGTCAAACAATTAGAATATATTAAATAAAATTGTGTACGACGTCAAATAAATTAAAAACATTTTGAAACGACCAGCCAGGCAACCGACTTAAATCAAACTAACTACTTATATAGAAATATAAACTTTTATAAATAACAAGAAGTTATTGAACTCGATGACAGAAGAATTACAAATATAAACAAGCGGTTACAAATAAATAACAATACAAACAGTAAATATTGAGGAAAATATATTCATGAATTCATTTTGTTGATTAAGGAAAAAAAGGTCTTATTTATAAATACGATTTCTTCTTTTTTATTTAAAGTAAATATGTTAGACTTGATGTGTATCATTTCCGAGATGTTACGTTTAAAAAAATGGGACTCTTGGTCTAAAAGTTGGGCATTTTGCCAGTCGAATTCATGATTAAATTCTTCTCGGTGTTGATAGAAGACAGAATCAGAATTTTTTTTACTTTGAGTAATGTGTTCACCTCGTCTTTTTTTTAAAGTACGTTTGGCTTGTCCGACATATATTGCTAGACATTCGAGACAGTCAATTTTGTACACCACATTTGTACGATCACAATTCTGAGTCTCATCTTTCCCTAATTTTATAATGGAATTTAACGACTTATTAACAATTGGGATTGTTGAAATGTTAAATGTTTTTAGAATTTTTGACAACTTAAAAAAATATAAAGAATTAAATGGAATACAAATTTTAGGAATTTGTTTATAAATGTTTGATCTAGCATTATTTAATTCTTTATTTGTTTTTAAAAATTTAATTTTTTGAAGTCGAATTTTAATATGTCTTTCAATGAAATCCAATGGGTAATTATTGTTAATAAGAATATTTTTTATTGTCTTTAAATTGTCAGAATGGAAAGATTTGTCAGAAAGAGAAATGGATCTGTCCACTAAATTGTAAATAATATTTTTCTTCTGTTGGATTGGATAATTTGAGAAAAAATTGATAAGTCTACCCGAAGAAGATGGTTTCTTATACCAATCAGTGATGATACAATTATCTTTTTTAATCAAAGTTAGATCAAGAAAATTAGTCCGGTTATTATTTTCAAGTTCAAAAGTAAAATTTAAATTTGAGTCATAAGAATTAAAAATATCAATAATGATGTTTAACATGTCTTTGCTTATACAAAAAATTGTATCATCAACATATCTAAATTAAAATAGTGGAGTATAATTATATTTATCTTTTAAAATTTTTAAGCAATCTTTTTCCAAATCTTCCACAATATCTGTTCTGCAATATCTGCGAACAGAGGTGAGATTGGTGAACTAATCGGAGTACCTCTAATTTGTTGATAAAACTTTCCATTAAAAACAAAAAAGGTATTGTCATATAAAAATTTTGAGCAATCAATAATATCATTAAAAGGAATTTTACATTTATTGTTGATTTGTGAATAACGACGATCTAAACTTCGTCTAACCAGGTCGTAAGATACATTAGTAAACAAAGAACTAACATCTAAGGAAAGAAAAACATGATCATCATCAATAACAAAATTCTTTAATTTTTCTTTTAGTTCAAAACTGTTATTAATATGTGATTCGGGAATTTTAATACACTTTTTTAGTTCATCATAGACAGTTTTAGATAAAAAGTATGTCGGAGAATTAATAAGAGAGACAATAGGTCTTAGAGGAACGCCCTCCTTGTGGATTTTAGGTAAACCATAAGCTTTTGCTAATTAAGTATCTGAACAAGTAAACTGATCTTTATGAATTTTTTTATATAAAAATTCTTCATCATTAAGATATCTAAGAATTTTTGAAGAATCATCCTGTAATTTTTTTAAAGGATTTCTAGAAAGACGTTTATAAGTTGAACTGTCAGAAAGTAAATGTAACATTTTTTCATTGTAGTCAGATTTTTCAATGCAAACAGTAAGATTGCCTTTGTCCGCTGAAGTAAAAAGAATGTCAGGATTATTTTTTAAAAATTTTTTTGTTTCAACTATTTTTTTAGAAAATTCTTTTTCTTTTTTTGAAGTATTACTAACTTTGTTCAGATTCTGAATCATTGTATTGGATACTGTTTCTCTTACTTTATTTTTAATGACAACATTAATATTTAGGGAAGCCACTGTCGATTCCACATTTTTTATAATATTAATAACTTCATTTTTAGAGACATTTTGAGGTGAAACACTATAATTCGGACCTAATGAGACAGTTTCGGTGACGTTTGTCGGAATCGTTATATTTGTTAAGTTCAATAACCAACCGCTTTTGTCTGGCTTAGATTTCGCAATACACTTTTTTAACAAATTGTTCAATTTAGATTTATGAATATAATTTTCAGAATTTAAAATACGTATAAACTTGTTCTGAGAATATATAAAAAAATTATTCAACAGTGTGTAGTCCAGATTCGAATTTAAAATATTTTTTTTAAGTTTAACTAACAAATTTTTTAAAAATTTCACATGAAAATGAATGTCAGTGATTTCTAAATTTAGCAGTTTTTTAAAATACTTTTTGTTGAAATCTTTAAATTGTTTTTCACCAGATTTACTGTGAAATGTGTTATTGCTAAAACGATTGTTAAAATTAATTATGTGTTGAGGTAAAACATCGTTGCGTCTGCAACTTAAAAGAAAAAATTTGTCATTATTTAAATAAATTATTGTTAATATTCATTAATTAATTAGAAATAAGTCAAGACATATTGTTTTCTTTATTTTACAAGTTGTGTCGTTCAAGGATCATTTGTAAAGAATCAATAATTATTATCAATAATTGGTTTAAACAATTTTAAAAGTTGTGGCTACGGATAATTTTGCAGAACAGCTTCTTGCTTTCAATTAAAAAAGGTATTAAGGTAGGAAACTTACAAATCGCTAGGTGTTTTAGGATAAAAGTTATAAATGAGCAAAACATTGTTTAAACAAAGTAAAAGTAATAAATTATAGTCAATAATTTTTCTTACTTTAACTAGAGCCCATTCATTAGTAAAATTAAGAAAAACTTCTGTCTTTCTAGGTGCATTTGTAAGGAATGAATAATTATTAACAAATAATTTGTTTAAACAATTGCAAATGGTTGTTGTGGTTATTTTTACTAAATCCATTTTTTCATTTGTAATATAAAAAATAAGTAATTCAGAAAAACTAGAATTCGCTAGGTTTATTTCAATGATAGTTAAAAATTAACAATAATAAATTGTTTAAACAAATTAAAAATAATAACTTATAGTCAATAATTATTCTTACTGTAACCAGAGACCATTAATTTATAATATTAGAAAAAAGTTGTGTGTTTCTAGGTTTATTTGTAAAGAATTAATTATTATTAAAAAAATTTGTTTAAACAATTGCAAATTGTTGTTGTCGTTAATTTTGCTGAATAATTTTTTTAATTTTAAATATAAAAAATATTTAAGTCCAAAAAAACTACATCTTGCTAGGTTTATTTGAATATTAGCTGTAAATTAACAATAATAAATTGTTTAAACAAATTAAAAATTATACTTTATAGTCAATAATTTTTCTTATTCTAACCAGAGCTCATTAATTTGTAAAATTAGGAAAAAATTGTGTCTTTCTAGGTGCATTTCTCGAAAGTTAATTATTATTAACAATAATTTGTTTAAAGAATTGCAAATTGTTGTTGTGGTTAACTTTACTAAATACTTGTTTTAATTGTAAATGTAAAAAATAGTAAAATAAAAAAAAACTAAAACTCGCTAGGTTTATTAGAATAAAAGCTGTAAATAAACAATAATAAATTGTTTAAACAAATGAAAAATACACAAAAATATTTATAAACATTCGTAAATTGACAATATATAACAATTTTGTTGAAAAATTCTTAAGAAACTATTAATTTGTAATTTAAAAAAAAATTGTCATTTTTTTTGCATTTATGGGGGTTGTTTATAACCCTATAAAAAATAGTTAATATTAATAAATAATTAAATAATTTTTGGAATCTTGTTGTTTGAGGACTTTTCAAGATGTGATTCGCTGTATTGCTATTTTGAGTGATTTTTGAGGATTTGGTAGCGAATTTACAAAAAAGTGCGTTTTTCCCATGTAAAATCAATGTGAAATTTCAAGGGGTTTGCGCCACCCCTAAATATTGTCCGATTTCAAAATAAAAAAATAGGGCTAATTTTTTTTTCGATTTGGAAACTTTTTGGGAGGTAGCAGCAAAACATTTCAAAAAATTGTTTGTACTGTACATTTTTGGACCACCCTACCGAACAGTCAACTTTTGAGAACGATTTTTTATCGTAAAAAACCTACAAATTTCAATACTGTTCATTCCAACTTTATAACAAGTAATACTTACGATTTTATTATTAGTTCGATTAATTACTCTAGAGATTAATAAGTGATATTTTGTTTGTGATTTTCGTTGTAAAGAAAAATTATGTTGTTTAATAACAGAATAGAATTAATTTTGAAAGTTGGAGCAACTGTAATGCTGATAAGAAATTTAAGTATTAATGATGGGTTATGTAAGAAGATGACGGTACATAAATAATACATAAGATTATGGTACAAGATTAAAAATTTTAGAATTGTATAAATTTAAGATTAAAGTTTTAATAATTACGGGTAGTAAAGAAGGTACAACTCCATATATTCCGCACATTATTTTAGATTCAGGGCATCATTAAAAATTTACTTTTTATTCTATTTAAAAGAAAATTACCCATAGTTTTAGCCTTTGCAATAATTACTAACAAATCACAGGGTCAAAGTTTTGATAAATTGGAAATCTATTTCAATAAACCTTTATTTTCTGATGGTCAATTATATGTTGCTTTGTCGATCTGCAGCCATCTGGCTGTAATCCTATATAAGAAACGAGTACTGAAGGTCAGCGTTAAACGGAAAAGCGTTAACAGTTAACGAAAAAGGATACTTTATACCTGGTTCCTTGGTTAGGGAGAGAAGGTATTTGTTAAAAGTTTACGGAAAAGGAAACTCTCAGCTCATTATACAAATTACCTTGAAATTTAAATTTTATTTCTTAATACAAACTATAGACTACCTGCAGGGATTCATCATCATTAGAGCAAACCCTTGTATAATGAGGGTTGATGGCTTTCGGAAAAGAGATAAAATTTTCGAGTATTATTGAAAAGAGAGAAAATAAATTATATTCTGAAATTTTACCTCATTACTCAAATATTCTTCAAATTTAAATTTTTCTTTCTAAATACGAACAATAGACTAAATAATCCCATCGTTTTTCGAGCCAACCCTTGCATAATGAGGGTTACATTAGGTTTTGAAAAAGAGAAACAATTTTCGAGCTTTAACGAAAAGAGAGATAAATACATTAGTGCGTGGTATAGAAGTGCATGGTAGTGAAAGTTATCAATGAATAGAACTTGAGTGTGTATAATGTGGAAGAGAATAATGCTAATTATTGTGTATTTTTTATTAAGCGTTTATAATAGAAATGTGTTTAATGTGAAAGTGTATAGTATTAATATGCTTATTGTTCATTAAGAGTTTGTGTTGAATAGTTCTTAATACGCTTAACAAAAAGTGTTTATTAAAGAAATAAACTGTAAGTGATAAATAATAAATAATAAAGTGACTCTAATAGTAGGGGAAAGTCGGGTAGCACCGGCCATCGGGTAGCCGCGGCCACTGTTTATTTTATGTATAATACCGTATTTTTATCTTTGAAACAAATTAGAAATGGCGTATAATTTAATTGAACTAATTTTTTTAGTATAGTGACTCCATTATTTCATTTCTTTTTTATAAAAAACTACTATTCTGTAAATATAACCATAAAGTGTTCGGACAATTTAAAAAATGAGTGTCGCATTGAACGTCATATAAAAATGTTATTATATTTGTAATTTCCGACACTATTGAATTTATATTTTTATTGAATGCCATAAATTATTCTCTGACGATTATTTAAGACATAATTTGTTGTTACTTTACCGAGTTATATAATTAAAATAAAAAGTTTCTTTTCCTGTGGCCGGAGTTACCCGATGAACTTTTGAGAATTAGTATTTTACTCCTCATATTTGTCCTTATGTTTCTCTTAATTAATATGTTTTTTTTATTATTGGAAGAATTTTAAGTCTTGATAAATAGTTTGTCTTCAACATGAAACAATTTAATTATTGTTCTTGAAATATTTACACAATTTATTGACAAAAAAACTTAAGGGGCCGGGGCTGCCCGCCTTTCCCCTAAATATACATTAAAAATTAAATGTAAAAAGTGACAGTGATTAAAATGAAACTGTGCAAAATGTGTTGACTAAAGTAACAATATTTAGAAACTGTTGAAGTTTTTTATTTTCAATAAAGTTAGTGTTACGAAATGCTAAAAGTGTCTATAAAATGGGACTGTGGATTCATTAAACAAGTGATTGATAACTGTTTAATAAATAAATTAATTGTAAAAGTTTAATAAATAATAAAGTGATGATAATGTTTTTAAAGAGTCGTTACAGTGTAAAATAAGTGTTAATAATATAATTATATAAAAGAGGTGAGATAAAGATATAAGACAATAATAAGTTGCTTATTTTAAAACGTCAAGTATGTTTCCAATGTTAACAAAATTTTTATGTTTTTTAAATTCCCGGGAAATCGACTACAAATAAAAAAAAATTTACCCCTATTTTTTATTTTTTTGATCTGACAATATTAATGGGTGCCGCTTGCAACCCCTATTTTCAATACATGGGAAAAGTTTACTTTTTTTAATAATTGCGAAAAACTGTTCTTAATTTTATCGAAAAAGGCTCAAAAGCTTTTGAGACCTCAATACATGTTCAACTTTGAAGAAACTGTCAATTATTATTATTATTTTTTTTTTTGTAAACTGACCTTCCCTAGGGAAGTGGTTAAGTAGTTATATTGTGTATTTTTTATTTCCGGAAGTCTAATTGTACGGCTGAAGATGATACCTCTTTGTATATTCTATTATGAATTATAACAAATAAATTATTATTATTATTATTATAAGACAATAACATAAGACAATAACATGAGACTATTACATGAGACAATGATATGAAATAAACAGATAAAAGAATGAGAGAAATGAGGAAAAATATAAGATAATAGCATGAGACAATGTGATGAGATAAACATGTAAAACAATAAGAGAGATTAGGTAAAGAGATGGGATAATGAGATGAAATAAATAGATATGAGATAAACATATGAGATACAGAAACAAAAAAACATTAAGACTTGAAATATAAAGATACTTTGATGACATGTAGGCTAAAGAGGTGATATGGAGTTAGATCGTGCGAAATAAAAAATAAGATTCATTTTTTGTTAATTTTTTTTTTAAAGTTGTTTTTGAAAAATAATTTCTCAGTTAAAGAAGAGATATTTCAATTTAAATGATAAAGATTAGGATATTCGTAATTGGGAAATGCTAAATGACAATCACATGTATAAGTTTCAGGAATTATTGGAACTTTATTCAGGTGGTAGTTTCCAAAAACAAATTACAGGATATTTAGAAATGTTAGATGAAATTAAAGCAATTAATAAGAATAAATCACATATTCAAAAATTGTGTAGTGGAAATCGACTTTTGTGTCACTGGATTTGCACTTACTATGATGGAAATGAACTTTTGTTTATGATAGTCTTAATGAAGGATGTTTAAATGAAGATCCAAGAGAATATTTATGCAGGTTATATCCATTTACACCTAATGTAGTTTTATAAGAGTACAACAACCAAATTTTGTTGATTGCGGTAGATACGCCATTGCGTTTGCTGTTTCTTTATATTTTAATATTAAACCTGAAAATATTGTATACAATTATGCTTTAATGAAAACTCATTTGTATATGATGTTTGAAAAAAATGTGTCATCTCATTTTCGGATAATTTTACAAAATTGTATAAACTTGGAATTTGCAATATCGAATAAATAAAAAACAATAATTTACATGTGAAGAATGTAAAAGATGCGACACAGAAGAGAAAATTAGATTATCAAACTAATGACGGCTTTACAGAAATGAAAGGAGATAGTAGTAGTCCTTCATTACATACAAAAATAGAACAGAAAAAAGTTGTTAATATTCCTGACTAAGAAACTAAAAAAAGCAGTACCATATATAAAAAATGTATTGTAAAAGACCTAAGTTAAAAGGAAAGATTGAAAAGAGAGACAAATAACAAATTTGGAAAGTGTAAATAGTGACAGAATATAAATGTTTGTGAGAAAAAACCTGTGGAAAGTGCGTCAAATTCTATTGAAGTAGTAAAAGAAGGTAATAATTATAAAATATTAGAAACAATAGTAGTAAGAGGATATTTTTTAGCAATTCTAATGAGAAAAGTAGAAAAACTAGAGCAGAATATCAGAAAGAATATAGTGAAATGATGAAATTAAAACGAAAAAAATTGATAACAAAGAAAAAGAAATATCAATTATGGAAGAAGTATGTTTAAGTAGGGAAACAGATTTAAATTTTTCTAAAAAAAAACACATAAATAGTGCTGTTTAAGAAGAAAAGAGAGATAATAATTCTGACAAATTAATAATTTCTAGCGATTGTAATTAGACAAGTAAAAAAAGTCGTGCAGAATATAAAAAAATGTTGAAAGTCAGTTAAAGTATCTTAAAGAAGTAGGAGGAGATGATAAGAATAAGAAATTACAAAGAATAGTGAGCCAGACAAAAATTGTTAACACCTCTAATCAGAAATTTAAAAAAAAGTAGAGCAGAATGTAAAAAAAGCTATCGTCAAAGATTGAAATTGAAACAGAAGATGTGCCATAATAAGGATGAAAATAATGAAATACTATATTCAAAAGATATGCAGGAGAAAGATGTAAGGATTTGTGATGAGAAAATGAAAAAAAGTCACGTAAAATAACAAAAACAATAACGTAAAGAATTAAAATTAAAAAGAAACGTAATCCATGAGGAAAAAATAGATGTTTCGAAACATAGAGGTAAAAAATGGAGTCATTTATGGAAATGAAAACAACATTGATATTCGTGATTTTGCTTATGCAGAAAAAAATATTAATAGCATACATGTTTTAAGCTATAACGAACATTATCTTGGTAAAATGTCGTGTTTTTGCAAAAGATGCAAGGCTAAACATTTTGAGAAAGAAAAATTCAAAAGAAATTATCTTATAATTATTGTTGCAGTCATAGTGGTGTATCGTCGCCTTCAGAAAAATACCCTCATGAATTAAAAAAATTGTAATGAAATTGCTATTTTTAATATGAATGCTGAAGGTTTAATACCAGAGTCTTATGTAACGATTTATAATACATCGATTAAACAATTGCAATTGGTTAGTCATTTAGATCCAAATGTTGAAACTTGGATATATCCTATACTTTATCCTCTAGAAAGCAAGGATTATAGACTCGATATGATTCGTACTCATAGTGATAAGCCAACCAGAAATCAAACTGTGTCCAGATCTGCTTTTATAAAATATAAAATAGGAGTAAGAGATCATACCTTTAATCAATTTTTATACGGTGGAAGATTGTTTCAGCAATGGTTAGTTGATAATTATGTCAAAGTTGAAAAAGTTAGGTTACATTTTTGTAAAAATAATTAAACAAAATTAAAAAGTGAAACTAACAAAGGATTAATTGATCATTTAGATAAACAAGAAATTGAAAATAATGTACATGTTGGCAAGATGTTGATACTGCCTTAAACATTTATAGGATCACCTCGTAACATGTTAAAACAATGTTAATATGCAATCACCATTATGTAGCTTTTCATGGTAGACCAGATTTATTTATTACAATGACATGTAGTTCAAAATGGAAACAAATTTATGAAAATTTATTACTTAATCAGTCAGCTTCTAATAAACCTGACACGGCTGCAAGAGTCTTTCATTTAAAAGTAAAAAATTAATGGAAACTATAGTAGATGATAAACTATTTGAACAAGTAAAGTCCTATGTTTATGTTATTAAATTTCAAAAGCGCGGTTTACCTCACATTCATTTATTGGTGATATTGGAAGAAGGTTCTAAAATATTAAGAGCAGAGAGTGTTGATCGGTAAACTTTTTAAAGTAAAATTTTTAAATTGTATTAGGTATATCATTTTTTTTTATAATTTTTCTTGATATTCTTCATTTTATTCTTCATCTTTTTTTAATTTAATTAATTTTTAATTAATCAAAATTTGCAAATTGATATACACGATGAATCAAAGATCACTTCATTTTAAATTTATTGCAATGTCTTCTTATCATTAATTTTCTTTTTTTATTATATTATGTATTTCTTTTATTTCACATAATTGTACATAAATGAAACATTGTTTTAAGAGGGGAACACCAATTGTAATTTTCGAAAAATCGTTTTTTCTTTTTTTGCATTTTCTTAAAGTATACATATTTCAAAATGTGTTTGTAAATTTCTAAGTTGATACAGTGAAAAATAAATGTGTTATACAGCACTATGCGGCGGCGCGCCAAGGTCGCTTTAGACCAGCTAACACTTACACCAGGTGCTCCATGGCTATTCGTCTTTTGTTTCACGCTTAGATTTACAGTTTTTGTACCCTTCCTTCATAATTTTGAGACCAGAAAGAATAATATGAGAAGCAAAGGTCATTTCAAGTATTTAACAAAAAATTACGTTGAAACTTTAAATGCGTTTTTCTCAAAATGACATTTTCAAAGTCGATGATCACGATTACTCGAAAATCATTAAACCGATTTACTTGAAATTTGGAATGCTTAATTTACACATCTAAGTCGAGTAAGTGATCGAAGGATTTTTTTTTATGCAAAACCTTTTTTTTTATAGCTGAAAATCGACCGTTTATTTTAACGAAAATCATACTGTTGACTTTGACAGGTCACCATTTTGTCGAATATATTTTTTCTTCAAATCCTTCGATCACTAACAGGATATTCTTATACTAAATGTAAATCAATTTCATTTTTTCATTTCATACGAAGCATACTTGCAGAATCCTGATCACAGCGAAACACCTTTTTTTGGAAGGCGTCGCTTCAATGGCTCACATCTTTAAAAGTTTTGGTTGATAAGCACTTTTATTTTTTTTTTAATTACAGTTTTTAACATGTAGGGGAAAGTTGGGCAAAACCTCTAAGCGGGGCAAAGACGTTTTTCAAAATATCTCCCTTATTTCTAGACCGTTTCAACTTATGTTTAAAGTTTATCATAATTGTAACTGGAGCCATTGTTTTATTAAAAAAAATCTTGAAAATATAAAATGCTTTAGCAAATATACCAAAAAAATCGTTTTTACAAGTATGAGATGAAAATTTTATTGATCAAAACTAGTAAATTTTAAATCTAAATGTGAATTCTAAAAATTTTTAAATGTCACGTTCTAATAGAGTAATCATTTATCTACACAATCTCTGTGGAATCACAGGTTTAATTTTCAATCTAAATATATAAAATTTTAAATTAAAAAAAGGTTTGTCGTTTGGGGCAAAGACGCTTGAAAAATATTTCATAAAAAACAATTGAATATTAAAAACTGCATTAGCATGTAATTTTAAATGATGCAAACTTCATGCTAATCAACTGTTAACCTGCATTTTTTCATCAAAACAAATAAGTATTTTTGTCTGTTTATTTTATTGTTATTATTATTATTATTATTATTATTATTATTATTTAATCATTAAATTATTTATTAGCGTTTACTACTAATTTGAAAAAAATTATGAATTTTGAATATTAAATAAGCATTATTATTTAATCATATTTTCGCATGGTTATTTAAACATTCTATTTTTGAAAAGTCGATAAAGTAGATTTTGAAACAAAATAAAAAAACAATTAAATTGAAAATATGAGGTTAAAAATGCAAGTCGTCATTATTTTTCAATAAACTCGATTAAATCTCTTAAAAAATCTGTAAAATATTTATGTTTTATAATTATTGCACCAATAAATGTTATTTAAAGTATATTTTAGATCATTTATTATATTTGCAATAATAATATTAGCAAAAACGTCTTTGCCCCAACAGTTGGGGCAAAGACGCTAATTTGAATCTTTTTAAATACAATTAAATAATGTAATTATGATTATGATAAATGTAATAACGACTATTAAAATCTGTTACTGGTTAGTTTTAGTCGTGTCACAAACAAAAATGACTCCAATTGAATGTATAGTTAAAAATTTGTGCATCAGTAAACTTAAACCTAGCGGTTTTGCCCCACCTTCCCCTAATTTTAACTAATAAATAGTATTCTTCAAAACGTTTCATGGTTTTCTAGAAAAAATTTTTTGAAAACAGCACTTTTTTTAGTTACAACTGGTGTTCCCCCCTTAAGAAATAATAAAATTTGGCGTGCGCTTTAGAGCGCGCTTTTTTTTCTAGTAAATTACGTATAAAAGTATTGCAAATTTGAGAAGTTAGTTTTAGGTGGCCGAGTTCAGAAATTTTGACTCTACTCAGAAGGTCAGTATTTGTAAACAAAACTTAATATTTAATTGATGGCACTATAAAATAATATTGAAATTTTCTACTAATAATAATGACCAACAAAATAATTATTTATAAATTTTTAAATTGGTCAATTTTTGAAAAAATGTTCTATTAAATATATATATTGTAGATTAATTATTTTTTTAGTTAAAGAAGAAATTGTTTTCTAAAATGTCGGTGAATTCTTACTTGAATTTGTAGTATTTCGGCTAAATAGCAATTCAAATAATACAAGCCAAACGCCCAAAAAAGGTATGCCACCGTAAACAAAATCACATTAACTGAATGAGAATCTTTAACTGTTAAATTCTGAAATTAGTTATGCATTCTATTATGACATATTATTAACAAAAATGTTAATAATAATGATTATTTATTATTAAAATAAAATTACACACCATAAAAAAATTTATATCTAAACAAATAAACAAACCGTAACAAGAATAAAGCCAGCGAGACAGAGTTGACAATTAATAGCCATCAATTCAGCAAAAAACAACAATTGGAAAATACTTTCTATTTTTTGGGTGCAACTATTATATAAAAATGAAAAAAATAAACGTCAGATTTTTATATCATAATTTAAAAAAAATTGTGGTAATTAATTTGATAAAAGAATAAAGATCCATTATATTTAAATCTTTAGTAATCACTTATTAAAGTTCGAATAATTAAGATAAAAGCCAAGATCTTATTTTCGAGGATTGATACAGTTAGTCACTATTAATATTGTATGTATAAATTTTTACTCTAATAAATAAATATTTTTAATTTGCAATAAAGAATATAAAGTACCTATTAATATGTTCGTGCATATCGACTATGCAGCTAAATTTCTGATCGAATTTAGTCCATGAAGTTTTCTCGTTGACTTGATTGACGAGATTTAAAAGTCTCAACCGTAAAATTTGGTACTCTCCACGTAAATGAAAAATAATCTGGCAGAAAAAGCCGTCTGTGCCAGAATTTGCAATTGTTACTAAAAATAAACCTATTACCTGTAAAAAGAAGGTGAATTCAAAAACAGGAGTATAATTGAAAGTGTATGGCAAGTACGCTTCTATGAATGGTCTGAAATTTTTATCTTTCTCTGGACTTTTCCAGTTACTCCAATTTCCAAATATAATTTGAATAATTCGAGCTAATACGGTTCCATGGCACAAGTATATGACAAACATTGACAATTGTTTTCCCTTCCAAGCATTTTTATTCATAATAATCATTTCTTGATTTGTTTTCTCAGTCTCCCACTGATTAAGCATTCTAGTGTAGAGAGTTGCTATTTCTAGATATAAATAATTTTGATATTATTAGTTCATGAACTATTAATTTTTAATTTCATGGTGATTTAAAGGTACTCACTTTCTTTATAGTAAAAAAGAACAATGATCTTTATCATAATAATCACAGAAGCCAATTGTGAATTAGAAATTATTTCAATCATAAGATCTAAATCACCCCAAACTTGAATCAGTTTGATATTTTGTGGTAAGATATTAGCAAACAATATTATTGTCATATTGAAAATAAATAATCCATTTGATACTTTTTTATTTTTAATTGTGGGCCAAACTCCATAAAGTCCAAGATTAATGTGAGAAGATTTGGTAAAAAATGTAAGAGCTTGAAAGTAATATAAAAAACCATTTAAAAAATTGAGAGTTTAATTAAACTAATAAACTAGTAAAGTTTTTTTTAAAGAAGCTTATTATAAACGTACCATTTTCACCATCCATTTTTAAGTAAAAATTTTAAGTATCGAGTCAATGAAACTTATGAGGCAAAGTAAGAAAGCAAGTATTGAATTACGTTTGATTGAAAAAGTATATATACAAAGTAGACGTAAGTTTGTTAATAGGCTAGTTATAAAGTAGTTTTCTGTAGTTAACATAATAATGAAGCATTTACATTTTCTTACAAAATTGGATCTTATTATCAAGTTAGATCTCCACGTCTGCGCAGAGAAACTTTTGTCCGCAGTTTCATTTATTTGCGTCATTCTTCACTCTTCCTTCAAAGATTTCAGGAAACACATTTGATATCTTATAATTCAAGGAAAGAGGTTCTGTTAAGAATTCAAACAACATTGCATAAAGCAAAGAGATTTTTGAACAACTTTACTGAGTTTTTTAAAAAAAATTTTGAAAAAAAGATACGTTTTTAAAATAAAGAAAGATGAAAATGAAGCAAAATAAAGGAAAACTAGAAAAGGAAAGTTCTGAAAGAAAAGGTAAAAGGAAAGAGATCTTAGATTTGCTTAAAATTTGTTTATTTTTTTTTTTCTTAACAACCAGGTTTGGATAATTCTTACTTTCATTAAGTTTTCCGAATAATGATTTAACTTGAATATTAAATATAATTTGACTTGAAAGATTCTTATTCTAATCTGACCTATGGCACTAAAATTTATGAGTTTTATAAACAATGCTTTAATTGTTATAATTTAAGAATTTAAACAAAATGAAGTACTAATTCTCATTCTTGGTAATGACATTTCTGACATTTTAAGTTTCTAAAAAATAAGGTGACTGATAATTCAAGTTTCTGATAAATTCCTGATAAATGTCATTTCTGACAAACGAATTTTTTGATTATTAAAATTTCGAATTTAAAGAAAATTCACACGAAAAATTATTTGAAAATAAAAGAATATACATATAATTAAGCTAGCCTTTGTCATTATTTAATCATAATTTTGTATAATTTTTATTTTAAAAAATTTTTTTTTTAATTTAAAACACAAATTTTTTAGGATAACTTCCTTAATAAACTTTGCCGCTTTAATCTTTCGTAAGATAAAGACACTTCACACAACTTCTTGATCTGAAAGTTGGAAAAGTAATGTTATCAAACCTATTTCTTTGTTACTAATTATTATTAAAAAAATTAATTTTTTTACTATCTATTGTGCTTGAAGGCATGATTAGTAGATACTAAGGTATGTGATAAATTTTATTTAATTTCAATAATATTTGGTCAAGGTATGATATATTTATTAAAAGGCAATGGATTTTTGAATAATTATTTTCCAGTTTTTAATTTTTATTATTAAAAATGTGCGTCGGAAAGAAAAGTTGTAAATAAAAATTATCTGCATTTACGTCCTCTACGTGATCGTATTTTAAAAATTTTAATTTTACAACTTTTATTATTTTGTTTTTAAACAACTCGGCTATTATCAAATTTTATATGGAAAAGTCACCACTGTGAATTTGCCCAAAATTTTACTATTGATCAATACCAAGATTATTTTAATATCCGGATTTTGATTTCATGTTTGAAGCCACTTGACAATATAATAAAAATATATATTAATAGTCTTCTCAAGCTATTTCTATTTGGAAAAACCACTTTATTGAGTCGAGTTGATTCTTATTTTTTAAACTAAAACATATTTATATTCCTGAAATTATTCACAGCCGCATCAATTTCAATGGATTTATATTTGACTGTAGTTCTTCTTCATGACATAAATATTATGAGATTTTGCATTCATCAACTGATCGTGTTATTAAAAAATAATTAATGTGTCTTGAAAGTATATGTTTAACTTTCCACTTTAAAGAAAATTTTACTTATCAATAATATTGGAAGGGATAAATAATTTGAAAATAATGAATATAAATTACAAATTTTTTGAGCGATATGCACAATTTTTTTAGTAAAATAGTTTTACCTATTCAGTTTATTTTCATAGATGTACACTTTGTTCTTTTTGGCTTAAAATTATGAGTAAAAAAGTAAAAGTAGTAAGAATTTCAAAAGACGAAATTAAAGAAGAATTAAAGTTATCGAAAACTTCATTATCATAAAATAATAAAAAGATGTATTTGATGCCACAATTGAAATATATACTGTTAATAAGAAACTTTGTATTATTATGATCAAATAACTGACACAGTAAACTTTTCCCAGCAACTCAATAATCATTTGGCTTAATAAAATTATTTATTTGTCTTTTTCATTGTTATTAAAACGGATAAATATCCCATTGATGTTTTAATGATCTGAAATTGAATTAATAAAAATATTTATCAAAAAGATAATATATCATTAATTATTTTATTGGATAAAATTATTATTAATAATTAATAATTTAACTCACACTTCCAAATAGAATTAAGTTTAGAACACAAAATTTACCCGCCGTTATCTGAACGGGTTTGTTTCCTCTTTGCATAAGAAGAAGAAGATTTTTTGCCTTCTTAGGAGGTAGATTATACCATTCACATTCATACGCTGTCTCCGCAAAAGCAAAACTCTAAAAAATATTTAAATTTAAAAAGTCATTTGAAATTTTTTTTTTTAAATCAAAACTTACTCTTTACTTAACAAAAAGAAAAGTAGTTTTATAATGAAAAAGTTTTTTTAATTTCTCATGAAAGAAAAATGCTTATTTTTAGAAATGTTATATATAAATAAATAAATGTTTATCACCAGAAACATACTCACTTCCATTTGTAGTGTTTCAGCTAGGTAGCAATAGACATAAAAATTCCCTATCATATACATTAGAAAGACCACTATAAAAAGTACAGCCAGAAACATTGAATTTGAATTATTATCTGTTAAATACTGAAATTAATAGAGAATAAATTAAAAATTTGAGGAGCCGCATCGAAGAACTCGATCTTATCTAGTCGTTTTGTAACAAGGTTTCTTTAAAACTCAAATATTTTCCAAAGTTTTTATCCAATCGATCTGAAACTTTCCAGAAATTTTTTTAATATAATGACAATCAAATGTCTCACGGGAAGTTCTTTCTAGTTTGAAGTTCCCTAGAGACTTTTTATCGATGAAATTTTCTAAAACACTTTGCGAAAATGACCAGCGCTAAAACGAGTTTTTCGATGTGAATCAACATTTTAAATTCTTCCCAACAATTTACTTACCGAGACAAGCAAATATCCTTGCATGCAAAATTGAATACTACAACCAATAAGCTGAACAAGAAACATTAAATAGAATGTTCCTTCTAACACTTGTATACAACTATTGAAAAAAGTTTGATTAGCTTTTTAACGAAATGTTTAAGTATTTTTATTTAAATAAAAAATTTTCGAATATTGAAATAATAATTTCTTATGTATCAGTTTATGCTAAAGAAAACCACAAACCTGTTAATATGATAGTGAACATCGACAATGTTACTAAATTCTTTATCAAATTCACTCCAAGAATTTACTTTGGCATTATTCACAACATCCAAAAGTTTCAAGCGCAAAAGGTGATATTGAGCGGAAATGTGAAAAACAATCTGACAAAAAAAGCCATCAGTTCCAGTGTAGCAGTTATTTAATAAAAGTGTACCAATGTACTCAATTATACAAGTTATTTCAAACATCGGAGTGTAGTTCCAAGTATATGGATAATAAGCTTCAATGTATAGAGTAAAATTTTTATAGACCTCTGGACTATTCCAATTACTCCAATTTTCAAATGTAAATTGAACTAAACGAGAACTCATTGTAGCATGACCCAAAAATATGCATAACAAAGAAATTTTCTTTCCAGTGTTACCATTTCTCATCATGATTTCCAATTGTTCACTGTTCTTTTTTCTCTCCCAATGATCCAGCATGTTATCATAAAGACCCACCATTTCTATTGAAACATAAGCAAGAGAAAAATTCATAAAAACAATTATTAATTGAAAGAATTATTTTAATTTTTATAGTTAACTATTTAGAAAACAATATTTTTTTACAAAGGTACGCACGCTTTTTATTGTAAAAAAGCACAACTGTCTTTGTGAAAGCGATTAGAAAGGGCAGTTCTGCAGTAGAAATAATTTGACTCATACGATCCAGATTACCCCAAACATGAATTAATTGGATTCCTTGTGGAATGATGACCATCACCCACGTTGAAACGATAAAAATTAAAAATTGTGCCTTGGATATTGTTTCATTTTTATATGCTGGCCAAACGCCAAACGGAGCAAGGCTCATCCGACAATATTTCGTGAGATATTCGAGGGCTTGAATAAAAAATAAGACAGGAAATTAACTCATATTAACACTTATGCTTAGGGAATTGTGAATATAAAAAAAATCCCATAGAGAAAAGAGGAACGTGGATCGAATGATAATTTTTGACATTGAAAATTGTTTTAAAAATAATTTGTTCAAACAAATTGTTAAAAACAAATGCAAAGAAACTACAAACAAATTATTAAAAATAAGTTGCACCATTTGATTGTAGGAGAAAAATTACTAAAGGAACATGTGTGACATTTCAAAATTTTTCACTCGATTTGTTATAAATAACACAGGCCGACAAAATTTCATTAACTGCATGTTGCCCAAAATGTTACAGCCGATTCTTATAGGATTTTGTCCGTAGAATACGAATTTGACCTTGAAAATATTGGATTGGCTCCAGTTTTCGAGCAATTTAGGTTTTAATATGCAAAAAACGCCTTTTTCACTGGAATAGGCAAAATTTGTCCGCAAACTTTCTCTTAATCAAAAACATGCAACATTCGAAATCGAAAATTCGAAATCAGATTTAAAAAAATTCACAATGGCGGATCCAATATGTCTGACAAAAAATTGAAAATCTGACGGATTTAATTGAAACATGTTACTTGGGTGTTTTCGGGGTCGCTGAATACGAATCTTACATTAGATTTTTAAAATTCAAAAAAGCGGATCCCATATGTCGAACAAAAAATTGAAAATCTGACGGATTTAATTGAAACATGTTACTTGGGGGTTTTCGGGGTCAGTGAATACGAATTTGACATCAGATTTAAAAAATTCACAATGGCGAATCCAATATGGCGGACAAAAAATTGAAAATCTGCCGAATTTAATTGAAACATGTTACTTGGGGGGTTTTCGGGATTGCTGAATACAAATCTAAAATTAGATTTTTAAAATTCACAATGGCGGATTCAATGTGGCTGACAAAGAATTAAAAATCTGCTGGATTTAATAGAAACATGTTATTTGGAGGTTTTAGGGGTCGCTGAATACGAATCTGACATTAGATTTTTAAAATTCAAAATGGTGGATCCAATATGGCGGACTAAAAACTAAAAATTTGCCGGATTTAATTGAAACATGTTACTTGAGGCTTTTGTAGTCGCTGAATACGAATCTTACAGTAAATTTTTAAAATTCAAAATGGAGGATCCAATATGTTGGACTAAAAATTAAAATTCTGCCATATTTACTTGACACACATTACTCGGGAGTTTTCGGGGTCGCTAAATGCGAATTTGACAATAAATTTTTAAAATTAAAAATAGCGGATCTAATATGTCGGACAAAAAATTAAAAATCTGTCACATCCAGTTGGAACATGTTACTTGGGAGTTTGCGGGGTCGCTGAATACGAATCTGACAGATTTATAAAATTCAAAATGGAGGATCCAATATGGCTGACAAAGGATTAAAAATCTGCGCGATTTAATTGAAACATGTTACTTGGGGGTACTATACTGGACGGGTAAAATCATTTTATCTTACCTTAAAATGTCGGGTAACGACAATTTTAACTTATCTTTGTTGGTTGGGTAAAGACATTTTTATCTCTCCTTTACTGGACGGGTGAACGACATATTGTTTATGCCATTTTGATTTTTGAAAACCTGATCACACATTCGTAATCTGTGTTCGCAAAACCCCCAAATACCAAATTTCATTAAGATGTGGGTTTTTTTAAACAAATTTTCCGCCCTATTGGGTGCGCCATTTGGGTTTTGAAAATCTTAGAACAGAGTTACAATCAGCGGTCTCTTTATTTCTGGAAACTTTCTATATTTCAAAAAAATTTGATATTGTAACATTCCGTACGGACTGGATGAAATTTGCCGGAACGTAAATTTTCAACAATACCAGCTTGAAGAGCAAGCGTCGACTGTCTCTGCCAAAAAAGATACGTTCGGTTGGTACCTCAAAAATTTTTTTGCTCCGGTCTGAGCCTCCTCCACCGACTCGTTTAAAAACGGGTCAAAATTCAAAATTCGCCTGGGTTATGCTAACTCAGCCAGTACCCAGAGGGTTAAACAAATTATTTTTTAAACGATTATTAATGTCAAAAATTATTATTTGGGCCACGGTCCTCTTTCCCCTGTTGATTTTTTTAGTATCCACATTTTCTTAAACATGGGCTAAAATGGGTTAAAAAAACTAGAATTTTGCAAAACAATTATTGAAAATAGATTTTTAAAATTATGAAAAATCAGGAGACAAGGTAGAAATAATTATTACAGAAACAAATATCTGGAAAGAAGCAAAAATAAATAAAAATCGAAAAATATTAAGAATAAAAAATAACTAGAAAGTGTATAAAATAACTATATATATTGATGCGTATTGATTAAATATATTGAATAAAAACTAGAAAATGAAAAAAAATATTAGAGTAAAATAGTATGTGATTTGAGGTTGGTTAAAAGTAACTAGAAACATATGGAAAATAACACAAAAGTGCAAAAAAAAATGAGAAAGTAAAGAAAAAGAAACTATAATCTAAAGAAGAATTGTTAGAAAATAAAAAGAGAATGAAAAATGAAAGAAAAAACCTATAAACTGAAGAAGAACTGTTTTGTTAAAATGGAAACATAACTCGAAGCTTAAAAAAAATAATTGGAAAGTAGAAAACCAGTAGAGCTTTAAAAAATATCTAGAAAATGTAAAAACTAATTATGTATTCATGAAAATAACTAGAATATGTAATAGAATAACTACAAAATGTTGTAAAATTACAAAAAAGTAAAATAATATTTTAAAGTTGTTTAAAAGTAACTGTAAATGAATAACTAATTACTAAAGTATCGTAAACTTTTAACCATTCAAGAGACTTTTCAAATTCTGGTACTTTTTGATTTTTTAAATATTTTTCTAATTTTCTTCAACCTTCAGTTATGTTTTCCTTTGCTAGCAATTCTAATAAAAAATTGTCTTGTTTTTCTAGTTACTTTTGAGCAACCACAAGTTATTATTTTAATAATAATAATAATAATAATAATAATAATAATAATAATAATAATAATAATAATGATGAATACATCTCGTTTACATTGTTTACATCTTCTGCTTATCCTTATATAGATTTTTAACGCTCTAAATTATTTATCTTTATTTTCTAATTTTTTTCCTTTCCTCGTTATTTTCAATCAACTTTTAATTATTTTACTTTCTAAAAATCTTTCTTTCCATTTCCTCCAATTTTCCTCATTGTTTGATTATAAGGCTTGTATTTTTCTTTAATTCTTTATGTAGTTTTTGATAATTTGTTAGCATAAATAACGTTTTTTTATTTGTTTGGAAATATTTGAGTATATATGATTTTATTATAATCCTGTAACGTTTCACAGAGTTTCTAAAGTAAATAAATTAAAGTGCTATAGTAAAATGGAAAAACAACAATAAAAAAGAAAAGTAATAATAACATACAAATAAAACTTAAAAATGACAAAACACTGTTTTAAAATCACGACGAAATTACTAAATTTATACAATTGAAGCCGAGCGTGGAAGAGGGATCTAACTCAAATTTTGTCGAATTTTAACTAAATAGAAAAATAGATTCTTTTAAATATCCTCTTTCAATTTCTGTGATAAAATTTTTATAACTATAATGTTTTAATACTAAAAATTAGAAAAAAATATTGTCATGTTTTCGAACTGTCAACTTTTAAAATGCAGGTTATCTAGAAATAATTTTGTAAAATTGACAAAATATCAAGAAAAGGACAAATTAGCCTTTAATATGAAAATACAAAGAAAGAAAAAAACTGAAGGAATCAGAAAAAAGTTATAATTTATAAGATAAAATAGCAAAAGAAGAGAAATTAACTTTAATATCGAATATAAATACATTGTGGAAAAGGGATCTATCTGCACAACCAATTTATCATTTAACCTACAACTATAAATAGGTATTTTATGAAATGCTTCCAAAAATGTATTTAAATATTTTCAATAAATGATTTAGCTTTTTAAAGGACATCATGTGAAGAAAAAAGTATTAAAACGATTTTCTACAAATTGTTACGAGCTGAAAACTTTTGTATCGTGGAAGAGGGATCTATGTAAAATATTGGTTAGATCTCTCTTCCACTGTAAGAATTTTTTTTCGCATTTTTATATAAGAAGGCGACTAAAATATCAGAGAAATCAATATATTATATCATTTTTACCTCATTTTAAAACGTATTAAACTATTGTTTGTTTAAAAAAATGCAATTTCACTTTTTTCCGTTTTTCTCAAATTCACTTTTTGTACGTTAGGCCCCTCTTCCACGCGCGGCTTCAATTTTTAAACTTTTTTAACAAATTTTTTTTTAATTTTTTGCACTATTTGTTTACACATTTGGCTTTAACATACCAGCTTTACCATCCATGGTTAAATTGAATTAAATGCATCAAGTTAGTGAAAATTAAAGAAAATTTCCATTCTACATTATAGAATATAAACATAAGAAGATTCTTATTAGCATTAGACTGCGAAAGAAAATATTAAATACATTGCCTACTTTCATATAGGGAAAGAAATTCAAAAAAAAAGTATAAACCTTAGAAAGTTAGTAAATGTTAAAATCATTAAAGTAGTTATGAATTGTTGACCACAGCTATTATACAAAATTGCTTCTTGATGGCTCGATGCAATCCTGCGCAATGGTATTGAAGTCGCGAGCACCCATCATTTCTTTATTTGTAATCAAGCAGACAATCTAAAATGTCAAAATTACTAGTTTCATATGAACATTTTCCTTTGTCAATAAAAATTATTTAATCTTTAAAAATTGTTTTTTTGCAGAATTTGGGGCAGAAGAAACATGTCTAAAAATATTTGCAAATTGTTTAATTAAATATTATATCTTTAAACAATTCAAAAGAAAGAAAAACGTAAAATTACCACATTGTAAAAATAAAGGTAAATACACATTATTTAATATAATATTAATTTTTTTAAGTATTAGGTCCTATTATCCATAATAATATTTGTTTCCTCGCTGAGATTTTCTTTTGGAACTACTGAGATTTTTAATTTTTAATAAAATTTATATTTTCATTTGTTCGATGTGAGTTCTTTAATTGTCATTTTTAAGTAATCATAAAGTTAAAAAAAATATTCTTCAATAAAAAACGAAGCGATTGATTTACAAATCTACCAAATTTTAAACAAAATAAACAATTTTTCCAAAATTTGTAAAATTTGAAAATTTAAAAAAGAAGCTAGTTTTAACTCAACATATTTATAACATTTACTTGTTAAATATAAACTTTTTTTGTTTTATTACAGTAATAGATATTCTATTACACATTTGTCATTGAAAACAAATGCATTACAGTTTTAAAATAAGTGCTAATAAAATGTATGTGAATGTATTGTACTCAGTAATCACATTGCTACACATAAATATGCAGTTTAGACTCTCTATACAATTTTCAAGTCTACGTTTGCTAATCTATTTCTTTCGTTTATGGGATAATGATAAAGTAATTAAAGAAACATTACCCTGAATCGTCTTTAATATCTGTTTAACATTAAATGAAATTAATCATAAATTAGAAAAATATGTCTTTCAGGTTTACAAACAACACACTTTCCTTATTTGAAAAATATTTATCTCTTTTTTATCAAAATATATTTTCTTTTATTAATTGAAAATATATTTTTCAATAAAAATATTTACTCCCTTTTTTTATCATAATACTATTTTTTGATTCCAAATAATTAGTTTTCCAATTATTTGACACCTCTGTTTCTTTAGTATGTAATAACAATTTATATATTGATAAAAATCACAAATTTAAGTTTTGTCTATTTTTTTGTGTTATTTTTCAATGCTAATTCGATACTCATGCTTTCGGAAGATCAAACAGAAACTAAGAATTTTACTTTTTCAGACGGTTCTAAATTTTACTTTTCGATATTTAATAAGAATCCTAAATTTTCTAGAGTAGACTGCGTTATTTGCAAATTCCAATAACTTTGTTTTTGGGTTTTTTCAATAAACAAAAATCATCTAAATATACAGCTGACAATTATGATCTAGATCTAAAGTATAATAAAAACGGTTACATTATTTTTGTAAAAATGAAAAGGGGCTGTACACAACCCGAAAGGAAGACAATTTAATTCATAAATTTTGTTGTCCATCAAGAATTTTAAATATTTTCTATATTTCTTATCTACCAATATTAAAAAATATGCATCTTTTAAATCGATTGTGGCTAAGAAAGCATTATTAAATATTAAATTTAAGAAAGTTTTTCTATCTTCTAATTTAAAGTGGGGAGCTGTAATAATTTTTTTTTTAAATTTAAAATAAACCTTCTATCTCCATTAAGTTTATCCGCTAAGATTTGTGCATTGACAAATGCACACGTACGCCCTCTATAACAGCGGGAGCAAAAATTTTTTTTCGTAAATAACACGATTAGGTATCAAATGATCCTCTATATTGATTTTCCCCCACTAACTCGAGGCATGAGACTATCTCTTTTTGACACTTAAACACTTAATCTCAAAGTTGCGTACATTTGTCGGTAATTTGTAAGTGATTGAAATAATAAAATGAATCCAGTGCTTTCATCTGATGACGAATCTCTAGATGAAGCAGAAGTTTTTCGTCATTTCGATGTAGAGGCTCAGTTATTTATTCAGACTGAAACATTGCCAAAGAAATCTTATAATACTTTTAGGTTATCCTTATATTTGGCATATGTGGAGGTCTTCGATGTGATGAAATTACTAATCTTTAGGTGCATGATGTTAAAGATCTTGGCAATAAGCATCAACGAGACAAAAAAGGATAAGCCTCGCCAGTTCATAATTGGTCAACTTTTTCATGGAACAGTTAAAAGATATATTGATTTGAGACCAAGTGAGCATTTTACGAACAGATTATTTATTCAGTATCACAAAGGAAAATGTCATCACCAAGTCATTGGCAGAAACAAAATTGGTGAAACGCCTCAAATTATAGCGTCTGTTTTAAATATGCCTAATGGAAAAATGTATACCGGTCATTGTTTTCGTCGAACTGATGAGAGATTATTGTCTGACTCGGGAGCAAACGTCATCATGCTCAAACAACTAGGAGGATGGAAATCGACCGAAATAGCTCAAGGTTATTTATTTATCTGTTTTTTAAATTTTACTTAGAGTTCCAAAATAATTTTAGTACATTTAAATTGATTGAGATAGGATTATATATTAAAATTAACTTATTTACAGGATATTTACACTGAAAAAAATCTGTTGCGATTAGTGCTTGAAATCACTTGTGCCTTTTTTTATAATTCTATTGATGTTATATTCCTAACAGAACGTATAGTTATTGCTCGAGCTTAACCTGAAAACTTGGAGGAACGGCCTAATATTTAGGTGGATTCTTGCAATTTTGGTATATTTAGTGTCTCTAATATATTTATAGCATCTGCTCATGTAATAATCGCAACAGGTTTTTCGCAGTGTAGAAAATTCTATTAAAAATAAAGAATAAATTTTTTAAAGCATAACCCATGCAGCTGTATCGGCTACTCAATCGACGCCATCAGTTAATGAAAATTGTTTGACTAAAAACATAATTGAAAACAAAGATAATAAGTCTACAAACACAAGAGAGAATTTAAACAATTTCTTCGATGATTTTGACGTCACTGAAGAAGAACTCAGTGCAATTGATCAATTAAGTCAATTAAAAGAACCTGAAATATCTGCACCTTATTTTGCAACGGCAAAAAACAGAAAAATGCTTATGCCGTGTTCTAACAATTTAAAAGGAGCTGAACATTTTTTGTCAAAATCACGTATAAAGGTTTATTTTAATGCATCAGGAGATGAACCACCGACTAAAAAAAGAAAAAACGTAGAAGCCATATCTAACACAAAGGAATAAACTTTACAATCAGCATCGGATCAAGAAGCAGAAAAAAATAATGATTTTAATTTCGCTTTTCAGAAATAGTATATTATGCATCAAGGGAGGGAAGGCCGTGTTTTTTTGTCAAGCACAAATGTTCGGAGAACATTTGTTGCCTCCCGAGGTGCATATGCTATTTTCTATCACAGATGTACGAAAATCTCGTGTTTCGTACGCGTTAGAGGGTCAGCACTCGCAGTTTTCAGGTTAGTGACGTTAGAGGTAAAAAAACTTCCGAACAGTGAAAAAATTGCGGCTGCCGCAATGCGCTTGCGCGATGAGAGTTTTTTTTCACTGTTCGGAAGTTTTTTTACCTCTAACGTTCACTGACCTAAAAACTGTGAGTTCTGCCCCGCTTAAGGCGAACGAAAACACGAGGTTTTCGTGCATGTGTGGTAGAAAAATCTTTTATTCAGTACGAAAATTGAGTACGAATATTATTAACAACTTTTATTGTTTACAATAAGATTAAACAAATATTGTATATGTTTTATTTATTAATGTTTAAAGATTAAATTAAATTTAAATAAAGTAACAAAAGACAAAAATCGTAAGTTTTCAACAATTCATGTTTTAGATTAATTATATTTGTCTTTTGTAATTACTTGCGATGCCTGCCCCCGACCAGTAGCACTCGCTTCGCTCGCGCCGACAAATGTCGGGCAGGCATCGAGATAAAAGGAGAAACGAGGGAGAGAGGAACTGTAAGAGAGAGATAGAGAATCAGCGAAAGCTTTCAAGAGTGTCCGACAGAGGCGTTGATTGCAAAAATTAAACATGAACGCGCAATCAGGATGTCGACTTTCTTAGCCGGGACGTAGTTAAATTGTTTTTTAAAATAATAAGTGAATTTTAAATCGTTCTTTCGATCGGATATTAAGAAAAAAGTATACGCTACACGGGCAGAAAGTTCTAAAGCCCTGAAGTGTGGGACATGATGCCCTCGGTTTTGTCTCAGACATATTGTCGCGCAATGCAGGAATTTCGAAGTTACAGAAACCATAAAAGAAAAATATACCAGTAGGCATCGATATTTCAGTTCAAAGTAGATTTATAATCCTATTGAAACTTTAATAAGTATTCGCGACATTTAAAAGGACTACCTATGCAAAGAAAAAAATGGTACCTGGTACTGTATAAGAGTAAAATTGACTAAAGAATACCGAATCAGTAATTTTTAAGGTATTTTTGTGGTATTTGTTGAGACCCTCAACTTGTTTTATTATTTTTAGTTTGGATCTCAAATTTTCTATTTGGAACGTGTATTTCTAAACCAACTACGGATTTATTTTATTAGCCTTTTACAATCTTGTTTTGGCATCATTTTAGCTTAAATCAATTGTCGTTGTATACTCAAAATTCTAAACATTTAATTTTATCGTTTTATTAGCAATATATTTGAAACTGTAATCTTTAGAGATTTAAGCTTAAAGGGCATAAACATAAGTTTATTTAGGCACCGTACTTAAGTGATAAATCGTCGGTCATTAAAACCTAGACTTCCTGAGAAGGGGTACATTTGCAAAAGGTGTACCTGGAGATACTCCCACCCTTAGTTCTTCCTACCTCGAAAAGGTTAGAATAGATAGAACAGTAGCCTGTACACTTAGTTTTTGAGTCAGTCAAAACTGTATAGCCATACAGTCAGCATCAAATCAATGTATCATGATTAAAATGTACTAATTTCTATGTTTAATTAAAATTAAATTCATTAAAATGAGTTGCTCTATTCATTCTTGCTTATCAACGTCAACCTACACGAAAAAGCACTGTTAATAATATCAAAATTATTAATAGTCACAACATTTTTGGTCCTTCGAGCCGGATACAGTTGCCATGTGTGAGCAGTATCATCATATCTAAGCAAGGTGATGAGCAATTCAACATTGTCTTCTTTGACAATAACGTGAACGAGAAACGAAATCAGAAGATTCAGTAATTGAAGTTTTCACTATCTTCAAGATTTCCATCACATCTAAAGATTTAACGTGCAAAATCTTTATTTTCAACCGAGTGTGAAAGAATCTACAAATCAATAATCAAATCAAACATTGGTTATTGTGATCTCCAATCAAACAACAATAACGTGAACGTGAACAAAAACTAATTCCTGAACGAGAAGCAATCTTAATTTGAGATAAAGTCTAAATATCACAAATTAAGTATTGTGCCAGCAGCAGAGAACAGAGCCATCAACATTACCATTATCGTTTTTATCGCAGCAAGGTCCCTAAAACGAGCATCATCAACCTGAAGTGTATTAAATATTGACAAATTAGTGGACCATAAGGTTTTGTGAAGGGTGTGTGCGTGTGTGATTATGTGCATTTGTATTTTCTCCTTTATGGTTTTAACATAAGTGTTTAAGAATTTCCAGAATTTCCAGAAGGGTAAGTCTTGCACATTTGTATTCTGAGTCACATTTCCTTTATATACTCGAACTTCCAAATTTTTCTATTTCCTGTCCTTCAATATCGTAATCGCACAAAAATGGAAAATGAAGAACGTATAAAGACGCTGAGAAGGCTTATCGGTGCTTTAAAAACGAAATTAACACGCTCTGAAAATTTACTCAATAAACCTATCGATTCAATAGACGTTTTCGAAATAAAAAGTAAATTAAGCGAGTTAGAGTCAGTGAAAATACATTTTGAAGAAAGACAGACAGAGATAGAATCCTTAGTTTCCGATCAAAATCTTGAAGCCGAGTATGATAATAGAGGCGATTTCGAAGATAGATTATCCGCATTATGTACAAAAATAAAACGAACATTAGTATTAAAAGAACCAACAACAAATAATACATCTTCCGATTTGTCTACTACTCAAAATTCTGCTAACGACACGAATAATCAAAATCATACACCCGTGTTAGCTGCCACACAACAGATAAATGATAATTCAATTAATCTTCGGCTTCCAGCGTTAAATTTACCTAGTTTCAGCGGTTCTTACGAAAAATGGCCGGGTTTCAGTGACGTTTTCAAATCATCGGTTCACAATGATAAGCGTTATTCTGATGCTCAAAGACTTGTTTATCTACGATCGTGTTTAAGTGGCAAAGCAGCCGATAAAATTGAAGCTCTAGAAACAACCGATGCTAATTATCAAGTAGCTTGGAAAATATTAGAGAAATATTACGATGATCCTTATTTAGTTATCAATAATCATATAAAGGCGTTTTTTGATTTACCCCATTGCCCAAATGCATCCGCGACATCGATTGGTGATCTCTTAGATAATGTGACAAAGCATTATCGAGCATTAGAAGCTCTAAACAAACCCTTTCTTGAATCGTTTCCAATTTATGCGGTTGTATCGAAATTAGACCCACAAACTAGATTAAAATGGAAAGAAAATATCCAATCTAATAGTTCCCCCAAAATGGAAGAATTACTTGAATTCTTACATTGTCGAGAACGGGTATTAGAAACAAATAAAATCTTGAAAAACGAGAAACAGGACAAAGCTTCGCCGCGCACTGAAAATCAAAACCGTGGTAATAATCATTTTAAGTCTCAATCAAACGCAAATCGTGTTAATTCTTCATACGCTACACATAAGGCATTTTGTCACGTATGTAAAGGTGCACATTTTGCACAATATTGCGAAAAGTTAATAAACGCAAATTTATCGGAACGACTAGACATAATAAACAATTTAAAACTTTGCATCAATTGCCTTCGATCTAATCACACTGTAAATGAGTGTAAATCTACTCTATGTAAAACGTGCAATAAAAAACATCACACGCTTTTACACGGAATTAATGACGAGAAACCTGCACAGGTTAATTTTGCTACCTTGCATAATATAGCCCACTCTCAAGTTTTACTCTCCACAGCCATTGTCCATATTCTTGATATCAAGGGAAATCCTCATGCGTGTCGCGCGCTTCTTGACGGCGGGTCGCAGGTACATTTTATAACCGAAAATTTAGCAAAAAAATTAGGACTTAAACAATACGAGCAGGAAATCCCTCTGGGGGGTGTGAATCAAATGAATTCAACCGTAACGAAAATAACATACTCAACTATTGAATCACGGTTAAACAATTATCGAGCAAAATTAACGTTTTTGATTACTCCAGAAATTAATGAATGTTCACCGACCCAACCTATTAATCAAATCGGATTAAAAATTCCGACTAATATCCATTTAGCAGATCCAGAATTTCACGTACCGGGACCAATCGATATCTTAATCGGTGGTGAAATATTTTTAAAATTACTCTGTATCGGGCAATTATCATTAGCAAATAATAACGTAATTTTACAAAAAACACATTTGGGTTGGATTCTAGGAGGGAAAATTCCGGGAAAGGAATTTCCTAAAGCCGCTACTTGTAATTTAGCTTTCGACTTATTACATAATAAAATTTCGCAATTCTGGGAAATCGAAAATGTCCCTTCCAAAAAAATCCTATCGAACGAAGAAAGGAATTGTTTGGAACATTATAAAAAAAATACTTATCGTGAACCTGAAACCGGGAAATACGTCGTAAGACTCCCTTTTAAAGAAAATTCAAACGCACTCGGCGAATCTTACAATCGAGCACTTAAACGTTTTTACTCATTAGAAAAATCTTTAACGAGAGAAACTGATCTTAAGGAACAGTATATTGCATTTATGAATGAGTATGAAGCTTTAGGTCACATGTCCGAAAATACATCGACTTCCCAATTTGATGGTTATTTTTTGCCACATCACCCTGTCATTAAACAATCCAGTTTAACGACAAAACTTCGGGTAGTATTTGACGCCTCGGCAAAAACGTCCACGGGAAAATCATTAAATGACGTCTTAATGGTAGGACCGAATGTTCAAGATGATCTTTTTTCTTTATTAATACGTTTCCGATCACATACATACGCGATAACAGCTGACATTGAAAAAATGTACCGTCAAATTGGGCTTCATTCAGACGATCGCAAATTTCAAAAAATTCTATGGCGTACTGACAATAATCAACCTGTAAGAATCTTTGATTTAAATACGGTTACATACGGTACTTCGTCAGCATCCTTTTTAGCGACACAATCTCTTGTCCAATTAGCTGATGACGAAGGCGCGTTGTATCCAAATGCTTCTCTAGTGTTAAAAGAAGATTTTTATATGGATGATCTATTAACTGGTGAATCTAGTATCGATAAAGCGAAAAATCTAATAAAGGAATTAAAGTGCATTACTGAGAAAGGTGGAATGCATTTAAGACAATGGGCCTCCAATGAACCGAGTCTTATCTCCTCACTAGCAACAGATAATACCGATTCTTATCTTTGTTTGAATTTAGGAGATATTACAAAGACATTAGGTGTGTATTGGAGCCCGAAATTAGACTCACTGACGTACTCAGTAACAGTGGCAGATAGCAATCTGCCAATAACAAAAAGAACAATACTGTCGTTAACTGCACAGCTGTTCGATCCTCTTGGCCTTGTAGGTCCGGTAATTTTAAAAGCAAAACTTTTCTTACAAATATTGTGGTTGTTAAAAATGGATTGGGACGAATCGGTACCACAACATATACATAGTGCTTGGTGTGCGTACCGAGATGAACTACCTTTCATTGAGAATCTCAATATCGGTAGAAAAATCATAATAGATAATTTTTCTGTGTTACAAATACATGGTTTCTGTGACGCGAGCGAGAAGGCCTACGGGGCCTGCATCTACCTTCGCTCTTCTAATCAAATGGGAGAGAATTTTACTCATTTAATATGTTCAAAATCAAGAGTCTCGCCACTAAAAAAATTATCTTTGCCCCGTCTCGAACTCTGCGCTGCCTTGCTTTTAGCAAACTTGCTTCAATCAACTACTCACGCTTTACGCAGATTAAACTTCGAGAAAACAATTCTTTGGTCGGATTCAACAATCGCGATCCATTGGATAAAAAGTCCGTCCCACACTTTAAAAACTTTTGAATCCAATCGAGTTAATAAAATTCAAGAAATTACAGATAATTGCGAATGGCGACATATTCGCAGCGAGCACAACCCCGCGGATTTAGTTTCACGCGGTCTCTCTCCTAAAGAAATTTTGAATAACTCTTTATGGTTCAATGGTCCGGCATGGATTAATAATAACGAAGAACATTGGCCAAGATCAATCGTTAAAATTGCAGAAATACCGGAAGTTCAAAATACCTTCGTTAACTTAACAATTAATAAAAACAGTGAAAAGCGTGACAACGAAATCATAAGCACTCTTTTTAAGCGAATAAGCTCCCTTCCTAAACTTTTGCGAATAATATCTTATTGCCAACGGTTTATAGACATAAAAATTCGCAAATTAAAACCAAACGGTATGCTTACTCCAAACGAATTGGAAAAGGCTTCGATATGTTTAATAAAAAACGTGCAAAATGAAACATTTTCTACAGAAATGAAAGCGTTAGAATCAAAGGGGTGGATTGACGGCAAATTATCAGCACTAAATCCTTTTATTGATCCTGATGGTGTTCTTAGAGTGGGGGGTAGACTAAATAAATCGAATCTTACGTATGATCAAAAACACCCAATTTTATTGCCCAAGGATCATTGCATTGCAAATATCATTATCCGCGATGAACATTTAAAATTAATGCATGCCGGGATACAATCCACTATCAATGCTATCAGGAATAATTTCTGGATCGTTGACATTAAGAACAAAGTAAAAAATATCCTTAACAAATGCATCACTTGTCGACGAGCAAATCCTAAATTTCCAACTTATCTTATGGGTGAATTACCCAAAGATCGTGTAACCTTCGAAAGAGCTTTCAAACATACAGGCGTTGATTTTTGTGGACCGTTTTTTATAAAGGAAAAAAAGCATAGAAATAGAATCAAAGTAAAGATTTATGTTGCTATCTTTGTTTGTTTTTCTACAAAAGCTGTACATATCGAGATCGTTAGTGATCTTACTGCTGAAGCCTTCTTAGCATCTTTGAAACGATTTTTTTCGCGACGCGGATTAAGTACGGATCTTTACTCCGATAATGCGACTAATTTTCAAGGTGCGAACCGTGAAATCAATGAAATTTATGAGTTTTTAAACAATAAAAAAATACACGATGAAATCACAAGTAAACTTGCTAATCAAGCCAAAATAAATTGGCATTTCATTCCTCCTCGATCGCCACACTTCGGCGGTCTCTGGGAGGCTGCGGTAAAATCGTTTAAATATCATTTTACACGAGTTATCGGAGAAACGATCCTAACTTACGAGCAATTTACAACCTTCGCAACAGAAGTAGAAGGCATTTTAAACTCTCGCCCTTTAACTCCAATACCTTCCGATCCTAATGATCTTATCGCCTTAACTCCTGGTCATTTCTTAATAGGTGACTCATTAACAAATGTGCCAGAACACAATTTGTTGGACTTGCAAACAAGTAGACTTTCTTCTTGGCAACAAGTCCAGCAGATGAAACAACACTTCTGGTCACGATGGAATAAGGAATACTTAAACGAATTAACCGTTCGTAAGGGCTGGCATAAAGGATCTACGACAGAGATTAAAATCGGTACACTTGTAACAATTCGAGATGATAATTTGCCTCCCATGCGATGGATTCTTGGTCGAGTAATAAATACTCATCCAGGTTCGGACGGAATTATCCGTGTCGTGACTGTAAAAACTGCATGCGGTGAATACAAACGAAGTGTTAAAAATTTATCACCGTTACCTATTAATGTGATATGATATGATGAGTGATTTAAATTTTTGTAATTCTGTTAATTTGGATTTCAATGAAAGGCATGAATGTAATAGCTATCTTTTTCTTTAATAATTGTTTTCATATTGTAACTGAATTATTTTATTCCATGCGCTTTATATCTAACATATAGTATAATGTATCTGAATTCTATCTTGATTGCAACAATTTTGAACATAATTGTTCAAGGGGGCCGGTATGTTGAGACCCTCAACTTGTTTTATTATTTTTAGTTTGGATCTCAAATTTTCTATTTGGAACGTGTATTTCTAAACCAACTACGGATTTATTTTATTAGCCTTTTACAATCTTGTTTTGGCATCATTTTAGCTTAAATCAATTGTCGTTGTATACTCAAAATTCTAAACATTTAATTTTATCGTTTTATTAGCAATATATTTGAAACTGTAATCTTTAGAGATTTAAGCTTAAAGGGCATAAACATAAGTTTATTTAGGCACCGTACTTAAGTGATAAATCGTCGGTCATTAAAACCTAGACTTCCTGAGAAGGGGTACATTTGCAAAAGGTGTACCTGGAGATACTCCCACCCTTAGTTCTTCCTACCTCGAAAAGGTTAGAATAGATAGAACAGTAGCCTGTACACTTAGTTTTTGAGTCAGTCAAAACTGTATAGCCATACAGTCAGCATCAAATCAATGTATCATGATTAAAATGTACTAATTTCTATGTTTAATTAAAATTAAATTCATTAAAATGAGTTGCTCTATTCATTCTTGCTTATCAACGTCAACCTACACGAAAAAGCACTGTTAATAATATCAAAATTATTAATAGTCACAACAGTATTTTTGAGGTATCTTCTATTGACAGGGTAACCTCAAAATAAAAATTGATGGTGTTTACAACAGAAAATCCGTGAAAAATGAAAATAATTCCAACGTTCTTTAGAATTAATCATTTTTCAAGAAAAAAAGGTAAAATAACAATTCATATTTTGAAAATAAGTCAAATTCCCGTACTCATCTAAAAGTACAAAATATTCGGAATAGGTTATATAATAGATTATATTCATGTATGAAAATTGACAAGATTGAGGCACAATTTTTAATAATAGATAGATAGAAATAAAATTGTAATAAATTTATAAAAACATTATAAAAAAGTCATGAAAAAGCCTCTAACCTATTGATACGTTCTTGATCAAGAACAATGAGGCTGAACTTTTCATTAACGTCAATCCAAGATGTTTTTTCTGAATTTTATTGACAAAATCGACTTCGAAAAAGACTTCTCTTTTTGGGATGAAAAATGACGTCCCTTTCGACGTTAACTTCGACGTTGTTTTCTATGTCATAATTATTCTTTTTTATTTTTGTAAAATTTTAATAGAGATGTTACTTGTAATATAAATGTTTTTTTTTCAAATGAAATTAAATTCTATTAATTTAATCAAAAGAATCGCTTAAAGTCCATCGCTGGACTTTTTCTTATATATTATTTAAATATTATATTCCATTGTCTATCAATTTTGTATTTTATTTCTTATTTTCTGTTTTTGTAATATTTATTTTTTACTTCCGTTTTTTTTAGAGAAAATAATAGGGGCTGCATTGATTTAAAGAAAAATTAAAGTTTCCAGGCAGGCAAAGAAGACAGATTAATAAGTTGTTGTAGTTATAACTACAGCCAACCGCTGATACCAAAATGCGATTTAATATTCATACTCCTACAAAGTTGCATGTCATTTACAAAGTTGAAAAAATGCCTGCGCAATGATGTCTGGAGTCGAAAATGAGCTTTCATTCCATTCTTTATCGTCAGTAACTTCAGATCAGAATCTCTTATTTCTATTAGATTGAATACAAAATAAACAACACTGCATATTTTCAAACCAAAGGAATAACATTTAAAAATCTTCATACTTTGTTTGAAAGAAAAAAAGGTACGTAGAGCAATTTTATTTTTAGAAGTAGGTATTTCTGAGGTTGTTACTTTTAAAGAACAAATTTTAAAAAGTAATTTAAATCCTGAATAATTCATTAAGAACAGAAAAAATACAGTAAGGTAATTTTATACAATTAAAGTAAAAGTTTTTTTTGTAAATTTTTGCCTCAATGGTACTTTATCTGTTACCGTTAGCCGAATTGAAAAATATCATGTTTCAGATTATGGAAATAGTGTTTGCATTATTCATGCCAAAAATAAGAAAAATGTATTTACATATTTTTAGATTAAAATTAAATTAATTTTGATTTTTATGCACATTTTTAAATTTAAAACGAGGTTTTATGTGAACGAGACTTTCAGCAAAGAATTTTTCAATGAATCAAGATAAATCCCTTATTTAATTCCTTCACTCATAAAAATATTCAATTCTCTCTGAATCTAAATTAGTGGAAATTTACTAATTGTTTGTGAAAATGTTTAAAATATTTATTAGATCTAAATCTACTAATTTTTTAGTTAAGTAACATAACCTAAAAATGAGTTTAAATAATGAAAACCTCATTTTTTACTAATCAATCAGTAGAAGAAATACTATTTGAAGTAATAACCGTGTACTCATTCTGAAATTATTAGTTTTTGACTAACTGCGATTTAGAGAGTTATTCAACAGATATTTTGAGTAACATTAAACTCTTTTTTCAGCAGGAAATTTTGCTTGGTATCAGTTTAAATTACATTACTGACAAAGTAATTGTTCAGCTATAGTTTGAAAAAGAAAAGAGTGTTGAATATCACGTACCAAACCAGCATCACCAGCGTCAAAGCGAGTGGTAATTTTTTCCAGCATTTCTTGTATAATAAAAAAAATTAGTGAAAGAAAATAAGAGTGATGAAAAAAATAAAATATATAGGAAAATGTAGTAGAAAAAAACTAACGATTTTTTAAAATTTACTGAAAAGTAGTTTAATTTCAAATCATTACAGATCTTGAGCAGCCTCAGGGTCGGCGGTACAAATTCTTTTTGAATACAAAGTTAACAATTAATCGAATGGTTTAAAAATGATAGAAAACCAAAAAGTAGGAATATTAAGTAGAAAAAGTCACAATTAGACTAATTAATTGACTATTAATTTAATTTCAAATCATCAACAATCTCGAGCAGCCTCAAGGTCAGCGGTACGAATTCTCTTTAAATATAAAGTTCCTTATCAGTCGAAGTGAATAAGAATGATGGAGAACATAAAATATATAGGAAAATGTAGTAGAAAAAACTCACAATTTGTTAAAATTTACTAAAAAGTAGTTTAATTTCAATTCATTATTGATCATGAGCACCCTCAGTGTCGGCGGCACAAATTCTCCTCGAATATAAAGTAATTAGAAAAAAAGAATAAGAGTGATGGAAAACATAAAATATGTATGAAAATGAAGTAGAAAAATGTATAATTTGTTTAAATTTACTAAAAAGTAGTTTAATTTTAAATCATCGTAGATCTTGACGAGCCTCAGGGTCGGCGGTACAAGTTCTATTTGAATATAAAGTTAGCAATTAATCGAAGAGAATAAAAGTGATAGAAAATAAAAAAATAAGAAAATTTAGTAGAAAAGAACTCACAATTAGACTAGAAAGTAGTTTAATATCAAATCATTCTAGATCTGGAGCAGCCTCAGGGTCGGCGGTTCAAATTCTCTTTGAATATAAGGTTAACAATTAATCGAAGAGAATATGAATAATATAAAACAAAACAAAAATTACAAACATATAAATTTAGTAGAAAAACTCGCAGTTAGACTAGAAAGTAATTTAATTTTAAATCATTATATATCTTGAACAGCCTCAAGGTCGGCGGTACAAATTCTATACTGTATTGTAAAGTGGAATAGGCAGAGAAAAGAGGAAGAATAGTCTCATACTCGGAGAAAATTTGCACCGCCGACCATGAGGCTGCAGGTTGCAATTTCAAATAGAACTGATCGACAATGGATTTTAAATAATTGTATGTAGGTTCAATTTTTTTTCTTTTGATTATTAAATCTTTTTACATATTTATTATTTCTTTACCTGAAACTTTCTATTTAAAACTGTTTCATTAGCAAAACACTTTTGTTTTTTTTTCGTAAATGACAGTCTTAATATATAATAGTTATTAAATTCTACGGTTTGTGTTTTATTTAAAAAACGAATTATCTCTCAAGTTGTTCAAGTCAGTGTGATTCCACTGTTTTTTTTTTATCAAAAGCGAGAGAGACATAATGTACTAAACTTTTTTGTTAGAATAATGATTACATTTTAATTCATGATATTATATTATTATTTTATAATAATAATGCTTGTATGACTATTAATAGCTGTATGATAATAATGGTTATATATGATAATAGTTGTATGGTTATAGTTTTTGAATAATAATATGATAATGATAATTATATGATTATAATGGTTATATTATATAATAACAGCTATTTTTTCACTTATCTTGAGAAGATAAATACATTCCATTTAGTTTTCTTCTATCATTTTTTGATTCATTGTTAGTAACATTGACATGAAAGCAAATGATTTTTTTAATATCTGAAAAACAGAATTTATAGTGTTTAGATTTTTAACCAAAGTGTTGAAATTATTTTCATAATGTGTGTATAAACTTTGAAGATTTTTATACAACTAAATATTATCAAAACAATCTATATTCCCTCCAGTAATCTACTTATCTTAATATTTATTGGGTCAAACAAATAAAAAAAACTAATATTTAAAGCTGTGGTACAGCATCATGATAAACTGATAGAAACTGAAAATTTTATTTTTTGTAAAAAATCTTTGAAATTTTAACACATGTGATGCTACACGTTTTAGAGAAAAACGTATCTTTTCCAAATATTTTACACGAAAAATACGATACTTCCAAAAAGTATACCAATAAGTTACTATTTTAATAGTCAAGGATTAAAACTACGATAATAATTGAGGGGTTATATACAATTAGGATTCCCAAAAAATCGATTTTTTAATAATTTTTTCTGAGAAAACTTTCTATTTTTGTAATCTAAAATTCTTTCCACATATTATGTCATCTCTTAGTTGTATTTTACAATTTTTGCTTCCTCATAGAGATTTTTGATTGTCAAAAAATAGTCTAAATCAACTTATATTCATCTAAAAACCCTAAATTTTCCTTTTTAAGAAAATTTCCGGATGTGTGTGTGTGTGTGTGTCTACTTGTGGTAATTTTTTTTATCGCTTGGATATCTTAAGAACGCCTTAACGGAATTTAATATAATTTGGATTTTTATTTTATAATCACAGGTTAGGTCCTTAGGACGAAATATTCTGTATGAAAAAATAAATCAATTTACTTATATAAAGTTTTATCCTAAATTTGAAGAAATAATGGAGATTCTTACTTTTTATTGAAATTTTAATTTCTTTATTTGACCCTAGTTTAGTTTCACCAGGTTGACCTAAAATTTTTTGTGTGTACTCTTAAATACATGTATATTACGAAAAAGTAAAAAAAATTAAGCTTTTGAAAATTCTAACTGCATATAACCTCCTAAATTATTCAAAATTTGATCAAGTAATTCAGATTTGAAGACAAAAAAATTTTATATGTACTTACATTCATAAAAGTTTCATAAGAAAAAGGGCAGAATTTTCCAGCAGTTATTTGCAAAGGACTGTTTGTCCTTAATAATAACATAATTAAATCTTTGACCTCTGCCGCTTTTAAATTATACCATGTACTCCGATGAATTGAATTTTGCAGTACTCCACTCTAACATAAAAATGTTTATATGAATAAAAATACAAGAATTTGAATTATTCAAATGAAATAAAATTAAGAAGAAAAAAACACAAAGAAGATTTTTGTGTAAATATAAGTACATATAATGCAATTCTACCAAATCATATTATAAAAAGTACTTTTAATAATATTAGACGTTTTTAAAAAAATTTGTAATCAATTAGAAAGATCTATGTTTCTTTTTGGTTTTAAACTTCTTCTTTAGACCTCCCACCCTAAAGTTTGACATAATTTATGGACGTCCTCCATTTTTTATTAAATACTTACAGCGCTTAAAATCTTTTCTCCCATATAACAAGTAACATATAAATTTGATAAAATGGTAAAAATGAAGGTAAACCAAAACATAATTTCGTACAAAGATAAGCCAGATTTCTGAGTGTTGGCGAGCTGAAATGAATTTCAAAATAATTAGTATCATAACATTAAAGACTAAAGGGAAAATGAAATTTTGGAAAAACCGAAGCATTAAATTTGATCCAAGGAAGGTAAAGAAGATAACTAAAAATATTTTTTATGTCATGTTATGATTTTTTATTTTTTAAGCAACGTTTCGATAACATTATTCGTTATCCTTTTCAGGCTGGTAGAAAAAATATAAAAACACCAATTGCAACGTCAATAAACACAAAAAATACAAAAAACTTTTTTACATTTTTTAAAGAATTGTTAAATTATAAGTTACATGGTAACTCGTCGAAACAGTTTTTTGGTTTCAAAACCCGTAAGATCGTAATGATCATCTTGTCAAGACTAAATAAAATTACATCAAATTACAGTTAATTACCTACTGGACTTTTGATTTGAATTTTTAAGAAACGATGCTTTTTTAATGTCATTGCTATTCAATGAATACTAAATAGATTAAAAAAACTTGATTTTAAAAAAGTGCAAAAATATCTGCCAATTATGTACAAAATGTAGTTAATATAACTTTGTCTTTTTATATGTTCATAATAAAAATAATTTAAATTAATAGCAGTTTTATATTTGAAATGCTAGCCTTAATTTTAAAGTGTTACTTTCCTCCTTTGTGCTGTTACTTTCCACCTCAGGGGTGAGGAGGAAAGTAACAAATAAAGAGCCGATTAAAAAGTCCTGCAGAGAACTATCAAATTATTATTAATGTTAAATTCCAATTTTATTTAACAGGTGAAAATCCAAGCTTTCAATTAATATGTTTACAGAACTTATCCGACAAATAGTTTTAATGCTAGCATCAAAAAACTGATTTTTGTTACTTTCCTCCTCGGTCTCCCCTATATCAAATTACAGTTAATTACCTACAGAACGAAAAGGAGTCAATGAATCACGATTATAAACAAAGAAATATAAATACAGAAATCAAGTCATGAGTTTAATTTGTGGATTATTGGAAAATAAATTTTGTTCAAATATGAAATATTATTCTTTCTATTGATAGAAAATTATTATTTTGAATATATAGCATTTCAGAAAGCCAGCGTTTTTTAATATTCGGTTCACGATCAAGAATTTTTGTATTAGTCCAATCAAACTCATGGCCATATTTCTGTTGGTGGACAGTTACAACTGATGATTTTCTTCTTTTTTTATGTGATCATCGATGCGTACTTGTAATGCGCGTTCATTTTCACCTATATAACATACAGGGCAATTTTTACAATTAAATTTGTAAACAACATTCGTTTCTTTCCATTTTTTAGTTAGGTCTTTACTCAGCTTTACAACAGATTTTAGATTTTTTTTTACAAACGGAATAGATTGAATATTAGGTTTATGACTTTAGAATTCGTAATAAACCAAAGAAGCCAAAATAATTAAATCGTCGCTTGGGAGAAGAACTCTGCCATTTCGGTAAAGCTCTGAAAACAAAACCAACTCGCAAGAGCTCTGAAAACTGTGCCATTCTAATTAACATTTGAAGAAAGTGCCATTTCAGAATTGCCAGATTTTGTTTTTAAATTTAGGTTGGCAAAGCGAAAGTTTTTTGTTAGGTTAAGAATGTCTGTATAAAAAAACAAGCTCAGGTGATTTAAAAAATTTAATAATTAAAATAAATTTACAGTTATGTCTTAGTATTGATCACCTGAAATTGTTTTTTTACACTGACATTCTTAACCTAATAAAAATCTTTCGCCTTGCCAACCTAAATTTAAAAACAAAATCTGTCAATTCCGAAATGGCACTTTCTTCAAATATTAATTAGAATGTCGCAGTTTTCAGAGCTTTTGCGAGTTGGTTTTGTATTCAGAGCTTTATCGAAATAGCAGAGTTCTCCTCCCAAGCGACAAAATGGTAAAGAAACTTTGGGAAAATGTTTATAAACCTGAGACTGAACATTTGTCGAATTATCAAAATTTGAATTGCGAAATTTGATCGAATTTAAGCGAAGTTTGACATATTTATTATTTAAATCAATAGAAAAATCATTGTCTAACAAATTCTTTTTAATCTTCTTTAGGTTATCACAGTGAACCGAATGATGTGATAGTGATATAGCCCTATCAACGAGATTGTAAATAATATTTATTTTTTGTTGCGTGGGATGAGCTGAGTAGTAGTTTATGAGTCTACCCCAAGAACTCATTAATAAACTGGACATCAATTGTGAAATAAAAAATTAAATTACGTGAAATGTCACTAATAACCTGCACTTCAATATGAATAAAGTCCAACAAATTTCTATTGAAGAAAAAACTTTTGCTAACAAAATAAGAGTTATAAAAAAATTTTTAAATGAAAACCCAGATGTTATGTTTACTAACTCTGATAAGGACAACACTACTATCTGTATTTATAATTCGGTTTATGTTAATAGTATGACTGACTCACTTGCTGACAATCCTACCTTCAAACTTCTATCTACCAATCCTTTGACTAAACTACAAACTGACACTGAACTTTCACTTCATGACTTAAATAATAATGATTTTTTACATAATGAATGATTATGACAGATAGTGTCTTGGCAAAGTGTTATGGACTCCCTAAAGTACATAAAAAGACGTCCCATTCCATGCTATTATTTCTTTGGTAAACAGTCCTACACATTTTCTTGCAAAACTTTTATATAATGATTTGAAAAATAATATTTTGACACCTAAATCTCACATTAATAATAGCTTTCAGCTAATTAAAAAATTAGAAAATATTTCAATTTCCACAGATTATGTGTTAATTTCTATTGATGTCAGTTCACTCTTTACAAACGTACCTCAAAAATTGGTCACAAACAGTCTTGAACGTAGAGTATGATACATTAACAAATGTAAAATGCCGTTAACCGAAATTATAGAATTTACAAATTTTCTTTTTTAAAATACGTTTTTTATATTTGACAACAAATATAATAAACTAGTCAGTGGCACTCCAATGGGGTTTCCCATTTCACCACTTTTTGCGGACATCGTCATAAACGATTTAGAAAATGATTGTTTACATATTTTAAAAAATAAATACAATTGTATTCCGCTTTTTTATTATTGATACGTTAATAATACCATTTGTTACATACACAAGGACTATATTGACTTAGTCATTAATATTTTTAATTCCTATAACAATAATTTGCAATTTACACATGAAATTCAAAAAGATTTTCAGATTAATTTTCTTGATGTTGCTCTGTCGATAAAAAATAATAAAATTATCAACAATTGGTATCAAAAAACTTAGTTCTTCTGCTAGACTCATAAACTACTACTCAGCTCATCCCACGCAACAAAAAATAAATAATATTTACAATCTCGTTTATAGGGCTATATCACTATCACATCATTCGTTTCACTGTGATAACCTAAAGAAGATTAAAAAGAATTTGTTGGACAATGATTTTTCTATTGATTTAATTAATAAATGTGTCAAACTTCGCTTAAATTCGATCAAATTTCGCAATTCAAATTTTGATAATTCGACAAATGTTCAGTCTCAGATTTATAAACATTTTCCCAAAGTTTCTTTACCATTTAATTATCTTGGCTTCTTTGGTTTATTACGAATCCTAAAGTCTTAAACCTAATATTCAATCTATTCCGACTGTAAAATAGAATCTAAAATCAGTTGTAAAGCTGGGTAAAGACCTAACTAAAAAATGGGAAGAAACGAATGTTGTTTACAAAAATTGTAAAAATTGCCCTGTATGTTATATAGGTGAAACTAAGCGCGCATTACAAGTACGCATCAATGAGCACATAAAAAAAAGAAGAAAATTATCAGTTGTAACTGTCCACCAACAGAAATATGGCCATGAGTTTGATTGGAATAATACAAAAATTCTTGATCGTGAACCGAATATTAAAAAACCCTGGCTTTCTGAAATGCTATATATTCAAAAAAATAATTTTACTATCAATAGAAAAAATGATATTTCATATTTGAACAAAATTTATTTTCCAATAATCTACAAATTAAACTCATGACTTGATTTCTGTATTTATATTTCTTTGTTTATAATCGTGATTCATTGACTCCTTTTCGTTCTGTAGGTAATTAACTGTAATTTGATATAGGGGAGACCGAGGAGGAAAGTAACAAAAATCAGTTTTTTGATGCTAGCATTAAAACTATTTGTCGGATAAGTTCTGTAAACATATTAATTGAAAGCTTGGATTTTCACCTGTTAAATAAAATTGGAATTTAACATTAATAATAATTTGATAGTTCACTGCAGGAATTTTTAATCAGCTCTTTATTTGTTACTTTCATCCTCACCCCTGAGGTGGAAAGTAACAGCACAAAGGAGGAAAGTAACACTTTAAAATTAAGGCTAGCATTCAAATATAAAACTGCTATTAATTTAAATTATTTTTATTATGAACATATAAAAAGACAAAGTTATATTAACTACATTTTGTACATAATTGGCAGATATTTTTGCACTTTTTTAAAATCAAGTTTTTTTAATCTATTTAGTATTCATTGAATAGCAATGACATTAAAAAAGCATCGTTTCTTAAAAATTCAAATCAAAAGTCCAATATTTAATCTTAAAAATATAAAATAAACATATAAAATCACATAGTTATAAAAAAGGAGGAGGTTTATAAAAATAAAGCATTACATGAGGAGGAAAGTAACAACGTGTTACTTTCCACCTCACCTCTCTTTTCCTTGAATTTCAAAAAACAAGTTTAAATTACACAAAAGTATTTCGCATTTTTTGATTATGCACTAGCACGACTTAAAGATAAATAAAAAAGCTTCAAAAAAACGAAAACCATATTTAAAATATCTATAAAACCAAAAAAATATGATATTTTGAAAATTTAGGCAAAAACTTACTTTTGACGTAATTTTTGCACAAAATGTCAGTATCAGATATATAGCTTCCGGTAGACCCCTAACATAATTTTGGGGAGATAGAGGGGGCAAAACTGACTAAAAATTATTTAAGGACTATGTCTGTCCGCTCATTGGTTTAGAAGTTATAAGCGTTGTTACTTTCCACCTCTGTTACTTTCCTCCTCGGTCTCCCCTAATTTTATTTAGTCTTGACAATATGATCATTACGATCAGACGGGTTTTCAAACCAAAAACTGTTTCGACGAGTTACCATGTAACTTATAATTTGAATATTAGGTAATTTTTGTTAAAAATTCTTTAGAAAATGTAAAATATTTTTTTGTATTTGTTGTGTTTAATGGTGTTTTTATATTTTTTCTACCAGCCTGAAGAGGATAACGAATAATGTTATTAAAACGTTGCTTTAATAATAAAAAATGAATAACATGACATAAAAAATACTTTATGTTATCTTCTTTACCTTCCTTGGATCAAATTTAATGCTTCGGCTTTTTCTACATTGATTTGAAAGGAATTTATATTTTTTGCTGAAAATTAAATTTTACTTATTTATTGTTATTATTATTATTACTATTATGATTGAAACTAAAATAGTTTTAATGATTAATAGCTAAAAATGAATTAGAAATTTTAAATACCATATAACCTTGCAAACACAGTTCAAACGAGATTGTAACCATTTCCGCCAACAATACTTTATTAAACGTTTCTTCAATCGTTGATGCAAATCTAGAGTTAATAAATTAATAATTGAGAACAGTTGCTTATTTCAGGACCTTAATATCGGTATAATGTTATGTGAATAACCATATTCAATAATATCTATAACCTTTATTCAAATATTAAGTAATATTAAATATTTCATTAAATCATTCTTATATGCATCGCATCTTAATGGTCACATTATAATATTATGGTATAAAAAAGGAATCCATTTAATGTAGGGGAGAGTGGCCATCAATTTACCAGTTTTTTCAATGAACCATTTCAATTTTCTCAGAAACAATTAAATAAAAATTCTTCTAATTTTAAATATAAATGAAGTTTGCGTAAACACTAGGGTGGTCCAAAACAAAAAAGTCGTTTTTTTAATGCTCTCACCCCCTAGGATTTTTCTATGTCGCAAAAAAAAATACCCCTATTTTTTTTTTTTTTTTTTTTTTAATATTTAGGGGTGCCTCAACGGGGTTGAAGTTTCCCATGTAAAATGCATGGGGAAAAAAGACTTTTTCGGAGAATTGGTATAGAATCCATGAAAATGAATATTTTTCAATCGGCCAACTATGTTTCTCTTCAGGAGACTTCAAAGAATGGTGCTACATTGTTTATTTAACAATTTTTTAATATTAACTATTTTTTATAGGGTCCCCAAAAAACCCCATAAATCACAAAATTACGAAAAAATCGTTAAAAAATATTTTTTATTACTTTTATCAAAGTTTTTCTAATGATTTTGAATAAATAACATAAATAATGATTTTTAATCATTATTCCATGTAAATCCTAATTTGTTTAAACAAATTACATTGTTTATAAGTTGTTTATTCTCAAGATTTGCAAAAATTGAGCTACAGAGCTGCAACTTTTTCTTAATTTTACAACTTTTTCAGGCCATTGGAGCTAAACACGAACAAAAAAGTTAAAATAATTATTTTAACAATTGTTTAAACAAATTATATTGTTTATTATCAACTTTTTATTAAATAAAGCTACAGAGTTGTGACTTTTTCTCAATTTTGCAACTTCTCAAGCCCAGTGAAGCCATGTACTAACAACAAACTAAAAATAATTATTTTAACAATTGTTTAAACAAATTATATTGTTTATTATCAACTTTTTATTAAATAAAGCTACAGAGATGCGACTTTTTCTCAATTTTGCAACTTCTCAAGCCCAGTGAAGCCATGTACTAACAACAAACTAAAAATAATTATTTTAACAATTGTTTAAACAAATTATATTGTTTATTATCAACTTTTTATTAAATAAAGCTACAAAGTTGTGACTTTTTCTCAATTTTGCAACTTCTCAAGCCCAGTGAAGCCATGTACTAACAACAAACTAAAAATAATTATTTTAACAATTGTTTAAACAAATTATATTATTTATTATCAACTTTTTATTATATAGAGCTATAGAGTTGTAACTTTTTCTCATTTTTGCAATTTTTTTTTGTTACCTGCCCTCCTAGGGTCTTACGTTTTGTACAGATATATTGAACGAGCTCATTTTGGATTTAGTTTTTGTGGCATAAGGACGTAGCTTCTTAAAAATTTTTAATTTGCACAGAAAAATAATGTAAAAGTTGAAACTACCACAGCAGGAAATTCAAAAATTTCGTGTCTGATACTGGAGTTCAAATTAATGATACTCGTCCCATGTAGATGGCACTGTAGTAACTGCCATGCTTTATAACCTCAAAACACATGCAAGTAAAGTTTAGGTTCATGTACACAAAGTTTATTTTACTCCAGACTTTATATATCTTTAAAAAAATTAGTTTTTGTTATTTAAATAACTTCACGTTGATCTTGTGTAGTGCTAAGTTATAAAACTTTCTGAGTTTACCACAATTTGGTAAAAATGGAAAAAAATTATGATTTAAGACAGCAGTTTTATTTGATTGATCAGTGCGATAACCAAATTATTACCAACAAATTACCAACGAATTTGCAAGTTCTTCGAGTTTTCTTTTACAACCATAGTGTTGTAAAACTTGAAATTCGTGAAAGTGCTTCCCTAGCTGTACGAGAAGCAAATTTGTTTTGGGAAAAAGCGCGCTTACCAACACGAGACAATCAACATTGTATTAAAAAACTTGAAGATTTATATAAAACGTGGAAGTTACTCCAGAAGAACAGAAAACGTAGGACAACAACCCAGATAAATAAAGAATTGGAGTTCAAAAAAAGCTTCTCAATGTTATTTGACATAGCTCACGCGAATGTTTTATCTTTAAAATACGTCTTGGATGAAGATAAACAGTTTTTAATTTTACAAAGAGAAGGACTCACGGGTTATATGATTGCAGAGATGCCAGAGAAATCAACAAGTAATGCAGAAGTTAAAAATTGTAAGTATAATTATTTTATTCTAAACTAATTGACTGAAGAAACAGATGTATGAGATTATTCAAATATTTCTTTTTTTCATGTTTATTAGCTTAAGGGGTTTTGTAACATTATTAGGCCTAAAATGGAGCTTTTTAAGACGACTTTTGCTTATAAGTTTTAAAATATAATTTATAAACCGTTTCTACATGTAAAATAAAAAAATCAAATTGTATTTCAAATTAATCGATTTAATACAGGTTCTAAACCTCTAGTTACATACAAAAAAATCTAAAGTACAAGAAATGGCAAGCTTTTGAATCCAAATATCCGAAAAAACACTATTTTTCTACCTTAAATCTTTCCAAAAAATTAAATATTAGTATATTAGAGGTTTAAGACCAGCAAACACTTCCAAAGAATCGTATGCAAAAAAAAATTTGAAATTGGTCAAACGGTTTTCAGGTTATGATGGTAACCAAAAATAGTGTTTAGAGAAAAACGAGTTAAGAGTTTTGATTTAGTTAAATAATTTATGTTTGTGCACAAATAACGGTCTAATATTTTAACTACATATTCTTGATATAATTTTATACGGAAAAATGAAAAAAAAATTTTTTTTCAAATTTTGAATTGATAAAAAAAAAGTTACACAATCCCTTATGTAAATTAGTACTGAAAAATATTTAAATTAAATTCCAAATTTTTTTAAATAAAAGGTAGAACAAGAGAAAAACAAATTTTTTAATTTTTACAAATGCGATTTCTGAATGTTACAAAATTAAGTCTCGCTTTCTATATCAAAAATATCTTGATGTAATCGAATGTAATGCAAATTATAAAATTTGAAATTTTTTTTGTAATTGCAGCTTCAGTTGACGAAACATTGGAGTCGCAGAGTCAGGTTTTGGATACAAATGACATATCTACTTTTATTACTAGCAATAGCACATTAAACAGTCAGTTAATGTCAGGTCAGGTTTTGGATACAAATGACATATCTACTTCTATTACTAGCAATAGCACATTAAACAGTCAGTCGGGATCCGAATATGCAGTTCCAAGAGGCCATCAATGTTTAATGGAACAGTCCAATCCACCAGAAGAAAATTTAAGTAAAAGAAAGAAAATTATGACTACAAAACTTGCTTCTGCTTTAGATGTCGCTAAAGTGAGCGACAGACAAGCTGTTCACATTCTTTTTGCTACATGTGAGGCTCTAGATGTGGATGTGAATAACGTAACATTGAGTCGATCCTCTGTTCACAGGTTTCGTGAAGATTCGCGAGCTGAATACGCTAAAAAAATTCAGGAAAAATATAAAAATATTAAAGATGAAATTTTCACTGTCCACTGGGATGGAAAATTACTTCCCGCGCTAACATCAAATGAAAGGGTAGATAGGTTGCCAGTTATAATTACGTCCAAAGATACTGAGATTCTTCTTGGAATTCCCTACCTTGATTGTGGCACAGGGATTCAGGAAGCCGAAGCAATATATGAATGCCTTAGTGAATGGGGAATAGAGGGCAATATAGAGGCAGTGTGTTGCGACACTGAAGCCGTTAATACCGGACCTAGGAACGGTGCTTGTGTATTACTAGAACAAAAATTAAATAAATCATTATTACATTTTCTGTGCAGGCATCATATTGCTGAGGTTATTTTAAAAGCTGTTTTTGAAATTAAATTCGGTGGTACATCAGGTCCTGGTGTGCCTTTCTTTAAAAAATTTCAAGATGCTTGGAATGATTTAAACAAAACTAATTTTCAGCCTGGAATTAATGATCCAGAAATTTTGAAAGCACTCAAAAACAAAATTTCAAGCACCTTGGCATTTTCTTTAGAACTCCTAGAAGAATCTCACTTTCGAGAAGACTACAGAGAATTGCTGGAGCTGACTACCATCTTTCTTGGTGTATCTCCAAAACGAGGAATATTTCTTCGGAGACCTGGAGCAATGCACCAAGCAAGATGGATGGCAAAAGCAATTTATTGTTTAAAAATGTTTTTGTTACGAGAAGAATATTCAATGGACCCTGAGGATGAAAAATCATGCAAAGAAGTTTGCATTTTTATCGTATCTATTTATGTAACATATTGGTTCAACGCTGCAAATGCTGAAAAAGCACCGAACCAAGATCTTTTGCTAATAAAAGAGTTGCAAAAATATTCTAAAATAGATTCTGCGATTTCAGAAGCAGCATTAAAAAAGATTCAGAATCATTTATGGTATCTGACACCAGAAGTTGCGGCACTGGCTTTTTTCGATGAAGATTTGTCATTTCAAGAGAAAAACAAAATGATAAAAGCTCTTACTAAAAAAAATAAATCATCAAACGACATAAAGCGTCTACCTGCAACTTCGGTGAAAGATATAAGATCAAAAAATGTTAATCAATTTATAAATGAAGATTCAATGAACTTCTTTTTACGTTTCAAAATGCAAACGTCTTTTCTTGAGGAACATCCCTCCTTATGGCATCAAAATGATGATTATAACGCTTGTAAAAAAATTGTAAATAGTCTAAAAGTGATTAATGACATTGCAGAGCGCAACGTAAAATTAATATCAGATTTTAACAAATTGATAACAAGAGATGAAGATCAAAAGCAGTACTTAATTAAAGTTGTTACAGAATATCGAAAACAATTTCCAAACTGCAACAAAAACATATTATCCGAAAAAATGACGTGATTGCCAACGCTTGTATTTATCATCTTCAAAAAATAAATATTCTAAAGTTTTATACACAATTACTATGTCTTATAGTCATTCCAACCTCTCAACAACAAAAAAATTGCAAAAATGAGAAAAAGTCGCAACTTTGTAGCTTTATTTAATAAAAAGTTGATAATAAACAATATAATTTGTTTAAACAATTGTTAAAATAATTATTTTTAGTTTGTTGTTAGTACATAGCTTCACTGGGCTCGAGAAGTTGCAAAATTGAGAAAAAGTCACAACTTTGTAGCTTTATTTAATAAAAAGTTGATAATAAACAATATAATTTGTTTAAACAATTGTTAAAATAATTATTTTTAGTTTGTTGTTAGTACATGGCTTCACTGGGCTTGAGAAGTTGCAAAATTGAGAAAAAGTCGCATCTCTGTAGCTTTATTTAATAAAAAGTTGATAATAAACAATATAATTTGTTTAAACAATTGTTAAAATAATTATTTTTAGTTTGTTGTTAGTACATGGCTTCACTGGGCTTGAGAAGTTGCAAAATTGAGAAAAAGTCACAACTCTGTAGCTTTATTTAATAAAAAGTTGATAATAAACAATATAATTTGTTTAAACAATTGTTAAAATAATTATTTTAACTTTTTTGTTCGTGTTTAGCTCCAATGGCCTGAAAAAGTTGTAAAATTAAGAAAAAGTTGCAGCTCTGTAGCTCAATTTTTGCAAATCTTGAGAATAAACAACTTATAAACAATGTAATTTGTTTAAACAAATTAGGATTTACATGGAATAATGATTAAAAATCATTATTTATGTTATTTATTCAAAATCATTAGAAAAACTTTGATAAAAGTAATAAAAAATATTTTTTAACGATTTTTTCGTAATTTTGTGATTTATGGGGTTTTTTGGGGACCCTATAAAAAATAGTTAATATTAAAAAATTGTTAAATAAACAATGTAGCACCATTCTTTGAAGTCTCCTGAAGAGAAACATAGTTGGCCGATTGAAAAATATTCATTTTCATGGATTCTATACCAATTCTCCGAAAAAGTCTTTTTTCCCCATGCATTTTACATGGGAAACTTCAACCCCGTTGAGGCACCCCTAAATATTAAAAAAAAAAAAAAAAAAAAAATAGGGGTATTTTTTTTTGCGACATAGAAAAATCCTAGGGGGTGAGAGCATAAAAAAAACGACTTTTTTGCATTCCCATGTATTTTTGGACCACCCTAGTAAACACACTACGTCCATAAGTTTAAGACATGTGGATTTATTCTTTACAGAGAAAACTAAAAAAAACTGTTTTTGATGCACTGAAGAAAAAATTTGCCTAAAATACAAACACGTTTTTTAATTGAAATAAGGTAATTTAAAAATAAATAAACTTACGATTTATTTTGTATCGGGCCTTAACTACAATATTCTAATGAGATAAAGATTTTGAAATATTGGATTAAGTTATAAAAAACCATTTTTGTTGCAAATGTCATGTTGATTCAATGTACCAGGGAACAATGAACCACCTGGAATTTCAGTGTATTTTCAATTTTCAGATTGGTATGCCTGATTATAAAACTAGGCATGCGTACAGCATGTGATCGCGATTGTTATCAGTACTCTTCTCAACATAGCAAAAATAAAATCCCATTTTAGCTAGTTAACTTCAATTTGAGGTATATTTATGTTATATATTATCAATTAAAAAGTATTAAGTAATAATTTTTTATAGTATTTGATAGAAAAAAGTTTTTTCACAAAGTGAAAATTGCAATATTATTATTGTTGAACATTTTTAGTGTTTTTATAGAGGTGGTTCATTGTGTACCCAGGTTGTTGAAAATGAAAATAGCGTGTTAGTTTAGAAAAATCCTAAATTTTATTACTTAATCAAAATAAATCGGGTATAATATGTGTGCATTACCTAGAGAAGTGTTCCAGTTTTATATTGATGCAAAAAAGTGCTTGAAATTGGTAAAATTGAATAAATACTATGACCTTGAAAAAAACCCGGTACATTGATGGCCACTCTCCCCTATGTTATAACGTGGCAGATTGATTCTGACACGTTATTTGTTATGTTACTGACTCTAGAAGGAGTCCGTTGCAGATTCGCGCCACTAGGGAGCAAAAGCTTCGTATTTAAGAGATAACTAATTGTTATGATTTGCTCCTCTCTGAGAGGTGGGCAAATCATTTAAATTTCCATTCTCTTCCGGGGTCGTTTTCTTTAGAAATCTGTTACTGAAAATGTTTATTTTGTTATTTTTATTAAACTAAGTCGTTTAACGCCTGGGAAGGTGTTCCAAAGAAGGCTGCCAGCGTTACTCCAGTTCTCTTTGGGAGCGCAGCCGAGGGCTGTACACCGAGGGCGTTTAACGGATGAGATTCCCGCTTTGCGAAACTCCTTGACGAGTAAGTTTCGCACACGGGAAAAACTTTTAGACATCCGCTGTGCCATAGAATGCGCAGTTGCTGTCTATTTACTATGTAAAAGTGCTGCCCAACTTCGGGACGTCTGCTATCTAACTTTGGGACCTCTGGTGTCCAATAGAGGCGCACGAGCCGTCCAGGCATCGTCTACCCATGTTTATTGGGTAGGAGATGCCCAAAAAATGGTCTGCTGGAGTCCAGAAAATGAGCAGCTGTTACACATAACCTATAGTGCAACCGCTGTACTATAGGTTAGTATGCCTCGTGTACAATATTTGTTCCCGTGCACAGCAAGGGACATCTGATGGTTTCAATATCGATTAAGAATCCAAGTTACCGATAAGAAGATAGGATGACTAACAGATGAAGGGGGAAAGAAACAAGATGAGCCCCCGAATTATCGCCACCATCTTCCTTACTGGTTGTGCCTTCGTCTTGAGTGGCCGTGAATCTAAGTTCACATAATTTATTTATGTTAAGTTTTAACGGCCCTGATGGCGGACTTTTAAAAAGCATTATTTAAAAAGTTTATTCTGAGAACTAGTGGTAATTGTAACGACGAGTCTTTTCAGAATGATAAGCGCTTGCTATTTAATTTAATCTTTGTAAAAGAATTTAAAATCACCATGTGCTTCGGCCCGACTCAGCTCGGGTAAAAATCAAGTTTATTATCCGTGAATTTAAATTGTCTTTATAGGAGAAAATGGATTTCTTTTAGTGATGCACCATGAGACGAGAATCTCAGTATTCTCGATCATTTTGGTTATATGAGAAGTGTGATCGAAAATGAGAATCTCAATTTTTCATTTGTTTTGATCATCTCATCTCGTCTCATTCTCGTGTGAATCCTCATTTTCTGATCTGTCAAGTCAAAAAAACTAAAACAACATAAGACGAAATTAAATAGTATAAACAATGTGTTATACTTTTTAATAAACATATATTAATCTGCTATATTATAGTTCAAATAGCGTTACAACAAATTTTTAAGAAAGAAAAGAAGTAAGTATATATGTTTATTCAATAAATATTGTATAAATAAAGCGAAATATTAAATTTGTATCAACTTAACCCTAAAATTTTTTGTATGATGAAGCTGCAATTATTTTTTTTAGAAATATTTGAATGAACATTTTTTTAGCTATAGTGTAAATTCAAATTTTTAAAAATTATTTTAATACTGATTGTAGTCTTATTTAATAGTCAATTAAATTTAGAAATTCTACTTGTAGGTTAAAATATTCAAGAAATATGGAATTCTTCCTGAGAATTTAAACAACAACTGAGTATTAAACTTATTTACTTCTGTTTTAAAATATTGTTATCCAGAAGGTGTTTTATGGCTATAGAAATCAAGACAGAAAAGAAGTAACCTGTTTTTGACACTTTGGAAAGTAAGAAGAATTATTTGGAATAATTCATTATTGAATTTAACCATTTTTAAAGTATTATTGCTATTTTAATATTAAACTTTTTAAATTCATATGTATTTAATATTTTCGTAACTCTTAATGTATGTTTTTATTATAAATAACTCATTATGTATTTTATGATTGTGATATTGTAATAAATGTAATTTTACATATTTACAGTGTTTTTAATTTAAAATTTTCTTCTATTCTTAAACATTCAAATTAAATTTTCGTTTATAACAAATATACTTTTAATTACAATATCATTTCCATTTACAACTTTTACAATGTAAGATTTAATGAAAATTTTCATTTTCTAAAATAAAAACAAACGTCAATTTTAAAAAAAACCAAATTTATTATCTAAAAAGGCTTTTCTTTACATTTTACAATCGCTTTTATTAGATTTATACATTTTTTAACATGTTAAATTTCACTAATCAGAATTTATTTTTCATTTACATTAAATAATATTTAATTATAGGTATACATATTCCATATTTTTTGCTTACTCAAACATTGTTTCATAACCTAGTAGGAATGAAAATTTTTAAAAATTATTCTTGTTTGGATAATCAGGAAAGAATTTCATATTTGCTCTACCAGTTTAACCTACAAGTAGACTTTTTTATTTAAATTTATTGACATTTAATAATAATAATATAAAAAGTACCTATTAAAATAAAGTATCCAAAAATCGAACAAAATCGTTTTTGCAAATTAATAAGGAAGCAAAAAAAATTTTTCTTATTAAAATAATTATATATTATTCAAATTTAAATAAACTGCTTTAGTGTTTGTTTTATTATTTTGATAAAATATTTTCAGCTGCTTTATACAAAAAGATGTTAGGGTTAGGTTTAACATAAGTTTTATATTTTAAATAACTGATGTATAGGAGGTTTATATTGAGCGAACATCTATACTTACTAAATTTACTTCTTTTGAAATCTATACTTACGATTTTATTTACTTAAAATTACTTCTATAAAATTTTTCTACATCACAATTATGTATATAATTACAAGATTTATACAATATAATAAACAATAATACAATGTTAACTTTATTTTATTTACTGTCAGTTGGTGATAGTTTCTTTGATATTTTGATGATTTATCGCAACACAATCGCTTCATGTGTTGGTGTTACATATGATAGTTGTTGCTCGAATAAAAACGATACTTTGAGAATCTCGATTGACTGAGACGAGATGAGATGAGATTTGAAACAAAAGAATGAACATTTTTCTCATTTCTGCTCATTTCTCAGATTTCTCGCTCAAATGCATCACTAATTTCTTTTTATAACCGATTTCTCACCTCCTTAAAAGAGTGAAATTTCCGAGCTATTAAAAATAATTTTCATTTCCTTGTTTGATCAATTATATGTTTGTACTAATTATTTCATTTCGCTTCTAAATTTATTCAATAAAAGTTGTTAATTTTATACGAGTTGCATTTGACATTTATTTTATGATATTGTTACTTTTACATTTCGGAAAAAGGCTCTTAATATAATATCCAGGGAGCATAGTAGATTTTTAAGGAATTCGTTTGTTCCTCGACTCACGCCCTTCTCCGCACCAGACGAGCTAGCTGGTGGTGTTTTCCGAGGTTGGATTTGAGACATTCGTGGCGGCAATGATTAAATATTTTTAATGTCGAACCTTCCAATTTAAAAGCACCAAAACACGTTGAGAAGACAAAATTGTAACGAGGTTTTGTTTTAGAAAAATATTAAAATAAGTTAAAGACACCTTAGGAGTCAGTTTTATAAATTAAATATTAATTCTGAATATTGATTAATGTTTGATATTAATTAATAGAAAGTTAAAAATCTCATTATAATGTATATATAGAGTTTACTTTAGAAGAGAGAGACAACAGTCTTGCAATGTAAAAACGGGAACCGTGAAGCAAGAATCATTTAAACCTAAGAAGTGAACATCCTACAAATTAAAACAAAAAGAATTTAGCGTATACCTGGAAAAGCAACAAATAACAAAAATATATTTTTTTTTGCTACATTATGACGTCACTGGTATAGTGACTTTTGAGAGAAAAGTTACGGGAAAAATTTGACTATACCAGTGACATCATATTCCATCATATGACCTTAAAATATAAGTTATAAGGTGGTCAAAATGTAGCAAAAAAAATTTCTTTTTTCCCCTAATTCTGCAGATAAAAAAGAACATTTTTTCTCTAGACAATTTTTTCCAAAAGTCAATTGTTCTCAAGTTATCAACAATTGAGAAAAAGATGCTTTTTAAACAAATGGTCACAACTTGCTTAAAAATGATTGTAAAACAATTTTCAAAAAATCGTTTGAAAGGCTATGAACTAACCTTTCAAATGATATTGACAAAATAAAAATGTAATGATTTCTTAAAAAATTATAGCAATTTGAAAGTTACCAAAAAAGTGGAAAATTTTTATTTCTATTTTAAGCAGTTACACAATGAAAAAAAAATTATTTTTTATTTCTTTTTCAGGCATTGTTTAAGTCAAAGATATAAGCTTTAAAATTAACATTTGATGAAGCTTTTTTCTTTATTAAAAACTAAGATACAAAACTTTTTTGTAATCCCCTTGCTTTGTAGGCTGTAGGATGTAAAAAACTTATTGAGCGGCACTAGAGATTATTTTTAAAATTCAGAAACTGATTGTATATTTATTTTGAATAAAAATATTTATTATCCTTCACATTTAAAAATTTTAAATTAATTTTGTCAAACCTGTTAAGATGTTCGTGTTGCAAAACAACCAGTTTAAGTTTCGATCGATACTCCGCAAAACTTTTAAATTTATGGGTATTAATGAGTTTTTCAATAGTTGAATTTAAAATGACGAATTGACCATGTAAATGCATAATAAGCATTCCACATAAACTGATTAGACCAGAATAAGTTACTCCCGAGAGCATACCTCCTGTGAATTGAAACAAAATAATAAATTCATATACAGGAGTTTCTGATGTACTGCAAGGAAAATAAGAGAGGTACAGCCACTGTCTTATTTCATATTTCCCTCCTAAATTTCGATAAACTTCTTGTAGTAAAAATAAACTGACTGATGCCATTGTAAAAATGAAACAATATAAAGTTATAATTTTTGAAATATGGGCACTTTTTTTCATTGTCCTCCATTCAAAGTCATTTTTTGTGCGATTCCAGTCTTCATGAATTGTCGCAACTAATTGTGCTAGTGCTACAATGAAATGATAATTTTTTAATTTAAAGAAAATTTTATATTCTTCATAAGAAAAGAATTTGACAATTAATATGTATTTTCCATCATTTTTAAATCAAAGCAAAACCCAATATAATTTTAATAGACTCTAAAATGTGGTTAGTATACCTTGTCTATTTCTGCAAACTGCGAATAATTTTAACACCGCAACTGTAACTGGAAAATTTGCCAGTGACAAACTTTCAGATATTAGATCTATGTTTGGCCAAACTTGGAATAAAAACATGGTTTGAGGTATAGAAACGAATAAAATAATGTTTAATCCTACAAGAAAGGATATAATGTTGGAAATTCTCGCATCCTCTTTAGGATGTGGCCATATGCCGATTATACTCAAGTGAATTCTGTTCCAGTTAAGAATAAAATTTTCCTTCTCATCTAAAAAATTGCAAGTTGAAAAAAGATTACAAGAAATTAATTGATTTAATATACATCAAATTGAATTTAAATACGAAAATTAGTGAATTAAAATATACCAGGTGCTTTTGTCATCTTAAAACTGAAACTTTTCAAGTTTTTTAACATGGATATTGTTTTAAGTAATGCGATTATCTGTGAATGTCAGCAGGTAAGTTCAATGAAACATATTTACCCTTTTGAGTCTAGTCATTGTTAACAGGAATTGCGCAACCGCAAATCCAACTCTTGTGTGGCACAAAACTTTCTACTTTAGTTATAAAAAATTCAATTATGGAAAAGTTCTAACAATATACTTATCTCGTAACCTGACATTACAAGTTTTTCCATTTTCTTTAAGAGTTTAACTCTTTTTTTTGTCACTTCAGTCAAGCATAAAAAAATAGAAAAAGAAAGAATAAAATTCAGTCTACAACTGTTTTTCATATAAGAACAATGTATTATTACTTTTTTAAAGAATACGTAAAAAATCACAGATTTTTAGTGGATTTATTTATTCCTTAAATCTGTGTCTAGGAAAAAAAACGGAAATTAATAATAATGATAATAATAATAATAGGAAAATTGACATTTTTTTTGTGAATGAGATTTGATAAGAAATCAAACTATAAAGTGCTTTTTAATTGGCAGATAATTATTGAATTTATTGTGTTTATTTTTTAACTGTCAGTAACCAATTGTAATTTACATCCAATTTTGACAAATAAAATAGTTCATTTTTCCCTTTGAAACATTCTCTAAAAATTTACTGATTTAATTTTCTTCATATTTTGTTAAAAATAATATATAGAGAAAATGGAAATTGAATGACCGGAATTAGGAATAAAAATTTTTACCATTTTTTTAACAGTACTACTATTATATATTTTTTGTTACTTTTAATTACTGTAATAAAAAATTTTAACATTAGGTGATAAAAATTATCTAAATGATTAAAGGATTATAAATAACGAACAATTCTTTTGTCTTTATTTTTTCTTTATTCATAAATATAATAGCTAGTACAGATAGAATTCTATAGTTTAATTTAAAAAAGATTTTCACTGGTTTCAAATATGTGAAAATGTTCCTGATTAACATGGTGAGAGTAATATGATAAGATAAAATTTTTCTTCACACAGAACTTGAATATTATATTGTATTTACTCCACCATTTTCTGATTCATTGTTATTAACATTGACATAAAAGCAAATGATTTTTTTATTATCTGCAAAATAGTTTTCATGTTAATTTAATCACGTGAAAATTATTTTCATTATGTGAAAATTAATAGAAATTTTTATTTATTTAGCTGCTCACACTCATAAAAGTTTCGTAGGAGAAAGCACAAAACTTTCCAGCAGTTATTTGCAAAGGAGCTTCTGTCCTTTAAATTGTACCACGTGCTTTGAAGAATTGAATTTTGCAATAGTGCGTTCTAAGATAAAAATGTATTTTTATTAAATAATACTGCTAGATTTCTGGTTTTTGAAATTAACTAAGTTTAAAATACTGAGAAGATATTAAAATGGAAATAATAAAAAAATTGTAATTTGTGACCGTTTCAGAAATTAAACATAACGCGCATGCGTGGTTAATTTTTACATAAATTTCCGTCACTGTGCCTGGAATTATTTTCTGTATCGAAATTTGGAAAATTCTGTTACAATTGTAACACAAAGGGTTTTGTAAATTTTAAAATATTTTAAAGAATGAAATTTATATTAATTACATTAGAAAAAAATTTATGTACATTACATAGAACACTTACTGCACTTGAAACCTTTTCTCCCATGTAACAAGTAACGTACATATTTGATAAAATAGTAATAGAAAAGGAAGTCCAAAAAGTAGTCTCATACAAAGAAAAGCCGGATTTTTGATTCTTGATAATCTGAGATGCAATAAAATAATAGAATTGTAAATAGTATTTCTCATTAATATTTAAAAATTAACAAATTAAGAATTATCAATACCATATAACCCTGCAAACATAGTTGGAGTGTGGTTGTTACCATTTCCACTAGAAATACTTTGTTAAACGTTTCTTCAATCGTTGATGCAAATCTTAAATTAACAGAATTATTATATAAAATAATTAATAGATAAATACTTAATTACTAATTAATTAATAAAACAATATTCGATCAATTTCACAGCAATAAAAATGTTTATAAACAAAACGTTGAACGATTTGATTGTCGGATATTAGGTAATAGGTAATTAAGATTAATAGGTAATTAAAATAATTTTAAAAAATTAAGATAAAACAGTTATTAATAAATTTTTTTGAATATTTTTCTGAAGTTAATTATTAGTTTTTGTATATTTTTTATAATAAAAACAGCCTGATGAGGCCAACGAATCCTTGTTGGCGAAACGTTGCTTATAACATAATATAAAATTGTGTTAATTCTACCTTCCTGGATCATATATAATTTTTGGTTCAATTATTCAAAAAATTATTAAAAGTTCAAAAAGTGATAAACGAAGTTATGAAAACGCGAATAAATTGAAGGAAAATTAAAGAAATTTAAGGTAAAGTCAAAAAGTTTTTAAGCAAAAAAAAAAACTAAAAACATTAAATAAAAAATAATAAAGCAATATATTTTGAAAAATAAAAAAAAATGTAATTCAATGAAGTATGAAAAAATTTTAAATTCCATAAAACGATAAAACACACCAGGCTCCTGACAATCTTAGGTTTGACAAAAATGAACGCAAAATCTGTAAGTGGGGTGTCAATTGTGTTCGTTTAGAGTGTTAAAATCCGTTGAGAACAAAATCCTAGCTGATCGGGTTCGCCAGATATTCAGGTTTAACCACTTGAGCGCAACGTAAAGTATACTTTTCAATATATTGGGCAGACTATTCTGCAAATAAATAAATAAATAAATATATATATATATATATATGTCATTCCATGTGAAAAGGCAAATGACTTTGTCCACTCGTGGTTTTAAGCTATTGCAAAGCAATATAGCTTAAAATTTAGCATTTTTTATGTGCAATCGAATGCCGAGTGGCTCATTTTGACATTTTCAAAATGGCGGCCACCACAGACACATAAGTGCCACAATTTAAAAACTTGCGTCTTTAAAACTTTAAAATATCTTACATCTTGTGACTAAAAAAATTTAGAACCTCTAATTTAAATGTTTTTAAGGTCGCTAAATACGAATCCAATGACAGAAATTAAAAATTCAAAATGGCGGATCTAATATGGCGGATACATTTTTCAAAATTTAATACATTCAATTGAATTCAGCTGAAACATGGTACTTGATTGCATTGAAGTATGTAACGTTAAAAATAACGAAATTTTTTTTTTCTATTTTTCACTAGAAAATTAATATTTTGGATCAATAGAATTGTTTAATTACAAAAATAGATTAGTTTCATCATTAAACTGCCGGGAAAACGTAAAAAACGCCATAAAAACAAGATTTTTGACAATTGACGACATTTAATAACAGAAATATATCAATTTCCGACAATCTTTTATTGGGAGTTTAAAACATCACTCAAATTCAAGTTACAAAAAAGACGACTTCACAAACAAAATAAGTAGACAGTCTTCGTTATTGACAAAAACTGCTATCTTTTACTATTTTTTACAATTTTCGGGCAGAAAATATAAAATGTGGATTTTCTTTTTTACTGCGTTTGAAACATATCAAAAAACGAAGATATAAAAATGGACGACTTTAAAAATTTAGTGAGCGGACGGCATTCGTTATTGGCAAAAACTGAATTTTTTTACTATTTTTCATAATTTTCGGGCAGAAAATATAAAATGTGGATTTTCTTTTCTACTGGGTTCGAAAGATATCAAAAAAGGAAGTTATAAAAATGGACCACTTTAAAAATTTAGTGAGCGGACGGTCTTCGTTATGGGCAAAAACTGATATTTTTTACTATTTTTCATAATTTTCAGGCAGAAAATATAGAATGTGGATTTTCTTTTCTACTGGGTTTGAAAGATATCAAAAAATGGAATTATAAAAATGGACGACTTTAAAAATTTAGTGAGCGGACGGCCTTCGTTATGGGCAAAAACTGATATTTTTTACTATTTTTTACAATTTACGGGCAGAAAATATAAAATGTGGATTTTCTTTTCTACTGGGTTCTGAAGATATCAAAAAAACGAAATTATAAAAATGGACGACTTTAAAAATTTAGTGAGCGGACGGCATTCGTTATTGGCAAAAACTGAATTTTTTTACTATTTTTCATAATTTTCGGGCAGAAAATATAAAATGTGGATTTTCTTTTCTACTGGGTTCGAAAGATATCAAAAAAGGAAATTATAAAAATGGACCACTTTAAAAATTTAGTGAGCGGACGGTCTTCGTTATGGGCAAAAACTGATATTTTTTACTATTTTTCATAATTTTCAGGCAGAAAATATAGAATGTGGATTTTCTTTTCTACTGGGTTCGAAAGATATCAAAAAATGGAGTTATAAAAATGGACGACTTTAAAAATTTAGTAAGCGGACGGCCTTCGTTATTGGCAAAAACTGATATTTTTTACGCCTTCGTTATTGGCAAAAACTGATGTTTTTTTTTTTTGTAAAAAATATGAGTTTTTGCCAATAACGAAGGCCGTCTGCTCACTAAATTTTTAAAGTCGTCCATTTTTATAACTCCATTTTTTTATATCTTTTGATCTCAGTAGAAAAGAATATCCACATTTTATATTTTCTGCCCGAAAATTATGAAAAATAGTAAAAAAAAATCAGTTTTTGCCAATAACGAAGACTGTCTACTTATTTTGTTAGTGAAGTCGTCTTTATTGTAACTTGAATTTGAGTGCTGTTTTAAACTCCCAATGAAAGATTGTCGGAAATTGATAGATTTCTGTTATTATATGTCGTCAATTGTCAAAAATCTTGTTTTTATGGCGTTTTTTACGTTTTCCCGGCAGTTTAATGATGAAACTAATCTATTTTTGTAATTAAACATTTCTATTGATCCAAAATATTAATTTTCTAGTGAAAAATAGAAAAAAAAAATTTCGTTTTTTTTAACGTTACATACTTCAATGCAATGGTACTTGGGGGTTTTTGGGGTCGCTGATTACGAATCCAATATCAGAATTTGAAAATTCAAAATGGCGGATCCAATATGGCAGACATTTTTTTTAAAAATTATTGAATTCAGCTGAAAATTGTTACACGGGGGTTTTTGGGGTCGCTGAATGCGAATCCAATGTCAAAATTTAAAAATTCAAAATGGCGGATTCAATATGGCAGATACATTTTTAAAAATTTAATACATTTAACTGAATTCAGCTGAACCATAGTACTTGGGGGTTTTTGGGGTTGCTGAATACGAATCCAATGTCAGAATTTAAAAATTCAAAATGGCGGATCCAATATGGCAGACATTTTTTTAAAAATTACTGAATTCAGCTGAAAATTGTTACTCGGGAGATTTTGGGGTCGCTGAATACGAATCCAAGGCTAGAATTCAAAAATACAAAATGTCAGATCCAATATAGCTGAAATTTTTTTAAAAAAATTACTGAAATCAGCTGAATATTGTTACTAGAAGGTTCTTGAAATCGCTAATTACGCATATGTTGGTAAAATTTAAAAAGTAGTAAATGTGAAGTGAATAAGTCGGAAATAAATCTACTAAAATAACTAAATGACGGGCTTAAAAAACTTTTTTTTATCAAAGAGAAGTCCTGAAAAGGACTGATTGTAATTTATTTTCTATTTATTCATATTTAAAAAAGCACACTCTTTAGCATTGGAATATTCTTTTATTTCTAATGTCGTATCTGACACTGGAATATAACCGTGGTTTTTTGTATTTTTGGAACTGCCGGTGCATTTTTGAAACGTGAATTTAATCGTTTCTTAATTGCTTCATGAATTTTCCGCTATATTGGATCCGACATTTTGTATTTTTAAATTCTAGCCTTGGATTCGTATTCAGCGACCCCAAAAACCCCCGAGTAACAATTTTTAGCTGAATTCAATAATTTTTTTTAAAAATGTCCGCCATATTGAATCCGCCATTTTGAATTTTTAAATTCTGACATTGGATTCGTATTCAGCCACCCCAAAAACCCCTGTGTAACAATTTTCAGCTGAATTCAATAATTTATTTAAAAAATGTCCGCCATATTGGATCCGCCATTTTGAATTTTTAAATTCTGACATTGGATTCCTATTCAGCGACCCCAAAAACCCTCGAGTAACAATTTTCAGCTGAATTCAGTAATTTAAAAAAAAATATCCGCCATATTGGATCCGCCATTTTGAATTTTTAAATTCTGACATTGGATTCGTATTCAGTGAACCTAAAAACCCCCGAGTAACATGTTTCAGCTGAATTCAGTTGAATGTATTAAACTTTGAAAAATGTATCCGACATATTGGATCCGCCATTTTGAATTTTTAAATTCTGTCATTGGATTCGAATTTAGCGACCTCAAAAACATTTAAATTAGAGGTTCTGAATTTTTTTAGTCACAAGATGTAAAATATTTTAAAGTTTTAAAGACGCAAGTTTTTAAATTGTGGCACTTATGTGTCTGTGGTGGCCGCCATTTTGCAAATGTCAAAATGAGCCACTCGGCATTCGATTGCACATAAAAAATGCTAAATTTTAAGCTATAGTACTTTGCAATAGCTTAAAACCACGAGTGGACAAAGTCATTTGCCTTTTCATATGGAATGACCCATATACATGTAAAACATATATACACATACACACACGTATATATATATCTATATATATATATATATAATATATATTATAATATAATATATTAATGTATATATCACAGAATTTCAACTGTATTCTTTGCAAATGCTTGAATTGTAATAATTTACTATAACAATCCGTTTAAAACAAAATCCTAGCTAATCAGGTTTTTCAGTATAGTTTTAACCTTATTTTTTGTGACATAAATGAAAAACTTTTGAAACTAATGTGAATTGCAGAAAAAGTTTTATTTAGATATTAAATTACCAACATTACTGGTAAATATAATATATGGTACTTTTCTATGTTTTTAGTTTCTTGTTATACATGAATAATAATTAAATATCTATATATAAATTACTAAACCACCCTTTACTTACATTTCTTACAGTGGATTCTTAGAAAATATGTTTTAAGCTGAAAGTAAAAATATCGTATGTGTTTTACATACAACGATTCAAGTAGGATTTTACAACTGTAATGAAACTTAGTATCAACTGTGAATCTTTCATATATGATGTTCAACAATCGATCAACAATTAGAGGTTGTGGAATGTTTTGAACATCAATCTTTCATATATAAAAGATTCACAGTTGATACTAAGTTTCATTACAGTTGTAAAATCCTACTTGAATCGTTGTATGTAAAACTCATACGATATTTTTACTTTCAGCTTAAGACATATTTTCTAAGAATCCACTGTAAGAAATGTAAGTAAAAAGTGTGGTTTAGTAATTTATATATAGATATTTAATTATTATTCATGTATAACAAAAAACTAAAAACATAGAAAAGTACCATATATTATACTTACCAGTAATGTTGGTAATTTAATATCTAAATAAAACTTTTTCTGCAATTCACAATCAAGTTTAAAAAGTTAAAACTATACTGAAAAACCTGATTAGCTAGGATTTTGTTTTAAACGGATTGTTATAGTAAATTATCACAATTCAAGCATTTGCAAAGAATACAGTTGAAATTCTGTGATATATACATTAATATATTATATTATAATATATATATACGTGTGTGTATGTGTATATATGTTTTACATGTATATATATATATATATTTATTTTTTTATTTGCAGAATAGTCTGCCCAATATATTGACAAGTTAACTTTACGTTGAGCTCAAGTGGTTAAACCTGAATATCTGGCGAACCCGATCAGCTAGGATTTTGTTCTCAACGGATTTTAACACTCTAAACGAACACAATTGACACCCCACTTACAAATTTTGCGTTCATTTTTGTCAAACCTAAAATCGTCAGAAGCCTGGTGTGAAAAAATATATAAATTGCTGGAGGTAAAATAAAAAAATAAAAACTAGAAGAAAAAAATAAATAAAACTTTAAAAAAATAAGTCAAAACTCTAAACAAGGAATAAAATAATCCTTTAAAAGTAACAATTTATTTTTGGAAATTAAATTCAAAATAAGGAAAATTTCGAAACAAATTGTAAACAACTTTAAGAAAAACTTTAATATTTTTAAAACATTAAATGCACTAATAAATTTACAAAAACCAACTATGTAAGTCTAAAAAAGACATAAAATTGAAGAAAAAATTTTTTTTCTCACCTGTGTATAAAAATAACTAAATAAATTTTCCTAAATTTTTAAACCATAGGATTGTATAAAATATACCTAATACTTAAATAATTTATTAAAAAAAATTTGAAAGAATGTGAAAATTAAGAAATTTCGTGAATCCGTAGATGAATCCTAAAAATTTCAACCAGCATGTATTTTTCAATAATTTCAAAAACTGAATTTGAAATGGTGAAACTGCGATATAAAAATCTTGGGCACAATAAAAGTAAAAAAACCGCTGCCAATTTGTACCTCAAGTATTTATTTGGTGTGAGTAATTTTTGTTATTCATTTTTTTAAAATATTGCTTTCTCATAGAAATTACTACAAACATCACTAAGTTTTAATTAATAGCTCGCAAAAAAATATTAAATAGACCAATTTATACATTTTTGAATTGTCTACAATACGAGTAAAAATTATTCTCCATAAAATTTATATGAAACGCAAAAAAACATAAAAAAATTAATTTTTATAAAAATTTTCAATTTTTGAACTTTGAATTAAATTGCACTAGAGGGTTTGCTAATAGCTCAATCGATGCGTTTTCAGAAAATAAAACGAATAATATACTTACATTTTAACTTTTTTAAAAAAAAATTATAATTTGGCAAAAAAACGATTTTTTTAAAAGTTTTAAATGAGAAAAAAAAATTTAGAATTGATCGATTGGGTTCAAAAGTATATAATAATTTGTCCCTCTGAGGGATCTAAAATATCGGAAAAAAACATATTTCTAAGTAGGGGAGACCGAGGAGGTAAGTAACAGAGGTGGAAAGTAACAACGCTTATAACTTCTAAACCAATGAGCGGACAGACATAGTCCTTCAATAATTTTAAGTCAGTTTTGCCCCCCTCTACCTCCCCCAAATTATGTTAGGGGTCTACCGGAAGCTATATACCTGATACTGACATTTTGTGCAAAAATTACGTCAAAAGTAAGTTTTTGCCTAAATTTTCAAAATATCATAATTTTTTGATTTTATAGATATTTTAAATATGCTTTTCATTTTTTTGAAGCTTTTTTATTTATATTTAAGTCGTGCTAGTGCATAATTAAAAAATGCAAAATACTTTTGTGTAATTTAAACTTGTTTTTTTAAATCCAAGGAAAAGAGGGGTGAGGTGGAAAGTAACAACGTGTTACTCCTCATCTAATGCTTTATTTTTATAAACCTCCTCCTTTTTTATAACTATGTGATTTTATATGTTTATTTTATATTTTAAAGACTAAATTTTGGACTTTTGATTGGAATTTTTAAGAAACGATGCTTTTTTAATGTCATTCTTATTCAACGAATACTAAATAGATAAAAAAAACTTGATTTCAAAAAAGTGCAAAAATATCTGCCAATTATGTACAAAATGTAGTTAATATCACTTTGTCTTGTTATATGTTCATAATAAAAATAATTTAAATTAATAGCAGTTTTATATTTGAAATACTAGTCTTAATTTTAAAGTGTTACTTTCCTCCTTCGTGCTGTTACTTTCCACCTCAGGGGTGAGGAGGAAAGTAACAAATAAAGAGCCGATTAAAAAGTCCTGCAGTGAACTATCAAATTATTATTAATGTTTAATTCCAATTTTATTTAATAGGTGAAAGTTCAAGCTTTTGATTAATATGTTTACAGAACTAATCCGACAAATAGTTTTAATGCTAGCATCAAAAAAATGATTTTTGTTACTTTCCTCCTCGGTCTCCCCTATTATAGTTTTCGAGATATTGGGACAAACGTAATGTGGATATACACACACACACAGACACGAACATTTTTTAAAACATTTTTAAAAATTTCAAGTCACTATGATTAAAATAAGTCCCAAACGCCAGTTAAATCAAACTAGATTTTATTCAAATTCAAAATTTAAAATTTTCATTAATTTAAATTTCAATAGTAAAAAATTAAATCGTTTGCATTTCCTTTTTTTTACTTCTAATATTTTCAACTTTTTCTAATATTTGAACATTATCATTAATTTTGTCCTTGTTTCAATACTTTTTTTCGAGTTATAGATTTTCTTTAATTTTCTTTTTTTTATATAAATTATTTAAGTATATTTTACACAATCCAGTGCTTAAAAATTTACTTATTTTATTTATTTATTTATTTATTAATAATACAAAGTTCCTAGGGCTAAGTAGCCCTTCAAGGAACACATTATAATATTACAATAAGAGCAAGAAAGTTAAAATGAGTTGTAAGTTAATACGCAACTATAGATATAATTATGACAAAATATAAAGTATTGTAAGTTAGATATGGAAAAGAGTAGTATTGCAAACATCTAGTATCAAGTATAAACCAAAATATAATAGAGCTAAATTTCAGATTACCAGAAGGTAACTTCAAACAATTTGCTATTACCCTTATATGAAAATAAGAAATTAAAATATAATCTTTTAAACTGAAGTGCACTAGTAGCATTTCTAATTGTGCTTGGTAATTTATTCCATAATCGTGCACCCCTTACAGAAAAAGATCTTTGCATTTTACTAGTGCGATGATAAGGAATTTTTAGAGGAACGTTTCTCTCCCGCAGTCTATGATAAATCGATTCATCTAAATTTTTGAATTCAAAAAGACTAAAAAGATATTCTGGTACTTCACTCTGAAAAATAGAGAAAAGTAAATTTCTCAAAAAATATTGCCTCCTGGTAGCCACGTTAAGTAGACGAGATCTAACCCTGTGCTGTGTTATATGCTCCCACCGAGGTAAGTCATACACGAAACGTATGCAAGCATTAAAAGCTCGCTCCAACCTACCGTTTAGATCCTCACTAATATCATCATAGGTTAAGCAACAGTAATCAAAAAGTGGTAAGACAAGAGATTTAATTAAAAGCAATCTAGTTGAGGTTGGAAGCGAGCCTTTATTCCTGTATAACTGGTGCAGGACCATATAAACTTTTCTAGAAATACTAAGAACATGATTTTTCCATGACAGGGTTCTGTCCAGTATAATTCCAAGGTCCTTAACCGTTTCCTGAAAAACAATAGGGGTTCCTCTTACAGTAAGAGGCGTAAAAGACCTAAGTTCATTAATTGAAGGAAAGTTTGAAGGCCCTATAATTATAGCCTGCGATTTGGCAGGATTAAGTGCAAGTCCGTTATTCTCCGCCCAATCTGAGATGACCTCTATGTCTTCCTGAATTAAGGCAAGTAATTCAGTTAACATTGAAACTGGTCCTGAACGATATAACTTAAAGTCATCTGCAAATTTATGACGTTTGCAGTACCTAAGCTTTTCGCCCAGATCTGTAGTGAAAAGATTGAAAAGTAACGGAGCAAGGGAGGATTCCTGAGGGACTCCACATTTAACTCTGCCCCAATCCGAAGATTCACCCTTGCTATTAACTACCCTCTGAAAACGATTGTCAAGATAGGACTTGAGCCAAGAGCGAGCTGTTACCGAGAATTTAAACCAATTGAGTTTATGAAGCAGTAGATTATGGTCAACCAAATCAAATGCTTTAGTAAAATCGAAAAACACAACTACGGTTATGTTCCTCGAGTCCATAGCAAGTTTTATGTCAGAGGTAAATTTCAAGGCAGCTGTGCTAGTACTATGCCTGGAACGGAATCCAGACTGTAAGGGATCTAGTAATTTTATATGGGTGACAAAGTTAGTAATTTGTTTGCATGCAATTCGTTCCAGGGGCTTTGACAATGCACAAACGATAGAGATAGGCCTGAAATCTGTCGGTGTTCTAGGATTCTTTATTTTAGGGATAGGTCGAATAATACTTTGTTTCCAATTGTCAGGGAAGATTTGCGTTTGGAGGGAGCAGTTATAGATATCAAGAAGTACTGGAAAGGTAACTGGTAAAGAAAACTTTATCATCTTAATCGAAATTCCGTCTGGGCCCATAGCATTAGTCTTAATTTCAGTTAAAGTCCTAAGTAGAATATCTGGAGAAATATCGGCGAAGAAAAATTGGGAATCATTAAAGTTATTTACGACAGAAAGGGAAGGAGCATCGGATCGAGGACTGAGGAGTGGACTCTGGGAAAATATGCCTAGAAAATCTTGCGGACGATAATTATAATCTAGCGAGCTTTTCTTCGATGAAATAAGATTAAGTTCTCTTAGAACTTGCCAAACGTTACCAGTCTTGCCCTTTCTTTTGATTATTCCAAAATTATATTTATTACGGGCATCTCTTAAATTAGTGTGCACAAGGTTGCGAGCTAGTTTGTACTGTGCATGGATATTAACATTACCAGTTCTTTTAAATAAACTACGAAGTTTATTTCTCTCCTTAATAAGTGGCCTAATTTCACTAGTCATCCACGGCGAGAACCTTTTACGAGGACATGAGAGGTGTAAGGGAGAAAAACGATCAAAAGCGGATAACAAGTATGGTGTGAGTTTAATAACCTTGGCATTAACATCAGTATCCAAGTAGATACTAGTCTAATCAAAAGTCGACAGATACTGCAGAAATTCTGTCTCTGGAATGTTACGCAAATTACGAATAAGTTTTGAGTCATTAACATCCTGAGTAAGGTCGCCAACAATCTCAAATTTGATTTCAATCAAATCATGGTTAGATAAAAAAGGTATTGCATATTGCGAGGATGCAGTTACCTTATCTAAATCATCCACAAACATCAAATCGATTCTTGTGCTAGATCACCCAAACGAAGCATTGGGTGGTTTGTAGACCACTCCTATCAACGCGCTATCGTGCTTAAACTTTACCTCAACAAACAAATATTCAGCAGTCGGATAAGAGTCTTCCATGCTTGCTGAAACAACAGAGCACTTAAAATCCTTGCGAACATACAAACATACCCCTCCTCCCCTTCGCGACTCCCTGTCATTTCGAAAAATCATGTAATTATCAAGCTACACATCATAATTCGTGTGACTAACCGTGAGCCAAGTCTCAGAAACAGCAATAATCTGGTACAATTTAGTTTCAAAGAAACATTTAAATTCTGGGAAATGTGCGTACAAAGACTGAGCATTAACATGGCAGACATTTAAAAATTGCATTGAGGACTTTTAAGCAACAAGTAAACAGAGTTTGGTTCAAAAACATAATAATCAGTTATAAAAAAGACAAGGAAAGAAACAATCCTCTTTACAAAATAATTACACAAATATTCCGAGTAATAGAGAAAAGTCAGCTCACAATGTATGATAATATAAATAGCACTAAACATTCCATAAGAAAAAATTTCAATTCGAAAAAAGCTAGATAAAAGGCAATTAACGCTAAAAATAGAATACCAATCTTTTATAAAATTTAACACATACCAAACTTTAACAATATTTAACACCTTAATAATGTTTATAATACTCCTAACAGGTTTTAAGCAAAATTTTGTCATAAACAAATAATAACAAACAAGATAAAGAATTTGTAAGTTTGAAAAGCAAAAAAGAAAAAAAAAGAAATAAAAACATAAAAAAGTAGACAATCGTTGCTATTTGAGCATGTCAACATCACCCAAGCACGAAAGCAGCAACCTGTGATTTCCATCTTCCTTCCGGCAAAAAATTTTCCCTCCTGAAACCCATAAGTACTTAAGCTTGCCATTCTTTCTCAGCATATGAGCAGTGGCGTAGATACGTCGATTGAGTGGTGTGAGAGCTTCACGTAAGTAAATGGGCTTCTTCTCCTTTTCTGGCCATCCAATATCAAGAGTGGAAAAATCTCTAACAGTTTTCCGCTGATTAATACACTTATCCCGAATGTCCTGATGTGCCAGCTTCGCCAAGATAATAGGCGGAGAAAAAGAAGTGTTCTCAGGCCGTCGTATGCGATAAGCATTTAAAATATCTTCTCTTTTCAACTCGACATTTAATTTTTTTGTTAATGCAATGAGAATTTCATACAGATCCTCATTATCCTTAACTGGCAATCCGTGAACCTCTAATGAACCAAGGAGTGCTGTCTGCTCTTGATAATTTAATTTGCGTTCGAGTTGGTCAACTTTAAGTTGCAGTCTTTCATTTTCAACTTTGACATTATTCAATGTTTCCGTTTGCACTGCCGAATCAACCTCTATCAAGTTAATTTTTTGAGCATTTTCCATAATGTCTGATTTCATGTTCGACACAGTTAAGTTCAGTTCTGAACGAAATTCGGTCTGCTTAACATCAAAAGCTTTAAATATTTCTTTAATCTTATTCTCAAACTGTGTAAGCATGGACTGCTGCCCCTGTAGAATGGTAGTACGGACTTCTTCCAAGAATGTATGCTGGTTAGTATCATTCGATAGGGAGTTTACTATAGTAGATTCCTTACTTTTAGTGGTTGTGGTTGACCCATTCCCTACCAAGATGTCACCACCAACTGTGCTTTTGCATTTTTCACATGTAAACTCACTTTTGCCCTTTTTTAGCTGCTCAAATTTGTCCTTTGAGACCCTCGCCTCGATGCAAGCCAAATGAAAAAATTTTTCACACTTCCTACATGCTACCTTCTCTGGTGTAGTCCTGGAAATCTGCACCTGACACTCCGGGCACGGCGGCATGACAATGATGAGGTTAGGTTAAGCAAAAGTTAAAAACAAACCAATCGGACCAAAAGCACAATAAAAAAGCAAATCACTTAGCAACTCAAAGTACACTTATTCCAATAAAGAGGCTATTTCAAACTCACAATTTAAAAGTTCATGATACACAAGTAAAAATTCAAAATAATCAAGCGAATAAACGAAATCAAACTTGCTCGTTATATACGCGCATGCATTTTTCTTAACTTAAATTTATTCATTTTTATACATTGGTGAAAAAAAATTTTTTTTCTTTAATTATATGATTTTTTTATACTTACATAGTTATTTTTTTGTAAATTTATTAGTGCATTAAATATTTTTAAAATATTACCGTTTTTCTTAAAGTTGCTTAATAAAAGGAAATAAATTTTTATTTTTAAGGAATAAAAATTCCTTGTTTAGAGTTTTGACTTATTTTTTTAAAGTTTTTTAATTTTATTCTTCTAGTTTTTATTTTTTTATTTTACTTTTAGCAAATTAGGTGTATATTTTTTATCGTTTTATGAAATTTAAAATTGTTTCATACCTTATTGAATTTTTTTTTTATTTTTCAAAATATATTGCTGTATTATTTTTTCTTTATTGTTTTTATAGTTTTCTTTTTGCTTTAAAACCTTTTTACTTTACCTTAAATTACATTTATTTTCTTTCAATTTATTCGTTCTTTTATAATTTCGTTTATAACTTTTTGAACTTTAAAAAAATTTTGTTAATATTTGTTTTATCATGATAATTTCTAATTTTTCAAAATATTATTAAGAATAATTTTTTATGTAAATTTTGATCTTATAATGAAGGTTTCATTTTATCATCATTTTCCAATTTTTTTAAAAAAAAATTTGCTTTTCTTAAAAATGTTAATTTTCTTTTTATTTAATTTTTCACTTTTAACAGAAATTTTTGTATTGTTTCTTTCTTTAATTTTGAAAAAAAAATTTTCAAAGTTTTTTTTTAACAGCAAAATTTTTACGTTTCTTCATGGGTTTTTTATTTATTTTTTAATTTGACAAAACATATATACGTCAATATTTTAATTTTTTTGAAAAAATTCTCTTTTTATATAAAAAAACGCGCCTTTAATTCATAACCACTGACGGTAAGTACGAACAACGTATTGGCCGACTTATCAGGATCTGTCAAAAGCGACGTTACCAACACTGTAGACTCTCATTCAAGAAACAAAATAATAACATTTCTTGCAAAATTTGCGTTTTCTTCATAAATCTAGGTTTTTTACTCAATATTTATAGATTTAGATTAATTTGTATGTTTATTAGAGTCCTATTTATCTCTTAAAAGCTCTAGAACCGTCGACTATATAGCACATGCTGACGAGTCGGACTATTTCTGGTTTGCCACGACGTGCTATCTAAAACTTTTTACAGGGGACTGTTTCAATAAGTGTATAATATATCAAACTTAAGACACATTTTTAACATTAGAGAACAATTAATAAATATTTAACCAGAACACTGTAAATTTGTCGGCTAGTTACCGACAGTGCTTATTTGGTACAATAATATAAAAATTTGTCGCTAGAGGCGCTTCAGTTGCATTAGTTTGACAGTTTCCTTCTCATCTCTGATGTTATATAGTCTAAAAAATGTCAGTTGAATAAATTTATTTTCAGCAACGAAGTCGTCTCGCGTTTTGTTTATTAACTATTTTACTTAAAATTGGCCAAGCTTCGATTGATTGTACAATTAGTATCTATTTTGTGCATAAATAATTAATGAAAGTGTTGTGATCGTATCGGTCATCATTAGATAATACCAGTATCTGTTTCACAATAATTTATTTACGGCAAAATTGTCATATTTCAGAAAAGAAATAGACTTTCTCAACCAAATATCGTCTTCATACGAATTAAGCGTTTCAAATACCTGATATATGTTCTCTTTTACTTACCTAAAGTTAAAATATACAAATACTTATTTACAAATATTCAATTTAATTAACAAGTATGAACCCAAAAAACTTTTCATAAAATAATTTTCTAAGGATAATCATTTATTATTTATTTATTCGATTATTTGATTACTAATAATATAATTAAATTCGTTCGACAATTTTTGTCTTATAACCTATACTACTCACGTTTCCGTAACAAAATTGCATATCTTTTTACAAGTTCAAATTTTTCTTTTTAATTAAAACAACTTAAAAATAATGTTAAATTTTAAGCTGTTTTTGTGAAAATGATTCTGAAAGTTTAAAATTGCTGAAACGTGAGTAATATAGGTTAGGTTAAAAATTGTCCACCAAATTTGTAATATTGATTAAGTAATTATACGAACAGACACATAAAATCTTCTGAACAATATATATATACATTTTGGCTTTTACATACATTATTATGTCTATATATAGTCCCTTTATTAAAATTTCTTTTTTATTTCGGGGACGTAGAGTTACTCTATAATTATGTTGGCACAGCCAGTTCAATCAACCCACTAAAAACCACATCTTTCCTCAATTTAATCAACCCTCACAAATGCTTTTCCACTTACAATTTCATATTCAATGTAAAGGACCCTTATTTTTTTATCTTTAACTCAACCATTATTAACTTTTATAAACCAATTGTATGTTAACTTAAAGATATTTTAATTTTCCATTATTATCATCTGAATTATTTTGTATAGCCTCAATTAATATTTACAAACCTGTTAAGATGCTTGTGTTGCAATACAATCAGTTTAAGTTTAGATCGATATTCCGTTAAACTTTTAAATTCTCCGGTATTAATTAATTTTTTAATATTGAAATTCAAAATCACAAACTGACCATGTAAATGTAGAATTAGCATTCCACAGAAACTGAGGAATCCAGAGTAAGTTATTCCCGAGAACATACCTCCCGTAAATTGAAATAAAATAATAAATTCATAGGCAGGAGTTTCCGATGTATTACAAGGAAAACAAGAAAGATACAGCCACTGTCTATCTTCAAATTTTCCTGCCAAATTTATATAAAGTTCTTGTACCAAACACAACGTAATTTCCGACATTGTGATAATAAAACAATAAAGAGTTATAATTTTGGCAATATGAGCATTTTCGTCCATTGTTCTCCATTCAAAGTCACTTTTTCTACGATTTCAGTCTTCGTAAATCGACATGACCAATTTTGATAATGCTGCAATGAAACAAAAAAAAGATTGTTATATCGACATCCCTATTTTTTAAATAATATAAAAATTCAATTATTACTGATAATTTTCTCATAGTATTCATTTTTACTAATTTCAATCATTTATATTTTCTCTTGAATAAAATCCTGCAATTTTTAAGAGAAGACAATAATTTGAATATCTAAACCATTAAATAATTGACAGTACCTCGTCTGTTTCGGCAAATTGAAAGCAATTTTAGGACCACAACCGCAATTAGACAATTTGCTAGTGATAAACTTTCAGATATTAAATCTATATTTGGCCAAACTTTAAATAAAAAAATGGTTTGTGGTATGCAAATAAAAAAAAGCATGTTTGATCCTACTAGAAAAGCTTTAAAGCTTGAAATTCTTCCATTATTTTTAGGATGTGGCCATGCACCTATAAAACTCAAGATAATTCTGTTCCAAATAAGTATAAAGTTCTCCTTTTCAGCTGAAATTTAAAAAGGTAAATTATAACTTTAATCTTGCTTTGAGATTATAATAAAAGTAATGTAAAAACTAGCAGAAAAAAAATAAAAAATTAAAGTAAAATAAAAATCAAATAAATAATTAAGATTATGTTAAAAAATAAAATTTATCGAGTTGTATAAATTCAAAAGTTACCAGTTGCTTTTGGCATTTTGAAATTAAAATTTGGAAAAAAATTTAAACACAGATGTTTCAAGTATTAGAATTCTGTGAATACTTTGAAGTTAATTCAATGGATTACAATTACCCTTTTACTTGTAGTCATTGTTAGAAGAAATTGCGCAAACTCACTTCCAACCCTTGTGTGGTACAAAACTTTGTTTTCAGTTATAAAGAATTCAATTGCAGAAAAGTTTGTACAATGCATGATAATAACCTGTCATTATTAGTTTCTATACATTTTCCCCAAGAGTTCAACTTTTTTTTATAACGTTGACCAAGAATAACAGTCTACCATTATTTTTCGAAGAGGAACGATATATTTTTTTTCTTTCTCTGAAAATAAGTGCAAATTCACGCAATCTTTGTGGTCTTCTTTTACTTGGACCAAAATAAAAATTGAAAATTCTCTCTATTGCTGTACAAAATAAAAAGAAACCGTCTAATTATGTCCTTTTTTGTATTTTTTACAATAAGTTTTGAAAAAAAAGAGGTGAATGAAGAAAGTCTATTGGTAAATACCAGAGTTACCAGCAGGGAAATGAGGTATAAAAATTTTACTCTATTTTTGTATGTTGTTTCATTGAATGCAAAATGTAATTAGATTAGAATACTGAATTTTATTGTCTATTTTTTGAGACAGTTTGAATTAGAATTTAAAAAATATTTTAATAATTATTTAACTATAAATAATTGTTAAATTTTAACGATAATTTAATACAATATTAATATTATTTTATAAATTATATTTAAGTTATTAATAAACCTAGACCTTCTACAAAGATAATTAAATTAACTTTTAACAATTTCTCTTGTTAAATAGTCACATAACCTGAAAATTCAATTTCTGATCAATAATTTTAATTTCAATTTTCAGATTCATAGCTGTTTTACACACATTTCAAATTATAAAAAAATGATAAAATCCTTCGCAAATCATTTTATGTTGACCTTTCCATATCTGGGTAATGTCAATTATTAGAAAAAGACAAATTCGGGAATAGTTGATCCCATGGTTGATCCCGTTTGTCTGCGTTCGTCTTAAATGACAAATTCCCTCACAGCACCGGATATCCCGGGATATCCTAAAAATGTCCCGCGTATATCCCTAGGATATCCCAGGGATATCCAAGGATATTTTCAGGATATCTTAAAAGCGGCGGTTTGGATATCCTAGGGATATCCCATGGATATTCATAAAATGAAATTTAAGATATCCTCAGGATATCCTCAGGATATCCCCCGGATATCCTCAGGATATCCCCCGGATATCCCCAGGATATCCTCAGGACATGCTCAGGACATCCTCAGGACATCCTCAGGACATCCTCAGGACATCCTCAGGACATCCTCAGGACATCCTCAGGACATCCTCAGGACATCCTCAGGACATCCTCAGGACATCCTCAGGATATACCCAGCACAAACAGAATTACTAGCTAGTGCCGTATTGAGAGTTAGGTGACTGAGGCGCTTGCTGCTGGCGCAACCGCATGGGGGCGCCAAAATTTAACGAAATTAAAACAGAATAATAATTTTTAAATTATCAAAAAAAAAAATGTTTTTGTAGTTGGGAGCCATAAAAATTAACATATCATTTGCACCAAAAGAGGAATTTTATACATTATGACTTACCCCACTTTGCGTTTCAACCCGTGTGGAAAGTGCCGAGTATTTCGCAATGTAAGTGGGCGCCAGTTGGGGGCTAGGTGGGGCCCACCTGGGCTAGGTAGGCCCCAACTGGCGCCCACTTACAAACTGGGAAATACTGGGAACTTTTCCACACGGGAACTGCAATAGTATTAATTTTAAAACAAAACAAAAGTCACATTTCGTAAAAGTCCCTGCTAAATGCTCGATAATACAAATCAATTATTTAAAAGAAATTAAAGTACATAGGGGACATTATTTCTGAACTGCCCCAGTCAAAAATTAGAATGTCCTATAACTTTGGTAAATTTTTGCCCTACATGATAATATCAAATCCCCGCAATATTAGCTTTTTTGAAAAAAATTTGTATAAAGTAGAGGGGGTTGAAGTTTTGACTTTTTGAGTGACACCGTCATTTTCGAGTTCATATAATTATGTAACAACTTAATAGATTTTAATTTATATATAGTGAATTTAAAAGCTTTTTTTAAGCACTTTTTAAATAAAAAATAATTTTAAAAAAAGATTGTAACCCTTCTTTTTTCAAAATTAAGTCTTATTTTTCACTTTTGAGGTTTTTCGGCGGTTTTTGGATTTTTTTAATTTTTTTCAATCGAAAGCTGAGATTTTTTCTAACGAAATATGTAAAAATGGAAATGGGCCAATAATGGGTTTTCGAGAAAATGTAAAAAATAAGCAAAAAAGTAGGTTTTTTTACATTCTCTTGAACACCCATTATTGGCCCATTTCCAGTTTTACGTATTTCGTTGGAAAAAATCTCAGCTTTCGATTGAAAAAAATAAAAAAAATCCAAAAACCGCCGAAAGACCTCAAAAGTGAAAAATAAAACTTAATTTGAAAAAATGAAGGGTTAAAATTTTTTTTTTAAATTATTCTTTATTTAAAAAGTGCATGAAAAAAGCTTTAAAATTCACTATATATAAATTAAAATCTATTAAGTTGTTCCATAATTATACGAACTTGAAAATGACGGTGTCATTCAAAAAGTCAAAACTTCAACCCTCTCTACTTCATACAAATTTTTTTCAAAAGAGCTAATATTGCAGAGATTTGATATTATCATGTAGGGCAACAATTTACTAAAGTTATAGGATATTCTAATTTTTGACTGGGGTAGTTCAGGAATAATGCTCCATAGAAAGATTTAAATAGAATTCAATTCAATTATTTATTTATTTATTTATTTCAATTTAACGGGCAATGCCCTTTCATACAAAAGTATTTAATTAAATCTAATCCTAGAACAAAACTAGGAGCTAAATCGAATATAAAATTATAAATTTGTTTTAATATTAATTAATTAAAATATTAAATAAAAAATTTATTCCTTTTGAAATGTAGAATTTAATAAATAATGAAAAAATGAAATAAATACCTAGTACCTATATTTTTCTTTTAGAGAATTGAATAAAAATTTAAAATAATAATTTATGTCCCTGAAGTTCTGAACGTTCATTTAAACGAAATTTTTGTTACATGGAAATATTTTCAAGAATAACTTTTGCAACGCTAAAATATAAAAGAAGCAAATTATCATTTTTATTTTCCTTGCAAATTGATAAAAATTTAGTAGCAAATTTACATTTAACAAATAATAGATGAAATTCTGTAAAAAATTATAAAGATTAAGAAATTATGATGAAAATTGGAAAACCTACAGAACATAAAAATTTTAAGCTATAAGATAAAAAGTTAAAAATATTAAATTAATTAAAAGCTTAAAGAATAAAAAATATGATGAAAGAACGAATAACTTGATAAAAATGTGAAGATATGAACTATGAAGATATGAAGCAATTACAAAACTATGTGAAAATTATGTTCATTTCTGAAGATTTCGCTTTTATGTAAAAAAAATATTTGCTTTCTCAAAAAGGAAGCTAAATTCGTTTTTCATTGTAAAACATTTTTTAAAATTTTTATAAAGGAATCATTACTTAAAAATGCCAATTAGAGTAGTTATATTAAAGACGTCAAAATTAAAATTTTATTAAAAATTAAAAATCCCCATTATTTCTTCAAATTGAGAATAAAATGTATACTTTATACATAATTAAATTGATCCATTTTTACATATAGAATATTTTGTCCAAAGGATCTATGATTATAAAATAAAAATTGGAGAAGGTGTAAAAAGAAAAAGAATTTTAAATGAAAAAAAAAATGAAAACTCATGATTTATTATTATGCGAATTTCCGGTCCATTATAGACTTTATATAGGTCAATCGATTCGTTTTGAGACAATATGATTTTTTATTTGTTAAGTTGTATTTTAAGTGTGAAAAAAAATTTTCTTAAGAAACGATATTTTTTTGTGAAAATGGTGCTTAAAAATATCCGATCTTTTTTTTAAACATGAAAATTTGGGCTTTTCAGATAAACATAAGTCGATTTAGATTACACAGCCCCACAAAAAAAAAAAGTGTCATGTACTTTTGACCGGAATACCCTAGCCCTATGTATTTTGACGCGCTGAACACGAATCCGAAGTCCATTTTGCTCCATCACGTCAGGATTTTTTTCTAACCTCAAAAAACATGTCGAATTTTGAGAGGTAGGCGATTTTTTAAAAAAATTTATGGATTTACTTCAAACTTGGTATCTGGGGGTTTTTTGGGTCGCTGATTACGAATCTGAAGTTAGATTTTCGAAATTTTTATGAAATTTGGTATCTTCAGGTTTTTAAGTTGCTGAGTGTGATTTCGAAGCGAGTTTCTCACATTTTCAAATATGACTTCTATTACAATTTTATCATAAAATATTCCTTGGTAACAGATTGGTTATGTTTGGTGCAGAAGCCAAATAAGAAAGTACATTGTTCCATTCTGCATCTTATTCCTGATAAATCTTCAAATTTTTTAAAAATTCGTCCGCCATATTGGATCCGCCATTTTGAATTTTGAAAATCTAACTTCAGATTCGTAATCAGCGACCCAAAAACCCCCAGATACCAAGTTTGAAGTAAATCTTCAAATTTTTTCAAAATTCGTCCGCCATATTGGATCCGCCATTTTGAATTTTGAAAATCTAACTTCAGATTCATAATCAGCGATCCAAAAAACCCCCAGATACCAAGTTTGAAGTAAATCCATAAATTTTTTTAAAAAATCGCCTACCTCTCAAAATCCGACATGTTTTTTGAGGTTAGAAAAAAATCCTGACGTGATGGAGCAAAATGGACTTCGGATTCGTGTTCAGCGCGTCAAAATACATAGGGCTAAGGTATTCCGGTCAAAAGTACATGACACTTTTTTTTTTTTGTGGAGCTGTGTTATTTTTAAAACTCAAAAATTTTAACGATCACAAAGCTTCTTCAATGAGGAAGCAAAATGTTTAAAAATAAAAAAAGTGGGTGAATAAGTCTATCAATTTTTTTCTATAAAGTATAAATACATTTGCAAAAAAAAAAAAAATTAGCAATGTAAAATTAAATCAAATAAAACCAAGGTTGCGAAATTTTTTATAAATGAGTAGGGGAGGGGGGCGAAAATTTTTAAGTTTGACTCGGGCGCACAGTGGTCTGAAACCTGATTCTAGGTGGACAAAAGTCGGAAAATCGATGTCTTTAAAAAAATTTTTTTTTAGTATTTTTATGTTTTATAATATCTAGAGCATCCGTTTTTGTGTGATTCAATCACTAAAAAAATTTATATTACTGTATTAATGCTTGTACTTGTGTAAACTCACGCACAATTGATTTTGCTCTAAAAATCATAGCTTTATTTAAACGCAGCTCGTGACCTATTAAATCATCAAATTTTAAACAATCCTATATGAATTCTATAGTTTGATTCACACACTACAAGATAGTGTTAAATAAATTATTTTATTTTTAATGTTTATATTTGAAAACCGACGACAAAAGTAAGTTTGTCTGCTACTTGTATAATACAAATTTCAAAATAGAAAAAGTAAAATTATTCAAATTTTTTTAAAAAGTTATTCATGGGAGAATGTGAATTATGACCTAAAGTTTCCTTAACCATTAACACTTTTTGCCACTTTTTGCCACTTTTCGATATTTTTGTGTTTAAAGCGGGCTATAAAACCCGATTCTAAAAGGACAAAAATATTTGCACAAAGAGGCTTTGATGCTATTTTATTTCTAGCAGTTTTGAGGCCGCTGATTAAAAATATGAAGTCAGATTTCAAAAATTCAAAATGGCGGATCCAATATGGCGGACCAAAAAATTACGAAATCCATGTATTTTACTAAAACATGGTATTTTAAGGTTTTTGAGGTCGCTGATTAAGAATCTGTAGTTAGATTTTACAAATTCAAAATGGCGGATTCAATATGGCTGAACTAAAAATAAAAAAATTGGTTTTTTTTAATATAACGTGAAATTTAAGGGTATTCGAGGTCGCTGATTACGAATCTCAAGTCAGATTTCAAAAATTCAAAATGGCGGATCCAATATGGCGGACCAAAAATGAAGAAATCATTGTTTTTAAATAAAACATGGTATTTTAAGATTTTTGGGGTCGCTGATTACGATCATCTGTTATTAGATTTTAAAAATTAAAAATTACGAATTCAATATGGATGATTCAAATATTACAAAATTGGTTTATTTTAATACAACATTGTATATAAAGATTTTTAAGGTCGCTGATTACGAATCTGAAGATACCAAGTTTCATTAAAATACACTAATTATTTTATTTGTCAGTCCACCAAATTGGATCCACCATTTTAATTTTTGAAATGTGACTTCAGATTCGTAATCAGCAACCTTAAAAACATTTAAATACCATGTTATATTACAATAAATTAATGTCTTCATTTTTCAGTTCGCCATATTGGATCCGCCATTTTAATTGTTGAAATCTGACTTCAGATTCGTAATTGGCGATCTCAAAAACCTTTAAATACAATGTTATGTTAAAATAAACCAATTTTGTAATATTTGGGTCATCCATATTGAATCCGTCATTTTGAATTTTTAAAATCTAACAGCAGATTCGTAATCAGCGACCCCAAAAACCTTAAAATACCATGTTTAACTAAAATACAATCACGGAGAAAAATCGAGTTTAAAAAAACGGTACTGAGTCCTATTAGCGTAGCAATTCATTTCCATCACGAATTACAGCAAAACAGTGCTGTATATTTGGAACTCATTACAGTTAAAAAGCACTGAATTATATACCATTTGCGCTTAAAGGTGAAAAGTTTGGGACTCACTCCTAGTCCGCACATGTATGATTTCGGGAACGTTGTGATGGAAATGAATTGCTCCACTACTAGGACTCAGTCCAGTATAACAGGAATCATTCTAGTATAACAGTACTGAGTATAGTTAACCAACTATTTACTGCAATTAATTTAGGCTTCAATATAATTCTTGAATTCTCGATTTTTCTGCGTGATGATTTCGTAATTTTTTGGTCCGCCATATTAGATCCGCCATTTTGAATTTTTGAAATCTGACTTGAGATTCGTAATCAGCGACCTCAAATACCCTTAAATTTCTCGTTATACTAAAATAAACCAATTTTTTTATTTTTAGGTCAGCCATATTGAATCCGCCATTTTGAATTTTTAAAATATAACAACAGATTCTTAATCAGCGACCTCAAAAACCTTAAAATACCATGTTTTAGTAAAATACAATGATTTCGTAATTTTTTGGTCCGCCATATTAGATCCGCCATTTTGAATTTTTGAAATCTGACTTCATATTTGTAATCAGCGGCCTCAAAAACTGCTAGAAACAAAGTGGCGTAAAATTGTATCAAAGCGTTCTTGAGTGAATAGTTTTGTCCAGCTAGAATCGGGTTTCAGACCACTGTGGGGCGCCAGAAAAGCTCACTACGGGTCTGGTGTATATGCACTTAAAATAAGTGAAAATATCACTTAGGGGCCATTTAAGTATTATTTAAGCATCAAGGAGGGGGAAGGGGGTTCCAAAATGCTGACTCTCCATACAAAATTATTTTTTCATCCATTGAAAAATGCTGACATGAGGGAGGGGAGGGGGCCAAAAACCTTTTAAAATATACTCACGTAATACTTGAACAGCCCCTTATTTAGAGAGAAATGTCACTTATTTGGAAGTGTACATGTATACACTTATTAAAAAGTGTAACACTTTTGACTTCTGAAGAAGTAAATATTCATTTCTTCAAATTTAGAAAGAAAAATGTTGTTTCTTAAACCAGGACAGCTTTTTTGGCTTGAAATTCCGAAAAGCACAAAATTTAAATTTTATTGAAATTACGTATAATTACATATTTTAATGCACTGTTTATGAAAATAATAATAAAAATATCCACTGATTAAAAATATTAAAATATTAAAAATGTCAATAATTGATTTGTACAAAAGTGGTAGTCTTTATCCCTTACAAAAAGAAGTACTGGATTTAGTTCTGGGTTAAGGACTGGGAAGAAGTACTGGGTTCAGTACTGAGACAAGTACTGAGTTCAGTACTGGAAAGTCAGTACTTTTTTCACCATGGATTGTTAATAATTTTTTCATGCTGCGCACTAAGTTTGTATGGGTGCTACGGCTGCGCAATAGTTTTTCGTTGTAAATTAAATAGAGAGGAATACATTGAACGCAAAATCACAATTCCACTAAAATTTGAGAAAAAATGTGTTATTGTGCTTAAAAAATTATATTGCGCGAAAAAGTACTGATTTTACAGTACTTAACCCAGTACTTCTTCCCAGTACTGAATCCAGTACTACTTTTTTGCAAGGGATAACAATTCACATTATTGTTATATATCTACAATATTTTGATAATTGTAATGGTGTTCATGAAAATCAATAATCTATAGATCCACAAATACTCAGATGTTTCCACAAGTTTGACACATGGAATTTAGATTACCACACGTTAGAAATTTTAAAATATCTTATACTTATGCAAATCAATAACCAAATATAACTTTTTTGTACAAGGGTACCTTTGTGTTGGCGAGCTACACTATCACTGAAAGAAATTACTTGGGTAATTTTACCTATAATGTTTTGGAACCAAAAAACCCAAAGATTTTATGGATTAAAGAGCACAAGATTTTCAGTAATTTTACCTAAAGCCTTTTAAACAAATACCCAATGATATTTAGATAAAAATACACAAGCTTTTTGGTAACTCACAACTACCCACACAGGTAATTGTACGTAAATTTAACAAACAGGTTGTGTATTTTTACCAAAATCTATTTAACGCTAAGAGATCTCGAACTACTCGCAACTCCTGGGCCTAAAGCCCAACGCAACGTTCCAACCACTATGCTATACGCTCGTGAACTATCATTATAAGCTACATCAGGAGGAAAAAGCAATGTCTCAAGTTATCACTATCTTCATATTAAAAACAACATTAAAAAATTATCAGATAAAAAGTTGTAATTAAAAAAATTATTGTTTAAACAAATTGTTGAAAAACTATACTAAAACCAATTAGAAGAATACTATAACCAATAGCAGGTATAATTTGTAATTTGTTGCTGTGACCAATGGGCTTTTATCACATGGCGCATGGACGTGATGAAAAGAAACGGTATGCCCCCAATACGTTACAACTTAAAACCCAGAAGAACCTCCCGGTATTCCGTAGAAACTAAATTTAAGCAAGTGGTGGGGGTATACCAATTCCCCTCAAGGCGTCTAAGAGATACCTGCACGTGACCAATAGCCATAAGTATGCAAAATGTTTTAGAGCCTAAGGAATAGCATAGTTTTTAGCCTATAAATATTCATAAAGTATTTATACGCATCATCCTTGTAAAAGCATGAATATATCCTGAGGATGTCCTGAGGATATCCTTAGGATGTTCTAAGGATATCCTTAGGATGTTCTAAGGATATCCCTAGGACACCCTAGGGATATCCTAGGGACGTTTTCAGGTTATTTTAACATTATTTCAGGATGTCCTGAGGATATCCTGAAGGATATCCGTAGGATATCCTTTGGTTTTGAGGAAGGCCACTAAACTTTACGGAAGAGTAACAAAGATTCATTGCATTTTGAATAGCAAGTGCTAAGTAGCCGAGAGGTTTAAGGCTACGCGTAAGCTTGGCATCCATCATAGTTAAGTAGGTTCGATCCCCGTATCCCATAAGATTTTTCCGATGCGTTTAACCATTAAATTATTATATATAAGGAAGGACAAAAAAAATTATAAATAAGTAAATTAATATCTACTTTATTATAATTTTTTTTCAAAAATATCCTTGGGATATCCTAAGGATATCCTAGGAATATCCTTGGGATATCCTGGGATATCCTTTTAAACATTTCTGGGGATATCCTGTGGATGTCCTAAGGATATCCTCAGGATATCCTGGGAATATCCTAGGGATATCCTAGGGATATCCTGGGGATATACTAGGGATATCCTGGGGATATCCTGAGAATATCCTGATGATATCCTAGGGATATCCTGAGGATATCCTGAGAATATCCTTATTGCGGCGGCTTGGATATCCGCAGGATATCCTTTTGATATCCTGAGGATATCCTGGGGACATTTTCAGGATATCCTGACATTATTTCCGATATCCTGAGGATATCCTAGGGATATCCTTTTGTTGTGAGGGTTTATAGCGTGGAAATTTTAATTATTGTTATTAGTTAAAAAAAATGACTGTTCCCAACAAATAAAACTATTATTAAAATTAATATCACAAAATTTTGAAAGATCCAGTTGCACATTATTAAAAAAAATTAGGTTTAGTTAAAACTTGTTGCCAAATAATAATTATTTAACATTTTATGTTTTTTCTTTCAATTTAATGAATTTTCATCCAATCCTGACAAATAATAGCTTATTTTTCTTATTAAAACATTCCCTACAATTTTATTTGTTGGATTTTGTTAAATAATATTTTGTTAAAAAGTTATTAAACAAATAAAATTTGTTCTTCGCATATTTTTTAAATATAGAATATTATTTAACAAAATCTAACAAATAAAAAAATTGTAGAAAATGTTTTAGCGAGAAAAATGAGCTATTATTTCTAATAATAGTAATAATTGGATAAAAATTGCAGTTGTTCATTAAAATTAAAGTAAAAAACATAAAATAATGAATAATTATTATTTTAGCTCAACCTATTTTTTTCTAAAATATGTACAATTGCATCTTTTTAAATTTGGTGAAATTAATTTGAATAATATTTTTATTTGAGGTGAAAAACGACTTTCTAGTTTGAGGTTATGTAAATCGAGATAACCTCCTTCATTCACCAAATGTTCGAAATTATGGTTGGAAGTATTAAGATGTATATATAATTATATACTAGAACAAAAACTGCGCGCTACGCGCGCCATGTCATGGTGTCATTTTAACATATGAATAAATAAAGGGCAGCTTATAGAATATGATGTAACGGGAATAGGGTTGTAATAATTATATCACTATTGTTCTGAATTCTATTTTATATTTTGTCACGAAAATCGTTAGAATTACCTGAACTATCAATAGAAAGGTCTGTTTAACTTGAGCTTCTTTAAATGTTGACTAAATATTAATTTTCCACAGTTTCCTCTTTTTTGACAATTGTTAAAAATAAGTTGTAAGCATATATCAGAAGAAAGAAAATAGCATTTACAAAAAAAGTGAAAAAAATGTTATTGAAGATAGATCGATATAATATATGACAAATGCAAGTTTGGTGATTTGAAAGTTCGAATAAATGCAAGTTCGGTCATTTAAAAGTTCAGTCAAATGCAAATTCGGAGATTTTAAAATTCAACCAAACGTTAAGTGATTTCAAAGTTTGGACAAATGCAAATTCGGGTGTTTTAAAATTTTAACAAATGTAAGTTTGGTTATTTTAAAGTTCAGACAAATGGAAATTCAGGGATTTAGAAGTTCTTACAGTTCTAAATGTGGGTAGTTTAATATTTTGCTAAATACGAGTTCGGTGATTTGAAAGATTGAAAAAATGCAAATTTAGTGTTCGGACAAATGCAACCACAAGTTTGGAGTTTAGAAGTACCAACAAATACTTTAGCCCTAGGAACTTCAATAAATATATAAAATACGATTCCGAGAAGTTGAAAATTTTAAGAAATGCAAATCGCAAATGCGAGTTTAGTAATTTTAAATTTATAACAAATACGAATTCGGGAAGTTAAAAGTTAGGACAAATGCAAGTTCTGATAATTACAAATTCTGACAAATGCAAATTAAGAGAATTACGAATTCGGATAATTAAATTTCAGGCAATTGTAAGTTCAGTCAATTATAAGTTCAGTCAATTAGGTTTTGGAGGTAATACATGCGATCCAATAAAAGTAATTTTATAAAAGATTTGAGAATATTTTGTTTACGGCATTTCGCTGCGAGAGCGATTGGAGCTCAGGAATTAGACAACCTCTATTTGACATAACTTTTAGCTACAAGGCAGTTTTAAAAACCGTGATTGGTTGAAAGGCGAACATTGTGAAGGAATTTTAGATTTCGTAAGCTTAATGTATGTTCTTACCAAAAAAGGGATGTGAACTAACCATCTTTGAGCCCTAAATGTGTTTTTCGTCTCCTAGGACCGAGCGAATTGAGCAAAAGAAACATGTATGATGCCTTGATTATACTAATAATGAAAGAAAATTTTGAAACTTTATGGCTATAAACATCTATTGACAGCAATGTTTTATTTAATGACGGAATAGAACAAAATTAAATTTTTTCAAACAATATAAATAAACAAAGAACATGTAAAAATAAACAATTATTTTGCATAAATAGGTTCCTCTTACTCTTTATCTGTTATGGATCAATTTATTTTACTCCATAAATAATTAAATCGAATTCATCAAATTTTTAAAAACAGCAATGTTTTATTTAATGACGGAATAGAACAAAATTAAATTTTTTCAAACAATATAAATAAACAAAGAACATGTAAAAATAAACAATTATTTTGCATAAATAGGTTCCTCTTACTCTTTATCTGTTATGGATCAATTTATTTTACTCCATAAATAATTAAATCGAATTCATCAAATTTTTAAAATTTAGGTTATGTAAACACTTTGACTTAAAATCAATTTTGGCCACTCAATATTTACTACATATATTTACAAATTTGTTAAAATTAGTTTACCTTGTACTAAATTTTACTAAAACGTGATTAATTAATTAATTTAAAGAAAAAATAGAATACGTTTTTCTTCCAAATATGGTTTACCACCCCTAAGCTCCAAGTGCTTTCTGAGGGAAATACCGTAAACACCAGCGACGCAAAGTTTAACGTATCCGTGAGATTTTATCTTCCAATTCCATACCTGCAAGCTTGCGTTGAACGTTGGTACAGGGAAGCACATACCAAAAGTGTTTGTGAACTAAGTGGAAATATAAAAAGTAAAAACACAACATATATATATATATATATTATATATATCTAAGGAAAGTGAATATATCACTTATTGCTAAATGAAAATTTTACTTATTCATAAATTAAAAAATTGTACATTCATCAAAAAAGTTATGTTTTACTTAGTCATATATTTATAGAGTAGTGATCCATCTCTCTTCGAACATCCACAAAAAGTAAGGTGCGCGATAAACATAATTCTTAATACATTTTTCACTTCTTTGATTACCTAGATATAGTTTAACTGAATCAAAAGAGCGAACCCTTGACAATGATACATACAATTGACCCTGATTAATTACATATTTTCTTAAATCAATTGCAATTTAATGAAATGTCTGTCCTTAATATTTATTAATAGTAATAGCGAAGGCTAGTTTGATTGAAATTTGTCTTCTCTTGAATGTAAAAGGATAAACATTCTCACAATATAATAATATACGATGTATAAATACAATATTCCACACTTATCTCCGGTCAATATTTCAGCTTTAATTACATGATTTGGTAAATCTAACACCAATAATCTTGTTCCGTTACAAACACATTTATTAATGCTAAGGTTTCTAATTAACATTACAACTGAATGTATTCTCAAATGTAATAAATGTGGTGGTAAACCAGATGGCGATAAAGTGTTTAAATATTCTGGTAAAATAACATCATGATTATTAACATTATTAGAATTATCTATACATTTAATACTTTTATATATTTTTTCTTTATCGTTATTCAATAACAATACATTTTGTTTGTTAGTGTCATTAACATTAATATTTCTAGGTGCCAAAATAGCATAAAATGACAATTCTTGAAATTTTTTCTCTTTAATCAAGTGTTCATACGTATTTCTTGCAATATCAACATTTCCTTTTTCAAAAATTCTTTGTAGTAAATGAACACAATCTTTTATTTGTACCATTTCCTATTTCTAACAGAAAATCTATAAACTCTGTTTCTTCTGGTAAAGCTCGCATGTTTTCAGATAATGTAAATATTAAAAATTTCTTTCACAATTTACTCTTTTTAATAGACAAGTTCATAATTTAATATTTTGTACCTCTTTCTTTTATTGGTAAAACTTGTCTAAATTCACCTCCTTAAATGATTATTTACCACCAAAAGGAGTATCGATTTGCATGATGTCTCTTAATGTTCTATCCATAATTTCTAAAGCATACCTTGGTGCCATTGGAGCTTCATCCCAAATAAAGACATTACAACTTTTAAAACCAAACCTTCTTTAGACTGTAGTTTAATACTGGATGATGAATTACTACATAACGGCACAGGTAATCCCAATACTTCGTGAACAGTTCTATCCATAGAAAGTAAAGTTGCAGCTATTCCTGTAAAAGCCACATTACAAACATTTTTACCTTCACTTCTTAGTAAATGCCACAAAGTTATGTACATAAATATCTTGCTAGATCCTCCAGAACCATCCACATATAAGTTACGACAAGTTTTTTTGCCACAATTATTTACTGCATTTAATACAGAATCTACAACAATCTTTCTATCTTTCTTTGCCTTAGACTCTTTCTTCGTCAAAATTCACAGAAAAATCAATTTCTAAATTCTCACATTCATCTTCAACATCGAATAATCCAGGAAAATCATGGAGAATTATTGTCTGAAGAAGGATATCACATCCTTCTTCAGACAATAATTCTCTTATATTAATAAATGCATTTTCAGCTATTACATTATTAAAATCTCTGACATAATCTTCTGACATATGAGCTTTAAACTGTTTTCTAAGTTCACCTGCATTTATTGGACGACAGTGAATTAAAATCCTTACAAATAATTCACGAAGTGAATAAGGCATCATCCACAAAGAAGCTTCCTCTAATGTTTCTTTCCATTCCTGATCATTTTTAATAAGTCCTAATACTAAACAAGCAGTCGTAAAACTCTGATGAATAACTCCATCAACAGTTCTTAATGATTCATATGAAATTGCACTTTTTACTGTAAAAAGTAACAATCTAAGATGAAATAATTCTATATCACTTGTATTAACAGAATACATTGTTCCTATCACTTTCTCTTTATTACTTCTCTCGATCCACTCACATTCCTTTTTATCCCATCTGTAATATTCTAGAATTTCAGTATAAAAAATTTATGGGCATTAGCATTACGTTTATTTCAATTAAAATAATCAGATAGCTGTGTATTTTTGATAAAATTAAATGATATTTCTTAACTTCCTTGTTTTTGTTGAATAAAAACATTTGGTTCATTCGGTAAATGCAGTGGTGAACGACATATGCTAAGACTTTTTTTGGATAAATGTTTAATTAAAACTCTCCATGCAGCTTCAACTGGACCTACATATCCATTTTCTTCATAATGATTTATTTCATTATGATTAATAGTAGATTCTTCATTACTATTGGTAATGATAATTGATGCGAAATCATGACCCTTGTAAATATTTATTTATATAAATATTTCACCGACTTAATACTTGATACTACTTCAACATTTATTTGACAATTAAATTTTTTGACAATTAAGAAAATAAGGTACACCAAAACGATTGTCAACAACATAACCATTTGGCTTCATATAAGTTTTACCTGCATCTCTTAGAAGATATGCGACATAACAATTATCTTCTACGGTAGTTACTTCTTGTAAAATTTCAGGAAAATTTTTAGAACATTTTCCATCAACTAAACATCAATCTCCACAAGGACCATAAATATTATTTGCCATTATAAATTCATGCAATGTGAGATTTACATTCTTGTCAAGTATCTCAGCTGAAATGTAACGATCAACAACTTCTGGTGATAATATTTTAGAATAAGTTGCCAAAATCACCAACCAAAGAATATTGGGTAATCCCAATTTTTTTAACAAACAAAATACTGCTACTTATATTAAGTTATTTGTATGCAAATCCATGTAACTAAAAAAAAGAACTACAATATATAGTTTACAATTTAAAAAGCAATTATTTCAAAATTGCAAAAATATATATTTTAAGAAACCCTGTTAAAAATTTCGTGTGTGTTCCCGTATGGTTTCCTGCATGGGATCCCTTAAAGGTTCCTCTATGGGTATCCATATGGGATCCTGTGTGCCAGGGAACTTTGGCACGAACCCTTGAGGGAACACTGTACGTAGGGTCCCATGTTTATGTGTTCCCTTACAGGATCCTTAATCTGTTAAGCAATTTAAATGAATTTACAAAAAGATTATTGTTAAGAAAATAATTCATTTGTCAGTAATTATTGCACACCATATTTACAAGAACAAAAAAATCTACTGCGCAGCCATAAGTGCTGTAGAAAACTACTGCGCAGCATGTTAAGTTTTCAAAAATGGATTGGAAATCCTATGTGCATGGGATCCTATGTACAGTGTTCCCTCGAGGGTTCGTGCCAAAGTTCCCTGGTGCACAGGATCCCATATGGGAATCCATGTAGGAACCTTTAAGGGATCCCATACGGGAACCCATACAGGAACACACGTGGGAACACATACGAAATTTTTAACTGGGAACATAATAAAAAGCAAATTCAACGATAAAAACATATATCCGTACAGCTTTCTATAAACTATGCACCTGGGCAATGGTTTCCTTAGGTAGTTACGCATGCGCAGTAGTTTTCTCTTAACTCAAGACATACGCAGTTGTCAAAATTTGGACGATAAATGACAGTTCAACGATGTACAAGCGAAAGAACATGTACAAACGCATTAACAAAAAAGTTATATACATTGTGTAGAACATACAATTTTTAAGAGTAAATTGCACATACAACATTTTACACATGGAAAACAATGAAATTTTATTTTTCAAAGGATTTAAAAAAAAAAACTTAAACCTACGCCTTTGAGCGTCTACAGAAATGTCTAGTGTCTCTCTCAATCTTTAAGATACATAATGCATTTTTCTCTCTCGCATACAGAGCGTCCACAGAAAATAGCTAAGTAATTTCTTATATAGGATTACCATGTACTATTTTGTGAATTCTTGGAGAACTTTGGAACTCTTTATTCTAAGTAAATAAGTAAATTTCTAAAGGGATTTTTTACACAATAATTAAATGAAATATTTTCTAAAAGTATGTTAATTAAATTTACCCCCCCCCCCCTGCAGTAACCCCAGAAAATTGTTTATTAAAGTATGAAAGATTAAAAACTTACAGAACAAAATTTGTTATATTTTATAAATATTTTAAAGAAGAAAAGAATAAATTTTATAAAATTAATACATTTTTAACATTTTTATTAGTTCTTATCTTCAATAATATAAATTTTGTTCTTAAATTTCTTAAATTTCAAAATTTTGATTAAATATGAATATTGTTTTCTATTATTGGTCATTAATTACAGTAATAATAAAAAGAACACTGCGCATGCGCAATTTTTAAATTTCATAAGAGCACATGTGTGACTACTACAGTGCATCACTGTGCATGTGTAACAGCAATAATGAACTACTGCGCATGCGAAATTCCAAGGTGTCGTAGTGCGCACATTTAGACAGTGGTAGTGCACTACTGCGCATGTGCAACAATATGTTGAGCATGAAAAAATGTTAAATGTAACATGCCCGACACGAATAATGCCAGTGCGCGTTGTAACACATAATAATAACATAAAAAGCTGTACAGTTTAAGTTGCCTATTAGGGAAAGCAGGTGAAATTTGTAGTGTACGACGACAATACATTTTCTGGTGAAAAATACAAAATTTTAATTAATTGTCTCAAAAAATTATTCAAAAAAGTGTAAAATCAAAAATATGATAATAAATACATTGAGATATGTCAGGTGTCCATCTTGGGGTACATGACATCATTTTTTGAGCCCCAGTAAAAATTTGTGTAGAAACACAATATTAGTAAAATCATATTAGAAAATTATTATACGATAAATAAATAATATTATAACCTTAAGTACTTAATCTAAATCACAAATTTAAATAACGTTACCAACTTAAGGAAAAACTGCCACAAAACTTTTTTAGACGAAAAATCAGGTAGTATGGGTAGAACAAAAACAAACTGTTTTTTTCTTCAAGTGTGCATCAAAATCTTCGTCTATATAAACAACCAAAATGATAGAAAACACAAGGCGCTGTCACCTTGAACAAAAATTTTATACGAAATGTCCATCTTGGTGCCCTGTCCATCTAGGGGCCCTCTTCCCAACATTTACAAAATGAACAACCTAGAAGGTTATGTTTGACATGTAAACAAACCTACTTCATTTTATAAGATTAACACTTACCTTATAATTTTACTTCAAAATAAACTTCGGACATGACAATCACTTATGCATATGTGCATATAGTATATGCGTTGGTGCATCTAATTACTCAAAACTATATACACATCACACATGCAGAGGTTTGCACATAGGCTTCTCATAATAACAATCTGCATTACGTCTCTTTAAATTTCGGGGATAAAGAAAATAGAACAAACCAATCAGAACTTGCTTTCCAATATGAGCAATTATCTGATTGGTCTATTCTGCTCGATTTTTCCCCCTGATCCTACGCCTTTGAGCGTCTACAGAAATATCTAGTGTCTCTCTCCATCCTTAAGCCACCTAATGCATTTGTCTCTTTTCCTGTAGACGTTGCGTCTACAGAAATGTCTAGTGCCTCTCAATCTTTAAGATACCTAATGCATTTTTCTCTCTCGCCTACAGAGCGTCTACAGAAAATAGCTAAGTAATTTCTTATATAGGATATTGTGACGTTATTTTTCTGGCAATTACCGTCACAAGGCAAAGGTCGAGTGGATTGCTGCGGTTTAGAGTCATTTTGAGTTAGTTGTAGAGAATTTTTAGGCTTTAGTCGCTCCGTAAGCTATTTTTAGTAATTTTTGTTATTTTACGTTTTGAATTTTTGGTTGTTTTAAGGTTTATTTTTTTTGGTATTTAGCTACTTTTAAGTGTTTAGTAATTTTTGTTTCTCCTGACTTTCAGTTTGAGATTAATTTCGAGTTAAAGTTAGTGCGAAAGTTTGTTTTGGGACTTTTCAGTAGATTGGCAGAAGTCCAGTTGAGATACTGGCGCTCCACTTAGATGGGGTTTGGGGTGTGACATCGATAGGGTTTAGTTTTGGGTTTTTTTTGGGATTTTTGTTATTGCAGGCCTTGCTTGGGCGATGTGGCGTCGTCCGGGAAAAGAAACTTTTGGCAGGACTCCGTGGGTGAATTGCCACATTTATCCTGCGGTGGAAGCTACTTTGTTGTTTTTTAACCCTGTCACTACCTGGATCCCAGGAGAAGCAACTACCAGGGATTTCTCGCTTTAGTTTAGAATTATTTGAATTTGAATTAAGTGCCTTATGAATGAGGCAACCTGTACGCAGTCTATAGGGCGAATCGCAAATTAAACGGTAAACGCACCGGAAAGACCTCGTCACATGATTACTGATTAATATAAGAATTTTGTGTGACTAAGAATCGCTCTCTTGCCTTCGAACCACCGTCAAGTCAACGTCGTCTTGTTATAGTCTGAGATGTGACTCAGAAGTGTGTTCCCGTCTTATTTTGCTCTCTAATAGTGATTAGTTCATTAGATTATTAAATCTAAATCTCTGCAAGTTTAAATCGATATAGCGCTAAATAAGAAGCTACACTTAGTGACGATGAAGCTCAGCATCACCTGGGTGCATTACTGGCAGATTTTCATAAGTCATGCCAATCGTAGAACGATAAATTAAATAACAATGGGAAAAAATGAACCTGCGTTACCTTAATAATAAAATGACTTGAGTTTCTAGAATTTTAATTTTAAAATCAATTAATAAATTCGAATATTGATCTCGTTCACTTTAGATTGTTAAATTGTTCCTATGATATTACGAGAATTTTAGAGATTCATTTGTAATCTGATAATTTGTAAGTTTGGAAAATATAAGGGTATTATGTTCTTTTCGTAATTTTGATTTTTCATTTCTAGTATTAAGACTCAAATGTTTAGCTCCAGATTCGCATTTCCTAGATCCCGACCCTCTCTCCACAACCTGCCTAACTGAGCGACACTGGCACGTGCTTAAAATCTAGTTAATAATGCTTTTGTTTAGTCGATCTTATTTAAGTTTCTTTGAGTTTATTGTGGATTTTGTTTTAGAGATTTTGAGATTTTGAGATTTTAGTCCGGTTGACAATACCGGCGATACAAAAACTGTCTGGCGCCCTTCCGGGGATCGCCTAGACAACTTTAGCAAGGACTAGATTGCACATGTAACGATAGTCTTTTGAGTTTATTTGGAATAAGATTATAGTTGAGTTAATATCGAAAAATTTGTAGAGGATTTAAGTTTAGATTAAGCTACCGCCATTTGCAGATCGATTTCTTTTATTTATTACGGAATTGTGGTAAGTAGAGTCTTAAGAATATTTTTGATTTATTGTTTAGAGTTTATAATTCGCGTTATAAAATAGCGCTGAAAATATGTGAGTCAAGTTTAGAGAATTTATTAAGATGCTTTTAGAGTGTATTGAGTACTAGAGTAAAGTTTAATTATTGTTTAGAGAGAAATATTTCGTTACAAAATTAAAAGTTTGTTTAAAGAAAGAAGATTCGTTACAATATATATATATATATATATATATATTATATATTGTTGGATACAGTAATAAAACAACAAATAAGCGTGCAAAACATTAATAATATAGGTAATATTCAATAATAATAATAATAATAGTATAATAATAATTAAAGAATTTAAAAAACTTTTAGAAATTTTTGTTTATACATTAAAATATATTTCAAGACAATTACAAAATACTAAGTTTATACATACGTATATAATGAGTATATAAATACGTATGCTGTGTATACATGTTCGGTCATTTTTATTAAAAAATGTATTATTCTAATTCCCTTTCTGTTGAACTGTTAATAACAATGACAAAAATGCTATTGACCGTTTTAATGACTGAAAATAAAAACAGAAAGTTATTCACCACTTTATCCCAATTTTATAATTCATTATTATTATTATTTACTTACAAAAACTACTATAATATTTTTTTCATAACATTTTTTAAAAAATTTTCTTTACGAACCACAGTAAAGGTTTCATATGACAATGGACAAAATTTCCCGGCTGTTATTTCTAAAGGTGTTTCTGTTCTCAGAAATATCATTAACAGATTTTTAGCTTCGATAGTCGATAAATCATACCACCTGCTCTTATAGACGCTAAAATACAAGTCGAAAGTCTGAAAAATTGAGTATGTTTATGCCACTGGTTTAAAATCTAGTGTAGGATTTTTTTCCCGCAGATTACGAATCGGTTAATAATTTTTCAAAATTCAAAATGGCAGATCCAACATGGCGGACGAAAATGCAAATTTTTTTTAAAAATTTATGAAACTTAGTATAAAGGGATATTTAGAGTCGCTGATTACGAATCCAATTACAATATTTTAAAATTCAAAATGGCGGAATCCAAAAAGGCAGACGAAAATGTAAAATTTTGTCCAAAAGCCCTACTTTTGAATTTTGAAAAATTATTAATAAACTCGTAATTTTCAACCCAAAAAAATCATATTTACCAAGTTTTATTAATTTTAATATAAAACTTAAAGATTCGTTAACAGATATTAATTGTTTACTTTTTTTTAAACAATTTCCGACATTTTGTGGCCTCCATCTTGAATTTTATGTATTAACTAATCATAATAAATTAACACTTACCGAAATTCTTAGCTTTTCACCAAGATAGCAAATAACAAATAAATTTGATAAAAATGTGAAGACAAATATAATCCAAAAGAAGACCTCTAGAAAAGTAAAAGCCCTTGTTCGATGAATGATCTAAAAATATAATTAATTTATCTACCAAAAGTCCATTCACTTTTATCATGAAGACAATAATCTCTCTCTCTCTAGATATGAGTTAGTTAAAAATAACTAATTTGAAAACTTATTTTGAATTTGTTAGCCTGTGTAATTAGTTATTTTTAACTAATTCAGATTTAGAGAATTTATCAAAATTATATTCCAATCTCCCACTAACCATTATATGGTACCCTTGAAAACACAGTTGCACGGAAAATATCAACATTTCCATAAGAAATATTTCATTAAAGGTACTCTCAATCACTTGTGTAAGTCTTAAATTAAAAACAATAAATTATCTTAATCTTAACAAAATTCTCAAAATTTTTACAATTATTTCTTTTATAATTTTCTATTTGACTGTTTAATTTATCTTAATTCACGCTTCTGTCTATTTAGAGTAAATAAGTTATACAAAGATTTTTTAATTACTTGTTAAGATGTTCATGTCGTAATACAATTACTTTGAGTTTTGATAAAAAATCTTGCATATTCTTGAAATTCTTCGAATTAATGAGAGTTTCAAGATTATATTCTAAAATGGAAAATTGTCCGTGTACATGCAGTATAATCATTGAGATAAAGCTAATTAGTGCACTATAAATTGATCCAGATAGATAGGTTGCCCAAATTTGAAAAATGCATGTCAATTCGTATGCAGGACTGCTTGAACATTTGTATGGAAAATATGCGAGAAAAAACCATTCTCTCTCTTCCCTTGATCGCGGGACATTTTTTAAAAGCTGCTCTATTAAAAAATATGCTGTTGTACCCATGGCAAAAAAGAAGACACTTATCGTTATATATTTAGCCATTAGAGCATTTGATTCCATAATATTTCGTTCAAATTCGTTTTTCTTACGGTCCCAATCTTGGTAAACAGTTGATACTAATTTCTTTAGAGCTAGGATAAAAGTAAAATTTTTTTAATTTTAATTATATATCATTTCAGCACATCCAAATTTCACTCAATCAATATTTTTGTCGTTTCGAATTTCAATCTAAATCCAAACTATTTTTCTAATCCAATTTTCAAATCTAAAGAAACTGGTCCGAATTTAAATCGACTCAAATTATTTCAAATTTTAATTTCAATTAAACTAAATTTCAAAACAATTCTAATATCAATCAATTAAAATTCTAATTTATCAAATTTCCTATTAAACTTCTATTAGTCTAAATTAATATCGACTAATTCGGTTTAATTTTAAACTAATTCTAATTTTAGTTAATTATAATTTCAGTTCATTCAAATTCCACTCAATTAATATTAAACTCGGACTTTTCTATTTAAAAATTGTATATAATAAATGAAAAGAATACCTTGTCTCTTTCTGCAAAATACAAATAATTTAACAACCGCCATTGTTTGAGGAAAATTGCCCAACACCAAACTTTCATGTATGAGTTCAAAATTCGGCCAAACTTTGAAAATAAAAGCCGTCTGAGGTATTGAAACAAGCAAGAGGATATTCATGCCAGAAAATACAGATATGTATTTAGCTATTTGTTCATATTTATCTCCAGGTTCTGGCCAAGCACCGAATATTCTCATATTTATTCGATTCCATAAAACTACAAATTGCTCTTTAACAACTAAAAGTTTTAAAAATCAAAGAAATATTTTTAAAGACAAGTTGTCACCGGAATAAACATAAAATAAATAAATAAAAAATAATGCTGTTTTATATAATTATTGCTTAGAGTAGGTAAATTTAGATATTAGATATTATGTCTAACGTAAATTGAAAAAAAAAATTATATATGCTTTTTGAAATTTACTATGTTTTTCGCTCATGTTGAAACTATATAGGAATAAGTGGAACTTCTTCAAGATTGTAGAAACAATAAGTTAGCAGAAATGTATCATTAGTAGTGAAAAGAAAATGCTCAGACTTGAATAAAAGTTTGTACACAAGTTATAAAAAATTCAGGTATACTCAACTACTTCTAATGTAGCGAGTATCATTTAAAAAAAAAGAAAACCCTTACTTTACATGGTAAATGAATTTAACTTGTTTCATAAAGAAAGCAGCTCAGTATCTTATCGTCCATTGAAGTAAAACTGTCTGCAATATTAAGAACAAAAAATATCATTTCGAGAAACCATGATTCTCGAAACAAAAAAAAATATTAAGAAAATTGTAATAATAGTAAATATATATTGTTTTGAGGGCTGCAGGTAACAAAAAGTCATTAATCTTTTTAGAAAGTTTTTTTTTTTAATTAACGGCAATTTATTACTAATTTTAAAAAATATCTTTCTATTTTCGACTATTTGGTATATTTACACAACACTGTTAATTATCGAGAAAAGAGGAATAGAATCCTTTGACAATCTTGAAATTAAGGTTTTTTAACTTTTTAAATAAAAAATAATTTAATCTCAAAATTCTTTTTCACGGGGAATATAATTTATTTAGCTTCTATTATTATATCACAATATTAACTAAAAAATTTCTAACCATGTTTATTTATGATTTTAATAATTATTTAAATTGGAACGAAAGAATTGTTTCTATATTTATAAACTATTTGTAGATTTTACCTTTATTAAAATTCTTTATTTAATTGAATAGTTAAATTTCATTAATTTATGTCAAAAATCAGTAAATTAACAAATTTATTACTAATTATTTTAGTAGTTTTAAAAAATTTAAAGAGTATTTGAAAATGAAAGTTTAACTTTTAAGTGAAGATTTTTAAGATTATTTAAAAAAATTATTATTGTCAATTATTAACTTTTTATTGAATTTATTTATTTATTTATACTTTAAAAGATTTTTCTTTGAATTTAAAAAAATTAAAACCAAGTAAACTTTGGTAGAATCAAAAATTTTTTTAACTTAAAAATAATATTGAATGCCACTTGACGGGATTTCTTTTTGGAAATAATAACCAAGTGAAATTTAAAAAATCTGTATATTATGTTACGTATTTATTAAAAATGATTTATATACCAAATTATTAGAAGGTCTAAAATTTTCATTATCAAAATTTTCCGAACAATTTTTTTTATGCTTATATCATTGTTTTATAGAATAAATTAACAATTGTATAAATTATACATTTATTATTATAATACATTAAATACACGGAAAGAAAATTCATTATAAATTTTTTAAAACTGTTTTACAATTTAAGGAAAAAGGATCAAAAAGAAAAAATTTCAGATTGATAATTTCAAACTTTAAAAAAATTATATTTAATTTGCCACAGACTATATTAAAGTTTAAAGTTACTTAGATTCGAATGATTTTTCTAAAGCTTAAAATTGCTTGTAAAAAAAATTCGCTTTTAGTCACTTTTCCTCTGAATTATAAAACATTTTAATAAAATTTATAATTAATGTTCTTTGCGTGTATAAATATGAATTATAATCCCAGTAAACAAAAGTATATACCACCTTTATGACGCAAATAGCTTATTTTATGAAAAAAAGAATAATTTTTAGGTTATGTAGATTACCTGGCTACCACGCGTACTACCCTACCAACTCTAATTGAATATAACGCGCGGAAAATGATTTTTTCTTAAAAATATAAAAACTGGTTTAAACAATCAATAAAATTTGTAATTTTCAATTCAATTTCTTAATTTAAATTTAAAATTATTTCAAAATTATTATTAGTAAAATAACTATTATTATTTTTAACATTAATAAAAAAAATTATATACTTGAAATAATTTTAAATTAAAATAAAAAATAGGTGTATATTAAAAATATAATATATATTTTAATCTTATATTAACAATTTTAAAATACAATAAATTTGATTTATTATTATTTTAAATTAAAACATTGCAAAAAAATCAGTAAATAGAATAAATTATATTTATAAAATTTATTATAATTAGTTACGATTTATTCATAAAAGAAATGAAATTAATTTTAAAATTATTTGAAAAATTAATAAAAAAAAGGCAGATAATATCATTTATTTTAATTAAGTAGAATAAATTTATTTATAAAGTTTTTTTATATATGTATTATATTATGCAATTAATTCAGAATTTCTTTTCATTCAAAATTTTTTAAAAAAAAATTTGAAATTTACATTAAAATTATTTTAAAATTATTATTATTATTATTCTTTGTGAATATTACTATTTGTAAAATTAATAAAAAAAGAATAATAATTTTGAAATAATTTTAAAGTAAACTTCAAATTTTTATTTTGAAAAAATTTTAAATAAAAAGGAATTTTGAATTAATTGCTTATAATACATATAAATAAACTTTATGAATAAAGAAATTCTACTTAATTAAAATAAATGATATTGCTGCCTTTTTTATTAATTTTTCAAATAATTTTAAAACTAATTTAATTTCATTTATGAATAAATCGTAACTAATTATAATAGATTTTATAAATATATAATTTATTATATTTACTGAATTTTTTGCAATATTTTAATTTAAAATAATAATAAAAACTCAAATTTATTGTATTTTAAATTTTTAATATAGGATATTAGGTACCTACCTTTTTCTTATTTTAATTTAAAATTATTTCGAGTATATGATTGTTTTTTATTAATTTTACAAATAATAATAGTAATTTTACTAATAATAATTTTGAAATAATTTTTAATTAAAATGAAAAAATTGAAATTGTTAAACAAAAAAATAATTTTAAAATTCTACTTATATTTATTAATTTAATTTTTATTTTATTTTTGGGAAGTTAATTACAAAATCAAACTTTCAGTTAATATGAGGAAAAGTCAAAATGATTGCATTAAACATTCAATTAATTCATTTTTAATTTATTTTTATTTGATAAACATTATATTTTACTTGGTCTACAAATTGTTTAAGGAAAATTAATTATAAATATCGTTCTTAACTTACCCTACCAGCACTTAATATTACACCGTTCACACAATTTTGCACTCATGAAAAAATCAAGTATTTTCGGAAAGAACAGCTAAAAAATGTAGTATTTGTCTGTTTTGCAAAATCAATTTTTTTTTTTCTTAATTTTTGAAACTGTTTTCACATTCTTAATCAGAGTTCCTCAAAACTCTTAAATATCAAATTTTATAAAACTAATTTTGTAAAAAAAAAATTTCCCGTCAACTCTACAAGTTTAAAATATTTTTACTTGTGTTCCTTTCATACAATATAAATATAAAATTACGAAAATCACATTTAGTTAATTAATAATTTTCATATATATATGTATATATATCTGCACCTCTATTTAAGCTCCCATTTTATGCTGTACTGTTACTATTAATGACAGAAATGCAATTGACCGTCTTATTGCCTAAAAATAAAAAAATATATTAATTTTTTTATTCATTTGTTATTAATGTTATTATTATTATTAATTCTATTTACTAACTAAAGAAAAGGTCTCATAACACAGTGCACAAAATTTTCCCGCTGTTATTTGTAAAGGCACTTCTGTTCTTAATAATATCATTATCAAATTTTTCGCTTCCTGAGGTGATAAATTGTACCATTTACAGCAGTAAACACAAAAATGCAAGTTCAATGGCTGCAATTTAATGGTGTAAAATAAGATATAGAATTTGTATAAATCGCATTTAATTAACTTAATACTTACCGCAATTCTAATCATTTCTCCAAGGTAGCATATGACATACAAATTGGATACAATTGTAAACACGAAAGTAATCCAAAATAAGATTTCGTACCAGGCAATACCTCTTGTTTGATGAATAATCTAAAAATTTTCATAAATGATTCATCTGATTATCAAAATTGCATGTAGGGGAGAACCGGACAAAATACCTGCACTGTAAAAAATTTTTGTGGAAAATTCCCTAAAATTCTGTTGACGCTTTTTTCCACAGATAATTTGTGATTATTTCCAAACATTCGGAAGAAATTTTTACCTGCAAAAGGATCGACTTTATTATGACCAACCCTCTTAAATTTGAAGGATTAGTAGTAATTTGAGAATTAAATAAGATAATTATTTAAATAATTTATTTAGGATAACATAAAATAGATTATTTTTAAAATATCTTTATTGAGATTTGTCATTTTCGATAAGTTCTGGGTTTAAAAGGAAAAACTAAAATTTAACATTCAATGCAAAATGTGACAGGTTAATCCGCCATGATTCTTTAATCAAGTTATACTCACGTAACTATTGCACTCATACTCATTTTTTCTGCGCATGCGCACTTCTTTTGATTAATCTCGCGCATATTTAAAATTATGTTTCAAAAATATAGTGAAAATGATTCTCCAGTGTAGGTACAATTATTATAATTATTATTAATATAAATGCAATAATTAATATAATTAATTTATTAAAACATTGATTTAAAATTTAAAAATGAAAAAATTATCGTTGGAAAGCATCATTTTCACAATTCTTTAATATATTCTTTAATAATAAACTGTTAAACTTGAAGCTGTACGGAAACCATCTTTACCTTGATATACTTCATTAATTAAAACAAATATGTGTAGTATTTATTTTTGGCCAAGTTATTAACGAATGTCAATTTACCTAAATCGTTAATTACCCGGTTCTCCCTTAATATTGATGAATTTCAGATTCTATAAATAATTAATTGTATTCCTTACCATCATATGATACGCTTGTAAACAGAGTTGCACAGAAAATAGTATCATTTCCAATAGAAATAATTTATTAAAGGTGCTCTCAATAATTGCTGTAAATCTTGAAATGAAAAAAAACTTTAACTAACTTAAGGGCATGTGATGGAGTATGACGTCACTGATATAGGCAAAAATTGTCCGTAACTTTTCTCTTAAAATATTGAATACCTTATCACGAAACTTGGTAGAATTACTTAAAATATCATTAAGAAGGTTTCTCTGACCCAAATTTTTTTGATTTTTGGGTCAAAAGTGATTTTTAAAAAATTTTCTATTTTTCGAAAATTTCTCAAAAATAAATTTTGAGCCAAAATTCAAACAAATTTGGGTCAGAGAGACCTTCCTAATGATATGTTAAGTAATTCTACCAAGTTTCATGACAAAATAGTCAATACTTTTACAGAAAAGTTGCGGACAAATTTTGCCTATACCAGTGACGTCATAATCCATCACATGCCCTTAACATAACCTCAAAATTGATACGATCTGAAATTTGTATTAACAATTTTACATCTCACAATATTTTTATTTAATCAAAGTTTAATTAAATTATTTGTTTCCTAAAATTAATGTATCGAATTAATTAATTGCTTAAAATAATTCGGAGGTTGCAGCGGTATTCCAAGGTTAAAAAATTATTGATCATTAAATTTTAAGTAATTATATTTTTCCTGTAATTCCTGTTTCTAGTTCCTGGTGAAAGTAATTAATTGTGCCACTTTGGGATTAATTTTGCAGATCCATTCGATAATTCTCTACCTTTTGAGTGAGAATTTTTTTGTTGTTTAAACATTCAATAAAGAAAAATTTTATTTTAATTTGTCGATTTCAACTGCGTTGTCAAAGAGGACATTTTGAAATTTAATAGTTTCGCAAAATTTCTTTTTAATTTCACAAGTCACATTTTTGTTTTGTTTATTAAAAATCAAATAAATTTTGAATTCTTAATTTTTTGTTATTGTTGAATTTAATCAATTCAAATTTTAGAGATTGTAGCGGTATTCCAAGATTGTCATTTAAATAATTTTAGATTTAAAATATTAATTAGTATTAAATTTTCTATTTATGTAAAATCCTGATCCTGTTTCCTGAGACTTCGTGGAAAATTATTTTTCATTTCAAGAAATGATTGAGATGCCTTTCATCGATTAAAGAGAGATGATGTTTATTTTAACTTCAAAGAATTTTGAATTTTTACCGCCTTTTATTGACTAATTTTCTGTACTACTTCAAATTACTCCAAATTCATAGCCCGAGGATATTATTTGTTGTTGTGTTAAAAATTTAATTTGGATAAGAATGGTGCCTTCAATCCTTTCTGCATGCCAAATGGTTGTTTTTTATTATTTCCTTGGTGGAATCCGACTAGCCTTCTATATCCCTTTTGGCGTTCAATTAGTATAGAAGACATTGGAGGAGTGTCTAGAGGATTAATTATTGATGTTTTTACCATTCTCGATAAAAAGTAAATCAAGTTTACTCAAGAGAATTTGAATTTGGGACCCAGATCTTCAACGGTTCGCTCCCGACGTATCCAAGTAACGTGAACTAAGTTTGTTATTAACAAAAACAATTGAAAACCTAAAAATCCATGGTTACGTTGTCAACGAAATCTCAAGCATCGTCACTTTTCGTCAGCAACTTCCGAAGAAGTTGCATCTCAAAGAAATAATTTTATTTAATTGTATCAAAGTTAAATTTTAATTTAAAACCTTTTAATTTGTGTCCATTCCTCTTTCCTAAGAAGATATCAAACCATTTCCTGTTCTTTTCCTGATTTTCGTTTTAATTGGTGAGAGATTTATTTGTATTAAAATTCAACAAAGGATAATAGGTTTTGTTAGTTGATTGCCATTGTGGGCATTTTGTTTAATTAAAGAAATTTTCTTATAAAGAAACCTTTATTAAATTTTCTCTTTTTAATTTTCAATTGATTTATTTGATTCTCTTATTTAGTAAATTATAATTTATTTAAGATTTCAACCCCAATTTAATGTAATTTTGACCGAACCCAAATTTCATGATTATTTTAGAGAAATAATTTAAATTCTAACCTTTTTAATGTAATTTTGATCTAACTCGAATATTGTAATTATTTTAAGAAACAATGTTAACTCCAATATAAATATGACATTAGATATGACATTAATATGACATTAGATAGCCTTCCAGATAGTGATGATTTAATTACAGTTGATAATGTTAGCAGTAAATCTTTCTTGAATTTACATAGAGACAGAATAAATGAATCTTTCAAATCTAATTCAATTTTTGACTATCCCAACAAATCAAATGACTTGAGTCCTAAAAGAAGTTATAGATTTTCATCGAGACAATTTTGATTCGTGTCGAGACAATTTTGATTCTTGTCAAGAGAATTTCTATTCTCGTCAAGACAATTTTAATTCACGTCAAAATAATTTCTTTGATATAAATTCTTATAAATTTCATAAAAATAGAGGTAATCCAGAGCCTTTTAGATCTCGAAATGATATTCCTCGAAATTCTGACCCAAATCGAAATAATAAACCAAATTTCGATTATTATGACCCAAACTATTCTTTTCAACGTCATAGGGACGAATATTGCGAAAAATCGTACAACCATTTTCAATTAAATAAAGAAAATCATTATTCAGATTTTTCAGACGAAAATAATAATGAATGTCATTTTAACCCTCAAACACCAATCGCTATAATTTCAATAATAGACAGGTTCGATTTGATGACTTCTCGAGAAATAGAGACCATGCGAAAATGGAACCTAAGATTTACTAGCTCCAAAACTGAAGATCCTGAAGCTTTCCTAATAAAAATTCGGAAAGGTCGTGCCATAGTTCCAGTCTCAAATTTTATTACAAGTTCTACCCTTTTTTCTTTCTAGAATCGCTCTTAATTGATTTCGCGATATGCGATATCAATGGAAAGAAATTTATCGCCGAACACAAGGTGAAAGAGAATCTGTTTCAGACTTTATTACTTGCATGTTGTCTCTTTTTGATAAAATTGTGCCTAGGTTGACTGTCGAAGAAGAATTGAATTTTGTTCATAGAAATTTATTACCTAGTTTTCAGATGATTATTCCTCGACAAAGTGTCATTGATATTACCCATTTAAAGAAAGTTGCTAAGTCTGTCAAAAAAAGTCATCTATTAAGTCGAAATTATAGACCTCCACTTCTTCCTGAAAAATCTTTCCTACCTGATCTGGCGTATAAATAGCCCCCTAGATCAAAAGGTCATAATAAGGATTTTCTAAATTTAATTGACGAAAATAATGTCGATATAGACAACCTTGTGGAAACTCTTTTAGTAATTAAAAAATCTAAAAATCCGATTTAAACCTAATTAGGCTTCTATTAAAATCGCATCTTCTAATCCTCCTGTTATGGTTACTAAAAAATAAAAAAAAAATCAGATCCTTGTTAATGCAAGAAAAATGGTTTGCTATGATTGTGACAAAGAAGGTCATAAGCACCCTGAGTGTCCTGAACCTAAACAAATCGTTTGTTATAAATGCAGACATAAAAAAGTTACAAAGGTTAATTGTCCTAAGTGTTTGGTAAACTAACTTCAGAGTCATTGATAGCTGCTTAATCGTCTCTTAGAAATACTGAAATGCCCTACATTTCAAAAAACTTTAATTTTAACCGTTAATTACTATTTTGTTAATTTTATTCCTTCCTTTTCATTATTAAGGTTTGTTCCAATTTAAATTGTTTATATTAAAGATAAAGAAATTTTGTATTAAGTCTAATCTTAAACCTCGTTTAATTTGTTTAATAATTAAATGAATCTATTGTACATTTATATTAAATATGTGAGTTATCATTTTTTTTTAATTCTCTGTTTCTTTTATGTCCCTTTGAAGAAAATTGTTTATCAATTTGGTTGTATAATTATTTAATGTAGTTTTGACTTCTTCCTTATTACATTTTTTTTTCTTTCCCTATATAAAATTATAATTTATTTAAGAGTTCCGTTTTGGCATCCAAAGCGAACAGACGTGTTTCCGTTTGATGTGAATTTTGTGTGTACATCTATTCTAAATTGAAGGATTACATTGGTGATTGTGTTGTGTCTTGGCGTGTAACCTCTTTTCAAACAGTAAAAATAGTGGTTTTGATGCTTTATAAAGTTTGAAAAGGGCTATTATTATTTATTGTGTTTTTTTCCCAAAATTAAGAAAGTTTGTAAACTGCGAAAGTACGTTAAACTATACATATAATTACGGTGTAACCTTGAACGTTATCTATTCTTGTAATAACAATGACTGACGCAGACCTCACTGACAGAGAACTTTTAGTGAAAATTAATGCCAATGCTGCTGAATCAAGGGCGGATGTCAAGACATTAACTTCAATGTACACTGATCTTAAAAAAGATATTGATGATGTAAAAAAAGATCAGCAAATATCCAATTCAAAATACGAAGAATTAAATACGTGTGTAAGTGATCTGAAGAAGAAACTTTTACTGGCCGAAAAGTATACAAGAGCGAAGAATCTACTAATATTTAAATTACAAGATGATGCTGAAACCAATATGGATTTGCATCTTTCAGTTTCAAACATATTTAAGGCAATAAAGGTGGAGATCCCAGATTATGCTATAGAATCAGTTTACAGATTTGGAAGAAATAGTGGAAAAAGACCAGTTATGGTGCGCTTCATTTCACCGAGATGGAAATCACTCCTATTTACTAAAGTTAAAGAATTGAACGCTTTGGGCTTAGCGATTTCCAACGATCTTACACAAGATGAAAGGAGTAATAGAAAACTCAAATTAAGAGAGCAGGGCCATAAAGTGCAACTAAAAGCGAACGCCCTCATTGTTGAAAATAGATTGTGTTCTTTAAAGATGCTGCAAGAAAATCCGGAAGAACTCTTTTTATCGGAAGATAACCTTTCGAATGATGAAGAGGAGAACTGCCTTCAGGATACCCCGGCCACTGCCCAAGGGAATTCACTGACAGGAAAAAAACGCAAATTGAAACAATTAAATACAACGGAAAAAGCAAAAAAGACACGCTGTTTAAAAACATCCAAAGCTGACAAGAAACTAAACACGATGCCTTTAACGAAATATTTTACGCCGGAAAGGGAAACTTAAACTCAAGAGGATCCCCAGACCAAGGATTAGCAACCAAGGCAGAGAACCCGTTTTTCACGAAGAACAACAAATTTTACCGGACTACCTCAACATCCCCCACTCAGGAATCATCAAAGTGCTAAAGGAGAATCGTCAGGTAACATAAGCAGTATTTACTTCTGGAATGTATATGGGTACAAAAACATCGCAGACATATCCGAGAAGGTTGGTGAACTAGACATTATGTGTCTCTGTGAAACTTGGCTTATGACTAAACCGAAAACTCTCCCGAGCTGGCTGAATAACTTCGAGTTCATAGGTGTTAACGCTCAGAGAGAGGCAAGTAGGGGTAGAGCTAAGGGGGGACTAGCTATGATATTTAACAAGAAATTATATAAGTATAAAGTCCTCTTTCAAATAGCTCACGCTCTTTTTGTGAAGTTTCAATACTCAACTAATACTTTTATTGTCAGTTTAGTTTACGTTAACCCATCTTTTTTTGAAAATCAAGTTATCAGTTGCTTAAACGACGTTTTATCTCAAATAGAAATAAGTGATAGAAATTGTCCAATAATATTGGGAGGGGATTTCAACTGTAGAATTGGACCACTTGGACAATTTGATAGTGTTATATTGTCTGAATCCCCTTCCCAAATTTACAACGAGCGCACATCCTTGGATCCAATAACAAATAAGAACGGGGAACAGCTTATCGGGATGTTGCAAAACCATGGGTTTATTGTAATGAACGGTAGAACTAGTGGCGATTCTATGGGACACTTTACTTTTTTGGGGGCAATGGGAAATTCAGTTATTGATCTATGTTTTTGTAAACTTCCATTTATTAATTTTCTATCAGATTTTGAAGGTTCTAACGTAGTTACGAACTCAGATCACCTACCTATTGTTTTAGATTTTATTTTAAAAATAAAAAGAGAAAAGCGAGCTGAGGATATAAATAAAAAAAAAACATTTATAATGAAATGGAATGAAAAAAATGCGAATTGCTTTCAAAACTTGATGTATTATGCGGAATCAGTTAAATGTATAAGTGATGATGTAAATGAAATGTATGGTAATTTGATTAACACAATTAAAGGGTCGGCTGAAAACTCAAAAATGAGGTATGCAAGTGACCAGAAAGAGAAAATTAAAAAAGATAAACCTTGGTTTGATGCAGAATGCTCAAGGCTTAAACCCGCAGAGTTTCTGGAGTACCATAAATAAATTTAGAAAAAATAGATTTAATAGTAGTAGAAATATAATAAATCCTGAAGAATGGAACAAATATTTTTTAGAAATATTTTCTGCATGCTTATCCTGTAATACAAGTTTTATTGACGTTAGACATCCCATCTTGGATGTAGAAATTTCTAGTCTTGAGCTTTCTCAGAGCTTGGAAAATTGTAATAAAGGGAAATCTCCGGGAACGGATACGATCCCTTACGAATTTTTAAAGCACTGTAACAAACTTTATTTTTAATAAATACGAACTTTAAAATTAAAAATCATGAAGAAAGCAATTTGACATACGTAAAAATAATTTAACGTGAATGAGAGATAATAAAAAAAAAAATAGATTAATCATCAAAAGACGTAAAATCAATCGAATAACAGTTTTGCAAAAAAACAAAAATCAATTAACATACATATATATATACAGATTAAATGCTCTGAACTAAATTAAAAAACCAATTTAATGTCGTCAATAAATATTTATTTTCCTAGTTTTAATGCGTCATAAAATCAAAAGAACTAATCGAGTTTAACAAACATTTGATAAAATTTCGTACGCTGGCTCGAGCCCCCACGGATAGAATTTTAAATTATAAGAAAAATTACCAATATTTATCGACACGTACAAATAAAAATATCACTATCAAACATTCTAACACTACACAGTCAGTCAATAAATTTTGCTCCAATATTAGCAATCGATCATTTAAATTTTCGTCAAAGACGAGCATAATCATTATAGAAGCACCACGATTAAAGTGACAAAACTGTCATATTCTACGTTTATAAAAACGGTCAGTTCGAGATAAATAAATTAGACAGAACAGATATATATATATATAAACTTATCATTTCCTTGCTGACGAAACAGGCATGAGGTGAAGAGATCGCACGGAAGAGACGGACGACAACGTGGTCCTCAGGATCGTGTAAAATTCAGATCAGACAATTTTCGAAATATCCAGGCCTGGATTTGATTTCAAAATGATCCCCAAAAATCCTCCGACGACCCTCGACCTCGTTAATATTGAACTCCTCGTTCACTTTACTTCGGCCATGTATCGGTTTAAATCGCCACACTCTACGTCATCGGCGTTGGACCCAGAGATATGGCACGAAATCAAGTATTTACTTTATTAATTCAGCGTAGGAAATGAGGCCGAGAATCGTTGGAAATCATTTTTATTAACAAGGGCCGTTTTCCCCCAAAATTAGGTATCTCCCGAGCGATCCCCACAACCCATTACATTTCCCTTCGTTTCTGCCGAAATCGCACGACGTTTCGACAATCTGGACAACGCGAATCATCATAGACCCATCATTTAGAATTCAAATTTTCAAACGAAATAAAATTATCAAAATTACGAAAATGAAAATAATCCCTTCAGCACTGCCTCAGAACTGGTGTTTATATATGGAGACTCTATTTAATAAAATTCTAAATTCAGAGAAAATCCCCACCTCTTGGGGACAAGTAGTGGCTTGCATGCTTCATAAAAAAGGTGAAATGACGGTCCCTGATAATTATAGATGCATAGCGTTGATGAACTCAGCAGCAAAGATTTTTACTCAAATTTTAAATGATCGTCTTAAAAGATGGGCTAATATCACTAATGTAATACCGGAATCCCAATCAGGTTTTAGAGAAGGTAGAGGATGTTCGAACAATATTTTCATTTTAAATACGATTGTACAAATATATTTGCGTAGACCCGAAGGTAAACTATTTGCTGCTTTCGTTGATTTTAAGAGTGCATTTCCATCTGTTAATCACAGTAAATTATGGCATAAACTGTTTCATCTGGGAGTTAGTGCAAAGATAATAAGGATAATTAAAAATATGTACGACAAAGCAGCTATATTTGTGCGCACTGCACGGGGATTGTCTGAACCTGTAGATATTACGCAAGGAGTATTACAGTGGAACATATTGAGGCCCCTGTTGTTCTCCTTATTTATTTCAGATATTGAGGAATTCTTTGCTAGGCACGGGATCAGAGGGGTTTCAATTAACCATTTTTTCGAACTGTTATTGTTGGCGTACGCTGACGATTTAGTAATTCTAGCGGAGTCCACTGTGGACTTACAAAGAAAACTGCGCATTTTATACTTGTATTGTAAAGAAAACGACTTAATTGTTAACGAAGAAAAAACTAAAATTTTAATATTTCAAAAGGGTGGACCTAGCAAATATGTTAAATTCGAATACGCGGGAAAGAATATCAAAGTGGTTAAGGCCAGGTTCCTCCAAAAAACGTGTTTTTTCCAAACTTATTTTATTGATACAACAAAAAATATTTTTAAATCAAACTTTTTTTATATACAAAGACACATAAAAATACTAATTGAAAAAAAAAATTAAAAATTTTTTTTTCAAAATGGTGGCACCGAAAATGGCTGTTCAAAAAAATCCCTTTTGTTGATGGGTGTCACGATACCTCTGGATCCATTCAATTGACATCCAAAATCAAAATGGTTTCTTATTCTGTATGACATTGGCTATGGTGTGAACTAGAATGAAACATTTTCACCAAAAAAAAAAAAAAAAAAAAAAAAGCGGACTTTTCAATTTTTAACCCTTTTTTTCACTTTTAATTGTTTATAACTTTTTTAAATGATGATGAATGTTTTTGGTTCTAGTTCACACCATAGAGAGACATTTGAAGAGTAAAATGCCATTTGGTTCATGTTGATAAGTGCAATAGTTTCTAAATTAGAGTTCCGATGGCGACTCCGGATTATGCAGTTAGGATTGAAACGGGAAAAATACCCCTGGCATACTCGATATTCAAAATGGCCCTTTCATTTCTAGAAAAAATATCGAAGATGCCGCCAGATAGATTGCCGCGAATATGCTTAAATAGATTAAAGGAATTGGAGCTCTATTCCGACGCTCGTCCTGAATATAATTGGTTACTCCAACTAAAAAAATTCTTTTTGAAATGTGATGCGGAGCGCTATTGGGATGCCCTAAATTTAGACCTGGGAAACCTAGTGCGAATCAAGAGAGATGTCCTTCGCTTATATGAGGAAATGTTAAAGAGAAAAGACAGAGAAAGGATAATTGTCTCTAGATGCCTGCAGGTCTACCCACACATACCGCTGGAGTCGGGAAGGCAGTTATATCTAGATTTTAGACTCCCTTGTCAGACCACAAGAATCTTTGCACAAATTGGACTACTTGGTACCTATTCATATAGAATAATTTTAGCTTCAGATAGACATAATTTTAATACAAACCGATGGTGCCAAGTATGCTCTATGAATTTGCAAGAAGATGCGTTTCACTTGTTGGTGGTCTGTCCGATGTACGCGGAATTAAGAAGAAAATTCTTCGAGGTAGAATTGTCTCAGGGAAACCCCAGGGATGTGTAGTTGGACCTGCTTGCTTCGGGAAGAATAGAGACTGTGAGGAAGGTAGCCCATTTTGTTACTGAAATGTTAAAATTGCGCTCGCTTTATGTATGTGGATAAACATGTAGATTGGATATTCTGATGTAGATTTGAATTGCCATTACTGTTGTACGGAACTTTTTGTATGGTTTTAATACTTGAAACAAATAAATTATTATTATTATTAATTTATTTAAGATTTCAACCCAAATTTCATGATTATTTTAAAGAAATGATTTAAACTCGAATCCCCATTAATGTAATTTTGACCCAATCCAAATTTTATAATTATTTTTGAGAAATAATTTAAATTCAAACCTTTTTAATGTAATTTTGACTCAACCTGAATATTTTAATTCGTTTAAGAAACAATTTCTTAGACAATCTTGAAAGCTCGTGACGAAAAGTCACTAATTTTATTTATAAATATAATTAGAAAATTTATTAATTTTCATTGTAAATTTGATTCTGATTATAATTCTTATTATCAAAAATTGCATTTTATTAAATTATTATTCATTGTTTATAAATACAACACTGTAATATGAATTCGATATTGTTTAATTAAATATTGTTTTCTAAATTCTTGAATTTCCATTTGTAATTTTGGCTTAAATTATTTTATAAACTAAATTTTAAATTTAGTATTAGTCATAAAAGAATTTTATTTTACCTCAATCTTTGAGTTTCAACGACACTGAAAACTTTTATGTATTAAAATAATCTGCAGCGCGATTGTTTTAAGCCAATTTCAGATTATTTAAATTCTATTTGGTATAAAAAAAGAGCGTTGCAGATTAATTTAATCCAAAACAGTTTTCTGTGAAATCACCCCTCTCTGCCGTGAAGATTACAACTTCTGAGTAGCCGAGATTTTTCCGTCGTTGTTTAATTGAATTCGTGAATTAATAATTTCTTATTTTTTTATTCCTAATTAGAAAGGTGCTTAACAAATAATTAATTTTTGTACTTTATCTTTTGATTAGTTAATTTTTCTTTGAAAACTGTCAATTTTTACCCTTTCCCTTATATCGTTACAGAAGATCATTTTCTTCAAATTTTTAATGTATTCTTGTACATTGAATTAAATTAGATAATTTTCTAATTTTAAACTTATTAATGTGACTTATGTTATTAAAATTTGTAAATTAAATTTTATGTTCAATTATAAAAGTCGAATAGTTAGTTATTTATGAAACTGAGTAGCCGATTAATTCCGACGTGGTTAATAATAAATAAATTATTATTTTTTTATTTATTAATTTTTTTTTCTAATTGCGCCCGACCGAGCATAAATTTATTGAATTTTCCTTCCATCTTTAATTAACAACGTCGAAGGTAATCCATTAGTTTATTGAATGTTAATTTAAATTTAATGCAGTTTATAAATTTATTTCAAATTCATGAATAATGTGACAAAATATATTCAGAATATAGAAAAAAAGAATATTTTTAATTACCTGTTAAGAGTTTCATGCCTATTCACAATCACGTTAAGTTTTTCTAAAAAGTCTTTCATGTCATGGAAATTCTTCATATTTACCAGAGAAAGGAGATTGTGTTCTAAAATTAAAAATTGTCCATTCACATGCAATATTAGCATGGAGCAAAAGCTAATTAGTCCACAATAAATTGTACTAACTGCGCAGATGGACGAGATTTGGAAAATGCAAGTAAATTCATAAACAGGACTTTTTAACGTATCATAAGGAAAATAACAATGAAAAAATAATTTTCTGTTGTTTCTTTGTTTCCAAAAATTTAAATAAATCTGGCCAAATATATGAAGTGCACTTGCACTCATAGTAAATGCATAAACACATAATGTTATTATTTTTGCAACTTTCGCATTTGATTCCATTATTTTCCATTCAAATTCACTCTTCTCACGGTTCCAATCCTCATAAATATGCGCTATTAGTTTTTTTAGGTCTAAAAGTAAAATATCATATTACAAATAATTATTGTGTTATAAAATCTTAGAGAATAAAATGATTTCAGGAAAATCATTTTACATTATTTAAAAGAAATATGTTAAATTAAATTTACTGATTATAATATTACCATCTTTTCTTTTGCAAAATACAATTAATTTAATTAGCGCCATTGTTTGAGTGAAATTAGCTAATGCCAGACTTTCATGTATAAGCTCGAAGTTTGGCCAAACTTTAAAAATGAAAGATGTCTGAGGTATTGTGATAAAAAATGATATATTCATTCCAACCAATACAGATAAATACTTTGATAGTTTCTCGTAATTATCATTAGGCTCTGGCCAAGCACCGACTAATTTCATATTTATTCGATTCCATACGACTATAAAATTCTCTTTTTTAGCTAAAAATGTTTAGAAATGAATGTAGAAGAATATTTTTGTAAAATAAGTAACTGCAAAAGTGAATATAAGAAATAATATATTTATACATGTTTGTTGAAAATTACTATTTATTTTACACATTTCTTGAGAAAATATAAAGAAATGAGACTTCTCCAAGATTTCTGAAAGAATCGGTAACAATAGAATAACGTATCCTTGATAATGAAAAGAAATTTCTCAGACTTACATTCAATGAAGAAAAGTTTGCACAAAAGTTATAAAGAATTCAAGCATCTCAAACTACTTTTAACGCATGTAGCATGAAAGAAAGTAATATTTAAAAAGTAACTCTTACATTGCATAGTAAATGAATTTTATTCGTTCTCGTAAAGACTACAGTTCAGTCTTTTGTTGTCTACAATAGCAGAACTGTCTTCCTTATTTCTCTCTGGGAAACAAAGTTTCGTTAATTTTTTAATTTTATATCAAATACAAAATAAAAAACTTTTTAATTCTGACCCAGGATTTGATTTCATCATCTGCATAATTCTTCAGTAACAAAACTGTCGAATAACAGGATCTACATTTTTATTTAAATAATTTTTATTCAAATTCATCCAAAAATCGACTATTTTTAGATTGTTATAAAATTTCAAAACTTATTGCGATCATTATTTTTAATGCGTGATTATAATTTTATTCAAATCTACTGTACCGTTTTGTACATAATTTTTTACTTTTAGATATAAATAAAATTGCAAAACGGCAAATAAAAAAAAATTTCAAAAAAATTAAATCAGTTTATTACGAAATAAACGGATTCTAAATTTTTTTAAAAACATTTATTTGCGTTAAACGAAAATATAATACAATAATTTTTTTTCATAATTAGGATCATTTACCGTCCAGTTTTTAATAAAATTTTATTTAAAGTTATAGTTTTCTAAAATAGAAAACAAAAAACTCATTTGTGGATGTAAATTTTTGTAATTGGAATTTGTCAACAAATTTATTTAACTTAATAATTATAACAGATGCTATATAATATTTGACCTGAGTGCCTTAACGTTACGTGATATTTAGAAATTAATTTTACATTTATTGCAAATATTTTTTTATCTAATGGTGATATTTTATTTTTTTGTACAGTTGATATTAATCGACTAATTGGAGCTTTATCAGACATGACAAAATTTGATAATTTGGCAAGTGAAGATAATCTAGAAGTAGCTCTATCAACATCAGTTAGATTTCGAGTCAAGGTGACGATGCTGCTGCTTCTCTTAAAATATCATCTAAAGAGGTAAATTTATATAAATAATAAAATACAATAATTCAAAATGCAGTGTAACAATTTTTACTTTCTTAGATGCAATAGAAAAAATGGTATTAATTTTTCCTACACAAAAACATTTTGACGCATTAAGGGACAATTCGGTAAATTTTTATGCAATAATAGCTTGGTTACAAATAAACAGTAAGCATACTTGTTTTTATTGATAAAATACATTAAGGTTGTAACAAATTTATTTATTAATTAATACAATAGACAATAAAATAGAATATACTTAATTTCTGAATTTTATAAATTTCGTCTGGCAGAAATTTGCATACAATCATAAATTCTTCTCGTTCCTTTTTTACATAAAAAGAAGTAACTCATACAGTTTCATTTCTCATTTTTAAATTTAACGAAAAATATTAACAAAAAATCTATGTCACTCCTATGGGTTCATCTATATCTGGATTGTTTGTTGATATTGGAATCGATGACCTTGAAACTTCATGTATTAATAAATTGACCTTCAAACCAATATTTTTTTTACAGATATGTAGATGATATTTTAACCTGCATACCAAAATCTAAAATTCAGGAAATGACGTTCTTATAATTATTTACAATAACAAAATTATTACTGACTGGTATAAAAAACCTACATTTTCTGGGATTACTGTCAACTATGAATTTGGAACATCCCTTTAATAAAAAAGTTACAATTATTTATAATCTTGTAGATAGGGCTATTAAACTTTCACCTGCAAAATTTCATACAAAAAATATTGAATCTAAATATTAATTATCTAAATATTACATTCGTTAATTTGTATATAAATTTTCTTCAAAATTTACATGTTGAGATAAAAAGCATTATAAGAATGTATATCTTGTTAAACAAGATAATTTAAAGCTTATGAAGATTGAAGCTGTCAAAAATCTGTCAAAAAAAGTTGCCTTCTAGAGAAATACAATTTAATAAATAAAATTCAATTAATAAGTAAATGAGAATAGTGTTTTAATAATATGTTCATTTAAAAAATTATTATTATTACTAGCAAAGCAAACTTTGCATTCTTGTTGCTCATTTAAAACTATAAATTTTTACAAATTCAAATAACGAAAATGACGAAGTTAAAGAATATATCTATCTGAAAATTGGGAAAATAGAAAACAAAATTTGAAAAATGGCTACATAATTAAACAATTAAAGAAAACTACTTTAGAAAATTAAACAGTAAATGGTAATTTTAAATAAAATAGTTGAAAAATTGTAGAAATAGCTGTTTCAAATAATTGCAAATTGAACAACTGGATTGAAAATTGAAAAAAAAAATTGAAATTGAACAAAATTATGAAAAATTGAGGAAATAAATTGGTAATTTAAAAATTAAATTAAAATTTGAAAAAAGAAAATTAAAAAATGACGAAAATAATTTACAAGTGTAAACAAAATTCAAAAAATGGCTAAATTAATACACAACCGAACAAATTAATTTAAAAAATCAAAGGTATTAATATTACAAAATTTTAAGGTAATAATTGAAAATTGCGGAAAATAATTAATAATTCAAGGAAATATTTAAAAAATGACTAGATTGATAGGTAATTGAAAAAATTAAACAAGAAATACTAAATTTAAAGAAAATAATTGCAAATTAAAAAATTAAAAAAATTATAGGAATAATCACATTTAACAACGTGATTTTGGTAAATTGTATTTTTTTTTTAAATTTTAAATGTTAGTATTTTATTCATTTCATTTCTTGAAAACGCTTCGATTGAGGGGAACACTTTAGTACAATTTAATCCAAAGTTATTAGCATTTTAATTATTAGCATTTTAAAAATAAAAAATTTGGAACATCTTGTTTTTTAATAATTTTATTTTTATGCATTATTACAAGCTGCAATATATTTTTATTTATATGTAGATGATGAAAAAACACATTGAATGAGCTATTTGAGAGAATTCACTGTAATCCTGTTTCGAGTTATCAAGGTTACAAAAATTGAAAATTTTTATAAAAATTAATTTTTAATGTTTTTTGCTTTTTATATAAATTTTATGAAGAATAATTTTTGCTCGTTTTGTAGAAAAAAAAATTTTAAAAAAATGAATACCAAAATTTACTTACACCAAATAAATACTTGAGGTACAACTTGGCAGTATTATTTTTTAATTATTATCTTAAAATTTTGTAATTATTCTTTGATTTTTTAAATTAATTTGTTCGGTTGTGTATTAATTTAGCCATTTTTTGAATTTTGTTTACAATTGTAAATTGTTTTCGACATTTTGTAAATTTCTTTTTTTAATTATAAATTATTTTATCAAATTTTAATTTAATTCCTCAATTTTTTCAATCATTATATCCAATTCTCTGCTACTTTTTTGATCTCCCAATGATTCGTCATGTAATGGTACAAAATTGCAATTTCTAAGAGAATGAATGTAAGATGAACAAAATTTTGATTAAATTATATAATATTCCATGTAGCATTAATTCTGCTAAAGTGTACATACTTTCTCTGTTGTAAAACAAAGTACTGAGTTTTGTCAATGTGATCAAATAAGGTATGACTGCAGTTGAAATAAGTTTACTTATGTGATCCAGATTTCCCCAGACTTTAATCAATTTGGTTACTTGTAAAAGTGCTATATTAAAAATTATAGTTGTCCTGCTGATGGAAAATAATGTATTTGATAATTTTTTATTCTCTGATGGCCATACTCCAAACCATTCAAGATATATCCGGCACAAATTCGAATAAGTTGCAAGGTCTTTAAAATAGAATTAAAAATTGGATAAGACAATTGCGAGTCGTTTTGTACTGTTTTATACATATTTTGCAACTTACCATTTTTACCACTCATTTTTAAGTCAAAAGATGAAAGGTCGCATTTCTTTTTTTCATTAGAAAAACTAATTAGTTGAATTGCCAAACTTGAATTATATCCACACACATGTCATAAATAAAATCAAATTTTTATTTATTTGGTTGGTTTTAGGTTAGTAAAAATAGATAAATAACAAACTGAATTATGAAAGACAGTAAAATCAGAACAGTTACATGAAGCTTTATAAGAATGATGATCACACAGCGCTATTCAAAAAATATTGAGCGCTTCTATTTTTTCATGCTTAAAAAACAGTCAAAATGTATAAACTTCTCAATTTTGTGCAGTTAGATAATAAGGGAACATTATTACAATTAAGGTTGTTAAGAATAGTTGTCTATAACCATCATAACAATTTCATGATGTATTAAAAAAAATTGATTTGATTGAAGCCTGCATAGTAATAGTTTTGTTTTCTCGAATCTCATTTCTTCTACTTTGTTCTTTCAGAGACTTGATGTACATAACAATTTTTATTTTACAGATGTAGCAGAAAGTGTTTTGGGAAACATTTAATAAAACTAAGAGATATTTCAGACATTTATTTGAATTTGATTGATTAAATGTTATGTGCAAAAAATATTATCTTCATTTAAAAAGACGTAAGTTAATGTAAACAGAGATATTAAAATATTTCGATATAAATATGACGCATCTTTTAAACAATCAACAGATAGAAACTAATGTAGAAATTGAAATCGGTAAGCATTTAAGCAGAAGCTAAATATAAAGAGTACGTAATATCTAATAAATACCGATTTATTAATTTACACTGCTCCAAAAAATATTGTACTAAATCTAAAATCACATTTTATATTTTTTTGATTTTGTTATTTGGTTGCTTATTTATTACACTTGTCGATGCTAAAAGGAAGCAATATTAACTACTAGTTATTGATTATTATTTGTCTGTTTTATTGTTATTAAAAATGATAAATAGCCCAATGAAGTTTTGATTATCTGAAATGTAACACATTATTATAAAATGACAAATAGGTCCCACTGTTAAAAAATTCCATTAGAATTTCCTGTCACCTGTAAAATCAGTTTATTCTAATCACATGTGACTGAAAATTCTGTCACCGGAAAAGAAATTAAACTTAACGCGCATGCGCATTCAATTGATAGCTGATACTGTGCATGCGCGAGGTTCATTACGACATTGTTTGTTATTGTGTTACAAAATATTTTCTGTATTGTTTTTTTGGAAAATTCTATTACAATTGTAACATAAAAAATTCTTAAATGTCAAAATATTTTTAACCAATTCTAGTTAATTTAATACACAATTGTAAAACTTACACTTCCAAATAATGCTAAATTGAGGACCCAGAATTTACCCGCTGTTAAGTGTATTGGTTTAAGACCCGTTTCTATAAGAAAAATAAAAACTTTTGATTTTTTCGGAGGTAAGTTGTACCATTCACAAGTATATGCAGTTTTAGCAAACATTGAAGACTGAAAATATATTTATTATTACTATTTGAACCAACTACATTTTCGATTAAGTAAAAGTTGATTTTAAAGAAATTAACTTGTTAATATTTTTATTAAACAAATTTCTCACTTCTGTTTGCAATATTTCTGCTACATAACAATAGACATACATATTTCCTATTAAAAATATAAGATACATCACCATAGACAATATACCCGATAACATCGAACTGGAATTTTCTTCTGTTATGAGCTGCAAGTAATTAAAATAGTTTATATCATGGAATTCTTGAATATAACCCATTAACGCTCAGAGAGACGTAAAATTTATACGCCCCCATATCACATCCGCTGTTCTGAAAAATTTTAAAAAGCACAGCAATTTTGTAATTAGTGACCCCGAAAACAGCCTAGCAACAAGTTTCAAGTGAATCCAAGGATTTTCTATAAACTCGTCCGCTATATTGGATCCGCCATATTTAATTTTTAAAAACCCCATATCGGATTCGTAATCAGCGACCCCGAAAACATCCGAGTGACGAGTTTCAGTTGAATCCGATGAATCTTTACAAAACTCGCCAGTCATATTGGATCTGCCATTTTCAATTTTCAAAATCTGACTTTAAATTCGTAATCAGCGACACCAAAAACCCCCTAGTAATGAGTTTTAGGCGGTTTCAGTGGCATTAGAAAATTCAAGCTCCATATTTTTTTGTGGGCCATTTTTCAAGTATTAGACGCTATATTAGTGTCCGCCATCTTAAAATTAAAAATTGTTCGCCTCAGGTATTTTGTAGCTGAGGATCTCTTTACTTTTCCTGGTGAAAATTTATCTAAAAAGAACTTTTTTTCTCGAAAAATTGTATTTCTTTTTTTGTTGAATAAACTGTTTATAACTTTTTTAATATTTTTTATAAACAAATTCTAACCCTAGAATCTGAAAGAGCATTTAATTTTACATTAGAAATAGTATATAGGCGATTCTTACGTAACTGCCCTACTTGGCGGCGTTGAAAAAATACACGGGCAAAACTCCGTCAAAAGAAAAACGATCTGCAAGTGGTCTTTCGATTTCTTTAAAACTGTGGGAAATAATAGTCTTAGGTATGATTGTCAAAACCCAAAAATGATTTTCGAAAATTTACAAGATGGCGTCCGCTACGTCATGTTGAATATCAGAGCAGTGTTTTTTTCAAAACTCATTATTTCCTAATCCACAAAATGAATTTTAATGAAAATTTCAGGCAAAATAGATAAATTAACGTAGTTTAAAAAAATATTACAATAAAAAAAAAAATACAAAATTTTGACCCAAAAAAAGTTTTTTTAATTTTTTGAACTACTTTTTAGTTAATTTGGCCAGTTTTTTGGATTTTCTAATGTACATATTCTGATTCCTTATAATTTCACCTTTAGTTTAAAAAAATAAAATTTTGGAGACTTGAATAGTTTTTGAGATATTGACATTTTAGTGGGAGCGCACACCGCGTTTTCATCTCCACACGTCAAGCGCACAGTGGGACCAAATTGGAATTTACTGTTCAAAACCGTCTAGAGCCTTCATTTTTAAACCGATTTTACTTTTTTTTGCCTTAAGTGAAAGATTATAAAATTTAGAAGAGCCTGATTTTAAATTTTTTTTTGTTTATATTAATTTTTTAATTGTAAAGTTTTACAAAAGTAGCAATTTTTAAGAAAATGTTATCTCCAGTTGCTATAATTGAATGATGCGTGCTATAGCTATTTAAAAATACACCTAGAGTACCCCCTAAACTGTAAAAAAATTACACAAGTGAACATTTGAATTTTATAAATTAATTATGTTAACAAATAATTAAGGTTACAACAAATTGTTAATAAGGACAAAGGCTTCGTTAGATTTTGATGGGATTTTTTACTCGGGGGTTTTTGGGGTCGCTTATTACAAATCCGTTATCAGTTGTTCAAAATTCAAAATGACGGATCCAATATGGCAGACGACTTTTTTTAAAATTCATTAAATTTTTTTTGAAATTTGTTATTCGGGGGTTCTTGTAGTCGCCGATTATAAATTCGTTGTCATCTGCCATATTGGATCCGCAATTTTCAATTTTTGAAAAACTGATACCGGATTAGTAATCAGCGACCTCAAAAACCCCCGACTAACAAATTTCAAGCAAATTTGATTTAAAACCAAATCGTCTGCCATATTGGAACCGCCATTTTAAATTTTGAAAAACTAATGACGGATTCGTAATCAGCGACCCCAAAAACCCCCGAATAACAAATTTCAAGCAAATTTGATGAATTTTAAATAAAGTCGTCTGCCATATTGGATCCGCCATTTTGAATTTTGAACAACTGATAACGGATTTGTAATAAGCGACCCCAAAAACCCCCGAGTAAAAAATTCCATCAAAATCTAACGAAGCCTTTGTCCTTATTAACAATTTGTTGTAACCTTAATTATTTGTTAACATAATTAATTTATAAAATTCAAATGTTCACTTGTGTAATTTTTTTACAGTTTTAGGGGGTACTCTAGGTGCATTTTTAAATAGCTATAGCACGTATCATTCAATTATAGCAACTGGAGATAACATTTTTTTTTTAAAATTGCTACTTTTGTTAAACTTTACAATTAAAAAATTAATATAAACAAAAAAAAATTAAAATCAGGCTTTACAAATCTCTTTTAAATTTTATAATCTTTCACTTAAGACAAAAAAAAGTAAAATCGGTTTAAAAATGAAGGCTCTAGACGGTTTTGAACAGTAAATTCCAATTTGGTCCCACTGTGCGCTTGACGCGTGGAGATGAAAACGCGGTGTGCGCTCCCACTAAAATGTCAATATCTCAAAAACTATTCAAGTCTCCAAAAAATTTTTTTTTTTTAAATAAATGTGAAATTATAAGGAATCAGAATATGTACATAAGAAAATCCAAAAAAGTGGCCAAATTAACTAAAAAGTAGATCAAAAAATTTAAAAAACTTTTTTTGGGTCAAAATTTTGTATTTTTTTTTTTATTGTAATATTTTTTCAAACTACGTTAATTAATCTATTTTGTCTGAAATTTTTATTAAAATTCATTTTGTGGATTAGGAAATAATGAGTTTTGAAAAAAACACTGCTCTGATATTCAACATGGCGTAGCGGGCGCCATTTTGTAAATTTTCGAAAATCCTTTTTGGGTTTTGACAATCATACCTAAGACTATTATTTCTCACAGTTTTAAAGAAATCGAAAGACCACTTGCAGATCGTTTTTCTTTTGACGGAGTCTTGCCCACACCTAAATTAAAAATATATTCTGAAGTGTATTAGTGAATTTTAAAGGTATATATGAGAGTAACTGAAAACCAAATATACATAAATATATATATTATAACTTCTATATTATATTGCACTATAACTGCTGAAATTTTAGCTCCGTGGCGTGTCCCTTTTGCAAAATGTTAACTTCAATTTAATAATTTTCGGTGAAAATATCATTATTATAACTCAGCCTTTTTCAAGCATAAAGTGTCTATATTTATGAAAAATTTAGGTTTATACTGCACTTCATAATACCTTTTTCATACTTAAAAATCTGTAAAAATATTTTGTCCCTCAATTTTTCCAATTTTTGAACGCAATCTGTAAACTTATAATTAAGGTGTCATGTGTTTAGTTATTACGCCTTATAATAAGTTAAATCTCAATTTTGATCCACTAGCACTAAATTACATGTGAAAAAAGTTTTAAAAAAGAAAAATTTGTACTTAAAAAAAATTATTTTTGTGAAAATCGCATGTGTACAAAAAAAGCGTTCAGTTCCATATGTCATTACTATTATATTACTGTAACAACTATTTGATAGTATTGTTACCATTTTCTTTAAGTTTTCATGTGAAACAAGCGATCTGCAGAAGGAATGGATTTATTTTGCAATATTGTAGAAGTGAGGTTAGAATAAATGTCAAATTTCAGCTTCATGGTATCACGTAAAATTTCTGCTCCATGGCCTATATGAAGTGTTCAGTGTGCCTCATGCAGGGAAACTTTTTTATCTGTGGTGGTTATTTTAAAATATTATTCTATAAAGTAGTTTAGCAATGCCGGATTACACTGCTCGATCTCGATTTCAAATTATGAGAAAAATAAAACGAAATATTCATTATTAAATATTGTATTTGCTGTTCTTTTATAAAATTTTGTATATGGTCGATTCTTGCGTAACTGCCCGATTTCAAGATAAGTTTTGATAAAAAAAAAAATTTTTTTATTCAATGTTTCTTTGCACTTATTTTTCTTATTAGGGTGTAATAGGGTAAATGTGTCAGTTGCTGCGGGCTCTCAGCCGAGACTCCTTTTTATTAAAAAATACCGCTTTTTTATTGATAACAATGAACTTACGACTTATTAAATGAGTAGTTCGTGTTATTTAGATATTTATTCAAACATCAAAACCCCATAAAAATTGATTATTTGAACAAAATTAAGAAATTAAAAATAATATCAAATGCATCTATTGCTGCGGGTTTGAGTCAGTTGATGCGTGTTAGTTGCTGCGGCCAGAATAACGTGTAATTGGAGATTAGATTTCTCGCAGCAACTGAAGCATCCGCAGCAACTAACGCACTTACCCTATAAGTATATTTTAAATGATTTTACTACAACTGTATTTATACGAAAATAATAGCAAATTTTTTAAAACTGGCTGCCATGTGGAGCTGTACCGCATCCTTTTATTGCAAATATATTGTACAAAATAAAAATTTCTTTTTGATATTTTGCTAAAACGAAAATAAATAATATATTCATAAATTATTTAATATTCTAACAGTGTTTTAGATATTAGTTAACATATATAAAATTTTATAAAAGCACAGCAAATACAATATTGAATAATAAATATTTCGTTTTATTTTTTGGATAATTTGAAATCGAGATCAAGCAGTGTAATCCGGCATTGCTAAACTACTTTATAGAATAATATTTTAAAATAACCATTACAGATAAAAAAGTTTTTTTGCATGAAGCACACTGAACACTTCATATAGGCCATGGAGCAGAAATTTTACGTGATACCATGGAGCTGAAATTTGACATTTATTCTAACCTCACTTCTACAATATTGCAAAATAAATCCATTCCTTCTGCAGATCGCTTGTTTCACATGAAAACTTAAAGAAAATGGTAACAATACTATCAAATAGTTGTTACAGTAATATAATAGTAATGACATATGGAACTGAACGCTTTTTTTGTACACATGCGATTTTCACAAAAATAATTTTTTTTTAAGTACAAATTTTTCTTTTTTAAAACTTTTTTCACATGTGATTTAGTGCTAGTGGATCAAAATTGAGATTTAACTTATTAGAAGGCGTAATAACTAAACACATGACACCTTAATTATAAGTCTACAGATTGCGTTCAAAAATTGGAAAAATTGAGGGACAAAATATTTTTACAGATTTTTAAGTATGAAAAAGGTATTATGAAGTGCAATATAAACCTAAATTTTTCATAAATATAGACACTTTATGCTTGAAAAAGGCTGAGTTATAATAATGATATTTTCACCAAAAATTATTAAATTAAAGTTAACATCCTGCAAAAGGGATACGCCACGGAGCTAAAATTTCAGCAGTCATAGTGCAATATAATAGAAGTTATAATATATATATTTTTGTATATTTGGTTTTCAGTTACTCTCATATATACCTTTAAAATTCACTAATACACTTCAGAATATATTTTTAATTTAAGTGTATTTTTTCAACGCCGCCAAGTAGGGCAATTACGTAAGAATCGCCCATACGTTAACTAATATCTAAAATACTGTTAGAATATTAAATAATTTATGAATTTATTATTTATTTTCGTTTTAGCAAAATATCAAAAAGAAATTTTTATTTTGTACAATATATTTGCTATAAAAGGATGCGGTTCAGCTCCACATGGCAGCCAATTTTCAAAAATTTGCTATTATTTTCGTATAAATATAGTTGTAGTAAAAACATTTAAAATATACTTATATTACACCCTAATAAGAAAAATAAGTGCAGAGAAACATTAAATAAAAAAATTTTTTTTTTTACCAAAACTTATCTTGAAATCGGGCAGTTACGCAAGAATCGACCATATATGCCAATTCTTTTGTATGAATTTTTATAAAAAACGAAATCCTCAAAGTGAATGTAAATTTTTCATCCGTCTGAGCGTTAAGGGAATGTGTAATGGAGAATGACGTCACTGTTATAGGCAAAATTTTTCAGTAAACTGTTTTTTAAAATACTGAATATTTTAATACCAAACTTAGTACAATTACTTAAAATATCATTACGTTACTTACCATTACAAGAATATAACCCTGGAAACAAAATTGAATTGTACATGTCAGTAATTGGACTAAAAACATTATGTTGAACGTGTGTTCTAGAAGATCCACACATCTATCATATAAGAGAAAGAATATTCTGAATTAGGTTTAATGTAAAGGACATAATTTAAAAAATAACTTTTTCGAAATTTAAGCAAGTTTTCAATCAATAAAAAAAGTTTTCCATTTTTCTCTTACGGAGATGGCTCATAGGGTGATTGTGGGTATTACTACGCGTGCTACTATTACTATATGAATGTTACTTGAAATATTAAAATAAAACTTAATTTGCTTAGATTGTAAACTTTAGAATAACTAGAATATAATTTGAATTAATCATTAATATAATTTTAAGTCATAATTTATTAAAAGTAATATTAAAAATATGTTATGTCACTTTGAAAATAGAAACTTAGTGTCGAAGCATAAAACGTCGTATTATCGGGTTGAGAGTGATTTCAGAAATGTAGTAATTTTAATGTAATTTATAAAGATATATATAACTGAAAATTATTTTCAGTTAAAGTAAATATAGCAGTATTCATAAATATAAATAAAATCCAACTTTTTAAATGTTTTCATTATTTAATTGCAAATATAATAATATAGTCAGTAATTTCCGCGCGGGCTTCTATTTATTACGCCATCAGCTGCCAGGTGTCCTAACCTAAAATTAATATTCTAAAAATTGTTTATCTAGTGGCTAGAGCTTTAACGTGTGTGATAAGAGTGTAAAATACCCGAAATAAATATGTCAAAAAAAGTTTCGATGCAATTTTCGAGAGATCTTACTCTCCAAGCTGTGGAGGATGTTAAAAGGACACATCAACGGCTCCATATAAAAAATATAATATTTTAGAACCGACTAGGTATTTGAGTTAAAGTAAAAAATAAATAAATTCGTATATAAAAAATTAATTTAATGAAGCATTTTCGACATAAACGTTTTGTAAAATATGTAAATGTGATCTCAATTATTATCGTTTTAAAATTTTATGTTTAATTCATTTTTTTTTTAATTTTTTAGTTCTCAGTTGGTTTAAAAACTAAAAAATATATAATAAATTTATTTTTCTCAAATTTATTAAATGAAAGAAACATACGAAACTGGTATAATTTAGAAACATAATATATAAAATAAAAATGTTTATGTTCTAGGATATTCATGTTATTATAAAAGTCATTTAAAAATATATATTGTAATTGTTCCAAAAAAGAGAGTTTATTTATGTTTCCAAATTTAACTGAAAGTTAAAATTATTAATTAGCAATAATATATTCATTTGTAATAATATTATTTATAATAATAGATTACTACGTAGTAATGCTGGCGTAGTAATAAAGGTATGCGTAGTAATACATGCGTAGTAATAGAAGCATATGCGTAGTAATAGTAGCAAGTACTTTTTTTTTAATATCTATTTTTTTTAAATAAAAATTAACCTTTTTCAGTCAATTGTGCGTCTTTTTCGATGTATAACAAAGGAAATATTGATCTACAAAAAAGTTAGGGATCAATATTCACTTTGAAGCCTTAAAATGCTTCTTTGAAAATGCGTGAAATAAAAACACGTAGTAATACCCACAAATACCCTACACCTGGCTAATAAAAGACAATGTAAAAACCTGTTTAAATGAACGTGGCCACTAACAATTTGTTGAAATTGTTTATCAAATTCAACATAAATTTTCTGGTTACCATTATGATTAACAAGATTCTTAAGCTTCAAGCACAAAACATGATATTGTCCAGCAATATGTAAAACAAATAAACTGAATAAACCGTCAGTCGAACTGTATGCCATCATGGGAAACCATATTCCAGCATATTGCATAAAATTTGTCATTTCAAAAGCGGGACTATAATGCCACTCATAAGGATAGTAAGCACTAAAACATAATGTCTTATTTTTACAAATTTTACTATCATTGCAAACATTTGCATTTCTAAAAACACATTCCGCAATATTAGAGATATACGCTCCAAATCCTAGGCATAAACACAAAAGGGACAAATTTTTGCCCCGTTTACCGTAGTAAATCATTATATCCAATTCTTTGTTAGTTTTCTTGTTCTCCCAATGATTAATCATGTAACTGTAAACAGCTGATATTTCTAATAAAAAATATATATATTATCATTAAGTCAAGTGTATTCATTATTTTGTAGGGAAGAACCGGGTAAAATGACTATTTGCGGGTAAATTTGCATTCATTAATAACTTGGCCAAAAATAAATTAATAATAATTATTAGGAAAGTTGGCTGGGTTATTTGCCTTCTTGCTGACTTGCTGTAAAACTCCTAAACAAGTCACGCAAGATACGGAGAGACTGTCGGTTTATTTATATTTAGATGTGGAAACTGAATATTAAGTTGTAACTGCTTCTGCATAGAAAATCAGTGTTTTAAGAAAATAATTATAATAATTATTGCATTTATATTAATAATAATAATTATAATAATTCTACATTAAAGGATCATTTTTATAATATTTTAAAAACATAATTTTGAATACGCGCGGGATCAATTAAATGAAGTGCGCATGCGCGGAAAATGCGGATAAGTGCGAGAGTTACGTAAGTAACGTGATTAAAGAATTATAGCGGTTAACCTGTCATATTTGACATTGAATGTAAAATTTTAGGTTTTCTTTCTAAAATTCTCACTTTTTCGAAGCAAGCAGGTATTTTCGAACTTCAACTTTACAAGTTAGCTTAATTACAGAAGCTTGATATATTTTTTATAATCTTTTTTTTCTTTATGAAGCACCGTTTTTTGATGTCATTTCAGTTTTTAGAGAACTTTATATTTCCTGTTTTAAAATGTAATTGCTAAATTGGTTTTACTTTGAGATCATATCCAAAAAGTTTTAAAAAACACTAATCAAAATAAAAAAAAAAAAATTTCTGGGATATTTGCTGGGATTCTTTGCTGAATCCGAATTCAGAATAATCAGATTAGCTGAAATTTCTTAGATAATCTGAAAAAATTGTTCTGAAACCCGAAAAAAAACCCCAAAAAAAATTTCTACCACGCATGCACGAAAAACTCGTGTTTTGTGCGCGTAAAGCGGGCAGGACTCGCAGTTTTGATGTTACTGACGTTAGAGGTAAAAAACTTCCATACATTCTGATTTTCTTCGGGTTTTTGAGCAATTTTTTTAGATTATCTCAAAAAATAGAATCATTCTGGAAATTCGGACTTCGGACTCGGATTCAGCGAAGAAAAATACTTGGGAATACACTGGTGTAGTGTCTCGAATATAAAAATTATTTTTTTGTGTGACAGTTACTATTTTCAAAGTATCATTAAATAATTATTTCTTTGGTTCAGACTTTGACATAAGCATTTTAACCGGTTCTCCCTTATTAATAGCAGTTGATAATAAAATTGGAATCTCTCAAGTCAAAAATACGTACTTTCTTTGTTGTAAAAAAGAGAAGACATCTTTGTCATTGATAGCACTAAAGGCAGTACTGCTATAGACATAATGTTACTCATAGTATCCAAATTACCCCAAATCTTAATTAATTCTATGCCTTGTGGGAGTGCAATACTAATGAGTATGAAAATTATACTAATTACATATAAAACCAATGATATTTTGTTGTTTTTATTTATTGTTGGCCAAACTCCAAACCATACAAGGTTTATTCTACAAAATTTACATAAATCTGCAACGACTTTAAAACACGACTCAAGTTAAGTAATGATTAAATAATTCTAATTAAGTAAAACAAAAACAGACAATTGTTAAAATTCTTTAGTGATCTTTAAACCACAAAAATCACAAAAATCGTAGCTCTAATTTGGAATAGTATCAGCAATAGGAAATTTTTTTATTAAATATAGGAATAGCGTTTCTTTACGTTTTTAAGATCGCTCTACAAGATTCTCGGCTCAGACTTCATTCTTATCAATATTCAAAACCAATATGGTGGCTTTTTTGCAAAAAGGACAGAAATTCAAAATTCAAAATGGAGGAAGAAAATGTAAGTTTTTTGCGAAAATTTTTGAATCTTAGTGATAGGGGTTTTTGAGGTCGCAGATTACGAATCTGTGCATAATTTTTCGAAATTCAAAATGGCGGATCCAATATGGCGGAAAAAGGTAAAAATAAGTGCTTAAATCTGTCTAAAAATTATTTTTCGAGGTATTTTGAGGTCACCTATTTTCGAAATTGATATTTTTGAAAAAAATAAAATGGCGGATCCAATATGACAGACATGAAATGCAAAAGCAGCTTAAATCTTCGAAAAATCAATTATTAGGTTTTTTAAACTTTTCTTTAGTATGTGATACACCATTTTGAATTTTGAAAAGCTAACAACAGATTTGTAATAAGCTACTTATATTTTTAAATTTTAGGAAAAAATTTGCATTTTTCGACCGCCAGATTGGATCTGCCATTTTGAATTTTAAATTATTATGATCAGATTCTTAATTAGCGACCCAAAAAACATTTATATACTGCTTTTAATAAATGATGGAAACAATTTTACACTTTCGTCTGCCATTTTGAAATTTGAGAATAATGAACGGATTCGGTGTCAGTGACCCCAAAAATTCCCTTGTACTAAGTTTCATAAATTTTGTTAAAAATTTTGCATTGTCGTCCGCCATATTGGATCAGTCATTTTGAATTGTAAAAAATGTATTTACACACGTAAAAAAACTGGAGTTCAGCTTACTTCAACTGGAGTAATGGGAATCACAAAAAATAGTAATATATAGGATAGCTACAGCCTGGAGTAAAGGTTAACACAATTTCGATTATTTTCGATTGTCAGCTGAGTAGAGCATTACCGCGCATGCTCACGCAACTCATGTATCTCATAACTGTAGCTACATTCACTACAGTTGAGGCTGCTGTCACCACAGTCTGGAGTATTTTGACTACTAGTTTCCTGGAGTAGATGCAATTACAGCATTTTTTTACGTGCAGATTAGTAATCTGCGACCAAAAAGACCCTACGTTACAAGTTTAAATAATTCTAATATAAAACTTAAAAATTGTTGCAACATATATTCATTTTTTACTCTTTTTTTAAAATATCCTCCATTTTGACACTACCATCTTGAAATTTATGTCATAACTAATGCATATTTTTAATCTTCCATCAGTTTGTGCCATTTTATGCCACTTTATTACACATTAAAAAAATGTTTTCGATAACAAGTGTAGATTAAAAAAAAAGTTGCCGATTTTTCGGTAGTTTTTTGCAAAAAAGTTTTATTTGTTTTGAATATGGTTAAAAATTAAATCTGAGCCCAAAATTTAGGGCTACAATTTTTGTGATTTCAGACTTTAGTTGGTAAATTACTGAAATTTGTTTCAAAGTTTCATTTTTTAAATTAAAAAAATTTTTGTGTTATAACTTACTCTTTTCAGCATTCATGTTTGAGCCGATAGCAGTCATTTTTTTTCTTTTTGCTTTTGTACCTCTTTGCATTTTAATGGTTTGGATTTCGTTTTTAAGTACAGAACAGAGTGAAAATATATTTTAACCCGTTGTTTTTATCACATTCATTCAAATTAAATATATTAATATATAAAATTAATAAAGTTCAATTATAAATATGTCATTACAAATTAGAGTACATAGAACATCGTGAGGAGGAGGTACGTGAAATCTATTAAAGTACACCCAGAGAAATAATATATTTGTCTCACAGCCAAGTAACTTTTTATTTGTTTCAAATCAATTTTTATTTGTGCAACATTTTTTATTTTATTTATTTATTTTTAAATAAAAATAAATAAATAATAAGTAGTGCATTTAAGTAATGGTATGAAAGTAGAAGCATTATGTTCCATTAGAAAAAATTATCCGAATCCATTTTCTTATATGTTCAAAAGAAATAAGAAGTTTAGAACTTAAATACAGTTACAATGATAAAGTTACAAAGTATGTAATTAAGTATTTGCTTGTAAAAATCTGAAAAAATTTCCCGACAAAATAAGAATAACATAGCAGTGTTACAGAAATATATACTATCTAGTTATTTTCTTGTTTTTAAATTACCACCATGTAAGTACCTTCAAAATCTTCTTATTCTTTTGGCAAAATTTTTTTATTTTAACGCGTACTTTTAGCGAAACTCAAATTCATTAGCTTTGTAAAAATTAAACATGACAGACAGTTATGCTTCGATGAGCAATAAAAGACTGAGGTCTTTACGAGAATGAGTTGAATGCATTTACCATGAAAGTTTCTTTTTATAACTTTTCCATGCATGCCACATTCGTATAAACTTCTGAATTTTTAATAAGTCATGTGCAAACTTTTAATCATTGTGTTGAATGAAAGCCTTGGGAATTTAAATTCTTGTCATCAAGAGAAAACATGCTCCAGTACATTCTTTCTTCAATACTACTAAAGTCTAATTTTATTAGATTTTTAATTTTTTTTTATTTTATTTTTTGCGTAGGACTTCTTAAAACTGCACTAGTAAGTTCTTACGACTACAACATGCATAAAAAAACTTTACATACTAAATAAGTTTCAACTCGTTCTCATCAAGACTACTTCTGCACTATTTCCTGTAATCGTCTCAATGATAAAGATGTCTGCTACTTTTTACAACAAAGAAAGTAGGTACTTACAAACCATAATAATTAAAACAATTTTATAAATTTACATATATTCAAATATGTTTTTAATAAAACCTACAAACACATGGATTTATTTCTAGTTGTTATTGTTGAATTTAGTTATTTTTACATACGCCTCCTGGCGCGTTGAAGGCTCGTCATGATTGCACGGAGAAAAATACATTATACAAAAGTCATTGTCTTGGATTATTAAAAGAAATATCATACTGAATATAATTTGTATTATACCATTTATAATCTATAATCTACTTTTTATTGTTTTTAAATAATACCAAGTATAAATAATGGATTATAAGAATTATAATTTAAATTCAATTGATGTACAATTCCAGATTATTAACAGTCTAAATTTAACATACAACTTAACTACAACTTAACATTAAATCAAGTTGAAATTTATGAAGTTTAGAAAACTAAACAATTAATTTTTTAAAAACTAATTAAATACTATTTTTTTATTATATACTTTAATACTAAAATTCAAAAGTTAATTTATTAACCACTTCGGGAGTATGACGCCAGGGACATTTTTCATGTGGGGCACCTCTCCCCGCGGCAGGGAAATTGAAATCCACATGGGGCTACGTAAAAATTAAAATAAAAAATTGAAAACTTTTTTTTTCGCTCCTCACCCTGTTGTCAACAAACATCCTGTTTCAGGATGATCCGCCGAGGGTCATTTCTATGCGGGGGAGACTTGCACCCATGTGAAAATTAAAATTAAAAAATTGAAAATTTATTTTTGTCAACAAGTATATCGTATATTTTCAATTTTTTATTTTAATTTTCACATGGGTACAAGTCTCCCCCGCATAGAAATGACCCCCGTAGGATTATCCTGAAACGGGATGTTTGTTGATAAAAATAAGTTTTCAATTCTTTGATTTTAATTTTTACGTGGGTGCAAGTCGACCCCCTCCCCACATAGAAATGACCTCCAGTGGGTCATCCTGAGACGATATATTTGTTAACAAAAATAAGTTTTCAAATTTTTTATTTTCATTTCCATGTGGGGCACCCTTCCCCGGGGTTTTTATTATTATTTTATTTATTACCGTTAACCATAGTTAGTAGGTATTTAAAGTTATCTTTGTTGCTAGAAGTGAAATCCTACTGATTAATAAATAAACTAACTCATATTTTATAAGCCAAACTAATATCAGGTATAATATCCAAACTATAATACTAGGATGAGTTGTTTTATAATCCTGTTAATTATCCCACCGTCAGTGTTAAAATATTATAATTGGTATAATCCAGATTATACCTGTTATAATTCATTTTTCTCCGCGTGGTGACAATAATCGCAAACGTAATAATAATTATGTAATTTTGCGTGAAATTGTTCGCCTTGTTCATCACTCATTTTGTCCAGATTTCCCGGAAATAAATCCAAATGTGAGAGAAGGAAATTGATTTTTATTGACATGTTGCACTCTATTCTCTTGTACCGATTCAAAAGTTCATGCACGACTTCAACATAATCAGGGCTCTTATTATTTCCAAGGAACTTCTCACACAATGATATAAAACTATTCTAGGTTGGTTTTTTCACTTTATTTACCTTGCTCGTGAATTTCTCATCTCGCATAAGTTTCCGAATCTAAGACCCGACAAGGATGCCTGAAATTAACGACAACTATTTAATAACAAGTAGGAAGGTAACTAAGAACGTCAATGAATAATAATCACATTTTACCGCTTCTAAGCTTTGCATCACTCAACTTAGGAAACTCAACTTCTTTAAGGTAACGAAATGCTTCGCTGTCAACTCTTTATTTTTTTAACAACTGCTTCCCGTATCCTAGCTTTAAATGTAGTGGTGGTAGGATGACATTTTTTACAGTAGTGGAGGGTAAAAAACATTTTTTGGACCAATTTTGAAGAATTTCCTTGAAGGCCATTGAGTTCTTCCATACCTATTCGGGACACGACTATCCCACCCACAAAAATAGTAAGGATGCTTGGTATATCTTTGTGAGTGGAATAGTCGTGTCCCGAATAAGTATGCTAAGAACTTAATAGAATTCAAGTAAATTCTTCAAAATTTGTCAAAAAAATGTTTTTAACCCTCCACTCGTATGACCAAAAAATGTCATCCTACTGACACTACATTTGAGAGTCGCGCGTGTGGAAAAATCTTGTGGCAGTCTGGAGTCCACTTATTTTCTACCTAGCAGTAATCAAATCCGTCTGGATTAGACGGGCTTTTAGGAATCTCACCAGCGACTAACAAGACTGGCGTATTTGAAAGTTCGCAAGTCAAAAATATATCCGTCTCGCAAGTCACTGTTAAGACCGTCTAGACGTAGTTAAAACTGTCAGGTTTCTTTTGTTGGTTAAGTTTACTAAATACTTTTTAACAGCTATAGCATCTAGGACCTCCAAGCATATGTCGTAAACTATATAAATGAACTATCCAAGGTCCACATAATTCATCCTTTTGTTTAAATTGCTTTGCCAAATAAGTTCTTGAGTAAATAACTCGATCCTGTCATTTTTTGCTTACCTCTTCACTGTCACATAAAAATCCGTAAAATTAATATAAATCAAATTTTTGCCTCAATAGGCATTTTAATGTACAAATTGTGTTTGTTTTCTTTTTGTCAAACAATTGTTCACGACGCAGAAGCCCGGAAATTCGATCTATTTTATTGAATAACTGATTATTGATTTTTTCTGCTAGGACAGCGACATAATGTTACCCGCGAATATATAAAATCCCAATAATTTTAAATATAAGAGAAATTAACTTATAAACATAAATTATCAAAACAAGGATAAGTTTATATAATAATTTACCAATTTTATAATTATTGATTTACCTTATGAATTTATATATTTTTTTAACATACTTTAAAAATTATCGTTATTAAGAATATTTACTATTATTAAGTTTACAAAAAAGATTTTAGGTAGGGGAGAGTAGTCAGAGTTGGATATAGTTTTGACTTTTCTCTATAACTTCTCCTGTAGGCCGAATTTTGCAATGTGAAAGATAAATGATTAAAAATGACAATATCTTTGCCTTCGCATGATAGAATAACACTCAAATACATTTGAAATTGACAAAAGGAAACATGAAATTGAAATAAATCATATTTCCTCTTGTATCGCGAAATTGATCTGAAAGTGAAAAAGTATTACAAAAAATTTAAATTTTCTTTCTTTCAAATAGAAATAAAGTTGTTGACACCTTTTTAAGTTAAAAAATTCATTTTCATTGCAAAAATGCTTCAGAATTGCAAAATTTTGTGTGTACCAACCTTGACTCAAGCGTCGTTTAGCTTCATATCACACACACACACCATGAACGCTTTATACAAACACCAAATTACGTTCCACATTTTCGTATAACATCTTAATGAACAATTTTAGTCAACTTAATTTGTCTTTGGCATATTTCTGCTACATTTAAGTATCTAATTTTGAAACTACAATAACGTTTTTTGTTGAGCGTATAACACGGACTCGCTTAATACGTCTATATAGTTCGCACACTTCACTGCAATCCATGTAAAAAGTTTGCTGGCATTGCTAACAAGTATAATTTACACACAACGACATATGGATCTAATGTGATAAAACAAAATAAACGCCATGATTCAACTCTGACCACTGTCCAACTCTGACTACTCTCCCCTACCTATTTATTTTATTTAATTTAGCTTTTCATTTATTTTTTAACAATTTTGAAAATAATATTCAAACAACCAAAATAAATAAATAAACAATAAAAGACTTAAAAATGTTAAAATATATTTAATAATATTATTATTACATTGATTAATTACCGTTTAAATGATAATATTTAAATAATACAAGCTCAAAACCAAGATGTAAAAACTGTTAATTTGTATGCACAATAATTCAAAGTTATTTAGTTTTCCCTAATAAATATTAAATATTTTTATTTCGCTAAATAATATTTGAAGCAAGAATTAAACATTTTTAAAATTAAAAGTATGAAATCAAAATTAAAAATTACAATATCTTAAAGAAATGTTTATATTTCCAATTTTAATTTTATTCAACAACAATTTTGTACTTATTTTTAAAAAATATATTCGAATAAATTTAAATAACTTAATTTATTTAATTTCCTTTTTAATTATTTTGACATCATTTTAAAAAATTGTAAATAAAGTAAAATTTCAATATGTTTAATGTTATTTGAAATTAATTATATTAATGTTTATTTAAATATTTCATAGTGCCCAAAAATGTTTATTTTGGAACTATTAATTCCTTATCTGTTGTTATGTTTAAAAATTTTAAATATTTAATTAACATTTATTACATACTTAATAATTAATTTATTTATAATTAATTTTTATGCTTAATTATTTTTATTTATATATTAAATAATAAATTTTAACAAAAATCTTTAATGTTATTTAAATTTAATTAAATTAAACATTATTTGAAAAGTTTATTAAATTATTTTGTATTTTTATTTCAATATTTAATATGTTACTAAAATGTTTATATTTTAATTATTTGTTTCTTATCTGTTATCAAGTTCTACCTATTCTGTTTAATTTTATCTAATTTTTAATTAAATGAATGTAATAAGTTTTAATTATTCTCAATAATTCTAAATAATAAATCTTAAAAATTAAGAAATAAAACATTTTAATTCATTTTAGGTAGTATTTCTAATTTTATGTGAACTTAATTAAATCAATACTTTTTAATATAATTTAAGTATAATAATATGTAAAAATTTCTTAAATTATTGTTTAATTTTTATTTAAATATTTAATATTCTGCTTACATTTTTTTTGTTTAATTATTTATTTCTTACCTTTGATTGAGTTCTATCACGTTTAATATTATAAAGAACTATTTAATTTGTAAATAATATAGTTATTATCATTTATTATAGTTTCTGATTATTTATAAATTACTATTTATGAAATGTTTAATATTGTACCAAACATATCACAATTTAAAAAAGAACCCTGTGAGACCTGAAGTATAAGTAAAAGATTTTAGGGTTTCTAGAATTTGAATTAAAATTAGAATTTCTTTATTATTTCCTAGGAAACCCATGAGGACAACGGATATAAAATACAATAGTTGAGTAATACATTAAGTAATATATATTTCTCATCAAAAATAGCGTGTATCAATTAGTGTTAGGCGTCGGATTTGCTTGCGTGGCGTTCAGGGTTCGATTCCTCGGTCGGGAGCGATTTTTAATTATAAGCGTATAATTATTTAGATGTAAGAAATATGTTGTGTGAAAATTGTAAAAATCTTTATAAACAGAAGAAATGATCATCTAAAAAAGTTAGTACCAAAATTAATAAAATAATAACTTAAGGTATTAGTCGCGTAAAATGATTTTCGTCAGATTTTTTTAAAACTTTGTATCTGTATTCATGAGGTATTTATCTATGAAATGAAATCTATCCTATCAATTTTGACCACTTCTGAGCTTCAAAATGTAAATTCAAAGTTCACACCTTTTACATGCAATAGCACTAAATGCTTGTAGAAAATGTCTCTTATATTCATTTATATAAAAACAAGTCGTCAGATTTTCAAATAAAACTACTAAGTTACACATTAAGATAAAATAAATCTAAAAAAAAAAAAATTAACTTTATTGACCACACCGATTAAAAAATACAATAATTTAACAATTCAAAATTTTTAATTTTCACGTGGTTTCATTGAAAAATGTCGTAAACGTGTCAGCAATATATCACGATGACTCAAAATCATGCAAATTACATATAATACATAAAAAGAGGTCACAAGGAAGCAAGTGAGTTGATATAAAAGTTTATTTATTGTTCTTTTTATTTTGCGGGAGTTTTGCGGGAGCATTTACGTGACTAATACCTTAATAAATTGAAATTGTCTGTGACAAACATTTTCGCCCAGAAGATATTTTGTGGAGGCGAGAAGTCAAAAATGCTGACGGAGAGGTTATGTCATTTGTAAGTACTTGTTGCATTTAAAATTCTCAATATTTATTTGAGGGATCTTTTTGTTTCTAATTAATTTATGTTTATTATAAATTAATTTTGTAAAATAAAAAAAACTCGACAAATTGAAGGGTCATATTTATTATAAAAATAATAGTTATTTTGTATGAACTGTTTAAAAACTACCCTTCATTATTATGCTGGTATTTATTTGAAGCATTTTAAATTATTTAATTGTATAATTGTTATTTTTTAAATTAAATTTTTCCTCTTCACATTAATTTTAAAATGATTTAAATTGTTAATAAATCAAGTCCAGGATGAAGTCATTTCGTTAGTTAAATCTTTTTCGAATGTTTTTTATAGGTATCATTAAAAAGTAAATTTTCTATAAAATTTGATCAACTTATCAGTTTTGCCTAATTTTTCTTATATTGTTTATGAAGTTTAAGTAACATAAATGAAAATCAATTTAAAGAAATTTCGTCGAAATCATTGAAGTTTTGGGTACAATTGAAAGTTGAAAAAATATTTATTATTTAATGAATTATTTTAAATTAAGAATATTTATTGCTATCTAAACTATTTATTTTAATTACCTGGGTTAGGCTTCGCCAAGCGGATCGGCTAAAATCATAAAAATTCTATTTGTAATGAGACATCCTTTTTCTTATCTTTAAACTATGTAAATAAGGTTCTAAAATTATTATAAAAAAAATTTTTTTTTTGAAGTTATTAGTGATTGAGATTTTTAATAGTGAAAAATGAAAACATTTTTTTCTCGACTTCCTCTTAACCCCTTTTTAAAAGTTAAAAAATAATTTTCTTTGTCTTAAAACGCAGTTTTTAAAAATATTTTTTGTTCTTAATAATTATTAATTTTTACCGTTTTTAAAATTATTTATTTAATAAATGTTAATAAAAAACAGTTTTCTGCGTGTATTATGTAAAAATTTAAAATGGTGTTGTATTCTTCACATTTTTTTGATAATAAAACCGTTAAGAAAAAAAGTGGCCGGCCATTAGGGACAAAGATATTAAATTTCTTTTTCGGCGAGCAAACTTTTTTTGCATATACAGGTCTTGAATGAAAGTTTACATATTCTTTATGTTTAAGTCTTCTTTTGTTTTCAATAACAACCATTGAAAACAAGTGAAAACTTAAACATAAAGAATTTTTAAACTTTCATTCACCACCGATTTAAAAAAAATTAAGATCTTTGTCCCTAATGGCAGGCCATTTTTTTCTTAACAGTTTTACTATCAAAAAAGTGTGAAGAATACAACAGTATTTTATATTTTTACATGATGCACACAGAAAACGGGTTTTTATTAACATTTATTAAATAAATAATTTAGAAAACGATAAAAATTAAAAATTCTTAAGAACAAAAATGTGTTTAAAAAGTACCTTTAAAGATAAATAAAGTGCTTTTTTAAATTTTTAAATCTGTTAAGAAGAAGTCGAAAAAAAATGTTTTCATTTTGCACTATTAAAAATTTCAATCACTAATAACTTCAAAAAAAAAAATTCTTTTTATTATAATAATTTTAGAACCTAATTTACATAGTTTAAGAATAACAAAAATTATGTCTCGTTAGAAATATGATAGAATTTTTATAATTTTAGCCGATCTGCTGGGCGAAGCCTGATCCACCTGTTTTAAAAAATTGACAAACTGACTTCAACTCGGGATCGTTTTTTTTCAGAATTTAGATAGTTTAAAATGAAATATAGAAAAAAGCAATCTAACTTCATTAAAAAAAAAAAAACTCTTAAAATTTTTATTTAAATAAAAATGACAACATAACCCAATGGGAAATCGCCAATGATCACCATTGGCTAAATAATGGTCCCATGATTGGCGGCCAACAGTTTTTTCTTGGCAAACTATTGGCAACCAATATTGGACCACAGTTGGTCAATCCTTGGGATGATAACGGGTTTGCCAGTCATTGGCAGCCATCATTGGTTCAATATTGGTTGCCAATGATAATGCCAATAAATAAAATTTTTTAAATTAACATTATTAAAATCTATATTTTTATATTGTTAATTTATTTATTGTTTAAAAAAATTTTTTTTTTAATAAATATTTTAATTTATTTATTAATGCATGTCAAGTATTGGTACAATAATTGGCTTTCAATATTGGTCCATCCTTGGGAGCCAATGAATAACCAACAATCTTATTTTTACAACTCTATATGGAAACAGAGTTGTTAATTTAATCTTCAGCCAATATTTGACAATGAAGATTTGAGTGTTGGACACATTAGAAATGTATTTTCAGAGGTACGGGATCAGGCCTTATATAAAAGAGCTGAAGAAACCCGATCGTGAGAGAGGCTGACCGATGCGCGCCCTATGCCAGTTTCCGAAACCACAAACGCGTGAGAATCCTCGGCGCGCAGACGCGGCATAGATGCGGCAGGAAACTTCCACTATTTGAATTTGAATTTTTTATGCATTTAATCAAAAACAAGAAAAGAAATATAATAATACAAAAATTATACAAATTCTTAAATTTGTATAGTTTTCTGATTGTTATTAAAAAGTAATACGCTTAATTATAAAGAAATACTTATAATAAATAACCTCCATAAATAATTGTTCAATTCTTGAAGATTTGAAAAACTCTTAAAGGTGTGTCCTAAGGTTAAAAATTATTGTTCTAAATCTACTTTAATCGATTTTCATGTTATAGAAATTATTCAAATAAATTAATTAGTTTTAAAGAAATCAGAAAGAAATTAAATTGATGAAAAAATAAACATTTAATATTAAAAATAATATTAATAAAAATAATCACATTAAAACTTTGCTTGTAAAATAAACAGAACGAAAAATTTAAAATTAAAAAATTAATGAACAATTACAAAATATTAAAGAAGACTTTAATTTTATTAAAATGTAAACTGAAGTCACCTAAATACAAATATTCATGTAAGTATTTAAATTTTAAATTCACCATTTTTTCTGTTTAAATTTAAAGTAAAATTTAACAAATTGTAAAGAATGATAGTTAATAAATATTTAACTTTATTTGTTATTCTTTTCGTTTTTCACATGCAAAAAATAATCATTTTTTTTTTTGATAAAACTAAGAAACAAATTCTCTAAATTTGAATACGAATTAAAAATGAAAAAAATTTAATATATGTAAAAAATTTTTAAATTTGAATCATTTAATTAAATAATTTATTTTAACAAAATGACTTTCTAAATATAACTATCCAGAATATATAAAAAATATGAGCAAAAAAAATCAAAATTGGTTTTTAAAAATAAAAAAATAAACTTTTTAAAGTTCAAAATAAATTAAATTTTTTTTAAATTTTGTGATTCTAAAATTAATATTAAACTTGAATAATAATTTTCAGTACAATTACTTAAAGTTAGTTTTCAAAAAATTCAATTATCATTAAAATGAATCTTTCCAAATAATAAAACTTAAACAGAAAGAATTAATGGTTTCTTTTAAATTAAAGAAATAATAGAGCATTAAACATAGTTAATTTAATATTTTGAATACTATTAAAAAAAATTTAACTTTAAAAAAATTAATGATATCAAAAATATTATTTTTTGATCCTAATTAAAAAATGTAACTTATTTCAATTTAGCTATTAAAAAACGGCATTGAGTTTTAAAATTTAAATTTGTATAGAAAGGTTTAATTTAGTTCACATCTTATTTCCAGTTTAACTTAAAAGTTTAAAAAATTTTAAACAAAGTTTTTACTTTCTGAGCACATTTTTAATAATATTCGAAATGTTTACTTTAAAATTTTAAAATTTTTGATATCATTAATTTTTTTAAACTTAATTTTTTTTTGTTTATTCCAAAATTTTAATTAACCATGTTTAATGCTCTATTATTTCTTTAATTTAAAAGAAACTTTTAATTTTTTCTGTTCAAGTTTTACTATTTGTAAAGATTCGTTTTAAAATTAATTTAAGTTTTTGGAAACTAACTTTAAGTAATTATATTTAAAAATATTATTTAAGATTAATATTAATTTTAATATAACGAATTTTAAAATATTTTTAAATCAACTGTAAACTTTAAAAAGTTTATATTTTATTTTTAAAAACAAATTTTAATTTAATTTTAATAAAAGATATGGACATAAAAGAAAATAGAATGTAAACTAATTTAAAGCTTAATACCTAGACACAAATTTTAAAATTTTAAATTTAAAAATCAATACTGTTTTATAAAGCTAAATTAATATGAATTTTTTTTTAAATTAAGATCGAAAAATAATATTTCTGATGTCATTAATTTTTTTAAACTTAAATTTTTTTTAATAGTATTTAAAACCTTTAATTTTTTCTGTTCAAGTTTTACTATTTGTAAAGATTCGTAATTTTAAAATTAATTCAAGTTTTTGAAAACTAACTTTAAGTAATTATATTTGAAATTATTATTTAAGATTAATCTTAATTTTAATATAACGAATTTTAAATAATTTTCAATTCAACTTTAAACTTTAAAAAGTTTATATTTTATTTTTAAAAACAAATTTTAATTTAATTTTAATAAAAGATCTCTTTAAATTTTCTTTAGATATTTGATTTTATATTATATTCATTACAATCTATATATTCTATTTGTATCCCTTTTAATGGTCCTCATTGGACTGCGGGGAGTTGTAATTAATAAATAAATAAATAAATAAATAAATAAAGATATGGACAAAAAAGAAAATAAGATGTAAACTAATTTAAAGCCTAATACCTAGACTCAAATTTAAAAATTTTTAATTTAAAAATCAACACTGTTTTATAAAGTTAAATTAATATGAATTTTTTTTTAAAATTAAGATAAAAAATAATATTTTTGATGTCATTAAATTTTTTAAACTTAATTTTTTTTTAATAATATTCAAAACATTAAATTAACCATGTTTAATGCTTTATTATTTCTTTAATTTTAAAGAAACCTTTAATTTTTCCTGTTCAAGTTTTACTATTTGTAAAGATTCGTTTTAAAATTAATTCAAGTTTTTGGAAACTAACTTTAAGTAATTATATTTGAAATTATTATTTAAGATTAATATTATAATTTCAATATAACGAATTTTAAAAAATTTTCAATTCAACTTTAAACTTTAAAATGTTTATACTTTATTTTTAAAAACAAATTTTAATTTAATTTTAATAAAAGATATGGACATGAAAAAAATAAGATGTAATCTAATTTAAAGCTTAATACCTAGACACAAATTTTAAAATTTAAAAATCAACACTGTTCAATAAAGCTAAATTAAAATGAATTTTTTTTTAAATTACGATCGAAAAATAATATTTTTGATATCATTAATTTTTTTAAAGTTAAATTTTTTTTAATAGTATTCAAAATATTAAATTAACTATGTTTAATGCTCTATTATTTCTTTAATTTAAAAGAAACCATTAATTCTTTCTGTTTAAGTTTTATTATTTGGAAAGATTCATTTTAATGATAATTGAATTTTTTGAAAACTAACTTTAAGTAATTGTATTGAAAATTATTATTCAAGTTTAATATTAATTTTAGAATCACAAAATTTAAAAAAAATTTAATTTATTTTGAACTTTAAAAAGTTTATTTTTTTATTTTTAAAAACCAATTTTGATTTTTTTTGCTCATATTTTTTATATATTCTGGATAGTTATATTTAGAAAGTCATTTTGTTAAAATAAATTATTTAATTAAATGATTCAAATTTAAAAATTTTTTACATATATTAAATTTTTTTCATTTTTAATTTGTATTCAAATTTAGAGAATTTGTTTCTTAGTTTTATAAAAAAAAAAATGATTATTTTTTGCATGTGAAAAACGAAAAGAATAACAAATAAAGTTAAATATTTATTAACTATCATTCTTTACAATTTGTTAAATTTTACTTTAAATTTAAACAGAAAAAATGGTGAATTTAAAATTTAAATACTTACATGAATATTTGTATTTAGGTGACTTCAGTTTACATTTTAATAAAATTAAAGTCTTCTTTAATATTTTGTAATTGTTCATTAATTTTTTAATTTTAAATTTTTCGTTCTGTTTATTTTACAAGCAAAGTTTTAATGTGATTATTTTTATTAATATTATTTTTAATATTAAATGTTTATTTTTTCATCAATTTAATTTCTTTCTGATTTCTTTAAAACTAATTAATTTATTTGAATAATTTCTATAACATGAAAATCGATTAAAGTAGATTTAGAACAATAATTTTTAACCTTAGGACACACCTTTAAGAGTTTTTCAAATCTTCAAGAATTGAACAATTATTTATGGAGGTTATTTATTATAAGTATTTCTTTATAATTAAGCGTATTACTTTTTAATAACAATCAGAAAACTATACAAATTTAAGAATTTGTATAATTTTTGTATTATTATATTTCTTTTCTTGTTTTTGATTAAATGCATAAAAAATTCAAATTCAAATAGTGGAAGTTTCCCGCCGCATCTATGCCGCGTCTGCGCGCCGAGGATTCTCACGCGTTTGTGGTTTCGGAAACTGGCATAGGGCGCGCATCGGTCAGCCTCTCTCACGATCGAGTTTCTTCAGCTCTTTTATATAAGGCCTGATCCCGTACCTCTGAAAATACATTTCTAATGTGTCCAACACTCAAATCTTCATTGTCAAATATTGGCTGAAGATTAAATTAACAACTCTGTTTCCATATAGAGTTGTAAAAATAAGATTGTTGGTTATTCATTGGCTCCCAAGGATGGACCAATATTGAAAGCCAATTATTGTACCAATACTTGACATGCATTAATAAATAAATTAAAATATTTATTAAAAAAAAAAATTTTTTTAAACAATAAATAAATTAACAATATAAAAATATAGATTTTAATATTGTTAATTTAAAAAATTTTATTTATTGGCATTATCATTGGCAACCAATATTGAACCAATGATGGCTGCCAATGACTGGCAAACCCGTTATCATCCCAAGGATTGACCAACTGTGGTCCAATATTGGTTTCCATTAATGCGCCAATCGTTAGTTTCCCATTGGGAATTAATTTAAATATTCGCTTTTTTATAGGTAAACTACAAAATTCCACGTTTGCGAAAAGGAGCCCTTCCTTCAATTTTTCCAAATTGCCCGAAATATCTTTCCAAAGTCGGAAAAGAAAGGAAGCCACCTATGGAAAGAAAAATTTTACCACCTGCGGAAAGAAAATCTGTACCAACTAATAAATCGACCCAAAGAGATGACCCTATGATCTTAAATGTTGAGGAAAATAAAATGGATGGAGTTGCTGACCCAATAATCTCAAATGTTGAGGAAAATCAAATGGATGTAGTTGTTGATCCAATGATCTCAAATGTTGAGGAAAATCAAATGGATGTAGTTGTTGACGGCTCCGAAAACTGTCAAGTTTTTCCTGAAGAATGTTCTCCATCCACTTCTTCCATTCAAAACTTATCTTTTGACACCGAATCGACTCCATCTACAAGTAAATCACAAGAAAATGAACCTGCTCCATCTAACTCATTCGAAAATGCAGAATTATCAGAGACAGAGAAATCGACTTCATCCACAAATAAATCTCAAGAAAATGAACCTGCTCCATCTAACTCATTCGAAAATGCAGAATTATCAGAGACAGAGAAATGTGACTTATTTAATTCTTTATTTGCATCTAAAACTTCATTTAACTTACCGACTGCTTGGACTCGATACGATATCGAAGGTGGAGATTTTCGTGCCATAGAATTTTCTCAATGTACAGGAAAATGGAAGGATGGCAAATTTGCAACTGTACATCACAAGAAAGTTATTCTTTATAAAGATATGACAGTCTTTGTGTCTGTAATGAATTGCCCATTAGATAATTCAACTATAGGTTTTTCTAAATCCTATGCATCTTCTGCTGAAGAAGTAGAAAATGCAGTAAAGAGTCTACACAAACTAAGAGTATGTGAAGGATGTGCTTCACCAAGTGCCTCTAATTCTACCAACACGTCTATTACTTTTAAAGATACTTTGGGTCCAGTTCGACACAATAATTGTTCCTTAATTTTGGATCCTAGTGCAAAACAACAGCCCAGACACTGTCAAGCGTGTAAAAAAGGTCAAATCACGTTGAGGAGTAAAACTTTGCGCTTAAAAAAACAAAATGATCTCCAGAGAATAGTTTTAAAATTAAGTCCACAAAAAAAAGAAAAACTGAAACTTCTAACACAGCGAATGAACAGCACACATAAGCAAAATATTCGACTAGATGCACGGCGTAATTATCTTAAAAAGCAATTGCAAAAGACTAAAGAGGAACTAAAATCTTTCCAGAAAACTTCTTTAGAGACTGAGTTAAATGAAAGAAACATTCCAAAAAATGAGCAAACGGTGATTGCTGAAATATTGAAAGCTGCGAAGGCTAAAAGTTCAAAAGGCCATAGATATTCAGAGGAGTGGATCATTTTAAGCCTTCTATTACATATGCGATCACCTGCAGCTTATAGACTGCTGAGAGACTCAAATGTTTTACCACTTCCGTGCATTAGTACTATTCGCCAGTAAGTTTTTAAAACCTTTAATTGTGTTAAATTTTAAACTGTTATTGTAAACTAATTTAATCTAAATCTTATTTTCCTACTTTTATAATATTAATTCTTTTTAATTTATTATTACAGGTACTTATCATTGATCGAGACTCCATCTGGATTCAGCGAAAACTTATTCAAAGTTCTTGCTGAAAAATGTAGCGAGCAGCCAGAAATTTCAAGGGATGGTATCCTCATGTTTGACGAAATGAGCACACGTCAAAATGTCCGAGTGGATCCAAAAACAATGGAATACAAAGGCTTAGCCAATGTTGGTAATACAGAAGGTTGCACAAGCAGCGATGAAATTGCAGATCATGCGATGGTATTTGTATTTCAAGCGATAAATGAAGACTTTACACAGCCAATAGCTGTATTTTTGTCTAATGGACCAGTAGTTGGCATTGAAATAGCCAAATTAGTTGTGCAATGCATAATTCTATTAGAAAAGTATGGTGCTCGTATACATGGAGTTGTTTGTGATGGTTCCAAACCAAACAAAAAATTTTGGGAAGAAGTAGGCTGTAGTGGAAAATTAAATAATTTAAAAAATTCTTTTACTCATCCACTTACAGAAGACCGTGAGGTTTACCTATTCTCGGATGTGCCACACTTAATAAAGTGTATTCGCAATCGGTTATTTAATAAAGGCGAATTGCTGGTATGTATATACAATTATATATATAGAAATTATTATCACGTCTATTTTAAATATTTAATATTTGCTTCACATTTTATTCTTCATTGCAGGTTGATCCAAATCAGGGAGTAATAAAGTGGGAATATTTTATCAAATTATTTGATATCGATGGCATGAATCAACAAGGCCGCTTGTGTCCTAAATTGACAAGCAATCACATCCATCTCCACGAATTATTGAAGATGAAAGTGTCTTACGCTGTGCAGGTAAAACTCCATTTCCTATTTTTTTTAATTAATAAAATTTGTTTTCATTTGTTGCGTGAATTATAATACTTATAAATACACTAAAGTAGTATATAAATCTAAAATTCTAAATTTATTTAGTAATTTGTTAATATTAACTGTCTTCCGCAATTTTTATAAACGGTTAATATAATATTTTTTACTACTTCTTACATATCTCAAAATTAAAGAATATATTTTTTTCTGGAAAAAAGAATAAATATAAATAGAACGTATGGAGATTAATTTTTTTGTACTTATATTTTATTCCAGATTTTTAGTAAAACTACAGCCCATGCCTTACTGACTTATAAAAATTATCACGACGAACTAAAATCTTGTGAACCAACAGCTGAGTTCTGTTTACGAATTAATAATTTGTTTGACTCTTTAAACAGAATAAAATCTGAAAATGGTCTCGCAATTGAAAGTGCAGATTTTAAGGTAGGAAGATTAATTGAATCTTGTTAAGAAACTTATTTTGCACTAGCTTTCGAGCCCGCCTTCGGCGGGCATCGAAATCTAGTGGCGTGCCATAAACAGTATTTTTTGACCAAAAGTATTTTCTGAAAGAAAGTACTTTTTGACCAAAAGTATTTTCTGACAGAAAGTATTTTTTGCCAAAAAATATATTCTGACAAAAATTATTTTCATGCAGAGTGTTTGAAACAAACTTTTCTAAGCAACATAGTTCTCTTCAAAAAATTATTAAATTGCAATATCCATTATTGAATATACATCCGATTAGCACATATTCTATATTTCTTTTAAACTTCTTTACTTACATATTTTGATGTGCTAATTACGATTATCATAGTGAAAATTGGCACCTAGAAAGATTCCCTTGGAAACATCCCGTAAACTTCCCGTAAACACACCTTGGAAACTTCCTGGGAACTTCCCGGAAACATTCCTTGAAAACTTATTGGAAACTTTTCAAAAACTTCCCTTGGAGACTTCCTGTACATTTCCCGGAGACTTCGTTTGGAAACTTCTCTAAAACATGCCTTGTTAACTTCCCGGAAACTTTCTTTGGTAACTTCCCTAAAACATATCTTGTAAAATTTCTGAAAACTTTCCGGAAACATTTCTCGGGAATTTCCTGGAAACTTTTCGGAAAGTCCCTTTGGAAACTTCCTGGAAATTTCTCGGAGACTTCGTTTGGAAACTTCTCTAAAACATTCCTTAAAAATTTCCTGGAAACTTCATGGGAACTTTCTTTGGTAACTTCTCTAAAACATCCCTTGTAAACTTCCTGAAAACTTTCCGGAAACATTCCTTGGAATTTCCCAGAAGACCTGCTTTGGAAACTTTCCGAAAACATTCCTTAGGAACTTCCTAAAAACTTCTCGGAGACTTCCTTTGAAAACTTCCAGGAAACATCCCTTGAAAACTTTACAGAAACTTCCATTGGAAACTTCCTAGAAACTTCCTTTGAAAACTTCTCTGAAACATCTCTTGAAAACTTCCTGTAAATTTCCCGGAAACATTCCTTAGAATGTTCCTGAAAACACCCCTTGGAAACTTTCAGTTATTTTTTTTTAACTTAAATGATAGATAATTTTTTAAAAAAGACAAAAAGCTTTCTTTAGAAAGCTGAGAATTTAACAGTGAGGTGTAATATTAAATAATTTAATAATTAAAGCGCCATAATAAGTATAATAAGCGCCTAATACAGGGTGGTTATAGGGTGTCATACAAAGTATAAACTGCTTTTAAATCAAAAGACATTTGGGTATAACATTTTTTTCAATTATCAGATTATTGTTCATTGTTCATTAATAGTATAGAGGCTATTTTCATTGTTATTGACACGTTTTTTATTTTTTAAAGAAAAGTATTAACTTTTTGTGAAAAATATATACAACATAAAATGTCTATTTTTATTAGATCTAAAACTTCTGTCTAAAATATTTTTTATAATCCTTGTAAAAAAATTATGATTATTTTATGAAATTCTAACAAAAACCGTAAATTGTTATGGTATTTTAATGGTTTTTACCTCGATAACCTAATTTACGCTAATTTTCACTATTATTTTCGTAGTCTGTGGATCAAGATACAGAAGTATACCAAATTTCATTAAAATCAAAGGTATGAAGTTTTCGTAACTACACCCTTAACCCTTTACTTGTTTACTGATGTTTTATAATATTTTGTACATTATAATTTTGCAGAAATAATTTATTTATATTGGGCCCTATAATGCCTAATTTTTATTTTCGGACAAAGAGTGAACAGCTGAATTATTATTAACCACTTTGGCGGTATGACGCCAATTTTGGCCGCCAAATTGGCGTCATACCGCCGAAGGAGATAACAAACTTTCTTATATTTTAAACGATTTTCTAAAAAAAAATGTACAAAACTAATTTTTTTTTATTTTGGGCCTTATAATGCCCAATTTTTATTTCTGATAAAATCTAAGTCACCGACCTATAATACACCTTTCTACCAATTTTAAATGCAATATTTTTGATTAACTGATTTTTCATTTTTTTAAATAAAAAGAATTCAGATTCAAAAATTGATATTTTCTATTGTTTCATCTAAAATCGATTTTGATATTAATATTTTAAAATGTATAGCAAAATATGTTGTAAGAAACAAAAAAAAATTATTAAAAAAAGATTAGAAGTAATCTAACAAAAAGTCAGTAATCTAAAAAAATATGGGGTTTTCAAATTTTTTGAAAAATTGGCATATCTTCCGTTCTAATTAAAATTTTTGAACTTTCTAAGTTTATAAACCTAACTTGGGTCAACACCTAATATACCACCAAATTTCATTTAAATCGGTTAAGTCGTTTGAATGTGATTGGCGTACAAACTTTTGTGACAGACAGACAGACAGACAGACAGACAGATATGAAATTTTTTATTGTCATTTTTGGATTCCTTAATGCTCAAAACGAAAGTTTATGTTAAAAATTTAAGATTTAAAACAATGTACAGACAAAACTCTGATTTTATTTATAAGGATTATTTAAAATAAATTAAAATACTTGACAGGTTTTACAAGATTCACTTTTATGGCTTAATACTTGGGAAGAAAGGCATGCAGGGTTTAGTCAATAAAAACCAATTTTTAACCGATATGACGAGCGAAGGACTTCGAGTGACCATCAAGTCAACAATGGACTTGTGTAATACCCTTACAAAAGAATTTAATTTTTCTTATTTATTAACGGGAAGAATCAATCAAGATCCATTGGAGGTATGCAAAATAAAAAACTTTTCAATTATAATTCATGATTTTTGTTTGTTTAATGGGAAATTATGAATATTTGTTGAAAAGTCATCGAAGAAAAAAGTTTGCAGAAACTTTTTTTTCTAGTGAAAATGTTACTGTTTGGAATCAGTGACTAAATTATCACTGATTCATCAGCGAAATCTCACTGATTTAAGTTAAGAGAGTTTTGTGTTGGATTCTGTAGATCAGCCCGGTAACAAGGTGTGAACTGAAATGAATTTAAATATCACGAAAAAGGACAAAAACGACATTGGTTTGGATTAAAATGATTGAGAATTTAGCCATTTTTGTAATCAGTTTAATCCATTTCAATCCAAAAAATTAAAATGATAAGAATGTTTGCGTTCGAGAAAGGATTCAAATGATTTCAGTTTACAAAATTTCTAGACGGCATTAAACTGGATTAAATTGCTATCACTTTTTATAATTTTAAAAGATTTAAAATGTGAACAAGAATTGAATTTCATTTAAGTGTGTACAAATGTATTAGTATGATTGGAATAAATTAATTGAATGGCAAAAACGATATTCGTTTGGATTAAAATGATTGAAAATACAAATATGACTATATTTGTAATTATGTAAATTTATTTTATTCCACACCCTTTTACCGGGAGTCTGAACATGACATAAAGCAAAATATTTTTTATATATGTTACCGGCAAAACCCGAAGACCAGGGAAATCGCGAAATGCCTAGGCAAATCGGGGAGTGCCTATGATTTTAGGAAACACCCGAATTTCCTAGACATTCATAGTCACTTCTCGATTTGCCTAGGCATTTCGCAAATTAACTAGGTAGTTCGAAAAGTGCCGGGGCCGTTTTGGGCAAATTAGAAAAGTGATTAAAACATTGACTAACATTATTAATTTTACATACGTCTACAAATTTGATGTCATATTATTATTATTATTAAAATTATTATTATATATTATAATAAGTTGCTTATTTACACGGACATTGAATATTTTGATCCCTGCAATAAATCGATTTGGCTGTGGATTATTGAGTCATGTATTGACAAAAACAAATAGTAATTTTGATTGTAATATAGCTCCATAGCTTAAATATATTGTTCCCCTTATTAATTAGTGTCTCGTCGAACGTTACTTTGTACACCTCATTCAAAATGACTGATGAAAATTGTACGGAACAGTGGAAAATAAATTTTTTTAAATCGATTAAAAAATCAGCTCATTATAAAGTACTGTTACAAGATGAGTATGAAAATATTTTGAAAGATGTGCAGGATGCAAAATTAAATGGAGCAAAGTGTAGTCGTCAGTACAGGAGATTAAATAGATATGACATTTTAGAAGTTGCAGGTGTGTGTAAATTAATAAAAAAGTGCAATAACGGTGTAGTAAAATATTTCGTACCTTTAGAAGAAGTGTTTGACATTTTGATATTGGCACACATCGGAACTGGTCATGGAGGAAGAGATCGCATGCTAAGTGAAACTTCCAAAAAATATGAAAATATAACTCGGGAAGTTATTACAATTTTTTTATCAATGTGCGAAACTTGCCATGAAAAAAAAGTCAAAAGAAAACGAGGATTAGTTTCAAAACCTATACTCCACAAAGAAATGAATAGTCGGTGTCAGGTAGATTTGATAGACCTGCAGTCTCAAGCAGATGGCAATAATAAATTTATAATGGTTTATCAAGATCACCTTACGAAATTTGTTCTCCTTCGACCACTGACTTCAAAACGTGCAGAAGAGGTATGTAAAAAATATTATCAATAACATTTGAATTTAAATCAATATTTAAATGTGTTAATTTTGTTTATTTGTACTGTCTAGGGTAAATTGAAATATTAAATTCATAATTTTGCTGTGGACATTTTTAATGAATAGTATTAATTTTATATTTATAGAAACAAACAAAAAATCAATATTTTTTACAGATTGCATATCAACTTTTGGATATCTTTCTCACCATTGGTGCCCCTGTGATCCTTCAGTCAGACAATGGTCGTGAATTTGTCAATAAAATAATTACCGAGTTAGCATCTCTATGTTGATATCCCGACGTTGACAAGGCTAAGAGCGACTTGAGAAATGTTATTGGAGTGATTCTGGAGTGTAAAGATGACCTTTATAAAATTGGAACTCGACATGGAGTAATAAATAGATTTTACTGCAGGTAAATAAATTCAATATTTTTAGTTTAAATACTTATTATAGTTTCAAAACTTACGACAATTTTATTTACAGGTCTGAATTCGACAAATGTAAAAATAAATTTATTGACAAGGAAGAAGTTCTAACAAACGAAAATGTGTCTCTGCGATCTATTGCAACTCAACAATCTAATACATCAGGGCAAGGATTTTTCCGTTGCAGTTGTACAAAGTCCTGCAGTACGAAGAGATGTCTTTGTAAAAGAAGCAATGTCCTTTGCAATTCAAAATGTCACAACAGCTCCACATGCTGTAACAAATAAACAAACTTCTTTTTCTTAAATAATTTTAAATCTTATAAATACTTTTTTTTGTAGACGTTGACGTATGTAAAATATGACATATAAATATAATCTAACTATAGTCAATGTTTTAATCACTTTTCTAATTTGCCCAAAACGGCCCCGGCACTATTCGAACTACCTAGTTAATTTGCGAAATGCCTAGGCAAATCGAGAAGTGACTATGAATGTCTAGAAAATTCGGGTGTTTCCTAAAATCATAGGCACTCCCCGATTTGCCTAGGCATTTCGCGATTTCCCTGGTCTTCGGGTTTTGCCGGTAACATATACAAATTAAGGCATAGTCCATTACCAAGTAAACATTCCTGTCATTATGAATGCAAGCTGTTAGTTTAATAGAAAGAGTTAACGTGAAACGACTAGAAAATAGAAATCAGTTTTAAAAATTTGCAGCGCCGAAATAAATATAATATTATATAATAATTATGTAATAATTATATAATTATTATAATAATTTTACGAATTACTTATAAAGCAACTACTTGTAAAGTGACTTTACTGTATATTTAAAACTATATTAATTAAAATAAGGAGTAGTATAAAAATATTTAAAAAAAAATCGCCGTGTGTCTGTACGTATGTATTGTACGTATGTGGTGTATACACGTCTACGAATGTTCAATTGTACAATAAAATTAATAAAATTCATACAAATTATCCTAAGTCAAATATATCAAGAAATTAGAAATCCCTCATAAATACATAAAATCTTACACTTATCTTTTTTATGAATTTCCAAGCTCATTTTCAAAATTTAAAAGCAATAGATCTTTTTTTTACGCTTAGGCATAAATACATACGCTCATTCATAATTTTCAGCACAATATTTCCTTAATTGACTGTAATTTAATTGTTTTCTTTTTAAATTTATTTTCAAAGCATATGAATGAAACATTTGTTTTCGTTTCTGCTTTCAGAGATTTTTTGGAACAATTAGAATGGCTGGAGGAACGAATGACCACCCGTGTACACCTACTTTCTTACAAATTTTTAAAATTGTGTGTGCTATTAGTATCTTAAAGCCTCCAAAAACAGGCAATTGTTCCGTTTTTGATGGTAACTCTCCACAGCCACTTATGAGTCTTTTTCGGTTGAAAGAATTATTTCAAACCGAGAAAAGTGCCGCAATAGAAGAAATAAAAAAAGCCCTAGAATCAGTTGTTCAATGCGACGACTCAGATTTCAGTGACTTTGTGGAAGCTGTTGGTCATGATTACGCTTTACCAGAAGTTACTCAATGTTTGATTTTTTATACCACTGGGCGCGTTGCAACTTTTATAAAAAAAACGACTCAATGTGAAACATGTTTGAATGCCATTCTATCAAACAATAATATTGAACAAGATGCATTAAGTTTTTCGAATAATAATCTTCCTCAAGGTTTCGAACAGTTCACGAAAGCGAATAAAAATTTTGTTCATCCCAATGTGAAACTATTTAAAATAATATCAACCGTGGATACTCTTTTTAATAAATTTAGGGAATACAGTAGTCCCCTTGAATTAATTTTAAATGATCTGATTTCTTCTGGGGAAAAATTTACTTTCAGCTGCATGAGCCATAAAGACAAAGCTGTGGACATTATAGCGTACATTGTACAATTTTATTTACAAATACGTATGCGGGAATTAGTTCAACAAAAAGTAGGTTCTTTAAGAAGAGAAAACATAGAAAAAAAAAGGCGGCAAGACTTTGTTTAGCTTAAATTCAGAACTAAAGTTGAAAATCCAAAAATTTTATATCTATTATTCGCAAATAATTTATTTTCAAATATTTTTAAATATTATTTTAAGCATTTTCGCGTAAATGAAACATTGTTTTATAAAAAAAAACAATAAATAAAAGTATTTTCATACTTGAGATTAACATCAAATTAAAATTAGCACCAAAGATAGAAAGTCATAAATTTTTATCTAACATATATTCACAAACAACATATTTGTAGATATTTCAGTATTATAGATTTAAGTTTTTTCTCTTGCATTTATATGTTTATACGTAACCACGGAGTTAGCTCAGTTGGTTAAATACTAGACTCTGCGGTCGCGCCAAGTTCAGCTTGCTGGGTTCGCGCCCCGATGAGTCTGGGATTTTTCTAACTCGTGAGATAACTTCAGTGGAAGGTTTGACGTCGAGGAATAATGATATGCACTGTCGGTAATCGACCTGTGCAGATCACTAGAACTCGACTGTCGATAAACCGGTTGTACTATGGAAAGGTTTTTCTACAGTTTTCCTTCTCCACTGGCGAGCAAACCCAATATACCGGGTGGTCCAGGCATATGCGAGTACTCCTAATTTCAAGCCTTTCTGTAGACGCAAAAACACTTGAAAAGAATATATGCAAAAAGTACAATTCTAGGAACTCCCTACGGGGGACACTCATTGGGCCAGTAAGGTCGTTAAAACGAGTGTATAATAACTATATATATGTTTATACCTAGCAAAACATTAAACATTGTAAGTCGTATTATAAAAAAATTATAAGCATTTTTGCGGTTGAAATTGAAACCAAAATTTAATTACAGCTAAAGTTTTAAAGTTATTTTTGAAAATTCTATCTGACCTAATCAAAAAATGTTCAAATACTGCAGATTTATATATTTTATTCCCTATACATTTATGCTTATTGATTATTTACAGCATAATATATATTAAAATTGTAAGTGTTTTTATAAAAAGTTACAAGTTATAAGTTAATATAGCATGAATTAAAAATTGTTGTCATACTTGTGACGTCTCGACTAAGAATATTATTTTATTTGCCAAATGTCAGATGGTATTGCGCGTCACTGCAAAATTGACTAAAAGATAACTAAATAACAAGTTAATCGGCTCTTCGGAGCACAGTTGACACAAACGTTGTCTGTGTTTATTTTATTGCGGGATTCGTCCTCTTCCTGGTCTTTTGAACTGGTTGCCGGAAATTAAAAAAAATATATTAATAAGGTAGCTTGATTGAAACACTTGTACTGGGTAAAAATCTATAATATATTCTTTCAACCCCCGTTTTCTCCCTTTACAAAATTCATTACATTTAGGTCTTGAGGGTTCCAAATAATAAATCTCTCTTATTCTAGTTACTTACACATACAGTTACTTAATTCCTGATCCTTAAAGTTACCACCACAAAGATAAGACTGGATTAATCCTTGCTGTTACTGGATGGGCAGAAGTTAGTTTTTTAATTCGAAATTTTTGAATTAGGCAATTGGTTGCTTAATTCGCTGCTAATTTCCCTTCGTAGTTATAAGGACCCTTTTTCCAATTTCTACAAGTTGGTGCACTTTATGCTACTGGGGAACCACCGTTGCCGGCTTCAATATCTTGTTGGCGACCTTTCCTTGTTTTAATTGCAAAATAAAGTCAATACAATTCTTCCGGATTTTTCCCGTTATCTCGTTTAATTTTCCTTCGAAATTTTCCCGAACACGGAGCACTTTATGCTACTTAGAACAACCAATTTCTTTAATTAATATTCCGTTGGCGACCTTCCTTCGGTTGAATATTTTTAGAAGGAAAAATTTAACAAAATCTTTAGAAAATTGTCTTTTAAAACACAAAAATTGTCTTTTACGTCCGCACCATTCGTTAAGGGATGGAGCGCTTTCTGCTACTTAGAAACCGCTATTTCTAGCTTCAATATTCTTTTCGTGACCACACCCAAAACTAAGCGTCGTTGGACGGGCCAGAGATACACGCGTCGATCAAAATTCACGACGGTAGAAGACTGCACTTTAATTAATGGTTGCGATTCGTTTTATGATCGATGGAGGTTCAAAAGTAGGGATATGAAGTTTGGAAATATCGGGTGATGTATGGGCGGGGTAAAAATTAGGAAGGAATTTTAGCAACCTGTGAATTCTTGTCGTCAAGCGAACCTCGATCTTTTTGCACAGCCAGCACTTCAACAATTTCACGCAACATATTCTGCAGAAATTGTATTTATTGCTCCATCGGTCGATGAGCCTTATATAAAATCATCTATCGATATGAATCAATAGAGTTTTTCTAATCAATCACACGAATTCTATTGAATGCGAGATGCCTTGATTTGTTGTGCTAGGCCATGTACAATTAAATGCTAAGAACAAGTGTCTTTTCTTTCGTTTCGGCAAGGATTCTTCCAGTCATCTCTTTGCTGGTATTGTGACAATCATGTCGATACCCATATTGTTCCCCTCATATATTCATTCTAGTCTGCTAAACTTAATTAATATTTTGAATAATGAATTTGGAAACAAGTGTTCCACCTTCCCTTGGATCTTGCTTACAGTTGCAATTTTCAGATGTCACCGACCTCGAACATTGAGCAACAGTGATTATCACGAGCTTTGTTTGAGCAATAGAGAACAGGGTTCGTGGTATGTCACTATGCTGCATAAATAAATAATCTTATTTATACAAAAAGGCAAAGCCGTTACAACCCACCACGGATTTTCCAGTTCTCGTCCCCGAGAGCTCAGACCCAAAGGAAATGAGGCGCTTGTTTCTGAATACTTAACCAAGTTATACATGTAATCGTAGAATTTGAGTATCTAGTATTGAAGTTGCGAAATTTTGAATCCCGAATGATTTAATTTTTAAAATCAGCATATATCGTTATTGACTTTGCAAAAAATGGAAATTGCAAAAATTTGAAGTCAAATTTTGCATTTTCAACATTTAACTTAACCTAAAATTAGAAAATCTAAATAATTATGGATATACGTAAAAAAAATTCGCTTTATTTTTTTTGTCTTTGCAATTTTACGCAGAAATTGCAAAAATAACTTCTTTTTATAAATTTCTAGGGTTTGAAATTGCAAAATTTGTATCCGAGTGATTTAATTTTTCAAAATCAGCATATATCGTTGCTGATTTTGCAAAAAAATGGAAATTGCAAAAATTTTTAAGTCAAAATTTGCATTTTCAACGTTTAACTTAACCCAAGATTAGAAAATCTAAATAATTTATTAATATTCGTAAGAAATTCGCATTATTATTTGTTTTTGCAATTTTACGCAGAAATTGCGAAAATAACGTCTTTTTATAGATTTCTAGGGTTTGAAATTGCAAAATTTGAACCCGAGTGATTTAATTTTTAAAATCAGCATATATCGTTGCTGATTTTGCAAAAAATGGAAATTGCAAAAAAATTTTAAGTCAAAATTTGCATTTTCAACGTTTAACTTAACCTAAAATTAGAAAATTTAAAAAATTTTAAAAATATTAATAAGAAATTCGCATTATTATTTGTTTTTGCAATTTTACGCAGAAATTGCGAAAATAACCTCTTTTTTTTAATTTCTAGGGTTTGAAATTGCAAAATTTGTATCCGAGTGATTTAATTTTTAAAATCAGCATACATCGTTGCTGATTTTGCAAAAAATGGAAATTGCAAAAAAATTTTAAGTCAAAATTTGCATTTTCAACGTTTAACCTAACCTAAAATTAGAAAATTTAAATAATTTATTAATATTCGTAAGAAATTCGCATTATTATTTGTTTTTGCAATTTTACGCAGAAATTGCGAAAATAGCGTCATTTTTATGGATTTCTAGGGTTTGAAATTGCAAAATTTGAACCCGAGTTATTTAATTTTTAAAATCAGCATATATCGTTGCTGCTTTTGCAGAAAATGGAGATTGAAAAAATTTTTAAGTCAAAATTTGCATTTTCAACGTTTTACTTAACCTAAAATTAGAAAATTTAAATAATTTATTAATATTCGTAAGAAAGTCGCATTATTATTTGTTTTTGCAATTTTACGCTTTACGAAAGCAACATCTTTTTATTTTAATTATCCAGGGTTGGAATTGCAAAAAATTTTTAATTTCGAAAGCTTGATTTGCAAAAATCAACAAACCTTGTTATTAAATCTGCATAAACGCGATTTCGCGCAGAAATAAAAAATGGTATCTTTTTTTTTTGAATTTCTGGAATTGAAGTTGTAAAATTCTGTTTCTCGAATGATTGAATTGCATACTTGGTGTGTTTTGCAACTAAACTTGCAAAAAGAGATTTTACAACAGTCGCAAAACCCAAATTGTTTAACTTCATGTCTCCTGAATAAATTTAGAGTTAAGATTTAGTAAAAATCGTTTCTTTTAAATTTTTTTTTAGTTGAATTATGTAGGTTGAATATTTTCTTTATTCACTGTTTGGTTATGGTTCAGGAATTCGTGGTTTATCTCGGGATGTTTTGTCTTCCCAGTTTCCGTTGGGGCACTTGAGAGTTTCTTATCTTGATTGATTTCAACGGGTACAATTTCATTTCCTTTCCCAGGCAAGCGTCAGCATCTTCTAGAACTTGGGAGTGGGGTGGTCCATGTGTGCCGTCATCCGGTGACGAGCGCTACTCATTAGTGTTCCTGAATCCGTCGAATTCGTGCGTAAAAAAATAATGTCGTGCAACCGGTTGACAGTGATCCGAAATTTTTTCGGTGACGGGGAAAGTGGTGTAAATGATAAAGTGCAAAGTGAACTTGGGGGTGGCGATGGTTCTCCTCCTCAAGAAGCGCTATTATCGGCACTCCAAGTGAAAAAGAGTGCGACAGTACTGAAAAAGGAAGGTCAAAACTCGCCTTACGCCTTAATGAGGGAGGCCCTCATTAAGTTAAAGGCGCAGGATGCGATGAAAAGCTTCGCAACGGATGAAGTTCCCTTGGAAAAAAATAGTGCTACCAAACCACCCCATGTCCTAATGTGTGAGGCCCTGGCTAGGAAGAAAGGGAAGGAGGACACTGAGGATAAACTCTCGGGGGCCGCTGAATCCTTGCCGAATAGCAGAAGTCCTGAGGACTGGACGAGTAGCGGCCTTCAAATGTAAGTGATATATTATAAGTGTTATATTTAATTTATTTTATTGTTAAGGAAATGAAAGGATCATAAAAAAATTGGCGACTTTAGTGATCCTTGAATGAAAAATTAGAAAAGATGATTACATTTTAAAGAAAATTATTATTTTTTTCTTTAAAAAATTTTATCTTCTTATAAATCTAAAAATTTGTTTAAAAATTAATTTTTAATTTAACCAATAATTTATAAGAGAATTGATCTTAATTAGAGATTTTTTTAATTTTCACAAAAATTTATTTAGTTCGATAAAAATTTATATAATTTTATAAGAGTTTATTTATTTTGAAAATTAATTTTTTTTTTCAAAATTTATCTTTTTATAAAAATTTATTTAATTTTATAAAAATTTATTAATTCAATAAAATTTAATTAATTTTATTTTCAAAATTTATCTTTTACTAAATCAAAAATTTATTTATTCAAAAAATTTTATCTTTTTATAGAAATTTATTTTATTTAAATTTAATTTTTAATTTACCCAATAATTTATAAGAAAATTTATCTTAATTAAAGATTTATTTAATCTTTACAAAAATGTATTTAATTGAAAAAAATTTAATTAATTTTATAAGAGTTTATTTACTTTGAAAATTGATTCAAATTTATTTATTTATTTAGTGTACATTGCACGGGTAGAAGCACCCATTAAAGATAAAAAAAAGGATAATAATAAGAAAATACATACAATACAATAGTCGAAAACGAAATAACAAGCAAGAATAAAATAATGAAAGATATAACAAACATATTAAAACTCTGGTGAGTATGGCCGCATCAATAAACAACATAGTGTAAGATTAATTAGTAATAAATAATAAATAATAAATAAGCTGTGACTGTTGGTTGCAAATAGAATAATATTACGGAGAGTTTGAATAAAAAGATTAATTCTACCATCAAAAAACTCTAGAGAGTCACTGTAATTTAGTTAGCTTCAATGCAAAGTCTGTTGAAAATAGAATTTTTACCGAAGTTAGTTTTGTGATAAGAGATGTAAAAAGGTAATAAGTGACGAAGTGATCTCTGAGGAGCAGAAAAATCAATTAGTGACAGAACCTGGGAACAATTGACAAATCCATTTATGGTTTTAAACATGAACACAAGATCGTTGTAAAGAAATCTAGATTTTAACTCTGGTACTCTTAATTGCGTTCGCAATGAAGAGTAGTCATGACTCTCCATGTCAAATCCAATGTGAAGTTGAAACGCAGCAAACCTCAAAAAGCGATTCTGTACTCTCTCGAGCCTAAGAGTATGGATACTATGATAAGGACACCAAATCACAGAACCATACTCCAGGATAGATCGAACAAGCGATAAATACAGAACCCTTAGTGTTGTCAGATTTTTGAAATTCGAAGAATTTCTTTGTATAAAACCGAGTGTTCTGACAGCCTTGTTAACCACATTAGACATATGTGTGTTAAAAGATAAATCGTGGCTAAAGGTAATACCGAGGTCACGTATATCAAAGACACGATTAAGAAAACTATCGTCAAGCGCGTAATCATAACGAAATGGCACTGTTTTTCTAGTAAAAGATATACACGAGCATTTAGCGACATTCAGTGACAATCCGTTAGCGATACTCCAATCGTGTAAACGATTCAAGTCAGTTTGCATTAAAAAACAGTCAAGAAGGCTACGTATTAAATAAAACATTTTTAGATCGTCCGCGTACAACAAAATATTTACATATTTAAAAACAAATTTAACGTCATTTACAAATAAAATAAATAAAAGGGGACCCAGATTAGAACCCTGGGGAAAGCCCGAGGGTGCAATAAATTCATTTGAATAAGAATCACGAATTTTTACGAACTGAGGTCTATTCGATAAATAATTAGCGAGCCAAGAAATTAAGTCTGCGTTTAGTCCAAGTAGATGAAGTTTGGCCAGAAGTAGACCGTGATTCATTCTGTCAAAGGCTTTTTCAAAATCGGTATATATAGCGTCAACTTGCAAACGTTTCTCAAGGTTCCGAATCAAATCTTCGGTAAAAATGGATAAGTTAGTGACAATCGATCTACGTTTAACAAATCCGTGTTGCTCGTCTATTAGCAAAGGCAAAGAGGCGCGATAAAAATTGTCAAACACAATACCCTCAAATACCTTGGAAAAACCATTAAGCAATGAAATCGGTCTGTAATTAGCTACATTATTTTTATCGCCTCTCTTGTGGACTGGAACAATAATAGCAGTTTTCCACATAGCCGGAAATACGCGTTGCGTTAAAGACATGTTAAATAATAAAAAAAGTGGGAAAATTAGTGACGAGCAACAAGACTTTATCAAGGAGACCGCAATCACGTCGGAACCTGGGCCAGTGTTAGAATCTAGATTCATTATTTTTTTAAAAACCTGTTCTTCTGTAATAGAGAAAGAATTGAGATCTATAGTATTGCAACCAACATCAATTTTACTCGTATTATAAGTCGAGGTATCGTAAACCGATTCAAAGTAGCGTGAAAACAGTTGTGAAATTTCAAAGTCGTCTTCAGCAGTTACGTCATTAAAAAACATTGAGCGAGGTATACGATTTTCCTTACGCATTTTGTCAATAAATAACCAGAAATATTTTGGATCCGATAAAAGGCGAGTTTCAGCGCGCAGAACATAATTATCGTAGCACTGTTTGGTCAGCGCTTTACAATCACTTCGCAGAGATGAAAAAGTATTATAATCTGACGAATTTCTAGAACTTTTATATTTCAAGTGTGCTATTTTCTTTGCCAGAACTAATCGTCTCAAATCGCCACTAAACCAAGGTGGGAATCTCGGATGATAAATCTCTCTCAGGGGAGTATATAAATTAATTGCGTTATACAAGTGGTAATAAAAGATTTCAACCGCATCGTTCACTTGCAGGGTAGAAAATATAGAAAGCCAATTAATAGAGTAGAGATAGGTATTTATAGCTGCAATGTTCGCGTTAATATAATCGTAACGAATCTTTTTTGGAATATTGTCACGAGAAATATTATTAGTCTTTTTGACTGTACAATCAAAGGCTAATGGAGGATGATAATTATCCACCGGAAGTGACTCATCATTAGCCGCTCGCAACTCAAAACTATCAAAATTAACAAATATGAGATCCAAGGTGGAACCGTGAGAATTTACAATAGAGTTTACTTCTTTCAGGCTGCAAATAATCAAGAGTATCGCACAGAATATCAAAAGTTTGTATTTTAATTCTAGAAGTACTGGAAGAAAGAGTGGGAGAATTGTCCGAATTATTCAAGTTAACATTCCATTTCACAAATGATAGATTAAACTCTCCCATAATTATATATTGCGAGGTTGGAAATCTACTATAAATTTCTTCAATAATTTGACAGGCCTCGTAATAATGCTGCACAGAGTTGTTAGGCGGAATGTAAAAAAAACCTAAAATTACATGTTTAGAAAAAAATTTAAAACTTACAAATACGTGTTCAATAGAAGAGTTTGAAAAAAAAAATTCTATTACATTTGAGTGTTTCCCTTGAAGCAACCAAAACACCGCCTCCTAGGAGACAAGAACTCGAATTAGTGTTCCTATCACATCTAAAAATATCACAATCAGCGAAACCCAGTTCTGGATTCGTAATTCCATTATGAAGCCACGTTTCTGTAAAAACAAAAATATCAAAAAACACTAAAGGTAGAAAAAGGCGCAGCAAATTCAATTTAGTGCGCAATCCACGTACATTTTGATAGAAAATAGAGAACTTAAAGTCTTTAGAGTCTTTAGAATTAGGATCTCGATTGTGTCGGTTGAGAGAGAAGGAGTGTGAAGCACGTGGATCAAGGCACACATTCAAACCATTGTTGTCGTTGGTGTGTTTACTACTACTTGAGTAATGACAGGGCAGCCGCGACGAAACGCATTCTGATCCCCGTCTCTCCCGTCTGAAGACGTCGATTCAGCTCTTCCTTTGCTCTGTGTAACTCCTTCAGTTGGCGTTGAGTCCGATCGAAGGTCACCCAACATGCCTTTATGTCCGGCCTCTCTGATATTTTTTTGGCAGACAAATACTCCCGGTGGAACGTGTGAGCTTGGTTTTGAGTATTGAACGTCAGACGTACTGGGCGTGGTTTCATCGGAATCTGAGAAGATAAGCGCACTCTAGTAACTTTTATATTAGTGATCAAAAAGGGGGAGACCACACCATCAAGCATGCTAGACACTTGTGTGTATACGTTACTAGAGACATTATCATGAGACGAGGGAAAATTGTCATGCTCCGGAATGCCAAATAAAATGATATTTTTCTTTTTTCTCAATCTATCCTCCAGTTCCAACAAACATTGTTCCTCATTCAAACCAGGGGCATTAATGTTATTAATTTTAGTCTCAAGGACGGACACAGTACCTTCTATTGTTGATAATCTAGTAGCGAGTTCCGCAATTTTGTTCTCGTTGTCGTCGACTTTAGTGGACAATAAAACCAGCTTATTAGTCATTGTAGTCGACAAGTCACTGATCATTTTAGAGAAAGAAGCAAAATGTTCCATAAATTCTTCTTTGATTAATAGCCTAATATCAGGACATGATGAAAAGGATCCTGAGGCCAGAGATGAAGATGGAGCGGAGACAACCTGAGGTGAGGACGGAACAACATCTATCACTACAGATGCATCTGTGATCGTTAGTGTACGTGGACGAGGTGCACAACACTTAGCAAAACCACCGTTTTCGAGAACTTCGGTTTTGGATTTCCCGACATTTTCGTTGGAGTAACTTCCGATAACAGGTTGTCACATGTATTTCGAGGTTAGGAACCACGCACGATACAAAAATGCTACTCAAAAAGAACTTAGAGTTAATTAGGACAAAACCAATATAGTAGTATGTCCAGATTAAAAACGGGAACACTGTGCAACTAATTTACATTAAAAAGAAACAATATAAAAACAGGATAATAACTAAAATCGACTGTTTCGCTACAACACGTGTTTAAGATACGGCCACCTAGCGGCTTTTATAAAATCAAAAATTTTATCTTTTTATAAAAATTTGTTTAAAATTTAATCTTTAATTTAACTAATAATTTATAAGAGAATTTTATCTTAATTAAAGATTTATTTAATTTTTACAAAACTTATTTAATTCAATAAAAATTAATTTAATTTTATAAGAATTTGAAAATTATTTACTTTCAAATTTTATCTTTTATAAAATCAAAAATTTATTTATTAAAAAAAAATTTTATCTTTTTATAAAAATTTGTTTAAAAATTTAATTTTTAATTTAACCAATAATTTATAAGAGAATTTATCTTAATTAAAGATTTATTTAATCTTTACAAAAATGTATTTAATTTCATAAAAATTTAATTAATTTTATAAGAGTTTAATTATTTTGAAAATTGATTTATTTTCAAATTTTGCTTTTATAAAATCAAAAATGTATTCAGGAATTCTCTGGCCTTTTTGGTCTTAGGAGGAGGGGAAGGTTCTAGATTTGGCAGAACACTGTGTCGTCTACGGAAAACGGAAGGGTCGGAGTCTTCTCCTTCACTTGATAGGTGGCTTGAGGACGAGGAGCTGGATCGGGATGTAGGGGACCTAGGCGGAGGTTGCCGTTTTCTGAGTCTGGTAGCAATGGGACCTTCCTCCGAGTCCTGGTTAGGTGGTAATTCTGGGGTTTCTGGATTTTTCGGCGCAGGAGGTCTTCCTCTTTTCTTTCTAGGGGGAAAGACGTTTGATGGGGTATCTGTTTCTTTTGGAGGCACTTGTGGTTCCTCTTTTTCTGAAAGCTTGGATTTCTTTTCCGACTTCTTCTTTAATATTGACACAGGCTTTCCACTTTTTCCCGCACTAGTTGTTGGTTGAGGTTCCTGTGTATTGGTAGGTAGTTGAGTGCCTGTTGAATTTTTCTTTCGCAAACGAGCAGAGCTTGAAATTGGAAGGGCTCTAACCACATGTTTCTTCCTAGGTTCTTTGGAAGGAAGGGTTTCTTTTGAATCGGAGGAGTCCTCTGGGCTGGAACTGTCGTCTCGAGTTGACCCAGTAAGATCCTCTAGATTAGAATCTTCTTGATTAGGATCCTCTAGAACAGAATCTTCTTTCTGAAATGGTTCTTCTGGATTTTCAGATAGGGCTTCGACACTTCGGTTAAGCTTTCCCTTTTTACACTCAAAGTCGTATAAGAAATCCCGTAGCCTCAGTCGCCACCTTGAAAGTCTGGAACCGGGATTTTCTATCGTGGAAATCCAATTCACTGGTTCGAAGTCATTTAAAGTCTTTGAAAAATACGCGACTGGAAAATCGGTCCCGTCCTTCTCTTGTGTCAGGATTGCACCAGCCGCTACTTCTGAAGCATCGGTGGTAAGTTTAAAAGGTTTAGAAAAGTCGGGATATTGAAGTAGGGGTTCCTGAGTCACATACTGACGTAACTTAAGGAAACTTTCTTTTTGTGGTTTTCCCCATTCCCATTTTCCACTTTTTCTAGTGAGGTCCACAAGTGGTTTGGCAATTTTTGCGTAATCCTCTATGAACTTCCTGTAATATCCGGAAAGACCCAAAAATTGACGTATATTTCGCGGAGTTATCGGTTGAGGAAAATTCTTGATTGCAGAGATTTTATCCGGGTTTGGTTTTATTCCGTCTTTTCCAATGATGTGACCCAAGTAGGCGACTTCCCTTTTCAAGAAATCACATTTATCGGGCTGAAGTTTAAGATTCGCTTCCCGTAGCCTGTTAAATAATCTCCTAGTCCTTTTGTCGTGCTCTTCTAGCGTATCTGAATAGATGATGATGTCGTCTAAATAAACAAAGGCTTCGATGTCTAACATTCTCTTGAGAACGTTATTCAACAACCTTTGGAAAGTCGGAGGGGCGTTTTGAATACCCATAGGCATCCTCACATATTCGTAATGACAGTTTCCGGTTGAGAATGCTGTCTTGTGTCTATCTGCAGGATCAGTTTCCAGTTGATGGAAACCACTGGATAAGTCGAATACGGAAAAAAGATTTGCGCTACCCAAACGATCAAAGATCTGTGAAATGTTGGGCAGTGGAAAAGCGTCGCCAATTACCTTCTCGTTTAATGCTTGATAATCAATCACAACACGCCACTTCTTCTCGGCTGTTTCTCCCCGAAATTCTTTTAAAACTAAAACAGGTCTTGGAATTGACCTGGCGTCAGCGACGTGGGTTTCTTCGTACCTGCGTTGAGCTAAATTTCCGCCCCGACTTTTGGAAGCTTTATTCTTGGGCATTAGAAGGTTAGAGCAAGGAAGTTGATTTTATAACTCGTCCTGAATGGCCCTCACAGTGCTCTTGGTTTGGGCGGTAATTAAAATTTGACAAATACGAATTTGAAGAACATATTGTTTGATTTGCAGTTATTGACTCGAGTTCAAGAATTAAAGTAATTAGTTTCGTCGAGATCACAATCCGCCGCACGGCGCAAAGGTGATGTCGATTAAACTTTTAACCTTGTTTACAGACAATTGTAGGAATTAACAAACGTTTAAAAACTACAATCCGCCGCTCGGCGCAAAGGTAGTTAGTGAACGTCAATCTTAGTTAACTCTTTCAATTGTACTTAAAACGTTTCCGAGCTTGTGTCACCACTGTCAACTACTTAATTTAACAAGCGATTGGTTTTTAGAAAGCCACAATCCGCCGCACGGCGCAAAGGTGGTTTAATAAAAACATTTAGCTTCGTTTATTGATGATTGTAAAAATTATTAAACGTTCAGGAACTACAATCCGCCGCTCGGCGCAAAGGTAGTTCATCAACGTTGATTTACTTAATTTTTTCAATCATGCGTAAAACAATAATTGAATTACAAAATTTCAAGTAATCAATTATGTAATAAAGGGAAATCGTGTAAAATTTGACAAAAAAACGAAAATAAAAGAAAAAGGTGTAGGCAACCACGAAAGGGGTAAAATACCCACCGCTGCCACCACAACTGTGACGTCTCGACTAAGAATATTATTTTATTTGCCAAATGTCAGATGGTATTGCGCGTCACTGCAAAATTGACTAAAAGATAACTAAATAACAAGTTAATCAGCTCTTCGGAGCACAGTTGACACAAACGTTGTCTGTGTTTATTTTATTGCGGGATTCGTCCTCTTCCTGGTCTTTTGAACTGGTTGCCGGAAATTAAAAAAAATATATTAATAAGGTAGCTTGATTGAAACACTTGTACTGGGTAAAAATCTATAATATATTCTTTCAACCCCCGTTTTCTCCCTTTACAAAATTCATTACATTTAGGTCTTGAGGGTTCCAAATAATAAATCTCTCTTATTCTAGTTACTCACACATACAGTTACTTAATTCCTGATCCTTAAAGTTACCACCACAGTGATAAGACTGGGTTAATCCTTGCTGTTACTGGATGGGCAGCAGTTAGTTTTTGAATTCGAAATTTTTGAATTAGGCAATTGGTTGCTTAATTCGCTGCTAATTTTCCTTCGTAGTTATAAGGACCCTTTTTCCAATTTCTACAAGTTGGTGCACTTTATGCTACTGGGGAACCACCGTTGCCGGCTTCAATATCCTGTTGGCGACCTTTCCTTGTTTTAATTGCAAAATAGAGTCAATACAATTCTTCCGGATTTTTCCCGTTATCTCGTTTAATTTTCCTTCGAAATTTTCCCGAACACGGAGCACTTTATGCTACTTAGAACAACCAATTTCTTTAGTTAATATTCCGTTGGCGACCTTCCTTCGGTTGAATATTTTTAGAAGGAAAAATTTAACAAAATCTTTAGAAAATTATCTTTTAAAACACAAAAATTGTCTTTTACGTCCGCACCATTCGTTAAGGGATGGAGCGCTTTCTGCTACTTAGAAACCGCTATTTCTAGCTTCAATATTCTTCTCGTGACCACACCCAAAACTAAGCGTCGTTGGACGGGCCAGAGATACACGCGTCGATCAAAATTCACGACGGTAGAAGACTGCACTTTAATTAATCGTTGCGATTCCTTTTATGATCGATGGAGGTTCAAAAGTAGGGATATGAAGTTTGGAAATATCGGGTGATTTATGGGCGGGGTAAAAATTAGGAAGGAATTTTACAAACCTGTGAATTCTTGTCGTCAAGCGAACCTCGATCTTTTTGCACAGCCAGCACTTCAACAATTTCATGCAACATATTCTGCAGAAATTGTATTTATTGCTCCATCGGTCGATGAGCCTTATATAAAATCATCTATCGATATGAATCAATAGAGTTTTTCTAATCAATTACACGAATTCTATTGAATGCGAGATGCCTTGATTTGTTGTGCGTTGTCTCAGGCACGGCGAACGACGCCCGGTCAGTGTGTGCGTACACAGGTACACGCGGCTCCTATCACGAATAATGCGAACGAAAGGAAAAGAATTACAATTAAATGCTAAGAACAAGTGTCTTTTCTTTCGTTTCGGCAAGGATTCTTCCAGTCATCTCTTTGCTGGTATTGTGACAATCATGTCGATACCCATATTGTTCCCCTCATATATTCATTCTAGTCTGCTAAACTTAATTAATATTTTGAATAATGAATTTGGAAACAAGCGTTCCGCCTTCCCTTGGATCTTGCTTACAGTTGCAATTTTCAGATGTCACCGACCTCGAACATTGAGCAACAGTGATTATCACGAGCTTTGTTTGAGCAATAGAGAACAGGGCTCGTGGTATGTCACTATGCTGGATAAATAAATAATCTTATTTATACAAAAAGGCAAAGCCGTTACATATTTTATAAAAAGTTATAGCAGTCCAACTGTTGTGTGTTCATTAGAATTAAACAAAAATTATGTAAATAAATAATTGAATTAAATTAACTTTTTGTATATCAAATTAATTTTGCCTATTATTATAAAATTGTTTTTTAAACGTTTTAATTTACATATATACTATAAACAACCGAAAGGCAAGACATCAATATTTTGAATGTTTGAATTAATAAAAATTAATAAAAAAAAAATTAATAAAAAATTAATAAAAATTAATTATTATAAATTTCAAACTTATTTTAACAATATAAAAATAATTATTCTATTGCTTTCAAAATAATTATTTAAAATAAATCAATTTTCATGAAAATTTCCTATAAAAAGTTTAGAATAATTAATATATTTCTTAAAAATAAGTTTATTAGCCATTGTGATATTACAACTTTTTCCCCTTCTTCTGAAATGAATGATTATTTATTTCCATTTTATTAAAAATCTTTATTATTTTATGTGTTATGTGAAATTAAAAAAATAATTATACGGTTTTATATATTTAGACGTTTTAAAAAAGATGCGGTGATACATTTTCCTTGACTTTTTTATTTGAAATTTACATAGTTAAAAGCTGATATAAAGATAAAAAAATTTATTTTTGAACTTAAAATCACATTTTGTATTTTTTTTAATGTTTACTCCAATTGTATGCATATTATAGGATATTAAAGAAAATACATTAATATTTGCTTAAGCGAAATTTACTTTGTTAGCGATTTTATAATGCACATCTATTTTATGCATTTTCAGTCATTATTCCCCTGTTATATAATAATTTTTTTAACTAAAATACTTAAATGTTTATTACTAAAGGTATCCTAAGTCAATAATATTAATATCCATTATAAAAACAGTTATTTTATTAATTTTTCATGATATTTATCACTGCCACCGTGTATTGCCGTATATTTTTGACGCGAGGTGTGCACTGCGCCATCTCGCGTTACTTTTTCGCACATAGAAACGCAAATATTTAAGCTGACATGTTTCTGACGTCGAAAGCATGGGACTCGGATAGGACTGCCGGATCGAAGTAGACGGACTCGAGGTCAAGTGGAGCATGTACATTAAGTATTTAGGAGTGGAACTGGACAAGTTCTTAAATTTCAAATGCTACATCGCTGTATCATCTGATAAGGCCGCTAAATGTGCCCTAAGCTTAGCCCGATTAATGCCGAATATCGGTGGGCCGTTCGAAAAGAACAGGAGATTAGTGACAAGCGTTTTCCACTCAAAGCTGGTATATGCAGCACCAGTGTGGGCTCCCTCCCTGCAAACAGACAGAAGCAAGACCATCTTGAACAAGATGCTGTCCGTGCAAAGAATTATAACCAAGCATATAATCTCTGCCTATAGAAGAGTATCTGTGAGTGCTGCTCAGATCCTTGCCAGCGTCCCGCCAGCAGACCTTTTAGCAAAAGAAAGGGAGTAAATTCTCCTTTATTTTAAAGATAGAGTGTCCTCCCGTTCTACGGATGACAATAGACCTAGCAAGGACCAAATCCGCCGAGATGCGAGAAGCAGACACGTCGAAAGATGGCAAGCAAGATGGAGCGGGGAGGAAAAAGGTCGTTGGACACATTGGCTCATACCGACACTTGCCACTTGGATTAACCGAAAGCATGGGGTAGTCTCATTGTACCTAACGCAAGCGCTCTCAGGTCACGGGTGTTTCAACTCGTACCTACAGCGCTTCAAAAGAAAAGAAAGTGCAGAGTGTGCGTACTGTCAGTCCCTAGAAGACGATGCAGAGCACACGCTCTTTATCTGCAGACGATGGAGCCTTCAAAGGCAGGTCATGTTCGTCGGTGTAAACTGCGAAGTTACACCGGAGAACATCGCATAACCCTGTAGTACGGGCTACAGGGTACCTGAAAACAGGTTTTCACACCCTATGCAAAAAAAAAATTTTGTCAACAAAAAGAAATTTTTCAAATCAACTTTCGTTCTTATTGGTGGATATTTCAAAATAAGAGAATAGAAATAGAAAACACATAAGAAGGACCAATCACATTACCCCCGTAAAAGAATAAAGCTCCACCTTTTTTGATCCTAACTAAAGCGTGGCATCTAATGGACTATACAGTAAGGTCGCGGTAAGTGTCCGTTTCAATAACTGTCCATTTCAGCAAGTGTCCCGAAGCATGTTTCAGAAAGTGTCCCTCCCTTTACTACTACCGTCAGTGCTGTCTATTTCGCTGCGGCACGAGGCTTTTGAACAATTTCAAAACCCACCTGCTGGAACGCAGATTACGCTCCTGCTTTAACCCCCGAAAAAATTCTGGGGCGTGGCTTAAGGAATGGACAGTTACTGAAATCGCTAGTCCCGACGAGTGGACACTTACCGCGATCTTACTGTAATAAGTAATAGCCAGACAGGATCGTCAAAACAAAGAAATAGGTTATACAGGACACTTAAATTCTAAAACTTCAAACTTGAAGTTTGAAGCGAGTTTTTTTGATAAAATGAAATTTATGAAAAAGGTATTCTTTTGAAAATATTTTTTTAATGTAAAACAGACACAGAATTAAACATTTAGCCAAGTTTTCTCTACAATAAGAAAATTTTAATTCAACTTTCGTTCTTATTGATGGATATTTGAAAATAAAAGAATAGAAATAGAAAACACATAAAAAGGACTTATCACATTATTTCCTTAAGAAAATAAAGCTCCACCTATTTTGACCCCAACTAAAGCGTGGTTTCTGATAGATTATAATGAGTAATTATTTTATACTTTATGTTGAAATTATTATTATAGTTGTTATTATTATATTACATTAATCGAATTTTCCCGGAATTATTAATATTACTTATTACTGTTATTATTATTATTATTATTATATTTCTTTTATTATTAATTTTATTATGTCAATAAATGTTCCTAAGCTAGATCCTACAGCTTATGCTGGAACAATTTGAAAAAATTAAGCTGAAAATGTTGATCAGACCATGAATAGAATAGCTGACTAGACCATGAATATCATGGTTGACTAGACTGTGGCATGGAGAAAGCGTCACCATTTTGACCAGCGCCCCGATGAGACGGTCTGACTAGAGCCAGAGTAGACCACAGACGGTTTAGCTAGCACCCAATTAGTTCCCTAAGATTTTGTACACTGAAAAAATTTTGGCACGTCAGACGCACCGCCTGTAGTGCATCGTTTGTCCCATATATATACGGGACAAGCGATGCACCGTCACTTGGGAGCTCTAATGCCCCAACTCGGTCACCGGATGCCCGGCGTGAGTGCGTCTGATGCCCGCGCAGGTACATCAGTTGCACCAGAAAGGGACGTCGTACGAGACGAATGAAGGGGACAAGATTTATTCCATGCCTTGGTACGTCTGACGTCCCAGAATTTTTTCAGTGTAATCTTAAATAAGTTACTTTCCATAAGTTGAGTGATGCAAAGCTAAGAGATGATAACATGTGATTCTTATTTATTGACATTCTATTACTTTCCTACTTGTTATTAAATAGTTGTTGTTAATTTCAGGGATACTTGTCGGACCCCAGATTCGAAAAATTATGCGAGATGAAAAATTCGCGACCAAGTTAAATGCATAGTGGGAAAATGAGCCTGGAAAAGTTTCATAGCGTTGTATGAGAAGTTCCTTGGAAATAATAAAAGCCCTGATTATGTTGAAGACGCGCACGAACTATTAAATTCATACGAGAAAATGAAGTGAAACATGTCAATAAAAATCTATTTCCTTCACTCACATTTAGATTTCTTTCCGCAAAATGTGGGCATGATAAGTAAATTAACAAGTTGATTGATTTCATTAGGAAATAGGAGAAATTGAAAAACGTTTTCAAGAAAAGTGCTCCATTAACATCCTTGCTGATTACTGCTGTCCATTAAAGCGAGAAACGCATGATGAATCAATCAAACGGAAGAGGATAATAAAACACTTTTAACACAAAGTTTTAATTTTTTCATTTTTTTGTTGTCTGGTCCTATATGTATAAGAAACGAGTACGGAAGGTAAGCGTTAAAAGTTAACGAAAAAGAATACTTTTATACCTGGTTCCTTGGTTAGAAAAGAGAAGGTATTTGTTAAAAGTTTACGGAAAAGGAGACTCTCAGCTCATTATACAAATTACCTTGAATTTTAAATTTTATTTCTTAATACAAACAATAGACTACCTGCAGGGTGTCATTATCCTTCGATCAAACCCTTGTATAATAAGGGTTAATGGCTTTAGGAAAAAAGAAAAATTTTTCGAGTTTTAATGAAAAGAGAGAAATTAAATTAAATTCTAAAATTTTACCTCATTATTAAAATATTCTTCAAATTTAAATTTTTCTTTCTAAATACAAACAATAGACTAAATAAGGCCATCGTTTTTCAAGCCAACCCTTGTATAATAAGTGTTATAATTGGTTTTGGAAAAGAGAAAAAATTTTCGTGCTTTAACGAAAAAAGAGATAAATACATTAGTGCGTGGTATAGAAGTGCATGGTAATAAAAGTTATTAAAGAATAGAACTTGAGTGTGTATAATGTGAAAGTAAATAATGCTAATTATTGTGGATTTTTTATTAAGTGTTTATAATAGAAATGTGTTTAATGTGAAAGTGTGTAGTATTAATATGCTTATTGTTTATTAAGAGTTTGTGTAGTAACAATATTTAGAAAGTGTTTAAATTGTTTATTTCTTTCTTATTTTCAATAAAGTTGGTATTATGAAATGCGAAAAGTGTCCATAAATGGGATTGTGGATTTATTAAACAAGTGATTGATAACTGTTTAATAAATAAATTAATTGTTAATGTTTAATAAATAATAAAGTGATTATTATGTTTCTAAAGAGTCGTTACAGTGTAAAAGAAGTGTTAATAATATAATTATATAAAAGAGGTGAGATAAAGATATGAGACTATAACATGAGACAATAACATGAGAAAATGATATGAGAAATAAACAGATAAGACAATGAGAGAAAGGAGGTAAAAATATGAGATAATAGCATGGGACAATGAGATGAGATAAACATGTCAAACAATGAGAGAGATCAGGTAAAAAGATGAGATAATGAGATGAGATAAATAGATATCAGATAAACATATGAGATACAAAAACAAAAAAAAAGACTTAAAATATAAAGATACTTTTTGATGACATGTAGGATAAAGAGCTGATTATGGAGTTAGATTGTGAGACATAAACAATAAGATTTGTTTTTTGTTCATTTTTTTTTTGGCAAGTTGTTTTTGAAAAATGAGTTCTCAATTAAAGAAGAGATATTTGAATTTATATGATTAAGATTAGGATATTATTCGTAATTGGGAAATGCTAAATGACAATCACATGTATAAGTTTCAGGAATTATTGAAACTTGCATCAGGTGGTAGTTTTCAAAAACAAATTACAGGATATTTAGAAATGTTAGATGAAATAAAAGCAATTAGTAAGAATAAATCACATTTTCAAATATTGTTAATAATATAATTAGATAAAAGAGGTGAGATAAAGATATGAGATAATAACATAAGACAATAACATGAGACAATGATATTAAATAAACAGATGAGACAATGAGAGAAATGAGGTAAAAATATGAGATAATAGCATGAGACAATGTGATGAGATAAACATGTGAAACAATAATTACTATGACGGAAATAAACTTTTTGTTTATAATAGTCTTAATGAAGGTTGTTTAAATGAACATCAAAGAGAATATTTATGCAGGTTATATCCATTTAAACCTAATGTAGGTTTTTTTAAGAGAACAACAACAACTAAATTTTGTTGATTGTGGTGTATACGCCATTGCGTTTGCTGTTTCTATATATTTTAATATTAAATCTGAAAATGTTGTATATGTTACCGGCAAAACCCGAAGTCCAGGCATTTCGCGAAATGCCTAGGCAATTCGGGAAATGCTTAAACTTTCCAGGTATTATCCGAACTCCCTAGAAATTCATAGTCATTTCCCGAATTGCCTAGGAATTTGGCGAATTTCCTAGGCATTTCGCGAAATGCCCAAGGCAATTTAGGCAAATTGGGAATTGAATGATAGATTGATTAGAATATATCATAAGTCAATTTAATATTTGCAAAGTAGATACAATTTTTAATTTGTGATGAAAGTTATTTGTTACTACACGTCGAACTACTATGGCATTTTGAATTGCATTGCAAACCTTTTTTTTACAAAGGCATTTTTTTGTTTTACAGGACTTTAGGCAATGACAGCGGAAAAATCCTTGTCCTGTTGTATTAGATTGCTTTGTAGCGATTGATCGCAAGGACAGTGTTTCGGTTGCCAAAATATCAAAAATATTTTCGAGAGGAATAAAATAGATTATATTTCAATCGTTGCACTTCGCGATCAACTTTGAAATGCCTGAGATTTCTAAGACATCGTACCTTTTGAACCTTCTGTATTGACGACTTGTTTTCGGACCATTTAACTTTATCTCCTTCATATCTGTTAAGATTTCGTCGTATTCTTCTTTTAAAAAAAATGTATAATTTTTCGAGTTATTTGTAACCGCACTATAAAAATCAGTTTTCCATTGACTACAATTTTCGTTAGTCATATTAACAGATACGACGTTACAACGAGAAGTCAAAAGAGACACTGAACAATAACAATAACTTCGAATTGCTGAATACATTTCGATACTATTTATTTATTCTATAAACGATATAAAATTTTGTAAACTGTGTTTTTACATCAATACATGGCTTTCTATCAATCAGAAAAAAATATATTAGCTCAGAACTAACTAGCTATTTTATTTGTATCAAATAACTTTCATCACAAATTAAAAATTGTATCTACTTTCCAAATATTAAATTGACTTATGATATATTCTAATTAATCTATCATTCAATTTCCAATTTGCCTAAATTGCCTTGGGCATTTCGCGAAATGCCTAAACTTCGGGTTTTGCCGGTAACATATATAATCATACTTTAATGAGAACTCATTTGTATATGATGTTTGAAAAAAATGTGTCATCTCATTTTCGGATGGTTTTACAAAATTGTATAAACTTGGAATTGGCAATATCGAATAAATAAACAACAATAGTTTACATGTGAGGAATGTAAAAGATGCGACACAGAAGAGAAAATTAAATTATCAAACTAATGACGGCTTTACAGAAATGAAAGGAGATAGTAGTAGTCTTCATTACATACAAAAATAGGACAGAAAAAAGTTGTTAATATTCCTGACTAAGAAACTAAAAAAGCAGTACCAAATATGACAAAATGTATTGTAAAATACCTAAGTTAAAAGAAGAGATGTGAAAGAGGGACAAATAACAAATATGGAAAGTGTAAATAGTAAAAGAATATAAATGTTTGTAAGAAAAAACATGTGGAAAATGCGTCAAATTCTATTGAAGTAGTAAAATAAGGTAATAATTATAAAATATTAGAAAAATAGTAGTAAGAAGATATTTTCTAGCAATGCTAATGAGAAAAGTAGAAAAACTAGAGCAGAATATCAGAAAGAATATAGTGAAATGATGAAATTAAAACGAAAAATATTGATAACAAAGAAACAGAAATATCAGTTATGGAAGATGTATGTTTAAGTAGTGAAACAAATTTAAATTTTTCTAAAGAAAACACATAGATAGTCCTGTTAAAGAAGAAAAGAGAGATAATAATTCTGAAAAATTAATAATTTCTAGCGATTGTAATGAGACAAGTAAAAAAAAGTCGTGCAGAATATGAAAGTTAAAGTCAGTTATAGTATCTTAAAAAAGTAGGAGGAGATGATAAGAATGAGAACTTACAAAGAATAGTGAGCGAGACAAAAATTGTTAACACTTCTAATCAGACAATTAAAAAAAGTAGAGCAGAATATAAAAAAAAGCTATCGTCAAAGATTGAAATTGAAACCAGAAGATGTGTCATGATAAGGATGAAAATAATGAAATACTATATTCCAAAGATATGCAGGAGAAAGATGCAAGAATTTGTGATGAGAAAATGAAAAAAAGTCACGCAAAATAACAAAAACAATAACGTAAAAGATTAAAATTAAAAAGATTAATGTTATAACGAACATTATCTTGGTACACTGTAGTTTTTTTGGAAAAGATGCAAGAATAAACATTTTGAGGAAGAAAAAGTTCAAAAGAAATTAACTTATAATTGTTGCAGTCATGGTGGTGTATCATTGCCTTCAGAAAAATACCCTCATGAATTAAGAAAATTGTTAGATGGATCTCATTAGATATCTGGCCATTTTAGGAATAATATAAGACTTTACAATAATTCATTTGCTTTTGCATCTTAAAATGTCAATGTAGTTAACTTCAATAATAGAAGGCGGGGACCACTTTGATAAATAATTCAAGGTCGAATTTATGATCAAATCAACAATTTCCTATTTCCTGAAATTGATAATGATCCATCTTTTGGTCCATTATTCCTGTTAGATCTAGAAGAAGCAATTTGCTATATATTAAACAAACATGACAACTTAGATGTGGATATATTGTTTAGTATTGACAAATTATTGAGAGATTGTAACGCAGATACAAAGTCTTTTTTGATGATGTCTGAGATCATTGAAATGGAAACTGCGTTAGCAAAAAAAAAATAATGAAGAAATTCCAGAATTACAACTAATGTTTACTTTAAAAACAGGATTGGATAAAGGAAGGTACAATTTTTAAAGGTGTACTAAAGTTGCTGCTCTTTTTAATATGAATGCTGAATGTTTAATACCAGAGTCTTATGTAACGATTTATAATACATCGATTAAACAATTGCAATTGGTTAGTCATTTAGATCCAAAAATTGAACCTTGGATATATCCTCTAGGAAGCAAGGGTTATAGTCTCGATATGATTCGTACTAATAGTGACAAACCAACCAGAAAGCTAACTGTGTCCTGATCTGCTTGTATAAAATATAAAATAGGAGTAAGAGATCATACATTCAATTAATTTTTATATGGTGGAAGAATGCTTCAGCAGTGGTTAGTTGATAATTATGTCAAAGTTGAAAAAGTTAGGTTACATTTTTGTAAAAATAATCAAACAAAATTAAGAAGTTAAACTTACAAAGGATTAATTGATCATTTAGATAATCAAGAAATTGAAAATATTGTACCTGTTGGCAAGATGTTGATACTGCCTTCAACATAAAATTTATAGGATCACCTAGTAACTTGTCAAAACAATATCAATATGCAATGACCATTATGTAGCTTTTCATAGAAGACCAGATTTATTTATTACAATGACATATAGTTCAAAATGGAAAGAAAGAAAATTTATTACTTAATCAGTCAGCTTCTAATAAACCTGACACGGTTGCAAGAGTGTTTCATTTGAAAATAAAAAATTAATCGAAACTATAGTAGATGTTAAACTATTTGGACAAGTAAAGTCTTATGTTTATGTTATTGAATTTCAAAAGCACGGTTAACCACACATTCATTTATTGGTTATATTGGAAGAAGGTTCTAAAATATTAAGAGCTGAGAGTGTGGATCGATAAACTTTTGAAAGTAAAATTTATAAATGGTATTAGGTATATCATAATTTTTTATTATTATTCCTCATATTCTTCATTTTATTCTTTATCTTTATTTTATTTAATTAATTTTTAATTAATCAAAATTTGCAAATTGTTATACACGATGAATCAAAGATCACATCATTTTTAATTTATTGCAATGTCTTCTTATCATTAATTTTCTTTTTTTATTATATTATGTATTTTTTTTATTTCACATAATTATACATAAATAAAACATTATTTTAAGAAATAATCAAATTTGGCGTGCGCTTTTTTTTAGTACTAAATAGTGGTTATCAAACAAAATAATTACATGAGTATAATGACGTTTGTTATTAGTATCATCATTCGCGACTCGCCTTCAAGCCATCTCCACGTCACCCACTTAGATGCAAATTTAGAAAATAATTCTAGAATTTTAAAATCCACACAACTCCGGCAATTTTAATCAAAAACAGCTCTTTGGACGTAAAATTAAAATTAAATTCTAAATATTGTATTGAAAAAATCTTTAATGTTAAATAAATGTTCAAAAACTTTGCCAAAATTAAAAAAAATAATCGAAAAATTGACAATATTTTAAACTGTAGTCTCGTCGTTTTTCATGTCGTGATAATGAGCATTGGATCGTAAAAAGGTCTGTTTTTCCCTTCGAAACTAAAAAAAAGTTTTAAATCAGATAAAAATTAGCAAAGTTATAAGTGGTTGTTTATATGAACATACTTAAAAACGGTTTTTGTCCAGAAAATGAGATTTTGGGGGGTATATTAGCTATACCATGTTCCTTAGTTTTACTAGACCTATTACTTCTGCTAGGGGACCATAAAACTGTTTGCAGATTTTTTTGTCACACAGTGTAATTATAATAATAATTTTTACAAGTTTTTAAGTTATCTTTAATTGTTTTCTAGTAATTTCTATCAGTTCAATGTTGTTCTTTAATTTCTTATAGGGATTTTTCTTTATTTTATAGTTATTTTTCAATAAATTCCAGTTAGGTATTTTCATTAAGTTTTCACACACCACTGTATAATGATAAAAATTATTTTCTTTGATCAGAAATAGCAGCTCTTTATAACTACATGATTAATGATTGGGAGACCCAGAAAACTACTAAAGAAATGGATATAATGATTGGCTTTTGTAAACGAGGAAGAAATTTTTCACTCTTATGTGTATCTTCTGGATGTTTGACTACCTTCGCTCATTTTCTGCAATGTATTTTTACAAATTTAAGAAATTGCAATTATGTAGAAACATGCAGCAATCACACACTATGTTTTTTAGCTGCTTTTCCGTTTGATTATCATTATAGTCCTGGTTATGCACTAACAGTTATCTTTCAGTACTCAGGAACAATATTAACTGCGATTGCTTACGGTGCTATTGACGGATTTTTCATTATTGTTGTTTTATATGTTTCTGGACAATACCAAATTTTGAGCTTGAAACTTTTAAATCTTGTTAATAATAGTGCCGAACAAAAATCTTGGGTTGCATTTGACAAAAAGTTTAGTAATATGGTCAATTACCACGTCCATATAAAAAGGTTTTTATATTTATATTTTTATTTATTTCACAGAAAGCATAATTTCTTGCACTAAAATCACTGCAATCATTTATAGATGATAGTATCTCTTTTCGAAAATAAAAATTCTATAAATCTTTTTCAAAAGAGAATATATTAATTTTCTATTTTTCTCCTGTTCTTTTTATCTTAAATCTAATTTGTTACATTTTTTTGTTACATTATAGCTGTGTGGAAATTCTAGAAAGCATATTCTACCTAATGTTTCTCTTGCAATTAATGGGAACGACATTTCAATTATGTTTACAAGGCTACATTTTTGTCACGGTAAGAATATTTGTAAGAACACATAAGTTTATTTTTATAATTTCAGATAACTTCCAGATCATAATAGATCAAAATTCCGACTCTATGTTACTTGGCGTATTATTTACGTTCACATATTTTACATTCTTATTAGGAAATTTTTTCATCTATTGTTATGTAGCTGAAATATTGCAAACGAAGGTAAATATTTTTTTTTATTTAACATAATATAATCCCAAAATAACATCAATTTTAATAATAAATAAATTTTTAGCATTTTATGTTTGCAAGAACCGCATATGATTGTGAATGGTATAATTTACCTTCTAAGAAATCAAAATTAATCATTTTTCTTATAGGAATTGGTCTAAAACCAATTCAAATAACGGCGGGTAAATTCTATATTCTCAATTTTTCTCTATTTATAAGTGTAAGTTACAAAATTTTATTTTAAGTTTTAAATAAAAATTAAATTACTAATTTAAGGTTAAATTTTTAATTAAATGAACACCGCTAATGCAGATCGCGTCTTTTCCTTGATTTTGTATAAATTATGTGTAATTTGCTACTGTTCATAAAAAAAAATGAAAAAAATGATTTTTTAATATACTTTTATACCATAATATTATTTAAAACAAAATTTAACAATCAAAATTGTAGAGAACTGGAACTTTCAAAATTTGGCAAACTTAATATTAGTTATAGGTATTTTTATCTTATGTAAAAAACCACTTTCCAGTTTGAGGTTATGTCAATGAGTTGAATTAAATTAAAAATATGAAATTTATTTCGATATAATGATCAGTTTATTTTATGATAATGTGTTTTTACATTTTTATTTCAGATCATTAAGACGTCATTAGGCTACTTATCATTTTTAATAACAATGAAACCGACCATTAATTCTGAATAAAATATTGTAGCTGTCTACGCACTAAGCCTAAACTTAAATTATTCTTAGAACGTGAGGATTTGTTAAACATCACCAATTGAACCATCCGCGATCAAAAGGGCTTATGAACGAGTGCGCAGATCCCCTGCCGCAGCCGTAGACTCGCTGTACTTAGGGTTATGTTTTATTACACGTATTTAAGCAAAATTCGTTGTATGCGTGAAGCATTTCAGGACCGACTTTAGGAGGGGGGCGAACCCGAATGAGGACCCTGACATCACAGCTGAAGGGGACTCATCTATAGGGCTTTGTAAGAACATGCTTCATGTATCAATAATACACGGCTTGTTACTGCTTTCTACATATTTCTTATCAACGTATATATGTTGTGCATTTAATTATAAGAGGGTCGATCCTGGAGTTTTGATAGATTGTCTAATAAAATTTCATTTTTCGGAATTTAAAAAATATGTTTTTCACAATCACTTTTTCTCAGTTTAATTCTTTTATACAAAATGGACGAATTTTTCTTACACGTGACTACTAAATTTTGATAAAAGAAAGATCATCTTCTGTTCAAAAAGTGTTAATAATTGAAACATTCTGAATAGTTACACTTTTTTCCCCATTATGTAGTGAATATTTCAGTGTAATATTATATGTTAGATTCTGTGAAAACTACTAATATTTTAGTAAAATTCTGCTTACTTACTTATTTTTTGGTAATTTTTAACTAATTATTGAAAAAAATCAGCCAAGATTTTACTATTAATTAAGGTAGTTCTCCGGCAGTTATACTTGAAAAATTCGATTTTCTATGGATTTTCTTTAAATTGTAAGAAAACGTTATTTTATGTGTGCCTTCTATCTGGTTCAAATTTTAATAGCCCTTGCAATGCTCAAAATTGTGATATTCAGGTTCGAAATTTCTTTTTTTATCATTTTCCATCAAAAATTGAAATTTAGAACCTGAATATCTCAGTTTTAAGCATTGCAAGGGCTATTGAAATTTTAACCAGATAGGAGGCACATACAAAATAACATTTTCTCACAATTCAAAAAAATTCCATAGAAAATCGATTTTTTCAAGTATAACTTCCGAGTAACTACCTTACGTATGATTCAACGAATCAGTAAAATTTTACTGACTTTTCATCGATATAAAAATTGTCAATCTAATATTCAGGCAGAGTCTATACGCTATAAAAAGTTTCGAAATATATCGCACAAAAAAGTAAGCAAATTTTTATAAATGGGTACAAATGTACCCTTCTTTCCCAGAAATTTCGAAATTTTGCAAAAAATACATAGGATTTTAAATTTCTCAAAGAAAGAAGAAATTTTTCTAAACGACGCTGGAAATCGTTCGAAACGGTTTACAATAAATAATCTTAAAAAGATGATAGAGTACTTGCAATTGTAGAGGAAATAAAACTCTTAGAAAACTCATAGAAGGTCTCAGAAAATTATAATTAGAAACGTAAATTCTGATTTTTTACCTCATGAAAACCTTATAGAAACTTTTTAAAAAATCATAGGGTACTTGCAATTGTGGAGGAAATAAAGCTCTTAGAAAACTCATAGAAAGTCTTAGAAAAACATATTTTAAAACGTTAAACCTAATTTTACAAAAGACATTTAAAAACTCTTTAAACCTCATAGAAAGTATTAGAAACATCTTAAAATATAAGTAGGAGAGTTTATTGTAAGCTTAAAATCAAGCGTTGCGTGGCCTCGTGGTTAGTGTTAAGAAATCGAATGCGTGCATCGCGGGTTCAATCACAACATCGGTGCGAATTTTTTATTTATAGTTCATTTGTCAAAATAATAAGAGTTGGTAATTATGTATAAGTGTATTTGTAAAATTATCATTATTTGAATTAATAAATAATAAAAATTTTATACAGAAAGCACCTAGAAAGGTATTAGAAACTCATAGAAAGGTAGTAAAGGTCTATGGGAATTCAAAATAAGAAGATAGTCAAAAGCTCATAAAAGATCATAGAAAGGCAGAACAAAACGCTAGTAGAAAAATCTTAGAAAGTAATAAGAAAATAAGTCTATGAATTTTTCCAATGTTTTTTTTAAACAGGGTATATTAATATAGTGAATTAGGATAAGACAAATTCGGGAAAAGTTGGTCCCGTTTGTCTGCGTTTGTCTCAAATGACAAATTAATATAACAAATCATTAATAAATGCTGAAACTAATTGAGGTAAAATTAAATTATTCATAAAATTGTAAAATCCAACGAACTTACCTAAGTTAAGTTCGATTTCAATTATATAAGTCTGCTCGTCCGAAGATGCCAAAGGTGTAGTAATGTTAGTTGCTTGGTCTAATATATTCTGAGTTTCTCTTTTCAAATTAGGTTTAAATAAATCATCATAATTTGGGATGAGGACAAGTCAATGAGAAGCTAATACGTTTTGAGAATATTAATTTATTATAAACCAAGAAAAAACAAAGTTACACAAATGCATAAAAATCGGTTAATTGGATGAGAGTGGTCATTTCGTATATATGTAACTACTTAATTTATTTATTTGATTAGTTTATTAATATTGTAAATAATGTAGGTTATTAAATAAATAAATATAAATTAATAAAAGTTAATTTTTGTTGAGAAGTTGACAGTAAAAGTGTTATAAGTTTTAATTTAATAGTTTATGTTATTGTTAGTGATTGTTTATTTTGTTTAAAAAACATAAAGTTTATATTAGTTTTATTTATTTAGAAGCCACATTAAACTTGTTTATTAAAATTTCAACTTTTATAATGTATTTTTCCATTTGAATGTGTTAAATAAGGTTTTATGTAAAATAATACTGCTACTCAAAATATAAATTTTTATTATTATATTGACTTGATGAATTTACAATTATTTAGTTAATTGCTTTTTTGTTTTTAATGCTAAAAAATGTAGTTAGTTTATAATTAATCATTTTAATTACTTAGTGTCAAAGAGTTGTGTGTCGATTATAGATGTTAAGTTTTATTTATCTAAAAGGCGATTAAATAAATTAGTTTTATTTTATAAGTTTTCAGTAATACGGGTGAAAACGTTTACTTTGTAAAGCTTACAACTTTAAATACCCATCAAATTTAACCTTACTTTTTAATTTTCAGATTTTGGTTTCATCAAGATTTGAAAGATGTCAACGAAATTTACTAAGTAAGAAAAATAAAAATATAATGTTTAGGGGTTATGAACACTGGTGGCTAGCGAAACCAGGATATTTCTTAAATTTTTTTTACAGCATAATAATTATTTATTAAAAAGCTTTGTATGATTTTCATTTCTATCTATTTTGAAGTAGTTAACAAACTCTTATTGTAAAAAATAATTAAAAGTGTTTGAAGAACACTTTGGTTTTCAAGTTCGATAACGATTCATTTGAAACCAAAATCGAAAAAAATGGTATTAGTATATTGCATTGTCTAGTTGATGATGAACAAAAAGTTTGCCACATTAAAAAAGAAATGTCGACGGTTTATTGGCCAAAAAATTTGCTTTTTAAAGTTTTTAAAATTTCGATTTTTTATTAGAAATTATTTCACAGGTGATTAATCCTTTGCAAAAGACGAGTTTTGTAGTAAATAGATTAAATTTCAACAAAAATAAAAATATGTATTTATATCATTATTTATGTTTAATCACATAAATTAAAATTTAAATAAATTCTGGTAAAGTAATGTTTAAATAATACTTTTTTAATATTTGTATATTATTCTCAGCAATTAAATTTAATAGATTCTAAACTTTTTAGAGTTGTAAGAGAAGCTGGATTTCACGTCATTGAAGGAAGATACCATGCCGACAAATTTAAAAAAAAAGACATCAATTTCCATAATAAAAGTTATTTTTCTCGATCCAGAACGAAATATTTTCCGGTGACAACACCAGTGAACACCCGGAAGCTAGCCCTCAGTACAGTCGTTGAAAACAAATAATCTTCTATTTTAAATATCAGATGTAACCTGGTGAATTACCGTCACCGATTGCGGAGTGAAAAAGAGCCGATAAATTACGCATTTGGACCTTATTACTTTTATCGAAGAAGATAAATAAGTAATTAAATGTGAAATAAAATTTATGGTAATTATTTATTTGTATTTTATTATGAAGATTAATAAAATAACCAAACTTCGCCTGCCTTTCAAAAGGTAGCAAACGTAATAATCAGGTAAACAATTTGCCTTAATTGAAAATTCAAACTATTAGCAAAGAACTTTTATTAAAAGAATTTATAATTGATTATTATTGATTATAATTTTGTTTCTAGTTTTTGAGGTTTTTGTTCATTTATTTTTTTTTGCACTTTTCCTTAGGTTTGATTTCTTGTGGTTGATAATTCTTTTTTCAATTTGGTAAAATTAGAGAGTATATTCCTAAGTATCTTTCGTCTATTTAGAACTTGATTATAATTTTTTTCTAGTTTTAGAGGTTTTGGTTCATTTATTTTTTCTGCATTTTTCCAAAGGTTTGGTTTTTTGTTGTTGATAATTTTCTTTGTCGTTTAGTAAAATAAGAGAGTATATTTCTGAGTACGTTTCATCATTTTAGATTATTAAATACATTATTTATTTAATATTTTAATTGTAGGGTAATGAAACTGCAGATTTATTAAAATTTCGTATTAATTAGCTTAGTTTTATAGTTATCCAGTACCTAATAAGAACAGCAAATATCACTTGTTAAAATAAATTTAAATAATTGTTAAACAATAAAAGAAAAGTAAGTTGCAAATTATAATATTAATGCATCTAAAATTCTGTTTTTAATATTTGAATTATATAATTCCTTTTTAAATTTCAGGAATGTCTTGGAACCCTTGAGAACATCTTTTGGTTTTAACATAAAATGATCAAAATCTACACATTCTACTCAATAATCTTCAAATCGCGACTAGTGATGCATACGATCCGAGAAAATCGTATAACTCGCTCGACTTCACTCGATTCTAAAAAATTGTACGATATGTTTACTCGATTAGTCTTTTGTTTTGATCGGATCGGATCGTCTCGTAGTAACGAACGATAACGATGCTGGCAATTGATTTTTGACGTTTGAAATAAAAAATGTTTATATTGCTGAAGTGCGCAATATTTCTGAGAAATGTAAACAAATTTTTTATGCTATTTGAAATTATTCTATCTGTTAAAATTTTATTATACTTCTTGCGATCCTCAACATTGAGATATTCAGGTACGAAATTCCAATTTTGTATGGAAAATGATAAAAAATTGAAATTTCGAACCTGAATATCTCAATTTTAAACATCGCAAGGGGTACTGAAATTGTAACCACATAGAAGGAACATATAAGTGATTCCACTGACTTTCGTCTGAGAGGTGTGTCTGGCATATCTCAAAAATAAATTTATTTTATATATAAATTATTATTAAACACCGTAGAATTCATTTTTTATGAAGATTTTGTTAAATATTTTTTTATTTATTCAAAAATTATAATTAAAGACGATAGAGTAAGGTTAAAATGGCGTTTTTAGTCCACATTTCAAACTGTTTATAATTAATAACTATAGGTTCAAATAAAATTTTGTTAAAAAGAAATGGTAATATACATTCTAAAGATTTCTTTGTATTAATTTATTTTGTGAATAAAGCCTAATTATAATAAGAAAAATCGATTTAATATAGATCTAAAAACTGTCAATTTTCGTTATATTTAACAGCATATTTTTTATAAAAATATTTAATAGAAAACTTGGATACTTACGTGGATTAAAAATCAATACATTAACTTAACTTATTCAAGAAGAATGACTTAAAAAAATTATTTTAATTATTAAAAAATTTAATTTCAAAATTGTAAATTCATAAAAAATACCATATTTCAACACATTATATCTTTTTTCTGGAAGCTTTTAAATAAGGATTCAAAGTTTACACATATTTAAGTTTGTACAAAATATACACTATATTTAAATTTCAGGAGGGTATTTTGCTTAATTTCTGAAATAGTTAAGATTGAAATTTATTGCAAATGAGGTTAAATTTAAAAATTTTATAAATCTCCGAACTTACATATCTTACAAATTAAGCAAAATACCCTTCTGAGATTTAAGTATAGTGTATATTTTGTACAAACTTAAATATGTGTAAACTTTGAATCCTTATTTAAAAGCTTCCAGAAAAAAGATATGATGTGTTGAAATATGGTATTTTTTATGAATTTACAATTTTGAAATTAAATTTTTTAATAATTAAAATAATTTTTTTAAGTCATTCTTCTTGAATAAGTTAAGTTAATGTATTGATTTTTAATCCACGTAAGTATCCAAGTTTTCTATTAAATATTTTTATAAAAAATATGCTGTTAAATATGACGAAAATTGACAGTTTTTAGATCTATATTAAATCGATTTTTCTTATTATAATTTAGTTTTATGCACAAAATAAATTATCTCAAAGAAATCTTTAGAATGTATATTACCATTTCTTTTTAACAAAATTTTATTTAAACCTATATTTTTTTATTAATTATAAAATGTTTGAAATGTGGACTAAAAACGCCATTTTAACCTTTCTCTGTCGTCTTTAATTACAATTTTTGAATAAATAAAAAAATATTTAACAAAATCTTCATAAAAAATGAATTCTACGGTGTTTAATAATGATTTATATATAAAATAAATTTATTTTTGAGATATGCCAGCAACACCTCTTAGACGAAAGTTAGTGGAAACACCCATATAAAACAACGTTTCCTCACAATTTATAAAAAAACTCACCGAATATCTATTTTTTCATGTATAACTGACGGAGAAATACCTTAAGAATAAAAAACTGAAAAAATTATTTTTGTAGTATTTTTTGCATTTTATTTCAATTTTTTAAAAAATACAACATGTCTATTTTGTAGACAATTTAAAAACGCAAGAATATGTATATTTTAGACTTTTGTGATTTAAAAATTAGATAACTTAGTGATTTTTAAATAATCGAATATATTTTTAAATTTAATTTTTAAGGTTAGTTTTTTTTACAGAATTAATTTAATTTCTGGATTCTTATAATATAAATGGATTAAGCATAAAAGCAGTTTCTATGAGTAGGTTATTTGCTCATAACATGAACACAAAAAGTTACTAAATCAGATTTTTATTAAATATTTTTCAAGGACTACAAACAAATATTCTTCTCATGTACGAACGCGCAATCAATTTCACTACATTTTATAATTAACTTTAAATAACAAGGTTAAAACAAATTTTGAAAACAATTAATAATAATCTCTCGAGATCGATCGTTTGAACGAGTGATCGTCAAAACGGTACGATACAATACGATAATATAAAAACAATTGAACGAACGCTCGATCGTTCAAGTTAGTTATCGTCATTTCTCGATCGTATGCATCACTAGTCGCGACAATTGTTTATCGACACTTATCGTGGACCGAACTTCGTTGATTTAATTGTCGTACCTTAACTCCGACGAGAATTTTACATCAACCGCCAAAGTAAAGGGTTTCTTTTCAAATAGTTGTGATGATCTCTTGTTTTTGTTCAAGGTATGACCCTTAAATAACGTCGATCAAATAGCCAAATTTCGAAACTCTGTATACTTGGGCGTTCCTGCTGATAAGAACAGAGACCTATATTCACGGGTTAAAGATACAAAGAAATCTGATCAGGGAGTACGCAAGCTTCTCCAACCTTTATCAAAATGAACTCTGTATTGGTGTCGTATTAACAAAGTGTGTCTGAACTCAACTCGGGTCATTTTTAGATAAAAAGTAGAAGTTCCGTCTCCGTCGACGTACAAGATAGTCGCAAAACGGCAGAGTATATGCCCATTCAGAATTATTGCTGCGTTTCTTAACATTTCGTACTGCAGAATATAAACATTAGCCTTAGTGCTGAGGCTTCAGCGCTTATGATGTCTCGCTTCCAATCCTAACCATCAAGTAAATATCTCAGATACGTGACTCAAGAAAAAGGCTGCACGAGTTTCCGAACGCGATAATATTTTTATATTCAATAGTTCAACCATGCTAGGAAATTATCTGTATGTGTGTTAAATCTTAAGTAAAGGTTTTAATATTTAAATTATTATATTTAATTTAAATTAAATTGTTTTACCTTTAGGTAATTACGTTATATTGACTTAATATAGAAAAAAGAATAATGTTTAATTCAACCCGAACGTAACAGCCTTCCCCTCTTAGAATTGTCATCGTCCTCGATGAAATATAGGAGTTTGAGTTTCCAATTTATCATTTGTTCTAAAGTGTTTTGGTTTTATCAGTTGCAGACAGAATATAAGGATTTAATGTGATGCAGTATATTTTAAGATTTTTTAATTATGCATTTGGTTTACAATTTGTAGAAACACGATGATCAGAGGTTTTTTTTTGTTTTATAAGTGCCTTTTATGATTTGTTTTCTAATTCAAGAAAATTAAAGGATGGTAAAGTAAGTGAATTCTAAGGTAAGAGGAAATGGTAGGGTAAAATCTTCAGCTTCTATCCGGGGGTTGCCAATGGTCTATACGGCTCTTGAGGTTGCTGATGAGGTTAAGGATCCGCTAAGAATAAATCCTGGAGGAAATATCATATTCGTTGACAGTTTTCTCGATTCTAAAAGAGGTGTTCTTTTGAAGTTCACAGATCCTAGTGATAGAGATGCGATTTTGCAGTTCCGTGAGATTCTTGGTTGGCATAGAATTTTTGTTGGAAGATTTTAGGATTAAAGGATTTTTGGATGATCAAAGTAGAGTTTTCGTTGTCATGTTTTAGTATAACTGGTCAAGTTCGTAGAAATACAGATTGTAAAGTCTTAAGGTTATGTTAATTTAATTAGTGTTGTGTTTTGACGGAATCGTAAATAACAATAATAGTATGTGTTCCAAAATAATTTCACAAGATCAGAGAATGTTACGTAAAGAGGGAGTATTGTTTGTCAAGAGTTTATTTATGCTTATATATAAGTGAATGATCAAAATTTGGATATTCGAATTTTAACAAGACAATATACCGTATCATCCTTTTGGTTTTGTGGAAAACGTTGAATATTCATTTGCTTCCTATCGTTATAATACAGAAAGTAACGACGACTAAACAAACTGACTTTTGTAACTAATAATTTTTTGGTCTAACGTTTTATTAAAAGTATAACGCTTTAGTTTAAATTTTAGGCCATCATTTGTGTAGTTTGTAAGTAGTTGTAAGTGTAGTTGTAAGTTAGCTCGTATGAATTGTTTACAAGGTCCAGTTTGTATCAATTATATTTTCTTAAAATATTAAAAAAAAAAGTTATTTTATTGTATCATATCTCTATATAAATTTTTTTTTCTTTTGTTATTTTATTTTTTTAACTAACAATTTTAGCAATTGGTAAATTATTTGAGTAATATAATAATCGAAGATCAATACTGAAATAGGTATATCCCAATAGATTCGTCGATGTTTTAATACAATATTATTTAAGAATTATTAGGTTTTCAGCTTTTATAAGATACAATTATTTAATTTTGAAGAGATTGTAATGAAAATGTTTATTTTAATTTCGTTTATTTTCGTTTCTCGTTCTTTTTCTTTAAGAGATTAGTATTGTCAGAACGAACAACGAGAAACTAGAGTGCCTCGTGCATAAATGTGCGTGTAAATGTGTAAAAGCATGTAAAAATTAAAGATGGTTAGTATTGTAAGCATTTGTTAAGAACACATTTTTATTTTATTTTTTTTTTGTGTGTGCGATTTGTATATCAGTATGAACAAAAAAACCATTGAATTTGGGTCATTACCCAACAAACACGGCGACATAATAGCAATATAACAGCTACATCACAGAAAATTACGTTTGATATCACAAGTGATTAACTTGTAACTAAAAATATCGTAACATAGGTGTAGAGGCTCTGATAAGAAAGGATATGTAGCAGATATGTAACTTTGTTAACAGATTATTGTTTAATAGCACTTATGTAACAATGCTTTCTCTAAGTTTTAAAGATCAGTGGGTTATAAAACAGTTATGCAACTATAATGCAACAATGTTACAAAATAATTTTGGTATGCAACAGATATGTAGTAATTATATCATATTCTTACAAAACTTTAAAGTGTTAAGTAACTGTGATGTAACATGGTTACACTACATGTAACGCAACTGTGATATATAATTTTTTAATACAGCTGTAAACCAATATTTATCATTTCATTTCACTGCATTGTAACAAAATTGTTCAAGTGTTATGTCACAATTTGTTTGCTGGGTAGTTTGGAAAATACTGGGGGTTCTTTTTAATCTAATTATATTTGCACACATTTATACACACATACATATATATATATATATATATATATATGTATATGCATACACATACATGTAAATAACAAAAATAATATTAGCAGTAAGAAAGAATACAATCAGGTGCGTTTTAGTAAGGTGATCAAGTTTTTAAAGATATCGAAACGTAAACGATTATTTTATTTTAGCTTTTATTTTGTTTCTTGTAAGTCGTACATACGCAACATTTTGTTGAAAAGATTGATTTATATTGATAGATTGGTTTTATTAATTTTGGATAAATAGTTCTGAAAGTAAATAAAATGCAAGCTTCTATTATTATTATTTTTTTTTTTTCATCTGGCAGGAATATACCATAGCTTGATTTGTTAAGTATTTTACAAGCATTATTAAAAGCAAACGTAGGAAACAGCTTGGCACACGAATAAGCCGCAAGGATTAATTCCTGACCAAATTAATTATGTAATTTATAGTTGGATTAAAATGAAACCTTTGCGATCCACATTTAGGATATTTTAAAATTTTCAACAGTGTATTCATGCAATTTATCTAATGCGTTTCAAAAATTTTACTTGTATATAGTTATTGTTTTGGTCCCTTCTTTTTTTTGAATTATTATTTCCCTTTGAAATAATATTAAGGAAAATTTAATAATTCACATTAGTTAATGAGATTTTTAAGAAGCAGACTTGAATATTCATTATAAATAAGGATACATATTATAAAATGCAAGGTATCCAAAAAGAATACGAAAATAAATAAATAAATATAAAAAATAGTAATAACTATAAGCAAAGAAGTAAAAATAATAACAAAAAAAATTTTTTTAAGGTGAAAATAGGCTTAAAAATTTTTAAGAGTTGAAGGCACTCTGAATATATTGCCTCTGGTAGAGTATGACGCATGTCAAGGTCATGTCTTACTGCCTCGCCGGCGTTACCAGAGTACGTGATGTTTATATTTTGTTCGATATGTTTCTTTTACTAAATCCCAAACTAATGAAATACCAATGTGGGTTTAAATCGTTTCAGTTAAATGATAGTTTTAACTTAGGTACATTGTGGTTGCTGAACAAAAAGTTTTTTGTTATGTATTTGTTCCATGTGCATTTAACATGATGTTAATTTTTCTAATGTTAACATGACATGGTAACTTGGTTTAAAAGTTAGGCTTCCGCGTTAATTATTTAGATTAAAAGATTTTGAAAATATAATTTATAATAAATTACATATTTATTATTATTTATGAACGGGACAAAATATTATTAATTTTTGTTTTGTTGTTGTTGTTGTTTAAACGAAGTTATCTTATTTTTCTTAGGTATTTCTTTATAATACTAGAATTATTCATAACAACAAAATTATTTTTACTCCACCATCAGTATCCAAAATACTTTTGCTTTATTAGTATAATTGTCGTTTGATGGCAGCTATAGTTCCAGTAAAATTAGTAATGTTAAGAAAATAGCAGAAAAATTTGTAGACTTATTTTTGTGCTTGACCCGTCTTTGTTTAAGACATAAATTATTTACAATAATTTTATTATTGTATAATTTATATAATATAATATTTGATATAATTTATTGTTAATATAATGAATGAAAAATATCATTTTATTCAAATTAAATTAAAAATATTAATCGAAAATATAAATTAATGTCATCCTTCCGCTCTTAGGAATATTAATCTTCCGCCTGTTAGTTAAATCAAAGGTTTATTTAATAATTATTAATAAAATAAAATAAAAAAAGTGCTTCCCCTTTCCTTGGATATATTAGAAATAATTATTATTTTGAATTTAAAATGATTTTTTTTTGAAAACTAAATTAGAACATTAGATAAATTAAGGATCTTCTTGCATAGTGATAGTTGAAAATTAAATGTTCAAAATATGCGAATAGATTTTAGATTAGATTAGATTTATTTCTTGTTTTGGACTCTAAGAGTCCATACAAAGGAGTTCTACATTCGGCGAATAAAAATGAACAAATATAATTAATAATTCTTATACAAGTAAAAAAGTAACATCATACAGAATACAATAACAGTTTTAGTCATCTTACAAAGCGTAAACAAAACGAATCATATAAACATATTCAACTCTGTTCTTAATTTTAACATTTCTAGAACAGCTAAAACAAAGTCTTTAATAAACGAGGGCACATTAGAGCTCAGACAACCCAACCAGGAAGAAGGGGAGTTTCTTTGATTGTTAAAAATTCTCGAATATTTATATCTAATATCATTATAAACCGAACAAAAAGCAAGCATGTGTATAAGGTTTTCTGATTCTAATTGACACATAGGGCAAATGTCCCTTTGTTCTAAGATGAATTTCTCATCTTTTGAAGGGATTCTTGGATTATAAAAGTTTAAAAGCCTTATTTGAGCAAAAATTCTCTTTAAAAAAATTAGCATTCTTTAAAAGATGTACGAATTTTTGGGAGTATCAAAAGTGAGATGAGGCCAAAACTGTAAACTTTTTGAGTCATCTATATATTTTTTATCTTGCTCTCGCAAATTATTGCTATAGATTTCTAAGATTGTATCTGCATTTCGAGTAATAGAATCCAATGAGAAAGTGTTCCAAGTTTCAGAAAAATTATTTACATCGAATATCTTGGCAAACTGCGAGTACCAATTTCTAGTATTATTTCCTGGCTTTAATTGTGCCTGCCTAATTAATTCCTCAATGCAAAGCCTTGGGTATCTCGATTGCTCCATGGCGTGCAGCTTTTTAAACCATGAAAGTGTAAGTTTCAGAACCATATAAGAAATCGGAAGTACGTTTGTTTCGCATCTTAACGCTCTTGAGGATGTATTCCTGGGTAGACCCAACAACCTTTTTAAAAAAGTTAATTGTACCGTTTCAAGTTCATCAATATGTTTAAAACCCCAAATCTGCACACCATAGGTCAAAATGCTTAAAACGAAACTTTGGAAGAGTTTATCATATGTATCCCAGTTTTCCGCTTTTGCAGATGATATTATCTTCAGACATAAAGTGATTGCTAAGTTACCTGAGCAAATCACTTTATTTGACATTTTATTAAAGCCAAGAGAATCGGAAATAACTAAACCCAAGTAAGTAAATTCTTTTACCACTTCAATTGGCTTGTCATCAAATTTAAAATTTTTTATACTCCAATTACTTTTTCCATTACAACTAAATATCATTATTTTTGTTTTTTCAGTGTTTAATATAAACCCATATCTTACGCAATATCTCGATAAAGCCTTTAATTTGCGAGAGCATTCCCAAGGTGTATCCTCGAACAAAACAAGATCGTCAGCGTAGGCTAACAGAAAAATTTCTTTAACTCTGGTAATTAATATCCCTCTACAGCCCACGTTTATCAAAAACTCTTCCAGGTCATTAATGAACAACAGAAACAATAACGGACTCAACGTTTCCCCTTGAAGTACCCCTCTCGTAACACGTCCAAAATCAGTTTTTTCTTTATTAGTTTTTATACAAATAATGGCCTTTTCATAAAAATCAATTAAAATGTTTACAATTTTCGAGCTCAGGCCTAAAGCGCTAAGTTTATTCCATAGCACTCCATGAATCACAGACGGAAATGCATTTTTAAAATCGACAAATATTGCATACAAAGCTTTATTTCCTCTACCTTCGTGAATCTGAATTAGCGAAATCAACGTAAATAAGTTGTCCATGCAGTCTCTTTTCTTTCTAAACCCAGATTGAAATTCTGCGAGCAAGTTAGCTTCCTCAGCCCAGTTAGTTATTCTGTCTGACAAGATTTGAGTAAAGATCCTTGTTATAACATTAATCAAAGTAATAGGTCTATAGTTAAGTGGGTCTTGTAAATTACCTTTTTTGAATAACATAAAGGACTGCAATTGTCCCCATTTACTCATAACTTTTTCCTCCTCCATAATTTTATTAAAAAATATACCCAAATAAGCAATCCAAGTAAGAGGTAAATTCTTATAAAAAATTCCTTTTACATTATCAATCCCTGGGGCCTTTTCGCCCATACATTTCAACAGACTGCGGATTATTTCTTCTATTTTCATAGGAGCATCTAGATAAGGATCCGGTTGGTAGGCCCTTTTAACACTAATCATATTTAGTGGGGGGAAAGAGTTTCGAAGGTACTCATTCCACACGTTTATATCAAGATTGTTGGCATTTGCTTTTTAGGTTTAATTTGATTAATAATTTTCCAAAAATCACAGGGATTATTTGTCCCTGCCAATTTCTCAACTCTTTCAGACTCATAACTCTTTTTTTTTAACCTTAAAAACTTTTTATAATCTTTCTTTGCGTTCAAAAATTCCAATCTACAGTCACCAATAAAAGATAGTTTTTTACAATTATTTAAAAGAAAATTGACATGATTTTTTTTTCTAAACAATCTTTGTCGAACCAAGGTTTATTTGCTTTTATAAAATTTGAAATATTTTTTCTTTTTTTCATATTTAAAGGTGAGGCTACATCAACTAATGTTGTAAACAAATAATCATCAAGGTGATCAATATCACCCACCAAGTGCTCGTCATTAAAGGCATTTTCCATCAAAAAATAAAAATCACTTTCCTTGGCAGGATCAAATACCAAATTATATTCGGGGTTATCCTTTTTTTCTTTCAACCGCTTTTTTTTATTAGTTGAATCTGGTAAAAATGAAAATGATACCACTACAGGAAAGTGATCCGAACTTGTTAGAATTGGAATTACCTCTAAGTTATCGATCATCTGCATACCATTTAAAGAGATCCATATTAAATCTATCACACTTACACCAACAGAACTGACAAACGTAAAATTTGCAGGTGTGTCCTTTAAAGTTCTACCGTTCAATAACAAAAAACCATATGATTCTAGGACATCCACCAAGTTTTTTCCATTATTATTATACACTTCATCATATGAAAGTCTAGCAGGTGTTAAATTAGAAATATTCCCAATAATATTATTATCTACCTGATTAAGTTGCGCAACTCTACAATTAAAGTCACCCCCTAGCAGAATGACATAATCGGGGTAAGAACTATATAATTTCTCTATTGTTAACGTTAATTCTTCTAAAAAAGATTGTAAATTAACTGATTGAGAACGGTAAACTACTCCTAAAATAAATTTTCTGTTACTGGTTTGTACCATTAGAAAAATAAAAACTTCAGATTTTATAATTATCCTAATCGAGAAAATATTTTCCCTGAATAAAATCAAAAGGCCATATAATTATAATTCCATATAATTTCGACTTTTTTGCTAAAACTTGTACATACCGCATATTAGAAGAGACAAATTCCGGAAGATTTGTGTCCACCAACCATGTTTCTTATAAACAAACAATATCATTATTACACATTAAACAATAAATATCCTTAAAGTTCACAAATCCTCGGCAATTCCAAAAGACACATCTTCCCGTTGAATTTGAAACAGATGAGAAACAATATATGCGAATATTGTTCATCAGTTTTATACAAAGAAATATGTTTTAATATAAAATTTTAAATTTCTTTCTACAAATAAAAATAATCACTGATATTTTCCATTTAATAGGTTATTAAACAACAAAAATTGTATTAATCCGTTTAAATAATTTTTTGATATTTTGTTGGTCATATTTTAAATATTTTACTTATTTATTTATTTTCTATTATTCGATTAGATTTTTACGTATTTTTGAAAATGAGTATTTAACGAAAATAAATGTAAAACAGAAAAGTTTCCATAACACAAAGTGATTGTTATAAAGTCTTCATAAAATATTTGTGTTAGAATTTCAACAAAGTGATTTGGATTCATGTACTCTAAATAATTCCCTGGCATAGATATTCGAAATGATTTTCTGTTGTCATCTATGATTTGATTTCGTAATTTTTCTAAAGCTAATTTTAAATTACTTTCAATTAGTTCGTCGTTATGTTTTAGTTTTACCATAACAGGGAATATTTTATTTTTCCCATACGGGGTTACAATAATCTGCCCTAGTTTGGGTTGTTCTAGTTTTATTTTTTTAACGTCTATAGTTCCATAATTTGATAAAAATTTGTCAATTGGAGTCAAAAATTCGCAATCACTGGAAGTAAAATGGACATAATTATCTAGCTTGTAAATAAGATTTTCTAAGCTTCTTTGAATAAATACATCGCGAAAGTATAATCCTTTGGGCATGTAATTGAATCCGTACCATACTTTTATCAGGGGGGTCAGTTCGTCGCGGGAGACGAGATTCAGCTTCTTTAGTACGTGTCACGTCTAGTGACTCTTAAATAAATGATTTAATACGTGATCTACAGGCCTGTTTCTCTTTCTTTTCACACTCAAATTCGTTGTTTTGATATTCCACAGATTGTTCTTCGTCTTCCGATAAACATAATTTGTTGGTTATAACTTTATTCTTGAATTCTGAGCTCGGTTGTTTAGTTTGGTTGATAAAATTTTGAAATCTTTTTTCTAGTTCAATGTCTCCGCCTTCTGTATTATAGGCATCTATATTTTCAAGCTTTTCAAGTAATTCATGATCTTCTTCTCTTTCAGAAACAGCAGTACATGGAATAAATGGGTCTATTTCTGATTGGATTTGAGTCTCGCTTTCTTTTTTATCGGAAAATTGTTCTGGGTAGACATCAACAGGAGTGATTTTTCTTAGTGAAAGTGATTTACAAAAATCCGCTGTTGAAAATAATCGCGGAAGAACACTTACCTTTTTCTATCTGTTGGAATAGAATTTTTGGACATCTTAAATTTTTCATAATAGGGGGTTAATTTTTGTACATTGTCATTATGAACATTACTGGGATCAGATAATCTGGAAGGTGCGGCAGTCGAATTTGAACTTAAGGGTGGAAGGTTTTCATTTTTCGAACCTTAAAGTTTTATTAGGTGCGTTTTATCACTTTCATAAAAATGTTTGAAATTTGGATGGAATTAGAAGTTGAAAGCGTTGTTTTTGAACCTGGTAGATTTTTTGTTATTTTGGGAGTCAAACACAGTATTGCTGGATTAAAATTTTTATCTTTAGTAGTAGTAGTTTTATTCAGAGATGAAAGGGTCTCAGATTTCTTCTTTGCTGCGCGTGTTAGTGTAGATATTTTTCCTTGACAATCATTGTTAAGTTCTAAATTCAAAGGTTCAGGGTCAACGAAAGGAATAGGGTTAATAGGATGTGAAATATTTACAATAGTGTTATGCCAAAAAGATATTTTACTGTTTTCTTGTCGAAGATAATTTCTTCCTAATATTCCGTCAGTCATAATAGGAAAATCTGACCTCACAACATGGAATTTGACAGGTGACTTTCTAATTGTCAATGTAATGGTTCCTAAAGTATTAGCTTTGAATCTTGAAATGTCTTCAATTTTGACGGCTTTCATTGGATTAACTAATAATTCAGGTTTTAGTTAATTTAATTTTATTATATTGATATCTGCACCTATGTCGAGTAAAAATTGGGCTTTATAATTTCTAAATTCTGTGGCTAAAACTTCAATAACTGAAGATTCATAATACACTAGAACTCCTATCGAGCGAACAGCTCGGGTGAGTGTCCGCTCGATATGGAAGGTCACCTTGACGTGTTAAATGAATGGAGCTTAACTTCTTCCTTCTCCCCTCGTCCCGTGAATTGCCTACTGTTTCCGCTCGATAGGAGTTCTAGTGTATTCTCCAACTGATTTATATTTTAATACTAACACTGAAACTGTTGTATATAATCATGCTTTAATGAGAACTCATTTGTATATGATGTTTGAAAAAAATGTGTCATCTCATTTTCGGATAATTTTCCAAAATTGTTTAAACTTGGAATGGGCAATATCGAATAAATAAACAACAATAATTTACATGTGAGGAATGTAAAAGATGCGACACAGAAGAGAAAATTAGATTATCAAACTAATGACGGCTTTACAGAAATGAAAGGAGATAGTAGTAGTCCTTCATTACATACAAAAATAGAACAGAAAAAAGTTGTTAATATTCCTGACTAAGAAACTAAAAAAAGCAGTACCATATATAAAAAATGTATTGTAAAAGACCTAAGTTAAAAGGAAAGATTGAAAAGAGAGACAAATAACAAATTTGGAAAGTGTAAATAGTGACAGAATATAAATGTTTGTAAAAAAAAACATGTGGAAAATGCGTCAAATTCTATTGAAGTAGTAAAAGAAGGTAATAATTATAAAATATTAGAAACAATAGTAGTAAGAAGATATTTTTCAGCAATGCTAATGGGAAAAGTAGAAAAACTAGAACAGAATATCAGAGAGAATATAGTGAAATGATGAAATTAAAACGAAAAAAATTGATAACAAAGAAACAGAAATCGTCGCTTGGGAGAAGAACTCTGCCATTTCGATACAGCTCAGAAAACAAAACCAACTCGCAAGAGCTCTGAAAACTGCGCCATTCTGATTAACATTTGAAGAAAGTGCCATTTCGGAATTGACAGATTTTGTTTTTAAATTTAGGTTGGCAACCCAAAAGATTTTTATTAGATTAATAATGCCAGTATAAAAAAACAAGCTCAGGTGTTCAATACTAAAACATAATTGTAAATTTATTTTAATTCTTAAATTTTTTAAATCACCTGAGCTTGTTTTTTTAAACAGATATTCTTAACCTAATCAAAATCTTTCGCGTTGTCAACCTAAATTTAAAAACAAAATCTGTCAATTTCGAAATGGCACTTTCTTCAAATGTTAATTAGAATGGCGCAGTTTACAGAGCTCTTGCGAGTTGGTTTTGTTTTCAGAGCTTTATCGAAATGGCAGAGTTCTTCTCCCAAGCGACGAAATATCAGTTATGGAAGATGTCCCATGATAAGGATGAAAATAATGAAATACTATATTCAAAAGATATGGAGGAGAAAGATATAAGAACGTGTGATAAGAAAATGAAAAAAGTCACGCAAAATAACAAAAACAATAACGTAAAAGATTAAAATTAAAAGGAAACTTAATCGATGAGGAAAAAATAGATGTTTTGGAACATACAGGTAAAAAAAATGGAGTCATTTATGCGAATAAAAACATTGATATTCATGATTTTGCTTATGCAGAAAAAAATATTAATAGCATACATGTTTCAAGTTATAACGAACATTACCTTGGGAAAATGAAGTTTTTTTTTGCAAAAGATGCAAGGCTAAACATTTTGAGACAGAAAAAGTTCAAAAGAAATTAACTTATAATTATTGTTGCAGTCATGGTGGTGCGGTGTATCATTGCCTTTAGAGAAATATCCTCATGAATTAAAAAAATTGATAGATGGATCTCATAAGATATCTGACCATTTTAGGAATAATATAAGACTTTACAATAATAATTCATTTGCTTTTGCATCTAAAAATACCAATGTAGTTAATTTTAATAATAAAAGGCGGGGAACATTTTGATAAATAATTCAAGATCGAATTTATTATCAAATCAACAATTTCCTATTTCCTGAAATGAACAAACATGACAACTTAGATGTGGATATATTATTTAGTATTGACAAATTATTGAGAGATTGTAACGCATATACAAAGTCTTTTTTAATGATGTCTGAGATGATTGAGATAGAAACTGCGTTAGAAAAAAAAATAATTTAATTTACAATTTTTAAAGGTGTAATGAAGTTGCTGCTGTTTTTAATATGAATGCTGAAAGTTCAATGAGTCTTATGTAACGATTTATAATACATCGATTTAACAATAATTGCAATTGGTTAGTCATTTAGATCCAAATGTTGAACCTTGGATATCGTCACCTTAACATGCACACCTCGTAACTCCAATTTTATCAAAAATGACTTTTTAATGAAATTTGTTGCATTTTCCATGAATGAATACATATTTAAAAATAAATAACTCTAATACAATAAATTATGTCAAAAAATCATAATTGAAAATCGCGAAATGTACAGGAATCAATGGTGTATCCCTGACAAAAGTGTTGGATTGAATTTCAATCAGTATTCTTCCGAGTCATTCCGAAATTTGTTTCCGAGCCAATCAGTTTTTATCCAAATCTAAAAATGGATGTAACTTGACGAAAACTTCTTTCCGAATCAATCCGAATTAATCCGTTTCATTCCGAAGCTAAATTTTAATCCGTTTGAATCACGTTATTTCATTCCGAATCAATCAGAATCAATCTGTTTCATATTCGAATAAACCCGAATAAAATTGGAACGGATTGATTCGGAATGAAATAACGGGATTCAAACGGATTAAAATTTAGCTACGGATTAAAACGGATTATTTCGGAATGATTCGGAAATAATTTTTCGTCAAGTTACATCCATTTTTAGATTTGGATAAAAACTGATTGGCTCGGAAACAAATTTCGGAATGCCCTGGAAGAATTCTAAATAAAACTTATTCAAACTGATTGGAATTCAATCCGATACTGTTGCCAGGGATGTCAACAGTTTTCTTGCTCTCCTGAAAAGTCGCGTCAAATGGAGTTACGAGGTTTGCATGTTAGGGTGACGATATATCCTATACTTTATCCTCTAGGAAGCAAGAGTTTCTCTATACGATTCGTACTGATAGTGACAAACCAACCAGAAATCAAACTGTGTCCAGATCTGCTTGTATAAAATATAAAATAGGAGTAAGAGATCATACCTTCAATCAATTTATATATGGTGGAAGAATGTTTCAGCAATGGTTAGTTGATAATTATGTCAAAGTTGAAAAAGTTAGGTTACATTTTTGTAAAAATAATCAAACCAAATTAAAAAGTGAAATTTACAAAGGATTAATTGATCATTTAGATAATCAAGAAATTGAAAATAATGTACATGTTGGCAAGATGTTGATACTGCCTTCAATATTTATAGATTCACCTCGTAACATGTTAAAACAATATCAATATGCAATGACCATTATGTAGCTTTTCATGGTACACCAGATCTATTTATTACAATGACATGTAGTTCAAAATGGAAAGAAATTAAAGAAAATTTATTACTTAATCAGTCAGCTTTTAATAAATCTGCCAAGTTGCAATGAGTCTTTCATTAAACAGTAAAAAAATTAATCGAAACTATAGTAGATAATAAACTATTTGGACAAGTAAAGTCTTATGCTTATGTTTTTGAATTTCAAAAGCGTGGTTTACCACACATTCATGTATTGGTTATATTGGAAGAAGGTTCTAAAATATTAAGAGCAGAGAGTATTGATCGGTAAACTTTTTAAAGTAATGTTTTTAAATGGTATTAGGTATATCATAATTTTTTATAATTACTTCTCATATTCTTCATTTTATTCATTATCTTTATTTTATTTAATTAATATTTAATTTATCAAAATTTCCAAATGATCACATCAATTTAAATTTATTGCAATGTCTTCTTATCACTAATTTTCTTTTTTATTATATTATGTATTTCCTTTATTTCACATAATTATACATAAATGAAACATTATTTTAAGAACTAATAAAATTTGAAGCGCGCTTTTTTCTAGTAGTAATACAAGGTACAAGTTGAAAAAAAAAAGATACAAAAATTATACGCTTACCCTATACGCAGAAAGGACATGAATTAACCTTCGCGTAGCAAAACTTTATTTTTGTTTGTCGGTGTCGCGACAATTGTTTATCGACACTTATCGTGGACCAAACTTCGTTGATTTAATTGTCGTACCTTAACTCCGACGAGAATTTTACATCAACCGCCAAAGTAAAGGGTTTGTTTTGCAATGATTGTGATAATCTCTTGTTTTTGTTCAAGGTATGACCTTAAATAACGTCGATCAAGTAGCCAAATTTCAAAACTCTGTATACTTGGGCGTTCCTGCTGATGGGAACAGAGACCGATCTCCACGGGTTGAAGATGCAAAGAAATCTGATTAAGGAGTACGCAAGCTCCTCCAACCTTTATAGAAATGAACTCTGTATTGGTGTCGTATTAACAAAGTGTGTCTAAACTCAACTCGGGTCATTTTTAGATAAAGAGTAGAAGTTCCGTCTCCGTCGACGTACAAGATAATCGCAAAAATCATCAAGTAAATATCCCAGATACGTGACACAAGAAAAAGGCTGCACGAGTTTCCGAACGCGATGATATTTTCATATTCTAGTTCAACCTAAATTCAACCAATTCAACCAATTCTAGTTAAGTAAACGTTTTGATATTTAACTTATTATATTTAATTAAAACTTAATTGTTTTACCTTTAGGTAATTACTCTACATTGACTTAGTATAGAGATTAACACATTCATCCCATAAAACGCACCCCCGAGAAAACTGAGGTGATACAATTTCAAAATAATTTAATATTCAATTAAAAAAATTTATACATGTTCCTAAATGATAAGACAGCTTCAGAAACATGTGCCATAATAGTTCGAGGTCACGCTAAAAACTTTTATTCCTTAAAATTCACCCCCAACAACTTAAGGTGATAAAATTTCCTAATAAATTAATACTAAACTCAACAAAAATCATACATGCTCCAAAATGATAACACAGCTTCACAAACATGTATTATAATAATTCTAGGTGAAGGCAAAAACTTTTATCCCTTAAAACACACCCCCGACAAAATTGAGGTGATACAATTACGAAATAAATTAATATGGAACTAAAAAAATCATATATGTTCCTAAATGATAACACACTTTTAAAAACATGCTTTAAAACAGCTTCAGAAACATGTGCCATAGTAATAACAGTTCTTGACAAGCACATTAATCCCTTAAAACCCACCCCCAAAAAAATTGAGGTGATAAAATTCCAAAATAATTTAATATTAAACTAAAAAAAAATCATACATGTTCCAAAATAATAAGACACGTTTCAAAAACATGTTTCATAACGTTTCCAGGTAACGGCAAGAACTTTGATCCCTTAAAATTTACCTCCGACAAAATTGAGGTGATAAAATTTCGAAAAAAATTAATACTGAACTCAAAAAAAATCACACATGCTTTAAAATGATAACACAGCTTTAGAAACATGTGCCATAATAATTCCAGGTGACGGCAAAAACTTTCATCCTTTAAAATCCACTCTCGACAAAATTGAGGTGAGAAAATTTCGTAATAAATTAATACTGAACTCAAAAAAAATCATACATGCTCCAAAATGATACCACAGCTTTAGAAACATGTGCCATAATAATTGCAGGTGACGGCAAAAACTTTTATCTCTTAAAACCCACCCCCGACAAAATTGACGTGATAAAATTTCGAAATAAATTGATACTGAACTCAAAAAAAATCATACATGCTCAAAAATGATAACACAGCTTTAGGAACATGTGCCATAATAATTACAGGTCATGGCAAGCACATTCATCCTTTAAAACCCACCCCCGACAAAATTGAGATGATACAGTTTCGAAATAATTTAATATTGAACCCAAAAAAAATCATACATGTTCCAAAATAATAAAACACGTTAAGAAACATGTCTCATAACTTTTTCAGGTCACGGCAAAAACTTTTATTCCTTAAAATCCACCACCGACAAAATTGAGGTGATAAAATTTCGTAATAAATTAATACATTAATACATGTTCCAAAAGACAGCTTTAGGAACATGTATCTTTATTATTTCTGGTCATAGCATGGTCGGTTGGGGGGATGCTCTAAGGGGTTGACTTTTCTTGCTATAACCTGAAAATTATTATGGGAAATTTTCTAAATCTGTCTATTCATTTTGTAGCATGTATGATTTTTTTTTAGTTCAATATTAATTTATTACGAAATTTTATCACCTCAATTTTGTCGGGTGTGGATTTTAAGGGATGAAAGTTTTTGCCGTGACCTGTAATTATTATAGCACATTTTCCTGAAGCTGTCTTATCATTTTGAAGCATGTATGGTTTTTTTTAATTCAATATTATTTCGAAATTGTATCACCTCAATTTTGTCGGGGGTGGATTTTAAGGGATGAAAGTTTTTGTCGTGACCTGGAAATTTTATGAGACATTTTCCTGAAGCTGTCCAGACATTTTAGAACGTGTATAACTTTTTTTCGGTAAATAGTAATTTATTTCTTAATTTTATCACCTCAATTTTTTGTTGGACTGACCTCTGATAGCTTCGAGACCTTTCAAACCTATTTGATTTTTTTAATTTTTGATATTTTATTTTTGTATCTTGTGACTCTATAATTTACATGATTAATCACAAAACATATATTTGTAAAATGAAATCCAAAAAATATTGACTTTGGAATTCTTTGAAGCGTCTCTAAGTGTGATCAACTGGAATCCGAGAGCTTCAGAGTCTGTTGAAACCTATTGAATTTTATTTAATAGCAAAATTTTATTTGTTTCTCGACTTTTGAAATTTAAATTGATATAATTAATAATAAGAATAAATATTTAATAAATTAAAAATTGAAAAAAATCTGAGAGCTTTGGAAACTTTAGAAACCTATTGAATTTTATTCATTTTCAAAATTTTTTCTGTCCTGACCTATGAAACTTAAATTGATAAATTAGCAATAAAAAAACATATTTGATAAATTAAATCTAAAAAACATCCAAAAGCCGCGGAACCTTTCGAGACCTTATTTAATTTTAAAATCTTATTTCTTTCTCGAATTTTGAAATTTAAATTGATGTAATTTATAATTAGAAGAATTATTTGATAAATAAAATCCAAAAAGTGTTAACGTTAGAATTCTTTGAAGCGTTCCGAAGGAAAAATTATTAATTTTCAAAATGTTATTTCTGTCATCTTCTTGTTTGGAAATTTAAATTAATATCATTAATTATAAGAGGAAATATTTGATAAATTCAATAAAAAAAATGAAAAAGCTTTGGAGTCTTTTGAAACCTATTCAATTTTATTAATTTTTATAATTTTATTTTGGTCTCGACTTTTCAGACTTAAATTGACATATTTAATGATAAAAAAAATATACTTGATAAATTAGATCCAAAAAGTCTTGAGGTTAAAATTCTTTGAAGGGTTTCCAAGGGTGATCGACATGGACTCCAAGAGCTTCTGAAACTTTTGAAATGTTTTGAATTTTGTTAAATTTCAGTTATTTGCAATTCTTTTTTAAACTTTAATTCTTAATTTATTATTTATTTTTTTGATACATTGTTTGACACAGCTATTTTTTTAAAAGTATTTACAATACATATATTCTAATAGTCTTGAAGATTATTGATTAGCATGTGTGGATTTTGATCATTTATGTTGAAACCAAAAGATGTTCTTAACGGTTCCAAGACATTCCTAAAATTTAAAAAGGAATTATATAATTTAAATATTAAAAACAAACTTTTGGATGCATTTACTTTTCTTTTATTCTTTACCAATTGTTTAAATTTATTTTAACAAGTGATATTTTCTATTCTTATTAGGTAATGGAAAACTATAAAACTAAGCTAATTAAAACGAAATTTTAATAAATCTGCAGTTTCATTACCATACAATTAAATATTTAAATATTTAATTTATTTAATAATCTGAAATGATGAAACGTACTCAGAAATATACTCTCTTATTTTACTAAACGACAAAGAAAATTATCAACAACAAAAAACCGAACTTTAGGAAAAATACAGAAAAAATAAATGAACCAAAACCTCTAAAACTAGAAAACAATTATAATCAAGTTCTAAATAAACGAAACATACTCAGGAATATACTTTCTTATTTTTCCAAATGACAAAAAGAATTATCAACCACAAGAAACCAAACGTAAGGAAAAATGCAAAAAAAAGTAATGCACAAATACCTCAAAAACTAGAAAAAAAATTATATTCAATTTCTAAAATGACGGAAAGTACTCAGAAGTATACCTACTATTTAATTTTACCAAATTAAAAAAAGAATTATCAACCACAAGAAATCAAACCTAAGGAAAAGTGCAAAAAAAAGAAATGAACAAAAACCTCAAAAACTAGAAAAAAAATTATAATCAATTATAAATTCTTTTAATAAAAGTTCTTTGCTAATAGTTTGAATTTTCAATTAAGGCAAATTGTTTACCTGATTATTACGTTTGCTACGTTTTGAAAGGCAGGCGAAGTTTAGTTATTTCATTAATCTTCATAATAAAATACAAATAAATAATAACCATAAATTTTATTTCACATTTAATTACTTATTTATCTTCTTCAATGAAAGTAATTAGGTCCAAATGCGTAATTTATCGGATCTTTTTCACTCCGCAATCGGTGACGGTCATTCACCAGGGTTTCGTTACATCTGATATTTAAAATAGAAGATTATTTGTTATCAACGACTGTACTGAGGGCTAGCTTCCGGGTGTTCACTGGTGTTGTCACCGGAAAATATTTCGTTCTGGACCGAGGAAAATATCTTTTATTATGGAATTTGATGTCTTTTTTTTTAAATTTGTCGGCATGGTATCTTCCTTCAATAACATGAAATCCAGCTTCTCTTACAACTCTAAAAAGTTTAGAATCTATTAAATTTAATTACTGAGAATAATGTACAAATATTAAAAAAGTAGTACTTAAAAATTATTTTATCGGAATTAATTTAAATTTTCATTTATGTGATTAAATATAAATAATGATATAAATAAATATTTTTATTTTTGTTGAAATTTAATCTATTTCCGACAAAACTCGTCTTTCACAAAGGATTAATCACCTATGAAATAATTTCTTACAAAAAATCGAAATTTTAAAAACTTTTAAAAGCAAATTTTTTGGCCAATAAACCGTTGACTTTTTTTTTTTAATGTAGATTTGACAAATTTTTTGTTCATCATTAACTAGACAATGCAATATGCTTATACCATTTTTTTCGATTTTGGTTTCAAATGAATCGTTATCAAACTTGAAAATGAAAGTGTTCTTCAAACATTTTTAATTTTTTTTTACAATAAGTGTTTGTTAACTACTTCAAAATAGATAGAAATGAAAATCATACAAAGCTTTTTAATAAATAAATATTATGCTGTCAAAAAAAATTCAAGAAGATATTCTAGTTTCGCTAGCTACCAGTGTTTATAACCCCTAAACATTATATTTTTATTTTTCTTACTTAGCAAATTTTGTTGAAGTCTTTCAAATCTTGATGAATTTTTGAATTGAAACTAAATAACTAATACTAATAACAATTAATTGAATTGATAAGAATTAAATTAAATTAATAAAATTTAAAAAATGAACAAGACCCAATTTGAATTTCGTGATTGTTGAAACTTTAAACTACATTTACATTTAAATTAATAATTATTAAATTAATTTTTAATTCAGTTATTATATTACCTATGGATTAGATTCACTGAAAGGTGAGCAGAAAATAATTTCTGTAAGTTTGGAGCATTGAAATGCTTTGGAACATCTTCGTGCACTGCTTGTAAACCAAAATCTGAAAATCAAAAAGTAAGGTTAAATTTGAAGGGTATTAAAAGTTGTAAGCTTTACAAAGGAAACGTTTTCATTCGTATTACTGAAAACTTATAAAATAAAACTAAATTATTTAATCGACTTTTAGATAAATAAAACTTAACGTCTATAAACGACACACAACTTTTTGACACTAAGTAATTAAAAATATTAATTATAAACTAACTACATTTTTTAGCATTAAAAACAAAAAAGCAATTAACTAAATAATTGTAAATTCATCAAGTCAATATAATAATAAAAATTTATATTTTGAGTAGCACTATTATTTTACATAAAACCTTATTTATCACATTTAAATGGAAAAATACATTATAAAAGTTAAAATTTTAATAAACAAGTTTAATGAGGCTTCTAAATAAATAAAACTAAAATAAACTTTATGTTTTTTAAACGAAATAAACAATCACTAACAATAACATACCCTATTAAATTTAAACTTCTAACACTTTTACTGTCAACTTCTCCACAAACATTAACTTTTATTAATTTATATTTATTTATTTAATAACCTACATTATTTACAACATTAATAAACTAATCAAATAAACAAATTAAGTACTTACATATTCTCCTATTTGTTTACTTTGATAGTCACTGTACTCTTCAACTGAAACATTAAGCAGCTATTCACACAGTAAATTCATTTCCAATCTAACATGGCCGCAAATACATACGACGAAAAATGTACCCCTATACAAAATGACCACTCTCATTGGATTATTCTTTTGGAAAAAAAGATAACGATGCAGGCTTCGAGTTGAACTATATCTGTGGTGTATTCGGCGTGAACTTTGAAGTTGATAACCTTGATAATGTGCTGCTGCACAGGTGATAAGACTCCAGACAGATTGGTGGCAGAACTAGACGTGGATCTTTTATATTTCTATATGTATGTTGCAAAATTAAATATCTGTAATTATAACATAATTTTATTATTTATCATAAAATTTTCATTCATCCTCATGCATTTAAAAATGATTTATAAAATTCTTGATTCTACAGCTTAATCTTTTGTAAATTGAAAAACTGTGAAAAAATATTGACCTCGACTGCGCTGGGGATTAAGCCCAGGTCTTTTAATTGCCGGTTAAATGCTCTGACACTGAGCTACCCAGGGTCATTGGCGATACTTCTTAACAGTCTTTTTCACCTATATTGGTGACACATTGGTTTTTTAGATTTGTATATGTAAGTTGCAAAAATCATTTTTTGTATTATTACATAATTTTATTATTTAACATAGTAATATAAAATTTTTATTTATCCTCATATGCAAAAAATAAATTATGGAATTGAACCGTCCTCGATCAAAAAGGCTTATGAACGAGTGAGCAGGTCCCCTGGTGCAGCCGTAGACTCGCTGTACAGAAGGCCAACGAAAATTACGCGTAAGCCCTTCCGATCACGGACGATTCAATTCTTGATTTTGTTGTTGTTTTTTTTTTCTTTATATATATATATATGTACATTTTTTTATACATATTTGTAAGTTCTTAAAGTTGGATAACATTTCATGTTGATTATAATGTTCAAAATTAAATGAAGAACAGAAAAAACAAAGAGGGGGAAGAAAAGCATTCCCCCCCCCCCTTTTTTTTAGTTACGCAATTGTTAGAGAGAAATGTTAAATTTTTTTTGGATATTATATATGCCTCGATTTAAGTTTGAACTGGATTTCTTATTTATCTTTGCTTAAAACATGCAAATATTTTATCATTTCCAAATATGATCGAAAAACTTTTTTTCCTGTTATTTATTCATTCATTTTTTTGCGTTCCCAAACTATATGTTACAAGAATTCAAATATCTGGGACCGAAAGAGATTTTTAGTTCTTTCAAGTTTCCGGTGAACCTCGAGTTTCTATGATCTTGAAAAAACATCACGTTCAATCATGTTCGCCATATTATTTCTGTTATCTACACGTGAAAATACATATGTGTACCAAATTTCAACTCTCTATCTCAAATAGTTTGGCCGCTAGGGGGGGAGGGGTAATGGTTTTGGGCGACGGACAAACGAGTGAAAACATAAAAGTTCCGGATTTGACGCTTTGTGTCCGGAACCCTAAAAGTGGTTAAATTAACAATTTGGAATTATTCTTTGAAATCTCCTGAGAAAAACAGAGTCTGTTAAAAAAAAATATTGATTTTTTATGATTCTATACCATTTTTACGAAAATGTTTTTTTTTACCATGTATGAATAATAATTTTATTAAATCTGAACAGTATATGTTGTCATTTACAATATTTTTTTGTGTCATTAATACTTTATTTTGATATCTGAGAATTTTAAATAATTCATTACATTTGTCTATAGGCTTTGTAACATTTTGCTAAAAATATATAAAAATATTACTGTTTCAATTCTAATATTTTTCCGTATGAGCTAATATTGGAAATAATACGTTTGTACGGTCAATTGTTATTTAGTATTACTTGTCTGTTTCATTGTTATTAGAAATGATAAGTAATCCAATGACGTTTTAATAATCTGCAATAGAAATGTAATAACACATTATCGTTAAATAAAACAATCAATAACAAGGGCAAATTATTTTTAAAGTTTTGTCAAGAGTCAGTTTTTTTAAAACTATAGAAATTAACTCGATCGTGGTTATAGTGTTAATTTAGTGAAATATAAAATTTGTAACTATTCAACAAATAACTTAATTTTTATTTAAAATTATAATTTTAAATAATTTTTTATAAAAATACAAAATTTTCTAACTTACACTTGCAAAAAGAGAAAAATTAAGAACATAGAATTTATTATTATAAGTAATAATATTATTATTATTTGTAATGGTTTCAGACCAGTTATATAGAATATGGTTTCTAGAATATCCAGGCAACTGTAATGTAACAAAAAAATATTATATGTTAGTTTTAATCTGAAAATTAAATTGACTCTTCTCGAAAAAATTATAGGATTTATATGGGCAAATCTCTGGATTCAACATCAAATCATAATAATTAATGTTTTTTAAATATGTTAGCTTCAAATTTTATTTTTAAACTTTTTAAAAACATAAAAAGCTAAACTGAGATTAAATCGGGAAGAATAGTTTGTTTTACAAGAAAGTTGAGACACCACTGAATTTGAGAAACACATATATTTAAAACAAAGTAAATATAGAACGTTATAATTTGTAAATGTATAATGAAAGTTCAATTATAGATAATTCGCAGCACACTGCCTTGGTTAATAAACCACTAAACACACAAATTTTCTGAATACACGACAATCCGACACGCTCACGCGTCTTGCCAATTTAAACGTTCGTTTTAGTCTAAACTCCTAATTTCAAGTGACTCAGGGCCTTCTCCCCTTTTTCGCAAAGTTTTCCTGCTAATTCTCAGATTTATACCGCCTAAATATTAAATACTTAAATCAAATCCGGAAACTAATATAAAAGTAATCAAATTGCCAACAAATATTTATTTATTTTTTAAATTATAGATGCAGAGTATTATAAATTAAATAAAGCGTGCTAATGTATTTTATAACTTCTGGTCATGATAATGTTTTATATATTTTTAAGTACCTACTTTCTTTGTTGAAAAAAACTGCAAACATCTTTGCCATTGCAACTATTTCAAGCAGTCCTGCGGTAGAAATGATTGAACACATATCATCCAAAAATTGCCCCAAACTTTTATCAATTTTATGGATTATGGAACTATCATAACAGAAAATACGTATACAATAATAAAAGTAAATAATGTATATGATATTTTGTTACTAATGTTTGACAATGGCCAAACTCCAAGCCATGAAAGGTGTATGAAACATTATTTTAAAATATCTGCAAGTACTTAAAAATACAATTTAAGTTTATTAAATAACTGGCAAGGAGGGTAAAATGCTCATTAAATAGTTACATCTAATTTTTTATCCAAGTAAATACTTTTTTTATTGTGGAAACTTTAGAAGAGAATAAAATTTAATTTCTGTTTAATCGTAAACATTTTATTCATATATGAAAATTCTGTAATAAATTAAACAATCTAAAAATTATGTTTATTTCATAAACATTTTTTGTTCCCCGTTAGCAAAACTTTTATGAAGTAGAAAATTAGGATTTATTTTATGAAATATTAAAAACAAAAGAAAGTTTAAAGGAAGCAGCTTAAAAAATTGTAAATTTGAAAGAATACAAAACTTTTTTTATGAGAAACAAAACTTAAAATAAAAAAAAAAACCATGATAACCTTTTTCTTTGTTAAACATACAAAGTGTAGTATTCTACTTACGTGTTTCATCATTCATTTTTGAATCGAGTTAGTTTTTTATTTCTTTTTGTCTTTGTTATATTTTATTAATTTAATAGGTAGTTCAAATTTAATTATTTTCTCACATATAGAATGACTAAACACAGATTTGAACTCATTAATTAAGTATTTGCTTGTAAAAATCTGAAAAAATTTCCCGACAAAATAAGAATAACAAAGCACTGTTACAGAAATATATACTATCTAGTTTTAAATTTCTTGTTTTTAAATTACTACCATGTATGTACCGTTAAAATCTTCTTATTCTTTTGGCAAAATATTTTTTATTTTAACGCGTACTTTTAGCTAAACTCAAATTCATTAGCTTTGTAAAAATTAAACATGACAGACAGTTATGCTTCGATGAGCAATAAAAGACTGAGGTCTTTACGAGAACGAGTTGAATGCATTTATCATGAAACTTTGTTATTATAATTCTTCCATGCATGCCACATTCGTAAGAACTTCTGAATTTTTAATAAGTCGTGTGCAAACTTTTAATCGTTGCGTTGAATGAAAGCCTTGGGAATTTAAATTCTTGTCATCAAGAGAAAACATAATCCAATATATTCTTTCTTTAATCCTACTAAAGTCTAATTTTATTAGATTTTTTATTTTTTTATTTTTTGCGTAGGACTTATTAAAACTGCACTAGTAAGTTCTTACGACTACAGCATGCAGAAAAAACTTTACATACTAAATGTGTCTCAACTGGTTCTCATAAAGACAGCAGTTCAGTCATTTATTGCTGATCGCAGTATCAGTGTCTATCATATGATTGATTATTACAAAACGAGTGAATTTCGGAACTTCACTGAAGATACATTTAAAAATAAAAAATATTTTGACGAAAGTATAAGTAGACTTTAAAGGTACATGTATATAGAAATAATATAAAAAACAATAACAAATATTTGTGCAGATACTATAATTGGTAAAATTCCTCGTTCCGTTTCAAGTACATTTTATTTTCATATATGTTTTTTTCGGGTATCAAAATAAACATTGTTCCATGACTTTTATTAAAAAAAAGTCTTTGTTCTTGTATCATTATGATCAAATGCTGCTGCTTTTTAACATTTTGTTTGAAAATAGGAAATATTATTTTTATAATAATTTTGCGAATCGTGTTCTTTTTTCTACCTGAAGCTTGCTACTTTGGGTCTTAATAATTTATATAACTTTAGGAAATATCACGACATAATTTTTCTTAATATCTGAAAAAAAAATTAAAAATAATTTATTTACAATTAAACAATAAGTTGAAATTGGCCTATACTCGTTCTGTATATGTGAGAAAATAATTTACTTTCAAGAATTAATTTAATCAAAGACAACAGAATTCAAATATCACCTGCTCATCATTCAGCTAAAAAATGAGCGATGGAAATGGTAAGCTGTAACACAATATGAGTCAATAAAAAATTAATTACATAATTTACAGTTGAATAAAACGTTTAGAAATTAAATTAACAATTTTTTAATATAAATATAAATCGTGTTTTAAAGATCTTGCCTATTTTTTAAAATATTGTTCGCTACATCTTACATGGTTTGGAGTATGGCCAAGAACAAATAATAGTAACAAAATATCATACGCATTATTTATTATTGTTATGCTATACATATCTCTAACTATGCTACTTCCACAATTCATAAAATATATTGAGGTTTTGGATAATTTGGATCAGTTGAGTTCAATAACTACTCAGGCACTATTTCCTGTAATCGTCGCAATGATAAAGATGTCTGTTACTTTTTACAACAAAGAAAGTAGGTACTTACAAACCATAATAATTAAAACAATTTTATAAATTTACATATATTTATATATGTTTTTAATAAAACCTACAAACACATGGATTTATTTCTAGTTGTTATTGTTGAATTTAGTTATTCTTACACACGCCTCCTGTCGCGTTGAAGTGTCGTCATGATTGGTGACAATAATAGCAAACGTAATAATAATTATGTAATTATGTAATTTTGCGTGAAATCGTTCGCCTTGTTCATCACTCATCTTGTCCAGATTTCCCGAAAATTAATTCAAATGTAAAAGAAGGAAATTGATCTTTATTGACATGTTGCACTCCATTTTCTCGTTCCAATGCAAAAGTTCGTGCATGACTTCTACATAATCAGGGCTCTTATTATTTCCAAGGAACTTCTCACACAATGATATAAAGCTATTCTAGGTTGGTTTTTTCACTTCATTTACCTTGCTCGTTAATTTCTCATTTCGCATAAGTTTCCAAATCTAGGACCTGACAAGGATGCCTGAAATTAACGACAACTATTTAATAACAAGTAGGAAGGTAATAGAACGTCAATAAACAATAATCCCATAATACCGCTTCTTAGCTTTGCATCACTCAACTTAGGAAACGCAACTTCTTTAAGGTAACGAAATGCTTCGCCTTCAACTCTTAATTTTTTTAAGAACGGCTTTGCATATCCTAGATTTAAATGTAGTGGCGGTAGGATGACATTTTCTGGTCGTACTAGTGGAGGGTTCAAAACATATTTTGACCAATTTTAAAAAATTTACTTGAAGGCCATTGAGTTCTTTCATACCTATTCGGGACACGACTGTCCCACTCACAAAGATAGTAAGGATGCTTGGTATATCTTTGTGAGTGGGAAAGTTGTGTCCCGAATAGGTATAGGAGAACTCAATGGGTTTCAAGTGAATCCTTTAAAATTTGTCAAAAAAATGTTTTGAACCCTCCGCTCGTACGACCTTGGAAATAATAAGAGCCCTGATTGTATTTAAGACGCGCACGAACTATCAAATGCATACGAGAAAATGAAGTGCAACATGTCAATAAAAATCCATTTCCTTCACTCCCATTTGTATTTCTTTCCGTAAAATCTGGGTATGATAAGTGATGAACAAGTTGATCGACTTCATCAGGAAATAGGAAAAATTGAAAAAGGAAAGGAAAGTACTCCATTACCATCCTTGCTGATTACTGCTGTCCGTTAAAGCGAGAAACGCATGACAAATCATTCAAACGGAAGAGGATAATAAAACACTTTTAACACAAATTTTTTATTTTTTTGTTGTCTTGTAGTACTAAATAATGGTCAATAAACAAAATAATTACATAAGTATAATCAAGTTTGCTATTATTTCCAACCTTCGCGACGTGCCTTCAAGCCATCTCCACGTCAGCAAATTTAGAAAAGAATTCTAAAATTTTAAAATCCACACAACTCCAGCAATTTTCATCAAATTTCAATCAAAAATAGTTTAATGAACGTAGAATTAAAATTACATTCTAAAAAAAAAAAGTTTTAAAACGGATAAAAATTAGCAAAGTTATGTGGTTGTTCACATGAACATACTCAAACGTTTTTTTGTCCAGAAAATGAGATTTTGTGGGTATATTAGCTATATACTATTTTCCTTAGTTTTACTAGACTTACAACTTATGCTACGTGACCATAAAAGTGCCTGAAAAATTTTTTTTGTCACACAGTGCAATTATAATAATTATTTTTATAGTTATTTTACAATAAATTCCAGTTAGGTATTTTCATCAAGTTTCCAGACACCACTGATTAATGATAATAACTATTCTCTTTGATCAGAAGTAGCAGCTCTTTATAATTACATGATTGATGATTGGGAGATCCAGAAAACTAGTAAAGAAATGGATATAATGATTGACTATTGTAAACAGGGAAGAAATTTTTCACTCTTATGCGTATCTTCTGGATGTATGACTACCTTCGCTCATTTTCTGCAATGTATTTTTATAAATTTAAGTAATTGCAATTATGCAGGAACATGCAGCAATCACACAATATGTTTTTTAGCTACTTTTCCGTTTGATTATCATTATAGTTCTGGTTATGCAATAACAGTTATCTTTCAGTACTCAGGAACAATACTACCTGCGATTGCTTACGGTGCTATTGACGGATTTTTTATTATTGTTGTTTTATATGTTTCTGCACAATACCAAATTTCGAGCTTAAAACTTTTAAATCTTGTTAATAATAGTGCCGAACAAAAATCATGGGTTGCATTTGATAAAGAGTTTAGTAATATCGTCAATTACCACGTCCAAATGAACAGGTTTTTATATTTTTATTCATTCAAAAGAAAGCATAATTTTTTGCAGAAAATTACTGCAATCCTTTCTAAATGATAGTATCTTTTTTCGAAAATAAAAATTTTAATCTATTTCAAAAGAGTCTATATTAGATTTTTTTGTATCCTATCGTATCGTGGCGAGCTTCAACACGATAGGCTCAGACGAATCGTATCGTGGCGATCCAATACATAATAAGCCCTGTACAGGTCGTATCGTGGAAAGCCACAGCATGTCTTTCGTCTTGCATCTTACCGCAAGCGTCGCGCGTCGCATTATTTAATTGAGAACACAATATAAACAAACAGGAGCTATGTTTACTTTCTCATATAAAATAAATGATGAACTCTTAAATCCTTTTATTAGTATTTCCAAGAAATGATAGCCCTTCTTATTATTTCATTTGGCCCCTTTATATCATAATACATAAATTAATAAGTAATAAATTCAAACAATACGCTATATCAGCTCATGCGCAAGTAGATAACAATACCAAAAAGAGAGTATTCTGGACAGTGGAGAATATTACATTTTTTCAGAAAAAATAGTTCTGAACAGTGGAGAATGTTTCAAATAATCATTTTTAACATTAAAAATGGTTTAAAAAACTAATTGTTTAAACTAATTGTTATATACAAATGGACAAATATTAAAACTATCAGGAAAAAAATTCTGAAAAGTGGAGAATGTTTTAGATAATAATTAAATATAACATTATAAATTGTTTAAAAAATTATTTATTTAAACAAATTTTTATAAACAAATGGACAAATATTAATAGAAAGTGATAATTCGGCGCTCATCATTGTTGATAATAAAGAAAGGATTTTTCGATCAAAATGAGCAAAAGTTGTGTAGGTAAAAAAAACACTAACACATTAAATACACCAAATAAATTATTTATTGGCGACGTTTCGTCTACATTTTGTGGACATATTCAGGCTGTAATAATAAACAAGTATAACACATAGTATACAATTTTTTTTTAAATTGTATAATTTTTTAAAATTGTATAATTTTTTAAAATTGTATAATTTTTTAAAATTGTATAATTTATTCTAATTTTGGTAACTTTGATTTGATTTCTCAATGTCACTATTGCACTTTCGTTTAGTTTGTCACTGACCTAGGTCCTACAAGCACCTGACCAAAATGACTAATCACATTCTGTGAAATTTGAAAAAAATTTATAAATTCTGTATGAGGTAAAAATCTTTTCTGAAAAAGTAAATTGCGTGTTGGTTCGCGTTTAAAAATTTTTTTATACTAAGTGTTATACTTGATTATTATTACAGTCTGAAGATTTCCACGAAGTGTGGTCGAAATTTTGCCAATAAATAATTTATTTAGTGTATTTAATGTGTTAGTGTTTTTTTTACCTACACAAGTTTTTTTCATTTTGATCGAAAAATCCTTTTTTTATTAGGACAAATATTAATATTTTTATCAAAAAAAAAATGCTCAAAAGTTTAGAATGTTTGAAATAAATAAATTTAACATTGCAAATTGTTTAAAAAATTAAATGTTTAAACAAATTGTTATAAACAAATGGACAAATATTAACATTTTTATCAGGAAGTAAATCCTGAAAAGTACAGAATGGTTTAAATAATTAAGTTTAACATTGAAAATTATTTAAAAAATTAATTGTTTAAACAAATTGTTATAAATAAATGGACTAATATTAAAATTGTTATCAGAAAAAAACCTTCTGTAAAGTAAAGGTTTATCAATTTCCCTGACATTTTACTGATTTTACAACGAAATTTTCTGATAATTTTTTTTTGTTCATATCAAAGTCAAAAATCTGCGAATAACTAAAAAATTATCCAATTTGAATGTTTTTTTTAAATTGTCAGCGGTTTTATTAAAATTTTTATTTAACTCTTTAATCTTTAATTTATTTCTTTACTTCTTAATTATTATTTTTAATTTTAAATTCCATTCTTCAGTTATCTATTATTTTCTTCTATATCCAATAAATCTTGGCTTTATTTAATTACTTTTTTCTATATTTAATTCTTATTTTTTAAATTTTAATTCCCTTCTTCAATTTTTGTTATTTATTTCGATATTCAATCTAGTTGTTCAATGTACATTGTAATCACCAAAATTATAATTATTAAAAATTATAACCCTGATTTAGAACAATTATTTTCGGAAGCTAAAGAAAGATAATAGAGGGCGCCAGACCATCTTTGATCACTTCAACAAAAGGACTAAAAAAAATAATAAATCTATATTTATTCAATTTACAAAATAAATTGACCGATCTTTAAATCTTCCGAAAATTTCCAACAACTGGCTCAGCCCCTTATGCTGGATAATGGTAGAGGGGGATCACTACTAATAATATTTGAAAAGATTTATTTACTCAGAAAATTAAAATGCGAAAATCAATTTAAATAACAATTTATTTAATAAAATTAATAATGGATTTTTAAGGTTATAAAAGACAAAATTTTGATAGTAAAATGAGATAATGAAGTAGTAAAATCAAAGAGTTAAATTTCCACTTTTTTTGATATAAAACAAAGTATTACTTAACTTAATAAAAATTAAGGTAAGGATTCTCTATAATCACAAACAAGACTTTGACATAGATTAAAAAAAAAATAGTTTACAAAATTAATTTACTAAAGAATTCAATAATAAAATTTATTAAATATTAATATAATCTGATTTTTCTTAAAAGAAAATATTGAAATGAGATCTTACCAATAATCCTTAAAATCCGAAAGAAAAGATCAATATTATGAAAAATTTATAATCCATAAGTCAAATCCAGGAAGCTCAATAAAAAAAGTAGAAGTTTTGATTAAATAGGTCGAAATAGTTCTGATATAATAAATAATTCTTCATTCGATTAGATTCTACAAATATAATTTTTAATAATATTAAAATTAAATAATAAGTAAAATTTATTCCTTCTATTTTCAAATTAAATAAACACATCCTAGTCTCTCAAAAGTTACCAAAAGAATGATGGTAATGGTTCTTCAATTTGGAGTTGTTTTTAATTGAAATAGTCTCGTCATGTAGATTTTCATAAAATAATACAATAAATTTTTAGAATTAAATATTTAAATAAATAAAGAAATCAATTTCAAAGTCTTGGTATCGTGTGTAACTTTCGAGATAATAAATTTATATAGAAAAATTAAACAAAAATTATTATTATTAAATTTAACTTGCAAAAATTAATCACATGAAAGAAAAAATTAAAAATTATAAGTTTAAAAATTAGTGAAACGATTTTACAACGTTACAACATTTAATTATACCTATTTCTATAATTTTCTTAATTTTTGAATTTAAAATTGTATTCTTTAAATTTAATATTTCTTATTTCATTTTTTCAATTGTTATTTTTCAGTTGTCTATTAATCTAGTTATTTATCGAATTTTGTTTTCAATTAATAATTATTTTCGTCATTTTTTACATATTTTCTTCCATTTTTAAATTATTCTCGTCATTTTTTAACTATTCCCTACAAGTATTAATTATATTCCGGTATTTTTAATTATTTCTTGCAATTTTTTCAATTTTCAGTTATTCACTTAAAGTTTTATAATTATTCTTTCATTTTTCAATTTTTTTTCAATTGTTCATTGTTTTTATCAATTTTGAGATAAATAATTTTTTACATTTTTAAAAGTAATTAACATTTTTTGTTTTTAGTTATGATTAATTTTGACTTTTTAGTTTTTAAGCGTTATAGTATATAACAATTATAAGTATTTAAAAAAATCGGGCAAGTACGAGTTACACCCGTACTAAACCAAGGGTTCCGTACAATTATTGTTAAATATTGTTAAAACAAAAAGTGTATAAAATTTTTAAAAATACTAATTATAATTTACATTTATTTCAAAAAGATATTTTATAATTTTTACCATTTTGTAGGAAAAAATATGTATCTGTGTACGCTGCCGAATATAATATTACATAAATTAATCTGACTAGTTCGTAGTTTATCAAAATACAATTGTTAAATTATTAAATATCAATTTAACGACCTTATCGGACAAAATTAGAAAAACTCTGTATCAAAATTGGAAAGTAGGATAAAAGGTAAATAAGAATATTTACTTATTATAGTTGAACTATTATTTATATTAGTAACACATTTTTGTGCAGCGTACACAAATACATATTTTATTCCAAAAAATGGTAAAAGTTATAAAATTTCTTTTGGAAATAATTGAAAATTAATAATAAACCAGAATTTAATCTTTCCATAGTTTGATCAATAAAGCAATGTAAATGATCTTAGATTATTTGACGAAAAAAACACTTTTTTTTCGTCAAATAATGCAACGTTTCGTTGGCCTTGTTTCGCCAACCTCTTCAGGCTAAAAATTTTATAAAGAACACACTTCAATACACTTGTTAACACAATTAAAGTGTGACAAACCTCGCAATTGCACTTGACTTATAAATTACACATGATAATTTATTTTAAGTAAAAATAAATGAAACTTAACTTTAAGGTTAAGTTACACTCTTGTCTTATTTTTAAACTGTCAAAACGTGGTTTAGCAGAAGTATTTGCTAAACAGCCGCGCATCCTGACACGCGCATCGCCGGAAGATGGCGCGGAACGCCAGACACAGCGCAGATGGTGCTAAATAATATGATCGCGCAGCCACTTACCAGAGCCGCTTCTATATATGGACCTGCACGCCTGTAGATCGGGGAGTCGGCCCAAAGGGGCGAACCGAGGAACATCTCGGGAAAAGTCTCTCTGACTCTTCCAGATACCATAGACTTGGTCCTTCAAGAATGGTATCTGGAAACCATTCCGGAGATTTTGGCATTGGTCCTCCAATGGAAAATCAAAGGAACACTTTTGCTTTTCTCTAGCCAGGATTGTCCTGAGATTTGTCACGGTTCACCGTGGAGTCTCAGACACGATAAAATTCTGGACATCTACTTCGTAAACTAAGGAATCATGACTGGAGTAAAGTTACTCCGTGACGAATTCCTGATCATCGTCGTGGTCCATCACGAATGATCAGAGAATTTGAGAAAATTGCTAGAAAACTAATGACGTAGGAATGTGTTCGAAACAATTTTAAAATCTCCCGCGCCGAGTCATTGACGTAGATTGTCACATGGGCTTTCTCAGTGCTACGTCATTGGAGAACAGACTATGCTAGGTGAACACCCGCATTGTTTCACTGTTCTTCAAATAAATTCACCACGCACCTGAAATTACGCGTTCAGATTTAATTGTTCTTTACCGTACTGAAGCGCGTAATTAACGTAAATATGAATTAATTAATTTATTGTCTTAATATCACGGTGAATTACGGCGGCAATATTTTTTAGCGGTTCGTCCGTAATTTATATTGTTTTGGAGACGGAGTTTACCGATTCGATCCGCGACCGATTATTCCGGATAATTTTAGATAAATTATATTATTTGATTTACTTTTGTAATCTACATTATTTTTTTTATGATTTGTTTATAGATTCCGAATTTTCCAGAGTTCTGGCAGGACGTAGTCCTGGAATAAGGAGAAAGTGGATATCGATTCCTTTAATAGTATCGCCGGCTCTTCAAGCATTTTTATTGTATTTTTTTATTACATTTTTAGTGTTAAATTCTTTATTATTTATTATATATGTTCTTTTTATTGTTAGCTTCTTTTATTTTGAATTATACTCTGTTAAATTTATTTTTATTATATATTTTAATATTATTTTGTATACCTTTATTTTGAACAATATATTCTTTTGTTATTTCTTACTAATAGAAATCTTGAGAGTTTTATTGACCTTACCTGACCCAAAGCGACAGTAGAAATTAAGTAAAGTAATTTATGGTCAATAATCTAGATTTCCAGAATAAGTAAATATAATTTGAGAAACTTGGCTCCGGTGAGCAAATTCGGAGCATAGCAAAGTTTCACTTCGTTACAAAAGTTCACAATAAAAATAAATAAAAAAAACACAATTTTTACCATTATAAGTTAAAACATAAATTAATCGGTTGACATTTTTGATCGACGATTTAAAGCCAACTACAGAGAATTTAAAAGGCAACGGTGATTAAATATATACAAGTACAAAAACAATGCCGTAGAGTATGTGAGGTCAGTCACACTATCGAGAATTTAATCGTCTAAGTAATGGAAAATAAATTTTATTCAATGAGAAACTATCCTCCTTTCTGTTAATGGTATAATTATTAGATTTTATATGAATCATTTCAGAAATTCTTCGTTTTTTCCAATTTGGTTCATGATCCAAAATTTGAACGTTATCCCAATCATATTCATGGCCAAATTCTCTTTTATGTTGTAATTTTTTCCTGGTACTTTTAATATTTGTCTATTTGTTTATAACAATTTGTTTAAACAATTAATTTTTTTTTTAACAATTTGCAGTGTTAAATTTATTTATTTCAAACATTCCGAACTTTTGAAAAATGTTTTCTAATAAAAATATTAATATTTGTCCGTTTGTTTATAAAAATTTGTTTAAATGAATAATTTTTTAAACAACTTATAATGTTATATTTAAGTATCTAAAACATTCTTCGTTTTTCAGAATTTTTTTCCTGAAAAAATGTATTATTCTCCACTGTTCAGAATACCCTCTTTTTTGTATTGTTATCTGCTTGCGCATGAGCTGATATAGCGTATTGTTTGAATTTATTATTCATTAATTTATGTATTATGATATAAAGGGGCCAAATGAAATAATAAGGAGGGCTAGCATTTCTTGGAAATGCTAATAAAAGGATTCAAGAGCTCATCATTTCTTTTATATGAGAAAGTAAACATAGCTCCTGTTTGTTTATATTGAGTTCTCAATTGAATGACGCGACGCGCGGCGCTTGCGGTAAGATGCAAGACGAAAGACATGCTGGGGTTTTCCACGATACGACCTGTACAGGGCTTATCATGTAGTGGATCGCCACGATACGATTCGTCTGAGTGTATCGTGTTGAAGCTCGCCACGATACGATGGTATGAAGTCTATTGTATCGTGGTTGAATACGATACGGTGGAACCCAGTCTTTCGTATCGTGGTCAGCCTCAACACGATAGACTTCAACGCATCGTATCGTGGCGTGCCACAATACTACTTGCCTGAGTCTATCGTGTTGTGGCTTGTCACGATACGATACGACACAACCTGCTCTAGGCGATCCTTGAGTTTTTTATTTTTCTCTCTTTCTTTTTATTTTACATCTAATGATTTACATTTTTTCGTTACATTATAGCTCTGTGAAAATTCTAGAAAACATATTCTACCTAATGTTTTTCTTGCAATTAATGGGAACGACATTTCAATTTTGTTTACAAGGCTACATTTTTGTCACGGTAAGAAAATTTTTAAAAACATATAAGTTTATTTTAATAATTTCAGTTAATTTTCAGCTCATAACAGATAAAAATTCCGACTCTGTGTTACTTGGCGTATTATTTACGTTCACATATTTTATATTCTTATTATTAAATTTTTTCATCTATTGTTATGTAGCTGAAATATTGCAAACACAGGTAAATATTTTTTTTAACACAATATAATCCTAAAATAACATCAATTTTAATAATAAATAAATTTTTAGCATTTTATGTTTGCAAGAAACGCATATGATTGTGAATGGTATAATTTACCTTCTAAGAAATCAAAATTAATCATTTTTCTTATAGGAATTGGTCTAAAACCAATTCAAATAACGGCGGGTAAATTCTATATTCTCAATTTTTCCCTATTTACAAGTGTAAGTTACAAAATTTTATTTTAAGTTTTAAATAAAAATGAAATAAGTAATTTAAGGTTAAATTTTTAGTTAAACGAACACCGCTAATACAGATTGCGTCTTTGACTTGATTTTGTATAAATTATGTTTAATTTGCTACTGTTAATTCTGTGTTATAAGGAGATTTAACTTTTTGCCATGAAAAAAATGATAAAAAATTATTTTTTAATATACTTTTTTAAAAAAATATTGTTTAAAACAAAATTAAACAATAAAAATTGTAGAGAACTGGGACTTTCAAAATTTGGTGAACTCAATTTTAGTAATAGGTATTTTTATCTTGTGTGAAAAACCAATTTCCACTTTGAAGTTATGTTAATGAGTTGAATTAAATTAAAAATATAAAATTTATTTCAATATAATGATCAGTTTATTTTATAATAATGTGTTTTTGCATTTTTATTTCAGATCATTAAGACGTCATTAGGCTACTTATCATTTTTAATAACAATGAAACAGACCATTAATTCTGAATAAAATATTGTAGCTGTCTACACACTAAGCCTGAATTTAAAGTTTCCTTAGAACGTGAGGATTTGTTAAACATCACCAATTGTATAAAATTATAACCAGTTTATTTTAATATCCCCATTATTCACAGTTTGTTGTGCAATTTCTTTACATTTAATAAATATTTTTTAAAAATATAACTAAAAGTCACCCTACATTAATTATAATTTACAAAAGGTTATTTCTAAATCCAGAAGTGTTTATTTTTCGCTAGTCTGGAGAGTACTGGTTTGTCATTCAATTATCTTTCAATCGTCATTCTTTTTGTACCAATTCGGAAGTCGTCGTTTCTTAATACATTTTAAATCACACTAGGTTTGCGTAGCAAAATTAGTAAATATGCATTTTTTCCTGCCTTTGACGATAGTCTACGTAAAATTGTTTAATTATTATTCAAATAAATAAAAATATTTTATTTTACAATTTTAGATTGTAATGTAGTACATAACGTAAAAAATTACGTTTTTTTTTCTATATTATCATAGATTTTAACTCAGTACGGATAAAAAAAATTTTCCACACCCATATTTATATAATTGTTGCATAATATAAGGCTATAATAGCGATAAACACTGTAACCAGAAAAAAAATAAATTAAATTTTTTTTTTTAATTAATAATAATAATTAAATATTGAAATCAATAAAACGAACAATTAAATTTTCTGATTACAAATGAAGAAGATTCTTAATTTACTCAAAATGGGAGGGCGCCAGATCTTTCTTGGATCATAAAAAAAATAAAATAAAAGCAAAAGGGACAAGAAATAAAATTATTAAATTGAAATTATTCTGACAAGATATTCGACCAAAAACAATTGGAAGCTCAATCTGTCAAGAAAATCTGGATTTCCGACCAATAATACAATTGGAAGCTCAATCCTATTTTACACAAAGAAAAAATTAATTAAGAATAAAACAAATCAGAATCTTCTATAATTACCTTGGCTAGTTAGTCCCCAAGTCTGGATAATGGTAGAGGGGGTGGCTCGAATCAAAATTATTTTAAATTGACTAAATTAAATCATACAAAGAAGCTAAATTTTGTAAAGTTAAATTAAATTTTTGTGAAATCAATCAAGTTTTTATTAAATAAATTAAATTTTGCTGAAATAAACTAAATTTTTCTAAAATAAATTAATTTTTACAAAATAAGTTAATTTTGGTAAAAAGGGACTAAATTTTTATAAATAATACAATTTTAGTCATAAATTAATAGTAATTAAGACTAATTAAGACACATTGATTTAAACAACAAAGTTTATTTATACGTAATTAACAACAAATAAATAGTTTACTCAAGAGGTCTCGAAATAAATCACAATTTTGAGGTTAAACGAATTCTACAATAATTTGGTAAATCTCGAACTAAATTAATGATAGAAAATCATTATTCAAAATTTCAGACAAGGATAATACTAAATAATCAACATTTAATAATTATTAATTTAGATAATATAATTTTTTTTTAATTGAATGTTTACAAGAAATTCAAATTCATAAATAATTTCGAAATAAATCTAAAAGGTTGTCATTTTAGGTTAGGACTCTTGATTAATAAATCAAGATTCCAATATTTCAAAAAGGATCAAAACAATATTATAAACTAAATTTATATTTAAGCTTACAGCTCAAATAATTAATAGTGCTAACGGAGAGTTCATATTAATCTTTGAAAAATCAACATTTTGATAATTAAATGAAATTTGGGACAGAATTCTTGATTTCTAAATCAAGGATCTTTTATTTCAATTTCGAGACGTGGTCATTAAGTTTTATTAATCTTATTTACAATTATTGATAACGATTGGTCGCTTAATATTTGAAAAGAGTCAAGACTAACAGATTTTAATTTGAAACAATTAAATTTAATTCGTTAATTTATTTACTTAAGGAATCAATAATTCAAAGGAAAAGGATGAACAAAATTAATAGGAGCGAAGGTTTCCAATCTGGAAAGCTCGCAAAGCAAAAATGGTTTGACAAATCAAAATTTTATTTTAATGTAGTTAATTAATTAATCTCACCGAAATCTCGATTATAAGTAAAATCCAAAAGAAAAGACAATAAGGGCGGCACGGCAGCGAAATCGTCCACACGTTTATTCCTTTAATTAATCCAAAAATCCAGAGAATGCTCAAAAGAAAATTACGACTGGTCTTTACGGCTGATGAAACGAAAAGATACAAAATGGCCGTTTGTTTTTTCTATAGTAACCAATCGTTACCATGACAATTTAAGGGCACTAAGTTAATCAAGAAAACAACTGAATAAATTTAACATAAAAATAACGCATCCGGTAAGTCTTGAATCCTATTGGTCGATGAGTTGGCGTCTAAATTTAAATCTTCTTTTAATACATTTTTACAAAATTAAATTAATCTTCGGAATTAATTACAATATTAATTCGATCTATGAGATGGTAAATCATTATTGAACTCTTCCAAATTATTCTTGACCAGTAAATCAGCCAACGCGAATCCAGAATCCCAAGAAAATGACACAACAATGGGGCATCCAAAATTCTTGAATTCAAAAATAGATTTTCGTCCTGACCACATGAATCTTTTGAATAAAAAGGGCTTTGGCAAATCCGCAACAATAAGAGATCCAAATAAATCAGATATAATAATGAAGCCTTCCAAAATATAAAAATTGCAAGTATCACTCCAGGCGACGAAGTCAGATCCTTATTATATGAATTGAAAATAAAGTTGGCATCTTGGACAAAGTTTATAATCTTGGGTACGATCGGAAGATAATAAGAAACAAAATAATAGGCGACAATACAGGAAGATTCAAATTCATCGATAATTCAACACTTCAAAATCAATATCGGCAGAAAATACAATTCTTCAAAAGTTCCGTAGTCCAATTTTTGGTTAGGCGGAAAAATTCAAATAGGCAGAAATTTGATTTTTGTTAATTTTAAAATAAATCTTCTTAATTAAAATTCCAATAGTTGATTAAATAATTTTTAAATAATAATCCAAAAGGCAGGAACATCAGTGGTTAAATAAATCTTCAATAATTTAAATTTTCAGATGTCGGTAAGGTAGATTTTGATCGAATTTTAGGAATCAGGAAGGTCGTTTTCATCAGGAAAAATCAATAAATGTATGGATTTACAGGAAATCTTCTCAAACAGGAATTCTTGGATAGGATGAGTTGACTCGAAGCAGGATAACATAAAATAACGGGAAAAATGTACAGAATTAATTCTTAAATCTTAATTTTATAAATTATGGACCAAGTCTCGGAATTTCATTCAGCCATGAAGATTAATTGAATTGAATTGAATTTTTAAATTACGCTAATTTTCTGAATTTTTATTAATTTATTAATTTTTAGGAATAAAATAAAAATAAAATTTAGAATTTGTGAATTGAAAAATTTAATAAATTTTACAATGTCACAACTCTCCCCTCCTTATTGAAGGCCAAGGGGTCTTAAAAAAAATTGAATAAAAATTAAATTATAAGTTATTTTCAGAAGAAACAAGAATTTAGATAATAAAATTAAATAAATTGACGATTTAGAATAACTAATATTTATTTAAAATAATAATAAAAAAAAATTAATTGAATCAGGCAAGATTTCATCAATAATTAACACAAGAAACAAAAGATTAATCTCACCATACAAATTCAGTTTACGAAATTTCGAGACTGGATCAAACATTTAGAACAAAGTAAATTGGAAATAAGGATTAAATAAAGCAAATCAATTTATAAATTTAGAACTTTGAAATTATAATTATTAATTCTCTTTTTGTTAACATAATTAAATCATAAAATTAAATTTGACTTTTCGTTTGTAATAAGAAAAAATAAAAATCGGAATACTAAATTGAACGAAACTTTTTATAATGATGATAATAAAGGAGACAGTAAATAAAAAGAAAGTGGAATTCTTAAAAAAAAAAAAAAAAAGACATTGTTAATGATTGTTTCGTGATCTCAATGCGCACTCGATTCCGTAAGCCGACTTTTTGCCTCTTTTTGTGTAAGGACCATTTATCAAATAGTCCTCTTTACAAAAAGGGCAATTTACTACAACATAGCCCAGGCATCCGCAGTTGTAACAAAAGATGATCACTTTTGTTTTCGGGCAATTCCGCCAAAAATGGTCCTTCCCATCACACTGCCAACAGTGCTTCTGCCGACCCTTCTGGATCCAACTCTCGGTTCTAAAGGTAGCTCTCATGTCGGCGGGCCTTTCGATTTTGAGGGATTTCAGAGCAGGAATAGGGGAAATTTCCTTATAAGAAATCCTCTTTTCGAGATAAACAAAATTAGTAGCCAAAATCGGGTGCAAAAGCGGGGTTCTCGAATAATGTGGCCTAGTTAAGTGAGCAATAAGTTCCTTCAATGACCCATCTTTATTCCCCTTTTTTATGGGCTTAGCACTCAATTTTAGGTCGTCTAATTTTTTATTTAGGTCCTCCATAATTTCTGAAATCAAACACCGAAGAACGAAATAATAATAATAAAAAAAAATAGAATTAGGATATTTTAATATATTTTTGTTATAGGAATCATTTTATCAGGATAATCAATAAATATATAAACTTTCAAGAAATCTTTTTTTTTTTTTTTTTTTAAATGAGGAATTTTTTATTTATCGAACAAAATTTTTGTTTTCATTTAAATGTTTTACATTTTTTTTTTATTAATTTCCACCGATGGGCCATAAGATTTTGTTCTGGAGCAATTTAAACAGTTATATGTTTTGAGTGGAATGCGCATTCCACATTTTAGGCAACGAAAACCCTTCATTTTCTTAGGGCAGTCCCTAAAAAGGTGCCCGAGTTCTGAACAATTCCAGCAACGCTTTAGATTATTATCCATGATTTCTATAACAAAATAAAAAAAAAATTTGCATGTTAAAAAAAAAATATGAATATATTAATTCAGGAAATATAAGGTTTCAAATGTTGAACTGGTGCTTTATATACTTTAGATGAATCGAAATTAGTAATTTCGTATACGGTAGGGAAAAGAATTTTGGAAACTCTATAGGGACCTTTATATTTGGGATTTAATTTCATTGAAATGTGTTTTTCTTTAGAGGATAATTCTCTGTTCCGAACTAAAACCAAATCTCCAATTTTAAAATTTAATTGACGTCTTTTCATATTATAATATTTAGATTGTTTAACGAAACAACTATCTAAATTTTTAATTATCCAATCTTTGAGGTTATTAATTTTTTGCATTCGTTCTTTCCAAAGTTCAATCGAGGTATCTTTAATATCCAAATTTACATTTTGTTTAGTTTTATTCAAGAGATTAATTGGTTTTGGATCTCTAGCTGAATTAAGAAAAGCCGGACTGGTTTTTAAAGACGAATGATGTGAGGTATTATAGGCAAATCTAAAATCTGACAAATGTTCGTCCCATGTCCTATGGTCATTAACAATGAAGGAAACAATCATAGTTTTGAAAACTCTGTTGACACGCTCAACAGGATTTGATTGAGGATGATAGGGAGGAGAAGTAGTATGTATTATATTAAATTTGTTGGTCAAAGATTTGAGAATTCCGTTAATAAATTCAGTCCCATTATCTGTATGAAGAACTTGAGGAGTTCCCCATCTATTGATAATTAGATCCCGAAAGGAATCACGAATCTTTTTGCCAGTAGCCGAACGAAGAGGAGCACACTCAATCCATTTAGTAAATAAATCTTGGAAAATGAGAATATACAAAAACCCGGATTTACTACGAGGAAATGGACCCATGACATCAGCTGCAACAACAGCCCATGGTTCTTCCACTATACGATGACCCATTAGTCCAGGTGGAGCCTTTTGGTCAACCTTACACATTTGACAAACTTCACATTTCCTAATGTATTCTTGCACCTCTTGGAAACACCCTGGCCAATAATAATTTAGTGAAATTCTTTTAAAAGTCTTTTCAACACCTAAGTGACCTGATTGAGGGAAATCGTGAGCTTCAATAAGGACAGAATTACGTTCGTCATCATTTGGGACCAATTTCCAAGCGTTAAGATCTTCAACTAGAGCCGAAATAATTTGATTGGGTTTATAGTGATATAGTCTCTCATCAATTATCACCCAATTAGGAAATCTCTCAGGATAATTTTTAACAGCAATAAAACGTCTAACGTACCAAGAATTGTTTGGATCTTTAATAACGTTAATTTTGTCTTTAGGAACTTCATAAATTCTAGAAAGTGCATCGGGTACTTGATGGAATTTACCCTTTCTATGAATAATTTCGAAATCGTATTCTAAAAGGGATAAGGACCATCGGGCTAACCTACCAGTTGGGTTCTTTAAATTTTGAAGCCATTTTAAACTGGCATGGTCAGTAATAACCGTAAATCGATAACCTTCCAGATATTCCCTATACTTCTTGATTGACCAAATTATAGCTAAACATTCCAATTCCGTGGTTGTATAATTTTTTTCGGCATTTAACAACGAACGACTTGCGTAGGCTATTACACATTCCTTATCCTCAACTTTCTGAACGAGTACAGCGCCTAAACCGGATGTACTGGCGTCTGTATGAAGCTCAAAAGGAATTTCGAAATTGGGGCAAGATAAAATGGGTGCTTTAACTAAACAATGTCTAATTTGAAGAAAAGCAGAATTTTGTTGATCGGACCAAAACCATTTTTGTTGTTTCTTTAACAATAAATTTAGGGGAGCAGTAATAGTTGAAAAATTTGGAATAAAGCGTCTGTACCAAGAAGCCATACCTAAAAATCTCCTAACCTCTTTTACATTTGTTGCAGCAGGATATTCAAGAATAGCGGAAACTTTATCGGGATCAACCTGAAGACCCTTTTCATTAATTAAATATCCAAGATATTTAACTTGTGAACAACAAAATTCACATTTCTTGGAATTTAACCTCAGGTTGGCGTCTTTGATTTTGTTAATAACTTTAGATAACCAAACTAAATGATCTTCAAAAGTTTCCGTAACTATGATGATATCATCCATGTAAGCAAACGCATGGGGTTCCATTTCCGGTCCAATTAAAGAATCTACAAGACGTTGAAAGGTTGCAGGAGCATTAGTCAAACCAAAGGGCATTCTTTTGAATTGAAAATGTCCTTTACCAGGAACAGAAAAAGCGGTTTTCTCTTTACTATTTTCTTCAAGTGGAATATTTAAAAATCCTTTATGGATATCAAGTTTAGAAATAAATTTTGCTTTATTAAGTTTATCTAGAATTGAATTTATTTTGGGGAGAGGATAGGCATCTTTTTTAGTTATTGAATTTAATTTTCTAAAATCTAGACAAAAACGGTAGGAAGCATCAGGTTTTTTAATCATAACAATGGGACTGGACCAACCACTTTTAGAGAATTCTATAATGTCATCGCTTAACATCTGATCAATTTCCTCATTGATTTTCTCCTGAATTTTCGGAGAAACAGAATAATAGCGTTGTTTAATTGGTATTTGACTACCAACATCGATTACATGTTTTGCGAGAGAAGTAAGACCAGGTTTTTCCTCGACCTGCGGGACTTCTTTATTTAAGAATTCATCTAAAGTTTTTACTTGTTCAGGATTTAATTCCTGTAAGCCACAACACATTTCAGGTTTAGAATCTTCAACTATAAAATTAAAATTTTTGAACGGATTTGAATTAAAATGCCACTTTCTGTTTTCATAATCAATGGAGATTCCGAACAACCTAAGGAAATCTAGACCAATAACGAAATCGACAGGTAAAGAATTTAATACTCGAACTTTCATTAAACGGGCTTTTGTTTCTAATTTAATAGGGAATACTATTTCATCAGAAACAGTTTGAATGGAACTATCGGCAATTTGAATTAATTCAAAATTTTGTTCAATTTTTAATCCTAACTTTTTAGCTAAATCTAATCCATTCGGACCAACAAAAGACCGTGTGGCGCCACAGTCGACAAGAGTCTTAACTTTATTTCCAAGAACATGAATATTTACGTACATTAAGGGTTCAGATTTTGAAAGACATTCCGGGATATAAGAAATATCAGAAATATTAAAAAGAAAGGATTTCTCAACTTTAATATTTTCAGCGATTTTAGTTTTATCAAATTTAATATCTTCATCTAGAAGAGTTTTAGAGTCAAAATCCACAGAGGAATTAGCAATTTTGTCAATATTATTATGTAAGTTATTATTCGAAAAATCAATTAAATTTTTAGAGGCATTTTCATTATTGGATTCTTTAGAAATATTAAAATTAGAATTTTCAGATTTAATTTTACAAAATTTACAATCAATAATTTTATCAATTTCGTTTTCATTAACATAATATTTTCCGGTTTCACAAAAAATAGTAAAATCATAATCTTTTGGCATGTAAGCTCCACGAAATTCAGACAAATCCGAAGAGGGGTCAAGATATTCAATTTCTATTAAATCTGGGGTTTTTGGTTTATGAAATTTAAGTCGTTTGTTAGGTTTAGTTTCTTTAATAAATTCGGGCTTGTCTAAGGGTAGAGACGTTTCCGCCCTAACAAACGGCTCTTCGACTAGTTTTTTGCACAATTGGGACAGTTAGTACGAATAAAATCCTTTTTGCCACATTTAAAACAAAATTTAACTCGAGGTTCAGTACACTTATCAAATCTATGACCGGGTACGTCACAATTCCAACAGATTAATTTTTTAGGGTTATCATCCGAGACCTTTTTGTCAGAATTATTTAAAAATGGGTTAGTGGGAGCTTTAGTTTTCTCGGGCACTTTATTTTGGTTTTGATTTTTAGATTTATCGTTTTTAATATTTAACTGGGAATTTTGAGGGACTTTTTTAGACACATTATTTTCCGAAAACGCCAAAATACTATCAACTAATTGATCTGAATTAGAATATTCATTCAAATCAACTTCGTCCAAAAGAGAGATTAATTCTCTGGGCCCTCTATTTCTTAAACGTGGAGGTTCTTTATATGCCAAATCTGGTAATAAAGATCGTTCAGGAATGGGAGGAGGTTTAAATGTTTTACTAACGAAGTGGCTCTTTTCAATTGAAATCGCTATCTGTTCGAATTGGGCTACACTATAAATGCTGTGACGAGGAATTACTAACTGAAATCTAGGGAGAAGGTTCCTATGAATAAAGCTAATTTCTTCATTTTCTGATAATTTAGGATCAACTCGATCAAAATAAGAGATCATGCAAGTAAAGAAATCAGCTACACGTTCGAATTCCCCCTGTGTTCTTTTATAAATTTCCTGTCTCAATTCGAATTGGAAATCAACATCTCTAAATCGGGATCTAAAAGCCTGAGAAAAATCACTAAAACTTCTCCAATTGTTTCGCATTCCGTGAAACCACTTTGAAGCTATTCCTGTTAGAAAGAAAGGGAGTACCTGGATTAAAATATAGTCATCGACTTGAATGATGGCTCTTCCATCTTCAATCTTAGTAATGAAAGCTTCTGGATCTTCAGATCTGGATCCCGAAAATCTTAAGCCCCATTTTTGCATAATCTCAAGAGTTTTAGATGCAGATAACGAAGGATTAAAACAATTTCTAGGGTTATTTCCAAAATTATAATTTCGAGAATTACGGTTAAAATTAAAAGAATCTGGATTATAATCATTATTGAAATCATTTCTAAATTGAGAGTCATTATTTTGAAATTGAGAATTATTTTGAAATTGAGAATCATTTCGAAATTGAGAATCATTTCGAAATTGAGAATCATTTCGAAATTGAGAATCATTTCGAAATTGAGAATCATTATTTTGAAATCTGTAATTGTTTTTAAATTGAAAATCATCATTAGTATACAAATTATTTTAAGATTGAGGATTATTTCTAGGTTGAGATTCATTTCCAAATCCAGAATCTTTCCTAGATTGAGAATCACCCTGAAATCTAGAATCATTTTTAAATTGGAAATTATTACGAAATTGAGAATCATTCTTCGAAAATCTAGAATCATTTCTAGATTTAAAATCATCATTAGTTCGAGAATTGTTTTGGAATTGAGAATCATTTTTAAATTGAAAATTTCTCGGAAATTGAAATTTATTTCGAAATTGAAATTCTTTCTGAAATCTAGAATCATTTCTAGATTGAAAATCATGTAAAAATTCAAAATTACATCGTGGTCGAAAGTCATTTGGAAGTCGAGAATCATCACGAGATTCAAAATTGTTGGGATGTCGAGAATCATTTCGAGATTCAAAATTGTTGGAAAGTCGAGAATCATTTCGAGATTCAAAATTATTGGGATGTCGAGAATCGTGTCGAGATTCAAAATTATTTGGTAATCGAGAATCATTTCGAGATTCGAGATTATTTGGAATTCGAGAATCATTTCGAGATTCAAAATTATTGGGATGTCGAGAATCGTGTCGAGATTCAAAATTATTTGGTAATCGAGAATCATTTCGAGATTCGAGATTATTTGGAATTCGAGAATCATTTCGAGATTCAAAATTATTGGGATGTCGAGAATCGTGTCGAGATTCAAAATTATTTGGTAATCGAGAATCATTTCGAGATTCGAGATTATTTGGAATTCGAGAATCATTTCGAGATTCAAAATTATTGGGATGTCGAGAATCGTGTCGAGATTCAAAATTATTTGGTAATCGAGAATCATTTCGAGATTCGAGATTATTTGGAATTCGAGAATCATTTCGAGATTCAAAATTATTGGGATGTCGAGAATCGTGTCGAGATTCAAAATTATTTGGTAATCGAGAATCATTTCGAGATTCGAGATTATTTGGAATTCGAGAATCATTTCGAGATTCAAGGTTATTTGGAAGACGTGAATCATTTCTTTCCGGATTTTTATCTAAGTCCTGAGTAATGTCATCGGAAGGATGGAATGAGACTCTACGTCTTTCGTTCCTTTGTTCAGTCGATAAATCTGTAGAAGCAACATTATTAATAGGATTTTCAAAATTATTTTCTCTAAAATTTTGGGATAAATTATTTTCATAATTTTCTCTTAAAGAATTATTTCTAAAATCAGGAATAGGAAAATCACTTTTCCTAGGAAAAATAAATTCGGACCTGAAATTCAAAATATCCTCACGAACAATAAATCTAGGAGTTTTGCCGTTATTAGGATTAGGATTAGGATTATTTTGATTATCTAGACGTCTCGAAAGGTAATTAGATTGTTGAGGATCAACAGAAGATTTCTCAACAAGGTTAGAATCATTTGAAGTTTCATTGAAAACAAGCGATCTGGAAGAATTTTCCAAAACATTAGAATTTTCATCTGCAACAGAATTTGTATTTAAATTGTGGTTAGAATGGACTGACTGGGATTCAAAACCTAGAAAATCTGACTGTGAAGTCAAAGAATCAACAACAGGAACAGACGATGCACCAGGATTATTGGCTCGACCAGAAGTTTCTCCAATTTCAATTAAATTATCTGAATTAGGAGTTTCTTCATTGTTGGACATTCTGGATTGCAAAAATTTTAAAAGCCTATTACGCTTAGCTGTAATAGCTCCTACAGCGGTCAAACCCCGGTCTCTTAATTCATCAGCGAGTTCCAAACCATTTAGTTCGTAAATCCAAGCGTGAGGGTCAGTATTTGATGCCATTTTAATTAATTATAGAGTTTCCAAAAAAAAATTCAGTGATAAAGTCAGGAATCAGGATCAGAATGAGTCAGAACAGGAGTGTTGGTCAAAAGGATGGATGCTGGAATGGAAGGAGTCACAATTGAGACATCAAAATCAATTAACAAGAAAAATTAAGAAATGTCAGAAATTAATTGTTTCAAATCAAAAATAAAATATCTGAAATTTTAAAACAATGATTAATTTTATAAATTAAATAATATTCACTCTTGGTGAATTAATAATCAATTGAGTGATTATCAAAGAAAATTGCTGAAATAAGGATCGATTAAACCTTATTCATAACCTCAAAATTATGTAAAAATAATTTTTAAACCAATGTTTAATTGTTGTGTCTTAATATCAAGGTCTCAAATTTCAGGATCAATATTTTAGGTACATAACCTAAAATTATTAATTAATTAAATAAATTTTTCTTTTAATTTTATTTTGACAAATAAATTAATTAGCTATATAACCCACGTTGGGCGCCAAATTTGTAACCAGAAAAAAAATAAATTAAATTTTTTTTTTAAATTAATAATAATAATTAAATATTGAAATCAATAAAACGAACAATTAAATTTTCTGATTACAAATGAAGAAGATTCTTAATTTACTCAAAATGGGAGGGCGCCAGATCTTTCTTGGATCATAAAAAAAAAAAAAATAAAAGCAAAAGGGACAAGAAATAAAATTATTAAATTGAAATTATTCTGACAAGATATTCGACCAAAAACAATTGGAAGCTCAATCTGTCAAGAAAATCTGGATTTCCGACCAATAATACAATTGGAAGCTCAATCCTATTTTACACAAAGAAAAAATTAATTAAGAATAAAACAAATCAGAATCTTCTATAATTACCTTGGCTAGTTAGTCCCCAAGTCTGGATAATGGTAGAGGGGGTGGCTCGAATCAAAATTATTTTAAATTGACTAAATTAAATCATACAAAGAAGATAAATTTTGTAAAGTTAAATTAAATTTTTGTGAAATCAATCAAGTTTTTATTAAATAAATTAAATTTTGCTGAAATAAACTAAATTTTTCTAAAATAAATTAATTTTTACAAAATAAGTTAATTTTGGTAAAAAGGGACTAAATTTTTATAAATAATACAATTTTAGTCATAAATTAATAGTAATTAAGACTAATTAAGACACATTGATTCAAACAACAAAGTTTATTTATACGTAATTAACAACAAATAAATAGTTTACTCAAGAGGTCTCGAAATAAATCACAATTTTGAGGTTAAACGAATTCTACAATAATTTGGTAAATCTCGAACTAAATTAATGATAGAAAATCATTATTCAAAATTTCAGACAAGGATAATTCTAAATAATCAACATTTAATAATTATTAATTTAGATAATATAATTTTTTTTTTAATTGAATGTTTACAAGAAATTCAAATTCATAAATAATTTCGAAATAAATCTAAAAGGTTGTCATTTTAGGTTAGGACTCTTGATTAATAAATCAAGATTCCAATATTTCAAAAAGGATCAAAACAATATTATAAACTAAATTTATATTTAAGCTTACAGCTCAAATAATTAATAGTGCTAACGGAGAGTTCATATTAATCTTTGAAAAATCAACATTTTGATAATTAAATGAAATTTGGGACAGAATTCTTGATTTCTAAATCAAGGATCTTTTATTTCAATTTCGAGACTTGGTCATTAAGTTTTATTAATCTTATTTACAATTATTGATAACGATTGGTCGCTTAATATTTGAAAAGAGTCAAGACTAACAGATTTTAATTTGAAACAATTAAATTTAATTCGTTAATTTATTTACTTAAGGAATCAATAATTCAAAGGAAAAGGATGAACAAAATTAATAGGAGCGAAGGTTTCCAATCTGGAAAGCTCGCAAAGCAAAAATGGTTTGACAAATCAAAATTTTATTTTAATGTAGTTAATTAATTAATCTCACCGAAATCTCGATTATAAGTAAAATCCAAAAGAAAAGACAATAAGGGCGGCACGGCAGCGAAATCGTCCACACGTTTATTCCTTTAATTAATCCAAAAATCCAGAGAATGCTCAAAAGAAAATTACGACTGGTCTTTACGGCTGATGAAACGAAAAGATACAAAATGGCCGTTTGTTTTTTCTATAGTAACCAATCGTTACCATGACAATTTAAGGGCACTAAGTTAATCAAGAAAACAACTGAATAAATTTAACATAAAAATAACGCATCCGGTAAGTCTTGAATCCTATTGGTCGATGAGTTGGCGTCTAAATTTAAATCTTCTTTTAATACATTTTTCCAAAATTAAATTAATCTTCGGAATTAATTACAATATTAATTCGATCTATGAGATGGTAAATCATTATTGAACTCTTCCAAATTATTCTTGACCAGTAAATCAGCCAACGCGAATCCAGAATCCCAAGAAAATGACACAACAATGGGGCATCCAAGTTTCTTGAATTCAAAAATAGATTTTCGTCCTGACCACATGAATCTTTTGAATAAAAAGGGCTTTGTCAAATCCGCAACAATAAGAGATCCAAATAAATCAGATATAATAATGAAGCCTTCCAAAATATAAAAATTGCAAGTATCACTCCAGGCGACGAAGTCAGATCCTTATTATATGAATTGAAAATAAAGTTGGCACCTTGGATAAAGTTTATAATCTTAGGTACGATCGGAAGATAATAAGAAACAAAATAATAGGCGACAATACAGGAAGATTCAAATTCATCGATAATTCAACACTTCAAAATCAATATCGGCAGCAAATACAATTCTTCAAAAGTTCCGTAGTCCAATTTTTGGTTAGGCGGAAAAATTCAAATAGGCAGAAATTTGATTTTTGTTAATTTTAAAATAAATCTTCTTAATTAAAATTCCAATAGTTGATTAAATAATTTTTAAATAATAATCCAAAAGGCAGGAACATCAGTGGTTAAATAAATCTTCAATAATTTAAATTTTCAGATGTCAGTAAGGTAGATTTTGATCGAATATCAGGAATCAGGAAGGTCGTTTTCATCAGGAAAAATCAATAAATGTATGGATTTACAGGAAATCTTCTCAAACAGGAATTCTTGGTTAGGATGAGTTGACTCGAAGCGGGATAACATAAAATAACGGGAAAAATGTACAGAATTAATTCTTAAATCTTAATTTTATAAATTATGGACCAAGTCTCGGAATTTCATTCAGCCATGAAGATTAATTGAATTGAATTGAATTTTTAAATTACGCTAATTTTCTGAATTTTTATTAATTTATTAATTTTTAGGAATAAAATAAAAATAAAATTTAGAATTTGTGAATTGAAAAATTTAATAAATTTTACAATGTCACAACACTTTGAAATCTTAAAACAAAAAAAATTTCGATTATAAGGATAGCATTCCGCCCTCAATATTGCCAACATCATAATCGATTATAGAGCCATTTTTTACCCTCCTTCGAGTGCCCTAGATAAGAAGAGTTAGGTTTTTTATTTTCTCTGGGTAATTATCAAAAAGCCGAAAAAAATGACAGTTTTTGCCAATAACGACAGCCTTCCGCCCTCGATATTGCCAACTTCATCAATGATTATAGGGCCATTTTTTACCCTCCTTCGAGTGCCCTAGCTTAGAAGAGTTAGGATTTTTATTTTCTCTGGGTAATTATCAGAAATCCGATAAAAATCACAGTTTTTGCCAATAACGACAGATTTTCGCCCTAGATATTGCCAGCTTTATCAATGATTCTAGGGCCATTTTTTACCCCCCTTCGAGTGCCCTAGATTAGAAGAGTTAGGTTTTTTATTTTCTCTGGGTAATTATTAAAAAACCGATAAAAATGACAGTTTTTGCCAATAACGACAGCCTTCCGCCCTCGATATTGCCAACTTCATCAATGATTATAGGGCCATTTTTTACTCTCCTTCGAGTGCCCTAGCTTAGAAGAGTTACGATTTTTATTTTCTCTGGGTAATTATCAGAAATCAAAAAAAAACCACAGTTTTTGCCAATAACGACAGCCTTCCGCCCTCGATATTGCCAACTTCATCAATCATTATAAAGCAATTTTTTATTCTCTTCGAGTACCCTAGGTTAGAAGAGTTAGGTTTTTTATTTTCTCTGGGTAATTATTAAAAAACCGATAAAAATGACAGTTTTTGCCAATAACGACAGCCTTCCGCCCTCGATATTGCCAACTTCATCAATGATTATAGGGCCATTTTTTTCCCTCCTTCGAGTGCCCTAGCTTAGCAGAGTTACGATTTTTATTTTCTCTAGGTAATTATCAGAAATCCGATAAAAACCACAGTTTTTGCCAATAACGACAGCCTTCCGCCCTAGATATTGCCAACTTCATCAATGATTATAGGGCCATTTTTTACTCTCCTTCGAGTGCCCTAGCTTAGAAGAGTTAGGATTTTTATTTTCTCTGGGTAATTATCAGAAATCCGATAAAAATCACAGTTTTTGCCAATAACGACAGCCTTCCGCCCTAGATATTGCCAACTTCATCAATGATTAAAGAGACATTTTTTACCCTCCTTCGAGTGCCCTAGATTAGAAGAGTTAGGTTTTTTATTATCTCTGGGTAATTATCAAAAAGCCGATAAAAATGACAGTTTTTGCCAATAACGACAGCCTTCCGCCCTCGATATTGCCAACTTCATCAATGATTATAGGGCCATTTTTTACCCTCCTTCGAGTGCCCTAGCTTAGAAGAGTTACGATTTTTATTTTCTCTGGGTAATTATCAGAAATCCAAAAAAACCACAGTTTTTGCCAATAACGACAGCCTTCCTTCCTCGATATTGCCAACTTCATCAATGATTATAGGGCCATTTTTTACCCTCCATCGAGTGCCCTAGATTAGAAGAGTTAGGTTTTTTATTATCTCTGGGTAATTATCAAAAAGCCGATAAAAATGACAGTTTTTGCCAATAACGACAGCCTTCCGCCCTCGATATTCCCAACTTCATCAATGATTATAGAGCCATTTTTTACCCTCCTTCGAGTGCCCTAGCTTAGAAGAGTTACGATTTTTATTTTCTCTGTGTAATTATCAGAAATCCGATAAAAACCACAGTTTTTGCCAATAACGACAGCCTTCCGCCCTCGATATTGCCAACTTCATCAATGATTTTTGGGCCATTTTTTACCCTCCTTCAAATGCCCTAGCTTAGAAGAGTTAGGATTTTTATTTTCTCTGGGTAATTATCAGAAATCCGATAAAAACCACAGTTTTTGCCAATAACGACAGCCTTCCGCCCTAGATATTGCCAACTTCATCAATGATTATAGGGACATTTTTTACCCTCCTTCGAGTGCCCTAGCTTAGAATAGTTACGATTTTTATTTTCTCTGTGTAATTATCAGAAATCCGATAAAAATCACAGTTTTTGCCAATAACGACAGCCTTTCGCCCACGATATTGCCAACTTCATCAATGATTAAAGGGCCATTTTTTACCCTCTTTCGAGTGCCCTAGATAAGAAGAGTTAGGTTTTTTATTTTCTCTGGGTAATTATCAAAAAGCCGATAAAAACCACAGTTTTTGCCAATAACGACAGCCTTCCGCCCTAGATATTGCCAACTTCATCAATGATTATAGGGCCATTTTTTACCCTCTTTCGAGTGCCCTAGATAAGAAGAGTTAGGTTTTTTATTTTCTCTGGGTAATTATCAAAAAGCCGATAAAAATGACAGTTTTTGCCAATAACGACAGCCTTCCGCCCTCGATATTGCCAACTTCATCAATGATTATAGGGCCATTTTTTACCCCCCTTTGAGTGCCCTAGCTTAGAAGAGTTACGATTTTTATTTTCTCTGGGTAATTATCAGAAATCCAAAAAAAACCACAGTTTTTGCCAATAACGACAGCCTTCCGCCCTCGATATTGCCAACTTCATCAATGATTTTTGGGCCATTTTTTACTTTCCTTCGAGTGCCCTAGATTAGAAGAGTTAGGTTTTTTATTTTCTCTGGGTAATTATCAAAAAGCCGATAAAAATGACAGTTTTTGCCAATAACGACAGCCTTTCGCCCTCGATATTGCCAACTTCATCAATGATTATAGAGCCATTTTTTACCCTCCTTCGAGTGCCCTAGCTTAGAAGAGTTAGGATTTTTTTTTTCTCTGGGTAATTATCAGAAATCCGATAAAAATCACAGTTTTTGCCAATAACGACAGCCTTCCGCCCTCGATATTGCCAACTTTATCAATGATTATAGGGCCATTTTTTACCCCCCTTTGAGTGCCCTAGATTAGAAGAGTTAGGTTTTTTATTTTCTCTGGGTAATTATCAAAAAACCGATAAAAATGACAGTTTTTGCCAATAACGACAGCCTTCCGCCCTCGATATTGCCAACTTTATCAAGGATTATACGGCCATTTTTTACCCTCCTTCGAGTGCCCTAGATAAGAAGAGTTAGGTTTTTTATTTTCTCTGGGTAATTATCAAAAAGCAGATAAAAATGACAGTTTTTGCCAATAACGACAGCCTTCCGCCCTCGATATTGCCAACTTCATCAATGATTATAGGGCCATTTTTTTCCCTCCTTCGAGTGCCCTAGCTTAGAAGAGTTACGATTTTTATTTTCTCTAGGTAATTATCAGAAATCCGATAAAAACCACAGTTTTTGCCAATAACGACAGCCTTCCGCCCTAGATATTGCCAACTTCATCGATGATTATAGGGCCATTTTTTACCCTCCTTCGAGTGCCCTAGCTTAGAAGAGTTAGGATTTTTATTTTCTCTGGGTAATTATCAGAAATCCGATAAAAATCACAGTTTTTGCCAATAACGACAGCCTTCCGCCCTCGATATTGCCAACTTCATCAATGATTATAGAGCCATTTTTTACCCTCCTTCGAGTGCCCTAGCTTAGAATAGTTACGATTTTTATTTTCTCTGTGTAATTATCAGAAATCCGATAAAAACTACAGTTTTTGCCAATAACGACAGCCTTCCGCCCTAGATATTGCCAACTTCATCAATGATTATAGGGCCATTTTTTACCCTCTTTCGAGTGCCCTAGATAAGAAGAGTTAGGTTTTTTATTTTCTCTGGGTAATTATCAAAAAGCCGATAAAAATGACAGTTTTTGCCAATAACGACAGCCTTTCGCCCTCGATATTGCCAACTTCATCAATGATTATAGCGCCATTTTTTACCCTCCTTCGAGTGCCCTAGCTCAGAAGAGTTAGGATTTTTATTTTCTCTGGGTAATTATCAGAAATCCGATAAAAATCACAGTTTTTGCCAATAACGACAGCCTTCCGCCCAAGATATTGCCAACTTTATCAAGGATTATAGGGCCATTTTTTACCCTCCTTCGAGTGCCCTAGATAAGAAGAGTTAGGTTTTTTATTTTCTCTGGGTAATTATCAAAAAGCCGATAAAAATTAGAGTTTTTGCCAATAACGACAGCCTTCCGCCCTCGATATTGCCAACTTCATCAATGATTATAGGGCCAATTTTTACCCTCCTTCGAGTGCCCTAGCTTATACTATCTAAGTTTTAGGTGCCGGGCCTCCCCATAAGGGTATACCAACACTGCGTACCCTAGCACGCTTAACGGGGTCTTAGTAACGCTTTGACCAAACCGGCATGAAGTCAGGTAATTACGTAGTTACCTGCAGTCTGAGACCATCCATTCCCGTACTTGACTCCACGTATTCCTAAGTCTTCTCAACTCAGGAGGTTACGAGAAGTTTTTCGGGGAGAAATCAGGTGCTACAGAAGCTCATCATCCTACCATTTTGAAGAGGAGGGTTGCCCCTGCCTCAAGTGCTTCGAGGTGGGTTGCCTCTTTGCGTTCCCCATGGTTTGGGGCGGGTAACTTTCCATACCCTCTCAGTTTATGCACAACTGATAGCCGAGTTGGATCATGCAACTCACACACCGACACTTCCGGCCGCTGACTCCTTGACGCTTAGATAACGTCAGGCTCAAGCTTCCTTCTGTGGCTAACCTTAAAGCTCAGGCTTAACCACTGCCACCACGAGTCCGACCTCAAATGACCGGGAGAGGACTTGTGTCCTCCGGGCCACCCGGTCCCCATGGTACCGTTTAGACCCAGGTACGGGTACCTGAGTGAAAGCCAGACCCACTTTCGTTTCAGGATTACCACCAATTACAGTGCATACTTCCCCCGCGGCCCTACAAGAGACGAACGAAGAGTACCATTCGCACGCTCTTGATCGGGTCCTAACACGGCAAGAGTACACACCGCGACGTCCATTAACCATTAGCCTTTCGATTTCTTCACTTTGACGTCAGTCGGCATTTTGGGACTTTGAATTCATGATTTGCGGCTGTATAAACAGCAACCAGGAGCGTACCCTAAAGTCGTTCAGGCCGTTTTCCCAGAACCCTTCGATCTATCTCCGGAGACGCTCGCCACAGCACGAATTGGAGTGCCCAGTTGCTCATCACAGAGGCACCTCAGCGGACTGAGGCTAACCTCTTCACAGATGTCAACTTGTGACTACGCACTTGCTGGTTCAGCCACCTGCGTACAGGGCCCAGGCGTACCACGTGGAGGTACAGCAAGCACTTGAACAACAGAGGCTATGTTTTCGCTTAATGTCCCCACCAAAGTGTGGACGAGTCGGTGAACCTCACAGTTCCCGCCCGTCCGGGCTTTGGCCGCCCAGTGCCCTAGATTAGAAGAGTTAGGTTTTTTATTTTCTCTGGGTAATTATCAAAAAACCGATAAAAATGACAGTTTTTGCCAATAACGACAGCCTTCCGCCCTCGATATTGCCAACTTCATCAATGATTATGCGGCCATTTTTTATCCTTCTTCGAGTGCCCTCGATTAGAAGAGTTAGGTTTTTTATTTTCTCTGGGTAATTATCAAAAAGCCGATAAAAATAACAGTTTTTGCCAATAACGACAGCCTTCCGCCCTCGATATTGCTAACTTCATCAATGATTATAGGGCCATTTTTTACCCTCCTTTAAGTGCCCTAGATTAGAAGAATTAGGTTTTTTATTTTCTCTGGGTAATTATCAAAAAGCCGATAAAAATAACAGTTTTTGCCAATAACGACAGCCTTCCGCCCTCGATATTGCTAACTTCATCAATGATTATAGGGCCATTTTTTACCCTCCTTTAAGTGCCCTAGATTAGAAGAATTAGGTTTTTTATTTTCTCTGGGTAATTATCAAAAAGCCGATAAAAATAACAGTTTTTGCCAATAACGACAGCCTTCCGCCCTCGATATTGCCAACTTCATCAATGATTATGCGGCCATTTTTTATCCTTCTTCGAGTGCCCTAGATTAGAAGAGTTAGGTCTTTTATTTTCTCTGGGTAATTATCAAAAAACCGATAAATTAAAGGTGATACTTCACAGTTTACAGTAGTTTGAGATTCATATTTTTTCAACAGCTTTTATGCATACTACAATAGGTTAATATTTGTATAGTTTTTTTACCACTTTTTTAATTATGTAAATAAATGAAGGCCATTTTAGTGGTTTTTTGTTGTTTTAGCGATCCAAAATATGTAAGAATTGACTAGTCTGGTCTATGGCAATCCAAATTAATTTTTTTTTGTGTGCCGCAGTAATCAATACATAATCGTAAGTCCCCATTTTTCTTTTTAACCAACACTATTGGAGAAGCATATTCCGAGTTGCTAGACCGTATACGTTTTTGGGAAAGTAAATTATTGATCATTTTTAGGGTTCCGTACACAAAGTGTCCAAACGGAACCTTTATGCTTTTACTCGTTTGTCCGTCGCTTAAAACCATTACCCCCCCCCCCTTGCGGCCAAACTATTTGAGATAGAGAGTTGAAATTTGGTACACTTATGTATTTTCACGTGTAGATTACAGGAAAAATATAGCGAACATGATTGAACGTGATGTTCATAGCGTTTCAGGGAAAAAACAAGATTTTTTTCAAAAAATGCGTTAAAATGCCTATTTACCCCCCCCCCCCTTATCTCCTAAATTATTTGACCTAGAGTATTGAAATTTGATACACATATGGGTAAGAATTCCTGAAGTGGCCCCCTAATATCTTTCGGATAAGAAAAAAAAGTGACACCTACATATTTTGATAATCCATGATGTCCCTAAGAAAACTTCCAAACGATTTTTCGAGATTTAAATTTTTTTAAAAGTTATAAACAATTAAACTTTTTTGCAATGTTTTATGAAAAATTCAATAGCTCGAAATCGACTGAACCGATTTTAATCAAAATTGAATTGAATAAAGATTAAGAAACGTACTTTCAATAAATATGTAAATTATAAATAAAAAGTTTAATTTGTTTAAATAATTTTTTTTTATAAATGTTAATGTTATAAATTAACAATGTTCTTAGTCGATTTTGTCAATTTTTTTCATAGAATCATGAAGAGGGGCTTTTCATGATTCCATAGCAAAAATAAAAAAGTGGGATTCTCAAAAACTTTAGAAGATACAGCATTTCTTGTCTTACCTCGCGCCAGTTATCTGACAATGAGTAGCTCACGCGTATGGCGCCGCATCACCCGCACGACCGAGTCCGCGTCTACCGTCGCTGTAAAAGAGGTCCTGACTACAATATTTTATTAAACTGACTCAAGTATACTCAACAGTAGTTTTTAAGTATTTTATTGCTTATTATATCACATTACGTTTTATTAATATAGTTAAGATCGAAATTAAATATTTTATCCCTCACAGCACCGAAAATTTACTAAAAATTTATTAAAAATTTATTTGCAAACTTCTGAATATTTAGGTGCAAAACTTAGTGAAAATTGTGTAAAGATTTAAATGTCCCGATTAAATAAATGTTTAGCGTAAAAGTTGACTGAAGATTTAAATTAAATTTTCGTCAAATTTTCGTCGCGAAAGTTTCCTGAACATTTAAATTACATTTTCGTGAAATTTTTGTCGCGAAAGTTTCCTGAACATTTAAATTACATTTTTGTGAAATGTTCGTCGGTAAAGTTGACTGAAGATTTAAATGAAATTTTCGTGAAATGTTTGTCGCAAAAGTTGATTCACCATTTAAATTAAATTTTCGTGACCTTTCGTAGTGAAAGTTGATTGAACATTTAAACTGAATTTTTGTGAAATGTTTGTCGCAAAAGTGGATTGAACATTTAAGTGAATATTTGCTAAATTTTGATCGGATAGTTGACCGAATAAAAAAAATTATATTAAATAGAAGAGGGACAAGTAAATTAAACAGTAATTAAATTAATATAAACACATTTATACATTTATTTTTTATACTAAAATAAATGTTAAATAGTAATATTCAATAAATGTGTTTATATTAATTTAATTACTGATTAATTTACTTGTTCCCCTTCTATTAAATATAATTTTTTTTATTTGGTCAACTTTCCGCTCAACATTTAGCAAATATTCACTTAAATGTTCAATACACTTTTGCGACAAACATTTCACAAAAATTCAGTTTAAATGTTCAGTCAACTTTCACTACGAAAATTTCACGAAAATTTAATTCAACTTTTGCGACAAACATTTCACGATTTAATTTAAATCTTCAGTCAGCTTTTACGACGAACATTTGACAAAAATGTAAGTTAAATGTTCAGGAAACTTTCGCGACGAAAATTTGACGAAAATTTAATTTAAATCTTCAGTCAACTTTTACGCTAAACATTTATTTAATCGGGACATTTAAATCTTTACACAATTTTCACTAAGCGTTGCACCTAAATAGCAAGTTTGCAAATAAATCTTTAATAAATTTTCAGTAAATTTTCGATGCTGTGGGGGATATATTTTTTAAATTTTAACCAGCCTTTCAACCAATTATCATACTTATTAAAAAGCAGTCACAAGTCAGTACGCATACACTAAAATTTGTAAAAAATTTGACAGCAAACGTGAAACAATTCTGTCTAGAAAAATAAAATACGCACTAGCAATAATATATTTAATAATAATTATTATTATTATATAATATATAGGCAAAGAAGTTGACAAACGTTAAAATGTTAACATTACACTGAGAAAATTATATCTGTAACGATTACAGAACTGCTATGGTACTGGTGGGACGAAACGCCACCTTCAATAAATAGTAAATAAAATGATCTTAGAAAAAAAACGAGATTGTCTCATACTATTTAATGGTACAGAAGCACAGAAATTATCGTACGTAGTGATAAAATTACAGGACAAAATATACTTAACGAGTATTAAAGAGTCTAAGAAAGACTTATGTTATAACTTGGAAAAAGATATAAACTCACCGTAAAACGTTACAAAACAGTTCTGTAATTTAACCTGTTCATATATAAAAAATTTTTCTTCCAGTTTTTCAGTTGTTCTCTTTCAGTCAATTTATGTACGCAACTCGCACGTAACCCACACTTATTTACTGATATACCCTCCCTCCTGTTGCTTACAAATATGTTTTTTTAACTATTTGAAATCAAATTCGCATGGTGAAAGATTCGAACTCGCGCGACCCGACCCTATCACGAACGCCTTAACGACCACAGCTATTACAGCACATGTCAGTTAGTTTTGACCCGTCTATATGAACTACAACGTCGTGTGTAGCGTCGTCTGTTGCCGAGTGAAGCCGTAAGATGCTGGAAGAAGCCGAAAGCTGACGAACGTTACCTTCTTTAATGTTGCGTACGTAATGCTTACAAAGCAGTTCTGTAAAATTATCTTGCCTATACTGCACTCTGTGCCTAAAGGAACCTTACAGCTTTATATAATGAGTTTTGTAATAATTTAACTTTCTTTTATGACAGACCACTGTATTTAAAAGTTAATTTTTTCCTCCTAATCCTGTAATAATAACAGAACAAAAATTTGATGCGAAGTGTAGTACATGCTTATGACACACTACAGAACGTTTTGTAAAATTAGCAGACATATTCTTAAGAACAACAAGGTAAATACGTAAATAAAACAGAAATGGTCATTTCGTCCCTGCAGTACAGGTTAGTTCTGTAATCATCACAGATACAATTTTCTCAGTGTAAAATTAAATAATAAGAAACTTACAATAAACAGAAATTTTATTTATAAATAATAAAGAATATTAAATATAAACAAAAATTATATGGATAATGAAATACCTTAAAACTACTGTTTAGTTTACTTGAGTTCGTTTAATAAAATATTGTAGTCAGGAACTCTTTTACAGTGACGGTAGATGCGGACTCGGTCGCGCAAGAGATACGGCGCCATACGCGTGAGCTACTTATTGTCAGATAACTCGCGCGCGGTAAGACAAGGAATGCTGTATCTTCTAAAGTTTTTGAGAATCCCACTTTTTTATTTTTGCTATGGAATCATGAAAAACCCCTCTTCATGATTCTATAAAAAAATTTGACAAAATCGACTAAGAACATTGTTAATTTATAACATTAACATTTATAAAAAAAATTATTTAAACAAATTAAACTTTTTATTTATAATTTACATATTTATTAAAAGTACGTTTCTTAATCTTTATTCGATTCAATTTTGATTAAAATCGGTTCAGTCGGTTTCGAGCTATTGAATTTTTTATAAAACATTGCAAAAAAGTTTAATTGTTTATAACTTTTAAAAAAATTTAAATTTCGAAAAATCGTTTGGAGGTTTTCTTAAGGACATCATGGATTATCAAAATATGTAGGTGTCACTTTTTTTTCTTATCCGAAAGATATTAGGGGGCCACTTCAGGAATTCTTACCCATATGTATTTTCGCGAGTAGAGTTCAGGAAAAATATAGAGAACATGATTGGAGGTGATGGTCATAGCGTTGTCAAGGAAAAACTTTTTTTTTAAAAAAAAACGTGTCCCCCCCCCTTATCTTCTAAACCATTTGACCTAGAGGTTTGAAATTTGGTATACCTAGGTATTTTTACGTGTAGATTACAGGAAAAATATAGCGAACGTTGCTGGACTTAATTTTCAAAAGTTATTAATGAAAAGTTGAAAAATGACAAAAAAACCCCTATGCTAGAGCTCAGCGTATTTCTCCTGAAAGGTTAAGAATTGGTTAAAAATGTGTAATTTTATGCAGAATTTTTATAAAACCATAAAAATTGTGGTTTAAATTTATTATCATAACATTTTTTCCAAAAAACTGAAATTTTACCAAAAAAAAATTTTTTCCTTCTAAACAGCTACAATATTTTATAGCTTCAGATTATTTTTTTGTACAAAATGTTTATGTTTATGTTTAAATTACTTTAAAAGTTAAAAAATAAAAAAAAAATTAAAAAAAAATTTTTTTTGGCTTTAAAATTCAAAATTATATATAAAAGCTTAGTCTATTTAAATGGAAATTTTTAATCTTATAAAAATCATTAAGTGTATACTTAAATTTCTTTAAAAATAAAAGAAATTATTTTAATTTATCATTATTTAAATTATTATTCAAATAATCCAAATAATAAATTTCTAATAAATAATTAAAATAAATCGTTAAAAATAAATAATTAAAAAAAAATTTCAATTCATTTTATTATTTTATAAAAAAAAAACATAAATAATAACTTTTGATTAACTTGCACTATCGCTAAAAGTTAAAAGGGGTTTATAAAAATATTAAAATATCTATATTATATCAATAGCGAAGAATTTCAGATCTCTAGTTCATATAGTTAAAAAGTTAGGGATGTACGGAACCCTTCGTTTTAGGGCAAGTGTAACTCGCACTTGCCCGATTTTTTTAAACTCGCTTTCTCGGCAAATGAAAGTCTCGTCGGCCCGTACTGAAACAGTTTTCCTTTTTTCAATATAATTGTTAAATCAGTATTTACAATGTTTACATTAAACAATTTTTATAATTTAGAAAGTTCAATATATGTATACTAAATACTTATTAATAGGAAAAAATTTTATCTTTAAGGTATTAATCGCGTAAAATGATTTTCGTCAGATTTTTTTAAAACTTTGTATCTGTATTCATGAGGTATTTATCTATGAAATGAGATCTATCCTATTAATTTTGACCACTTCTGAGCTTCAAAATATAAATTCAAAGTTCATACCTTTTACATGCAATAGCACTAAATGCATATAAAAAATGTCTCTTATATTCATTTATATAAAAACAAGTCGTCAGATTTTCAAATAAAACTACTAAGTTACACATTTAGATAAAATAAATCCTAAAAAAAAATTAACTTTATTGACCACGCTGTATAAAAAATACAATAATTTAAAAATTCACAATTTTCAATTTTCACGTGGTTTCATTGAAAAATGTCGTAAACGTGTCAGCAATACATCATGACAACTTATAGTACATGACTCAAAATCGTGAAAATTACATACATTACATTAGAAGAGGTCACAAGGAAGCAAGTGAGTTGATATATAAGTTTATTTAATGTTCTTTTTATTTTGCGGGAGTTTTGCGGGAGCATTTACGCGACTAATACCTTAACAGTTTCGTTGGAAAAAAGACATTTAAAAGCGTCTAATTTTTTTGCTGTCAGGGTGGCGTAACCTCTTAAATTAACTTTTAACAATTTCTCTCATTAAATAGTCACATAACCTGAAAATTGCATTCCTAATAAATTATATTTATTTCAATTTTCAGATTCTTAGCTTTTCTACACACAGTACAAATTATAAAAAGATAATAAAATCTTTCTCAAATCATTTTATGTGAATCTTTTATTCTTTTCATATCTGGGTAATGTAAATTATATTAATATAGTGAATTAGGAAAATACAAATTCGGGAAAAGTTGACCCCGTTTGTCTGCGTTTGTCTCAAATGACAAATTATTATAACAAATCATTAATAAATGCAGAAACTAATTGAGGTAAAATTAAATTATTTATAAAATTGTCAAATCAAACGAACTTACCTAAGGTAAGTTCAATTTCAATTATATGAGTCTTCTCGTCCGAAGATGTTAAAGGTGTAGTAATGTTAGTTGCTCGGTCCATTGCACAGACTTAAAATTTCCCGGTTTTTCTTAATTTTTCTCACCTAGGTCGCGTGATATTACTTTTACGTTTTTAGACAGAAGTCGCTCCAAATATATATCCTAAGTTTCTTTTTTTAAATTAGGTTGAAATAAATGATCATAATTTGGGATGAGGACAAGTCAATGAGAAGCTAATACGTTTTGAGAATATTAATTTATTATAAAACAAGAAAAAACAAAGTAACAGACATGCATAAAAATCAATTAATTGGATCTTTCTTTTGGAAAAAAAGATAATGATGTAGGCTTCGAGTTGAACTATATCTGTGGTGTATTCGGCGTGAACCTCGAAGTTGATAACTTTGATAATGTGCTGCTGCAGAGGTAATATAAGACTCCAGACAGATTGGTGGCAGAACTAGACGTGGATCTTTTATATTTGTATATGTATGTTGCAAAATTAAATATCTATAATTATAACATAATTTTATTACTTAACATAAAATTTTCATTCATCCTCATGCATTTAAAAATGATTTATAAAATTCTTGATTCTACAAATTTATCTTTTATATTTGTATATGTAAGTTGCAAAATTCAATTTTTGTGTTATTACATAATTTTATTATTTAACATAGTAATATAAAATTTTCATTCATCCTCATATGCAAAAAATAAATTATGGAATTATTGTCCGAGATCAAAAAGGCTAATGAACGAGTGCGCAGGTCCCCTGGTGCAGCTGTAGACTCGCTGTACGAAAGGCCAACGAAAATTACGCGTAAGCCCTTTCGATCGCGGAAGGTTCAATTCTTGATTTTGTGGTTTGTTTTTTCTTTTTATATATATAAGTACATTTTTTTATACATATGTGTAAGTTCTTAAAGTTGAATAACATTTCATGTTGGTTATTATGTTCAAAATTAAATGAAGAAAATAAAAAAGAAAGAGAGGGAAGAAAAGCATTCCTTCTCCCTTATTTTTAGATACGCAATTGTTAAAGAGATATGTTAAATTTTTTTTGGATATTATATGCCTCGATTTAAGTTTGAACTGGATTTCTTATTCATCTTTGCTTAAAACATACCAATATTTTATCCTTTCCAAATATGATCGAAAAACTTTATTTTCTGTTATTCATTCATTCATTTTCTTGCGTTCCCAAACTATATGTTACAATTATTCAAATATTTAAGACCGAAAGAGATTTTTAGTCCTCTTAAGTTTCCGGTGAACTTCGAGTTTCTATGATCTTGATAAACACAGTGGTTAGGAAACAAAAATTTTTTTTGTTACTTTAAGTAATTGCGATTGCGTTTTCTGCAGATCCTGTCTACAAGGTGGTATTTTTATTAAAAAAATATTAAATAAAAAAATCATTTTTATTCTGAAGTCCATTATCTAAAACATATGAACTCTATTATTGAAAGTATACCGATTATTTCATATTAAAATATGTTATTCTTGCGATAATCATAAAAGTGATACTTTTTTAATCTGATTAGGTTATAAGTTAAAGGCAGATTTAAATAAGTGGTATTATTTGCTCTAGATGATTTTTGTCTATTTATATGTACTGCTCAATGTTTATTTCTTATTTAAATTTTAATATTCCCCTTGTTTAAAATTTCTAATACTTTGTGTGGTCCTGAGTATTGATTGGCAAATTTGTAAATTTTTCCCTTGAAGTAAGAAAACTTCACCCCTACTTTAAAATCTTGTGGATTGCTTTTTTTATCATAATAAATCTTTCATTTTTCTTTTGCTGATATTAAATATGCTTTTTCAATATTTCTCATTTCATGTAATCTTGTTATTAAATCAGTTCAATATTGATCGTAGGTTTCTAATTTTTCATGTTTTCGTGGTGGATCACTAGATGAAAAGCGTACCAATGCTTTGTACCAATTTTCCAAATATTATTTCATACGATGTACATTTAGTACCCTCGTGTACACTTCTATTGTAAGAAAACATAGGAAGTACTAACCAGTTGTCCCATTCTTCATTTTTATTAATAAACTGCTTTAAATATTCCCATAGAATATGGTGTGATCTTTCTAGCGAGCCGTTCGATTGAGGATAAAAGGCAGTTGTTTTAAATTGTCGAATCCTAAATCGTTTTGCTAAACGTCTCATTAAATTACACAAATAATCCGTCCCTTGACCCGTCAAAACACCTCTAAGTGATCCGTAAATACAAATATTATTTTTTGCTAGCTTGATGCTATAATATCATAACCTCCTTTAGTTTTTGGAAGTGGGCCAACAATGTCCATTGCAATTTTTTCAAACGCTGTACCTGATGTGTCCGTTATAATCATCGGAACTTTTGTTTTTACGCTTACTAATTTCTTTAATTGGCATTGTAAACAGTTTTAAATGTATTTTTAAATATTGAGTTTCATATTTTCCCAATAGTAATTTTGACGTATTCTACCATATGATTTTGTTACACTTTTATGTCCTTCGACTGTGCAAGAATGTGCTTCTTCTATTAATTGCATATTTTGTTCTCTAGTTGGATATTTCGTAATTCCGTTACATATATTATTATTTTCACAACCGAGTTTTCAAAAATTGATTTAAATTTTGATCAAATTTCTTTCCAATTTACATTATTAATTTGAGGAGTTTTCGCGATACTCACTGATACATACCCTTTTTTATTTTTTTAGCTATACCCAATTGAAGTTTACCAAAATTAGGTAATTTTTTTCGTTTCGCTAAAGAACGAAAACCATTATCTCTTGGCTTTCCATTAACTGAAATAAAGTATGTGAAATTATCTTTACGCATTGGTAATTGATCCCTACATTCAATAATATATTTTTCTTTTTTGTAATTTAAATTCGTACAATTTTTATTTTCTTCAAATGTAATGTTTTCTTCAGATGATTCAAAACATGTGTTTTCATAACCAAAATCGACTTTTTCTTTTCGAATTTTTTGTTTGATAGTTTCAGAATCTGACATTACTCTGTCAGAAGGAGGTTTATTTTCTTTTTGAGTTAATTGATTTGTATATTCTGGATCTAACGTAGCTTCGTCAGAATAGAATTTCTTCTGTTTCTTACTTTTTTGATTAATATATTCTGGATCTGACATACCCTCGTCAGAATAAACTTCGTTATAAAACTAATTTTTCTTTTGAATTTGTTTTTACCTTCTTCATTTAATAGTAATTTTTTGGTCTCCCCCTTTTCTTTTTTCAAGGGAAGGTATTAAAACGAATATCCTTTTTCGATCTTCTTCGTTTTTTAATTTTGCTTTCGAACATTTTGATTTATCTAAAATTTTGACTTGCTTATTTTCTTCATTTGTTGTCTTGTGCGACACTGCAGACTCTGGGCGATGTATTTTGATATTTTGTACCTGATAACATTTTTATAAAAAATATTAGAAAGAGCTTAATTATCTCCTTAATCAGTGAGGAATAATTTTCCAGAAATAGGTTCTCATTAACTGAATTTGATAAAAATTTCATAATTGATTGACGAAATTGTATTATCTCCGAATTTTCGTAGGAATCATTTTGCTGAAACATTATTTTCATTATTGATTGGAGAATTTTTATTGTCTCAGAATTTTTGTAGGATTCATTTTCCTGTAAAATAAGTTTTATCATTAATTTAAATTTTTTGCTTATTTACGAACTAGAATAGAAATTGTAATGGCGTGAAATATGAAATTATATTTTAATTCATGCCATTACTATATGTTAATTCTAGACGGCTGTGACGTCGCATCGATGCGACCAAGCTGTACCGCTTCCTACCTACCGCTTGTACCGCTCCCCACCCGTGTGCTCACCGGCACAGGTGATGGGGCTGCGATTATATTAGTCGGCCCGCGCTGCCGATTAATTAGTCTTCTGGCTATCGGGACTCGAGGTGCTCCTCGGTCCCATGCTGGGAAGCTCAGGTAAACGGAGATATGCGTGTGGGTGCCCCCGCCGCATTCCCCCACTACCATGAGTGACTAGTAAAGCCAGATAGACTGCTGAGAGCGTGTGGGGATTGAGTAGAGGTGCTCCTCTCTCAAAACTCATACGTAAAATCCGGAACCCTTGAGGTGAAGGATTTCCTAGGCGTTCACCAAACTGATAGAGGTGCTCCTCTTCGGATTGGCGAACGGAAATGGAGGCTTGCAACGTCTATGGGTGCTCCCGTGACGTTGTAATTCGTGTTCTTCTAGGTTCTCAGTTTCTTGGCTAGAAAGAGAAAAATATAGGTGCCCCTGTTTGCTTTCTCTCTACCCAAAGAATAGACTCAACTCTTCCCTTGGAGGGATTTGTTGAAAATAGGCGGTAGTGGGTGGTGGTGGTTTAAATTGTAATATATAATTATTTAGAAATATTGCATTTTAAAATTGGTAAAATTTAATTTAGTCGAAAGTATTGAATGTATAAACCAGAAAACTGAGATAGGGAAATTTAATATATCGGGAAAATTTTGTAATTTATTTTAGTTAAGACTAGGCGAAATAATTTTGTTACAGATTCAAGCTTAAAAATCGATAACAAAAAAGATGGCTAGAAGCGTCCGTCAACTAGGTACAAAATGTTTAAATTCACAAGGAAAAATTTTTTCTCGATAATATTGTCGGATTTTTTTATTTATAATTTGTTGATTTATTTAAATTCATTTATATTTTTCTATTTGTATAATTTACCTTTTATTTTTTGTTGAATATATTTTCTATTTGAAATTCTTAAAATAAGAATATTTAGTTTTCTCTGACTAATCCCATCCTTATTCTTAAGAAAATTAAGTAAATTCAATTAACGTTAAATGTCAGCCAGCAGGCTAAGATTTATTTTGCTTTTGCTTTTCTTTTAAGTTTCAGCTAGAATTTAAGTTTGAATCATCGTTGGGTTGAAAATTTCATCGATATGGAGGTTATGTACGTTGGCCCCATCCGACGAGCGTATTCCGGAGCAACTTGTTAAATTAAGAAAAAGTCGTATCATTACAAAATCATTCTCGTTAAGTATAAATTGCTTTTTGTATATCATAGAATAGAGAAGTTTTTCTATCTCCGATTTGTTTTCTGCAAATAATTTTTTATTATTAAAAATACATTTCACCAAAGATTGGAGAAGTTTTACTTGCACCGAATTTGTGGTTCAATCTCTATCTTGAGATATTTCTTCTTCTATCAGTTTTTTCTTGGACACTTCTTTGAGTTTTGAATTTTGGAACTAAACCGAAGGTTTGTGATCTGTGGCTAAAGTAAATTTTCTTTCATAGAGATATGGTCAAAAATTTTGAACGCAATAAATAATTACTAAAGCTTCTTTTTCATACAAGTCATATTTTCTTTCTGTTTCACTTAAGGTTCGCGAAGTTTAAGCAACTGGTTGTTCTTTCCCTACTTTTCCCTGTGATAATATGCCTCTTATTGCAAAACCTGAGGCGTCTATCGTTAAAATAAATGGTTGAGAAAAATCTAGTCTTTCTGAAAGTGGTTCTTCGCAAAGTTTATTTTTTAAAGTATTAAATGCTGTTTCTTGTTTTCAGTCCAAAGAAAAGGTATATTTTTCTTAAAGTACATTTAGAGGATTTGCAATTTTGGAAAATTGATCTATAAATCTTCTATAATTTTAGTAAGGAAACAAATTCGATCCAGGAAGGTAAAAACTACAAAAAACAGAATTTCTTCCTTTTTTGCATTTTATCGAGTCACGCAACGTTTCAATGACTGGTGTGTCATCCTCATCAGGCTAAAGTACAATAAAACTACATGATTTAGTCAATTAATTAAATAAAAATATTCAAATTGAAAAATTGTCGTCAATACGGTAGGAGCATCATGTCCAAACATCATGTCCAAACATGATGCTCCTACCGTATTGACGACAATTTTTCAATTTGAATATTTTTATTTAATTAATTGACTAAATCGTGTAGTTTTATTGTACTTTAGCCTGATGAGGATGACACACCAGTCATTGAAACGTTGCGTGACTCAATAAAATGCAAAAAAGGAAGAAATTCTGTTTTTTGTAATTTTTACCTTCCTGGATCGAATTTGTTTCCTTACTATATACAATTTGGAAGGGAATTTTCTGTTTTTTCTTCTATAATTTTAATTTGGTGAAATCTGGAAGCTAAGTCGAAAACGGAAAAACACTGCGCGTTCTATAATTGGTCTATAATAATAATAAATTAACTATATTTGGCAAGGGGTAAAATTGACCTACTGTACGCTCGTTAAATTTCCTTAAATCTTAAACCAACCGCCTCGAGAACGTTTTAACAGATTTTTAATAAAATGTGGATGACTTATTAAGCTTATGAATATCTAAATTTGGAATTTTTTCTATTACATGGATATTATATACTGATCTAGCTGGTATTGTAAAATAATTATTTGGTTCAGAGTTAAATTTTTGATTATTTATTTCTTAGTGTCTTTCTTCGTAATTTATTTTTACTTTACTGTGAACAAAAAATTCTGTTCCTAGAATACCGTCGTGTTCAATTGGAACATTATTAGATAATAAAATAAAAATTGTAGAAATGCCAGAAATATTAAGTTTTACTTGTCCTAAAGTATAAGCTGGATTCTTAATAATTCCTGTTAATTTAATGCATTTATTTTTATCAATTTCTTTGTCATTATAAAGTGCTCGAAGTTTGCATAAATTTGGTCTAGCTCCCGTATCAATCATCATAGTTATAGGTATTTTGAGTCCATTAGTATTTACTCAAACATATGGTATTGAATTTGGTTCTGCTAAATTTATATGTTCTTGGATGCATTACAATTTTGTAATATGTCCTCGGAGCATCCTACTGAGAAAGAATTTTGGAGTTTTCCGAGTTTTCTACTGAAAACTGCGTATGATGTTGGCTTCTATTTTTAATTCTTGTTCTACAGTCGCTGATAATGTCTTTGATTTTGTGGTAGATTTCTATACTAGTTTTGAATTTAATATTGATTTCGCGGAGAGTTTTTATAGTAATTTTGATATAGATTTTGAAATGCATTACCCCTTTAAGTACGGGACAAACACTTTCTTGTACTCGTTTTCAACATTAATTTTCTGTTTTTAGAGGTATACAAAATTAGAGGAATCACCATTTCCGACGTATTTTTTATCCCTCTTTCAGAATCTGTTGTTAAAATTTCAATAAAAAATTTCAAAAAGTTATGGAATCATTTTGGAAAAAAATGGGAAATTTTGACAGTTTTGTTTAAAAAATGATTTTTTCATATTTTTAATAATCGGAAAAATACTTCAACTTAAAACATCGCATCCGTAATTTTCAAGCTTAAAAATGACGAATCGTACTTTCAAAAATATCAAGATGGCGAATCCAAAATGGCGTCGAAAGAAAATTTTTTTCAATATATGAGCACCCAGCGTATTTTATTTTAATGACACTAAGTGTATTTATCTGTTTTGGCTTTATTATCACGAATCTAATGTCAAATTTAAAAAATCCAAAATGGCGGATCCAATATGGCGGACGATATTTTGAAAATTAATTGGATTTGTTTGAAAATTGTTACTCGAAAGGTTTTTGGGGTCGCTGAACACGAATCTAATGTCTAAAAGTGAAAATTCAAAATGGCAGATCCAATATGGCGGACGATATTTTGAAAATCTATCCGAATTGATTGAAACTAGTTACTTGGGAGTTTTTGGGGTCGCTGATCACGAATCTAATGTCGAAAAATGAAAATTCAAAATGGCAGATCCAATATGGCGGACGATATTTTAAAAATCTATCAGATTTATTTGAAACTTGTTACCCGGAGGTTTTTGGGATCGGTGATCATGAATCTGACATAAAATTTGCAAAATTTAAAATGGAGAATTTAAAATGGCGAAGGATATTTTGAAATTCGATCAGATTTGTTTGAAACTTGTTACTCGGGGTCTATGATGACAAATTACAAAAATTTTAAATGACTGATCAAATATGGCTGATGCTGTTTGAAAATCGGTCAAATTTTTTTAAAAACATCTCCTCGTGATTTGAATCGGGCAACATTAAAATACCATTTTAATGGCTAAAGGACGCAAAATATTTAATAACATGCTTTCAAAAAAATCTGACCGGTTTTTTGAATATCATCAGCCAGATTACACCTGTCATTTAAAATCTTTGTAATTTGTCATCAAACTCGTGATCAGTGAACCCAAAAACCCCCGAGTAAGAAAGTTTTATTCAATTCCGATTGATTTTCAAAATATCGTCCGCCATATTAAGCGACCTCTAAATATTTTTTTTATTTCAAAACAGAAAACAGGGATATTTTTTTTTGACAAAGAACAATCCTAGGGTGTGAGAGCATTAAAATTCTGACTTTACTTTTTTTGGACCACTCTATTACTTAATCATAAATATTAATTTAGGTTATAATTTATTGCTTATTTAGAATTTTCAATTTTCAAAATTTCATTAGTATAATTTCCCTTTTCACGAGTTTTCATTTTTTAAATATGTTTTCAAATAAATTTAAACAAATACAAATTTTTACTTAACCGACATTTTATTTAAAAGAATTTGAATTTCATTTTTATTCAGCAGAATTCACCTTTAACCGGATTTTAAGTGAGTGAAATTTTTGAATGCTTGTGACTTTTCTGCAAATCATATATAGAACTTAGAATTTCGTGAGTAGAAAATTTTTGTAGAACTTATTATAAACTATTTTTCCGTCCAAGAGTGTTTATTTTTAAAATACCAATAATTGTATAATGTACAATAAATAAAGGTATAATATAAAACAATAATATTAGTATACTTATTGATGATTTTAAAAATATGTTTTATACTCAGTTTATATCAAAATATGAATAAATTATACTTCTGTAGGATTGCCGAAAGAATGTATTAGAGCATGATTTCTCTTGATAACAAGAGTTGAAATTTCCAAGGCTTTCATTTAACGCAACGATTAAAAGTTTGCACATGCCTTATTAAAAATGCAGAACTTCTGACGAATGTAGCAAGCATTGAAGAATTATAAAAACAACGTTTCATGGTAGATGCATTCAACTCGTTCTCGTAAAGACCTCAGTCTTTTATTGCTCATCGTAGCATAACTGTCTATCATATGGTTTGATTTTTACAAAGCTAATGAATTTGAGTTTCGCTAAAAATACGCGTTAAAATAAAAAAATATTTTGACAAAAGAATAAGAAGATTTTGAAGGTACTTACATGGAGGTAATTTAAAGACAATAAATTTATAAATATATTTTATTCTCAAATATAGAGAAGTTTTTCTCGGATATCAAAAATTATCGTTCCTTAACTTCCAAAAGTATGATTCAAAATGTTTTTTGTTGAAACATTTTAACATTTAACATTCAACATTTCTATTTTTTATACATTATAAAAGACTTCATGTAAGTACCTCTTTTCTTCAAATTTCATTAACAGTATATATTTTCATAATAATTTATAATTAACCTAAAACTCAATCAATGAGTTCAAATCTGTGTTTAGTCATTCTGTATGTGAGAAAATAATTAAATTTGAACTGTTAAATTAATAAAATATAACAAAGACTTTTGTCTTTGTTATAAACGAATAAAAAACTAAGTAGATTTAAAAATGAATGATGAAACAGGTAAGTAGTATACTATACAAATTTGTATGTTTTACAAAGAAAGGGTTATCATTTTTTTTTTTTTTAAATTCTGCTTCCTCATAAAGAAAGTTTTGTATTCTTTCATATTTACAATTTTTTTAAGCTGCTTATTATAAACATTTTTTTATTTTTAATATTTTTTTAAATACAATAAATCGTAATTTTCTACTTCGTAAAAGATTGACATATTTTTCCCAAAATTTGTTATCAAGTTTTCTTTGAAACTATTTTCTACATTATAAAAATGAATTTATTATTGCTTCGTCAATGAGAAGGAAATTTTTTTGCTAAAGTGGAACAAAAAATGTTTATTAAATAATTTCCAGCTTGTTTAATTTATTACAAAATTGTTATATATAAATACAATGATTACTGTTTTACAGAAATTAAATTTTATTCTTTTCTAAAGTTTTCACAATAAAAAAAAATTTACTTGGATAAAAAATTGGATTAAGGAAGTTTATCCCAAAAATTGTTTCTCTACAGATTTTTATAGAATTTGAATTACATATTAAATACATATCATGGTCCTATAGAATGAGAACCGCTTGAGGGTATAAACTTCCTTAAATTATTCAATGAGCATTTTACCCCCGTTGCCAGTTATTTAATAAACTTAAATCGTATTTTTAAGAACTTTCAGATATTTTAAAATATTGTTCGATACACCTTACATGGCTTGGAGTTTGGCCAAGGGCAAATATTAGTAACAAAATATCATATGCATTATTGACTTTTATTATTTTATACGTATTTTCTATTATGTTACTCCCACAATCCATAAAATTGATAAAAGTTTGGGGCAATTTGGATGATATGTGTTCAATCATTTCTACCGCAGGACTGCCTGAAATAGTCGCAATGACAAAGATGTTTGCAGTTTTTTTCAATAAAGAAAGTAGGTACTTTAAAACATATAAAACACTATCACGACGAGAAGTAAATTTTTTAGAGCAATTTTTATTTTTTTCTAGTTATCCTTTTTTTTAATATCTACGTATTTTTAATCTTCAATATAATAACCACTTACTTTTCCTGATTTTCTAAATGTTTTTTTTTTATTTTGAATTATATTTATCTTTAATTCTTGTCATTAATATTTTTCCCTTCCATCACACTTGACAGTAACTTTTTTTTATTGTTTGGAAAATTTGAAAAGTTCTAGATCTTTTTGTTACTTTTTTCTTTTTTCAGTATTTTTATTATTTTCTAGTAATTTTTCCACTTTTTACTATTTTAATTTTATAGTTATTTTTTCACTTACTAGTAATTTAAAACATTTTTTAGTTATATTCAAGTTCTAATATTTTTCACTTGTATTTTTTCTCGATTTGCTTGATTTTTTTTCATTTTTAATTATACTTTCATTTTTAAAAAGTTCTTTTTGTTATTTGCTTCCACATAGAGGAAGCTTTGTATTCGTTCAAATTTACAAATTTTTTAAAGTGGGTCAAATTTTAAAGTGGATGTACTTTTCTTTGTAAACACAATAACTCGAGAACGCTTTATCGGATATAAATAAAACTTGGTATAGTTATTTTTACTAACAAAATTTGGATTCAGACACATGGATTTTCAAAAATACCCATTAAAAAAATTGTTATTAAATTTTTGGAAAATGTGTTTTTATCAACAAAAAAAAGCATTTTTAACCTATAAATTCAACTTAATATATAAGTTATATATAATTAATATATATAATATTCCTTGCTTCAAAGCACATTGACTGACTTATATAAAGTTTTTATTTGGTATACGTTTAAAAGAGAAAATCGCAATTTTAAAATTTTTTAAAATTTGAATTTTACTGTTTTATAAATTAATTTATTGCTTCCTCTATGAGAAAGCAAATCTTACTTATTTATCGACGAGTAATATTAATATAATAATTTTTTTTTTTAGAAATAGCAGCTCTTTATAACTACATGGTTGATCATTGGGAGAAACAGAAATCTACTGAAGAAATGAATATAATGATTGATTATTGTAAACGAGGAAGAAACTTTTCACTTTTATGCGTATCATCAGGATGTTTGACTACATTTGTTCATTTCGTGCAATGCATTTTTTTACATTTAAAAGAGTGCAATTATTCAAGAATCTGTAACAATCACACATTATGTTTTTTAGTCCAATTACCTTATGATTATCATTACAGTCCTTGTTATGAAATTACTGTTATCACTCATTACGTAGCAATAATTTTTCCTGCGATTGCTTATGGTGCGATTGACGGTTTTTTTAGTATAGTCGTTTTATTTACTTCTGGACAATACCAGATTTTAAACACGAAACTTTTAAATCTTATCAATAATACTGGTGAATCAAAACCTTGGACTGAATTTAATAAACAATTTGGCAGTATTGTCGATTACCACGTTCATATAAACAGGTTTTTTTATTTCCATTTTTATCTTGCTTACAGATAATATATCTTCTTTTCAAAAATATGGACAAATCCCTGGAACCTTATTATTTGTTTTTTATTATCTGTCAAAAACTTTCAGTAATTTCATAATTATCGTAATAAAATAAATAACTGTTTAACTTGAGATTGATTGGAAAAAAGTTGATTTTTATAAAAAAAAAAGACTATTTAACGTGCGACAATTTGAATATTCAGATTACAATAAATAAGTAATAAATAATTAAAATAAATAGAATTGCATGGAAAATTTTAATTACTTTGTATGTATGTAATTAGTTTGTGCTACAATTTTGTAGAAAATTTGAAGAGACGTTTTGTAAAAAATGCTTCTTTAACCAAATACAGTTTTTTTCGTACTAAAATCAAGTATCACATATAACCTACCTATTATTTCTTTAAAAAAATATATAAATAAAAATTAAATGCACTGATTTGTCATTTGAATTTTAATATAGCTGTACTTGTAGTTTCAAATTATTCCTTTTAGTGTTTTAATAATTATTTTATGAAAACTAAAGCATTTGATCAGCAACACAAAAACTAACTAACAATTTTCAGAACGAAAAATAAATCACATTATTATAAAATACTTTATCACTCTTTATTTAATTTATAACTATATATTTAAATAGTTTTCAATTTAAATGATTTATTTGATTAAGAAATTGGAATAATAAATAAAAGTACACTAATAAAACAACAGAAGTGACTTACTCTCAATTTAAAGATGAAATAATGAAATTCATTGTTGCAAAATACGATGAAAATAAAAATATTAATTTAAAATAAAGTGTGAATAATATTCTGCATCTATAATTTAACAACAAATAAATATTAGCAAAACATTAATTCTTATGATTTGATGCTTGAAGTATAAAAAATATAAGGAACACTAAGGTTAAGAGTTCCAGAGATTTGACCATTTAAATCCTATAATCTTTTCGGGAAAAGTCAATTTGATTTTGAGATTGAAACTAATAAATAATATTTCCCTGTTACATTACAGTTGTCTGGATATTCTAGAAAGCATATTTTATTTATCGTTTTTATTGCAATTATTGGCATGTACAATCCAATTTTGCTTTCAGGGCTACATTCTTGTCATGGTAAGTGAATTTATTGTAGCAGAAATGAGTTTATGGTTTATTATTTAGTTTAATTTTACTTAATTGCTTTTAATAACTTTCAGATCGTGACAGATAAAAATTCCGAATCAATGTTACTGGATATATCATATATATTAACATATTTTATATTCATATTAGGGAATTTCTTTGTCTACTGCTATGTAGCCGAAATATTGCAAACAGAAGTACATTTTTTTTAACACAATAATTTAAAAATGACAGTAATTTCAATAATAAATTTGTTTTCAGCATTTTATGTTTGTTAAAACTGCATATGACTGTGAATGGTATAAATTACCTCCTGAAAAATCAAAATTACTTATTTTTCTCATAGGAACTGGTCTGAAACCATTACAAATAACGGCGGGTAAATTCTATGTTCTCAATTATTCCCTATTTGCAAGTGTAAGTTAGAAAATTTTATTTTTTAGATTTTAAATAAAAATTAAGTTATTCTTGTATTTTACGTCCGAGATTATTAAATATTGAAAAATAACGACAATTTCGGACAGTCTTTAAATTTTAATTTATTATAAAGTCCAACGTTTCAAGAACGAACCGTTCCCATTTTCAAGGACTGAAATACACATATAATTATTAAAAACAATTTTAAAAAAATGTAAATAAGGTAATATACGTTTTTAATCACTCTCACTCGCCATCAAAAACACAAAATAAAACACAAATGAATGACAAACATAAAGAGAAAAGAAAGAAAGTATTTTCTTTCAGTCAAAAAATAAAATTAATATCATTATTAATTTTTCAAAACGACGTGACAATTATTTTCACATCGAACTTATTCGTACGAGTGAACAGAGACTACTAACAGATTGTAAATAAACAGATTTTCATATTGACAAAAGACAATTAAATGATTATACTTAGAAATAATATTAAAAATTAGAATTTTAAGACATTGAGATAAAATTGTTATTTTAAAATTTGTAAAATAGAATTGAACGAAGGGCTAAAAAATTGCAATTTAGTTTTTTTATCAATACTATTTTCCTCATTTTTAATAAAAACCATTTCAGCAAATTTTCTTTTTTGGGAATTAGTCTCATTATGTAAAACTTTTATTACATCCCATAAAACCTGATGTGAATTAACGTCACGGTCATTTTGTTTCTGATGACATGTTAAAACATGGTATTTTTCATTTTTTAGGTTTTTGTTCATTATATGTTCTTTTCTTCTTACTCCTAGAGGTCGACCTGTTTCTCCAACATAACATTTTTCACATTGACAGGTTATTTTGTAAACTACTCCTGTTTTTTCTAAAATATTACTAGGATCTTTACCAAATTTTATAAATCTGTTAAATTTAGAATTTACTTTAAAAATAGTTTTTATGTTATGTTTAGAGAGCATTCTTTTAATTGTCTGAGAAACCTTTTCATAATATGGAATACTGATAAATTTTTCAGGTTTTTCATTATTGTTATTTAGAGATAACCATGTCTGAAATTATAGGAGAAATCGGAGAACCCATCGGTGTTCCAAAAATCTGTCTATAAGATTTGTCATCAAATTTAAAAAAAAGCGTTATTTATTAAAAATTCTATTCTATTTGTAAATTCATCCAAAGAAAGCATTGTGTTCTTTTTTATAAGATTACATCTTTTTCTGGTACTAGATTTCACTAATTCAAAAGGAATGTTAGTAAAAAGAGATTTTACATCAAGAGAAATCATTATAAAGTCATTTTTAATAATAGTTTTGTCAATAATCTTTTTGAAAAGAAAGAAGTTTTTTACAGTTGAATAGGATTAGGAATAGATTTAGAAAGAATGTCATTAATAATTTGTCCATATGATAAGTAGGAGAATTAATACAAGAAAAAACAACTGGTCTTAGATGGGTGTTAAGTTTATGAATTTTTCGAAGACCATAGATCTTTGCTAAAACCGTATTGTCAGTAATTATATCTTTACTTTGTATGTTTTTACCTAATAAACCTTTAGGTCTAAATTTATTTAAAATTTTAAAAGTTTCTTTTTGTACTGATTAGTTTCTTTGATGTTGTCACAAATTAATCTGTCAGTATCATTCAGGGGATCAGGTTTATTCAAATAGTTGCAAGAAATATTAATTAATTTGTGTCCAACCATATTTTGTTCTTTGCTATTAATTTTATTTTCAATATTAATCTCAATGTCTTTTACAATTTCAAAAATGTGGGAGTTTTTTGAAGATAAAAAGTTAGAATTAAATTTGTCGCCCAGTCTTAATATGTCGTTTACTTTATCCGGAACTAATGTATCACTATAGTTATTTTCCATTTTTTAGGTTTTTGTTCATTATATGTTCTTTTCTTCTTACTCCTTGAGGTCTACCTGTTTCTCCAACATAACATTTTCCACAGTTACAGGTTATTTTGTAAACTACTCCTGTTTTCTCTAAAATATTACTAGGGTGTATTCATATTGATCTTTCGTCAATAAGAAAATCTGTTTATTTACAATCTGTTAGTAGTCTCTGTTCACTCGTGCGAATAAGTTCGATGTGAAAATGATTGTGACGTTGTTTAGAAAAATAATTAATGATATTAACTTTATTTTTTGACTGAAAGAAAATACTTTCTTTCTTTTTTCTTTATGTTTGTCATTCATATGTGTTTTATTTTGTGTTTTTGATGGTGAGTGAGAGTGATTAAAAATTTATATTACCTTATTTATAATTATTGGAAAGATATTATCGATTTCACTGAGTCAAATAATTTATATAATTATAATTATATTTATACTTATTTATAATTGTTTAATTTTTTTTTTTTAATAGTGTATTTCAGTCCTTGAAAATGGGAACGGTTCATTCTTGAAACGTTGGACTTTATAATAAATTAAAATTTTAAGACTGTCCGAAAGTGGCGTAATTTTTCAATAATTAAGTTAATTGTTGAATAGTTACAAATTTTATATTACACTAAATTAGCTTAATAACCACGATTGAGTTAAGGCTAATCTTTTAAAGTACTTGTGCAATAATTTCAAATTCGAAAAATAATCACGCTCGACATACCTTTAAAAATAATTTGCCACTGTTTTTCCCTTTATATTTAAAATTAAATTAAGAGATTGTTTACTCCGTTATTGATTGCTTTATTTAACGATAATGTGTTATTACATTTCTATTGCAGATTATTAAAACGTCTTTGGGCTACTTATCGTTTCTAATAACAATGAAACAGACGAGTAATTCTAACTAACAATTGACAGTACAAACGTATTACTTTTAATCTGTTGCGCCTGCGTGCTGGTCTGATCAATGAGAGTGTGGGTCGATAAGCCGGCAAGCATGGCATTCCTGGATTCGCAACCGTAAAGCAACCTATGAGGTTATTTTGAACTGTATAAATTCATATTAAATTTGGTGTGTCAACTAGTTGGATTAATATTTATCTGTGTGAGGATTAGCTGCTCAGCGAGTGATTATTGAAAGAACTAAAATACGAATTTAAAGTAGACTAAACTTGTAAGTAGATTCTTTTTTTGAATATACCTTTTGTCGCCAAGTATTTGTATTTCACTGGGTTCACCCATTCTACCTGCCTCGAGGTTCTCTTGCTCAATCTTTTTGTTTAATTATTAATTTTCACTATAAATATGTCGACATTGATCGACAGGCGCTCGTAAAATTAATAATCATAAAGTTAAATTTTGAACCCTCACAGCTCTTAACCCGTCCGCGTGAGGTGAAAGAATAGTTTCAAGTAAATTATAAAATATAAATTTAATTTTTAAAAATTATTTATAAAATTATTTATGAAAATTTTATTGTTTTAAGCAATCCAAGAATCAAACATTTTATTATTTGAAGTTTATTTGTGTTGTATTATTTCAGAACGCTTTAATTATTTGTATCTTGCAACATAATACGACGTTCGGAAAATTTTTGTTTTGACTGTGTTTAAAATTTGATTGGCTGTATCTTACTACAGCTTGTCATTGAGTTATACAATATGTATTTAGTCGACTGGTTTAGATCTTGCTCTGACCACAAGATCTTATAAAGAATTGAACGTAAGAAATTTTTTAAAATATTTAAAAATGTCTATTTATTTAAATTTTGTTTACCATTAATATTTAGGAATAATATTGATTAGTTGTTTTATTTATTTATTTATCTTTTTTTTTTTTTAGTTAAACTATAAAATTTCTTTTTTCTAAGGTGCTCTTGATTATGTATTCTGTTCCGATTTTACCAGTCGAACCTGAGTTTGAAAAATTATTTTGTTGGAGAAGAATACAATTGTACAGTTGAATTTTATATTTTTTTATTCTTCTGTATTTACCTGGATACCTGTTTTCTTAAAAGGTAGCAAATAATAATTGCTGCTCGAGATAATTTGCCTTTGAATCGTACTCCGTTAAAAGCATTGAAGTTGTTGTTTGAAACAATTTTATCCGGGATTCGGGTTGGAACGGTGTCTCCTTGTTTTTTGGGTAAAGGTTGTGCCGTCTTGGTAACGGTTTATTGAAATATTTTTCATAAATTTTTTTTCTCTTTCTATCTTTCCTTTTGAAACATCAGTTGGGAACATTATACATATTGAGTACAATTTAGAATGTCGGTTATACATTCACCCCACTAACAATAAAAAATCAGGATCAAATTCGTTCTCGCGATTCGACAGAAACTGTGATTAAACAGTCGGTTTAAATGGATGATCAGAGCCATGGAGATTTTTGGGGTTTACCCCACCTGAAATTAGCGGTACAATGCCAAACGGTCGACCTGCAGAGAACGATAGAGGATCTATAGATAGCCTTTTCTCTAGACCGGGAGCTGGAAGGGGAAGAGGTAGAACAATTCTTACTTAAATCCTACTTATTTTCAGTAGTCGTTTGCTTCGGTTACCAGGGAGGTGGGAGTATTAAGTAACAGGTTAGTCAATTTAAATAAAAAAGTCTATGACAAGGTTGATGATTGAAAAGGTAAACTTGATTTACTTTTACAGCATTTAAAATTATCCGCTACCGGGCTGTCCAAAGGGGGAGGGCATCGCGAAGCTCCGTTATTAAATAACGCTTAAAACAACGAACCCTCTCAAAAACAAACGGAACGAGCTCATCAAGGTAACAGTAACAAACAAACTTTTTTTACTCATGCCCGACCAAATATCAATACCGATCGATGACCTGGAATGGATCATGGATCCCCACATGATTTAATCAGGACCCGCGGGGGTTGAGTAACCTCATGCACTACTCAACTCAGACAAATTTTCGAAATAATGAGCGGTTTTATTCGAGATCTGAGCAGCAAAATGCTGGTCCAACACCTTTCGCTGAACCTCCTAGAGTTTCACGCTTGATAGTGAGGACCCTACTACGGGACGGAAGAGTAGTCGACGAACAAACATTGATCACCGAGGATCGTTATCAAAGACTATTAAATAATGGACAAGATCCATATTTTATTAACATTCCTGACGCCACAGCAGGACGAACGAATGAACCGCGAGACTTTTCGTATTGGCAAGATCAAAATAAGAATACTTTAAAATGTGGGTATACAGTGAGAATACTTAAGAATACAGTGAGATTTAGTTCTAATCGTCGAACGGGATCATTGTTTTAATGGCATCACGACGATTCGAGTGGAAATAAACGTATGCCAAATACGCGTCAACGAGTAAACGGGCTAGATAATATTTTATCCATGAATGTTTATAAAGAGAATGTAGATTCGATGAAAATTGAAAGGATCGTTGCGTCGTGGAAAATTGTTTTTTTCCAAGAACGGAAAGAGATCTAGAAGAATTTCTATTGATCCTTGAATACCATCTAAACACGAGTGGTATTTTTAGAGATTATTTTGTTCCATATTTGTCGAAAGTTTTTGAGGGGCCTTATAATTGACGGGCACAATTGATAAAGAGGGTCAAGATTCTTTATACTTAGAATTACTAGATGAAGTTTTGTCTCAATATGATAGTGAAAATAAAGAAGTTTTGCCACCTCAATACCTTTGTCGACTTTCTCAACAGAGAGGTTATTGTTCGGATGCCCCTTTAAGAGAACCTATAACAACGGTAGTAATTCCAGTGAAAACCCCCAGTTTTAGTGAAAGGGATGAAGTAACGAATCGTTTCGAAAAGCGGAAAATCCAACATGCGTACTTGAACTTGTCGAATTTGAGTGACGAAGGCATAATTTGTGATGATTACCTTTCTAATGACGATAAAAAATTAAAGAAAAATTCGTTATTGCACACACGAATTATTTTAAGCAACAAATTAATCGCAACAGCATTAGAAAAATCCGATGTCGTGATTGACATGGATGCTATTTGCTGCTCTTAACAGTTTCGTGCTCTGACCAGACTCTTTGGGAAATTAACCTTGGATTTTAGGTCAAAACTAACATGAGCTTTTCATGATGGCGGATGAAGCTATTGACTATTTCGGCTTTGCCAGATTTTGAAGATTGAAGTATTACTAAAATTGATTTTAGTAAATAAAACGAGAAGATCATTTTCGAGTATTCGTTTTAGAAAAATTGGATTACAATTGATACCTGTTTTTGAATCAGTCAATTCTTTACCATATCGTGAAATACCTTACAAACGAGGAATTTTTATATAAAGATATTTTAAACTGTTTCCGATGCGAATTAAGAGTGAATTATTAAAGCTCGTTTGGATTTTCATTAGCATTAAAATGGAAATAGAATTTCGTTTGTGTTAAAAAAACATGGGCTGGAGGCTGTCGACAGATGCGATGTAGAATAATTCGATGATGAACAAGATAAAATTCTACACGTTTCAATTATTTTCTGAGAAAGATTGACAAGTTACGACATTAAATTGAGATTAAGTTAAAAAATTATTCGGATAAACATTTTGCCATCGCGAATGTAGGCAGATCAGAGCTAATCGAGGTTAAATCAGGTATGCAGGTTTACTATTCAAATAAAAAGTTGAGCAACAAGGCAGAAAATTATTCTGCTAAATTGGCATATAAGTAAAGTTCAGTAAAGTTCTGGGTTCGTCAACAGCTGAATTAGTCGACAAATCTAGAAAGTATATATGAAAGTATTGTGTATCTAATGTAAAAATACCTCGACGAAGCATCCGTAATTTGTTAATTGCAGATTTTTTTTGCCGTTGGTAGAAGATGTTGACTTCAAACCCACTTATATGGCCTTGCCTCTCTAATGGATAAAATGAGACTGCAGGGATGAGCTGGAGCAGGCAATCCGAGTTCGAAGCAAACAAAATCAAACTGGAAAATGCCTTGTTGCAAGAGCAACTGGAGATGTCGACAAAGGATGGGGTTTTCCATGTTTCAACGAAAACGTACATTACGACTGTGAAAATGAGGTTTGTGTCAGGATGCGTGAACTGTTGAGCTCCAGGACACGACTTCAGAAATTGTAAACTTTCCTATGGACATGGATTCTGCACTAATGGTGGTGCTGATGCAATCGACACAGCTAATTCCATCTATCCACATGGGGTGGAACATGAACGAGTTCTTGGGAGGTGCCCTGGATGGATTTGTCGGAGGAAAGTCGTTAGCAGGCAATTCAAGCCTTGCTCTCTCCAAAGGTCAAGAACTCATTAGAGAAAATCATGAGAGACAGGCCGGAACTCAGTGAGGGACAGAAGTTAAAATCATCCCGACGAAGTACAAACACATGCGTGAAAACTGAATATGTCGACGAAATTTACTTTTCTTATATTTGGTAAGTACATGAGGTTGCCAGGAGATCTACATATGTGACGCTCTTCGAGAGAAGGGACCTATCGCTGAGAAAGCAAACTTTAAAGGATTGACGGGAAAAGAAAAAGAAAAAAATAGAGACGCTTAAAATGCCCATGTTTAAAGCTTCATAACAAGAAAACTAATTGCTGAAATTAAATTTTTATTTTTGGAACACAAAAAGCAACTTAAAAACTCAATAATAATAAATAAATCAAAATAATTAATTGTTAATTTGACGGGAAGGTCATTTAAAGAAAAACCAAAAAAGGCGATACACTTTGTACGTCTATGTTTGAAGCATTATAACCAAAGATGTAATTAAAAAAAAAAATTTTTTTTGAAACATGAAAATGAAAGAACAACTCAAAAACTATCTTTCAGCATAAAAAAATGAAAATTGATTTTCTCCGCGATAGGTCCCTTCTGTCGCGGATTGTCACATATACATTTTTAATAATTTAATCTATTTGTTTACATTTTATTTGAGGACACGTGACTAAGTTATTCTATTATTTTGAATATAATGTTCTGTTCTAATTAAAATTGTCGTTATATCGTCATCTCTGAAGGATGAGAGAGTGACAGTATTTTTATTTTAGCGACTCAGCACTCCAATTTACTTTTAATTATTGTTTTATGGAGATGCTGGAAAATTAGAGTAGACTATTGCGGTCCTGGGGCTTCATGTGATAAGCCGGCAAGCATGGCATTCCTTGATTCGCAACCATAAAGCAACCTATGAGATTATTTTCAACTGTCTAAGTTTGAAAATTATATTATCTCAAAATAAATAAAATATAAAATGCGATAAAGTTCAAGATCAAACACGAGATAGGTTCCAATCATTTAAATTGACAAAATATTAGGCCCAATATACAAAACAATAAATTTATCTTTATTAAATAAATAAATCTAATATATCTCGAGTCTCTCATTTAAATCAAACACATAAGATTGAAAATATCAATAAAATAATAAATAACAATTAATCAATAAATAATCAGATATTCAGAGTAAATTAGTAGCATAAACAAATTAGCATTAGAAAATAATAAGATTAATTATTATCAGGTCGCAATCAGTCGAACTGATAAATGAATGACTAAATGACAAAAAAAGATAAATCACAAAAGTGATGCGATATATGAACAAAATCTTTCAAATTTCACACAATCATAAAATTTCTGACCTCCTACGTAGATCAATACATCCAAAGTGAATCTTGTACAATAAATTAAACTTTAAAATGTTTCCATAAAAATCAGAAAAAAACTCAGAATGTAATGAGGAATTATATAGATTCATTCAAACAATATTATATAAATAACAAAAAGTGATCACTTCTGACCACATGGCGATCAATTTATTCTCATAAAATATTTAGCTGGTAATGAAATCACCGACAAAAATGTGTCAAGTGTGATTTAGGACGTAAAATATCACATATCCAAAAGATCAAAAATCAAATAAATAAAACTTATCCACTTTAAGAGATGCGACGAAACAGGCAAGAGGAAGTCAAAGACGAAGAGTTGCTGAAGTGGATTCGAAGCAAGAATAATTCAATAATTAAATTTCCGTGGTCGTCTTTGCAGAGATCCGTTCAAAATCCGTGCTTATCCCTCGTCAATTAGATTTGGTACCAAATATCAGGAAAAGAAGCAATATACAATAATTTTATGGATTGAACTCCCAGGACTTCCAGTCCACATGTAATATGAGTATCCTCAAGAATTTTTCTCAGGTGTAAAATTTGCCAAATTCTTCGTGATCCCAGACCACACAATAATGCACCACACTTTAAATAAAAATCGGAAAAAATCACGAAAATTAATCAGTTGAAATCTATATACTTCTTTTTATTGATTAATCGATCAAAATACAATCACAACAATTACCTTCTGGGCTGTCAACGACACGCAGCAAATGTGGTTCGGGCCGGACCGCACCGCTCCAGGTTTAAATGAATAAGAACGAGCCCTTTACGAGAATTTACTTATTTTAATTTCCGAGAATTAGCCCCACTATTCCATGAATTTGTCTTCCTTTTCCAGCAACTCACGGTCTCCGTCTTACCAGTAGTCATTTACTCGAATACATCCGAATTTCTCCGAAAATAAAATGACCGCCAAATTTATAATTAATGAAATTACAAATTTAATTAAACATTTTTAACCGAAAATAAATAAATATTAAAAATATATACATATAGATTAAATCGTATCCCTTCACATATTAAATTTGGTGTGTTAACTAGTTGGATTAATAATTATCTGTGTGAGGATTAGTTACTTAGCGAGTGATTATTAAAAGAACTAAAATACAAATTTAAAGTAGACTAAACTTGTAAGTAGATCCTTTTCTTGAATATACCTTTTGTCGACAAGTATTTGTATTTCATTGGGTTCACCCATTCTACCTGCCTTGAGGTTCTCTTGCTCAATCTTCTTCTTTATTAATTATTAATTTTCACTATAAATTATACTTATTCAAGTAGTGTAAAATAGCAATTGTTCTAAACCTAAATTAGTGCCGAATCGGTCACTGTATACCTATATATTAATTAAAATTCGTAAAAGTATTCACTACTTTTGTTTTTGCATTAAAGAAGTTGTTACAATTTTCGATTTTCCAAAAATGAAAACATTTTAATAGATCTCAACTAAATTTGGTAGGTTTATTAAACTACTCATAAATCTCTAAATGTAAAATGTTATTATTTTTGTTGAACTAGTAGTTTTGTTTGTAATTGATTAAAACTTTAGTAATAGGTGACTATGAAAGTAAATAGAAATATTTATTAACTTAAATAACTTTAACTTTAAATATAATTTTGATAACTTTTGAATTTTAAATTTAAAAAATCTGGGAGATTTTTAATTTGTATACAAATTAGTAGCAATAAATTGAAGCTTTAACATGAAAATGTAAAACTAAAATTGCTAAAAACTCAGATTTTGGAAAAAAACCGGTTTTTCAATCGATTTATAATAGAAATTGGCCAAATTAGACTTCAGCAGTATTGCAGAACATATATATGTGTTCGCTTGGTAATATAAAAAAGTGTTCGATGCTGCCATTCAACGGAACGGATAAAAGTTTTTGCGCACGACTTATTAAAACTTTAACTAGTAAGCTCTTACGAATGTAGCTTGCATAAAAAACTGTAGATACTAAATAAGTTTTAACTCGTTCTCATGAAGACAGCAGTTCAGTCACTTATTGCTTATCGCAGTATAAATGTCTATCATATGATTGATTATTACAAAACAAGTGAATTTCGGAGTTTCGCTGAAGATACATTTTAAAATAAAAAATAATTTGTCAAAAGTATAAGTAGTCTTTAAAGGTACATGTATTTAGAAACAATATAAAAAATAATAACAAATATTTCGGCAGATACTATAATTCGTATAATTCGTATCTCAACGAGAAATGGTACAGACAGTCTGATAAAAAGTTAGTCAAAATGCATAATTTCGATTTTTGAAATAGAAAACTCATATTTTAGTGTAATATTTTTCAGTGAAAGTGCGAACAATTTTATTTTTCACAAAATGAGAAATTAAAAATTGCAATTTGGAAAAAAATTTAAAAAATGTTGACGTTCAGAAACTTTGTTCAACTTGAAGGTAGACCATCTTAAACTTCTTAACGACAAATTTGTTTGATTTTCATAAAATTGCAATTTTTAATTACCTACACATTTCGAAAAGAATTAACTGTTTACACTTTCACTGAAAAATATTACAAGAAAATATGAGTTTTATATTTCAAAAATCAAAATAATTTATCTGGACTAACTTTTCTTCCGATTATGTGTACCATTCCTCGTTAATTATATATTATTCATTTTTTAAAATAATACACGTTTAAGAACGTTTTAAATCTGCTGTTACGAACTCTCCGATCTACAGTACATTTTATTTTTAAATATGTTCTTTTCGGGTATCAAAATAAACATTGTTTCATGACTTTTATAAAAACAACATTTTTGTTCTAATATTATTATCGTCAAATGCTGCTGCTTTTCATCATTCCAGCTAAAAAATGAGTGATGAAAATAGTAAGTTGCAACACAATATGAGTCAATAAAAAATGTGTTACATAGTTGACAGTTGAATAAAACGTTTAAAAATGAAACTGACAGTTTTTTTATATAAATATAAATCGTGTTTTAAAGATCTTGTAGATATTTTAAAATATTGTGCGATACATCTTACATGGTTTGGAGTATGGCCAAGAACAAATAATAGTAACAAAATATCATACGCATTATTTATTGTTGTTATGCTATATATATTTCTAACTATGCTACTTCCACAATTCATAAAATTGATTGAGATTTGGGGTAATTTGGATCACATGAGTTCAATAATTTCTACTGCAGGATTGCCTGTATTGGTCGCAATGATAAAGATGTCTGCTACTTTTTACAACAAAGAAAGTAGGTACTTACAAACCATAATATAATTAAAACACTTTTATAAATTTACTTATATTATATGTTTTTAATCAAACCTACAAACAGCTGGATTTATTTCTAGTTGTCCCGAATCGAGATTTTCAGGCTATTACTTTGAAGCTCATGTCGAACTTAAGCTTCTACTTAACGAATTCTTAATCTTTAGCCTCTTCTTTACTTTTAATAATAATATTTACTTCTACCTTTCGTATGTACACACGATTCATTTTTCGAAGCGTTAAAATTAGCAGCTTTTTTAAAGCTCCACATCAGGGGCGGCGACTTATATACAGGGTGTCCGGAAAGTCTGGAAACGGTCAAATATCTCGGAAAATATTAATTTTAGAAAAAAAAGTTTTAAACAAAAGTTGTGCAGTAATAAAAAATCTATTAAGTGAAGTTTTAAGAAAAGGGGCCCGGGGCCCAATGTAAGGCCCAAGGGAGAAATAGTTGTTTTTTGTACTAAAGACCATTAACATTCAACTGAATATTAATAATGCCGGTGATTTTACGAATCCAGGCATGTGTGACACATGCCCAAAATATTGGGCCCAAGGCCCAATGTAACATTAAGGGTACATTATGTGCCTCTCGTAAATCTGTTTAATTACCATAAAGTCAATATTGCATTCCGCATAATTTTCCAAACAAATAATCAGAGTTGTGTACGACAAAGAAATATTCTTGGGCCTTGGGCCCAATGTAAGACCCAAGATCAAACCAATGTTTTCGGTAAATAAGATCACAAAATTTTTAGTAAATATTTTCTGTCGTCGTGACTCCTTAAAATAGGACATGTGTGATACATACCCAACATTGTCACATTGGGCCCAAGGCCCAATGTGACTTCCTGGATAAATTGCGTGCATTTCGTAACTAGGTTTAATTACCTTCAAAGGTCAGGAATGCGCTCCACAAATTTTTCCAAACAAATAATCAGAGTTGTGTACCATGCAAAATATTCTTGGGCCTCAGGCCCAATGTAAGACCCCAGGTGAAATCAATGATTTCGGTAAAAGAAATCTCAAAATTTTTAGTGAATATTTTCGGTCATCGTGATTCTTTGAACTACTACATGTGTGATACATACCCAACATATTGGGCCCAAGGCCCAATCTGACATACTGGATCAATTACGTGCATTTCGTAAATAAGTTTAATTACCATAAAGTCGATATTGCATTCCACATAATTATCCAAACAAACAATCAGAGTTGTGTACGACAAAAAAATATTCTTGGGCCATGGGCCCAATGTAAGACCCAAGGAAAAATCAATGTTTTCGGTAAATAAGATCTCAAAATTTAAAGTAAATATTTTCTGTCCTCATGATTCCTTAAACTAGGATATGTGTGATACATACCCAACAAATTGGGTCCAAGGCCCAACCTGACATCCTGAATAAATTCCGTGCATCACGTAAATAAGTTTCATTAACCTAATCACGATAATGCAATTTGCAAAAATTTCCAAACAAATATTCAGAGTTGTGTACCACTGAATAATATTCTTGGGCAATGTGCCCAATGTAAGACCCAAGGTCAAATCAACGTTTTCAGTAAATGTAATATTAAAATTTTTAAAGAATATTTGCTGTCATCGTGATTCCTTGAACAAAGATATGTGTGATACATACCCAACACATTGGGCCCCAGGCCCAATCTGACATCCTGGATACAATACGTGCATTTCCAAACTTCTAATAAATTTAAGATCAGCATACAGTATTTTTCAATCAATTAGTCTAACACAAAAAAATGTTAAGAGGCAGAAAAATTACTGACAGCATTAGGTGTAGAGAAATTGTACAGGGGGTGAATTTTAGGGGATGATCAAGGTAGGTCATCACTTCTCATCAATCTTAGATGAAACACAAATCAATTAACAATCAATGAACATGACCCAAAAAAATGATTGCGCTCAGAAAAATAACTGAGAGTGTTAGGTGTAGATAATCTTTACAGGAGTGAATTTTAGGGGATGATCAAGGTAGGTCATCACTTCTCATCAATCTTAGATGACCAACAAATATTTTTCAATCAATTAACATGATCCACAAAAATGATTGCAAACAGAAAAATAACTGACAGTGTTAAGTGTAGAGAATTTTACAGGGGTTGAATTTTAGGGGATGATCAAGGTAGGTCATCACTTCTCATCAATATTAGATGACCAACAAATATTTTTGAATCAATTAACATGACCCAAAAAATGTTTACGTCCAAAAAAATTACTGAGAGCATTAGGTGGAGAAAATTTGTAGAGGGGGTGGATTTTAGGGGATGATCAAGTTAGGTTATCACTTCTCATCAATCATAGATTACCAACAAATATTTTCCAATCAATTATCATCACCCAAAAAAATGATTGAGCTCAGAAAAATAACTGAGAGTGTTAGGTGTAGGCAATTTGTACAGGGGGTGAAATTTAGGGGTCGATCTAGGTAGGTCATCACTTCTTATTAATCTTAGATGAGCAACAAATATTTGCCAATCAATTAACATGACCCAAAAAAATGTTTACGCTCAAAAAAATTACTGAGAGCATTAGGTGGAGAAAATTTGTAGAGGGGGTGGATTTTAGGGGATGCTTAAGTTAGGTCATCACTTCTCATCAATCTTAGATGACCAAAAAATATTTTCCAATCAATTAACATGACCCAAAAAAATGATTGTGCTCAGAAAAATAACTGAGAGTGTTAGGTGTAGACAATTTGTACAGGGGGTGAAATTTAGGGGTTGATCTAGGTAGGTCATCACTTCTTATTAATCTTAGATGAGCAACAAATATTTGCCAATCAATTAACATGACCCAAAAAAATGTTTACGCTCATAAAAATTACTGAGAGCATTAGGTGGAGAAAATTTGTAGAGGGGGTGGATTTTAGGGGATGATCAAGTTAGGTTATCACTTCTCATCAATCATAGATTACCAACAAATATTTTCCAATCAATTATCATCACCCAAAAAAATGATTGAGCTCAGAAAAATAACTGAGAGTGTTAGGTGTAGACAATTTGTACAGGGGGTGAAATTTAGGGGTCGATCTAGGTAGGTCATCACTTCTTATTAATCTTAGACGAGCAACAAATATTTGCCAATCAATTAACATGACCCAAAAAAATGTTTACGCTCAAAAAAATTACTGAGAGCATTAGGTGGAGAAAATTTGTAGAGGGGGTGGATTTTAGGGGATGCTTAAGTTAGGTCATCACTTGTCATCATTCATAGATTACCAACAAATATTTTCCAATCAATTATCATCACCCAAAAAAATGATTGAGCTCAGAAAAATAACTGAGAGTGTTAGGTGTAGACAATTTGTACAGGGGGTGAAATTTAGGGGTTGATCTAGGTAGGTCATCACTTCTTATTAATCTTAGATGAGCAACAAATATTTCCCAATCAATTAATCAATCATCTAAGAATGATGAGAAATGATGACCTACCTTGATCATCCCCTAAAATTCACCCCCTGTACAAATTATCTACACCTAACGCATTTAGTAATTTTTCTGAGCGCAAACATTTTTTTGGGTGATGATAATTGATTGGAAAATATTTGTTGGTAATCTATGATAGATGAGAAATGATGACCTACCTTGATCAACCCCTAAAATTCACCCCCTGTACAAATTGTCTACACCTGACACTCTCAGTTATTTTTCTGAGCGCTATCATTTTTGTGGGTCATGTTAATTGATTGAGAAATATTTGTTGTTCATCTAAGATTGATAAGAAGTGATGACCTACCTTGATCATCCCCTAAAATTCACCCCCTGTACAAATTATCTACACCTAACGCATTTAGTAATTTTTCTGAGCGCAAACATTTTTTGGGTGATGATAATTGATTGGAAAATATTTGTTGGTAATCTATGATTGATGAGAAGTGATGACGTACCTTGATCAACCCCTAAAATTCACCCCCTGTACAAATTGTCTACACCTAACACTCTCAGTTATTTTTCTGAGCGCAATCATTTTTGTAGGTGATGCTAACTGATTAAGAAATATTTGTTGTTCGTCTAAGATTAATGAGAAGTGATGACCTACCTGGATCATCCCCTAAAATTCACCCCCTGTAAAAATTATCTACACCTAACGCTCTTAGTAATTTTTCGGAGCGCAAACATTTTTTTGGGTCATGATTATTAAGTGAAAAATATTTGCTGGTCATCTAAGATTGATGAGAAGTGGTGACCTACCTTGAGCATCCCCTAAAATTCACCCCCTGTAGAAATTATCTACACCTAACGCATTTAGTAATTTTTCTGACCGCAAACATTTTTTTGGGTAATGATAATTGATTGGAAAATATTTGTTGGTAATCTATGATTGATAAGAAGTGATGACCTAACTTAATCATCCCCTAAAATCCACCCCCTCTACAAATTTTCTTCACCTAATGCTCTCAGTAATTTTTTTGAGCGTAAACATTTTTTTGGGTCATGTTAATTGATTGGCAAATATTTGTTGCTCATCTAAGAATAATAAGAAGTGATGTACTACCTTGATCATCCCCTAAAATTCACCCCCTGTAAAAATTATCTACACCTAACGCATTTAGTAATTTTTCTGAGCGCAAACATTTTTCTGGGTCATGTTAATTGATTGGAAAATATTTGTTGTTTATCTAAGATTGATGAAAAGTGATGACCTACCTTGATCATCCCCTAAAATTCACCCCCTGTAAAAATTATTTACACCTAACTCTCTTAGTATTTTTTCTGAGCGCAAACATTTTTTTGGGTCATGTTAATTGATTGTTAATCGATTTGTTGTACATCTAAGATTGATGACAAGTGATGACCTACCTTGATCATACCCTAAAATTCACCCCCTGTACAAATTATCTACACCTAACGCTCTTAGTAATTTTTTTGAGCGTAATAATTTTTTTTGGTGATGCTAACTGATTAAGAAATATTTGTTGTTCGTCTAAGATTAATGAGAAGTGATGACCTACCTGGATCATCCCCTAAAATTCACCACCTGTAAAAATTATCTACACCTAACGCTCTTAGTAATTTTTCGGAGCGCAAACATTTTTTTGGGTGATGATTATAAAGTGAAAAATATTTGCTGGTCATCTAAGATTGATGAGAAGTGGTGACCTACCTTGAGCATCCCCTAAAATCCACCCCTCTACAAATTATTTACACCTAACGCATTTAGTAATTTTTCTAAGCGCAAACATTTTTTTGGGTGATAATAATTGATTGGAAAATATTTGTTGGTAATCTATGATTGATGAGAAGTGATGACGTACCTTGATCAACCCCTAAAATTCACCCCCTGTAAAGATTATCTACACCTAACACTCTCAGTTATTTTTCTGAGCACAATCATTTTTTTGGGTCATGTTAATTGATTGGAAAATATTTTTTGGTCATCTAAGATTGATGAGAAGTGATGACCTACCTTGATCACCCCCTTAAAATTCACCCCCTGTAAAAATTCTCTACACCTAACACTCTCAGTTGTTTTTCTGAGAGCAGTCATTTTTTTGGGTCATGTTAATTGATTGAAAAATATTTGTTGGTCATCTAAGATTGATGAGAAGTGATGACCTACCTTGATCATCCCCTAAAATTCACCCCCTGTACAAATTATCTACACCTAACGCATTTAGTAATTTTTCTGAGCGCAACATTTTTTGGGTGATGATAATTGATTGGAAAATATTTGTTGGTAATCTATGATTGATGAGAAGTGATGACGTACCTTGATCAACCCCTAAAATTCACCCCCTGTACAAATTGTCTACACCTAACACTCTTAGTTATTTTTCTGAGAGCAGTCATTTTTTTGGGTCATGTCAATTGATTGTTAATTGATTTGTTGTACATCTAAGATTGATGAGAAGTGATGACCTACCTTGATCATCCCCTAAAATTCACCCCCTGTACAATTTCTCTACACCTAATGCTGTCAGTAATTTTTCTGACTCGTAACATTTTTTTGTGTTAGACTAATTTATTGAAAAATACTGTATGCTGAACCTAAATTCATTAGAAGTTTGGAAATGCACGTAATTTATCAAGGATGTCAGATTGGGCCTGGGGCCCAATTTGTTGGGTATGTATCACACATATCCTAGTTTAAGGAATCATGAGGGCAGAAAATATTTACTTTAAATTTTGAGATCTTATTTACCGAAAACATTGATTTTACCTTGGGTCTTACATTGGGTCCATGGCCCAAGAATATTTTTTTGTCGTACACAACTGTGATTGTTTGTTTGGATAATTATGTGGAATGCAATATCGACTTTATGGTAATTAAACTTATTTACGAAATGCACGTAATTGATCCAGTATGTCAGATTGGGCCTTGGGCCCAATATGTTGGGTATGTATCACACATGTAGTAGTTCAAAGAATCACGATGACCGAAAATATTCACTAAAAATTTTGAGATTTCTTTTACCGAAATCATTGATTTCACCTGGGGTCTTACATTGGGCCTGAGGCCCAAGAATATTTTGCATGGTACACAACTCTGATTATTTGTTTGGAAAAATTTGTGGAGCGCATTCCTGACCTTTGAAGGTAATTAAACCTAGTTACGAAATGCACGCAATTTATCCAGGAAGTCACATTGGGCCTTGGGCCCAATGTGACAATGTTGGGTATGTATCACACATGTCCTATTTTAAGGAGTCACGACGACAGAAAATATTTACTTAAAATTTTGTGATCTTATTTACCGAAAACATTGGTTTGATCTTGGGTCTTACATTGGGCCCAAGGCCCAAGAATATTTCTTCGTCGTACACAACTCTGATTATTTGTTTGGAAAATTATGCGGAATGCAATATTGACTTTATGGTAATTAAACAGATTTACGAGAGGCACATAATGTACCCTTAATGTTACATTGGGCCTTGGGCCCAATATTTTGGGCATGTGTCACACATGCCTGGATTCGTAAAATCACCGGCATTATTAATATTCAGTTGAATGTTAATGGTCTTTAGTACAAAAAACAACTATTTCTCCCTTGGGCCTTACATTGGGCCCCGGGCCCCTTTTCTTAAAACTTCACTTAATAGATTTTTTATTACTGCACAACTTTTGTTTAAAACTTTTTTTTCTAAAATTAATATTTTCCGAGATATTTGACCGTTTCTAGACTTTCCGGACACCCTGTATATGGTACCTCTGCAAATTCCATGGGGCAAAAAAATCGTCCTGTGGAATTCCATATGTCAAAATTACAGACAAAAAATAAATTTCTTAATGAGAATGTGGTTAAATGAGTTTATAATTCGAAGAAAATGATTAAAATTTTAAAAAGTAAAACCATATTTTGTAAAAATAATTGAAAAATGACGAAAGAAGTTGAAAATTAATTAATAAATTATTTAACTAATTTGATATTGAAGGAAATATTTAAAACTGATAAAATTTTATTTGAAAGAATGAAATAATAAAGTTAAAACTTGCGGAAATTGAATTTCGAAATTAGGGAAAAAATTGAAAAATAATGGAAATAATTAGAAATTGAAGAAAATTTTTTAAAAATTATAAAAATAGTTGATAATTGTAGCAAATAATTAAAATCATAAAAGAAAACAATTTTAAAAAATTTTAAAAATTTTTAAATAATTTTAAATTTACTATTCACAAAGAATAAAGAAAAGAATTGAAACTTGAAAAATAGAATTTAAAAATGAAGAGCAAGAGCAAGAGAACTCAAAAAGTGAATTAATTAAATTTTGAATCAATGAAATTTTAAATTAATTGAAGTTCGAGGAATTGTAATATTTGCAATTTGTTATGCCTGTACTGGCAGCTTCAAAATGAATTTATTATGTTATTCTTTTATTTTGAATTAATATTAATTTTTCTTCGTTGTTCTTTACTTATGTAATTTTCATGTACAAAGGTGTATAAATGCCGTCAATAAACTAAACTAAACTAAACTAATATTATATAATTGTAATTATAGTCCTGTTGATCCTAAATATATTCTGTATTTTTTAAAAATTAATTTTTACAAATTTTTATGATTTACTTTTATTTATAATTATTTCTATCAATTATTTTATTTTTAAATTTATTTTTTAATTAATTTTCAACTACTTTTTGTCATTTTCAATTATTTTTTTATTAATTTTCAATTTTTTTTATTACTTATCTCAAATTTCAATTATTTTTTTAATTTACAATTATTTTCATCATTCTGCAATTATTTTCTTATATTACAAATATATGTTGAAATCTTTTCATTTATTTTTCACAATCTAAAATTATTTTTTTCAATTTTTAATTATTTTTATTACTTTACAAATATTTTCTCCAGTTTTTTAATATTTTCATTATTCTTCAATTAATTTTCTAGATTTTAAAATAATTTTCTCAAACTCTAATAATTTTCTTCAATTTTTAAATATTATTGTTATCATTTTACAATCAATTTCTTCATTTTTCAATTATTTATCTCAAATTTCCATTATTTTCTTCAATTATGATTTTTTACATCATTTTTCCATTCCTTTTTGTCATATTTAATTTATTTTTAGTTAATTTTCAACTTTTATATAATTTATCACAACTTCCACTTATTTTTTCAATGTACAATTTTTTTTACCATTCTGCAATTATTTTCTTTCATTACAAATATATGTAGCAATTTGTTCAATTATTTCTCAAAAAATAAAATTCCTTTCTTCAATTTCTAATTATTTTTATTACTTTGCAAATATTGTCTCGAATGTTTTTATTATTTTCATTACTCTTCAATTAATTTTCTAGATTTTAAAAAATATTTGTGAAGTTTTAAAAGATTTTCCTTTAATATTCAATTATTAATATTATTATTTTGAAAACATAACTTTATATTTTTTTAAAAACTTTTTATTTCTTATTATATTATATATATATATATATATATATATATATATATATATTTATATTGTATTCTTAAACAGAACTCTATGTATGGACTATTGTGTCTAATAAAGAAATTATTATTATTTTTCAATAAATTTCTTCAATTTTTAATTATTTATCTTATTTTTCAATTATTTTTTTCATTTTTTTTTATCTTTCTGATATTATTTTCTCGACCTTATAATTAGATATATTAATTATTTTTCAATTAATTTCATAAATCTTCATTTAATTCTGAAAATTTCAATTATTTATCTCAAATTTCCATTATTTTCTTCAATTTTTGATTATTTCTATAATGTTGTAATTATTTTCCTAAGTTTAAAATTCCTGAAATCATCTTGTAATAAGGTACCTTCTTTTACTTCACAAATATTCTATATCTTTTAAAATTATTTTTCTAAAATTGAAATTAATATCTACAAATTTCAACTATTTTCACACTTCCCGAGTCGAAATTTTGAAGCTACTTTGAAGCTCATGAGGAACTTTAGCTTCTACTTAACGACTTCTTAATTTTTAGCCTCCTCTTTACTTCTAATAATAATATTTCCTTCTACTTTACGCCTATACACATGTTTCAATTTTCCAATCATTAAAATTAGCAGCTCTTTTACAGCTCCACATTCCCAGTTATAAAGAAATGAAAATTTTGATTCTACTTTAAACCTGCAAGTGAAACTCAGTCATTTTTTCCATTGAAATATACTTTTTTATTTAACATATAAGAAAAACGGGAGTTAAACTAACTTTTTCTTCAATTATTGTTCCTCTGATTAGCCCTTAAGAGGAAAAAATTTTAATCTATAACCAAAACCCAATAATTTGTAAAATTAGGGAAAATGTGTATCTTTCTAGATGCACTTGTAAAAAAATAACAATTATTAACAATAATTTGTTTAAACAATTTTAAGAGGTGATTGTTGTTAATTTTGATAAATATCTTATTTTTTCAATATAAAAAATAAACAAATTAAAAAAATACTACTTGCTAGGTGTTTTTAAATGTTATAAATTAACAATAATAAATTGTTTTAAAATATAAAAATAATAATTTATGGTCAATAATTTTTATTTTTCTAACCAGAGCCCAGTAATTTATTTGTAAAATTAGGAAAAATTTGTATCTTCCTAGGTGTATTTGTAAAGAATTAGTAATTACTAGCAATAATTTGTTTAAAAAATTAAAATTGATGAAAATAAAATTAAAAAAATGTATATAAAAAGTCCAGAAAAGAAAATTAAAAATCCTTCAGAAAAAAAAAGTTTGGGAAAATTAAACCAAAAACATTTTTATAATGTTACACTGAAAGCAAGTCCAACAATAAATTTAGAAAAATAAAGAAAATCTAAAAATTCTATAAAAGAATAAGTACTAAGTTTGCAAAAAACCTCGCAAAAACTATTCAAGATTTAAAAACAAATTGAATAGGTGCATTAATAAAAAAATAAGCGTATTTATTTTTAAAAATATGAAAAAACTTATGAAACTCAACGAAATAATAATAAATAATAATTATTATTTATTATTTATAATTTATTTATCAATAAAATAAAATGACAAATACAACAACAAAAAATATCATTAGTAAAAGGAGAAAAAATCTTTAAATTTTGTAAAAATAAGAAATTATAAGATAAAATTTAAACAGTTTCGAAAAAGAAACTGAATTAGAAACTAAAGAAGAATTAGAAATATTGTAAGACTTAAAAAAAGGATTATTGTGAATATGAAAAATAATTAATATTATTTAATTATTTTGCATTAACTAATGTGTCTTTAAATTTTAATTAATTGACATTTAAAAGTTTAAAAAAATTGGAATATGAGTTTATTGACGTTTGGAATTTATTTAAATTATAATGACCTAAAGATATAAAAATTTGATATTATTTTTTGCTATCTTCATACCAAAAATGTGTAAATCGTAGGTATTTTGATTATCTATATTAGCCCAATTATTTAAATTTTATAAAGATTAAAATATTAAAATTGAAATTTTTAAGATTTATCCACAAATTTGTGGTTTTTTTTATGGTTTGTGATTTTTTACATGCAGTATTAGACATCCGGAGGATTGTAAAGTTTTTTTTTTATTTCAATCATGATTTTAATGCAAATGCTTCAATGATTTAAATCAATATCAGCCTGTAACTTGACAATAATAAATTGTTTAAACAAATGAAAAATACATAAAAATCTCCGTAAACATTCAGAAATTGGCGATATGTAACAATTTCGTTGAAAAGTCCTAAAAAAACTATTCGTAATTTGTATCATAAGGACACTGAGAAAATTAAATATAAAGTTCATAAGCGTCGGTAGCGTAGTGGTTAGTGCGTTAGATTATAAGTGCGTAGGTCGTTATGTCGTGGGTTCGAATCCCCACTTGCGTTATAATAATTTATTTAGTAAGTTTAGACTATTTCCAGCTTGTGTGTATTAAGTGTAACGAATTCTAAAAGCGCATGAATTTTGAATATTTATTTAGTATTTTTTTTATAATTGCATTCATATTAATTTCAGTTTTATTCGCAAAAACAGATTCTTTCTTTGTTTAGACTTTAGAAGATCAATAAAAAGGGGGTCTTGAGCGTTAAAAGAGGCCTTAATATAATTGAATATTAGCTTCTACTTTAACGCTCTCATCGCGGAAACAGGAAATTTCTTCCAATAATAGCACCAAAGTAGAAGCTAAATTGTATTGAATTTGCTTCTACTTTAAACCTCTATTTCCTAAAAATTTTGGACTATGTAGCGTTAAAGTAGCCTCAAAATTTCGACTCGGGTTTCTAAAAGTTTACTTCATAGATTTTCATTATTTTTTAATTTTTCCCCTAAATTTTAAATTCCTAATCTCCGCAAGTTTCAATTATTTTTTCAATGTTTTCAAATAAAACTTTTTCAGTTTTAATTATTTACTTCAATATCAATTGAGTTTCATTATTTATTGATTAACTTTCAACTTCTTTTGACATTTTTCAATTATATTTTAAAATATATGATTTTTGTTTTTCAAATTTTTAATGTTTACATCATTTTTTAATTATTTTTCTTAAATTTCAATTAAGTTTAGAAATTTTTAATTGTTTTTTTTTAACTTGCAATGATTTTCACAAATTTTATATTATTTTGATAATTTGGTTATTAATTCCGAAAATGTACTCGAAATCAACTAAAATTGTCAACTTTCGCGTTATTAAAATTACGCTAATTAAGAAACTCTTTAATTTATTATTGTTTTATTTCTCTTCCTCCACCCCCTTTCCCCGCTCGGTCAATATTAAATTTGCAGATGGAAAAAAATGTACAAGTCGCCTAGGAGCGGCGACTTGTGTATGGTACATCTGCAAAATCCATAGAGCAAAAAAGTCGACCTGTGGAATTCCATATGGCAAAATTACAGACAAAAAAAATTTCTTAATAAGAATGCAAATAAATGAATTTACAATTCAAAGAAAAAGATTAAACTTTAAAAAACAAAAATTATATTTTGCAAAAATAATTTAAAAATGAAGATAGAAATTAAAAATTAATTAATAAATAATAGAACTAATTTTATATTAAAGAAAATAATTGAAAAAGTTTTTATTTAAAATTCAGGGGAAATATTAAAAAATAATTTAAATTATTAGAAATTGAAAAAAAATTTTGAAAAGTGATAAAATTAGATGGAAATTTTAGCAAATAATTGAATTCAAAATTGAAAAGAATTATTAAAAATTTAAGAAATTTTAAAATATTTTTATAATTATTATTTTTAGAGAGTGGATTAAGTAAAATTTTAATTAATGAAATTTCAAATTAAATGAAGTTCGAAGAATTTAAATATATAACTGTAATAGTACTCTTGTTTATCTGAAATATATTTTGAAATTTTTTCAATTAGTTTTTACTAATTTTTATTATTTTCTTCAATTTACATCTATTTATCTCGATTATTTTTTTACTAAATTTATGTTTTAATTCATTTTTAATTACTTTTCGTCATTTTCAATTATTTTTTGATTTATTTTCTAATTTTTAAATTATTTATCTCAAATTTAAGTAATTTTTTCAATTTACAATTATTATTGCAATAATTTTCTTCAATTTTTAATTATTTTTTACTATTCCTTAAATAAATCCCTAAATTTTCAATTATTTATCTTATATTACAAATACTTTTTTTAAATTTGAATTTTATTTGATCTTTTTGCAATTATTTTCTCCACATTTTAAATAGATATCTTAATTATTTTCAGTTTTTAATTATTTTGATTACTTTGCAAATATTTTCTCAAATTTTTTAATACTTTCATTATTCTTCAATTAATTTTCTAGATTTTAAAATATTTTTCTCAAATTTAATTAATTTTATTTATTATTTATTATTTTTTAATTTTATTTTTAATTAATTTAATTTAATTTAATTTAATTTAATTAATTTAATTTTTTTTTAATTTATTATTTTGAATATTGTTTAAATCCAAAAAGTTTAAATACTTATATCAAATTTCTATTACTTTCTTCAATTTTTAATTATTTGTATCATTTTGGGAAGAGGGTGTTTATGGATAGATGGGGAAAGACTAATATTGGAGGAGAGAGAGAGAGGGAGGAGTGATGGAGTTTAGAAGGGAGGGTAACGAGTTGGAGGAAAAGGAGAAGAGAGAGGAGGGGTTTCAGGAATAAGGAAGAAGAAAGTAGGAGGTATAAGGGAGGACAAAGGTATCACAGTGGCTTTTTGGAATGTAGCGGGGTTAGTGAATAAGGATGATCGTTTTTGGGCAACGATAGGCAAGTGGGATGTGGTGTTTTAAGTGAAACGTGGGCAGATGAAGAAGACTGGAAAAAAATAAAGTGGAAGGCTTCTAAGGAGTATGTGTGGGAGTGTCAGGCAGCGGTAAAGGAAAAGAAGGCAGGGAGAAAGGCAGGAGGAATGTTAGTAGGAGTGAGAAAAAACATAAAGTTGGTTGAGAGAAAAGGAAAGGGGAGAAGAGACGAGGGGTGTATGGAGAGGAGAGAAAGGATGGGTAAAGAGGGAATATGCTTTGTAGGAATGTACAGAAGAAGGGGTGAGGAGAAAGGATGGGATAAGCTGGAAAAGTAGATGGAGGAAGGTAAAGATAATGTAGTGACTGTAGGAGGGGACTTAAATGTGTGGACAGGGCAGAGAAGTGGGGGTGGGTGGGATGAGGAAACGCAGGCCTACAGTCGAAACTCAAAGCACAAAGAGGTGGACCAGGAGGAAAGGAAATTGTTATGGATGCTTGGAGAGAAAGGGTGGTCGACATTGAATGGTAATACAATGGGGGATGAGGACGGAGAATTTACGATTCATGGGAAAGGCAACTCGGTGATAGATTATATATTGGCGGAGGAGAAAGGGAGGAGGATGGTTAGGAGGCTAGAAGTGGGTAGTGAGGTGGGGTCGGATCACTTTCCAGTGGTGATAGAATTCAGGGCCGAGAAAGGAAAGACGAAAAAGAAGGTAGAGTGGAAAGAAGAAAGGAGGTTAAAGAGGATGGGAAAATGGATGGAGGATAGTTTAAAGAAGTTTCAGAATAAAATGGAAGGATGGGGTTCGGAAGAGACAAGGGAAATTGGAGTTGAGGACAGATTGGCAGGTCTAAGAAAAAAATTAGGGGACGCAAAGGAGGAGATAGGAAGGGAATTAGAGGAAGAAGTGTTGGGATACGGTGGATGGTGGGATAAAGAGTGTGAGAAGAGTAAGGAGGCGTTAAGAGAAGATATAAGGAACTGGAGAAAAGGAAGGTTAGATAAGGGAGAATATAATAGGAGGCATAGAGTGGACGGAAGGCTTCTAGAGATGAAGAGGGAATTAGAGAGGAAAAGGTATATGGAGAGCGTGGAAAAGGCGGTAAGAGAGGGCAAAGAATGGGAAGTAATAAATATATAAAGGAGGAAAAGGCAGGAGATAAACCAAGTGATTAGCTTAGAAGAATGGACGAGATACTTTAAGGAGATGTACGGAGGGGTAGGGGTGAAAGTGAGGGGAGAGGGCAGGAAAGTAAGAGGGAAGGTAGAGGGAGAGTAAGAGATTAGTAGGGAGGATGTCAGAAGGGCAATAGATAAACTGAAGAGGGATTAAGCAGTTGGAATGAAAGGAATGGAAAATGAAGAATTGAAGTATGGGGGTGAAGGAGTAAAGGAAGAGATATGGAAAGTGGTCAAAGAGGTATGGAAAGGGAAAGGATGGCCAGAGGAGTGGAAGGCAGGAGTAATAGTTCCTATAGTAAAGAAGGGGGAAGGAAGAAAGGTGGTAGACTATAGAGGAAACGCTCTGATGCCTGAGGTATATATGGTTTATGCTGAGGTAATCAGAAGAAGAGTAGAAAGGAAGGTTGAAGAGTTAGGTTGCATCCCACATAACCAAACAGGATTTAGAAAGGGGATGGGGACGATGGACAATATATGTGTTTTAAATCACTTAATCAGCAGTGGATTGGAGAAGAAAGGGGGAAAAGTGGTAGCGGTGTTTGTCGACATCAAAGCGGCATTTCCCTCAGTTAACAGGGGGGTTTTGTGGAAGGTCTTGAAGGGTAGAGGAGTAGAGGAGAGCATGATAGAGAGGATAAAGGAGATTTATGAAGACTAAAGAGTGAAGGTCAGGGTGGGAGGGAAATATGGAAAGAAATTCTGGCTGGAGAGAGAGTTAAATGCAGGGTTGTCCGTTGAGTCCTTTGCTTTTCAATCTGCTGATAGCAGATTTTGAAAAAAGGTTATGGAGGAGAGGGGAAGGAGGAGTGGTGCTAGGGAGATCAAGGATATATACCCTGGCGTACGCTGATGACGTAGTGTTACTTGCGGAGGATGCTAGTAAAATGAGGTTGTTACTGAGTGAATTTGAGAAGTATGTGTGTGAGAGAGAATTGTGGGTGAATGTGGATAAAACGAAAGTGGTGAGATTCAGAAAAAGAAACGATGTGATGGGTGAGGTGCTGAGACTGAATGGGAAGGTTGTGGAAGAGGTAAATGAATTCTGTTATTTAGGATATTGGTTTGAGTCGAATGGATCGAATGAGTTAAATGTGAGGAAGAGAGTGAAAAAGCCTAGTAAGGTAATGGGACAAGTGTGGTGGATAGGGAAGAGAAGGTTTGAGAACGATTGGAAAAGAAGAGTGTGGATGTTTGATGCGTTGGTGTGGTCAGTAGTTAGTTATGGTGTGGAGATATGGGGTTGGAGAGAGAGAGAGGGATGGTTGAACGGTTGCATGAAAGGTTTCTGAGGTGGGTGATAGGGGTGAGTGGAAGCTGCCCAGGGTATATGATCCGAGAAGAATTGGGTAGGGATAAAATTATGGTAAGGCAAAGGAAAAATGTTTGGGGTTTTGAGGAGAAGCTAAGGAAAGGAGGAGAGAGTAGAATAGCACATATGTGTTGGAAGGCCGTTAGGAAAAGAGAGGAGAATGGGACGGAGAGTAGAATTGGTTGGGAGAAGGAAAGATGGGTGGTAAGAAAGAAGAAAAAAGGAAAAAAGGTGAGGAGTTGGGAGGCATTGGAAAAGATTATGAAGGAAAAGGAGCAGGAGGAGAGATAGGAGAAAATCAAAACAATCTAGATACAATAGATGGTATGGTAAACAATGAAGGTTTGCCAAGGTATCTGAATGCATGGAAGTAGAAAACGTGGAAAAAAGTGTTAAGATTAAGGATGGGTGAGGGTATGAAAGAGTGTAGATACTGGATGAATGATGAGAAGAAGATGTGTAGGGTATGTGGGTTTGAGGTGAAGGATTAGGCGCATGTGCTGGATAGATGTACCGAAGTAAATGAGGAAGGAAAGGGCATAAGGGAGTGTGTAGGCTGGGTTTTGGATGAAAGTGGGCAAGGGAAAGTATGGATGAAGGAGTTAGAAGGACGGAGAGAGAGAATGAGATTAGGGACGGGGTACTTAAAAATGGACTAAGTAAATAAGAAGGAGGAAGTAAAGTCGCGAGGCTCGCTTATGAGAGCACTACGGTTAGGAAACGGAAGCCCTGGCTCTAGAAGAAATAGGTAGATTCTAAGATAGCGTTTGGCGATGTAGGTTAAGACTCGATGTATATAGTATGTAAGAAATTGTAAAGGGAACGGGAGCCCTTCGAGCCTGTAAAAGAGAGAATAAAAAATTGATTATATTTGTATCATTTTTCAATTACTTTTTGTGATTTTCAATTATTTTTTAATTCAATTTCTATTTTTTTTTATTATTATCTCTAATTCCAGTTATTTTTTGATTTAAAAATTATTTTCATCACTTTGCTATAATTTTCTTTTATTAAAAATTTATGTTGCAATTTTCTCAATAATTTTTCACAAATTAAAATTATTTTCTTCAATTTTTAATTATTTTATTACTTTGCAAATATTTTCTCTAATTTTTTATTATTTTCATTTTTCTTCAATTAATTTCCTAGATTTTTAAATATTATTCGCAAATTTTAATAATTTTCTTTAATTTTCAATTATTATTGCTATCATTTTAAAATCAATTTCTTCAAATCTAAGTTACTGTATCCACTTTGTAATGTTTTAATCATTCTTCAATTATTTTTCGCAAATTTCCATTACATCGTTAGTGCTTAATTTTTTTTTTTTTTTCATTTGCAATGATTTTCACAAATTTTATATTATTTTGAATATTGATTAATTCCAAAAAGTTCAATTGTTTATCAAATTCCCATTACTTTCTTAAATTTTCAATTATTTCTATCATTTTTTAATTACGTTTTGTCATTTTCAATTATTTTTTAATTCAATTTCTAATTTTTTTTATTTTTATTATTTTCATTATTCTTTAATCAATTTTCTAGATTTTTAAACATTTTTCTCAAATTTTTTAAATTTTCTTCAATTTTCAATTATTATTGCTATCATTTGCAATAATTTTCTTCAATTTTTAATTATTTTTACTATTCCTCAATTAAATCCCTAAATTTTCGATTATTTATCTTATATTACAAATACATTTTTTTAAATTTGAATTTTATTTTATCTTTTTGCAATTATTTTCTCCACCTTCTAATTAGATATCTTAATTATTTTTCAATTAATTTCTTAAATTTCCATTTCTTATCTCAAATCTAAGTTATTGCATCCACATTTTAATATTTTAATCACTCTTCAATTCTTTTTCTCAAATTTCGATTGCTTCGTCAATTTTCAATTTTTTTTTCATTTGCAATGATTTTCAGAAATTGTATATTATTTTAAATATTTGTGGATTAATTTTGAAAATTTCACTTATTTATCTCTATTTTCCATTATTTTCTCCAATTAATTTAGACTATTTCTATAATGTTGTAATTATTTTCCTGAATTTAAAATTTTTGAAATTATTTTGTAATAAGGTATTTTCTTTTACATCATTAATATCCTGTATCTTTTAAAACTATTTTTCTAAAATTGCTATTAATATCTACAAATTTAAAATATTTTTAACATTTTTTAAAAATGTTCTTCAATGTTTTCATTAATTTTCAATTTTTTCCCTTAATTTTAAATTCAAAATTTCCGCGAGTTTAAATTATTTTCGTTAATTTTTTAAAATATCAAATATCAATATCAAATAACTTTCCTTATTTATTAATTAACTTTCAATTATTTTTACGAAATATAAACTTTGTTTTTTAAATTGTAATTTTCTTCTTCAATTTACAATTAATTCCTTCAATATCGAATTCTTAATGTCAATTTGTGAATTCAAATAATGGAAGGGCATAGCTCATCAAATTTGTTAATTTAATTATTATTTTCACTATTTTAATCGTTCTCCATAATCATTTTCCAACTAATTTTTAATATTAAAAAACTTGTTTCATGGTCTATCAATTTGTATTACATTTTTATTTATTATTTTTATATTTTTTTTTGTATTTTTCAAGTATTTAAATAATGTTCTTTGATTTCCAATCACTTTCTTTTGTATCAAATAAATTCTGTTATTTTCTCAACTTTGTTCTTAAATTTCCATAATTAACTTTAATTTCTAATTATTTTTATCCTTTTTCAAGTAGTCTTGTTTATCTCAAATATATTATGTAATTTTTTCAATTATTTTTTACAAATTTTTATTATTTTTTACAATTTTCAATTATTTTTATCACATTTCAATTACTTTTTGTGATTTTCAATTATTTTTTAATTCAATTACTAATTTTTCTTATTATTTATCTCAAATTCCAATTATTTCTTCAATTCAAAATTATTTTTATCATTCTGCAATAATTTTCTTTTATTACAAATTTATATTTTACAAATTAAAATTATGTTCTTCAATTTTTAGTTATTTTTACTGTTCTTCAATTAAATTTCTAAATTTTCAATTATTTATCTCATTTTCCAAATATTTTTTTCATTTCTAATTTTCTTTTATCTTTCTGCTATTATTTTCTCGACCTTTTAATTAGATATATTAATTATTTTTGAATTAATTCCATAAATTTTTATTTATTATCTCAAATCTAAGTTCGTGTATAACAATTTTGAATGTTTTAGTCATTTTTTAGGGTTCCGTACACCTTCGGTGTTCGGCGGAACCCTTATAACGAGACTCGTGCGTCCGTAGCCAAAAACCATGTAGGGGTACATGGGGATGTAAAATGTTATTTTATAGTAGAAAAAGACGATATATCACTTTATGGATTATTTTTTTTATTATTCGTTAATGTTATGCGAACCAAGATATTATTTAGAATTGTTGCGTACGAAATTGGCATATTAGAGGAGAGATATTGTGAGAATTTGATTGTATTAATTTGATATATTATAAAATTCGCTCTGTAGGGTGGTATGAGTAAACGAAAGAGAGGGGTTTGGGATCTCCCCGCCTAATGATTTCTAATATAATCGATAGAAGCTATTAATTTCGTATATTTCGAACCATGAGAACTTGAACGTTGTGTGTATAAAGTTTTGTGATCACCGCATTTTTAGTGACTTGTAAAGATTACTAAGAGGTAAACTTTAATAATCATTTGTATCATTATATCGTCTAAAGTATTTTTTATTATTTCTATTTTGTAATTATAATTGCAGTGCGGTGTTTTAAACTTATGTTTTCTTGGAATTTATTGAACGAGTCCATATGGCTACTTTTGTGAGAAGGCAAACTTCATTGATAAAATCGATCTTTTGTAAGGATCACCAAGATCAATGCTGCAAAATCTTCGACGTTGTCGATTCCACGGATGTGGAAGTTGATTATTTTCTTCCAATTGTATCATTGGTGAATGGTTTTTTTCAAGTATAACGGAGACGCCGTTTTCACAGCCTCTAGCCAGGACGAATTGTAACGTATAAAAATTATACAAATTTTATAAATTATTGGCATTATTTGCTCTTAATCAATTCTCATGGTGAAATACCAAATTGTTTGTTCCTATTGTATGAATTTCTATTTGTATACGTATATCTATATATTCGATGGGTAAATTTAATTTTCCGTATGAATTTATGACTGATGTGTGAGAGACTTCTAATTTTGTTATCCTTTCTAATTATGTGAATAAATGGTATTAGACATTAATATAAATTGATTTTTCTGTAATATTTTTATTTTGTTATTTAATATAAAAAAAATCGTTATCCTCGATAAATATTCTTTTGTGAGATACTGTCATTTTAATAGTTGTAAACATAAAATGTGTAGTTTTTAAAATTAATTTGATTTGGTATTTAAAATTTTAATATTTGTTACAATCTCGTTGTTGACGAGGTACAAAACGGAGGGTGAAAGTTGAGGAAAAATATTTCCTGACGTTTGAAAGAATTGGTGGCTCTGAAAAGAGCCGATTGTTTGGGGGGGGGGGGAAGCTATAGCTAACCCAAGTTATGCCTTACTATTTGACCCCTGGGGCATCGCCGGCGGTGGCCCCAAGTAGAGCGTCTGGCAATCCTCGCCTAGGGTCGCTGAGGAGCATGCGACCTAAGTAATGGCGTGGCGGAGAGAGGGCGACTCGAGGAGGAGTGCGCCACGCTATCCTGGCAAACTGGCGGCGTGGGGGCGTCGTGGGGGGAGCCCGAAGTGGAAAAAAGGCCAAATCCGATCGAGGTGGAGAGAGCACCAATTCTGGAGAGGGTGAAAAGCACTCGTGACTCTCGAGTACCTGACGGAGATGTTCCTCGTCGTCGTACCACGGCGAGTCGATGTCAGCAATGGCGGCTACGGGGATAGCTTCAGGGAGAGAAGCTTCGGAGAGAACCGGTTCAGGGAGATCAGCTTCAGTGGAAGCAGCTACCGCAGGAGCAGCTCTAGCTTCCCGACGCAGACGGCGTTCCTCGACGATGGACTCCTTTCGTCGGAGACCGCGGGATCGCCGTTTTTCCCGCTGACGTTTGCTTCGTACCTGGGGCATGGAGCGGAGACCACTACCCAGAACGGTCGAGTGTTAGGCGCTCATAAGGTGGCCTTCCGATGCAACCCAAACCCACGGTGCCGGCACACTAGGTGCTCGAGAAGTGCGAGACTTCCAATACTACCTAGTCCCGGACTCGAATTCTGGACAGCTGGGTGTTCAGAAGCTTACGCTTCCAATTCTACCCAGCCGAGAATTCCTGGCGGAATACTTCCTCGGAAGGACGTATTACGTTCTCGTTTGATACAATAGTACTTCGTACTGACCAGTGTTTAATCCTGAAAAGGACAAAACACGGTCGTTGGAAAAGAAAATGTTTAAAACACTAAAATGTTCGTCCTAAAAAGGACGGATCTTTTGTAAGGGTGAGGACGGTTAGTAAAAACCGCCAGAGACAACTCAGCTTCTTGAAGAAATATCCAAAATTTATTCTACGATAAGAATCCCTTGGATCCCTGAGCGTCGTTGGCAGCACGACGGCAAAACACGCAATGGCGAGCGTGCGGCGTTCTCCTCGAGCCAAGAAATTCTGCTTCCAAGCACAGAGAGTGGCGTAGGCGGCGGCCAGGAGAAAATCCAAAATTTCCTCTGGCGTGGAGATGTTGTCGATGCGGTAGCGGGAGAGCGAGTGAGAGTGAGAACTGCCGCACGCACAGCTTTTACGCTCTTCGACGTGTTCGAGCGCGCAGCCAATCAGCGAGCAGAAAATAGCTGATTGGTTAGAGATCGGTGTTTCGAGCGCGCAAAGGCCAATCAGAGATAGGTTCCCCCATTTTTCGTGACGGGCCAATGGGAGCCAGAGCGAAATGCCTCGTCGTACTGCCAGCTTCACTCGGAGAGTCCAGTACATGACTAGTCACGAGAGACGTAGGGTCTCGTCCGAAAAAATTTTAGTTTAACCCAGGCCAAAACACAAGGCCGAAACTTTAAAGCCGATTTTTCTCAGATTCCTTGTTTCTTTAGTATTTTAAGAAAATACCCGAAAAACGGGAAACTGGGAAAGAGGCGAACTGTCACAATTGGCCCCCTTAAAGAGTTGGTCCTTGTGGTTTGAAAGGGGTAATAATATGAAAATAGATGTAGTAATAATAAAAAATATAAGAAAAATGGTAATAATAAAAATTAGTTACATAATATTAATAATAAAACAATTAATTAAAGTAGGCAATTGCAGAAAAGGAAAGTAACCTCTGCGTAGCAATACAAGAGGAGAAAAATCTTTAAGGCTGATTTTTCTCGGTTTCGATGTTCCTCGAGTATCTTGTTAAAAATACTTGAAAAACAGGAAACGGTGAAAGAGGCGAACATTGACAATTGGCCCCCTTAAAGAGTTAGGCCCTGATGTTTGTACGGGTTTGAACTTTTCTCTTAACTAGATTTTCTTGCGACGTGGAGCGTAGGGCCGGGCATCTCGGTAGTCGACACCCTGTCGAATTCGTCGGGGATAGCGCCCTCTGGCGTCATCCTGATGTCCATCGTCGTCAGGCGCTAACCTCTCCTGAGGTAGCGCAGCTTGGCTCATCTCGTCATGCGCGGTTGCGCTTGAGCCAAATGTCCCTCCTGGGCCATCGGTTGGAGGCAAACTCGACACAGTTTGCACAGAAGAAAAGGCATGGACTTTTCCAGTCTCAGGCCGATGATGAAATGTCCCTCCTGGGACGGAATCCATGAGTGGTGTGGCCCCTGCTGGGGCTGAACTCGTGGGGAGCAAACTCGGCTGAGTGTGCTCTGAAGAAAGAACGCGGACTTGTCCAGTCCGTTGCTGTTGTTGCGGCGACCCGTCCGGGACACAATGCGTTCGTGGTATGGCCCCTACAGGGGCGGCGGCTGGAGTTAGACCCGGCGGAGTCTGTTTTGAAGGAGCGACACGGACTGGCCCAGTCTCGTGTTGTTGATGTGATGTCCCGTCTGGCACGGAATCCATGAGTGGAGTGGCCCTTGCTGGGGCGGTGGCTGGAGACAAACTCGGCCGAGTTTGTTCGGATGTTGAGGCATGGACTTGTTCAGTCGCATGCCGTGGTAGAGGCGTCCCTCCTGGGACGGAATTTGTCGAGGCCGTGGTTCCTGTTGCGGGGCCCCGTCGGGGCGGACCTTCTGGTGCTGGAACCAATTGGCTTTGGTGGATTTTGTGTGGTCCGTCTTCCTTCTGGATCCAGTAGACTCCCGGGGAGACGACCTCCAGTACCTGATAGGGACCGGTCCGCGTCAGGGCGAGGTTTGCGTTGTAACGCTCGGCGGCGTTGGAGAGTTTATGGTTTAGAGCGTAAACCTCGTCCCCGACTCGATGTCTAGGCTTTGCTATGGGCTCAGCGTAGCGTTGTTGATATTGGCGTTGGTGGTGGTAAGCTTCCCGTTCACGTTGCTCTACTGCGTCTGGTCCTGGTGTTGGAGGGGGAAGAGCGTCGAACTCTCCGGGACGACGGATCTCTCGTCCAAAGAGCAAGTACGCTGGGGTCACCCCAACAGCTGCATTACGTCTTCGCCGTAGGGTGAAAAGGAGCTGGGGTAATTGCTGATCCCACGTGCGTTGATTTCCACCGTTCAAGCGGATGCGCAAGCCCTTTTTAATCTCCTGGTTCCGTCGTTCAGTTGGGTTGGCCCGGGGGTGGTATTCCGGAGTGGTCCACATAGAGCAAATCCATTGGTTGCAGGCTGTCGACCAGGCGTTGCTGCGGAATTGTGGACCGTTGTCACTCAGTAGCTGACGAGGGTAACCATACCGGAAGAAAACTTCGTTTTCCAGTGTTCGGATTATGGTTAGAGCCTCGGAATTACGGAGTGGGAAAGCTTCTACCCAGCGGGTAAAAAGGTCCGTGACCACCAGGATGTGGCGGTGGCCATGCGTTGTCAATGGGTAGGGTCCCATCAAATCCACAGCTAGGGTTTCCCAGGCGGTTCGTGGAGCCCGGGGGCGTAGTCCGGGGTCTGCTCTTCCGTATTGTCGCTTTGTGCAGCAGCATAGGTGGCACTGCGACACGTAGTGGTTGATGTCCCTGTTCATTCCGGTCCAGTAGAAGCGGGATCGGATGCTTCGGAGGGTTTCTTCAGTCCCGGGGTGTCCAGCGAGAGAAGCGTCGTGATATTCCCACATCACGCGATCCTTGAGGGCACCCGGGACGCGGAGCTGACGGCTACTGTCGTGAGGATTTATTTTCCAAAGGCCTTTGTCGTCGAGGATGTTGCCTTCAAAAAATTGTTGTTCGGCTAAGCTGGTGGCCCCAGCTCGTTCCGTTTGGAGCCACCTGGTAATCTGGTTACCGATGAGGAGATCCGTTTGCTGTCCGTCGGTAATAGCTTCTATTAATGTCCGGGTGTAGATGGCGTTGAGGACAGGTGTCGTGGAATTGCGTCCCGCCAGGGACGGAAAAGCCATACGGTCGAGGTCAGGCTCTCCTGGTGAACACTCCGTCAAATCTGGATTGCGGGAGAGGGCATCCGGAAGTTCGTTCTCCTTACCAGGCACATGCTCCGTCCTGAAATCGAGGTCACTCAGGAACATGTGCCACCGAGCCAACTTGGCTTTAGAATCTTTCATTGTTCCGAGCCATGTTAGGGTTTTACTGTCCGTCCTGAGAATAAAGTTGCGATCCTCGAGGTACGGACGGTACTTTTTAATGGCCCAGATGACGGCTAGACACTCTTGCTCGTTACAGTGGTAACGACTCTCAGTTGGGCTGAATTTAGCACTGGCATAGGAAATGATGTGGCGGCGTCCGTCCTCGGACTCTTGATAAAGGACAGCACCCATGCCGAGTGCGCTTGCGTCAGTTTGAAGGATGAATGTCAGGTTGGTATCCGGTCGACTGAGTGGGGCTGGGTCTCGAAAGGCCTCTTTAAGGTTCTCGAAGGCGAGTTGATGCTCTGAGGTCCACTTATAGGGCTTCTTGGGGGAGAGGAGACTTGTCAATGGACTGGCTAACTCCGAGTATCGAGGAATGTACTCCATTAGCCAGTTACAAGTTCCGATAAAGGAGGAGAGCTGTTTGCGAGTCCGGGGGGCTTCGGCGTTTAAAATCGCCTCTACATTGCCGGGCTGGGCCTGGTTCCCTTCCGAGGTAATGAAGTGGCCCAGATAGGGCAAACTAGTTTGCCCAAAGAGACATTTGGTAGGAGAGCAGGTAAGTCCAAAAGTGTGGAGCCGCTCCAGGACTAGTGCAACATGTTGAAGGTGCTCCTCCCAGCTGGAGGAAAATATGATTATATCGTCCAAGTAGGCGATACAAAATTTTCCCCAGTAGGAGGCTAGGACAATCCTCATGAGATTCTGGAATGTCCCGGGGGCGTTTTTGAGCCCAAATGGCATGGCACGGAATTGATACTGGCCACCGTCGGGGGTAGAGAATGCGGTGTACTGTCGAGATTCTGGAGACATAGGAATCTGCCAGTATCCGCTCTTAAGATCAAGGGTGGAGAAGACAGTGGCCCTACCGATATCTTTGAGAACCTCGTGGATACGGGGAAGGCATTGGGGCGCTCCGATCGTCTGGGCGTTGAGGCGACGATAGTCAACGCAAAAGCGATATTCACCTGCTTTTTTATTTGCGACTACAGTGGCCGAACTCCATGGAGAGGTAGTGGGTTCAATGATTCCATCGGCGAGCATTTCTCGTGTTTGCTCATCGATAAACCGTTTCTTGAGATCGGAGAAACGTCGTGGGGGCTCACGAAAGGGTCTGGGAGACTCCAGTTTGATCTCATGTTTGATCGAGAGCGTTTGCCGAAGAGGACCGCCCCTGTGAAATACGGATTTGTAGGTCCGTAAGGTTTTTCGGAAACGGTCGGCATACTCAGTTGGGACAGATGGGCCAATGTCGATTTCAGGAGCCGGCGAGGTGGGGACCTCGGCGGCGGGCAGGGGGGTCAGGAATAGACGTTGTCGGTCTTTAACTCCCAGGTACAGACAGTCCGACCGATGCTCATGGTGGACGTCATGGTCTTTGAGCCAGGAGCGACCCAAAATGAGGTCAGCTCGGAGCTCACCACAAGCGTGGAAGGAGCCAGGGTAAACGTGGCCCCCTAAGACAGGCTCTAGTTGGAGGGTACCATGCAACCGCATGGAAGCTCCTAGGGCGTCGAGGTCAGCTCGCGCTGGCCCCGGTTGTAACCAACTTCGTTCGGCTTTTGTGAGGATGGATAGCTTCACGAAGTTGTGGGAGGCGCAAGAGTCAATTTCTGCCACGACCTCGCGGTCCCCAAGACGGACCCGAGTACGTGGGAGATCCTGCGCCGACGAATAAATTGAATTTAAGGTTGGGCTGGTTGGGAGCCGGCAGCCGGATTCGATGTCGGTCCTGCCGGGGCTCGCCAGTTTCCCTGGTTCTGCTGAAAGCGTTGCGCCAGCACTGGGCAGTCCCGGTGATAGTGTCGCTCGGGACAGTGATGGCAGGCCGGAAGTTGAGGTTGCCTGTTGGCGGGTTGACCGAAGGTGGTCCTCTTAGGAGGGTCTTCTTTAGGAGTAGCGCCCTTTTTGGGTGCGCAATCCAAATCGTCCTGCTCAGCTTTGATGGAAGCTTCCAAGAGTTCAGGATAGCTTTTAGGAGCTGCAGGGCGAACTAAGCGACGTAGAGTTGGTTTGAGGGACTCCAGTAGGAGAGTCGTTATGTCCGTCATGGACATAGTTGGGCTAAGGCGTTTAGCTAAAAGATACTTCTGCTGTAAGAAGACAGCAACCGGTTCCTTCTCACCTTGTTTGTGAGAATATAGAGAGGCTTGGAGCCGCATAACGCATGTGGCCCCAGAATATTTCTCGAGAAAAAGTTCCTTGAAATCCACCCAGGATAGGCAGGAGTCTTTGAAGAGCTCCCACCACTTCTTGGCATCTCCTTTAAGGCCCCTGATCAACAGTTGCGTCCTTTGACCCTCCTCGGTCATGGCTTGAGAAAAATATTTCTCACAACTAGAGAGGAATTTCTGAGGGTCTTCATGATCAAGCCCCCCGAATTCAGGGAATGGGGGAGCCGGAGATTGAAAGGCTCGGATGAGAGCCAGACACTCGGCAAAGGATAAGTGAGCGGGTATAGGTAATGGAACCGGCATGGTTGAGGGGGCAGATGCCCCTAAAGGGTTTGAGAATGACCCTTGACTAGAACCTGCTCCTTGGGTTGAACCGGGTGGGCCCCCGGTTTCTTGAGGAGGAGCGCCAGATGCGTTCATGTTTGGCGGGGGTGGGGCTGTTCCGGAGTCCTGATTCTCGTTCTCGGAACCCGTCATCGTGGTTATGTTGAGGATGGGCGCCACCGGGTTTTGGTGTTCACTCCCGGAAGTGACGAAAGGAATAGTTTTTTGAGAATCCGAGTCAGAGTCCCCAGAAGTCTCAACCTCCAACTGGTCGACAAATTCTTCGTTACTGGGGAACTCGGCCTGATTTTCGACTGTATTCACGACTGATACAGCGTTTAGATTTACCGTTGAACCGAAAGGAGTGCCTGGTGGGGTACGGAAGAGACCCCCAGCACGCCGTGAAGGTAAATCACGGAGATAGTGCCCTTAGAAATTCAGTGGTGGTTGATGAGACATCTCATTGTGGGGGAGTTCGTTTCGACTTCCGTCGAAACCCGAAAAAAATAAAATTTCGTGGCCCCACGTTGGGCGCCAATTGTTACAATCTCGTTGTTGACGAGGTACAAAACGGAGGGTGAAAGTTGAGGAAAAATATTTCCTGACGTTTGAAAGAATTGGTGGCTCTGAAAAGAGCCGATTGTTTGGGTGGGGGGAAGCTAGAGCTAACCCAAGTTATGCCTTACTATTTGACCCCTGGGGCATCGCCGGCGGTGGCCCCAAGTAGAGCGTCTGGCAATCCTCGCCTAGGGTCGCTGAGGAGCATGCGACCTAAGTAATGGCGTGGCGGAGAGAGGGCGACTCGAGGAGGAGTGCGCCACGCTATCCTGGCAAACTGGCGGCGTGGGGGCGTCGTGGGGGGAGCCCGAAGTGGAAAAAAGGCCAAATCCGATCGAGGTGGAGAGAGCACCAATTCTGGAGAGGGTGAAAAGCACTCGTGACTCTCGAGTACCTGACGGAGATGTTCCTCGTCGTCGTACCACGGCGAGTCGATGTCAGCAATGGCGGCTACGGGGATAGCTTCAGGGAGAGAAGCTTCGGAGAGAACCGGTTCAGGGAGATCAGCTTCAGTGGAAGCAGCTACCGCAGGAGCAGCTCTAGCTTCCCGACGCAGACGGCGTTCCTCGACGATGGACTCCTTTCGTCGGAGACCGCGGGATCGCCGTTTTTCCCGCTGACGTTTGCTTCGTACCTGGGGCATGGAGCGGAGACCACTACCCAGAACGGTCGAGTGTTAGGCGCTCAGAAGGTGGCCTTCCGATGCAACCCAAACCCACGGTGCCGGCACACTAGGTGCTCGAGAAGTGCGAGACTTCCAATACTACCTAGTCCCGGACTCGAATTCTGGACAGCTGGGTGTTCAGAAGCTTACGCTTCCAATTCTACCCAGCCGAGAATTCCTGGCGGAATACTTCCTCGGAAGGACGTATTACGTTCTCGTTTGATACAATAGTACTTCGTACTGACCAGTGTTTAATCCTGAAAAGGACAAAACACGGTCGTTGGAAAAGAAAATGTTTAAAACACTAAAATGTTCGTCCTAAAAAGGACGGATCTTTTGTAAGGGTGAGGACGGTTAGTAAAAACCGCCAGAGACAACTCAGCTTATTGAAGAAATATCCAAAATTTATTCTACGATAAGAATCCCTTGGATCCCTGAGCGTCGTTGGCAGCACGACGGCAAAACACGCAATGGCGAGCGTGCGGCGTTCTCCTCGAGCCAAGAAATTCTGCTTCCAAGCACAGAGAGTGGCGTAGGCGGCGGCCAGGAGAAAATCCAAAATTTCCTCTGGCGTGGAGATGTTGTCGATGCGGTAGCGGGAGAGCGAGTGAGAGTGAGAACTGCCGCACGCACAGCTTTTACGCTCTTCGACGTGTTCGAGCGCGCAGCCAATCAGCGAGCAGAAAATAGCTGATTGGTTAGAGATCGGTGTTCCGAGCGCGCAAAGGCCAATCAGAGATAGGTTCCCCCATTTTTCGTGACGGGCCAATGGGAGCCAGAGCGAAATGCCTCGTCGTACTGCCAGCTTCACTCGGAGAGTCCAGTACATGACTAGTCACGAGAGACGTAGGGTCTCGTCCGAAAAAATTTTAGTTTAACCCAGGCCAAAACACAAGGCCGAAACTTTAAGGCCGATTTTTCCCAGATTCCTTGTTTCTTTAGTATTTTAAGAAAATACCCGAAAAACGGGAAACTGGGAAAGAGGCGAACTGTCACATATTGAAGTAAATTTATGTACAATTATAGAGAAAATTGTTACAACCATTCCCCCCTCCCCCTTAACTTCTAAACTATTTGACCTAGAGGTCTGAAATTTAGTACACATATGTATTTTTACGTGTAGATTACACGAAAAATATAGAGAACATGATCTGGATTGATGGCCATAGCGTTGTCAAGAAAAAACTGCAAATTTTGGAAAAAAAAGTTTTTTTTCTCTAACTTTGACATTATTTGAGCTAGAGGGCTAAAATTTGGTACACTCGTGTATTTTTGCATGCAGATTATGGAAAAATTATGTTTAGAAATAAAATTAAATATTATGAGGTCACAAAAAAAAATTCAAAAAATCACCAAAAAGAGGTTTAGACCCTTATGCTAGAGCTCACCCTAATTGTCCTACAGTACCCCTCAAACCAATAAAATTTTTATTTGTATACTCAGAATGTAAAAAAACGATATAAAACGTAATTGAAAATTGTTATCACTTTTTTTTCAAAATAATTGAAAAATTATGAAAAAAAACAAAAAAAAATTTTTTAATCTTATACAAGGCTTGATCAAGGCTGCCACAGGACCTATAATCAAGACTATTATAAGCCCTGAAACCCTATAAAAATTTCAGGGCCTCCCCTTAAAAAAAAATTCTTGATTTGTACGTTCTTATTAATTTTCATAATCTGTACATAAAAATATACAAATGTATCAAATATTAGCCCTCTAGCTCAAATAGTTTCAAAGTTATGAGGAAAAAACTTTTTTTTCGAAAATTTGCAGGTTTTCTTTTTTTGTCAACGTTTTGACTCTCAATCCAGATAATGTTCCCTATAATTTTTCCTGTAATCTACACGTAAAAATACATATGTGTACCAAATTAGAGCTCTCTGTTTGTTAATAAGGTATATCTTTGTTTCGTAAATGTACGGAACCCTAGATTTTGGTACGGGTGTAACTCGTACTTGCCCGATTTTTAATTCTTTTTTTTTGAAATTTCAATTAAGTTCGTCAATTTTCAAAATTTTTTTTGTTTTATTTTATTTAATTTGTAATGTTTTGTACAAATTTTATATTATTTTGATTATTTGTTTATTAATTTTGTAAATTTACTCGAAATCAAATAAATTGTCAAATTTTGCGTTACAATAATCAAGCTAATTAAGAAACTCTTTAATTTAATATTGTTTTATTTTTCTTCTCCCCCGACTTCCCTACACCGGTCAATATTAAGTGTACAGATGGCAAAAATTTACAAATCACTGACCCTTAAGTCGTCATTAAAGTAGCCTCAAAATTTCGACTCGGGGTTATTGTTGAATTTAGTTACTCTTACACTTACTAGTAACTTTTAAACATCTTCTCATTTTTTTCTAGTAATAATTATAATAATAACTTTCACAAAATCACAAGTTATCTTTAAATACACTCTAGTAATTTCCATCAGTTCAAGTAGTTATTTTTTTCATTTTTTATAGAGATTTTTCTATTTTTCTTCATTTTATAGTTATTTTACAGTAAATTACAGTTAGGTATTTTCATTAAGTTTCCATACACCACTGATTAATGATAATAACTATTCTCTTTGATCAGAAATAGCAGCTCTTTATAATTACATGATTGATGATTGGGAGATCCAGAAAACTACTAAAGAAATGGATATAATGATTGACTATTGTAAACGGGGAAGAAATTTTTCACTCTTATGCGTATCTTCTGGATGTTTGACTACCTTCGCTCATTTTGTGCAATGTATTTTTATAAATTTAAGCGATTGCAGTTATGTAGAAACATGCAGCAATCACACATTATGCTTTTTAGCTGCTTTTCCGTTTAATTATCATTATAGTCCTGGTTATGAAATAACAGTTATCATTCAGTACACAGGAACAATACTACCTGCGATTGCTTACGGTGCTATTGACGGATTTTTTATTATTGTTGTTTTATATGTTTCTGGACAATACCGAATTTTGAGCTTGAAACTTTTAAATCTTGTTAATAACAGTGACGATCAAAAATCTTGGGTTGCATTTGACAAAAAGTTTAGTAATATGATCAATAACCACGTTCATATAAACAGGTTTTTATATTTATATTTTTATTTATTTCACAGAAAGCATAATTTCTTGCACTAAAATCACTGCAATCATTTCTACACGGAAGAACTTTTGGTTTTAATAGTTAATATTATAATATGTATTTTTACAAAATTTCGATTGTAAATCAGGATATAACTGTAAAATGGTATTTTATACTACAGGACTAGAAGAATATACTTTTTCGACAGATAATATTTATATATTTTGAAATTAAAATTTACTATTTAAAACTGGAAAGATTGCTTTTTTTAAAAGGAACATGAAATTAGGAAAAAGTGTAATCTAAAAAAAATAATTAAAATTATTTAATTTTTATTAAATAATAATTTTTATAAAAATATTTACAAAAATAGCTTAAAAATATTACTATATTCAATAGGAAGCAACAATAAAATAAGTTCATCTTGAACATCTTACTATTAAAAAGATTATATTTCAAAATAATGCTTTGTTGAAATTCCATTAACTATTGGAAAATTGGCGGCCATGACAGTTTAACCGTTGTGCGCGTCTTGTCACTGTTGATTTGCTTATTCGGATTATATAATTTCTCTCTTAAAACAAACGATTAAATCATTAACGTTGTCGTAAAGTGGGTGAAAAATAACACAATAAATACTTTCTACGTGATAGTTTTATTCAATATAAACCGGTTATATCATGTAAAAACTTTTAAGTTAAGTTTGAATTTGGCGGATGTCAAACTTCAACTATTGTTCACAGATGGAAACTTGTGATTTTTGTGGATTTTTCTCAAAAGTGTTAATGTATTATGTCGATTAGTATATAAGAAAACTTTTCCCTTCAAACATTATATGTATTGTGCGATTCGTTAAGCATATATATGTGCGTGCGTATTATCGTTAGTGTTTAGGTTATGTTAGGATTTCGTTTGTGACGGTGATTGTGTTTATATGTATATAAAAGTGTTAAAAATATATGGAATGTCAATTACCACAGGTAACCTATAATAATATAATAATCATGAAGATCGGTTTATTTGCCTTTTTATAGGAATTACTTATTAATCTCGATTTTACTAATTCCAAAACTCAATAGCAATTTTCCCAACAAAATGTCGATTCACGTTTCTTTTAACATTTCCTATCGAAAATAGTAAATATTAAATAGAAATAGTAAATTCTGAAAATATAACGATATATCCTGGTTTCCTATCGAAATTTTGTAAAAATAAATACTATAATATTAAGTATTAAAATCGAAAGTCTTTCCGTGTAGATGATAGTATCTCTATTCGAAAATAAAAATTCTATAAATCTTTTCCAAAAGGGACTATACTGATTTTTTATTTTTCTCCTTTTCTTTTAAGATTAAATCTAATGGGTTATATTTTTTTTTGTTACATTATAGTTGTGTGGATATTCTAGAAAGCATATTCTACATAATGTTTTTCTTGCAATTAATGGCATGTACATTTCAATTTTGTTTACAAGGCTACAATTTTGTCGTGGTAAGTAAATTTGTAAGTACATATAAGTTTATTTTAATAGTTTCAGATAACTTTCAGATCATAACAGATAAAAATTCCGACTCGATGTTACTGAGCGTATTATTTATGTTGACGTATTTTGTATTCTTATTAGGAAATTTTTTCATCTATTGTTATGTAGCTGAAATATTGCAAACAGAGGTAAACATTTTTTTTTTTATTAAAATATTTATTTTTATTTTTTATTATTTTTTTTTTTTTATAATCCAATAATAACTTCAATTTTAATATTAACTAAATTTTCAGCATTTTATGTTTGTAAGAACCGCATATGATTGTGAATGGTATAATTTACCTCTTAAAAAATCAAAATTACTTATTTTTCTTATAGGAATTGGTGTAAAGCCAATTCAAATAACGGCGGGTAAATTCTATGTTCTCAATTTTTCCCTATTTGCAAGTGTAAGTTACAAAATTTTATTTAATTTTTAAATATTAATGAAATTAGTAATTAAAGGTTAAAATTTTAATTTAGATTAAACTAAACTAACACCACTAATACAGATCGCGTATTTGCCTTGATTTTGTATAAATTATGTGTAATTTTCAAATGTTAATTCTGTGTTTTAAGCAGATTTAACTTTTTGACATAACCCTCCGCGATCAAAAGGGCTTATAAACGAGTGCGCAGGTCCCCTGGTGCAGCTGTAGACTCGCTGTACTAGAGTTCCTATAAAGAGAGTTAGGACATGTGCCCCCTTTCACTAGCCTGTTGACAAACCGGAGACGGAAGTGACGATGAAGTAATTTGTGTGATTGGTTAAAAAGGGCGGGCGAAATTTAAAAATGTTTGTTAAGAAAGCATTTTAAAATCAGCGCGCTCTTTTCAGCCAATGAAAAAACTTTTAATACACTTCCGTCTCCGGTTACGCTGAGCCAATCAAAAGTTGAACCTCACGTGTCCTAACTCTCTTTATAGGAACTCTACGCTGTACGAGAGGCAATCGAAAGTCACGCGTGAGCCCTTTTGATCGCGGACGGTTCAATTAAAAATATGAAATTTATTTTGATATAATAATAAGCTTATTTTATGATAATGTGTTTTTACATTTTTATTTCAGATCATTAAGACGTCATTAGGCTACTTATCATTTTTAATAACAATGAAACAGAACATTAATTCTGAATAAAATTTTGTAGCAAATATGCATTTTTCTCTGCCTTTGACGATAGTTTAAGTAAAAGTCTTTTATTATTATCTAAATAAATAAAAATACTTTATTTTACAATTTTTGTTTAATCCATATACAAATACATAGTATTGCCTGATAACTGGGGTACAATTATTCCAATAATTTTCAAATCTGAAGTTTAGAACAAAAAAGACTTAATTATTTATTTATCTTATATTTTTTTGTTGGTGTCCAAAATAACTCATTTTCAAACGATATTTGACTTATGGACTTTGTGAAATATTTGCTACACTTTTAAATTTGTATTATACGTAAACACGTGACTCGGAATTATCCGAAAATCTACGACAATATGAGACATTGATAGAGGAACAAAGAGATTAATTAGTCGGGTTTAGAACTCTGTATAATCAAGTCATATCTATTTTAATAAATTTTAATTGTTCTGTTGTAAGTTTGGTCTTTGTGATTTTAAGTTAAGACCTTTTCATAAGTGCACAATTCCTTAATAGTTTATAAGTTTTGAGTAATTAACAGACTTTAACACGTAAAAATAAATTTAGTGTCACTTAATTACAAATTTAGAGTCAAAAATTAAATTTTCAACCTACCTAAAATGTCAGACTTGGCAATTTTAAAATTTCTAAATAATTCGCATTCTGATTTACGCAATCTTTAGAATTCACTTCGACGCCCCCCGTTGATAAAGTGTTTATTAAAAAGCCAATGTAATAGAATGTTAATTTGAAAAACAGTGGAATGTCATTTTTATAACCAATTTTGTTGGATATGATTTCTATTAAACTGTTTGTTTAATCAAATGTCTTTTGAAGTTTTGTCATAAAATGTTAATTGAACTGAACGATGGATACACTTGTTTATTAATTAAAATATGCAATAACATTCTGTATAACATTCTTTATAACCTTGCTTTAACATTATTCTACTGTTTTTCAAATTAACATTTTATTACACTGGCTTTTTAATAAACACTATATCAACGGGGGGCGTCGACTTAAATTACGAATTTAATAACAAATAATAAATTTTATAATAATCTTTTAGATTTTTGTCTTTAAAATATTTATTATATAATGAAAAACTTAAACTGAATTTTACTTATATTTAAATCAAAAACTCGAAACTTTTAATCCATTATTTTAAATCGGAAAAATAATGAAAATGTACTTTTTGACATAAAATTCAAAATAAAGACGTAAATGAACATTAAAAACACAAAAAATTAAATTTCACTTCGATTATTTAAACATTCAAAAATTTTTAATTGGGAATATTGAATTCTTATTTTTTGACATCAAATTCGTAATAAGCGTTTCTAAAAAATTTCTTTTAAACAGATTTCACTTCAACTAAACGAAAATTCAAAATTTTATCATTTTGTATCGTAAATATTGAAAATTTAATTTTTGAAATAAAACTCGTAAAATCAATGCCAAAAAATTCATACAATCATTCTATAGAAATTTTATAAAATCATACAAGTAGGTATATCTATATCTATCTTTAATTATTCTTCGAAACATTCTAGTCGTTTTCATCTTTATAAAGAGATAAAAAATGAGGATTTTTATTTTCTAAATGAAGAATTAATTTTTTTTACCTTCTGTTTAGTCGCAAAATTCAACAATTTTATTTCTTTTATCTGTTCATTGCCTTCTTTTTCTACTATTTTACAGGAATAGGTAATCTCATTTGCCATTTATTCTCCAAATAAATCATCTTTGATAAATAATTATCTACAGTAAGTGTGCCAAATATTGCGAATTAACAATTAATAATTTCATTATTTCAATTTAAAAGATTTTTTGTAAACTTTTCTATGTATTATTTTAAATAGAATTTAATCTCAAAGTTTGATATCGAAAAATGTTGTTGAATTTAAGTTAAAAGTGAAAAATAATTTAATAATACGTGTAGGTAAATAAAAATAAACATTTCTGTTTAATTTATTAGTTTTCACAATTCATTAAAACTTTTATTATAATTTGCAATTTTTTTTTATACTGTTAATAGTACTGATAAATAACCAAGTGAAGTTTTTAGAATCTGAAAAAATTATGTATTTATTTTAAATTAATGTTATTATAATTTAAAATAAAAATTTTAAGTATTTTATGAAGTTATAAATAAAAATTCTAAAATTTGGATATAAAAACATAATCACCTTGTTAAAAGTTTCAAAAGACATGAAAAAGAATTTACCGGCAGATATAGTACACGGTTGTTCTGCCCTCTGCATTATAAATAATAAATTTTTCGTCTTTTTCGGTTTCAATTTATACCATTTACTGCAGTAAACAGCGTACACCATTTGCTCGCTCTAAGATAAAAAAAGACCTTAAATTTTTATTTAGAAAATAATTTCAACGACTATTGTACATAATTTCCAGAATTTTTATAATTATAACTGTTAAATATAGTATCTCTAAAAATATAAAAATATATTCACATGATATTTTAGTTGTTCACCCACATAACAATAAACATAGAAAACTGCCAACATGTAAGGAATAAAAAGTATCATTGTTAACAAGGAAACAACGGGTAACTCTTCTTTAGTTTTTCTGAAAATCTATTATGATAAAAATTTAGTATTGACATAAATATAAAAATAGTAATAAACATATATATCATAAATTGTATTAAGAAAACAAGTCCGGTCATTGTCCCAATTTCCGTCCATCTGCGCTCCAGTTTCCGGTCGCTAATATTTTGTGATTTTTAATACATTAATATATAAATATAACTCTAAATTTAAACTGAAGATGTTATAAATAATCTGAAAAATATTCGAACCAGGTTAAAAACTCAAACACAACATCTAAAATAAAAAAAAATCAACAGTAACCGGGACATAATCAGTAATTCGGACATTGACAATAATCTTTTAAACCAACACTCACAATACTAAGTTGAAACGCTTGTAGACAAAACTCAATTGTGCAAACGAGAATTTCTATTAAAAGTAACATGTTAAAAGTATCCTCTATTATAACAACAAATCTAGAATGTTGAAAAATAATTTTTTAAAAATTTATAAAATTATCCATTGTTTTTATTCGAGAGTAGTTATTATCAACATTTTACATTTTAATATCTTATAAGTATTTACGAAAATTCTTTAATAAGTGCATTAATATTTAAGTGATTTTTATGCTTCAATCTTAAATACATTTGTAAAGCGAAAAAAAATTAAAAAGAAATAAAAATTTACACAATCTCTAATCCCTCGGAAAACACACCTATTTTTTCAAACACGGAGCACTATCTGGGTCTGTAAAACCCTGTTGATTTTTTAAAGCTCCATCACCAGACAAAATATTTTAAAAAGATATTTTTAAAAAAAAAAATCAGTTCTTAGTAAACTGTAATTTTTGTAATTTTTAATATGTTTTGCTAATATTTTCAGTACAATTGAAATTTTCAAAAAACCTAAAAGATATTCATGATTAAACTCAAAGTATGGGTATCACAGACCCAGAATGCATCTGTCTGTATTATCAACAATTATTAATATTTTAAATACAATACTTAAAGATAAATAGAATAAGAATCAATTGTACAGCACAAAATGTATAAAATTTTAAAATTTAAAAAAATTTAAAAACTGTATTGATATTTGAAAAAAATGCTTAAAATTTTTTAAAAATTGATTAAATAAAAATGCGAATAATTAAAATTGGGTGAAATAATTTAAAATTGATAAAAATAATAGAAAAACTTGCGATAATTATTGCAATTTTAGAAAAATAATTGTAATTAATACAGAATATATGTGAAGTAAAAGAAAGTTAGAAAATAATTTCAAGAATTTTAAATTAAGAAAATTAATTAAAACATTAAAGACATAATCGAAAATTGAAGAAAATAATGGAAACTTGAGATCAACAAATAATCAAAATAATATGAAATTTGTAAAAATAATTGCAAATTAAAAAAAATAATTAAAAATTGACGAACGTAATTGAAATTTGAGAAACATAATTGAAGAATGATTAAAACATTGAAAAATGGATACGATACCTTAGATTTCAGATAATAAATGAAAATTTAGAAAAATTTTAAAAGAATTTTAGGATTAAAAGGTGGGGAAAATATTTGAGAAAAATAATTGAAAAATGAGATGAATAATAATTAAAAATTTATAAATTCAAGTCAGAAATAATAAAAATAATTAATAATTGAAGAAATTGATTGCAATAATAATTGAAAATTGAAGAAAATTAGTCAAATTTGGGTAAAATATTTTAAAATATATAGAAAATTAATTGCAGAGTAATGAAAATAATAAAAAATTTCAGAAAATATTTTAAAAGTAGTTAAAGTAATTGAAAAGTAAAGAAAATAATTTTAGTTTGTTAAAAATAATTGAAAAATTTACAACATATATATTTGTAATAAAAGAAAATAATAAGAAATAATAATAATATTATAATTATAATTAGAATAAGAATAATAAGAAAATTATTGAAAAAATAATTGAAAATGACAAAAAGTAATTGAAAAATTATATAAATAATTGAAAATTGAAAGAAATAATAAAAATTTGTAGAAAACAATTGAAAAAATTGCAGAATTTCAAATATATTTGAGATAAACAAGACTATTTGAGAAATGATTAAAATAATTGGAAATTAAAGATAATTATAGAAATTTAAGAGAAAAATGAGAATTAAAAATCGAAGAACATCATTCAAATACTTGAAAAATGCAACTACATTAAACAAAAAAATAAATAAAAAATTAATAATTTAGTTTTTTTAATAAAAATTTATGAAGCATGAAACAGGTTTTTTTCATAATGAAAAATATTTGGAAAATGATTCTGGAAAACGATGTAATTAATAAAACTTATAATTAAATTAAAAAATTTGATGAAGGAAATAATATTGATGGAAATAATCTAAACTGAATAAGTTTTATTTAAAAAAATTACAGAAAATAATTTAAATTTGCGGAAATTGAATTTAAAATTTAGGGAAAAAATTGTAAAATAATGGAAATTAATTAGAAATTGATGAAAATTATAGAAAAATAATAAAAATAGTTAAAAATTGTAGCAAATAATTAAAATAATTTAAATCTGTTACGTTTGAAAAGAACGTATGGTTTTAAATTAATTTTTAAATGAATAAATTATAAATTATATAAATTATTATTTCATTTATCTAATTATTAATTGCCTTTTATTATTAAAGTAGAATAATAAGTAATGTCATTATAATAATAAATTTATAAGTGTCTTAAACACCTTTTTATAATAATTTTTTCATTTCTTACAGATTAAAATTTTTTTTCAAAACTTTTATTTTTATTAAAATAAACCTACTAAATTAAATTTCTTTAAACAAATGTTGTATTTTATTTCTTAAAATGCTTCTTTTTTATTGCATAAGCAAATTATTATTAAACTTATTTATTTCCTATCTAAAAATGAGTAAAAGATGTAAATTGAAATAAAGAGTCTATTTTGATAAGAATCAATTTACTGCATTTAACAAAACTAAGATTGATAAAAAATATAGTTTACTCTAAAATATGGACTGACATTTATATACACAAAAATTTAAGTGAATTAAAATTTAATTCTATCAATACAAAAATTACTTAAATTGTTCTTGCGTAGAAGTTTAAATTGACTGATATTAATATTTAAAGAAAAAGATTTAACAATTAAAATTGTACGACCTGTTCAGTTGCTGATGTCTTCTGACAATAATAGCACATTCCTCTTGAAAATCTTTTTTTGAAGTTTCACTAACAATCTCCTTAATGGCGTTAATCAGTTTAAGCTTTAAGACAGCGTATTGTCCGCAAATATGCATTATTAATGTCCCGAAAAATCCATGAACACCAGCATAAATGACAGTAGCAAAAAAAGTAGCGAAACATTGATTAAACCAGGTCAATTCAAAAATTGGACTATAACTGGTTTCGTAAGGAAATTGAGAAACAAAGTACAATCGACGAGAATGATTATTCAAATAACTCGATTTATCAATAAAATTATAATAAATTTCACCTGCTGTATGAAAATTAAAAGTACTCTGAGATAACAATAGGCAAATCAATGATATTTTTCTCGCTGACTGAGCCATATTTAACATTATCATTCTTTCTCCCTCAGACTTTGGTTTATTCCAGTCTTCATCAATTAAATCCACTATTGGCTCTAAAGCTTGATATTGAAAATGAAACAATTTAAGACAAATTTTGAAAAAATTGTAAATCATAAAATGAGAGAATTTTTCGAAAGAAATTATTTTTTATTCTGAAAAAAAATTAAGCTAGAATTTGATTATTTTGCTAAGATAAAATACCTGGTTTATTTTTCTCGATAGTGTAAATCATGAGGAGGATAGTTAAAGATGGAAGATTGATTTTGCAAAGAATTTCAGACATTTGTTCAATGTCTCCCCAAATGATGATTAATTTTTTCGCTTGTGGTACAGTTATAAAAAGAAGTATGAGTAAAAAAATAAATATCACTCGAGAAAATGTTAATAGTCCTTTGGATTTTCTCGATTCCGGCCATATTCCAATAATCCTCAAACTTACTTTGCAAATCTTTGTGCAATAATTAGCAGCTAGTGGAAATTTTATAGTCACTTTCAATTTTAAAATGTGTTGTTAAATTTTTAATAATTTTTAAGTAATAAACAAATAATAATTTTTTTTTTTTTTTTTTAATAATAATAAATGTCTAAATAGTTATGAAATGGTATTTAGAAATTTGACCAAATTAATTTTATTCACTAAAACTGAAAGCAAATAATAAAAAGAAATTAAATATACCTTCTTCACCATCCATTTGAAGCTTCTACAACCCTTTCGTTTCACTGACTAAAGCCACTTATAATCCGCAAATTTTTTTGCCCCACCTACGCAACGCATGCTCGTTTCAATCGACTTATTCGTCAATGCTAATTTGTAACATTTAGGGGAAAATTGGAGACATTATAGTTTATCATTATAATTCTACGAAAGAAATTAATTTTAGAGTCGCCTTTGATTTTTTTTTTGTAAGTATTTGTAACTTTCTTAGTTTATTTTTCATTTGACGATAAATTTTAAGTTTTAATTCATTATATCAAGTTTGCTCTCTAAAAAAAATCTATTTAAAAAAAAGTGAAAAATCGGTCTCTAATTCAAATTAGTAGAATTTTTAAATAATTTCCAGTCAAATTTTACTATTTATTTGAATTAGTAGGTTTTAAATTTTTACTAAAGTTTTAATGAAAAGTGATTAAAAATTAGTAAAAATTTCCAGTGACCGATTTTTCACTAATTGAGACTAACAAGTAACACTACCCAAGTGTAACTCACCGATTTTCTTGGTACTTGGTATAAATATTCTATGTTGAACTACATTTGGCGTACCATGTTTTATATCGGCTGAAAAAACTTTTTAGAGGTAGAGTTACCCTTGTAATATTTACATTAAACGTAAAGGCCTATTAGAACCTATGGTTAAATTACTGTATGTATTTTTAATTTTCAACATGAAATTATATTATGGCAAAGAAAAAACATTATAGACTAAGAAAAAATTTTAAAATGCATTTAGTTTATAACGAAAGTGTTTAAATAATTAAAAAAATAGTCTTTTCCGTGAATTTCAGAATTTTCGGAATTAATAACCAAATAATCCAAATAATATAAAATTTGTGAAAATCATTGCAAGTTAAAAAAAAACAATTAAAAATTGACAAACTTAATTGAAATATATGTGTCACTCCAGGGTGAAAGGGACCTTAGCTGCAAGAAATGAATTTTGCGGGACGGGCGTTTGAAGTTGAGCCTGACTAAGTTATTGTTAGGTTGTGCCTATGTTTCATCGCCAATTACACAAAAACTAATAGACATAAAAAAAATTTCTTTTTTGTATGTGAAAGACTAACTCAAATTCTATTGATTGATAATAAAGATTTACAATTGAATGTTTTGAATTTTTCAGGACAGGCGTTTGAAGACGAGCCTGCCTTTGTTGTTGTTATGTTATGCCTATGTTTCATCGCTAATAACACAAAAACTAATAGACATAAACAAGTTTTGATTTCTGTATGTGAAAGAGCAACTCAAATTTTATCGATTCATAATAGAAAATCAAAATCCAATGTTTTGCAGCTAAGGTCCCTTTCACCCTGGAGGGTCACATATTATTAATTATTACAAGATGATTTCAGGAATTTTAAACTTAGGAAAATAATTACAACATTATAGAAATAATCAAAAATTAAAGAAAATAATGTAAATTTGAGATAAATAATTGAAATTCACGGAATTAATCAACAAATATTCAAAATAATATAAAATTGATAAAATCCATTGAAAATGTAAAAAATAATTAAAAATTGACGAAAGTAATTAACATTTGAGAAAAATAATTGAAGATTGATTAAAACATTGAAAAGTGGAGATAAGATAACTTAGATTTGAGATAATACATGAAAATTTATGAAATTAATTGAAAATAATTGATGTATCTAATTAAAAGGTCTAGAAAATAATAGCAGAAAGATAAAAAAAAAAAAAAATTGAAAAAAATAATTGAAAAATGAGGTAAATAATTAAAAATTGAAGAAATTGATTGCAAAATAATAATAATTTCTTTAATAGACACAATAGTCCATACTTAGAGTTTTGTTTAGGAATACAATATAAATATATATATAATATAATAAGAAATAAAAAGTTTTTAAAAAAATATAAAGTTATGTTTGCAAAATGATAATATTAATAATTGAAAATTGAAGGAAAATTTTTTAAAATATAAGAAATATTTTTTAAAATCTAGGAAATTAATTGAAGAGTAATTGAAATAATAAAAACATTCGAGACAATATTTGCAAAGTAATAAAAATAATTAGAAATTGAAGAAAGTAATTTTATTTTTTGAGAAATAATTGAACAAATTGCTACATATATTTGTAATGAAAGAAAATAATTGCAGAATGGTAAAAAAAATTGTACAATGAAAAAATATGTGAAAGTTGTGATAAATTACATAAAAGTTTAAAATTAACTAAAAAATAATTGAATATGACAAAAAGTAATGAAAAAATGATATAAAAAATCATAGTTGAAGAAAATAATGGAAATTTAAGATAAATAATTGAAAAATGAAGAAAAAGATTATAAAATGATAACAATAATATTTGAAAATTGAAGAAAATTATTAAAGTTTGAGAAAAATATTTCAAAATGTAGGAAATTAATTGACGAATAATGAAAATATTAAAAAAACTGGAGAAAATATTTGTGAAGTAATAAAAATAATTAGAAATTGAAGAAAATAATTTTAGTTTGTGAAAAATAAATGAAAACATTTTAACATATATTTGTAATATAAGAAAATAATTATTGCAGAATGATGAAAATAATTGTAAATTAAAAAAATAATTAAAATTTGAGATAAATAATAAAAAAAATTGAAAATTAATAAAAAAAATAATTGAAAATGACAAAAAGTAATTGAAGATTAATTGAAAAATAAATTTAATAATAAAATAATTGATAGAAGTAAATATAAATTAATGTAAATAATAAAAATTTGTAAAAATTAACTTTTGAAAAAATACAGAATATATTTAGGATCAACAAGACTACAATTACAATTATATAATATTACAATTCCTCGAACTTCAATTAATTTGAATTTTCATTGATTCAAAATTTAATTAATTCACTCTTTGAGAATAGTAAATTTAAAATTATATTTAAAAATTTCTTCAATTTTTAAGAATCATTTTCTTTTATGATTTTAATTATTGGCCACAATTTTCAACTATCTTTAGCATTTTTAATAAATTTTCTTCAATTTTATTTTTATTATTTTTCATTTTGCCCTTCATTTTAATATTTTTTTGCAAAAGTAATTGAAAAATGAAGAAAGAAATTGAAAATTAATTAATAAATAATTGAACTAATCTGATATTGAAGAAATTAATTATGAAAAAGTTTTATTTGAAAAAGTTAACGAAAATTATTGAACAATGAGAAAATTTTGAATTTAAAGTTTGGGGGGAAATTGAAAAATAATGAAAATTCATTAGAAATTGATAGAAATTTTAGAAAAATGATAAAAATAGATGAAAATTGTAGCAATTCTAAAATTCTTTCAATTTTATTTTTTACAAATTTTTATTATTTTCTTCAATTCACAATTATTTTTATTAATTAGTCTTCTATTAAATTTATATTGCAATTAATTTTCAATTCGGTACTTTTTGTCATTTTTAATTATTTTCAGATTAATATTCTAATATTTTTATTATTTATCTCAAATTCTAGTTATTCTTTTAATTTACAACTATTTTCATCATTCTGCAATTATTTTCTTTTATTACAAATATATGTTGTAACTTTTTCAATTATTTTTAACAATTTAAAATTATTTTGTTTAATTTTCAATAATTTTCATTTCTTTGCAAATATTTTCTTGAATTTTTTATTCCAACAGTATTTTTTGACAGAAAATATTTTTTGACAAAGATTATTTTCTTACAGAAAGTGATTTTTTGACAAAAAGAATTTTTTATGATGGAAAGTATTTTTTGACAAAAAGTAATTTTTGACAGAAAATATTTTATGCCAAAAGTTATTTTCTTCCACTCATGCACAAAAACTTGCGTTTGCACGTGTGAAGTAGTTAAAGTCAGGGTTGTGCTTGTGTATTTGTTACTGTATGTTACCTAGGTAAGTTACTTGCCAAATTTGTTTCATAATGCATTTTTTTGGTGGTGGGGGAGGGGGGTAACACACCTAAAACAGGTATGTTACTTGATATATGTAACATACTGGTAACATACGCAAAAAACCCTCGAGTGACGCGTCATTACCCAACCCTGGTTAAAGTCAAAGTTTTAGGTGAGATGACGTCAGAGAGTAACATAGACTAAGGGTTGTGAGACTTCGCGTCTGCGCATCATCTTTTTTTCACTACCCTGAGTCTTTGTTCCTCTCTGACGTCATCTCACCTAAAACTTTGACTTTAACTGCTTCACAGGTACAAACTCAAGTTTTTCTTGCATTTGTGGAAGAAAATAACTTTTTAACCGCGGGTGCACCTTGTTTATTGACTCACACAATGTTCTCATCAAAAAACTCGGGTTTTCCACCCTTGGTGCATAATATACTTTTGTGACATAAATTATTTCCGAGCAAAAAATATTTTAGACAATAGTTGTACTTCTAATAAAAATACTTAGGTTAGTTTCATAATACACTGAGAAACTTTTGATTTTAATATCTGCTTTATTGCTTATCATTATGTACAATAAAATTTAAGAGTTTAGGGATAATCGAGATGTGGTTCTAAAAATACTAATACACTGTATAAGAAAAGACGTTTTAGATGCAACAGTTGTCTTTTTGATAAAAAGTAGTAAAAGTGTGATATACTTCGTAAGACACATAATTATATTACCTCTATAGAATTTAAGAGAGATGAAAATAAAGAATTGCAAGAATTATAAAACGCGTGTTAGAAACTTAAAAGCATGGGGTGCGCGCGCAGTAAAAAGAAAGATGGCAGTATTTGTTTGACAGGTCAGAGATACAGATGCAAGTTCGTCTTTGATATTTGTATAGTTACAAGTATTCTGTATCTTTATACTGGTATTTGACGAAATCTGTGTAACAAACAACTTATACTATGATATATACATTACGCACACTTTTAAGCCTCAACTACAAACATATAAAATTTCGATGACGTCGAATAATCGCGCGCGTAGCTATAGAACAGAGTGTTTTAACTTTCCTTATATACTAACTAGCAAAAGTTTCATGTGGTTTGAGAAGTGATTTTTTACTATATTGAAGTGAAAATGGTAATAATAATTAACATCTGTGTTCAGTATTCCGGATGATACGAAATTTTTCTAGAGATCGATTTTTTTTAAATATATTTTTGAATAAACATTGTGAAGTGGTAGAATAGCTCATGAGACATATGGCTGCTCGAAAAACTGTCGTAGAAAAAGTCTCATAAAAGTTTAGACATTCCATAATAAATAGATCAAAATGTGTTAAAAATGAATATCGCTTTTTCACATTTACTTTTTTCTGACCTCAAATAATACTAATTCTAATTATATGTATTAATTTTTTGTCTCACGAAATTACAATAATAGATAACAAGGTAACACTATCTCTTTTTTTAAAAAAACTGTTATGATCGTACCTCGATTATCCCTAAATTCTTACGTTTTATTACAAATATAGAAATCGAAAAACGCAAAATCTGTAATTAAAAGTCTCTCAGTGTGTGGCCGGACTTACCCGATGAACTTTTAAGGGTTAGTATCTTACTCCTCATGTTTGTCCTTCTGTTTCTCTTAATTAATAAGGTTATTTTATTATTAGAAGCATTTTAAGTGTTGACAAATAGTTTGTTTTCACCATGAAACAATTTAATTATTGTTCTTGAAATATTTACACAATTTATTGACCAAAAAGCTTATATTTTAAAATCTAATTAATCTATCTATCTATCTATCTATCTATCTATCTATATCTATAAAATCCAAGTTTTGTCTGTACATTACTTCGAATTTAAAAATTCATGTATAATTTTTCATTTCAAGTTGCAAAAACTCCAAAAATGATATTAAAAATTTTTTTGTCTGTCTGTCTGCACCAATACTTTGTTCGGGCATCACGCGAGAACGACTCGACCGAATGACAGGGGAAATGGTTATCCAACCTATAGAAGAGTATCTCCAGAAGATGGTGGATTTACAACGCTATTCAAGGTGAGTGGACAAAATATAATGTTAGATAATAGATGGAATGTTCCATACACTCCAGTTTTGTCTCTCACTTTGAATTCACATATTAATATGGAATTTTATATCAGTGTTAAGTCGATTAAGTATATTTGCAAATATATTAATAAGGGGAGTGACCAAGCCACTTTTTGTGTAATTAACGAAAATGAAGTTAGTAGGTATCAATCAGGAAGGTATATTTCTACTTCGGAAGCTGTTTGGCGTATATTAGAATTTTCAATACAAGAAAGGTATCCTCCAGTAATACATCTAGACGTTCACCTTGAAAACGGTCAAAGAGTTTATTTCACTTCCGAGAATATCTTAGAAAGACTTGAGAATCCCGTGAATAGTACGTTGCGTTGATAGCGTTTTTCACACTTTGCCAAACTGATAATTTTGCAAAGTCTTTACTTTATTTAGAAGTGCCTTCATACTTTAGATTTGACAAGCAAAGTAGAAAGTTTTATAGAAGAAAACAAGGCAGATCTTTAGCAGGTCACATAGGATTATTTAAGGATCCTGCAATTGAAAGAGTTAACACTATTCACCCTCATAACAGTGAGTGTTTTTATCTTCGAATGCTTCATCATATTCGAGGACCAACTTCTTTTCAGAGTTTGCGGACAGTTATGGGATTTGTCCATCCAACGTATAAGGCAGATGCTAGGGTATTGGGCCTTACTGAAGATGACAATCAATGGGATGAGGTACTTACTAAAGCTGCTTCTTTTGATAGCCCTTGCAGAATCCGGGAGTTATTCTCTATTTTATTAGTATTTTGTGATCCAAAAGACCCTTTATCACTTTGGACGAAATTTCGTGATTCAATAGCGGAAGACTATCTGCGAGAAGCTCAAAGAACATTGCTAAATACTAATTTCAAAAATAATCCCGGTCTATATGATCTATGCTTGATGGATATACAAGAAATCACTTTAGGAATCGGTAGCAAAACTCGTATCGATTGTCATCTTCCTTCTGTTACTTCAAATCGACCAATAAACACAGAGTACATTAGGGAAATGAGTTATTATATAACAAGACTTCTTTCGTTTGTAAGGGATAATGAAGGTTTACTTACAAACGAACAAAGTGAAGTGTACCAGAATGTACTTTTAAGTGTTAATCATGATGGACCTAAACAGATGTACTTTCCTGATGCTCCTGGGGGGAGAGGTAAAACTTTTTTAACAAATTTGATTCTTACTAGAGTACGTAGCGAAAGAAAAATATCAATAGCTGTAGCTTCTTCAGAAATAGCTGCCCCCCTTCTTCGTGATGGACGAACATCTCATTCAATGTTTAAAATACCGATTCGTGTAGATACAATGGAAACTCCAGTTTGCTCTATATCTAGAAATGCTGCAATGGCTGAAGTACTTAGAAATAGTGCATTTATCGTTTGGGATGAATGTACTATGGCCCATAAAAAAAGTATCGAAGCTTTGGATCGCACTCTTCAAGATATTAGATGCAACAATTTACGTATGGGAGGAATAACAACGTTGTTTTCAGGAGATTTCCGTCAAACTTTACCCGTATTAACTCCAGGAACTAGAGCAGACGAAGTTAATGCTTCGTCGAAATAAAAAAGTCATTTCTTTGGCCATATATTAAGTGCATATCTTTGTCAATTAATATGAGAGTTTGCATTGCAGGGGAAGAGGGAGCTCAAGAATTTTCTGATTATCTAATGACGATTGGTGAAGAGACAGTTAATGGGAACGATGGACTCATTACAATACCATCATCATTAGCAACAGTTATATCTTCGCAGGAAGAACTGATAGAATGTGTATTTCCAGATATTGAGCAGTTGCCAAACATACAAAGTTCATGGTTGTGTGATAGAGCAATTCTTACACCAATTAATGAGCAAGCAGCTCAAATCAACAACAAAATACTTTCTTTATTTCAAACTGAAGAAAGAACGTATTTGCCAGTAAACACACCTATCCTCCTAAAATGTGCAATGGTACGCGTCTTCGAGTGCGAGCATTGCACAGATTTATTATAGATGCAGAAATTCTTACTAGTTGTTCGGTTGGTGAAATTGTTTTTATACCTCGCATTCCAATTGAGGGGCTGGATGCAATAAAGGGATATAGACGACTTTCGAAGTCCCTCGTTTCTGCCGGAGACTCGCTGTACGCGGGGCCAACGAAAGTCTCGCGTATCCCCTTATTGCATCCAGCCCCTCAATTATTCCAAGTAACTATCCGTTTGAGTTTAAACGATGTCAATTTCCTGTATGTTTCTGCTTTGCTATGACTGTTAATAAAGCTCAGGGTCAGACTTTGTCGATAGCAGGACTAGAAGTTAGCTCATCAGGTTGTTTCTCACACGGACAGCTATGTGTAGCATGCTCGAGAGTAACATCACCATCCTGTTTATTCATTCACGCTCCAACGGAAAGAACTCAAAATATTGTATACAGAGAAGTTTTTCAATGTCAATTTGACTTCTAATTTATAATTGTTTGGTGCCAATTTAGAAAAATAAAAATTTTATAATTGAAAATATAAAAAATTTAAGTAACAGTAATTAGAAAATTTAAGTTAAGGGCATGTGATGAAGATTGGCGTCACTTAAGCAGGGAAAAATTGGCAAAGTTTTTTAAATGCTGAATATTTGGATATAAATGGAAATTTATAGAATCACATAAAATATTATTTAAAAAGTATACCTGGACAGAGATTGTCTGAATTAAGTCTCAAAATTATTATAGATATTAAAAATTTGATCAATTCAAAATATTTGAAAAAATTATTTTTCGGGAAAAATGAAACGAAAATCATGTCAAACAAACCTTCCAGATGATGTTTTAAGTAATTCTGTAAACTTTGGTTGAAAAGTAAGGAATCTTTTAAGAAAAATTTTGTCTTACAAAGTGATGTCATTATTCATTAAATAGTCTTCATTATATTTTTTAAAAATAAGGGATTTAATGATTGATAAATAAACTGTTTTACACAATTAGGATTTATATTTAAAGCCAGAAGGGAAAATATCTTTTTTTAAACTTTAAAAAAAAGAAGGGTTCGTTAATAATTTACGGTAAAAAATATATTATGAATTTAAAAAATAATAATATAAAATATATTAAAATGTATTGAATAATGTAATATTTAAAGAAGATTATGTCTATTTTTACACATGGGTGATTCTCCACGAAACCGACAATTCCATGTCCCTTGTGTTTTTTAAGAAACAAATTACTAATATGGTAATGAATCTAACGTAAAAAATTAACTCTAGTGATCATAAACAAAAGCCTGTAGCCACTTTAATTTATAAGATTAAATATATTTTTTTAAATGCAAATTTATAGGCCAAATCGTCATGGTGAAGCCTGTCCCCAGGGTCAGTTACGACACAAAAATTAATATTTTTAGTAAACTTTAATAATAAAACAAATTAACGGTTATATTTTTTTATTGTCTAAGTGTGTAGAATTCAGAAAAAAATTAGTTGTAAAAAAAATAATTATTATTCTTTTCTAGATGTTATTTCTTGTCCCCAGTTTTGTGCATCATGGTGAAGCCTTTTTAAAAAATTGAAATATTTCATAAAAATCAAATCAGAATTTAGTTATACTTTAGTATAAGCAACAATTGACTTCCCTCAAGAGATTCACTACGATAGAAACAAATTTTATAATTAATTTTTTGCTTTTTTTATGTTTAAAGCGCTAAATTTGTGTAGGGAATCACAGAATCGTCATGGTGAAACCTTTGCATATTTCGCAATAAATCCAAAAAAAAAAAATTTTTCAGTAAATGATGTATAGTAGCATTATTTCCGTGAATATAGATGACAGGAATGCGAAACCGATTGAAAATTGCTTATAATTTGTTTAAAAAAAACAGTATTCATTAAGCGTCATGGTGAAGCCTCAGCGTCATGGTGAAGCCTTTTGCATCGTGGTGAAGCTTTTTGGCTGTCTTTCATTGAATTTGTGGTTGAAACAAGTGTACAATTTAAAAATTTTTGTGATTGTCTTCAAATAAAATTAAACAAATAGAAATTACCTAAACTGTCATAATTTTAATGTTTAACATTAAATACTTTATAAATTTTCATAAATAACCGTATAAATTTCCATAAATTTCAAAAATTAGTTTTTTCAATTTTCTTTTATTAACTATAAATTTTATTGCATCAAAATTTTCATAAATTACCGTATAAATTACCATAAATTTCCATAAATTACGAAATAAATTTCCTGCATTAGTTTTTTGAATCTTGAATTATATTTTGTATTAATATTATGAATTTCCTCAAAATTTTTATAAATTACCGCATAAGTTATCATAAATTTCCATAAATTACTACATAAATTTCCTACATTAGTTTTTTAAATCCTGAATTTCGTTTGTATTTTTATTATAAATTACCTCAATATTTTAATAAATTACCGCATAAATTACCACCATAGATTTATTTATTTGTTTAAAGCGATTTTATCAACAAATTATGACTTAAAATAAAATATGATCAAAACAAAATCTTTCTAATTGTTCTTGTAGAATCGATTGTGATTCATAATTTTAATTAAATGTGACTTTTTTTATTATTTGTTTAAACAAATATTGTTTAACAAATAGAAAATATAAAAGTTAGAATGCGAATGATTTTTATTTAACTTTTCTATAAATTCAACTATCAATTCTGTTATACTGCAACCGATTATGGTACATGGATGCGGTAACAGCTAATTTGTTTAAAAAATACAAAAATTATAAACAATTTGTCCGGCCCAGTACAGATATTTCATTTTTTACTATCATACTTCCAAGTTATATCACAATTTTTATTTTAATCAGAAATTTTTTTTCTAAAATCACAGTAACCAAATTTTCAGTTTCGTGGAGAATCACCCACATAAGAAATTACAGAAGAAGAATTCAGAGACGCGTATGAACGAAAATTAAATTATGAGGAAATTCCCAGAAGAAAGCATGTAATAGAATGGGAATGTGAAAATTGTAATCGATTCAGGGTAATTCAAAACTTAAAAATTATTGAAAATTTAAAGGTAACAGAAGAAAAAACGAAAAAGGTAACGCTAATTGAATGATCATGATACTTCCGGTACAATAATAATCATCATCTTTTTCCATTTCTTTAATTCTTAATCTAGATTTTTTTTTTTTTTGAGATACCATATTGGTTACCTCCACGTGATGTATCTTGGAAACGATCTCATTGAAATAAGAAGTTTGACTTTGAATTTTGAGATTGAAGTTAATACAATAAAAATTAAAATTTAAATGTATAAATTTCAATGAAATTGGCCAAAAACTAACCTAAAAATTTTTATTAGTTGTAAGTTGATTATTAACAAGTTTCGATTATTGTTTCACAAATAGGTAATTAAAAGAGGATTCATTAATAAATTAGATGTTGGAGATGTGTGAACCAGTGATAAGAATGTAAAAGGAAATGTTAGTACGTTAGTAGCTTTAATGTCAGGGTGTAAAAAAAAGTTGGTTTAAAAATACTGTTAGTGAGAAATTTTTTGAATTTTTGGAAAAATTTTTTTTGATTAGTAATAAACATTAGTCTGGTAAAATAAAACATATCGAAAGTATATTCGATTTAAGATATCAGAATTTAATAAGTTTCTGTCAGAAAATAGTTATTGTAAAAAAATATTTTCTGTGAAAATTCTTTTTGTCAAAAAATTCTTTCTGTCAGAAAATATTTTTTGTAAATAAATACTTTCTGTCAGAAAATACTTTTTGTAAAAAAATGCTTTCTGTCAAAGAATACTTTATGTCAAAGAATACTTTCTGTCTGTTTAAAGTTGTAAGTAGGATTTCTCGCATGATTTAAATAGGTTTTTTATAATCTGTCATGAAATCTCTAATTGAGTTTAAGGTTCCTATTGTGGTGGATTTTCCCATGTTCTATGGCCATGCCTGGCCTCTCTTTCTCTCTCTACAAGATGGAGCCTGGATCGTTGGTGGGAGGTCTTCCACCCTTCTGGTCAGTCAGCGAGGGTCTGATGTGATGGTTCAGTTCAGTTCCGTGTCGATACCCTTTGTATCCATAGCGGCCGAGTGTCTGCGTGCACTTGCCAACGGTTTCTTTAATACCTGTGTAATTGGTCGGTTTACCAGGTGTACAAATATGACGTATTCGCTAGAGTGTAATATCAATAAACTATATTGATTGGAACTAAAGTGCTGTGAGTTTTTTGTGCAACACCACCAACCACCACCATTTACCATTTTTAACACTTGTCAAAAAATACTGTTGATGGCACACCACTAGATTTCAATGCCCGCCGAAGGCGAGCTCGAAAGCTAGTTGAATATAAAAACTAATAAAAACGTTAAAAATGTATTTAATTTTATTAATTTTATTCTTTTTTTCTTTAAAATATTTATAAAATATCACAAATTTTGTTCTGAAAGTTTTCAATTTTTCATACTTTAAAATACCATTTTTCGGAGGTACTGAGGGGGGGGGGGGGGTATAATTATTTAACATACTGTCAGAAAATCTTCCAATTAATTAGTGTTAAAAAAAGTTTTATAAAAATTTACTTATTTATTGAAAATAAAGAGTTTTAAAGTTCTCCCAGAATTTATAAAATTGCACATGGTAATCTTCTATTATATTAATACGATACCGAGAAAACTTCGTTCATCGTCGTACACACTTCAAAGTTCACCTACTTTTTCCAATAGGCAACTTACAAAAATGTTCATTTTACCATATTATTACAGTTTGTAACAATGCGCACTGGCACTATTCGTGTCAAGCATGTTAAACTGAACATTTTTTCATGCACAACATATTGTTGCACATGCGCAGTAGTGCACCACAACTGTGTAAACGTGCGCACTACAACACAAACATTTCACATGCGCAGTTGTTTTGTATTGCTGTTACACATGCGCAATGATGCACAATGATAGTCACACATGTGGTCTGACCAAATTTAAAATTACGCATGCGCAGTGCTGTACTTTACCAGATAAGTATATTTTCAGTACATATAGTATACTTATTGCAGTAGAAATCCGTTTTATTATTGCTCATGCGTAACACTGTAGCATTGTAAGTGCACATGCGCAAAAGTACATTTATTTAACTTTCATTTTTTTAAGTTCAACGAAAATTAAAATTTTGTTTTTCTCCACTTGTAAAATGTTGTGCGTTCAATTTAGTCTTCAAAATTATGTTTTAAACATTGGATTGAACTTTTTTTCTAACATGTTTTTTAATGTCAGTTCATGTTGAAATTGTCATGCGATCATTATTTGTTACGATTTTTACTATTGCATACTAGGGCATCTCCTCCCAAGTGAGAATGTATGGACTTGTGGCTGTGTTGGGCAAGTCTCCCCAGGGCATCTCCTCTCAACTAAGAATGTATGGATTTGTGGCAGTCTTGGTCAAGTCTCCCCAGGGCATTTCCTACCAACTGAGAATGTATTAACCTGTGGCATTCTTGGGCAAGTCTCCCCAGGGCAACTCCTCCCAAGTGAGAATGAATGAACTTGTGGCAGTCTTAAGCAAGTCTCCCCAGGGCATTTCCTACCAACTGAGAATGTATTAACCTGTGGCATTCTTGGGCAAGTCTCCCCAGGGCATCTCCTCCCAAGTAAGAATGTATGGACTTGTGGCAGTCTGGGGCAAGTCTCCCTAGGGCATCTCCTCCCAAGTGAGAATGTATGGACTTGTGGCTGTGTTGGGCAAGTCTCCCCAGGGCATCTCCTCTCAACTATGAATGTATGGATTTGTGGCATTCTTGGTCAAGTCTCCCCAGGGCATTTTCTACCAACTGAGAATGTATTAACCTGTGGCATTCTTGGGCAAGTCTCCCCAGGGCAACTCCTCCCAAATGAGAATAAATGAACTTGTGGCAGTCTTAAGCAAGTCTCCCCAGGGCATTTTCTACCAACTGAGAATGTATTAACCTGTGGCATTCTTGGGCAAGTCTCCCCAGGGCATCTCCTCTCAAGTAAGAATGTATGGACTTGTGGCAGTCTGGGGCAAGTCTCCCCAGGGCATTTCCTACCAACTGAGAATGTATTAACTTGTGGCACTCTTGGACAAGTGTCGCCAGGACATCTCCTCCCAAGTGAGAATGTTTGGACTTGAGTCAGTCTTGGGCAAGTCTCCCCAGGGCATCTTCTCCCAAGTGAGAATGTTCAAACTTGTTGCAGTCATGGGCAAGTCTCCCTAGGCCACCTCCTCTCAACTAAGAATGTATGGATTTTTGGCAGTCTTGGGCAAGTCTCCCCAGGGCATCTCCTCGCAAGTGAAAATGTATGGACTTGTGGCTGTCTTGGGCAAGTCTCCCTAGGGAATCTCCTCGCAAGTGAAAATGTATGGACTTGTGGCTGTCTTGGGCAAGTCTCCATAGGGCATCTCCACTGTTGTTGTTGTGAAGAATAGGAAAGATTGAAAACACGAAAACAAACTATTCTAGATATCAAATTTTATTTTACTTTTCAAAAAGAACAAGTTATACATCTATTTTAAATTCAAAGAAATTGTCCGGTACAAAAAGACCCTGTTTTCGAAAGTCCGGTTTCGACCAGGTCCCTCAAAAAACTGACCTAGGCTCCCCTCATCCGTTTCATTTTTCCACCTCCTTCGGGTTTTCCCAATTCCTTTGACCACCTGTGTACCTGGACCGTTTATTGCTTTGTTGAACGTCATAGGCGTAGTCCCTGGAATAATTACTAGAACAGAGAACCGAAACAAGCAGCCCAGCCAAATTGCTTTTCAATATGACTGTCAGGGATTCTTCTTGGTCTTCAGCCCAACTGAGCTCTCAGCTCAGTTGTCAGAATTATAATATAAAATTATGCAGCCCAGTTGACAACCAATTGCCTATTTTATTCATACAACTGTCAGATAGAAAAATTCCCAACAATTATATAGAGACACCATTGTATCCCCATCCTTCATTGGCGTACGCTTAGGCCAAATTTAAAGAAAAAAGTCAAACAGAACATTTTATGAACATTAATCAAACAAATAATCAAACATTAAACCCCAACTGAAACCAACACGGAACATTCTCCCCCCGTACAAAGTCCTATACTTTGTACTCAAGTAAGTTTGATTAGCTTACTAGCCGATCTTTTAAACAATGTTTTGCCTAATTGGACTTCCACTATCCTAATCTGGCTGTCTTTCCCAGGAAAGATAGTTCTTACTATCCCTTTCTTTCAAACGTTTCTGGGGGTATTGTAATCCACTAACAGAACGACATCTCCAGTTTTCAATCCTTCTATGTCTCTCGTCCATTTTTTACGGGGAAGTAAGGTGGGGAGGTATTCTCTTAGCCACCTTTTCCAAAATGACTCAGAGAATTTTTGCGCAATTCTCCACTGTTTCCGGGTGCAAGTTTGCAGGGCGTCAAATCGACTCATCGTGGCTTCTCCGCTGGACGATCCAAGGATGAAATGATTCGGCGTCAGTGCCTCCTGGTCTCGATGGTCCATTGAAACGTGTGTTAGGGGACGCGAATTGACGGAGTGTTCCGCCTCAGCTAACAACGTCAAGAGCACTTCTTCCTTCGGAGCTTGATCTCGGAGAGTCACCTTTAGGGCAGCTTTGACGGAACGAACCAAACGTTCCCATGCTCCGCCCATATGAGGCGTTTCTGGTGGTGTGAAATACCATTTAATCCCTTTATTTGTCGCGAATTCTTCCTGAGCTTGGAAATCCAGTTCACGCTGCGCACTACGAAGCTCATTATCGGCTCCAACGAAGTTTCTACCATTGTCCGAGTACATGGCCACTGGTTGACCCCTTCTCGCGATTAGACGCCTCAACGCCATTATCGCAGAATCTTTATTAGCAGTGTGTGCTAGCTCTATGTGTACAGCCCTGGTGGATAGACACGTAAATAGGGCTCCCCATCTTTTTTCTCTACGACGGCCTACCTTCACGTACATGGGCCCAAAGTAATCTACCCCACAGTAGGAGAAAGGACGTTGACGGTATGCCAATCTCCCTGGTGGTAAGGCCGCCATGATAGGGTTCTTTGGTTTTTCTCTTATCAGACGGCAAGTTTGGCTTTTCGCCGTCGTGCTGCGAAGGGCCTGTCGAAGATTTACTACCCACTGTTTTTGCCGGATTTCATTAACAACCATATTATCACTACCGTCATTTGCTTTGGTATGGTACTGGTGTAGAATCAACCTAGTAATAGGGTGCTTTCCATCGATGATAGGTGGCTGACCTTCAAACTTTAATTTTGATGGTAAGCTCACACGTCCGCAGACTTTAAATATCCCATCACTTCCCAGTGTAGGGGTTAACATCTTAATCCTGCTTTTGTTGCTTATCGATTTCCCTTTTGATAAAGCTTGAACTTCCATACTAAAGCATTCTCTTTGAATTTCCATTAACAATAAAGTGTCTGCCCGCTCAAGGTGTTCAGTGGTAATTTTGGGCTCAATCTTGTGTCTCCATCTGTCCACAGCTACCAGCACCCAAGCTGTACTTCGCAATAGCCTGTTGTACTTAGAAAAGCGTTTCAAATCCGGGAGGACTGGCACTAGAGGTTTAATAGCTAGAGTTACATATGTTCTCTTTCGCTCTAATTCACTTGGACCGAGGTTCCTGGATGATTGTAAGCAATCTTGCTTTGGCCAACTGTATTCATCAGCGTGTAGAAAGGCCGGACCATCAAACCAACGGTGGTTCTTATATAAGGGATCTGTCTTCGGTTTAGTCGCGTCGTCGGCTGGATTATGCTCCGACGGAACCCAGCGCCACTCCGACGAAACTGTTAATTCAGATATTTCTGACAATCGGTGAGACACAAATGTCTGGTAGTCTCTAGGATCTGTTTTGACCCACAACAGCACAGTCCGAGAATCACTCCAGTAGAAGCGTTTGCTGTTAGTTGCACTGGGCTCACTAATTAACACTTTACCGAAGCGAGCTGCCATTAAGGCCCCTTGTAGCTCTAGTCGTGGGACTAACAATGCCTTCAACGGTGCGACTCTACTTTTTCTACCAATAAGAGTGACCATTTTGGATCCATTTGCGAGCGTGTACCTCCAATATGCGACCACAGAGTAAGCCTTTGTGCTCGCATCACAAAATAAATGCAACTGCATGTCGATTACGTCATGGCTTGACCGTAAGTAGCATCTGGGAATCATACAACGTCCAATATCTGGAAGGTCCTTAATCCATTTACCCCAAATCGTGTACTCGTCATCGTTTAACATTGTGTCCCAACCAATTCCACTCAACTACACTTGTTGCATTAGTATTTTTGAGCGTATCATAAACGGAGCTAAAAATCCCAATGGATCGAAGACTGACATGATAACGCGCAGAAACTCCCTTTTTGTTGGTCTCCTTGTCCCTGTCAGCAACTCTATAGGAATCTTTTTTAATGCGACATTAAATTTGAATGTGTCATTGACGGTTTCCCAACATAATCCGAGCGTTTTTTCACCTTCAGATTCATTAGTTGTCATTTTGAATTGGATCATCTCAGAACCGTTGCGCGTATTCAAAACTGTCTTTATGACGTCGCGTTTATTAGAAGTCCAGGCATGCATTTCGAATCCACCTGCGTCATTTATTTTCGTCACCTCTTCTATGATCCGGATCGCTACTTCCTCTGATTCCACACTTAGAAGAAGATCGTCCACATAAGTGTCGTTGACTATTGCTGACACTGCTTGCGGAAATTGGTCGCGAAATTCCTCAGCGTTTGTGTTTTTAATGTAAATGGCACTACTCGGAGAGCATTTTGACCCAAATATCAAGGTGTTTATTTGGTATTTTTCTGGGGGACTTTTTCTCTCCATCCCTCTCCATAAGAACCTTTGAGCATTCCGATCCTGCAATCTCATCTTAATTCTCAAAAACATATCTTTAATGTCTCCCTTGATTCCTACGGGTCTTTCCCTGAACCTCATTATTATCCCAATTAATGACATCAGCAGATCTGGGCCTTTTAACAACTGATCGTTCAGACTCACGCCTTCAGTTTTGGCTGCTGGATCAAAGAGTAACCGTATTTTCCTGCTCTTATTTCTATCATAATGCCCAAAGTGTGAGATGTACCACAATCTTCCCATTGAACTACCATTCTGCACCTTTTGAGCATATCCGTTTTCAATTAGTCGCTCTATTTCCATGCAATACAATTTAGCGTAGTCAGGGTCGCGGTCTAATTTTTTTTCAAGACCTTTCAGTCTCATCAGAGCGGTACTTCTACTATTGGGAGCAGTAATCTCATCCTTTTTCCACAAGAGTCCCGTCTCCCATTGGTTTCCTATCTTGCGGGTGGTCTCTTTAATAATATTAAGGGCCCGTTCCTCCGAGGTAGCTATTCTTTTGTTGCACGTTACTCCGAGAGACTCGAGGTCGAAATAATTTGTCACTAGATCTTGTAGGTCAGCGTCTCTGTCCATTTGTCCCTGGACATCGTACTTTCCCATTGTTTCTATAGCGTAGATATATTTAGGTCTTTTAGAACGTTGAAGGGTTGTGTTATCTACAGGTCCATGGACAACCCAACCCAATTTGGTTCGTGATGCTGCAATCAAACTACCCTGCATAGTTCGTATTTCTCTGGTCACAATTAAAGGCCAATTATCTTGCCCGATTAGAAGTTCAGGAGAAGCATCAGAGAAAGGTTTGATTTGCAAGTTATCTGCCCCTTGCAATTTTCTCACAACGTTCGCTGTTACTGTCTGTCTCGGAAGGATGAGGTTCTCGATTGTATTTACATTCTTCAATTGGAATATTCCTTCATCAGTGCCTACCCATAGGTCCAAGCGTTCGCTATTCATTTCCATTAATTCTGAGTCCCCTATACCCTTTAAAGCCAAAGGCCTGCTAGGTCCTTTTGCACCAATTTGATGAGCAATTTTTAGACTTATTAAGGAGGTACTGGAACCCTCGTCTAGAAATCCAAATGACTTTATCTGACCCAGTCGACTCTTAATAGTCAACGGGATAATTTTAAGCAAAACTTCTCCAGCTAGTCAGGAGCGCTCAGTACTTCTGAGATTCGTAGTGGCAGCGCTATCCGATGTCGATGGTTTATAATTATAATTATGATTATCATTCGGCTGCTCTTTCTGTTTGTCGAAATGAAGTAGTTCGTGATGTCCTCTCTCACAGTCTCGAAACGGACAATTTTTCTCTATTTTGCACTCTGATATTTTATGCTGACCAGATAAGCATTTAAAGCATGTTTTAGATTTTCGTGCCCATTTCCAGCGCTCGTTTGTTTTTGCACGTGCAAATTTAAAACATTGATGAATGGTGTGGCCATTTTTTTACAAAAGAGACATTCTTTTCGTCTGGAAATTTTATTTTGTTCCTTCTCCTCACTCATGAGTGTTTCAGAAGAGGGCGGACTAGGGTCCACTACATCAACAGTCATAACAACAGTTTCAGCGGTTCTTCCAGCATTCCCTGAAGTCCCCGCAGCACATGCCATTTCCGCCTCCATGTATAGAAACTCTGATAGTTTTACCAACCTTGGTTCGTCAGTTGTCTTTAAGCTAACGAACCTATTATATTCATATATTAGTGCTGGTGGGAGATGGTATGAAGACTAGGGAGGGCTTTTATCTCGCTCACTACTCTATCAATGATTCTGTCGGCGTTTCCATAACGCAAATCTAGCGTTTTCATGACCGTTTTTGCCGAACAGGCCGTAATCAATAAAGAGTCCACTGCCTCTTTCGCCTCTCCTTTTAAGGCTTCATACAGACGTCCAAGATTTTCCTCGTCAGAGTAACCCCCTTATTCCGAGGATACCTCGTATGCTTTTTTAAACCGGAGCCATTCCATACAATCGCCTGAAAAATGTGGAAGATTTTTTGAGGACGACAACCTGCTGACCAAGTGTCGGGAAGACAGTACTCCCTTCAATCCTTGATCAACAAGATCACGTGATACCATTGCATCACCCATTTATGGTCCTGATTGCTCAAATTCAATTATTGGAGGAGGCATGTGTATGTCACTCCTCTTATTCCGAACGTCATCCTCCCAACGACGCACCATGGATTTCATAGAGTTACTACCATTTCCATTATGAGAGGAACTCGATTCCCTATCGAAACATGCACTACCAATTGCGTTGGCCAACGCTCGGTCTTCTATCAAATCGAGTTCTATTTTTTTTTCTCTCTCAGCTAGCAGAGCTCTTTTCACTCGAGCCTTTGCCTCAGCTGCTTCGAGCATAGCTCGGCGTTTGCGCGAATTACTAGATATAATAGACTCACCGTTATCTTCGGAATGACTTCTACTCACCGTTCTAACATCTCCTTGTGAATTGGTTGAGAAACTTTCCGTGTTTGAGCGTACTGGGACTGTATCGCTCACATCTGAATACCCTGGCGGATGCGCACATGATCCTGCTATTCTCGGAGTTTGGGCAGATCTCACTTCTTGTAACCCTTCTTGCCGGTCGACGTCGCCCACCAATCTTCGCACCTTTCTCGGGCGTCCTCGTCCTCTTTTTCCCCCTCGTAATTGGTTCATTCTTCACACAAGCAAACTACTTCCGGTACTTAAAACGAGTCCCGGGTTTCGGCACCAATCTGTTGTTGTTGTGAAGAATAGGAAAGATTGAAAACACGAAAACAAACTATTCTAGATATCAAATTTTATTTTACTTTTCAAAAAGAACAAGTTATACATCTATTTTAAATTCAAAGAAATGGTCAGGTACAAAAAGACCCTGTTTTCGAAAGTCCGGTTTCGACCAGGTCCCTCAAAAAACTGACCTAGGCTCCCCTCATCCGTTTCATTTTTCCACCTCCTTCGGGTTTTCCCAATTCCTTTGACCACCTGTGTACCTGGACCGTTTATTGCTTTGTTGAACGTCATAGGCGTAGTCCCTGGAATAATTACTAGAACAGAGAACCGAAACAAGCAGCCCAGCCAAATTGCTTTTCAATATGACTGTCAGGGATTCTTCTTGGTTTTCAGCCCAACCGAGCTCTCAGCTCAGTTGTCAGAATTATAATATAAAATTATGCAGCCCAGTTGACAACTAATTGCCTATTTTATTCATACAACTGTCAGATAGAAAAATTCCCAACAATTATATAGAGACACCATTGTATCCCCATCCTTCATTAGCGTACGCTTAGGCCAAATTTAAAGAAAAAAGTCAAACAGAACATTTTATGAACATTAATCAAACAAATAATCAAACATTAAACCCCAACTGAAACCAACACGGAACATCCACCCAAGTGAAAATGTATGGACCTGTATCAGTCTTGGGCAAGTCTCCACAGGGCAACTTCTCCCAAGTGAGAATGAATGAACCTTTGTCAGTCTTGGGCAAGTCTCCCTAGGGCACCTCCTCTCAACTAAGAATGTATGGATTTGTGGCAGTCTTGGACAAGTCTTCCCAAGGCATCTTCTCCCACCTAAGAATGTATGGATTTTTAGCAGTCTTGGGCAAGTCTCCCCAGGGCGTCTCCACCCAAGTGAGAATGTATTAACATGTAGCATTCTTCAGCAAGTCTCACCAGGGCATCTCCACCCAAATAAAAATATATGGTTTTGTGGCAGACTTGGGCAAGTCTTCTCTGGGCAACTCCTCCCAACTAAGAATGTATGGATCTTTGTCAGTCTTGGGCAAGTCTGCCACAAATTCATACATTCTTAGTTGGGCAGGACTTACACTAATCCATACATTCATAGTTGGGAGGGGATGCACTGTGGAGACTTGCCCAAGACTGACACAAATTAATACATACTTAGGTAAAAGGAGATTCCTGGGGGGACTTGTCCAAGACTGCCACAAGTCAATACATTCTCACTTGGGAGGAAATGCCCTGAGGAGACTTGCCCAAGACTGCCACAAATCCATACATTTATTAGTTGGGAGAAGATGCCCTGGGGAGACTTGCCCAAGACTGAAAGAACTCCACATATTCTCACTTGGGAGAAAATGTCCTGGGGAGACTTGCCCAAGACTGACACAAGTCAATACGTTTTTTCACTTTTTAGGAGATGCCCTGGGGAGACTTGCCCAAGACTGCGACAAGTCAATACATTCTCATTTGTGAGAAGATGTCCTGGGCACACTTGCCCAAGACTGCAACAAGTTCATTTATTCTCACTTGGGAGGGGTTGCCCTGGGGAGACTTTTCCAAGACTGACACAAGTCCATACATTCTCACTTGGGAGGAGATGTCCTGGGGAGATTTGCCCAAGACTGCCACAAGTTAATACATTCTCAGTTGGTAGGAAATGCCGTGGGGAGACTTGCCCAAGACTGCTACAACTCCATACATTCTCAGTTGGGAGGAGATGCCCTGGGAAGACTTGCCCAAGACTGTCACAAATCTATACATTCTCAATTGGGAGGAGATGCCCTGGGAAGATTTGCCCAAGGTTGTCAAGTTGAAGGTTGAAGGTTGGGTGGGCGTGGCATTAGCTTTAACGGTGTTTGGGAGGAGATTCCCTGGGAAGACTGTCCATTGGGAGGAAATGCCCTGGGAAGACTTGCCTTTGGGAGGAGATGCCGTGGTAAGACTTTCTGTGGAAAGACTTGTCCTGGGGGACTTGCCTGTTGTAGGCTTGCGACAACCCCATTTTTATCATTCTGCAATAATTTTCTTTTATTACAAATTTATGTTATAATTATTTTAACTGTTTTTTACAATTTAAAATTATGTTCTTCAATTTTTAGTTATTTTTACTTTTCTTCACTTAAATTCCTAAATTTTCATTTATTTATCTCATTTTCCAATTATTTGTTTCATTTTTAATTTTCTTTTTATCCGACAGGCACAAACATGGCGCTTTTAGATGCCTGTAGGCAGGGTCTAAACGCATTCATTTGTTCGACCGGTTAAAAATGGCTTCCATTTTTATGGAACAGCTGATCCATGCATTTTTTCCACCACAGGGCAAAAATGGCCGCCATTTTTATACGGTCAAACAAGTGAATGCATTTAGACCCTAACCTACAAACATTTAAAAGCACCAAGTTTGTGCCTTTGGAATAAAAAGTATCCTAAGCAACACGGGTTTAAAGTCAGTCCAATTTGTTTACAATGATGTTTGTGTTTTGTCTCGTTTTGTCTCGGGCTTCGCCCTCGACTGTCACTCGTACACAAACATCAGCGTAAACAAATGGCTGCCTTTAACCCCTTGTTGCTTAATATACTATTTATCTTTCTGCTATAATTTTCACGACCTTTTAATTAGATATATTAATTATTTTTCAATTAATTTAATAAATTTTTATTTATTATCTCAAATCTAAGTTCGTGTTTACAATTTTCAATGTTTTAGTGATTTTTCAATTCGTATTTTGAAATTGCAATTAAGTTCGTCAATTTTCAATTTTTTTTTTATTTTATTTAATTTGTAATGTTTTTTACAAATTTTTTATTATTTTGATTATTTGTTTATTAATTCCGTAAATTTACTCGAAATCAAATGAATTGTAAAATTTTGCGTTACAATAATCACGCTTATTAAGAAACTCTTTAATTTAATATTGTTTTATTGCTGTTCTCCCCCGCCACCCCTACCCCGGTCAATATTAAGTGTGCAGATAGCAAAAATTTACAAGTCACCGACCCTGAAGTCGCCGCCCCTGTGGGACTATGTAGCATTAAAGTAGCCTCAAAATTTCGACTCGGAGTTATTGTTGAATTTAGTTATTCTTACACTTACTAGTACCTTTTAAACATTTTTTTCTAGTAATAATTATAATAATAACTTTTACAAATCCACTAGTTATCTTTAAATAAACTCTAGTAATTTCCATCAGTTCAAGTAGTTATTTTTTTCATTTTTTATACGATGTTACTGGGCGTATTATTTATGTTGACGTATTTTGTATTCTTATTAGGAATTTTTTTCATCTACTGTTATGTAGCTGAAATATTGCAGAGGTAAACATTTTGTTTTAATTAAACACAATATAATCCAAAAATAACTTCAATTTTAATAATAACTAAATTTTCAGCATTTTATGTTTGTAAGAACCGCATATGATTGTGAATGGTATAATTTACCTTCTAAAAAATCAAAATTACTTATTTTTCTTATAGGAATTGGTGTAAAGCCAATTCAAATAACTGCGGGTAAATTCTATATTCTTAATTTTTCCCTATTTTCAAGTGTAAGTTACAAAATTTTATTTAATTTTTAAATGTAAATGAAATTAGTAATTAAAGGTTAAAATTTTAATTTTGATTAAACTAAACTAACACCACTAATATAGATCGCTTATTTGCCTTGATTTTGTGTAAATTATGTGTAATTCGCTAATGTTAATTCTGTGTTTCAAGGAGATTTAACTTTTTGACATGAAAAAAAAATGAAAAAAATGATTATTTAATATATTTTTTAACCAAAATATTATTTAAAACAAAGTACAGCAATTAAAATCGTAGAGAACTGGATCTTTGAAAATTTAGTGAACTCATTTTAAGTTTTTTTTTATTTTATGTGAAAAATCACTTTCTAGTTTAAGATTATGTTAACGAGTTGAATTAAATTAAAAATATGAAATTTATTTTGATATAATGATCAGCTTATTTTATAATAATGTGTTTTTACATTTTTATTTTAGATCATTACGACGTCATTAGGCTACTTATCATTTTTAATACCAATGATACAGACCATTGTTTAGTAGGAAAAACCTTATGGTTTGTTTGAGTCGGGGGACAGCCTCATGATGTCAAACGATAAGTATTCAAGGACAACCCTTTGAGTTGTTGGAGGCGGGCAACAGCACCGTAATGTCCGATTGGTAGGCAGCCAAGAGGGTACCGCGAGACTACGACGTAAACTGCACCATGTTGAGTGGTGGGAAGCCAAGAAGGTACTGCAAGGGTACGATGTAGGCCGCAACATGCTGAGTGGTGGGAAGCTTAGAGGTTACTGCAAAAGTACAAAGTAGACCGCACCATGCTGAGTAGTGGGAAGACAAGAGGGTACTGCAAGAGTAGGATGTAGACCGCACCATGCTAAATGGTGGGAAGCCAAGAAGGTACTGCAAGAGTACAAAGTAGACCGCACCATGCTGAGTGGTGGGAAGACAAGAGGGTACTGCAAGAGTAGGATGTAGACCGCACCATGCTAAATGGTGGGAAGCCAAGAAGGTACTGCAAGAGTACGATGTAGGCCGCACCATTCTGAGTGGTCGCATTCTGATTTACGCGAGCTTTAGAATACACTTAAATTACGAATTTAATAACAAATAATAAATTTTATAATAATTTTTTAGATTTTTGTCTTTAAAATATTTATTATATAATGAAAAACTTAAACTGAATTTTACTTATTTAAATCAAAAATTCGAAACTCTTAATCCATTATTTTAAATCGGAAAAAATGAAAATGTACTTTTTGACATAAAATTCAAAATAAAGACGTAAATGACCATTAAAAACACCAAAAATTAAGTTATTAATATTATTATTATTATTATTATTGAAAATTTAATTTTTGACATGAAACTCGTAAAATCAATCCCAAAAAATTCATAGAATCATTCTATAGAAATTTTATATAAAATTATGCAAGTAGATATATCGATTATCTTTAATTATTCTTCGAAACATTTTAGTGATTTTCATCTATATAGGGCCCGTATCATTTTGACACAAATTTTTTCGGGCAACTTGTTATATTGTACTCCCGAAGATGAATGTTATATTTTACTCCTTCTGAAATCAAAGATTTTTAAGTCTTATTTATTAAATAATTGATTTTAATACATTAAATTAATATTAAAAGTCTTAATTAATCCAGAAAATTCAATTATTGAATAATTAAAACTTAAAAATCTTTGATTTTAGTAGGAGTAAAATATAACATTTTTCTTCAGGAGTAAAATATAACAAATTGCACGAAAAAATATGTGTCAAAATAATACGGGCCCTCTATATATAGAGATAGAAAATGAGAATTTTTATGTTCTAAATAAAGAATTAATTTTTTTTGTACCTACTGTTTAGTCGCAAAGTTCAACAATTTTATTTCTTTTATCTGTTCATTGCCTTCTTTTTCTACTATGTTACAGGAGTAGGTAATCTCATTTGCCATTTATTCTCGAAATAAATCATCTTTGATAAATAATTATCTAAAGTAAGTGTGCCAAATATTCCGGATTTCCAATTAATAATTTCATTAATTCAATTTAAAAGATTTTCTGTAAACTTTTCTATGTTATTTTAAATAGAATTTAATCTCGAAGTTTCATATAGAAAAATGTTGTTGAATTTAAGTTAAAAGTAAAAAACAATTTAATAATACGTGTAGGTAAATAACAAAAAAAATTCTTTTTAATTTATTAGTTTTCACAATTTATTAAAACTTTTATTATAATCTGTAATCTTTTTATGCTGTTAATAATACTGATAAATAACCAAGTGAAGTTTTTAGAATCTGAAAATATTACGTATTTATTTTAAGTTAATGTTATTATCATTTAAAATAAAATTTTTAAGTATTTTATGAAGTTACAAATAAAAATTCTAAAATTTGGATATAAAAACATACACACCTTGTTAAAAGTTTCTAAAGACATGAAAAAGAATTTGCCGGCAGATATAGCACACGGTTTTTTTGCCCTCTGCATTATAAATAATAAATTTTTCGTCTTTTTCGGTTTCAATTTATACCATTCACTGCAGTAGACAGCATCCACCATTTGCCTGCTCTAAGATAAAAGAACCTTAAATGTTCATTTGAAAATTATTTTCAACAACTATTATACATAATTTCTAGAATTTTTATAATTTTAAACTATTAAATATATTTTCTCTAAAAATTTAAAAATATATTCACATGATATTTCAGTTGTTCACCCACGTAACAATACACATAGAAAACTGCCAACATGTAAGCAATAAAAATTATCATTACTAACAAGGGAATAACGGGAAACTCTTCTTTAGTTTTTCTGAAAATCTATTATGATAAAAATTTAGTATTGTCATCAATATAAAAATAGTTATAAACATATTTATAATAAATTGTATTAAGTAAACAAGTCCGCTCATTGTCCCAATTTCCGTCTATCTGCGCTCCAGTTTCCGGTCGTAAATATTTTGTGATTTTTAATACATTAATATATAAATATAACTCTTAATTTGAATTGAGGATGTTATAAATAATGTAAAAAATATTCGAAACTGTTTAAAAACTTAACCTCAACATCTAAAATATAAAAAATCAATAGTAACTGGGACATAATCAGTAATTCGGACAATGAGAAATCAATGACGATAATCTTTTAAACCAACACTCACAATACTAAGTTGGAACGCTTGTAGACAAAACTCAATTGTGCTAACAAGAATTTCTATTAAAAGTAACATGTTAAAAGTATCCTCTATTATAACAACAAATCTAGAATGTTGAAAAATAACTTTTAAGAAATTTATAAAATTACCTATTGTTTTTATTCGAAAATAATTATTATCAACATTTTTCATTTTTAAATTTTATAAGTATTTACAAAGATTCTTTCATAAGTGCATTAATTTTAAGTGATTTTTAAGCTTTAATCTTAAACATTTTTCTAAAGCAAAAAAAACATAAAAAAGAAATAAAAATTGACACAAGGTTTTAACCGTCGGAGCACACACTTTTTTTCAAACACGGAGTACAATCTGGGTATGTGAGACCCTGTTTACTTTTCAAAGCTCCACCATTTCTGAACTACTCATCCGATCAATCTGAAAAAAAGATTTAAATTTTCTTTAAACATTGTAAAATAAGTTTCTATAATTTAAATGACTTATTAAAAATATTAAAATATAGACAAAATGTCTTGAATAAGATATTTTTAAAAAAAAATCATTTCTTAGTAAACTGTAATTTTTGTAATTTTTAATATTTTTTGCTAATATTATAGTTTTGTACACTCGTAATTTTCAAAAAACCTAAAAGATATTCATGAATAAACTCAAAATATGGGTCTCTCAGACCCAGATTGCATCTGTCTGTATTATCAACAATTATCAATATTTTAAAGACAATACTTATATAAAAAATTTATAAAATAATTGAAATTTGAGAAAAAAATGTTAAAAATTTTTTAAAAATTGATTAAATAAAAATGAGAACAATTAAAATTGTGTGAAAGAATTGAAAAATGATAAAACTAATAGAAAATTGGAGATAATTATTGCAATTTTAAAGAAATACAGAATATATGTAAAGTACATTACAAAATGATTTCAAGCATTTCAAATGAATGAAAATAATTAAAACATTATAGAACTAATCGAAAATTCAAGAAAATAATTGAAATTTTAGAAATTAATTAACAAATAATCACAATAATATAAAATTTAATATTAATATATATATTTAATATTTAATTATTTAATAATATAAAATTTGTAAAAATCATTGCAAATTAAAAATAATAATTAAAAATTGATGAACGTAATTGAAATTTGAGAAAAATAATTCAAGAATGATTAAAACATTGAAAAGTTAATACAGTCACTTTGATTTGAGATAATAAATAAAAATTTTGAAAATTAATTGAAAAATAATTAAAATATCTAATTAAAAGGTGGGGAAAATAATTGAGAAGAATATTGAAAAATGAGATAAATAATTGAAAATTTATGAATTTAATTCAGGAATAGTAAAAATAATTAAAAATTGAAGAAAATTATTAAAATTTGAGAAAAATATTTTAAAATCTAGGAAATTAATTGGAGAATAATGTAAATAATAAAAAATTTGAAAAAATATTTGCAAATTAATAAAGATAATCAAAAAATAAAAAAAATAATTTTAATTTGTGAAAATTAATTGTAAAAATTACAACATATATATGTAATAATAAAAAATAATTACAAAATGATAAAAATAATTGTAAATTGAAAAAATAATTGGAATTTAAGATGAATAATAAAAAAAATTAGAAAATTAATTAAAAAATAATTGAAAATGACAAAAAGTCACTGAAAAATGAAATAAATAATTGAAAATTGAAGAAATTAATAAAAATTTGTAAGAAACAATTATTGAAAAAACTGCAGAATCTCAAATATATGTGGGATAAACAAGTACTTGAGAAATGATTAAAATAATTGGAAATTAAAGATAATTATAGAAATTTAAAAAAAAATGAGAATTGAAAATCGAAGAGAATCATTTAAATACTTGAAAAATACAACTACATTAAACAAAAAAATAAATAAAAATTTAATAATTTAGTTTTTTTAATAAAAATTTATGAAGCATGAAACAGGTTTTTTTCATAATGAAAAATATTTGGAAAATGATTATGGAAAACGATAAAAATAATGAAACCTATAATTGAATTAAAAAATTTGATGAGTTATATCCTCCCATTATTAAGTTTTATTACAAATTGGTATTAATAATTTGATATTCGATATTGAAGAAATTAATTGTAATTTGAAGAAATAATTACAATTTGAAAAACAAAAATCCTTTTTTGTAGAATAAATCAAAAAGGACAAAAGAAATTGAAAATTAATTAATAAATAATGGTACTTGTTTTATATTGAAGGAAATAATTAAAACTGAAAAAGTTTTATTTAAAAAAATTAAAGAAAATAATTTAAACTTGCGGAAATTGAATTTAAAATTTAGGGGAAAAATGTTAAAATAATGAAAATAATTCAAATTTTTATTAAGCAAGTGAAGTAATATATTATTGTAATATTACAATTATTATTTATAATAATAATTCACAAGATTCATTCCTTCATTCTTTCATTCTGTCCACATCTAAAATTTTGCATTTAGATATTTTTAAATTAATTTTTATATTAATTATAAATCATATATGAGTTTTTATTTTATTTATCTAATTATTAATTGTCTTTTATTATAAAAGTAGAATAATAAGTAATGTCATAATAATAATAAATTTAAAAGTGTCTTAAACACCTTTTTAAAATAATTTTTTCATTTCTTACAAATTAAAATTTTTTTTTTAAAACTTTTATTTTTATTAATAGAAACCTACTAAATTAAATTTCTTTAAGTGAATGTTGTATTTTAGTTCTCAAAATGCTTCTTTTTTATTGCATAAGCAAATTATTATTAAACTTATTTAATTCCAAATTAAAAATGAGATAAAAGATATAAATTAAAATTAGAATCTATTTTGATGAGAATCAATTTACTGCATTTAACAAAACTAAGATTCATAAAAAATATAGTTCACTCTAAAATATTGAACTGAAATTTATTAAAATTTCAGTGAATTAAAATTTATTTCTATCAATACAAAAATTACTTAAATTGTTCTTGCGTAGAAATTTAAATTGACTGATATTTATAAATTGTTGAAAATTGAGATGTTTAAAATTTCAAAATTTAATTTAATTTACTTTAATTAAACGAATCTTTATTTTATCATGATAACAATAAATTACTGCATCCTCTAATCAAAACTTTCTTTGATGCAAATAACAACTCATTGAAATTTTTATTGGCTAATATACATTAGAAGTTTTTACACAATGGTTAATCTTTAAAATAATTTAAATATGCATTGTTAAAATAATTAGGTATTTAAAAGAAATTTAATATAAATCTTAAGACTTTGAATATGTAAAAATTTGGATTACTTAAAGTTAAAATAAATTTGAGTCAACATTTCGTTAGAAGTATTTAAGCGTTGTTACACAAGTCGCTGTCTCTGCTGGATTGTGTTCCGAGGGTTAACAAAAAAGACTTAACAATTTTTTTTAAGGAAAAGAGCTTTAAAAAACCAAATTCTAAAAAAACGTACATAATAAAAAAATAATAATAAATAATAATATTAAATAATAATTTAATAGTAAAGAAAATAATTGCAACATCAAATTGTACCTGTTCAGTTGCTGATGTCTTCTGACAATAATAGCACATTCCTCTTGAAAATCTTTTTTTGAAGTTTCACTAACAATCTCCTTAATGGCGTTAATCAGTTTAAGCCTTAAGACAGCGTATTGTCCACAAATATGCATGATTAATATCCCGAAAAATCCATGAACACCAGCATAAGTGACAGTAGCCAAAAAAGTAGCGAAACATTGATTAAACCAGGTCAATTCAAAAATTGGACTATAACTGGTTTCGTAAGGAAATTGAGAAACAATGTACAAGCGACGAGAATGATTATTCAAATAACTCGATTCATCAATAACATTATAATAAATTTCACCTGCTGTATGAAAATTAAAAGTACCCTGAGATAACAATAGGCAAATCAATGATATTTTTCTCGCTGACTGAGCCATATTTAACATTATCATTCTTTCTCCCTCAGACTTTGGTTTATTCCAATCTTCATCAATTAAAGCCACAATTGGCTTTAAAGCTTTTCAATAAAAAATAAAACAGACTAGTTTTGAGAAAATTGTAAAACGTAAAATGAGAGAATTTTTCGTAAGAAATTATTTTTTATTCTGAAAAGAAATTGAGCTATAGCTTAAGATAAAATACCTGGTTTATTTTTCTCGATAGTGTAAATCATGAGGAGAATAATTAAAGATGGAAGATTGACTTTGCAAAGAATTTCGGACATTTGTTCAATGTCTCCCCAAATAAAGATTAATTTTTTCGTTTGTGGTACAATTATAAAAAAAAGTATCAGTAAAAAAATAAATATCACTCGAGAAAATGTTAATAGTCCTTTGGATTTTCTCGGTTCCGGCCATATTCCAATAATCCTCAAACTTACTTTGCAAATCTTTGTGCAATAATTAGCAGCTAGTGGAAATTTTATAGTCACTTTCAATTTTAAAATGCGTTGTTAAACTTTTAATAGTTTTTAAGTAATAAACAAATAATAATTATTTTTTTTTTTAATAATAATAAATGTCTAAATAGTTATGAAATGGTATTTAGAAATTTGACCAAATTAATTTTATTCACTAAAACTGAAGGCAAATAATAAAAAGAAGTCAAATTACCTTCGTCACCATCCATTTGAAGCTTCTACAACCCTTTCGTTTCACTAACTAAAGCCACTTAAGGTCCGCAAATTTTTTTGTCCCACCTACGCAACGCATGCTCGTTTCAATCGACTTATTCGCCAATGCTAATTTGTGACATTTAGGGGAAAATTGAAGACATAATATTTTATCATTATAATTCTACGAAAAAAATTACTTTTAGAGTCGCCTTAGATTTTTTTTTGTAAGTATTTGTATCTTTCTTAGTTTATTCTTCATTTAGCTAAAAATGTTAAGTTTTCATTCATTATTTCATGTTTGCTCTCTAAAAAAGAATCTATTAAAAAATAGTGAAAAATCGGTCTCTAATTCAAATTAGTAGAATTTTTCATTAATTTTTAGTCAAATTTCACTATTTAAATTAGTAGATTTTAAATTTTTACTAAAGTTTCAGTGAAAAGTGATTAAAATTTAGTAAAAATTTCCAGTGACCGATTTTTCACTAATTCAGACTAAGAGAGATGAATCCAAAATATCAACATAAAAGAAAAATTCTTTATTATAGACAATAAAAAATTTTAAAGTTATGTCCGATTTTTATGTCCTTTAATATCTAAAAGTTTTTATAAAGACGAGAAAGATTGATTCCTGATAAAAAATTAACACCTTCGATAAGACTGAAATAAATCTTAGAACAATAGAAAATATATATTAGTTCAAAAATCATCAGAATATTATTAATTTCAGATTTATTTAATTATACTAAAAAGAAATTTATTATTTGAAAGTTATAGACAAGTTTTATTAAACATTTAAACATTTTTTTACAAAAATAATTGAAAAATGACGAAAGAAATTGAAATTTAATTCATAAATAATGAAACTAATTTGATATTGAAAAAATTAATTATGAAAAAGTTTTATTTGAAAAAATTAAAGAAAATTATTAAATCTTGCGGTTATTTTGAATTTAAAGTTTAAGTGAAAATTGAAAAATAATGAAAATTCATTAGAAATTAATGGAAATTTCGGAAAAATTATAAAAATAGATGAAAATTGTAGCAAACAATTGAAATCTCAATAGAAAAGAATTGTTAGAAAATGAAGAAATATATTTTTAAATATTTTTTAAATTATTCTCAAAATGTGGAATAATAAAATTTTTAATCAATGAAATTTCAAATTAATTGAAGTTCGAAGAATTATATTATATAATTGTAATTGTAGAATTGTTTATCTCAAATAATAATCTTCATTTATTTGTCTCAAATTTCAATTACTTCGTCAATTTTTAATATTTTTTTTTTTTATTTGCAATTATTTTCACAATTTTTATATTATTTTAGATATATGTTGATTAATTCCAAAAATTTCAATTATTTATCTCAAATTTCCATTATTTTCAACAATAAAGTGTCGATTATTTCTGTAATGTTTTAATTATTTTCCTAAATTAAAATTTATTTATTAATTTATTTATTAATTTATTATTAATTTATTATTATTATTATTATTTATTATTATTATTTATTATTATTATTTATTTATTTATTTATTTTATTAATTGCTGAAAATTAATTTTCTAAAATTGCAATTAATATCTACAAATTTCAACTATTTTTATTATTTTTTAAAAATTTTCTTCAATGACATTTCAAATTTCCGCAAGTTTCAATTGTTTTTTTTTTAATTTTTTCAAGTAAAACTTTTTCAGTTTAATTATTTCCTTTAATATCAAATTAGTTTCATTATTTATTCATTAACTTTCAATTTCTTCCGTCATTTTTGAATTATTTTTGCAAAATATGATTTTTGTTTTTTAAAATGTAATTTTTGTCTTCAAATTACAATTAATTTCTTCAACATCGAATTGTAAAAAAATTGAAAACTCATCAAATTTATAGTATAAAATTGTATGTTATAATTGAAAATTTAACAAATTTAACAAAAGGACCATTTAAAATTTTTTTGTTAACTTAAAACATAAGAAACATGTTTTTTTAACCTCTTTGCGATGTATTTATACATTTTTTTGCAGTTAGTCGAACAACGAATCAGTGTACACTTTTACGCATTATAATTATTATTATTTTAATCGCACAGAAATATATTATTTTCTATAATGTTCAATGGGCTACAAAACTATATTTTTTATTACACATTTATAATGTTAAATTTAAATATTTAATAATTTATAAAAAGAAAACCGTGTTTTTAAACGTTTTACTCTCTAAAATTCGAATTAGTGAAAAGTCGTCTATAAATTTAAATTTAGGAAAGTTTACACAAACTTTTAGTGAAATTTCACTATTTAAATTTGTAGATTTTGACATTTTTACTTTTGTAAAAAATGACGGAGAATTGGAAGAAATTGTCACTAATTTGAATTTGTGAACTTTCTAGTAATTCACAATTAGAGATTAAAGATTCTTAAATATTAAATTATTAAAAAATATTGAGTTATTTGATCATGTTTAAATTTTATTTACTCATTTAAGAGCATACATTATACCTGCAACTTACACATAATTTATAAAAATTTTTGACCCTACGAAGAATCGAACCCTGATTTTTTGAGTAACAGTCCAATACACTATACGGTCATCTATTGACGCCTCAGATATTATTTGACAAAAGTACATAAAAAGTAAATTTTTGTGTACATTTTCATCTATGTATAGAATATTAAATCTAACATTACATTTAAATTGACTAAATGATTTACATTTAAAATATATAATTGAATTTAATATTAATGTTTAATACAAAATGAAATTTAAATTAACCTTCAAGTTTCGAAATCTGTAATAATAATTTAACACTACTTTTTAGCGTTAAACATTCAAAATTATTTTATAAATAATTATTTTTCCGTTTTTAAATAATCATTTGTAATTAAATGATAAAATATTGAACATTTTTAATGTACACAATTAATTATAAATATTTTTAAAATAAATGTTACCTAATAAATAATATCTTATACTAAATTTACTTTCCATTGAAATTTTTATTCTTAAATTTTACTAAAGGATTAAATTACTTCAAATTTCAAAATTCACATTTATTTTATCGTCAATTTTTAAACAACAAACTTTACAATGTTATTTATAAAAATAAGATTAATCACAATTCATGTTCCAAGTTTCTGATGCATTGTTAATAATAATGACAGAAATGCAATTGACCTTTTTAATGCCTAAAAGTAATAAAAATCTTTTAAATTGTTAATAATCAAAAACTTACGTTATATAACTTATACAGTTAAAATTTCTAATTCTATTAATCAATTAAAATTGTTTCTAATTTTTTTACAAACCGCAGAAAAAGTCTCATAAGACAATGCACAAAATTTCCCTGCTGTAATTTGCAAAGGCGTTTCAGTTCTCAAAAAAATCATCAATAAATTTCTGGCTTCTAGAGACGATAAATTATACCACTTGCTTTTATAAATACTGAACTGCAACTTTGACGTCTGAAATGAATATAAGTTACGAATATATTATATATTTATATTATTATTATTATTTTTTAAAATTAATATTAAATAATTAAATAAGAATAATTTTTTACAGCTTACCGAACTTTTGAGCTTTTCTCCAAGGTAACAAATCACAAATAAGTTTGTTAAAATTGTAAAAACATATGCAAACCAAAAAACAATTTCATACAATGAAATCCCTCTTGTTTGATTAACAATCTAAAATTTGTCATAATGTATTTAGGAATTATTTCAACACTGTTTAAAAATGATTTCTATGCTATTAAGAATCTTTCTTATGCAGTTTAGAAATTATTCCTGTGGTTTAGGAATCATCGCTATACTGTTTGTGAATAGTTCCTATACTGTTTGGAATCATTTCTATACTCTTGAGAAATCATTTCTACACAACTCAGGAATGAATTAAATATCAATACAAGCAGCATTAATCAATATTATTTTCTCAAATTGAATTTTTTTCTTTTCAATTATTAAAGTCTATAAATCAATTGAGGGACTGAATGCTCCTTTAGATTAGATTAGAAATTGCAATTTTCTAACTGATATTTGTAGAGAATAAAAATGCGCATCTTTTTTCCCTTATGAAAAAGTTTGTACCTTTTTCAGTTTTAAAAATAATATAAAAAAACCATATTTTGTAAATTAAAATTTTTTAGTCTTTTGACACTTCAACTCGTGGTAACTTGTTTAATTTTCAGTATTTTGCAAAACTACAAATAGAAAACTTAGATTAGGATATTCTGACAGCAAATAATCAAGAAAAAGGCAAATATCTTTATAAACAAAAAAGTTATGGATTTTTTCCCACATCATTGCAAAAGCGTGTTTTGTTAGCTTTAGGCGTTTCGTTTAGTGAGGAAATTTTCAGGTGCAAAAAACTTTGAGTGAGAAAGTTTTTTATAAGGATATAGAGAAGTTTTCTGGAAAATTGTATTAATATATTTTAAATACTTAAAAAATTATTAATGTTTAAAGTTAGCTCGTCAGATATCTCTCCCGGAATCGTTTTATTTCTTTAAAAAATGTATATGAAATTTTTAAACGAATAAAAGAAACAAAACAAACGTTAGAAAACAAAAAAATGGAATAACACAAACTAAAAATATTGTAAACAACTATTTTTATGAGAATGAATAATAGAAACTTAACGATTCAATAAAATTAATGGTTTTCATTAAATTAAACATTTTTTTAAAGTAAATTCTATTTTTTCAGCTTGCCAAATAGACTAAAATATAATTTCGACAAAATGCTGAAATAACCTAAACCACTTTTGTGTTTAAAGGTAGTCTAAGCGTGAGGTATCTGACGCGCTAACTACTTCGAACATCAATAAATTTTTAGGTATTTAATATATATTAATAAAACTTTCCAGAAAACTTCTCTATAACCCAATAAAAAACTTCCTCACTGAAAGTTTCTTCCAGCTGAAAATTTTCTCACTAAACGAAACGCCTATAGCTAACAAAACACGTTTTTTGCAATGTCCTGGGAAAAAATCCATAACTTTTTTGTTTATCAAGATATTTGCCTTTTTCTTGATTATTTAGTCTCGGAATACCCTAATCTAAGTTTCTATTTGTAGTTTTGCAAAAAATTGAAAATTGAACACGTTATCACTAGTTGAAGAGACAAAACATTAAAAATTTTCAATTTTCAAAAATATGATTTTTTCATATTATTCCGAAGACTAAAAAAGACACAAAATTTTTCATAAAGTAACAAAGATGCGCATTATTATTCTCTACAAATATCAGTAATAAAAATTTCAATTTTACATATCTCCTTATTTGCATAATAATTAATATCACTAACCATTACATGATATCCCTGCAAACACAATTGGATAGAAAATATTAACATTTCCATTAGAAATACCTTGTTGAATGTGTTTTCAATAACTGTTGTAAAGCTTGAAATAAAAAAAAGAAGCACTTTAAATCTGCTATATATTAAAAGTATACACTATAAACATATGAAAATAATTAATCACTTGTTAAGATCATTATGCCTTGTCACAAATACTCTAAGTTTCAATAAAAATTCCTTCGTATTTTTAAATTCCTTGGAATTGATAAGTGATTCGAGATTATGTTCCAAAATTGAAAGTTGTCCATTCACGTGTAATATGAGCATTGAGCAAAAACTGATCAATAAAGTGTAAATTAATCCAGCAATTAAAGATGCCATTGATTGTAGTGTGTAAGTCAATTCATAAGCTGGACTTTTAAAAAAATCAGTTGGAAAATACGACAGAAAAAGCCAGTCTCTGATATCTTTTTGAGACCATAATCTCTTGTACAATTCTTCGAGAAAATTAAGTATAGTTGCACTCATAGTAAATACATAAACGCACAAAGATATAACTTTAGCAATTTCAGCATTCGATCTCATTATTTTCCATTCAAATTCATTTTTTTCACGATCCCAATCCTCATAAATCTTTGTTACTAGTATCTTCAGCTCTAAAGTTAAATTAATAAATAATTTTTTTTTTTTTTTCAGGAAAATAAACGGAATTATACATTGTTACACTACAAATTTTATATCACCCACCTTCTCTGTTTATGCACATAGTAAATAATTTAACAACCGACATCGATACGGTAAAATTGGCCAGTGCCAAACTTTCATGTATAAGTTCAAAATCCGGCCAAACTTGAAAAATAAAAGCAGTTTGGGGTATAACGGCAAAAAATAGAATATTGATTCCAACCAAGGCAGCTATGTAATTATTTCCACGATTATTATCCGGCCAGGCACCAACAATTTTCATATTTATTCGATTCCATAAAACGATAAAACTTTCTTCTTTAGCTAAAATTTTGAGAAATATAAAGTTGTGATAAATGGAGGTAACTAAAGAAGTAGGTACGCAACATCACTGTAAAAAGAGAATTTTTAAATTTATTAGTACTTCAGGTTTTTAAGCAAATTTGGAGTTTTTAATTTTTTTTTTTTGCACAGTTTTTTTGTACTAAAAAGTACTAAAAAGAAAAATCTGTAATATCAGCAAAAGCTGTTTTAAAAATGTTACGTCTTAAAATAAAATTTCTGCCTTAAAATAAGAATTTCTTTTTACAGTGATAAATTAAATTATTATATATTTCAATATTAATGTATGTTCTGTTTGAAAATTACAATATTTTTCACTCATTTTAGCGCGGAATATGAAGAAAATGAGGCTTTAGTAGGCTTGTGGAAAGAACATGTTCGAAGGAGTGTACCCTTGGTAATGAAAAAAAATTTATGCGAACTTACATCCAAGGGATAAAAGTTTTCATTCAAGTCATGAAAAATTCAGGCATCTCGAAGCATTTCCTACATATACAGTTGGAAAGTAGTGTTTAAAAAAAAACCCCTACAACGTAAATGGGTTTAATTCGATTGCAGCTTAGTCTTCAATTGATACTCGTGCCAGAACTATCAAAATGTACACATAAAATGTAGTCTAAGTACTTTTATAACTTATATAAAAAATTAAAAATAAACTTACTTTTCACTAAATTTTGTTTCAATATATATAAAAAGGACTTTTTTTCAATTCAATATTGAACCACTCACAAAATAATTATCAAAAAGTCAATTAATTTCATTTCTGAAGACCGAAAGTTAACAACCCCTAAGTAAAATAACAGAAAATAAATATGACAAAACTGACCAATTAGAGAAAAAAAATCATATTCAAGTTCTAAAATCGTAAAGGAAAATTAACAACCCCTAAAAACTACCCTTAAGGAAAACAATTGAAAAAGGATTAGAAAAAAATTATCAATTTCTACAAAAAAAATTTTAATCAAGTTCTAAAATGGTGAAATCTACTCAGGAATATGTCCCGTAATTTTTCCAAATGATCGCAAGAATTAACAAAGCCTAAAAACAACCCCTAAGTATCATTAATCGAATAAAATTTTAAAAAAAAATTAATTTGTACAAAACAAATTTTTCAAGTGCCAAAATGGTGAAACATACACAGTAAAATACCCCCTAATTTTTAAAATTGATAAAAAGATTTAACAACCCTTTAAAGATAACCCTTAAAAATAATAATCGAAAGAAATTTGAAAAAAATTATCAATTTATAAAAAAAAATTCTAATCAAGTTCTAGAATGACGAAATATACTCAGAAATATGCCCCCTAGTTTTTTAAATTGATAACAGTAATTAGCAACCCGTAAAAACCACCCTTAAATAAAGTCATTGAAAACAATTTTGAATTAATTATATTTAAGTTCTAAAATCGTAAAAAAAAGAAAATGGTTTTATAAATGGTGCACACAACTCAGAAATATACCCCCTAACTTTTCAAGTTAATAAAAAGAATTAAAAACCCTTAAAAACAAACCTTAATAAAAACAATGGGCAAGATTATCTAAAATTTCAATTATTTTACCAATTTTCGGTTATTTCTGGAATTTTTAAATTATTTTCTTTAATTTAAAATTTGTTAGTAATTTTGCAATTATTTTCTTCTTCTAGAGATATATTCTACAATTTTTCCAAATTGTAATTTTGTAATTTTTTTCTTCTTCTAAAGATATATTCTATAATTTTCCTCAATTGTTAATTATTATTATTCTCATTATCTACAACTATTTTCTAAGATTTTTAATTATTTTTCTAAGATTTCAATTATTCTTTTCAATTTTTAATTATTTCCATTGGTTTTCATAATTTTCAAACTTTTTCATTAATTATCGTAATTATTTTTTTTTATTTAAAAAAAATTCTGTAATTTGTTCAATTATTTCACTCATACGACATTTATTTTTTATAACTTATCATTGTTTGTATCATATTTCAATTATTTTCTTCAAGTTGTAAATTTTAAAATGATTTTTCAATTATTTCAATTATTTCATTTGTTTTATAATTTTAAAAACTTTAAATTATTTATCTCACATTTCATTTATTTCTTTCTATTTTCAATTACTTTCGTTTTTCTTCAAAATTTCCAAAAAGTTTTCAAGTATTTATCTTTAATTAAAAATTATTCTCTTTAATTTTAAATTATGTTTATCTCTTTTATTTATTTTCTCGAATATTTAATTATTTTCCTTTTTTTTTCAATGAACTTCTGAAAGCTTTAAGTAGGTACTTTTCTGAAGTTCTCTTTAACTTTCCTCTATTTAAAATATTATGTAGTTTTTTCAATGCTTTTTTCAATTTTCAATTATTTTCTCTAATTTTTCATTATTCATTTTTTTCCATTTATTTTTAAGATTTTCAAGTATTTTTCTCAAATTTAAATTATTTTCTTTATATTTAAAACATTTCTGTTTTAAATTACTTTTCCCAGTTTTTAATTGATTTCATTATTTTTTTAAATTAATTTGCAAAATATACAATTACCTATTTTGTTTAATTTCAATTGGCAATTTACCCTTCATTTTTAAAATGGAAAATTTTACATTGGTTGTTCTCTTAATGTGATGTTCTATATGTTTAAAAAATATTATATAAATTTTTTATTGAAATTTACTCGATTTTCTTCTAGTTTATAAAAATTATATTCATCTTTTTAAAAATTTCGATTTTTCGCTAAACTTGTAGAAATTAGAAATTTAATAAAAACTAAAATTGTTTCTTAAATTTAATTTAAAACCTAAAAAGATAATTGAGAATCAATTTTATTACCTTCTTAGTTCTTACTTTGTCGGTTAATTTTGTATTTTGCCAACTTTGTAAATTATTCACATTTTTTAAATGCAGATTTTAATTTTACAAATCTTAAATTATTCGAAATTTCAACATTTTTATTTGTAAAAATATTAATTGATTCAAATATTGTAATCGACTTAAATTAATTTTTAATTAATACAAAATCTAACGAAGTTTCAGTTCGTTCAAACAATCTCAGATTTATTTTACCAAATTCCAATTTATCAAAATTTTAATTTATGCAAATTTAAAAAATGATTAAACTTTAAATATTCTAAATTTTAAATAAACAAAATTTTAAGTGACTCGAATCTCAATCAATGGTGAGTTTTTTTTCTTTAAACTTTTATTGATGAAAATTTCAATCAATTCTAAATTCACAAAAATTTTAATTGGTTTTAACTTTAACTTAACGTGCATTTAATCGGCAATTTTTTATCATTTTCTAAATTTAATTCAAGTAAATATTAAAATTCTAATTTTAAACGATTTAACGTCAAATAATTTAATTTTTTAATAATTTTTTTTTATTTATTCTTATTTATTTATAGACTTAAAACTGAATTTTATTTGTTTGACATTTTAATTATTCCGTACTTTTTATTGACAATAATTTTATTAGTCTGTGAATTTAAAAAAAATCAATCTATAGAAAATAGGAAATATTCTTCGAAGGTTTTACAGAGATAATATAAAAAGTGACTAATCGTAGTAAAAAGTAGTTTTTTTAATTACGTCAACTTACAAGTAGTGTTTAACAATAATTTATACAACTGATCGTCATCAGTTTCATTATTATTATTCGTAATCATTCACTCGGAGAAAAAATAAATATAAGATGCAGAAACCAATGATCTATACAATCTCAATATGATCGTCGTATATAATTATCAATATTTCGAAGAAAGAGGATCTTTTTCCAAGTTTAAAAAATCTCTTCTAAAAGTCATCTCTTTTCCCTAAATTTAGTTTTATTTTGCAAATTTTCCAAATATACAATCCCACTTAACTAAAATTTAAAAATTTGACCTAAAAACGTAAATTTTTATCACATTTTCTTCTAAATTATAAAAACACATGTCCTCTTTCTTCAAAAAAAAAAAAGCTTAAAAAATCCTAAAATTTTTTTATAAAGGTGCACTCTGCTTAAATAAACTTATAAGATACTGGTTAACGTAACTCGCATAAATATGTACAGTTTTGGCTTATATGAAAAAGTTTCTTTCACATTATTGAGAATTTTCTTAAAAATAAATATATAATAATAATATCTTGTTTTATTTATAATTATGAAATACTTTTCTGTCATGGAATTTCGTATAGATATTTTTATTTCAACGAGAAAAACTCAAATGATTGGAAATTTAATACGAAAATTGTCGATGTTTCCAGGTTGTCTACTTTTTTGATTTGTTTTTTTATCGAAATAATACTCAAGTGAAAAAAAAAAATAACCATTGTGCTCGTAAGTAGCTCGGACAATAAAACTTTTTTCATTTTTCGCAGATGTTTCTTTTACTTGATGATTGCCCGTCAGATTATTATTATTAGTCAATAATTACAAGTTTCACGCTCTATTTACGATTTGGTGAGATGTTGACTTCAACTTTGATAAATGACGAGTCCAAAGTGGCGACATAATTGGGAATGATTTAGTAGAAGACATTTTCTGTCCTGGCCTGCAGGCAGACAAATTTCGAACAGTCGTACCTCCTCACGGCCTCCATGACCTCTTCAAAGTGACCAGACACTTGGGCAGCTGCTCCAGGCTGTATTCTACACAGAAAAAAAAAATAATAATAAGTAACACAATTGTGTTTCTGGATTTAGAAAGCGTTGGGGAAAGCTCAGTGTGGCTGATTACTTTTGATAAAAGGTAATATATGTACAAGAAAAAGAATTATCTTTAATTAACCTCGATGCCTATCATAAAAGACTTTAAACGTTTCTAATATTGTGAACCGTTAGTTTTAATAGCGTTGGTGAACACGTGAATTGTAAATATGACTTGTTAAATTGGCACGTGTTAATTTTATAACTCTTGGATAATATTCCAAAATTTAGCAACATCAACAAAACATTGCATTTAATACATTCAAATCAATTTTTTATATTGTTCCACAAATAATTCTACTTTTTTAATTTTTAATTTTAAATTTCCGATTTTTTGATTGTCCGATAAATATCGATTATCTGTTTAATCCTCTAATTAAAAAGTCACATGTCATGTATTCGCCTTCAAATAAATAGAGGATTTCAAAAATTACATCTCATTATTACTTCGAAAAATAAAAGGCCTTGTATAATGTCCTTTAACAAGATTTTAAATGCGAAGTGTAAAAAAACGTTTAAACAAAACATTACATTGTTTTTGGTCCTTTACAAAACTATAAATTTTTTCAAACGCAAAAAAGATGGATAAATTAATTAAATTTGTTATTTAATTATAATAAAATGTTGTTAATTACTTTTTTTCTGTTTATTGACTGAATATTTGGAATTTGAGACTTATTAATATTGTCTTAGAAGATGATGTAATTAATTAAATGACTCTGAGTAGTTTATGGTTTATAAATTTGTTACCTTGGTCTAAGTTTGTTAAGTTTTCTGTCATGATGCTTTTATTTTAAATATTTATAATTGTTGTTATAAAATCACAAAATATGTTTGTCCTACTGAAGGAATGTCATTAATCCTGAAAAGGAAACTTAACGGTTTTGAAACGTCGACTGTATGAAGTTTTGAAGAATAATAAAAAAGTTTTGTCTGAAGCTATAGTTTGTTCTGTTTTAAAAAAGCACGAATTTTTTAATTTTACATTTCAAAAATGAAAAATAAAAGTGCGCTTTATAGCGTAGGCTACTAAAAGTTTGAATATTTTTGATGAGAAAATAGTTTTTTGGAGAAAATGTATTATTCAAACTTTTATAATTTATACGAAATTCAATTATCGAAAAATTCTATTGCGGAAAAATTTTTATTCGTGATTTCTTAATTAAACAATGCAAATTTTAATTGTTACAAACTTTACTTCATTTAAATTTTTATTCTTCAAAAATTCTGTCGATACAAATTTTAATTTTTCAAAACTTAAAATATTTATAACGCAATGTTGACTCAAATTTATTTTAACTTTATGTAATTCAAATTTTTATTTAGTCAAAGGCTTAAGATTTAAATTTAATTTCTTTTAAATACCTAACTGTTTTAATCTTTTATACATTTACAAATAAAATATTTTAACTTGATTTTATTTATATCTGGTTTTAAATTGTTTTTAACTTTAATTATAATCGGAACTTCAAGTTATTCATATTTTAATAGTAATAAGTAATAAACTTCAATTATTTTAAATTTTTATTTCTTTAAATTTTAATCATTATACAATTAAAATATTTTCAAAATCTAACAATGCGTATTTAAATTGTTCATAAAAGAAATTATTATTGAAATCAATTTCACGAAATTTTAAAAGTGTCAGTTGTACATTTTTTTTAGAAAAAATTAGGTCGAGCTAAAATTTATTGTCAAATAAAAATTATTTTCAATTTTATGCTTTTTCTTTAAATCTGGTTCAAATCTGTGATTTTTATCCAATTTTAACAAATAACAGCTCATTTTTCTCGATGAAACATTATCTACAACTTTATTTGTTGAATTTTGTTAAGGAATATTTGTTTAAAAATTATTAGACAGATAAAATTTGTTTTTTACTTATTGTTTAAATAAAATGATATATAACAAAATCTAACAAATAAAATTGCAGAGAATGTTTCAACGACAAAAATGAGCTACTATTTATCAAAATTGGATGAAAATAACAGATTTTAATTGGATTAAAAAAAACATAACATGTAAAATAATTTTTATTTGACAACAAATTTTAGCTCAACCTAATTTTTTCTGAAAAGCGTACAACTGGATCTTTCAAAATTTGGTGAAATTGATTTCAAAAATATTATTATTTGGTGTGAAAAACAACTTTCTAGTTTGAGGTTATGTAAATGGAGAAAACCTCCTTGAAGAAAGTTAGTAAATTAGGTTAATTTTTATTTAGAATTTGAATTGAATTTTAAGAATAAAAATATTGACAATGTTAATTAAAAGAGAATTTAAAAAATGGGAATTATTAAATTTTAATAATGTGAAAAGAGCATACATTGTAAATAGAAAGATTGTAAATAAAATTTAAGAAAATAAATAAAATAAAAGCAACATCCAACAGTAGCATGTAAAATATATAAATTACTTACTTAAAAATTGTGAAATTAAATTACAAAAGAAATTATAGAAATTAAGAAAATATATAGAATTTTTTTTATTGGAACACCAATAGTTTAGTTATTTATTTACTTTTCAAAGATTTTCTTTATTTCTAAGTTATTTTGAAATTAAAGTTATTTTTTGAATTTCCATTTAACAAAAAAATAATTATATCTCTTAAATTTCTAAGTATTTTTTCAAATTTCATTAATTTTCAAAATTTTTCTCCAATTTCTAAATTTATTTTCACATTTTAGTAAAAATCTCTAGTTTCTTTTTTACTATCCAATAACTATTGTTTACTTTTAAGTGACTCTGTTGTAAATAATTTATTCTCATTTTCTAGTTGTTTTTTTAATGACTTATTTTCTCTTCAGGTATCTCCTTTCTTTCCAAGTTATTTTTTACCATTTTTATTTTCATTTTAAAAGTTTTTATATTTCTTTTTTTCAATTTCGAGTTCTTTCTTCCCTTATTAGTAATTTTTCTTATTTTGTAAGTCTTTTCTTTCTATTGGCTTGTTATTTTTAAAATGTTCCAGTAATTTTTATTTTTAAATTATTTTTTACTTGTAGATAGTAAATTATCCAATCTCTGCATATTTTTTAACTTCTGGTAATATTCTAACTTTTCTAGTCACTTCTCTAAGGTTAAAAAAATTCTCCCATTTTTCTAATTTTTTACTCTTGACTGAGCCTTTTTTAACAATAAACTTTCATTACTTCAGACTTCAAATTTATCATTCCTTCCAAGTCATTTTCCAACATTTTTATTTCTATTTTATAAATTTTTATTTATTTTCTTCAATTCAATCCAAATAAATAAATATCTCCATGTTTCTTTATTTCACACTAAGTCAAAAATAAAAATTTTTCGCGTTAAAATTTGTATACATTTGTTTAACCAATCAAGCAATAAATTGAAAAAAAAAAATTACATCATTACACTTTCATTCTGCGTTACAACAGTGAAAAGAATTTTTAGAAAAACTCGTACCAGTTTTTCTGGGAAATGCGTGATTTCGATTTCACGAGACTCACATTCATAAGGAGAGTACAAACTTATATGTATAATTCTTTCGCAAGTAGTTTGTCAAGTTCTCCGCTTATCTTTTTCTAGCGTTTTTCTCCTTCGTGCGCTTTAAAGTATTGAGTGAAACTGTGCTAAGAGGTAAAAGTTGAATCAGTCAGTAGGACGTTGAATCGTGCGAGCGAAAGCTGGAAGAAAGTTATTCTTACCTACAGCAACAGTAACTACAGCAATCTTCAACTTAAAGCTTCTTTATCTACACGTGCATCATAATATGCCTCTCGAGACTACTTTTTAGAAAAAAAAAATTGGCTTTTGCATATTCTGCTTATCAACAGAGTTGATATCATAAATCATTGTGAAAGTAAATCCGAGCGAATTTCCTTTCTTTTCAATTTTATTATGGGAATAAATTTGAAGAAGTATATTAGTTCATGCAGAAACGTAGAAACCAATGTGGCAGAAGTAATTTAATTAAATTTTATTTCTGCCCCCCCCCCCCCCACCCTCTAAAAAAATTAAAAAGAAAAGTATTAGAATTTTAATAAAATTAAGAAAAATCCCTGGAACTTTTTAGAAAGTAAATTAATAACTAGGAAAGGAATAAAAGTTAGAAAAATAAGAAAGATATTAACGCATTAAAAATGAACAATATACAGATGAAAATTACAAGAAAGTATTGTAAAGTACAAGAAGAATGAGAGATATGGGGGAAAAATAAAAAATGGAGAACTATTTTTTAAAAGTGAGAAATACTACTAGAAATTTGTAAAATAACTATAGCAATTAAAGAAAGTAATTATAAATTTATAAAAATAATTCTAGATTATTAAAAAATAACAAGTAATATCTTGAAAAGTACACTAGAGAGTATGAAATTAACTAAATGAAATGAAAAGGACTAGAGATGGATAAAAATAAATACAAGCAGAAAGTTATTAGGAAGTATTTAAAGGATTTAAATATTTTTTTTTTACTTTATTAACTTTAACTGAAATAATTAGAAAATAAAGGAAAATTACTAGGAAAAAAAAAATTACTTAAAAGTGAATAAGCAATTTAAAATTTAAAAGAGAATCATACAATGAAAAAATGTAACAAGAAAATGACAATAAAAACTAGAAATTTTTGTAAAATAGCTATAAAATGAAAAAAATTACGATATGGTAATATAAATGCCTAGCTATAAAAAAGATACCTTAAAAGTAAAAAAGAATTACTAAAAAGTGTCAAGGAACTAGAAAAGAAATTTAATAACTAGAAACTGAGGTAAAATTACTAGAAAAAGAAAAATGAGAAGTGTGTCACAAATAACCAGAAACTAAAAAAAAAACAACTAAAATTTATTGAAAATAACTAGAAAATTGTGAAAAATTACGAGAAAGTGAAAGATGAAAAATTTGAAGAAAAACATTTTAAAATAAGAAAAAACAAAATCATAGACATTAATAAAGATACCTTGATTTAAAAGTAACAGAAATTTAATGTAAAATAAAATTAAAACTCGAAGGACTAGAAGTTGATTAAAAATACGTATGAAATGAAAAAAAAATTATTAGAAAATGAAAAAAATATCTAAAGTTTGATGAAAAAAAAAATTGGAACATAAAGAACTGCAGGAATTTTAAAAAATAATTAGGAAACTAGGTAACTAGAAGTTAATTTATATAAAAGTAATTAGAAGAATTACTGTACACTCCAAAAATAATAAAAAATTAACGATGAAACTTTAATCTGAGAAAGAATTACTAGAAAATAAATAAAATAATGACAAAGTGAAGAAAACAAATAAACTTTGAAAGAATTGCTAAAAATGGAAACATGGTCTAAAGTTGAAAAGAATTAATTGAAGATTAAAGTAAAACAGTAACTTTAAAAAATAACTCAAATTTGTAAAAGTTAACCGCATTTGTTGATAAAAATTACTAGAATTTTTTGAAAAATAACTAGAAAATGAAAAGAAATAAACAAAATGTGAAATAATATTTGGGAGTTAATTAAAAGTAACTAGAAAAGAAAAATTATTGTAAATCAAAAAGAGAATGACAAATTAAAAATAAAACTGCAAGAAATAATACAGTATACGGAAAAAAAATAAATTATAAATTTTATATAAATGTTTTATAATTTCGGGAAAAAGTGACAAAAAACGAAATTTTCAAACAAGGAATTTTAAACTTTAGGAAATCCATCCGAATTATTAGTATATGTAGTTAAAAACTTTAATATAGTTTGTCGCAAATTTAATATAGTTTTTTTAAAGTTTGAAATTATCGATTAGAAATTTTCTCTTTTTGATCAAGTTTCTTTAAATTGAAAAACTTTTTTATATCTCTAAATCTGAATAAGTTAAAAATAATTAATAGTTAAATCGAGGCTGAGTTTTTGTTTTAACAATTAAGAAAAATATAGTAAAATATATGACTAATTATTAGTAAAAAAAAAAAAAAAAACTGAAAAATAATTCAAATTTAACTAATTGAATTAGAAAACAGAATTTTATTAAAATACTAGTTATTTTGACATAACCTAAAAATTAATTTAAGGGCATGTGATGGAGAGTGACGTCACTGGTGTTGGCAAAATCTGTCCGTCAACTGTTTCTTAAAATAATTAATATCTTGTAACCAAATTTTGTAAACTTACTTTAAATATAACTAGAAAGATCTGTCTGACCCAAACTTGATAGAATTTTGCCTAAAATTTAATTTTCTTCAATTTTCAAAGATCAAAAAAAAATTTTTTTTAATTAAATTCAAGACAAAATTTAATCAAATTTGGATTAAGCAAACCTGGCTAATAATATTTTAAGTATTTTTGCAGAATTTAATTTCAAAATGTTTATTATTTTTAGAGAAAGTTTACGGACAATTTTTTCTTATATATATGCCATTTAACAAAAAATTATACCTAATTACTTTGTATTAAATAATTAGTAGAAATTTAACTATTTCAATAGAACTTAGTTTTTGATTTTCAAATTAGCTATTTTTAACTAATGTAGATTTAGAGAGTTTAAGTTCATAAAAATAAAGAAAATGACAGGAAATAAAACTGGTATAAATCTTACACTACCTGCCAAAATTGTAGGACCACTTACAAAAATGGGATTAAAAACATGACCGTCTTAAAATGTTGATAACTCTGTCAGATTTTATCGAAATGAAATTTTTCATAGACCGTTGGAAAGCTTATTAAATTTACAGTTAAATGATCTTATTTTGAAGCCTTTTAGATAAATAGACATGGAGATTCAATGTGGTAAAGACAAGTGAATTTTTCGTTTTTTGTGAATTTTCATTGACCAAGTTTGGTAGGCTGCATTTTCTGGAAAAATAATTGGAAAATTTTAAAATTGAGATATATTAAACCTTGAACTTTTACCTTTAAAATAATCCTAAGAAAACTTAAATATCTTGACTGGTTTTAAAGTTATAAGTAAATGTATGATACGAGAAACCGCAACAATTTTAGTGCTCGCTTTACTTTTATCTGCTAAATACATGGCGAATGGGCCGAGAATGGAGGAAACAAAGGAAATGCTGCGTTTTTTGTATTGTGCATATTTACTCATAACTTTAGAACCAGTCAATGTATTTAAGTTTTCTTAGGCTTATTTTAAAGATAAAAGTTCAAGGTTTAATTCAGCTTAATTTCAAACTCTTCTAATTATTTTTCTAGAAAATGCAGCCTACCAAACTTGGATAATGAAAATTCACAAAAAACGAACAATTCACCTGTCTTTACTACACTGAATTCTATTTATCAAAAATGCTTCATAATACGACCATTTAACGGCAAATTTAATAAGCTTTCCAACGGTCTACGAAAAATTTCATTTCGATAAATTCTGACAGAGTTATCAACATTTTAAGACAGTCATGTTTTTAATCCCATTTTTGTAAGTGGTACCACAATTTTGGCCGGTAGTGTACGTAAAAAGATTGAATACTACGAGTCCTCATTTGCCTTCATTAACGCGTTCCGACATTTTTAAAAACTTTTTTGGCAGCGTCGAAGTTACACTCACGACGGATGACACAAAACTAAACAGTTTCTGAGAAGGGCAGCTGTTGTCCGTTCGAGGAGGGGTTAGTAATTGCTGATTGGTCGGTGCGCGCTTGATGCACGGAAGTCGAACCAATTAGTTCTTTTGTTTACTGTGAATCATTCTGATTGGTTCGACTTCGGTGCATCGAGCGCGCATCAGCCAATCAGCAATTACCAATTTCTCCTCCAACGGACAACAGCTACTCTTCTCGAGAACCGTTTAGTCTTGCATCATCCGTCGTGAGTGTTACTTCGACGCTGCCAAAAGTTTTTTACAATGTCGGAACGCATTAATGAAGGCAAATGAAGACTCGTAGTATTCAATCTAGACTTTAATTCTTCTCTAAACTTTCTAAAGGTATTTAACAAAAAAAAATTAAAATACCTAAAATTACAAAAACAATGCAAAACAACTCACAAAGCTAAAAGTGAATCCATCTTCTTTTCCATGAAAATAGAAGCATCTGGACCATTCTCAATCATGGCATCGCAGAACATTTTTTTGGCACAAGGTGTATTCGTCCAATCACCATCGATGTGAGTAACTTCAGCGACGGCAGCATTTTCTAAATTTTGAAAAGCATCTTCCAATTCCTGATCGCTGTCGACACTTCTCCTTCTTCTCCTTCTATTGGCCACCTCTTCTTTCGCCAATTTTCTTCTCTCCTGGTCAGATTTCTTGACAATTTCATCAACAATCTTCACCATTCTGTCAAGAGCATCATTACTTCTCACCTTCTGCTCAATTCCCTGATTTAATCCCAATGGCACAGACCCGTCTTCTACCAACAAAATGGAATTATCATGAGTTTCCTTTTCCTTCGAACCTTTCGGAATAAGAAGTTCGGTTATGTCAATATTTCCCTTGGCAGGCACATCAATCTCTACAATTTCAGTTATCAGATCGGCGCCTTTTCGCTGAAACCTCTTCGCTCTCACGTGATTATTCTCATCGACCTCAGAATCAAAAACATCAAGATTCAAACTTCTCTTTCTCCTGTGATTTGGCGACTTTTGCTTATTCTCAGTTTGAGATTCTGTGCCCTCAACAATTACAAAAACATTTGCAGGATTCAATTCACTTTGTTTCTCGGAATATTTAACTTGATCCTCGGGAAATTTGTCAACTGACTCTAAAGCTCTTGTCTCCTCAAAATCGACTTCATCATCATTCGATCTTTTCAGCACATCAACGTCCAAATATCTACCGACTGCAACTGCTCCAATTCCAAGAGCAGCACCAGAAGCCACCAGACCAAGCGCCGGAATCAAAATCGACGAACCAGAAGCGACAGTTCCGATTTTCTCCTGAGCCTCCTGACTCTTTGACAAGCCCAAATTTTGCGAAATCTTGTGCGTCGCCTCCATTAGCGGATCAAAGACAGGTTTCGTGAACTGGGACACTTTCTCGACTCCATTGGAAAACTGATTTTTCAGATTTTCCGAGATTTTCACCCAGAATGGCGCGTCGGGCTTTTTTAACCCGTAGAAGTGTTGATTTGGATAGTAGTTCTTCAGTGTGTAGGGGTCACTGGTTTTTTTATTCAACACGTACTTTTGTTTATGGCGTTGTTCGGTAAATGTGTGCTGATTCTCGGGAAAATTGTCCAATCGGCTTTTCTCAGTTTTCCAAATTTTAGCAGGTTGCACTCCAAGCTCTGGATGAGCATATTGTAAAACTGGAGCTCTAGCTCCTGGCTTCAAGGTAAGAGGGGCAATTTTTTGACTCTCGGGTGTATAAATCGGAGAGTTTGGAAAAGATGTGACACCCTCGGGATGCAGCATCCGTTTCTGAATAGTCGATCTGTAATTATCGTTCTTGAAATCATAAGTCTCCGGTCGCAATTCTTCATTCTGGTAATTTTTTGGTTCCCATTCGTAATACACGTTTCGATTCTCTTCATTGAAATTTCTCCCGTATCTGAAAAATGGTCAGATTTTCAAAATTGGAAAATTACCAAATTTTTGGTCAAAGAGTAAAGTTGTGGGGAAAAGACGACATTTTGAATAAAACTAGACAGAATGTGCAATAGACGGATATTTATTTAGAACCACTAAAGTCAATTTTAAGATTTTGTTTTAATTAAAGTCTATATCTATGATAATTATGAGGTTTAAAGGTTTTGGTAATTTTGTCTAGTAAACAAAATTAAATTTCTAAATCTTCTTGGTTAAGTCTAGATATTTTTAAATTGGAAACTCTTTATTAAGATTATATGTTCTCGAATACATTATATTTCTCAGAAATTTCATTTATCAGATTCATTATTTTTCCGAACATTTAACTATAATCAAAACTTTATCAATCAGTCTTGAACTTCCCAAATGTCAAAATTCCAGAATTTGCATTTGCCCGACACACGAGATGTATAGAATTTTTAAAAGAGCACGCTGATTGGCCGGTAATATTTACGAATAGATTACCAGCCAATCAGATATCTCCTTTAGGAATTCTACATTACGCGTGTCTGTCGAGTTTTGTTCAAAATGTATCTTTCTTTATGTTTCTTAAAATATTATTCTCTTTCATTTTTAATGATTTTTTTCAATGAATATTTAAATAAGATAATATTAACAATGGTTTCTCGATCTTGACCTGCAAAAACTAGACTACTATGATGATGTTTTACTACGAAAAATATTTAAACTTGTATGGAATAAATTTATCACACCTGTGCTAATGTAATAGTGGACCTTTTGTTACAAAAGTGTTATTTTCTATTAATTTTCAAGTATGGCATTTCAAAATTCAGCAAGTGTTTATTCTTTAAAATTTTTCTTTTTATCTTTTGTGCACTTAAATAAAAGTAAAAGATTTCTAGGTCGAAATATTTAATGTAAATATTTACCAGAGTATGATTCAAGGATTTTAGAAACTTAATTTTATTTATACATACATAACCAGGTATATCTCATTATTTTAAGTTTTAATAAAGAATGATTAATGAATCAATTTTTACGAGTTTAAAATAATTAGAAGAGTTTAAAAAAAAATTGTTTTAAAACTTTGACAAACAATGACGTCATCATCAGAATTAAAGGTTATTTAACACAATTTACAAAAAAAATCTCCGTGATTGAGATTTTAGTAACATTTTTTAATTTTAAAGATTATTTTAAGAGATTATTTTTAAATTTACTATCCATTACACGTGACATTTTCATTAAACAAAATTTTTTAGCCTAGAATAATTTTTTTCAAATTCTGTAGAAAAAATAAAGAATCAAGTATTTGTTTATTTTCTTATTCATTAAAAATTACGAAAGTTATTAAATTATTTAAATTTAGCGTTCTCAGAAACAGAGTGTACTACTTTGTTTTTTCTTACACGCGGAGAAATAGTATATTTGACACAAGGATAAATTATTTGTCCCAAATAAAAATATCGTTATCTCAGAGACTACTAATTTTTTTATTTGATCAAATGAAAAAGGTTGCTTGACATTTTTAATAAGATTTTATTTGACCCAAATAGATTTATGTCTAAGTTAATTTTTAAACTGTTATGATAATGTTTTGTATTATAATATGAAAAATATTGAAAATTGGATGAAATAAATTTGTAACTCATGTGCTAACATAATAGCTGATCTTTTATTACGAAAGTATTATTTTCTATTAAATTTCAAGGACGGTTTTTTAATATTTAGCATATCTACATAATTCGAAATCTTCGTTTTTATCTTTTGTTTTTTAGGTCAAAATATTTCATGTAAGTAAATATTTAATTTCAGAAACATTATTTTATTTATATGTAAAACCAGCTGTCTCTCATTATTATGAGTTTGAGTAATGAATAATAATTAATGAATATATTATAATTTATAAATTTTGACGAGTCTATAATAATTAGAAGGGTTTCAAATGGATTTTTTTAAAGTTTTGACAAACAATGATGTTTTTATCAGAATTCAAGTTCATTAAAAAAATGTCCCTGAATGCAATGTTAGTTCATAGATTTTTTAAGATTAAATTTAGAGATTGTTTTTAAATTTACGAGCTATTCCACGTGATATTTTCATCGAGATTTTTATTCAAAAAATTGTTTAGTCTGGAATCATTTTTTTTAAAAGTATATAAAAAATAAAGCAACAAATATTTTTTTTATTTCTTTAATTAATTGAAAGTTACGGAAGTTATAAATATTTTGTAATTTCATTTAATATTTAATATTTTTTCCTTATGTCCAAGTTAGTTTTCGTATTTCTATTTATTTTTCGTAAGGTTTTATTAATTTTCTCCAATTTATAGTTATTTGATCATTTTCTAATAATTTCTCCTTATTTTTTAGTTTTTTCTCTTTTTTTTTGCTTTCTTATTACTTAAATATCTGTGAACTTTTTTTACTTTTTAATTATTTTATTTATTTTTAATAAATTCTTTTCAATTTCTAGATGTTTTTTTGAACTTCTAGTGATTATTTTCCTTCTATGTTTTTAGAATATAAAAATGTTTTTTACTTTATAGTGATTTGTCATTTTTAATAAACCTTTTCTTTATTAAATTTTTTTTCATTTTTCAAATTTTAATTCTATAATTCAGTTACTTTTTCACAATCTAATAACATTTTTTATACCTTTTAGTTTTCTTTTTCTAATATTTTCAGTTTTTTAGTTGATTTTTATTTATTTTGTTTACCATCTAGATATTTTAAAAAATTTTATTACTTATTATTATTATTATTATTATTATTAAAAATCAATAACAAATTACAATTTTTTCATATTTACAACCATTTTATTAGAATCTGCAATGTTTTTTTAATATGCAGGTGAAGCTGCAACTTTTTTTATCCATATGACTCTGAGATATCACGAGTTGATTGTAAAAATATAATTATTTTCAATGTCTAAAAAAAATTAGTTTTTAATTTTTATTCAACTAAATAATAGTCTGACAAAAAAACTTTATTAAGAAAAAATGTGCGTCTTTATCTCCTCTATTGATATCAATTTTTAAATTTCAATTTCCTTCAACTTTTTTTCCAGATAATTTTCCCGTCAAATTATCTTGTGAAAAAGGAGACAGTCTAGGCCTTCGAGCGAAAACGTAGTTATTGCATCCGGGCCCTCAATTATTATTTGTCACTTTATAGTTATTTTTAGACTTGTATAGAATATTAAAAGCTTTTTATTTTAACATCTTTGAAATTTTGCAGTATTTTTCAATTTTTTTGTTTCATTCTGTAGTTTTTATTTTTAATAATTGTCTTTCTCTGTCTAAATTTATTGTTGGACTCGTTGTGTAATATTATAAAAAAATTTTTGGTTTAATTTTCCTAAATTCTTTTATTTTTAATTGGATTTTTAAACTTCTTTTCTAAAATTTTCATTCATCTTTATATACATTTTTTATTTTATTTTTATTAAATCTAAATTTTTAGTACATTCTTACCACATTTTTTTTTTTAATTAATTCTTCAATAATCATTTTTCTATATAGTAATTTTGTTCAATTTCTAAGTGTCTTGATACAAGAATTTTATTTATATTTTTTTTACTTCTTTTTTCTTATCAATTTTAAGCGTCTTGTTTAATTTCTAGCAATTTTTTTTTCTATAGTTATATTTTTCTAGAATTTAAAAATATTCCTTTATTTCTTGTAATTTTTCAGTATTTTTTACTTTTTTCTTGTAGAAATTTGATTTTATGGTTTTAGATATTATTTGTACATTCTTATCTCTAAAGAAGAAAATAGTATGAAAATTTGTTCAATGTAAGCATTTTCTAATTTTTCGATGTACAGATATTTCCGCATTTAAGTTGATAATCAAAATAAAATATTTTTCACACAGAATTTTGTTAAAACTCGACAAAAAGTTTCCATTGAAATTATTTAAACGAAATAGATTTTAAGAGTAAATAAATTTAAAAACTACATAAAACACGTTTGAATTTTTGGATTTTTTATATTAAAAAAACTCTTCTGTCATTCAAAAAAATTGTACTTTATACTAAGAATTAAAAAAAAAACCCTTCTTGAATTCCAATAAACAGCCTTTTTATTTCAATAAAACTCTTTCTTTAATCCAAATAAAACTTTCTTTAAATAAACATTTTCTTGAATCCTTATAATAAAAAATTAATCTTATTATTACTATCGAAAATTCTTTTTTTTTAGCTAAATTTTTGTACCTCCAAACTGACTTTATTAAAGTTAATTTTAAAGGATAATATTAATAATAATGATTTGATCTTGACTACAAAAAATAACATAATTGACATACCTATTATTTCTATACCTTTTTTGGGAAGTTATTCTTGGACGATTAAAGGTTATACTAAAAATTATAATGTAAATAGTTTTATTGGCAGCCTGGTAACCCCGAACGGTAACCATTGAAAGTTGCCGTTTGGTTACAGTTTGGTTACGGTTCGGTTTTATGCTGAATATGAAAAGAAATAAGTATAATTAGTACTTCTGAAGTACTAATTACGATAAAGTAAATTACTTTTGATTGTTTTGATTAAGTTTTGACTTATAAATGATTGTTTTATGAGGAAAAATAATAAAAAAGTGAATCTCATTTTAGGACCGAATGTCAAGTAGGACGGTTAGTAGAGTGCTATCCCAAAAGAGAAATTGCCCTGAAAAGCAAATATTATCAAAAAAGACATGTAATTATTGATGAACTAAATCAATAATCAAATGGCTAATTCATAATAATTAACAGAAAAATAAAAAAACATTGAAATTTTTCGATTTCTCGTAATTCTAATAGAGAAATTAACCTACGCAGATTGACCACCAATCAGAGGGGACCACGTGTTTTTCGCACCAAATTCAAATAACACTATTTGATTTAATCAAACAAACTTTTATTTTCAATATTTTAAATCAATTCATTAATTATAAAAAACATTAAAAAGTCAGTTACCAAAGGACAGAAAGTTCGCAACCCCCAAAAACCACCCCTAAAGAAAAAATAAAAAAAAAAAATTCTACAAAAAATATAATAAAAATCTAAAATAATGAAACGTACTCTGCAATATGCCCCTTAATTTTTCCAAATGACTAGTAGATTAATCAACCCAAAAAAACCACCCCTAAGGAAAAAAAGAAAAATATATCAGAGAAAAATATTCAAAATCGACAAAAAAATTATAATTAAGTTCTAAAATGATGGAACGTATTTAGGAATATACCCTATAATTTTTCTAATTGACGAATTAATTTCACCACCCTAAAAACCACCCCTTAAAAAAAAAAGATAAAGTTATAACAGAGAAATACTCAAAATCAACCAAAAAATTATAATCATGTTCTAAAATGATGAAACGTACTCAGGAATGTGCCCCCTAATTTTTCCAATTGACAAATAGATTTATCAACCCTAAAAAACCACCCCTAAGGAAAAAAAGAAAAAGAAATCAGAGAAAAATACTCAAAATCAACAAAAAAATTATAATTAAGTTCTAAAATGAAGAAACTTAATCAAGAATATGCCCTATAATTTTTCTAATTGACTAATTAATTTTTGAACGATAAAAAACCACCCCTTAAGAAAAAAAGAAAAAGATATCAGAGAAAAATACTCAAAATCAACAAAAAAATTATAATTAAGTTCTAAAATGATGGAACGTTCTCAGGAATATGCCCTCTAATTTTTCAAATTGACAAATTAATTTATTAACCCTAAAAAACCACCCCTTAGAAAAATAGAAAAAGTTATCACAGAGAAATACTCAAAACCAACAAAAAAAATATAATCATGTTCTAAAATGATTAAACGTACTCTGCAATATGCCCCCTAATTTTTCCAATTGACAAATAGATTTATCAACCCTAAAAAACCACCCCTAAGGAAAAAAAGAAAAAGAAATCAGAGAAAAATACTCAAAATCAACAAAAAAATTATAATTAAGTCCTAAAATGATGAAACGTACTCAAAAATATGCCATATAATTTTTCTAATTAAATAATTAATTTTTGAACGATAAAAAACCACCCCTTAAGAAAAAAAGAAAAAGATATCAGAGAAAAATACTCAAAATAAACTAAAAATTTATAATTTTTTCATCTATAAACGAATAAAATTGAACAAAAATTGAAGGACTGTGCGTTACTTTCATATAGTCAAAAAATGAAAATTCAATCAATTTTTGTCACGACAGAAAAATTTGGCACAATACAAAAAAAAATTTCAGATAAAAATCAATTATTTTCTATATTTCTAGATCTAATTTCAAATTTTTTCATCTATCAACGAATAAAATTGAACAAAAATTAAAGGACTGCGCGTTGCTTTCATATAGTCAAAAAATGAAAATTCAATCAATTTTTGTCTCGACGGAAAAATTTAGCAAAATACACAAAAAATTTTTCAGATAAATGTCAATTATTTTCCATATTTCTAGATCTAATTTCAAATTTTTTCATCTATGAACGAATAAAATTGAACAAAAATTGAAGGACTGTGCGTTACTTTTATATAGTCAAAAAATGAAAATTCAATCAATTTTTGTCACGACAGAAAAATTTGGCAAAATACAAAAAAAAATTTCAGATAAAAATCAATTATTTTCCATATTTCTAGATCTAATTTCAAATTTTTTCATCTATGAACGAACAAAATTAAACAAAAATTGAAGGACTGCGCGTTACTTTCATATAGTCAGAAAATGAAAATTCAATAAATTTTTGTCTCGACAGAAAAATTTGGCAAAATACACAAAAAATTTTTCAGATAAATGTCAATTATTTTCCATATTTCTAGATCTAAGTTCAAATTTCTTCATCTATGAACGAAAAAAATTGAACAAAAATTGAAGGACTGCGCGTTACTTTCATATAGTTAAAAAATGAAAATTCAATAAATTTTTGTCTCGACTGAAAAATTTGGCAAAATACCCAAAAAATTTTTCAGATAAATATCAATTTGTTCGTTAATAAAGGAAAAAAATTTAAAATTAGATCTAGAAATATGGAAAATAATTGATATTTGTCTGAAAATTTTTTTTGTATTTTGCCAAATGTTTCTGTCGAGAAAAATTGATTGAATTTTCATTTTTTGACTATATGAAAGTAACGCGCAGTCCTACAATTTTTGTTCAATTTTATTCGTTCATAGATGAAAAAAATTGAAATTAGATCAAGAAACATGGAAAATAATTGATATTTATCTGAAAAATTTTTTGTGTATTTTGCCAAATTTTTCTGTCGAGACAAAAATTGATTGAATTTTCATTTTTTGACTATATGAATGTAACGCGCCGTCCTTCAATGTATGATCAATTTTATTCCTTCATAGATGAAAAAATTTGAAATTAGATCTAGGAATATGGAAAATAATTGATATTTATCTGAAAAATTTTTTGTGTATTTTGCTAAATTTTTCTGTCGAGACAAAAATTGATTTAATTTTCATTTTTTGGCTAGATGAAAGTAACGCGCAGTCCTTCAATTTTTGTTCAATTTTATTCGTTCATAGATGAAAAAATTTGAAATTAGATCTAGAAACATGGAAAATAATTGATATTTATCTGAAAAATTTTTTGTGTGTTTTGCCAAATTTTTCTGTCGAGACAAAAATTAATTGAATTTTTATTTTTTAACGAAATGAAAGTAACGTGCAGTCCTTTAATTTTTGTTCAATTTTATTCTTTCTTAGATGAAAAAATTTGAATTAGATCTAGAAATATGGAAAATAATTGATATTTATCTGAAAAATTTTTTGTGTATTTTGCTAAATTTTTCTGTCGAGACAAAAATTGATTTAATTTTCATTTTTTGACTAGATGAAAGTGACGAGCAGTCCTTCAATTTTTGTTCAATTTTATTCGTTCATAGATGAAAAAATTTGAAATTAGATCTATAGAAATATGGAAAGTAATTGATATTTATCTAAAAAATTTTTTGTGTATTTTGACAAATTTTTCTGTCGAAACAAAAATTGATTGAATTTTCATTTTTTGATTATATGAAAGTAACGCGCAGTCCTTTAATTTTTGTTCAATTTTATTCGTTCATAGATGAAAAAATTTGAAATTAGATCTAGAAACATGGAAAATAATTGATATCTATCTGGAAAATTTTTTGTGTATTTTGCTAAATTTCTCTGTCGAGACAAAAATTGATTTAATTTTCATTTTTTGACTAGATGAAAGTGACGAGCAGTCCTTCAATTTTTGTTCAATTTTATTCGTTCATAGATGAAAAAATTTGAAATCAGATCTAGAAACATGGAAAATAATTGATATTTATCTGAAAAATTTTTTGTGTATTTTGACAAATTTTTCTGTCGAGACAAAAATTGATTGAATTTTCATTTTTTGATTATATGAAAGTAACGCGCAGTCCTTTAATTTTTGTTCAATTTTATTCGTTCATAGATGAAAAAATTTGAAATTAGATCTAGAAACATGGAAAATAATTGATATCTATCTGGAAAATTTTTTGTGTATTTTGCTAAATTTCTCTGTCGAGACAAAAATTGATTTCATTTTCATTTTTTGACTAGATGAAAGTAACGCGCAGTCCTTCAATTTTTGTTCAATTTTATTCGTTCATAGATGAAAAAATTTGAAATCAGATCTAGAAACATGGAAAATAATTGATATTTATCTGAAAAATTTTTTGTGTGTTTTGCCAAATTTTTCTGTCGAGACAAAAATTAATTGAATTTTTATTTTTTAACTATATGAAAGTAACGTGCAGTCCTTTAATTTTTGTTCAATTTTATTCTTTCTTAGATGAAAAAATTTGAATTAGATCTAGAAATATGGTAAATAATTTATATTTATCTGAAAAATTTTTTGTGTATTTTGCCAAATTATTCTGTCGAGCTAAAATTGATTGAATTTTCATTTTTTGACTACATGAAAGTAACGCGCAGTCCTTCAATTTTTGTTTAATTTTATTCGTTCATACATGAAAAAATTTGAAATTAGATCTAGAAACATGGAAAATAATTGATATTTATCTGAAAAATTTTTTGTGTATTTTGACAAATTTTTCTGTCGAGACAAAAATTGATTGAATTTTCATTTTTTGATTATATGAAAGTAACGCGCAGTCCTTCAATTTTTGTTCAATTTTATTCGTTCATAGATGAAAAAATTTGAAATTAGATCTAGAAACATGGAAAATAATTGATATCTATCTGGAAAATTTTTTGTGTATTTTGCTAAATGTCTCTGTCGAGACAAAAATTGATTTAATTTTCATTTTTTGACTAGATGAAAGTAACGCGCAGTCCTTCAATTTTTGTTCAATTTTATTCGTTCATAGATGAAAAAATTTGAAATCAGATCTAGAAACATGGAAAATAATTGATATTTATCTGAAAAATTTTTTGTGTGTTTTGCCAAATTTTTCTGTCGAGACAAAAATTAATTGAATTTTTATTTTTTAACTATATGAAAGTAACGTGCAGTCCTTTAATTTTTGTTCAATTTTATTCTTTCTTAGATGAAAAAATTTGAATTAGATCTAGAAATATGGAAAATAATTGATATTTATCTGAAAAATTTTTTGTGTATTTTGCTAAATTTTTCTGTCGAGACAAAAATTGATTTAATTTTCATTTTTTGACTAGATGAAAGTAAAGCGCAGTCCTTCAATTTTTGTTTAATTTTATTCGTTCATAATTGAAAAAATTTGAAATTAGATCTAGAAATATGGAAAATTTTTGATATTTATCTGAAAAATTTTTTGTGTATTTTGCCAAAGTTTTCTGTCGAGACAAAAATTGATTGAATTTTCATTTTTTGACCAGATGAAAGTAACGCGCAGTCCTTCAATTTTTGTCCAATTTTGTTCGTTAATATATGAAACTTACTATTGCTTTGTTCTGAAAGGGTTAATTATTGATGATGATCATTAATCAATTCTCTAAAGTGATTCCATTTAATGATCCATACCATGGTCAAGTGTTGAAAAAATCTGGGGTCTGGTAAAACCGAGTCAAGTTGGTATAGATTGATTATCTCAATTTGGGTTGCTCGGAAAGGGTTAATTGTTGATGATTTTTATGGATCATCATTCTAGGGTAATTCCATTAAATGAGCCATGCTATGGTCATCGTTGATGATCATCACTCTAGGTTGTTTTGTTTTTAAAGGCTGTTCTGCCACGATATCATCTAATGGGGTTGTTTTCAAGGGTTAATAAATTAATTTGTTAATTGGAACAATTAGAATGCATATTTCTGAGTATGGTCCATTATTTTAGAACCTGATTCTAATTTTTTTGTTGATTTTGAGTATTTTTCTCTGATACCTTTTTTTATTTTTCTAAGGGGTGGTTTTTTAGGGTTAATAAATTAATTCGTCAATTGGGAAAATGAGTGCGCATATTCCTGTGTATGTTCCATAATTTTAGAACATGATTATAATTTTTTGGTTGATTTTGAGTATTTCTCTGTTATAACTTTTTCTATTTTTCTGAGGGGTGGTTTTTTAGGGTTAATAAATAAATTTGTCAATTTAAAAAAATAAAGGCATATTCCTGAGAACGTTCTATCATTTTAGAACTTAATTATAATTTTATTGTTGATTTTGAGTATTTTTCTCTGATATCTTTTTCTTTTTTTTCTTAAAAGGTGGTGTTTTATAGTTAAAAAATTAATTTGTCAATTAGAAAAATTATAGGGCATATTCTTGAGTACGTTTCATCATTTCAGAAGTTAATTATAATTTTTTTGTTGATTTTGAGTATTTTTCTCTGATTTCTTTTTCGTTTTTTCCTAAGAGGTGGTTTTTTAGGGTTTGTTAATCTATTTGTCAATTGGAAAAATTAGGGGGCATATTCCTAAATACGTTCCATCATTTTAGAACTTAATTATAATTTTATTGTTGATTTTGAGTATTTTTCTCTCATATCTTTTTCTTTTTTTCTTAAGGGGTGGTTTTTTATAGTTAAAAAATTAATTTGTCAATTAGAAAAATTATAGGTCATATTCTTGTGTACGTTTCATCATTTTAGAACTTAATTATAATTTTTTTGTTGATTTTGAGTATTTTTCTCTTATATCTTTTTCTTTTTTTCCTTAGGGGTGGTTTTTTAGGATTGATAAATCTATTTGTCAATTGGAAAAATTAGGGGGCATATTCCTGTGTATGTTCCATAATTTTAGAACATGATTATAATTTTTTGGTTGATTTTGAGTATTTCTCTGTTATAACTTTTTCTATTTTTCTGAGGGGTGGTTTTTTAGGGTTAATAAATAAATTTGTCAATTTAAAAAAATAAAGGCATATTCCTGAGAACGTTCTATCATTTTAGAACTTAATTATAATTTTATTGTTGATTTTGAGTATTTTTCTCTGATATCTTTTTCTTTTTTTTCTTAAAAGGTGGTGTTTTATAGTTAAAAAATTAATTTGTCAATTAGAAAAATTATAGGGCATATTCTTGAGTACGTTTCATCATTTCAGAAGTTAATTATAATTTTTTTGTTGATTTTGAGTATTTTTCTCTGATTTCTTTTTCGTTTTTTCCTAAGAGGTGGTTTTTTAGGGTTTGTTAATCTATTTGTCAATTGGAAAAATTAGGGGGCATATTCCTAAATACGTTCCATCATTTTAGAACTTAATTATAATTTTATTGTTGATTTTGAGTATTTTTCTCTCATATCTTTTTCTTTTTTTCTTAAGGGGTGGTTTTTTATAGTTAAAAAATTAATTTGTCAATTAGAAAAATTATAGGTCATATTCTTGTGTACGTTTCATCATTTTAGAACTTAATTATAATTTTTTTGTTGATTTTGAGTATTTTTCTCTTATATCTTTTTCTTTTTTTCCTTAGGGGTGGTTTTTTAGGATTGATAAATCTATTTGTCAATTGGAAAAATTAGGGGGCATATTTCAGAGTACGTTTAATCATTTTAGAACATGATTATAATTTTTTGGTTGATTTTGAGTATTTCTCTGTTATAACTTTTTCTATTTTTCTGAGGGGTGGTTTTTTAGGGTTAATAAATAAATTTGTCAATTTAAAAAAATAAAGGCATATTCCTGAGAACGTTCTATCATTTTAGAACTTAATTATAATTTTATTGTTGATTTTGAGTATTTTTCTCTGATATCTTTTTCTTTTTTTTCTTAAAAGGTGGTGTTTTATAGTTAAAAAATTAATTTGTCAATTAGAAAAATTATAGGGCATATTCTTGAGTACGTTTCATCATTTCAGAAGTTAATTATAATTTTTTTGTTGATTTTGAGTATTTTTCTCTGATTTCTTTTTCGTTTTTTCCTAAGAGGTGGTTTTTTAGGGTTTGTTAATCTATTTGTCAATTGGAAAAATTAGGGGGCATATTCCTAAATACGTTCCATCATTTTAGAACTTAATTATAATTTTATTGTTGATTTTGAGTATTTTTCTCTCATATCTTTTTCTTTTTTTCTTAAGGGGTGGTTTTTTATAGTTAAAAAATTAATTTGTCAATTAGAAAAATTATAGGTCATATTCTTGTGTACGTTTCATCATTTTAGAACTTAATTATAATTTTTTTGTTGATTTTGAGTATTTTTCTCTTATATCTTTTTCTTTTTTTCCTTAGGGGTGGTTTTTTAGGATTGATAAATCTATTTGTCAATTGGAAAAATTAGGGGGCATATTTCAGAGTACGTTTAATCATTTTAGAACATGATTATATTTTTTTTGTTGGTTTTGAGTATTTCTCTGTGATAACTTTTTCTATTTTTCTAAGGGGTGGTTTTTTAGGGTTAATAAATTAATTGCTCAATTTAAAAAATAAGAGGGCATATTCCTTAGAACGTTCTATCATTTTAGAACTTAATTATAATTTTTTTGTTGATTTTGAGTATTTTTCTCTGATATCTTTTTCTTTTTTTCTTAAGGGGTGGTTTTTTATCGTTCAAAAATTAATTAGTTAATTAGAAAAATTATATGGCATATTCTTGAGTACGTTTCATCATTTTAGAACTTAATTATAATTTTTTTGTTGATTTTGAGTATTTTTCTCTTATATCTTTTTCTTTTTTTCCTTAGGGGTGGTTTTTTAGGGTTGATAAATCTATTTATCAATTGGAAAAATTAAGGGGCGTATTCCGGAGAACGTTTCATCATTTGAGAACATGATTAGAATTTTTTAGTTTATTTTGAGTATTTTTCTGTGATAAGTTTTTCTACTTTTCTAGGGGGTGGTTTTTTAGGGTTGATAAATTAATTCGTCAATTTGAAAAATTATAGGGCATATTCTTGTGTACGTTTCATCATTTTAGAACTTAATTATAATTTTTTTGTTGATTTTGAGTATTTTTCTCTTATATCTTTTTTTTTTTTCCTTAGGGGTGGTTTTTTAGGGTTGATAAATCTATTTGTCAATTGGAAAAATTAGGGGGCATATTGCAGAGTACGTTTAATCATTTTAGAACATGATTATATTTTTTTTGTTGGTTTTGAGTATTTCTCTGTGATAACTTTTTCTATTTTTCTAAGGGGTGGTTTTTTAGGGTTAATAAATTAATTTGTCAATTTGAAAAATTAGAGGGCATATTCCTGAGAACGTTCTATCATTTTAGAACTTAATTATAATTTTTTTGTTGATTTTGAGTATTTTTCTCTGATATCTTTTTCTTTTTTTCTTAAGGGGTGGTTTTTTATCGTTCAAAAATTAATTAGTCAATTAGAAAAATTATAGGGCATATTCTTGAGTAGGTTTCATCATTTTAGAACTTAATTATAATTTTTTTGTTGGTTTTGAGTATTTTTCTCTGATTTCTTTTTCTTTTTTTCCTTAGGGGTGGTTTTTTAGGGTTGATAAATCTATTTGTCAATTGGAAAAATTAGGGGGCACATTCCTGAGTACGTTTCATCATTTTAGAACATGATTATAATTTTTTGGTTGATTTTGAGTATTTCTCTGTTATAACTTTATCTTTTTTTTTTAAGGGGTGGTTTTTAGGGTGGTGAAATTAATTCGTCAATTAGAAAAATTATAGGGTATATTCCTAAATACGTTCCATCATTTTAGAACTTAATTATAATTTTTTTGTCGATTTTGAATATTTTTCTCTGATATATTTTTCTTTTTTTCCTTAGGGGTGGTTTTTTTGGGTTGATTAATCTACTAGTCATTTGGAAAAATTAAGGGGCATATTGCAGAGTACGTTTCATTATTTTAGATTTTTATTATATTTTTTGTAGAATTTTTTTTTTATTTCTATTTTAGGGGTGGTTTTTGGGGGTTGCGAACTTTCTGTCCTTTGGTAACTGACTTTTTAATGTTTTTTATAATTAATGAATTGATTTAAAATATTGAAAATAAAAGTTTGTTTGATTAAATCAAATAGTGTTATTTGAATTTGGTGCGAAAAACACGTGGTCCCCTCTGATTGGTGGTCAATCTGCGTAGGTTAATTTCTCTATTAGAATTACGAGAAATCGAAAAATTTCAATGTTTTTTTATTTTTCTGTTAATTATTATTAATTAGCCATCCGATTATTGATTTAGTTCATCAATAATTACTTTTTTTTTTTGATAATATTTGCTTTTCAGGTCAATTTCTCTTTTGGGATAGCACTCTACTAACCGTCCTACTTGACATTCGCTCCTAAAATGAGATTCACTTTTTTATTATTTTCCCTCATAAAACAATCATTTATAAGTCAAAACTTAATCAAAACAATCAAAAGTAATTTACTTTATCGTAATTAGTACTTCAGAAGTACTAATTATACTTATTTCTTTTCATATTCAGCATAAAACCGAACCGTAACCAAACTGTAACCAAACGGCAACTTTCAATGGTTACCGTTCGGGGTTACCAGGCTGCCAGGGTTTTTAGATATTATGCCACTTTTGATAATTTACTTGGTAAAAATTCTATTAATGATTGTTTTACTCACTAGTTTGATTTTAATAATATTACAATTTTACCTAAAGAAAATAATGAATATAAATAAGATTATTAGCATGTTTTTTATCACAAAAGAAAAAGAGAATAGTTTAAATTTAATGACTGATTTAAAAAACTATAATGGTTTATATAATGTGATTTTAGATAATTTTTAAACAAGAACACATGTTAATAATTTTATGAAAAATAAATTAGAAGTTGAATTGTAATTAGAACTTTTCAAAAAAAATGTTGGTGAGGCAGTGTTCTATGTTACCTAACGAAATTTGAATGTACTATTTTCTAACCTCAAAATTTTAAACACGTTGAAGATAAATTGTTGTGTTTTTGTCTATATTTATTATGTGACATATTTATTGTGACTTCTGTTGTTTAATTTTATTTTATTAACAATGGATTTATGTTTATGTTTATTGACTATTATGTATTAGTTTTATAATTTATTGCAAACACGAAGTAATATTGTAAATTGCGATAATTAATCTTTTATGTTTGTGTATATAACCTCAAAATTGTATATTACGTTTTTAATTTTTTTGTATAACAAAACTGTTTATGTAATTTTAGTTTCTATTGTCCTAAGGAGGCCTACACATATATATGGCGAAACCTTTTTTTATTTAGTGACGACACGTTGAGACGTTTGAAATAATCCCGAGTCGAAATTTTGAGTCAAAGTACTGACATTTTGTCAGGATATTACGCATTTATTTATGGATTATGTTATTCCCAGACGTTAAACTAAATTTTTATATTATCACTTAATTATAAAACTTTTTATTCACGCAATTAGGAAAAATAACAATTTTGATTAACAATAATAAATTTATTTGATTTATTACATAATACACATATACAATTAAAAAGTAATTTCATAATTAAAAGAACAAAATCATACAACAATGGTAACCATATTAACCCTTTTTCTCAGTCACCTTTCTTTAATATTAGCTCCAATCAGCACTGATCGATTAGTGTTTAATTATCTATACAAATTTGGTTAGTGTTTAATTATCTGTACAAATTTGATTAGATAACCAAATATTAATTTAAATACCTGCGATTAACGTCTTTGAAGAACTGGTCAAATTTCTGCTTTTCGGCAAAATTATCAGAAGAGTAATAAAGTGTAGAAGGATCAAGTGTGACCGACATGGCACCTTCGGGAATTAGTCGATTATTAATAACCCGCGCATTTCTCCAGACGTTTATTTTATCGTCAGGATCATCTGGAACTCGTCGTCCGGTAATTACTGGAATTCCATCCGAATCAATTGTCATCATTGGTCGTTTTGGGGTCGTTTTCACATTTATTTCCGAAGTTATTGTTATTTCTGGAGGTACATTCTTTCCACCTCGATTCTTCATTAAATTCGCACCAATATTGGTCCTTGTCAAAGGTCGAGGCTCGTGAGGAAAGAAGACATAGTGTCCAGTCTGATCCGACACTTTTGACGATTTTTCCTCGCCTAAATTCAATTTTCTCTTCTCTCGATCCTGATAACTACTCGCAAAAATGAAATCATCCTTGGAAACTTTATTTTCAGTAGAAACAGGTTTCAATTTGAGATAAAGTTCCTTTCCCAAATCCGGGGATCTTTCGTCTTTATCTATTGGTTTCCAATTTCCATAATCAATTGCCTTATTAATAACTTGATTTCGCTCATCGGAATTTTTTAATTCTGTGTTATTGTCGTTATTGAGTTGAGCACGTATCCTCTGAATTTGAGCCATTTCCAGGGATCTGACATCATTTTGACTATTGCTACTCCAACCTGGAGTTTCGGAATTTAGCAGATCTAGACGTAAATTGGAATTTTCGTTTTCCTGCTGATTTATCGTGTCTTGTTGAGAATTGGACAAGTTTTTCGAGAGTCTAAAATTGTCAAAAACTGTAGGCCTGTCTTTCCTCTTGACAATCAAGGTCGTCAATTTACCATCACTGGTGCGTATTTTATGCTCCTCCGTCTCACCTGGAAGACTCCTTGATACCTTTAGCATTGTTCTGGTGTAAGCAGGCTTTGGAACTTCGAAACATTGATAACCAATGATGCCTGTCGAGAAGATGACCAAGCAAAGTACCTACAAAAAGAGATAAAAATTAGAAATACTTTCATTCGATGTTATTAGTTTCTATTCTGTTTTACTATTCTTTTAGTTTTTGCTTTATATTTGTTATATTTTTTATTTTTTTTTGTAACTAGAAAAGGAAAAAGTTATCAGAAGATTAAAAAATATTTGGGAATGACTAAACTCCAATACTCTATCTGGTGGTGTGAATGTAAATTAAAAGAAGTAAAAAAAGTAAACAAACACGTAAAAATTCTGTGGAAGGAGAAAAAAGTCTAATTTTCTAAATTTATATGAGAAGGAAGATAAATTTAATTTTGAGTACGGGCAGATAGGGAAAAAGAAAGAGAAAAATTAAAATAAATTTCTTAAAATTAACATCTTGTACTTAGTATATATGGATACGACTGACCTGTCAAAAATCCTAACCTATAAATTTGTATTATTCTTCTAAAAAAAAAAAAAAATGTATGTAAAAGAATGTATAAAACATTCTAATCAATAAACAGATGGAACTGTTTTAAAGATTTCAAGTTTTTAATGTAAAAATTTTAAATATTTAAGCAACTTATTTGCTTTACTTCTGATATTGTAGTTAAAAATAAAATCAATTTAATCCCGTTTTATTGCTAAAAAATATGCAGCCAATTAAATTCCGCTTAAAAGACAAAAAAATTGGTAACAGTTTAATTCATTTTAATCAAACGGAATTAAAACGCAATTTACGATGTTTGGAAAAATGACGAATATTAATATCGCTTTCTATTCTAATCAATGTAATTTTTTAACTTTTTCGTTTTCATTTTAATGCATTATTTTAATCAATATCTTCGTCACGACCGCCAATCTCAAAAGTGAAAAATAATGAAAAAAATTTTAAAAGTATCTCAAAAATGAAGGAAGTTATTGGATAATTAGAAAAATAGACAGAGAAAAGAGACTTAAAGAGATTCGCCTTAAATGCGGTTAATGTAAATTTACATTAACCGCATTTACATAACCTCAAACTAGAAAGTTGTTTTCATACAAATAAAAATATTTTTGAAATCAATTCCACCAAATTTTGAAAGACCTAGTTGTATATTTTTCAGAAAAAATTAGGTTCAGCTAAAATTTGTTGCTAAATAATAATTGTTTAAAATCTTATGCTTTTTCTTTAAATCTAGATAAAATCTGTGATTTTAATCCAATTTTAACAAATAATAGCTCATTTTTCACGTTGAAACATTTTCTACAATTTTATTTGCTGATTTTTGTTAAAGAATATTTTTTTTTAAAGTTATTAAATAAATTAAATTTGTTTTTTACGTATCGTTTAAACAATAAAAATAAAAAGACAATAAAAAATTTAACAAATAAAATGGCAGAGAATATTTTAGCGAAAAAAATAACCTATTATTTCTCAAAATTTGGATGAATATTGCAGATTTAAACAGGATTAAAAAAAAAACATGAAATGTAAAATAATTATTATTTAATTTTTTCTGAAAAATGTACAACTGGAATTTTCAGAATTTGGGGAAATTGATTTCAAAAATATTTTAATTTGGGGTGAAAAACAAGTTTCTTTCTTCCTTAAGAAATGAGAAAAAGTAGTAGAAAGTGACAAAATAAAATTGAAGAAAATAAATAGTTGAATTATCAAAAACGGAAAAAATCCTTTCAAAATTTAAGAGATATCTAAAAAATTGTTGAAAAACTATTTAAAAGACAAAAAATAACTGTAAAATAAAAGTGATACCTAAATAGGAAAAAAAAGTTACTAGAAAATGACAAAAGAACTTGAAAGTGAAGGAAATAACTGAAAATTGATTTTAAAAAACTAGAAATTAAAATGAATGGAAAAAAATTTTTCAGATTGAAATATCTGGATATTGAAAATTTAGAAAAACTTAAAATTGCACAAGAATGTACTACTTTCTTATTCTCAGATGAGAAAATGTATAAAATACATGGTTAATGTAATAAATTACAAATTTTAAAATTAAAAATTAGAAAATATTAAAATAAAATTCCTACAAATAAAAAACTAAAATACTTTAAAGTTACTGGAAATTTAAAAATATTTTCAATTCTAGAAAAATAACTAGAATAGAGAAACTGTTTACTCTAAATTAAACAAAACACTTTGAAGTTAAAAAAAAACTTTGCCTTGAAAAATAATACAAAGTAACTTCAAAATAAAAGCAAAATTACTAGAAGGTTGAAAAATACTTTGAAATTTCAAAGATGTTTTACTAGTAAAGTTTTTAAAACTCCCAGTATGTCTAAAAATAACTATAGAATAAAATTGATATTTAATTAAAAACTGAAAAAATTACTAGAAAATTACTTAATATCTAAAAGGAGAAGAAAATTAATAATAACCGACTACAAAAACTGGAAACATTTAAAAATGGTAACAATGAAGAAAGAAATTTTGAAAAATGAAAAATCCCTATGAATTAAAAAACATTTTCATAATCGCGAATATGAAAATATTTTTTAATTACAAGAAAACATCTATAAAAATTGAAAAAATTTTATTAAAAAGTAAAAAAATTATTAAAAATTTGAGGAAGTATATTTAAAAAATGTAATAGAAATTTAAGAAATAACAATTAAAAAAAGAAAAGAAAAACCTTAAAATTAGGGATAAAGTATTATAGAAAATGCTAAAGTAATTAATATTTGGAGAAAATTAATGGAAACTTACTAGAAATAAATAGAAATACAAAAACTAACTTGGAAATACAGAAAAAAATCTTAAATGTAAATAAATAATTAAAACGAAAAATAAAAATAAAACAACTGAAAAATGAGAAAAAAGTAATTAGAAAATTGATAAAAACAATAAATTGCTATACAAAGTGCCAAAATAAATTTAGAAATTGGAGAAAATATTGGGAATACGCTATCTGGTGGTGTGTATTTGAATTAAAAGAAGTAGGTGAAAAAAGTAAACAAACACGTAAAAATATTGTAGAAGGAGAAAAAAGTGTAATTTTCTAAATTTATTTGAAAATAAGTTACATTTAATTTTGAGTTCAAATAGATGGGGAAAAGAAAAAAGAACAATTTGAAAAAATTTCTTATAATTAACCTATTCAGTATATAAATATAGATACAACTGATAATGTGTCAAAAATCATAACCTAGAAATTTTTATTATTCTTTAATAGAATGGAAAACTATAATAAAACTGATTGTTTATCCCAAATATATGTTTGTTTATAAATAAAATTATGTAAATGTATAATTATTTATGTGTATGTATAAAGTAATTAAGATTCTAAAAAATAAAACAATTAGGACTAATCATGAGTAAAAATATAACTAAAGAATAGTTAAAATTTGACTAATTGAATTAGTAAACAGAATTTTACTAAAATTTTAGTAATTTTGACATAACCTAAAAATGAAATTAACTAATATAAGTATTTTTTTACTAAATAATAGAAATATATAACTATTTCAATTAGTGGTTGAGTTTTTGCTTTCAAATTAGTTATTTTTAACTAATTCAGATTTAAAAAGTATTGTAATTAAGAACTTAGAAAAGAATTTTTCGTTTGTGAATTGTAAAATCTTTTTTTCCTGAAATAATTTTCACGAAAAGTACAAACGACTTTCAGTTCAAATATCTTTCACAAAAAAAAACAACATTAGGTACAGTTACCATGCGAAGAAAACGAAAGTTACTCTCCATCTTTAAACCTTAATTACGAGCACACAGATGACGTGGATAGAAATGCGAACGATGAAACGTCTAGTTAAAACCTGTTTTTGGGTCTCATGTATGAAATACCTTATTTCTTTATTTTATCACCTTTTCTCATAAAACCTTTTCATTCTCAATACACCCGTAATAATTATATCTATCAAATTTAAAATATAGAACACAATTTTAATTATCATTGTTTTTTTCTTCAAATAGAAATTTTTCGAACATTCTCTGGATTTAATTATAATAATTATTCAACTTTGAAGATAAAAAAAAAATAAATTAATCTCTCGTTAATTACATTAAATTATCTGACTAATTACATAGTCACAATTACAATTAATATTTTCATAATTGCTTTAATTTTCGAGAATTTTTCACACGGTTATATTCTAGATCGTGAAAAGCAAACTTGAAAAAATAGCTGCTTTTGAATCTGTTCTCATTTTTTAGGTTGTAATTAATATAGAGGGATTTCTAAAATAAAAGGATCTACTCTCTAAATCTCAGCAAGTCTTTCACTTTTCCAATAAGAAAATTTATTTGAAATTTAAAATTTTCTTTATTGAAAAAGTGGAAGATTTTCGATATCTTAATAGGTAAATATTCACTTATTCAAATCTAGAGAGTGAGTAACAAAATTCAAAATAAAATAAATTTAGTGGGCTGTAAAAAAAATTATTTTAAAAATATTTTAATTTGTAATGAAGCTGAAAATTATTGATGGTTTTAAATTTACATCAATAAGGAACTACGATTGATTCTGATTTTAATTTAGAGGTATAATTTAATTTATAATGAAGCTGAAGATTTTATATTTATAAGTTTACCTAAAATTCATGATTTTTCATTCAAATTGTTTATTCAAATCGGTTCATTCAAACCTATTCAAATTGATATTTTCAACTAAAATTCCACAATTATTTAAATTTTAATAGTTTCTTTTCTTAGAATTTAAAGAATCACGGAGTTTTTACACCACAACCGTAATTTATAATCTTAGGAACAATTTTTTAAAAATTAGTTCCGATAACGTTATTTTTCAAGGTTATTATTATATACAAGAAAAATTTCTTCAAAATCAGAAGAGAGATTTCCAAATCGTTTGTCACGCGTTGTGATTCATATGTTAATTAAAACACGTACGTGCGCTTTTTAAACACATGCATATTCAAGAGCTTTGCAGGTGAAAAAAAATGGTGCATGGGTGTGCACACAAATACATGAATGCCTATTACATTTGTCGTGCTGTGAGATTTAAAAATCACTCTCAGCACGTGAAATGAGTCTTAAAAAGGTTTTCGAAAGTCGGCCGCCTCGCTATGCTTCAACGCGAAAAGGTTTACACACAATTTTCCATCCATTTTCGTCGATTAATTGTAACGAGAGATGTTTATTATTTTTCTGTAATAAATCTACCATATAATAAATTTTTAATAAAATTTTTCTGACCTATTGTAATTTTTTGTGTTGTTATTTAATAATAGTACACTGAGAAAATTAAATAGCTAAATATAACCAATTTTCAGTTAATCTGAGATTCAAACTTAATTTGAAATAATTAAAAAATATATTTGGAATTTTTAATAATTCTTTTCTCTTGTGATTTCAATTACTTAAATTACGATTTTGAACTATTTTTACCATTTTTCAATTATTTTCTGCAATTTTAAATTATTTTCATTAATATTTCTCACTTTTTTTACCCCTAAATCTTAAATCTGCTTTCCGCAAATTTCAATTACTTATTCAATTACTTTTTTAATTTTTATTATTTTTTCTTTGACAATGAAACAGTTTCATTATTTATTACTAAATTTTATATTATTAATTACAAATTTAAATTAATTTTGTTAATTTACCATTATTATTTACATTTTGTAAGTATTAGCTTTAACTAACAAATATATATATCTCAATTTTCAATTATTTTGTGCAATATTTTTCTATATTTTAATTATTTAAATAATTTTTTAATTAATTTATCAAATTTTCAGTTATTATCTCAAATTTGTATTATTGGCTTCAATTTTCAATTTCCTAAATGATTTTTCCAAAAAATAACTTAAAAATAAATTCTGTATTTTTTCTATTATTTTCTTCAATTTCTAATTCTTTTAATTCTTTTGGCATAATTAACAAATATTTCAATATTTTTTATTTAAAAAAAATTAAGCAATTTTTTCAACTATTTATTTGAAATTTCATTAATTTTTTTCAACTTATCATTGTTTTTATCATATTTCAATTATTTTCTTCAAGTATCAAATGTTAAAATCATTTTTCAATTATTTTTCATCAATTTTTAATTTCTCTTATTTTTTAAAATTATTTTCTATGATTTTAAAATATTTTTCTTCAATCTTTAATTATTTTCCATTTTTTTTATAATTTCCAAAATTTTTAACTATTTATCTGATATTTCAATATCAATTTATTTATATTATTTTATTATTATTTTCTTTAATTTTCAATTACTTATGTTCTTTTTCATAACTTGCAAAAAGTTTTTAATTATTAATCTAAAATTTCCATTATTTTATTCAATTTAAAAATTTAAATTATGTTTACCTTTTTTCCTCTATTTTCTCTAATTTTTAGTTGTTTTCTTTTTTTTTAATATACTTTTAAAAGTTTCAAGTATTTTTCAGCAATTTTCTTTATTTTCTTCCATTAATCATTAATTATTATTATTAATTATTAATATTATTATTTTTCCATTATTTTTTTCAATTTTTAATCATTTTCATTATTTCTGTGTTAGTTTCCTAAATTCTTAATTATTTATCTAAATTTAAATCATTTTTTTCAACTTTCAATTATTTTCTCCATATTTTAATTATTTTTATAATTTTTAAATTAAGTTCCTAAATTTTCAATTCATATCTCAAATTTGGATTATTGTCTTGAATTTTTAATTTTTTAAACGATTTTACAATTATTTTCTTTTGCTCAAAAACAAATTCTGTACTTTTTCTATATTATTTTCTCCAAATTCTAATTATTTTCATTCTTTTGGCATAATTTTCAAAAATTCCATTTTTTTCAATTATTTATTTTAAATTTCACTAATTTTTATCAAATTATCTTTGTTTTTATCATATTTCAAATTTTGACTCATTTTTCAATTATTTTCATCAATTTTTAATTTTTCTTATTTTTTAAAATTATTTTCTAAGATTTAAAAATAATTTTTTTTCAATTTTTTTTTTAATTTCCAAAATTTTAAACTATTTATCTGATATTTCAATTATTTAATTCAATTTTAGATTATTTATATTATTTTTTATTATTTACTTTAATTTTTAATTATTTCTGTTCTTTTTCATAATTTTCAAAAAGGTTTTAATTATTTATCTAAAATTTCCATGATTTTATTCAATTTAAAAATTTAAATTAGGTTTTCCTTTTTTCATTTATTTTCTCTAATTTTTAATTGCTTTCTATTTTCTTAATGAACTTCTAAAAGTTTCAAGTATTTTTCTGAAATTTTCTTTAACTTTTCTTAAGTTTGAAAGTATTAATATTACTTTTTCATGATTTTCTTCAATTTTTAATCATTTTCATCATTTCTAAATTAGTTTCCTAAATTTTTAATTATTTATCTCAATATAAACCGTTTTTTTCAACTTCCAATTATTTTAGTCATTTTTAAATTAATTCAAAAAATTTTCAATTATTATCTGAAATTTGGATTATTCTCTTCAATTTTCAATTTTCTAAGGAATTTTCTATTATTTCCTTTTGCTTAAAAAAAAATTCTATATTTTTTCTATTATTTTCTCCAAATTTTATTTTTTTTCATTCTTTAGGCATAATTTTTAAAAATTTCAATTTTTTCAATTATTTATTTCAAATTTCATTAATTTCTTTCAACTTATTATTATTTATCATTTTCAGTTATTTTCTACAAATATCAAATTTTAAAATCATTTTTCAATTATTTTTCTCAGTTTTTAATTTTTCTTATTTTCTAATTAAGTATTTTCTAAGATTTTAAAATATTTTTCTTCAATTTTTTTTATAATTTCAAAAATTTTAAACTATTTATCTGATATTGTAATTATTTAATTAAATTTTAAATTATTTAAACTATTTTATTATTGTTTTCTCTAATTTTTAATTACTTACGTTATTCTTCTTAATTTGCAAATAGTTGTGAATTATTTATCTAAAATTTCCATTATTTTGTGCAATTTTAAAATTTAATTTATGTTCTCATTTTTTCATTTATTTTATCTAATTTTTAATTCTTTTCTATTTTTTTAATGAACTTTTAAAAGTTTTAAGTATTTTTCTGAAATATTCTGTATTTTCTTCAATTTTAAATTATTAATATTATTTTTTCATGATTTTCTTCAATTTTTAATCATTCTCATTATTTCTGCATTAGTTTCCTAAGATTTTAATATTCTTTATCTCTATTTGAATAATTTTTTTCAACATTTAATTATTTTCTCCATACTTTAATTATTTTAATAATTTTTAAATTAATTTGCCAAATTTTCAATTATTATCTCAAATTTGGATTATTTTATTTAATTTTCAATTTTCTAAACAGTTTTTCAATTATTCATTTCATATCATTCCTTTGGCATAATTTTCAAAAATGTCAATATTTTTTGTAATTAAAACAAAATTATTCAATTATTTCAATTATTTATTGGAAATTTCAATAATTTCTTTCAATTTATCATTGTTTTTATCATATTTCAATTATTTTCTTTAAATTTCAAATTCATTTTTCAATTATTTTCCTTAATTTTTAATTTTTTTTAATTTATTAATTTTCTAAGATTTTAAAATATTTTTCTTCAATTTTAAAATATTTTCAATTTTTTCTACAATGCCCAAAATTTTAACTTATTTATCTGATATTTCAATTATTTTTTTCAAATTTTTATTTATTTATATTATTTTATTATTATTTTTTTATTATTTTCTTTAGTTTTAATTACTTACGTTCTTTTTCATAATTTTTTTTCATAATTTTTCTAATTTTTAATTAATTTTTCTTTTTTTTAATAAACTTCTAAAAGTTTCAAGTATTTTTCTGAAATTTTCTTTAACTTTTCTTTATTTAAAATATATTATGTAATTAAATTTAATCTATTTTCTCAAATTTTAATTATTTTCTTCAAATTTTAAATTATTAATATATTATTTTTCCATGATTTTCTTTAATTTTTAATTATTTTCATTATTTTTAAATTAGTTTCCAAAATTTTTAATTATTTATCTCAATTTGAATAATTTTTTTTAACTTTCAATTAGATTGTCTCTATATTTTAATTATTTTAATCATTTTTAAATTAATTTCCTAAATTTTCAGTTCTCATCTCAAATTTAGATTATTTATTTATTTACCCCAGCAAAGATTAAGCTAAATTCAATAATGTTATATATCCAAAAACAAACAAAGTCTGTCGTCTGCTAGCTTTAATAAAAATCACTCTTTTTTGCTATTTTTATATTTACGCCTTTATAATTTACCCCCAAATTGTAACATAATATTAATGCTAATAAAAACAATAATAATAAAATTGTTTTATTTACGCTTCATTAAAATCAAAAACTATTTTTAATTTGCATTTTTACCATTTTTGTAAGTATTTACCAGTAATTGCTGGAAATTACCATTAAGGTAATTGCCTATTAAAATTTTTGATATGTTTTTATTGACAATTTTTTTTTAATGTACGAATTGTGTTAAAATGTATCAAAGAGCAGAAAATCATCTGGCTAAGACACCACATGAGTAATAATTTAAGCTAAAAGTATGACGACTTTCATTTTATTTAAATGTAGAGCGTCTCTTTTAACTCATAATAATTGAGTATTAAAGTTGTTAAACTTATATTAAGTTTCTCCAAGCAGGTATGTATGATTTTCTCAAGTTGTTCTCGATTAAAGCACCAGGTTATTCGAAAGTGTGTGACTATCGTTTTCAAAAGCGATTAACAATCTGACAATTTTTTCTTCCAATCAGGGAACAAAGTAAATTAAATTATTCATATAGGTAAAACTTGTGGTAGAAAAGATTATTAAAGAAAAAAACATAACCTAACTAATTTTGTGGTTTTATTATTTACAATCGTACCAAGAAAAATTGTATTTTAATACTAACTTTTTTTTACCAATTTGTTAAAAAAAAAATAAATAATAATAAAATTGAGGATTTTGAGTTATTAAGATGTTTTTAGGATAATGAGAATGTATAAAAAGCAATATTTACTTGAGAATGGTTCAACACGTATATGAGAGAGAGTAAATAATCAGTGATTAGTCACGTGGTATATAGTCAATAATCAAAATGACAGCAGTATAAGAGAAATTTAATCGGTTATTAGAAATTACTAGGATTCTTTGTTAGAATTGAGAAAATGTTGATGCAGCCTTCACCCAACAGATTCAAGCAAGCATTACATTAGTCGGATATCCGCAATCTATTTCACAGTCGAATTCACTCAAATCACGATCCTTTAAATGAAAAACACATGTCATGCATCCAATTGATTTACTTTATTGTAATTCTGAACGCATCGTGCCAATAATGTAGACATCCGAATAGTTATCAAGATTCCAGAAATATTCTCACGATGAGAAAGAAACAAACAAATCAGAAAGTATTTCACATTTAGAATCGAAGAGTATTTTCGAAAATTTAAGCAAATTTTGAAAAAATAATTATAAATTAAATATTCATAAGACATATTTCATAGATTTTGCACGAAATCAAAAATTAAGAAATATTTTCCAAAAATCGCAAAAGAATATTTTTGAAAAATATTTTTCTAGCTTTTTGCTTTTCTATAGAAAATAATCTTGAAATTTTTTTGAGTTGTGGCTAAGAAATATTTTTGACAAAATTACTGGGTTATTGCTAGAAAATAACCTAAAAATATACCCTGTAATAAGAGGGTTATTGAGCAAGCGTTTTGGCTAGTTGACCAAGCCCTCTGCTCAATTGTCCTAACGAAATATGGACAATTGGGCTGGTTGCTCATTCACCCAATGCATTGAGTCCAATAATCCACAAGGTATTTCGAGCTTAAAACTGGAGAAAAAGCGACTTAATATTGATAAAACACTAAGAAACGTTAAATTAAGCATAAATACACAAAATTAGATAATAAAAATACGTATATTAAGAATAAATAACATTTTCGAAAAGACGTGATTTATTGACACACAGGGAGCAGAACACCTGACTAGCAAAATAGACGTAGCCAATCACAATTTAGTCTCTCGCGGTAGAAAGATTTTGATTGGCTACGTCTATTCTGCTAGTCAGTTGTTCTGCTCTCTGAGTGTCAATAAATCACGTCTTTTCGAAAATGTTATTTATTCTTAATATACGTATTTTTATTATCTAATTTTGTGTATTTATGCCTAATTTAACGTTTCTTAGTGTTTTATCAATATTAAGTCGCTTTTTCTCCAGTTTTAAGCTCGAAATACCTTGTGGATTATTGGACTCAATGCATTGGGTGAATGAGCAACCAGCCCAATTGTCCATATTTCGTTAGGACAATTGAGCAGAGGGCTTGGTCAACTAGCCAAAACGCTTGCTCAATAACCCTCTTATTACAGGGTAATAAATGTTGGGATGAATTTTTGGAGTATTCTCTAGTTATTGCTAGAAAATATTTTTCGATTATTTTTGGGGTTTTGCTAGAAGATAAATATAAAAAATACTGGATTGTGTTCATAGAATATATTCTTGGAATATTTTTGAATTATTGCTACACAAAATTCCTAAAACATTTTCGGATTGTTGCTAAAAAATATTACTGGAATATTCTTGAGTTATTGCTAGAAATTAATGTAGAAAATACTGGATTTTGGATTTCTGATTCTTGGAAAGTTTTTAGGTTTTAGCTAAAAATAACCTCAATAAATACTGATTCGTTGCTATAAATACTAAGTTGTTATGTAACAAATATTCCTGAAATATTCTTAGGTTATTGCTAGAAAATATTCTTGTAATATTTTTGGTTTATTGCTAGGAAATAAACCTAGAAAATATTAGGTTGTGTGCTAGAAAAAAATATGAAAAACTTGTATTAAACTTAAACTGTTTAAAAATTACTGGAATATTCTTGGGTTATTGCTAAAAAATAAACCTAAAAAAATACTCGGTTATGTTGCTAGAAAATATTACTGCAATATTCTTGGGTTATTGGTGGACAATATTTTTGGAATATAGTTGTGTTATTGCAAGAATATAAACCTAAAAAATATTGGAATATGTTACTACGAAATATTTTCGGAATATTCCCTGGATATTGCTAGAAAATATTTTTGAAAAACTCCCAAGTTATAGTTAAAAAAATCTGACAAAATATTGAGTTAATTTGGTAACAAATATTCCTGAAATATTTTTAGGTTGTTGCTAAGAAAAATGTCTGAAACAATTATTGAGTTATTGCTAGAAAGTAAACCTAAAAATGTACTAAGTTATGTTTTTAGAATGTATTTTTGGAATATTATCTAGTTATTGCTAGAAAACATTTTTGTAATATTCTTGGGTTTTTACTGGAAAATAAGTATAAAAAACACTGGGTTCTGCTAGAAGATATTCTTGGAATATTCTTGAATTATTCCTACATAAAATTTCTAACAACTTTTTGGATTATTGCTAAAAAATATTCATGGAATATTCTTGGGTTATTAGTGGAAAATATTTTTGGAATTTTATTGCCTTATTGCCAGGAAAGAAACATAAAAACTAATGGAATATTTTGCTAAAAAATATTTTTGGAACCCTCTGGTTATTGCTAGAAAATATTTTTGTAATATTCTTGGGCTTGTGCTGAGAAATAAACCCAAAAATACTGGGTTTTGTTGCTAGAACATATTCGTAGAATATTTTTAAGTTATTGCTAAGAAATATTTCTGAAAAATTACTGGATTATTGCTAGAAAATAAATATGAAAAACCTTGGTTAAACAGTTTAAAAACTACTGGAATACTCTTGGGTTATTGATAAAAAATAAAATTGAAAATATACTTGGAAATGTTGAGAGAATATATTCTTGGAATATTTTTAAGCTATTGCTACAAAATATTATAGGAAAATTTTAGGTTATAGATAAAAAATCTGGAAAATATCAGTTTGTTGCTGAATAATATTCTTAAAATATTTTCAGCTCCTTGCTACAAAATATTTATGGAATATTCATGAATTTTTATTACCAAATAATCATCAAAATACTGGGTTTTGTTGCTAGAATATATTCTTGGAATATTTTTGGGTTATTTCTAGAAAATATGAGTTGAAAATTTTTGGATAATTGTTACACTCTATTCTTGTAAAATTTTGGGGTTATTGATAAAAATAAACTTGAAAAGTACTGGGTTATGTTGCTAGAAAATATTATTGGAATATTCTTGGGTTTTTGCTAGAAAATCTTATTAGAATATTCTTGGGTTTTTGCTAGAAAATATTATTGGAATATTCCCGGGTTATTGGTAGAAAATATTTTTGAAAAATACTTGGATTAGTACCAAAATATATTCTCGAAAAAATTCTAGGCTTCAGCTAGAAATTAAAATTGAAAAATTCCTCATTGTTGCTAAAAATTATTCTTGGAATATTATTAGTTTCATTCTTAGGTTATAGCTAAAAATAACTTCATTAAATACTGAATCGTTGCTAACAGATATTCTTGGAATATTCTCTAGGTTTTGCTAAAAAATAATTTTGGAATATTCTTGGGTTATTGCTAGAAAGAAACTTAAACAATTACTGGGTTAAGGTGCTAGAAAATATTACAAAAAATTCTTGGTTTAGTGCTAGAAAATATTTTTCGAATATTTTTGGTTTATTTCTAGCAAAAATGTTTGGAATATTTTGGAGTTATTGCTAAAATATAAACCTGAAACAATTCTAGTTTAAATTGATAAAACAATCTTGAAATATATTTAGGTAACTGCTTAATTATATTCCTGAAGAAAATCCTTGATTAAATTGCTAGAAAATATTTTTTAAATGTTTATAAATTCCTAAGTTATAAATAAAAAAAAACTTGAGAAACTACTGGGTTATTTCTATAATAATCTTTCTTGGAATATTCTCGGGTCATTGCTAGAAAATATTGATACTCTTGGGTTATTTCTAGGAAATAAACCAAAAAAATACTAGATTACGGTGCTAGAAAATATGATTAAAAAATTCTTGGGTTAGTGCTGGAAATTATTCCTGAATAATCACTGATATTACTGTTAAAAAAAAAAGTTTCCAAGTTGCTAGAAAATTGAAACTAGAAAACGAATATTAAAAATTTCCTTTTTTCACCACTTTTTTTTCAAATTGTATTCCGAGTTAAAATTTTTTAAAAAAAGCCAGGCCTATAAAACAAAACACTAATCCCATTTTTCTCGATTTAGATCAATTTTATTTAAATTTTATGAGAGAAGTTTCTTCCGTATTGAACAGAAACGTTTTGTTTCTGAATTTATTTCACGCGTTATAATTAGCAAGTGAAATGGAACGACATGCTTTCTCAAAGCGATGACATGGAAAGTATATAATCACTCATTAAAGGTGGATCTTCACATAATATAAGTTTATATTGTATCAATTTAATTTATTTTGCCATTTATCTGCCAGCAAAGTCATCTAATGTAGTGAAAGCTTGTCAGACAAGCATCGCAATCGGAATAAAGAAGAAAGACATAACGAGTCGTTAACTAAAGAGGCATCCTGATGACATCGTAATTTTTGATGACACCAGTCGTTGGACACGCATCGCAGAATTACGCAAAATTATTCCCCGGAAATTTCCGGTCGTCACATGACATGCCCCCGATCCATGTCACACAGAGTTTACGCTCCAGAAAATCTGACAGGATTTAATTGTGTCTTAATTAAGCTGATCCAGTTTTCGTACAAATAATCACTCTTCAACTTATTTCTTTCTTTTTTTTATCTCTTTCCAATTTTTGTAATTTAGTTCAGTGGGCGCTTACATGGATAAGGTAAAAATTAGATTAATTAAAAATAAAATGTAAATAAAAATACAATAAAATATAAATAAAATAAAGTTATACGTGAGGAATAATTAAAATAGAGGTGAAGAAAGAGTATTTCGAAAATAGAATTTTAAAATCAAAAAGTAATTATTAAAAAGTTATTCATTAACAATTTAAATTTTTATAAACACTGTTCCAAAATATAAAATAATACAAGTAAAAAAAAAGTTTTTCTGCAACTGGGAAAAAATAGGAAACAATAATAGAAATAAAAAAATATTAAGATGACAGTAAAGTTAAATTCAAGTAAAAGCAAAATAAACTGAAAATAAAATTAAACGCAAAAAAATAAAATAAAGACAAAATTTGCAGAAATAATATTTCTCAAAAATGACAATTTTTGGAAAAAAAAAATAATGAATATTTTTTGTGTGATAATTTATACCTGAATTTTGATCGCCATTTTTGTGGCAAAAAGTTCTTTGCAAAAAGAATCTTGCTTGTTTTCGGTCTTTTTTTTTAAAGTTCACCAACTGCAACGAACGGAATGATTTGAATTGAAACAGAATTTTGTTTTTTAAATATTGAACGATAAAACATCTAAGGTCTCATGATTGACTCCTAATCTCGCGAATGGGAGCCTTTATTTGGCCAATTCCCGACGATAATTCGATCGTCACTCGATATAATCGTTGCACCTGTTGACTCCCGGAATATCTTCACAAGACTGACGATAGTCTACCGGTGACTCTTCATGTCTCTGCAGAGTTCTCTCTGACCCACTTCTTCGCCTTCTATCGACGAATGTATAGCCACCCATAATTTTATTGAACTTATGAATGGATTTTTAATTGATGATAATTTTAGCCAAACCCGAGATAATTCCTAATATTAATCAAACTTTGACTCTAGTTTTTCGTAAAAAAAAAAAAAATCATTCGAAGAAAGTTCACTGAGAGAAATGATTTCTTGTATCAATTTATTTTTGCATTGGATCAAATGTCAATTAACCTCAGGATCGAACTCAGAAAAATTGTTCTTGGATCAAGAATGTGTACTTGGATTAATGATAATAATTATTATTCTTGGACAAAGTATAATTTATTCTTGCTCAAAAATCAGAAATAACACAAGAACAAATTTTTTTTGTCCGAGACAATATACTGGTGTATTTCTACGTATTCTTTTTCTCTAAATCCGAATCCAAAGTCAGAATATTCTGTGAAATTTTTTAGATAATCTCAAAAAATTACTCAAAAACGTGAAAATTTTTTTTTGTCCGGGACAATGTGTTAGTGTATTCCTACGTATTTTTCTCTGCTGAATCCAAATCCCAAGTCAAAAAGATCATATTAGCTAATGTTTTTTTTAGATAATTTAAAAAAATTGCTCAAAAACCCCGAAAAAACCCCCGAAAATTTTTTTTTGTCCGGGACAATATGTTAGTGTATTCCTACGTATTTTTTTCTGATGAATCCGAAACCCAAGTCAAAAAGATCGGATTAGCTAACATTTTTTTAGATAATCTCAGAAAAAGCGAATTTTTCGTCTTCTTTAACAGATTTGTGAGATTATATAAAAAAATTTAGCCAATCTGGTTATGCTGACTTTAAATTCGGAATCAGCGGAGAAAAAGCGTAGGAATACACTAGCATATTGTCCCGGACAAAAAAACAAATTTCTTGGGTTTTTGTTGTTATTTTCGGGTTTTTGAGTTATTTTTTGAAACTATCTCAAAAATTTGAGCCAATCTAATCATTTAAATTTGGATTTGGATTCAACGGAGAAAAATATTAGTAATTCACAAGCGTAGTGTCACCGAAAAAAAAAAAAATTTCTTGGCTTTTTTTCGGATTTTTGAGCAATTTTTTGAGGTTATCTCAAAAATTTTAGCCAATCTGATTATTTTATAGTTGGATTTGGATTCAGCGGAGAAAAATACGTAGGAATATACAAACGTAGTTTCCTGGACAAAAAAAAATTTTTTTTTGTTTTTTCCGGGTTTTTGAGCAATTTTTTGAGATTATCTCTAAAATTTTAGCCAATCAGATTATTCTGACTTCGGATTCGGATTCAGAGAAAAAAATACATAGAAATACAGTAGCATATTGTCCCGAACAAAAAAACATTTTTTTTTGGTTCTTTCCGGGTTTGGAGCAACTTTTTGATATTATCTAAAAACATTTAGCCAATCTGGTTATTTTGACTTCGAATTCGGATTCAGAGGAAAAAATACGTAAGAATTTGCTAGCATATGGTTCAAGACAAAAAAAATGTTTTTTGGGTTTCTTCCGGGTTTTTAAGCAATTTTTTGAGATTATCTCAAAAATTGTAGCCAATCTGATTATTTTATATTTGAATTTGGATTCAGCGGAGAAAAATACGTAGGAATGCACAAGCGTAGAGTCCTGGACAAAAAAAATTATTTTTGCTTTTTTTCCGGGTTTGGAGCAAGTTTTTGAGATTATCTCTAAAATTTCATCCAATCAGATTATTCTGACTGCGGATTCGGATTCAGAGAAAAAAATACGTAGAAATACACTAGCATATTGTCCCGAACCAAAAAAAATTTTTTTTTTTTTGTTTTTTCCGGGTTTGGAGCAACTTTTTGAGATTATCTAAAAAATTTAGCCAATCTGGTTATTTTGACTTCGAATTTGGATTCAGAGGAAAAAATACGTAAGAATTTGCTAGCATATGGTTCTAGACAAAAAAAATGTTTTTTTGGTTTTTTCCGGGTTTTTGAGCTATTTTTTGAAATTACCTCTAAAATTTAAGTCAATCTGATTATTTTAAATTCTGATTTAAAATCAGCGGAGAAAAATACGTGGGAATACACGAGCGTAGTGTGCCGGACAAAAAAAATTTTTCTTGGCTTTTTTCGTGGTCTTCGGTTTTTGAGATATTTTTTGAAATTATCTCAAAAATTTTAGCCAATCTGATTATTTTATATTTGGATTTGAAATCAGCGGAGAAAGATACGTAGGAATACACGAGCGTAGTGTCCCAGTTAAAAAAAATTTTTCTTCCCTTTTTTTTGGGGTTTTTTCGTGCTTTTGTGTTGAACACGAATAAATTGATTTAGATACTTTTAAATTCAGTTAATACTATATACTCTATTTATATTATTATATTAAAATGAAAACAGATAATAATTCCTTTAGTATAATTCTTCTATATTACACCATTTATATAACTTTCACTCTGAAAAAAATCTTCGTATTTTAAAAATGTTAATAAAAACAATGTTTACCTTAATTTAAATTTTTCTACAGTTTATTTTGTAAAAAAAAATAAACAAATTTCTCTACACTTTCTCTTCACCAAAAATTCAAAATTTAGTAGCATATTTTAGGCTTTATTTACTTTCGTAAAGCATCATAAAGATATTGTACAAAATAAAATTTTCCTAGAAATTCAAATTTCAATGAAAATGTGTCAGGTCAGTAAATCGATCGAGCCATTATTAACAAATAATTGCTATTTTTATTAAAATTTCAATAAAATCTTTAGTATATTCGTTATTGCGACATTTATAAAAAACATAACCTTATTAAATTTATGCAAATAAATGTATAATGAAAATTAATATCTCAGATTTTTTAGATTATCATTTTCATTTTTGACACATCCAACCTTTCACTCAAATTCTCAAATATGAGTAAAACTCTTATTAATCTATTTTTTATTTAAATGCTTGAATTCAAAATATGAAAATTACCTTACATGTTAAAGGTAGTTGACCCAAGGATAATTATTTCTTTCATGCATTTATTAAAGTAGGACATTGCTCGAATATTTCAATTTTAAATAGCAGCTTTTTCACTGTTTTCAACTATACTGATTTTTGTCTAAACACAAGGTTTCGAAAATCACAAAAAAAAACTATGCAAATTAACAAAAAAAAAAAAAAAAAACTTGTAAACACAGATTATTCATATTTGACTACCATCGCTTTGGTAAATAACATATTTTTACAACAAAACAAGTAGTTTGAGCAAGAGTTCAATAAGCATGACGAAATATTTAATTCTACCGTATTGTTAAAAGAAAAGACATTGTCACAATTCATTTTAACAGATTCAATGGAATTATTTTTGGAATTTTCTAATAAAGAATATTGTTCCATATGAAGATATATTGTAGAGCGTAATTTATCATTTTTCGTGCATAAATAATACATTACAATAAAAGAAAGTTTTCAAGCAATCAATCAAACGTGTGATTCATTTTCAAAATAAAACGCCTTTCGACTTTCCAAGAGAGGGAAATTGGTACTGTCATTAAAAATTATACAGTAAATTGATTTATTGATGGCTGTAATCTTATAACAAGAAAACTTTCATTCACCTGGCTCCGCTGAATCATAAAATACCATTGATAAATCTCGCTGCCGATTATACATCCTTTTTTTAATCTGGGCCACGTCCCAAAAACTGCATTTAGCACTTTTCTTTATTCTTCTGTATTTTTTTTTTAGCATTTTACTGTCGATTTTTCTTTTTTAAGGATAACTGACCTCATTTTCAAAATAAAGAGAATCTGTTCCAACTTTGAGAATTAAATAATAATAATAAATAATAAATTATGGATTGAATTTATCACTCAGTAGTAAATTTAATAAAAAGTAGGAAAAGAGAAATCAATCAGTCTGAGTCAATTAAAACACTTGTCATTTATTCAAGACGTTAAAGTTTCAACTTAATTAGCGTAATTAATTTAATCCAAAAGTTGACAATTTTATTTGATTTTAAGTAATGAATTCATGCATAGTTTTGGAATTGCATTTTGGAATTGAAAAATATTTTAAAAAATAATTCAAATTTGAGAATAAAAATGCTTAAGATTTTTAGAAATTGATTGAATAAAAATAAGAATAATTAAAATTGGGGGGGGGGGGAATAATTGAAAACTGATAAAAATAATAGAAAACTGAAGATAATTATTTTACATTTAGAAAAATTATTGAAAAAAATACAGAATATATAAGTGAAGAAAAAGAAAGTACCTGATTACAAAATGATTACAAGAATTTTAAATTTAAAAAAATAATTGAAATTTGAGAAAAATAATTGAAGAATGGTTAAAACATTGAAAAGCGGATACAAAAACTTAGATTTGAGATAATGAAAGAAAATTTAGGAAATTAATTGAAAAAGAATTAATAAAGGTACACATATATAATTAAAAGGTGAAGAAAATAATTGCAAAAAGATCTAAGAAAATAAAAATCAAAAAAATAATTGAAAAATAAGATAAATAGCTAAAAATTTAGGATTTTAATTGTGTAAATTTGGTTGGAATAAAGAGGAATTTAATTGACGAATAGTAAAAATAATTAGAAATTGAAGAAATTGATTGCAAAATTATAACAATAATAATTGAAAATTGAAGAAAATTATTAAAATTTGACAAACATATTTTAAAATCTAGGAAATTAATTGGAAAATAATGTAAATAATAAAAAATTTGAAAAAATATTTGCAAATTAATAAAGATAATCAAAAATTGAAGAAAATAATTTTAATTTGTGAAAATTAATTAAAAAAATTAGAACATATATTTGTAATAAAAGAAAATAACTGCAGAATGATAAAAATAAGTGTAAATTGAAAAAATAACCGAAATTTAAGATAAATAAAAAAAATTAGAAAATTAATCTAAAAATTTGTTCAAAAAAAAAAAAAAAAAAAAACTGGTAAGAAACCTTTAATTACATAAAAAAAAGAACTGGAAGTACTAAGTCAACAAGATAATAGTAATTAGAAATAATTGAAAATGACAAAAAGTAATTGAAAAATGATAGAAAAAATTAAAAATTGAAGAAAATAATAAAAATTTGTAGTAAGAAAATTGAGAAAATTACAGAATTTATTTGATGCAAAAGAAAGTGATTGAAAATCTAAGTTCAACATTTAAATACTTGAAAAATTCAACTGAAATTTAAAAACAATAAATAAAAATTTAATAATTTGCTTTTTTATAATAAAAATTGATGAAGCAAGTTTTTAAACATTTAAAAATATTTGGAAAATGATTATAGAAAATGATTAAAATATTAAAACTGATAATTGAATTAACAAATTTAATGAGTTATGTTCTTTCATTATTTAGGTAATTGACATTACAAATTGACTTTAATAATTTGATATTAAAGAAATTAATTGTAATTTGGAGAAAAAAATTACAATTTGAAAAACAATACTCATATTTTGTCAAAATAATTGAAAAATGACAAAAGAAAATTAAAATTAATTAATAAATAATGAAACTAATTTAATATTGAAGAAAATAATTAAATCTGAAAAAGGTTTATTTGGAATTAAAGAAAATAATCGAAACTTAAAGAAATTGATTTAAAAATTTGGGGGAAAAAATATTATAATAATTTATAATATTTGAATTATTATAATTATATTATATTATTATTATAATTTTTGAATTATGATAAAAATAGATTAAAATTGTATCAAATAATTAAAATATTAGACAAGAATTTGTAAAAATTGAAGAAATTTTTAAATAATTTAAAATTTACTATTCTCAAAGCGTAGATTAATTAAATTTTTAATCAATGAAATTTCAAATTAATTGAAGTTAGAAGAAATTGAAATTGTTATAAAGTTATAAACTTGACAAAATTTTATACGTAATGTTTAAAAAAAAATTTTCAAAACTTTCTACGTTATTTGTATTAAAAAAAATCAACTAAATTAAATTTCTTTAAATGATTGTTGCATATTATTTTTTTTAAATTTCAATACAATTCTTCAATTTCCATGATTTCATTAATTTTCAATTATTTTTTACAATTTTTTCCATAATTTTCATTATTTTTCAATTTACAAAATTTATTAATCCACTGAGAAAATAAGCCTCTAGCCAAGCAGCTTTATTTCTAGGTTAGGGTTCCTCGGGACAAAACAAACAAAACACCGGCGATGACAATCAAACTTCTAGGATACCGGAGCATATGCTCTGCTAAAATTAATTAAGTGCTTTGCAGGTGCTATATCAACAACCTCTCTCTGCTAAATTTAATCAAAAATTGGTTATATTTAGTCAACTTATTTTCTCAGTGTCTCCTTCCAATTTTTTAGTATTCATTAATTTTAAAAAATTATTTGTTCGAATAACAATTAATCTCACTATTTTTAGAATTTTTTTTCATTTTTTAATTATCTTTTTAATAGCTAATTATTTTTGCCAATATTTAAATATTCTCGTCGTATATTAATTTTTCTTTAACTTATCAATTATTTTCGTGAAAATTACATTTAATTCTTTAAATTCTAATTTATTTTTCCAATTTATAATTATTTTTTTAAGTCTTAAATATTTCTTAAAATTTCAATTATTTTGATCGATTTTCAGTTAATTCTTCAATATTCAATAATTGTCGGATTTTATCAATTTTTTTTTTTTCACTTATTATAATTGTTTTTAAATTTCAATTTAATTATTCAATTCTACAACTATGCGCTTCAATTCTCAGTTATTTATTCAAATTTAAATCCCACTTTTTAATGTTCAATTATTTTCCATAAAATTAAAAAATTACCGCCTTTTTTCTATTATTTTTTTTCGATTATCTTTAAGTTTCTTTAATTTTTAATTCCATTCTTCAATTTCTATTTCCATTCATCAGTTTTCAATTATTTTCTTCTATATTTATTAATTCTTGGCTTTTTTTAATTATTTTTTTTTTCATTTTTTAAGTATATTCTTTAAATTTTAATTCCATTCTTCAATTTAATTGCTTTCTTCAATTTTCAATTATTTTCTTTAGAATCAATTATTTTGTTCGATTTTCAATCCAGTTGTTAAATGTGCAATTATTTACAACAATTATGCCTATAATTTTCTTAATTTTCCAATTTGGAATTATTTCCGTTAAATTTAATATTTCTTGTTTTAATTTTTTCACTTCTTTTTTTCAGTTGTCTATTAATCTAGATATTTTTCTGTATTTTATTTTCAATTTACAATTCTTTTCGTCTTTTTTCACCTATTTTCTTCAATTTTTCATTTTTCAAATATTTCTTTTAAATATTAATTTTTTTCGTAATTTTTAATTATTTTGGACAATTTTTTTTAATTTTGATTTATTATCTTAAAATTTTATAATTATTCTTTGATTATTAACTATTCTTCCTCATTCTTAGTTATTTTCTTCAAATTTTTATTCCACTTTTCAATTTTAATTTTTTTTTTTTAAATTAAAAAATTACCGACTTTTTTCTAGTATTTTCTTCGATTATCTTGAAGTTTCTTTAATTTTAAATACAATTATTCATTTATTTTCTTTAATTTTTAATTCCATTGTTCAATTTCTATTTGCATTCTTTAGTTTTCAATTATTTTTTTCTATATTTATTCATTTTTGGCTTTTTCTAATTATTTTTTTTTTCATTTTTTAAGTATATTCTTTAAATATCAATTCCATTCTTCAATTTTTAATTGCTTTCTTCAATTGACAATTATTTTCGTCATTTCTCACATATTTTCTTCATTTTTTCAATTATTCTCGTCATTTTTCAAATATTTTCTTCAATTATTAATTATTTTTCGTAATTCTCTACTATTTTCTACAATTTTTTCAATTATTTGATTTATTATCTTGAAATTTTATAATTATTTTTTGATTTTTAAAATTATTTTGTTCAGTTGTGTATTAATGTAGCGATTTTTTAAATTTTGTTTTCAATTGTCAATTATTTTCGCCATTTTGTAATTTTTTTCCAATTATCAATTATTATTTAAATTTTCATTTTGTATCTCTTGACAGAAATAGGCATAATTTTGTTATTAGTTGTAGTTTTGTTAATTCTTTTCATTAATGATTATATTTATGTGATATGCCTTTATTACTAATGGTTAGTTTCCATCCCTCAAAAAAGTTAATTTCTTGATTTAATGATTAAACTTAGGCACTTAACATAGACAATGTTAACATGTCGTGCAGATCTAATTTTACTTAAATTTTTTATTTTAAAATAGTATTCTTCTCTCTCACAAGCACATATATTAGTTCTGAATATCTACTTTTCTATTATTGTTTTTCATGCTTGAAATTGACTGAACGTTAGAACTCAAAAATGTTATCATCATAATGTATAACTCTGAATTATTCGAATATCCTGATATTTACAGTGTATTAATTAAATTATAAGTTAGTACTTTAGTACAAAAGGGCAAATTTTTACTTTTGTAAGCCCGTATATAATAATAATAAATAAATAAATAAATAAATTTTATTTCCTCAATTTTTTATTATTTTCTTCAATTTCAAAGATTTGTTTCGATTTTTAATGTTCAGATGTTCAATTTGCAATTATTTCCAACAGTTATTCCTATATAATTTGTCAACTATTTTGTTTAAATTTAATATTTATTGTTTAATTTTTTAAACTATTCTTTTCAATTGTATATTTATCCCATTTGTCGAATTTTGTTTTCAACTGTCAATTATTTATTATTTTTCAGATATATTCTTCAGTTTCCTTATTTTCATTATTTAAATTTGCAAAAATTTATAATTTTAAATTGCCAACATTCCATTATTCACATTCGTATTAAGAAATTTATTTTTTGTCTGTAATTTTACCATATGGAATTCCACAGGGCGACTTTTCTGCCGTCTGTAATAATTAGCAGACGACAAGTCGCCGACATAACCTCTTTTAAGATTATAAGATTTCTCTTTATCAATATTCTAAAATACTCAATGTCACTAACTTTTGTTTTTTTTTTACAATCATCCTTAATTAATGATACAAATTTTATCTCCGATTTGCAAAGAAAGGTAGAATAATTATTTCAATTGGACAAACTTTTAAGATATGAAATCGGCAAATTCCAAAATACGGATATACTGGCGAGGTCAGGACACACACAATCGACTATATGTGTTGACTGTTGGGCCTGGGTTTTACAACAGGTGTGCATATTTCTGATGGACTTTCACTTGAGGGTCTTTGAACTTACTTCTCATTACTGTGAACCTCGACGTTCATGAACTTGAATCCAAGTTGGTCCCCGAGCTCGAATCTTTGATGAAAACTGGCCAAATTCACGAGATGATGAAAGAGGTATGGAAAAAAGAAAGGTATATAATGGAGAAAAAGAATCGGGCAATCAGAGCAAGGGGAGCATAACACCGAATTAGGATCGCGTATACTTTCCATCCTGAACCAGATCACCGTGAGAGCTCGTAATTTTCAGAATAGTTTTCGTGTTCGAAAACTCCTCGATAGCTCGCTTCTCTCTGATATTTCAGAACCTTTCGCTTCCGCTTAATAATAATAATAATAAGCCAATAAACAGATACTGCTTGAGGAATTGTTTCGAGGAATATTGTTAAATTTGATTTTCTGGAAAATTTACCAAATATGAATATTGTTCAATTTTTATTTATTGTCTTTAAAAATAATAAATTGCTTTATTAATTAAATGTATTTTTGAATAGCCGCGCAGAAATATTGTAATTCTCGATAAGGCCAAAATAGCTCTTGAGATTTTTATTATTTATTAGATGCAAAGTTTTAAATTTTATATTTTATGGAATTATATTTGTGTAAAAAGTGTTAAAAACTAGAAAGAGAAAAATAAATATAAAGTAGATAATAATGTCCAGTGTGAAGAAAAATTAAGTAAACATTTTTTAAAATTTGCGAAAAATTACTAGCAAAAGGAAAAAAGTTATTGGAAGTGTAAAACAGAGTCTATTGGAAAAATTTTTTTAGATAAAATAAGGTGAAAAAATAATTGAGAATTAAAGAAAGCTGCGAGAAAGAAATTTGTTTAAAGTTAAAAAAAGAAGGAAATTAAAAAAAGAAGTATATAAAACAGGGAAATTATTAGAAAGTGGCAAAATGGAAGGAAAATAAATGGAAATGGTAAAAAATAACTTGAAATAAATAATAATAATAAATAATAATAATTTTTTATATTAATAGAATAAAAAAAAATTATACAAAGAAAACAATAACTGAGAAGGGAAAAATTACCAGAAAGTAAACAAATAACTAGAGATTCTCACTAAACGGTGACAGTAGAATTAGAAATTAAAGAAATACACTATAAGATAAAGGAAAATTATTGTATGAAAAATTCTTTTGAAATTTGAGACACATAATGAAAAAATTGATTTGAATTACTATAAAGCCAAAAAATAATCATAAAATGAAACTGATATCAAAAAAGTGAAAAAATAGTACTAGAAAGTGAAAAAATAACTGGAAATTTCCACTGAGAAAACATAACTAGAAAATTAAAAATATACAAGTATAAATTTTAAAAAATAAAACCGAAGGTAAAAAGAAACTAAAAAATAATAAAAAAAGTACTAAAGTAAAAAATTTTTTTAAATGTTTACATAAATAACTAGAAAATGAAAAACATTACTAGAAGTTCGAAGACTTATTAAAAATTAGATAATCATTGGGAAAATATTTAGAAATTTGTTAAATTCAACTGCATAAAAGAGTTACTAGAATATTTATGAAAATATGAAAAATAACTGTGAAATAAATAATTATTGTTTGAATTTTGAATTTTTAAAATATAATAAATATAATAATTATCTCAAATATACGTCTACTTTGATAATTGAGATATATTTGAGACATATATTGAGTTATATATTTGTAATATTATTGAGATATAATTGAGATATATAATCAACATATTATTTACATTCAATTTAAATATAATTTAATTACAAGCCAGACACAATTTAGATCTACCGCGTAATTTAAAATTATTTTCAGCGGTTTAGATATAAAAACGGCATGAAATCCTTTTTTCACGCATGTAAGTGGCCAAATGGCCTCTTAAAGGGAAAATATTTTTGTAAAAAAAAAAGTAATTAAAATCAAATAACGGATTCCATATGAGCAAAAACTATCGAGTTTAAACAAATATTTGAAATGAAAGTTTTCAGGTGTAAACACGCATAGTTATCTATCAAGAAAATCAGTTTTCTTTCAAAAAGTGAAAGTCATGTTTCTTGGTACGAATACAATTAAAAAATTTACTCTCATCCAATGATCTTCTTTTATAAAAAAAAACACATCTGTTTGTATCTCTTAATAATGTATAATTATCTCGTTATATTTTATTTTTAATTCATGTTAGTTTTATAAATGACTTAAATGAAATGACGAGTGTTTAGAAACCTATTTGTCTTAACGGCTTGTAAATTAAAATTATTCAAATGTTTTATTAACATGTTCATTATTCATTAAGATAAATCAAAGCAACATATTTTTTAACGTATGTAAGAGCTCTAAGGGTATAATGTTTTTAAATCAGATCTAGAGTAATTATATTTGTTAATATATAATTATTTTATATGATTTTTTATATTAAATATAAAATATAGAATATTAATATACTTACAATTATTATATTTTTGTATAAAGACATTTGCAACCGTTAAAAAACTGAAATAGTTCAAAATTTATTTATGAATAAAATTCTTTATTTTTCTAAACAATTGTTCGCTTATCTTTTTTTTCTAAAATCTTTCATGAAATATTTTTACAATTCCATAAATACACTCTCGTTTTCCTTGACATAGCAAAATCAATCCCACACATCATTGTATTTTCTTCTGGCGAGAAATAATGTATGATATTATCAAGAAATAATGTTAATTATTAATAATGAATTAACCGTTATATGAATAAAAAAAAATTGTAAAAGAGTGATAAGAGATATAAAGTGAATAAAAAGTAAAAATGAAATAAAAAAAATACAAAAATGAATTCAAAATATATTTAACTATAAAAATCTAGTTTCTAAGTTATAAAGTCCAACGTAAATTATTTTTATTTCCTTGAAGAATGTTTAATGAAGTATTTAAAGAGGAAATTTATATTATTGTTACAACTGAATTCAACAAAAACTAGAGTTATAAAAATTAATTTATTTACTCGCGACAATTTTGGAAGACAAATGTCTACTTGGAAAAATCCAAGGTTCCTGCCAAACCAGTTTTTTTCTGTCACATTCTTATTTTAATTAAGAATCGAGAAAAGAAAGTGAGTAATTATTCAGATCCTCAAAAATGATAATTCTCACGAGTTACTATTCATTCAGATTTGTAAATGAAAATAAAAGTACAAAACAGGTTAAAAATAGGAAAATTTATGACTTGTTCGTTTCTTCTGCATTTTTATAAATATGCCATCACGCTCTGTATTTTAGTTTTTATTATTTACTAACTTTTATTTCTTTCCTTTTTTTTGATACCCACAGTTAAGATTACTGAATCCAAATGAAACACTTTATAATCAAAATAAAATAAAACTAAATTAATATTTTTGAATACCCACAGTTCCGATTTATTTAATCCAAATGAATCCCTTTATAATGAAAAAAATAAAATCAATATTTTTAATACTCTAAGTTCATATTATTGAATCCAAATGAATCACTTTTTAATTAAAATAAAACAAAAATAAAATGAATATTTTTAAATACCCACAGTCCCGATTTATTTACTCCAAATAAATCACTTTATAATATTAATAAAACAAAAATGAAATGAATATTGTTGAATACCCACAGTTCTGACTTATTGAATTCAAATGAATCACATTATATAATAAAAAAATAAAATGAATATTTTTAATACCTACAGTTTAGATTACTGAATCTAAATCAATCACTTTATAATATAAATAATAAAACAAAAAAATATATATATATTTTTGAATGACCACAGTTCCGATTTATTGAATCCAAATGAATCCCTTTCTAATAAAAAAATTGAATGAATATTTTCAATATCCACAGTTCAGATTATTGAATCCAAATGAATCACTTTATAATGAAAACAAAATATGTAATACTAAAATGAATGTTTTTGAATACCCACAGTTCCGATTTATTTAATCGAAATGAATCCATTTATAATAAAACAAATAAAATGAATATTATTTATACCCACAGTACATATTATTAAATCCAAATAAATCACTTTATAATATAAAAAAAAAAATTTGAATGCCCACATTTCCGATTTATTTAATCCAAATGAATCCCTTTATAATAAAAGAAAAATGAATATTTTTGAATATCCACAGTTCCGATTTTTTCAGTCCAAATGAATCATTTTATAATAAAAACAAATTAATAATAAAATGAATATTTTTGAATACCCACAGTTCCGATTTATTTAATCCAAATGAATCCCTTTATAATGAAAAAAATAAACTGAATATTTTTAATACCCACAGTACATATTATTAAATCCAAATGAATCACTTTATAATATAAATAAAAAAAAAAATAAATATTTTTGAATGCCCAAATTTTTGATTTATTTAATCCAAATGAATCCCTTTATAATAAAAGAAAAATAAATATTTTTGAATACCCACAGTTCCGATTTTTTCAGTCCAAATGAATCATTTATAATAAAAACAAATTAATAATAAAATGAATATTTTTGAATACCCACAGTTCCGATTTATTTAATCCAAATGAATCCCTTTATAATGAAAAAAATAAAATTAATATTTTTAATATCCATAGTACATATTATTTAATTTAAATGAATCCTTTAATAATAAAAGAAATAAAATGATTTTTTTTAATACCCACAATTCATATTATTGTCTCCAAATGAAGTACTTTATAATATAAATAAAATAAAAAATAAAATCAATATCTTTGAATACCTACAGTTCCTATTTTTAGTCCAAATGAATCACTTTATATAATAATAATAAAATAAAGATAAAATTAATATTTTGGAATTCCCACAGTCCCGATTTATTTAATCCAAATATATCCCTTTATAATAAAAAAAAGTAAAATGAATATTTTTAATTCTCACAGTTCATATTATTGAATCCAAATGAATCACTTTATAATATAAATAAAAAAAATAAAATGAATATGTTTGAATGCCCACAGTTCCGATTTATTTAATTCAAATGAATCCAGTTACAATGAAAAAAGTAAAATGAATATTTTTAATACCCACAGTACATATTATTGAATACAAATAACTCCCTTTAAAATGAAAAAAAAATAAATAAAATGTTTGTTTTTGAATACCAATAGTTTCGATTTATTTAATCAAAATGATTCCTAATGAATATCTTTGTAATAATTATAAAATTAAAATATAATGAATATTTTTGAATACTAAAATTATAGTACAGTTTTTAAAATTTGTATAAAACTGTTTCTTATTCTTTGATTTCAATAAAATTAATCTAAAAAATTTAGAAAGATTTTTACATATTTAAGAAATAATTGTTCCTATTCTACATATTGGATTTAGACAAAACAAATGTTTAAATATTGTTCAGTGTGACATTTACTATACTGATTATTTATATAGATTACAAGAATCTGAACTGTAGGTATTCTAAAATATATCCACGAGTGAATATATCTTTTTTCATTATAAAGGATTTTATTTGGATTAAGTAAATCTGATTTATGTGTATTAAAAAATTCTTATTTTATTATTTTATTTATAAATGGCATCATTTGGAATAAATAAATCTGAACTGTGGGTATTTGAAAACATACATTTTATTTTTTTCATTATAAAGGTATTTGTTTGGATTCAATTAATCTGAACTGTGGGTAATTATAATAAATAATTTATATATTTATAATTTATAATAAAATATTAATTTTATTTTTTTTTATTATAAATGCATTCATTTGGATGGAAAAACATTTAGAAACGTACCGTAAAACAGGCTAACTTCGCTCATGTAGTGTAACTTCGCTCAGTGGAAACTTTTTTTTTCAAAAATTATTTTTTGTTATTTCTAGGAAGAAAAATATAAAATTTGCAATTGCTAATGTTAAGAAAAGTATCAAACTGTGTCTCAAGGGTATTTTAAAGTAGAATTATAGTCAAGTTTTAATAAAAATAATATTTATTTAAAGATGTCTATTTTGCTCATTGAACAAGTAGTGTGTAAAAGTCGCTTGTGAAACCTATATTTAAAATATTTTATGTTAAAATCATCTAATAATCTTATTTCCTATATCCCTGATATGATTTAGAAAAAATAAAATTACTGAAAAGTTGAATAGATTTTGAAAAAAGTCAATTTAAAAAAAATATTTCATATTTGTTGGGTAATTTCGTTCATGAATACAATGTATCATTCAATTGTTTATCAAGTATCTAAGGTTATTTCTCATGACAAAATTCAAAAATTTTACGAAATTATAAAACACAAAACGTGGTTAAATATTTATTCTGATGACTGTAAATATTAATTAAATAACATTATTTTATTTATAATGATTTTATAAAGTGATTATAGCTTGTAAACTAACATATTTTTGTTGTTAAAAATTAAAGTCATTAAAATTGAGCGAAATTACCCCACATTGAGGTGTAATTTCGCTCACAATAAAAAGGTATATTAATTAGGTTTACGCAATATATAGTAATTTTTTTATTTTGTGAAATTAAAGAGGAAGATTCAGAGATTATATATTTTCAGTACCAAAATTTATTATTAACTTTTTCCTATACTTTAAAAAAAAAAAACATGAAAATTTGAGCGAAATTACCCTGTTTTACGGTATATTAATAAGGATTGATTTTTCGAATAAAAGTAAATGCTTTCGCCGGATACACATGTATTGGACAAAAAAATATTTTCAAAAGTGTTAAAAAAATTTAATACTTTTCAATTACTCTCTTTTTACTGGGGATGGAACAGTACACTGATTTATCGACTCAAATTTAAATTTACAATTTTAATATTGTCACCTAAGTTATCTTTCATCAAATAATAAAAACAAACAATTTAAAATTTATCCAAAATGGTTGTATAAATCCATGATAATTATTTAAATCTGTTATAAAGTTTAGACTATTATTTTTCTCTTTTTTTGTAAAAAAAAAAAACATTTCACCTACTTTTCGTTTAAATTCATTCTTTTCTTTATGTAACACTTTATAATATTTTAAATTTTAAAATCAAATTCATCTTTAAAAATGTCATAAATTTTATGTTGTACTTTATGTTGAGAGATAACATTATGATATTGTTATTCAAATCAATGTTCTTCTCATGCACACATCTTTTAAATATAGCTATATCTTTCAGTTTTTCCCATATATATCTATGTTTTGTTTCCTTTTATTTTTTGTATTTTTTAAAATCTCTTCTTATTTTCTTTTTTATTTCATTTTTATTTATTTATTTTTTTTATTTTATTGATTTAATTTCTGGCATTTTATAAACAAAGAACGTGATTGAATCTTTTGCATGTATTAGAGAGGAAAACGATAACAAAGAAATGCAAATGATTAGGTGTACATTGTTTGGTCAATAAGTTACAAGAGTCATTTAGAAACCGTCCGACCGGAAACGAGATTTTCAGAACACAGATTGAGCCGTGGCTGGATAAACAGGACTCATCTTCAACTTAATGCATTCTTCGAGTGAAAACTGGGATCGAAATCGTCACTCGACTCGACCCAAAATACAAATTCACTGACAAATAAAATAAAGCAATTTGTCTCCGAAATTTGACGTATATAAAAATTGAAAACTCGCAGCTCAGTTTACCTATGCGAGAAAATAGTTTTAAAAAACAGTTAAAATATGACACTTTTTCCTATGTCTCTTGAAGGCTGTCGATAAAAGAGTCCTCTTTTTTTGCCTCAAAGATAAGTAGGGCTTCGATTGCTTTTTTTTATCTCTATAACTTTCCAACTCGGCGCCTGTTCTTTAACTTCTTAAAAGTGCAAATCTCCTGGAAAAATATCTAAAATTATAATTTTAAAGTTTATAATGCGTGCGATCCACATTTTTAGAACAAAAGAAAATCGGACAAAATATTCTATTGTTGATATTTAAATCATTCATGGAGTACCCTCACAACAAAAGGATATCCCTAGGATATCCTCAGGATATCGGAAATAATGTCAGGATATCCTGAAAATGTCCCCAGGATATCCTCAGGATATCCTCAGGATATCCCTAGGATATCCCCAGGATATCCTTAGGACATCCTCAGGATATCCCCAGAAATGTTTAAAAGGATATCCCAGGATATCCCTAGGATATCCCAAGGATGTCCTCAGGATATCCCAAGGATATTTTTGAAAAAAAAATTATAATAAAGTAGATATTAATTTACTTATTTATAATTTTTTATGTCCTTCCTTATATATAATAATTTAATGGTTAAACGCATCGGAAAAATCTTATGGGATACGGGGATCGAACCTACTTAACTATGATGGATGCCAAGCTTACGCGTAGCCTTAAACCTCTCGGCTACTTAGCACTTGCTATTCAAAATGCAATGAATCTTTGTTACTCTTCAGTAAAGTTTAGTGGCCTTCCTCAAAACCAAAGGATATCCTACGGATATCCTTCAGGATATCCTCAGGACATCCTGAAATAATGTTAAAATAACCTGAAAACGTCCCTAGGATATCCCTAGGATGTCCTGAGGATATCCTAAGGATAGCCCTAGGACATCCTAAGGATATCCTTAGAACATCCTAAGGATATCCTCAGGACATCCTCAGGATATATTCATGCTTTTACAGGGATGATGCGTATAAATACTTTATGAATATTTATAGGCTAAAAACTATGCTATTCCTTAGGCTCTAAAACATTTTGCATACTTATGGCTATTGGTCACGTGCAGGTATCTCTTAGACGCCTTGAGGGGAATTGGTATACCCCCACCACTTGCTTAAATTTAGTTTCTACGGAATACCGGGAGGTTCTTCTGGGTTTTAAGTTGTAACGTATTGGGGGCATACCGTTTCTTTTCATCACGTCCATGCGCAATGTGATAAAAGCCCGTTGGTCACAGCAACAAATTACAAATTATACCTGCTATTGGTTATAGTATTCTTTTAATTGGTTTTAGTATAGTTTTTCAACAATTTGTTTAAACAATAATTTTTTTAATTACAACTTTTTATCTGATAATTTTTTAATGTTGTTTTTAATATGAAGATAGTGATAACTTGAGACATTGCTTTTTCCTCCTGATGTAGCTTATAATGATAGTTCACGAGCGTATAGCATAGTGGTTGGAGCGTTGCGTTGGGCTTTAGGCCCAGGAGTTGCGAGTAGTTCGAGATCTCTTAGCGTTAAATAGATTTTGGTAAAAATACACAACCTGTTTGTTAAATTTACGTACAATTGCCTGTGTGGGTAGTTGTGAGTTACCAAAAAGCTTGTGTATTTTTATCTAAATATCATTGGGTATTTGTTTAAAAGGCTTTAGGTAAAATTACTGAAAATCTTGTGCACTTTAATCCATAAAATCTTTGGGTTTTTTGGTTCCAAAACATTATAGGTAAAATTACCCAAGTAATTTCTTTCAGTGATAGTGTAGCTCGCCAACACAAAGGTACCCTTGTACAAAAAAGTTATATTTGGTTATTAATTTGCATAAGTATAAGATATTTTAAAATTTCTAACGTGTGGTAATCTAAATTCCATTTGTCAAACTTGTGGAAACATCTGAGTATTTGTGGATCTATAGATTATTGATTTTCATGAACACCATTACAATTATCAAAATATTGTAGATATATAACAATAATGTGAATTGTTATCCCTTGCAAAAAAGTAGTACTGGATTCAGTACTGGGAAGAAGTACTGGGTTAAGTACTCTAAAATCAGTACTTTTTCGCGCAATATAATTTTTTAAGCACAATAACACATTTTTTCTCAAATTTTAGTGGTATTGTGATTTTGCGTTCAATGTATTCCTCTCTATTTAATTTACAACGAAAAACTATTGCGCAGCAGTAGCACCCATACAAACTTAGTGCGCAGCATGGAAAAATTATTAACAATCCATGGTGAAAAAAGTACTGACTTTCCAGTACTGAACCCAGTACTTGTCTCAGTACTGAACCCAGTACTTCTTCCCAGTCCTTAACCCAGAACTAAATCCAGTACTTCTTTTTGTAAGGGTTAAAGACTACCACTTTTGTACAAATCAATTATTGACATTTTTAATATTTTAATATTTTTAATCAGTGGATATTTTTATTATTATTTTCATAAACAGTGCATTAAAATATGTAATTATACGTAATTTCAATAAAATTTAAATTTTGTGCTTTTCGGAATTTCAAGCCAAAAAAGCTGTCCTGGTTTAAGAAACAACATTTTTCTTTCTAAATTTGAAGAAATGAATATTTACTTATTCAGAAGTCAAAAGTGTTACACTTTTTAATAAGTGTATACATGTACACTTCCAAATAAGTGACATTTCTCTCTAAATAAGGGGCTGTTCAAGTATTACGTGAGCATATTTTAAGAGGTTTTTGGCCCCCTTCCCCCTCCTTGATGCTTAAATAATACTTAAATGGCCCCTAAGTGATATTTTCACTTATTTTAAGTGCATATACACCAGACCCGTAGTGAGCTTTTCTGGCGCCCGAGTCAAACTTAAAAATTTTCGCCCCCCTCCCCTACTCATTTATAAAAAATTTTGCAACCTTGGTTTTATTTGATTTAATTTTACATTGCTAATTTTTTTTTTTTTTTTGCAAATGTATTTATACTTTATAGAGAAAAATTGATAGACTTATTCACCCACTTTTTTTATTTTTGAACATTTTGCTTCCTCATTGAAGAAGCTTTGTGATCGTTAAAATTTTTGAGTTTTAAAAATAATCTAAATCGACTTATGTTTATCTGAAAAGCCCAAATATTCATGTTTAAAAAAAAGATCGGATATTTTTAAGCACCATTTTCACAAAAAAATATCGTTTCTTAACAAAATTTTTTTTCACACTTAAAATACAACTTAACAAATAAAAAATCATATTGTCTCAAAACGAATCGATTGACCTATATAAAGTCTATAATGGACCGAAAATTCGCATAATAATAAATCATGAGTTTTAATTTTTTTTTTCATTTAAAATTCTTTTTCTTTTTACACCTTCTCCAATTTTTATTTTATAATCATAGATCCTTTGGACAAAATATTCTATATGTAAAAATGGATCAATTTAATTATGTATAAAGTATACATTTTATTCTCAATTTGAAGAAATAATGGGGATTTTTAATTTTTAATAAAATTTTAATTTTGACGTCTTTAATATAACTACTCTAATTGGCATTTTTAAGTAATGATTCCTTTATAAAAATTTTAAAAAATGTTTTACAATGAAAAACGAATTTAGCTTCCTTTTTGAGAAAGCAAATATTTTTTTTACATAAAAGCGAAATCTTCAGAAATGAACATAATTTTCACATAGTTTTGTAATTTCTTCATATCTTCATAGTTTGCTGCATTTATTTTTTAAAGATTATATCTCCGTTTTTCAAATAATTTTCATTTTGTATTAAATGTTCTTAGTTTCCTACATTTTTTCAGTTCTTTTACTTATTGTCTTTAAATTAATATCTTCACATTTTTATCAAGTTATTCGTTCTTTCATCATATTTTTTATTCTTTAAGCTTTTAATTAATTTAATATTTTTAACTTTTTATCTTATAGCTTAAAATTTTTATGTTCTGTAGGTTTTCCAATGTTCATCATAATTTCTTAATCTTTATAATTTTTTACAGAATTTCATCTATTATTTTTTAAATGTAAATTTGCTACTAAATTTTTATCAATTTGCAAGGAAAATAAAAATGATAATTCGCTAGACACCCTGTAAATTTTTTTAAATTTTACATGTTGAAAAAGGTTAATTTTTTAAGTAATTGGATTCTCAAAATTATTACGTATTTTAAATTAATTATCTTTATAAAAGGGAATAAAAATTATATGACCTTTAAGTTCTGAACGTTTAAATCAACGAAATTATTATTTTAATATTTTACAAATTCAAATTTGACCAAAAATAAAGTTTTGCTTACCAAAAAAATGATTTTGATATTTTAAGAATTAAATTCTTCTTTTATATTTTGCTTTGCAAAAGTTATTCTTGAAAATATTTCCATGTAACAAAAATTTCGTTTAAATGAACGTTCAGAACTTCAGGGACATATATTATTATTTTAAATTTTTATTCAATTCTCTAAAAGAAAAATATAGGTACTAGGTATTTATTTCATTTTTTCATTATTTATTAAATTCTACATTTCAAAAGGAATAAATTTTTTATTTAATATTTTAATTAATTAATATTAAAACAAATTTATAATTTTATATTCGATTTAGATCCTAGTTTTGTTCTAGGATTAGATTTATTTAAATACTTTTGTATGAAAGGGCATTGCCCGTTAAATTGAAATAAATAAATAAATAAATAATTGAATTGAATTCTATTTAAATCTTTCTATGGGGCATTATTCCTGAACTACCCCAGTCAAAAATTAGAATATCCTATAACTTTAGTAAATTGTTGCCCTACATGATAATATCAAATCTCTGCAATATTAGCTCTTTTGAAAAAAATTTGTATGAAGTAGAGAGGGTTGAAGTTTTGACTTTTTGAAAGACACCGTCATTTTCAAGTTCGTATAATTATGGAACAACTTAATAGATTTTAATTTATATATAGTAAATTTTAAAGCTTTTTCATGCACTTTTTAAATAAAGAATAATTTAAAAAAAAAATGTTAACCCTTCATTTTTCCAAATTAAGTTTTATTTTTCACTTTTGAGGTCTTTCGGCGGTTTTTGGATTTTTTTTATTTTTTTCAATCGAAAGCTGAGATTTTTTCCAACGAAACACGTAAAACTGGAAATGGGCCAATAATGGGTTTTCAAGAGAATGTAAAAAAACCTACTTTTTTGCTTATTTTTTACATTTTCTCGAAAACCCATTATTGGCCCATTTCCATTTTTACATATTTCGTTGGAAAAAATCTCAGCTTTCGATTGAAAAAAATAAAAAAAAATCCAAAAACCGCCGAAAAACCTCAAAAGTGAAAAATAAGACTTAATTTTGAAAAAAGAAGGGTTACAATCTTTTTTTAAAATTATTTTTTATTTAAAAAGTGCTTGAAAAAAGCTTTTAAATTCACTATATTTTAATTAAAATCTATTAAGTTGTTACATAATTATATGAACTCGAAAATGACGGTGTCACTCAAAAAGTCAAAACTTCAACCCTCTCTACTTTATACAAATTTTTTTCAAAAAAGCTAATATTGCGAGGATTTGATATTATCATGTAGGGCAAAAATTTACCAAAGTTATAGGACATTCTAATTTTTGACTGGGGCAGTTCAGAAATAATGCCCCCTATGTACTTTAATTTCTTTTAAATAATTGATTTGTATTATCGAGCATTTAGCAGGGACTTTTACGAAATGTGACTTTTGTTTTGTTTTAAAATTAATACTATTGCAGTTCCCGTGTGGAAAAGTTCCCAGTATTTCCCAGTTTGTAAGTGGGCGCCAGTTGAGGCCTACCTAGCCCAGGTGGGCCCCACCTAGCCCCCAACTTGCGCCCACTTACACTGCGAAATACTCGGAACTTTCCACACGGGTTGAAACGCAAAGTGGGGTAAGTCATAATGTATAAAATTCCTCTTTTGGTGCAAATGATATGTTAATTTTTATTGCTCCCAACTACAAAAACATTTTTTTTTGATAATTTAAAATTATTATTCTGTTTTAATTTCGTTAAATTTTGGCGCCCCCATGCGGTTGCGCCAGCAGCAAGCGCCTCAGTCACCTAACTCTCAATACGGCACTAGCTAGTAATTCTGTTTGTGCTGGGTATATCCTGAGGATGTCCTGAGGATATCCTAAGGATGTCCTGAGGACGTCCTGAGGATGTCCTGAGGATGTCCTGAGGATGTCCTGAGGATGTCCTGAGGATGTCCTGAGGATGTCCTGAGGATGTCCTGAGGATGTCCTGAGGATGTCCTGAGGATGTCCTGAGGATGTCCTGAGGATGTCCTGAGGATGTCCTGAGGATGTCCTGAGGATGTCCTGAGGATGTCCTGAGGATGTCCTGAGGATGTCCTGAGGATGTCCTGAGGATGTCCTGAGGATGTCCTGAGGATGTCCTGAGGATGTCCTGAGGATGTCCTGAGGATGTCCTGAGTATGTCCTGAGCATGTCCTGAGGATGTCCTGAGGATGTCCTGAGGATGTCCTGAGGATGTCCTGAGGATATCCTGGGGATATCCGGGGGATATCTCAAATTTCATTTTATGAATATCCATGGGATATCCCTAGGATATCCCCAGGATATCGGCGGATATCCTTAGGATATCCCTAGGATATCCAAACCGCCGCTTTTAGGATATCCTGAAAATATCCTTGGATATCCCTGGGATATCCTAGGGATATCCACGGGACATTTTTAGGATATCCCGGGATATCCGGTGCTGTGAGGGTATTATCGTTAAAATCTTTTACTGATTTTATTATTTCAATTATAACTTTGTGTATTTATCTGAATCTAAAATAGTTAAAAATATAACTAATTGTTAGTAAAATCGTGTTTACTAATTAAATTATTAAACAGGATTTTAGTAACATATTAGTTATTTTGACATAACCTCCAAATTCACTTAACAAATAATTAGTTATCTTTACTAAATAAATCGTAAAAATATAACTATTTGAATTAGTAACTGATTTTTTGCTTTGAAATTAGTTATTTTTAACTAATTTAGATTTAAAGAGTATATTATCTATCTTTTAGGGGTAGTGGGGTTAAGTCGTTTGAAGCTAAATAAAACTGACAAAGTCGTGTTTATATATTATATTTTTCATTCTAAAATTATCTTTAGTTTATCAGTCTTTTATGACTAAGTCTTGTAAGGATCATTTTCTTATCTGTAATTACGTAGAAAATTAACAAAATGTAGAAAAAGTACATTTTTAGGATGCACCTGAGAAACAAGAAGGGAATACAAAAATCATTCTTTTTTATTTATAAACTTTAAAAATTAAAGTTGAATCTATAACGCCTTTAGAGATGCATTCAAGCGAGACCTGGAAATTATAAAATTTATTATAATTTTTCATTATAAAAAATTATCATTAGATATATATATTAAACAAATTTATTATTATATTTTACAATTTAGTAAAAAAGAGTCAAAAAACGAAATTTTCAGATATTAAAGTTTTAAATTTTATGAAGATTATATTAGAAACTGCATCAAAGTTTATAGTAACTAAGTAAGGCTTGAAATATTTTTTTAGGAAAAAAGAATTTCTTATGTGAATATTTAATTCTTTGGCATTTTTTCCCTATAAAATGCTTTAATAAAATTTAAGATAAAAATCTGTTTTTAAAAAAATTGAATTTGTTACCGTTTTTGAGAATTTTGTAACTTTGAATCACGCAATAGATTTCTAAGATTCCAAGTTTAAGAATTATTCTCCTACTAGCAACAAACTTTGCATTGTTTTTGGTCATTTAAAACTAAAAATGTTTGCAAATTCAAATAATGAAAATTACGAAATTAAAGAATATATCTAAAAATGACGAAAATAATTGACAGCTGAAAACAAAATTCGAAAAGTTGCTATACATAATTACACAATTGAAAAGAATAGTTTAAAAAATTAAACAATAAATATTAAATTAACAAAAAATAGTTGAGAAATTATAGGAATATCTGTTGCAAATAATTGCAAATTGAACAACTGGGTAGCAAATCGAAAAAAAGTAATTAAAATTGAAGAAAAGAATGAAAAATTGAGGAATAAAATTTAAAAAAATAATTGATAATTGAAAAAAAAATTACAAAATGACGAAAAAAATTGACAATTGAAAAGAAAATTCAAAAAATGGCTAGATTAATAAACAAAGTTGAAAAAAATAATTGAAAAAATTTAACGCGAATTATTAAATTTAAAGAAAATAACTACAAATTGAAAAACAAGAAAAATTGTAGGAATAATTGTTGGAAATTATTGCACATTTAATAACTGGATTGAAAATCGAAACAAATAATTAAAATTGAAAAAAATAACTGAAAAAATCAATTAAAAATTAAAGAATGTAATTAAAATTTAAAGCATATACTTAAAAATTGAAAAAAAGTAATTGAAAAAAGGCGAGAATTAATGAATTTTGGAAGAAAACAATTGAAAACTTTTTTTTTTTTTTTTTTGCGTAGGATGTGAAAACCTGCCTTCAGGTACCCTGTAGCCCGTACTACAGGGTTATGCGGGGGTGGCGATGTTCTGCCGACCCGCTAAAAACACACCCTTATTTGGGACCTTAAGACCACTCCCAGGTAGAGCCAGTTTACTGACGTATCGCCTTCAGGAGTGGTCTTATATCCCACGTCTATCGCCTAAACGATATCCCTCGACCTACGGGAACTACCTTTGTTGGCGGCCATCGAGATCCTTAACCCTCATAACATGTTGGATGAAGGTCTCGATGTGCCGCCAATTCTCTTTGGATCGAGTCATTAACAGGACCATGTTCTCCGGTGTAACTTCGCAGTTTACACCGGCGAACATGACCCGTCTTTCGTCGTTCCATCGTGTGCATGTAAAGAGTGTGTGCTCTGCGTCATCCTTTGGGGATTTGCAGTACGCACACTCTGAACTTTGTCGTCTTTTGAAGCGCTCTAGGTACGAGTTAAAACACCCGTGACCTGAGAGCGCTTGGGTGAGGTAGTACGAGACTACTCCATGTTTTCGATCTATCCAGGTGGCGAGTGTAGGTATGAGCCGATGTGTCCATCGACCCTTCTCATCCCCGCTCCACCTTGCTTGCCATCTTTCGACAAGTCTGCTTCTCGCATCTCGGCGAATTTGGTCCTTGCTGGGTCTATTGTCATCCGTATAACGGGTGGACATCCTATCTTTGAAAAGGAGGAAAATTTCCTCCCTTTCTTGCGCCAAAAGATCTGCCGGCGGGACGCTGGCAAGGACCTGAGCAGCACTCGCGGATACTGTCCTATAGGCAGAGATTATACGCTTAGTGATAATCCTTTGCGAGGACAGTCTCTTCTCCAAGATGGTCTTGCTTCTATCTGTACGCAGAGAGGGAGCCCACACTGGTGCTGCATAAAGCAGCTTTGAGTGGAACACACTCGCCACCAATCTCCTTTTCTTTCAAAAGGCCCACCGACGTTCGGCATTATACGGGCTAAGTTTAGTGCACATTCTGCAGCTTTGTCGGAAGCCACAGCAATGTGGTGCTTAAAATTCAAAAACTTGTCGAGTTGTACACCAAGATACTTTATATGCTTGCTCCACTTGACCTCGAATCCGTCTACTTCAATCCGGGGAAGTTCGTAACCACGTCTGTCTGTGACCATGAGCGCTTCAGTTTTGTCCAGGGCCATTTGAAGGCCTCTGGCATCCAGCCAGCTCTTTGTTCGTCGCAGACATTCGTTCACCAAGATTCCGAGCTCTTCTGCAGTTTCGGCAGAGCATACGATCAACGCGTCGTCCGCGAAGCCGATGAGCACCGCACCTTCGGGTAGACCCATTCGCAAGAAGTCATCATAAGAGACGTTCCATACGAATGGTCCTATCCTAGAACCTTGAGGGGCATCTCTTTGCATCTCTTCCTTCAGAGTGCAGGTGTCCCCCTCGTATATTACCCACCTGTCGCTAAGATAATTATTTATTATCCGCAACAGGTAGGGCGGTATTCCTTTGTTTCTCATCGACTTGATGAGATCTTCCCATTTAGCGGTATTAAACGCGTTGCGTATATCTATAGCTACTAAAGCGCAGAAGCTCTTCTTCTTCCCCGGACCCAATTTGTCCTTTCCTTCCTTGGCTAGGTCCACTGCCTTTTGTATGGCATCTACTGTGGACAGGCCTTTACGGAAACCAAATTGGTAGTCGGATAGACTATTCTCTCCATTTAAGTGGAGCTGCATCCTCTGCAGAACCATGTCCTCCAGAAGTTTGCCCATCGTATCTAACAGGCATATTGGCCTGTAAGATGAGACATTATCTAGGGGTTTGTTACCTTTTCTTAGGAGGACCAGCCTCTGTCGTTTCCAGTCCCGGAAGAACTCTCCTCTTCTTAGGCAATTGTTGAAGCAATCTAAGAGAATCTGGGGTGAAGCAACGATCACTTGTTTAAGTATCTCGTTACTTATCCCATCGATTCCAGGCGCCTTGCCTGGCTTCAGTCTTTTGCCTGCCTCGTGAATCTCTGCAAGAGTAAAGAGTTCCTCCTCACCGACTTGACAGTTATTCCAGTCCATCCTAGGCCATGGTTCTGCTGGTGGAAACAAGGCCCTGATTATTTGACGCACCCAATCGGGATTGTCCAGGCCGGGGGTCTTTTGCTTCGTAACCAATTTCTTGGTGACGATTTTATAGCCCAGACCCCATGGGTCCTTCTCGACATCCTCGATTAGGGTCTTCCAACACCTTCGCTGTGAAGCTCGAATCTCCTTTCTGAGGATCCTCTTGGCCTCTGTGTATGCGTCCTTTAGCACAGGGTCTCCCTTAGAGCGGGTGTATATCCTTCTTGCTCTGACGCATGCTTTTCGCAAAGAGGCCAGCTCCTCTGACCACCAGTATACATTACGTCTTCTGGGAGTGGTACTTCTACAACGCGGCATTGACGCGTTGCATGCGGTGATTATCATGTTCATCACCGGCCGCACCTCCCCATCCAGATTGTTCGGTCTCTTCACCCATCCAAGTTCCTCAATGAGGCGGGATTCTTCAAGGGACCGACCGAACTTTTCGACGTCTAGCTTCTTAATGTTCCACCTAGGGCCTTTCTTACAGGAAGCAACCTGCTTGTTTGCTCTAGGTGTGTCTCCTACCGAGACTGAAAACTTAATATACTGGTGGTCACTTTCGGTATGATCCTCAGAGACGTGCCAGTCTTTGATGCGCTTTTTCAGGAGAGACGTTGTTATCGTAAGATCGATAATTGATCCGATATTATGGTCTCTCCTAAACGTCCATTTTTGGCCCTGGTTGACAACCATCAGATTGTTCCTGGAGACCATTTCTGCGATTAGGATTCCTCTATTGTCGAGCCTTGTCTCGCCCCAGTCTGGCGATTTCGCATTGAAATCGCCTGTGACGAGAACATCCAGACTGGATTCTCGCAGGCTCGACTCGAGTTCATCTATCTCCGCTTCGAAGGTTGTCAGTGGGTCGTTGGGTGAGAAGTAGCAGCTTTACATGCGTATACCTGAAATTTCCACCCACACGAACCCACTGCTCGTCTCCAGGAACTTGTCTACCCTCAAATCGGGATTGAAGACCTGAATGGCTGCCCTACCCGATGAATCCTGGTACCAGGGAGCGAGGTCGTTTCTTTTGTTCTGTTCGCTGAGGAACAGAACATCGATCCGCTCCTGACTGGCTGTCACTAGCATCAGGTCTTGAGCCTTTTTCGACGTATGCAGATTAACTTGCAGAAACTTTAAGCTTTTGCCTGTTTCAGTTTCTGCAGTGCCTCTTTATACACTGGGCAGGCAATACTACCAGCCCAGTGTCCGAGATCGGACTTTTCCAGGTCGGAGCAAGTTAAACACTTTGGCTCTTTCGCGTCACAGGACTTGGCCAGGTGATCCGCGCCGCCGCATCTCCGACAGTTTTTAACCCTGTCGGGACCTTTGCATACGCGAGTCGAGTATCCATACCCTAGACACTTTTGACACCTCGGGACTTCGACGTGTAGTCTAATTGCTGCATTAACCCAGCCAACCCGGACTTTGCCTATCTTGAGGAGAGTATCACAATCTCCCTCCGGTAGGCGGACCAATGCCATCTTCATTCCACCAAAACGCGGTACGAGGCGGCATGTCAGATCCGGGTTGACATTCTCAAGTTTAGTCTTGAGGGCAGCCACAATGTCCTCTTCCGTGGTCGTCTCGTCGAGATCTCGGATCTCGACGGTCTTTTTGTTAATCAGGGCAAACACTTCCGCTTTGTTTTGCAACGCTTCAGTGAGAGCTCCAGCTAGTTCGGAGGTTTTTCCTCCCTTCTTCACGACAATGAGGACCTCCTTTTTTATGGTCCTCCTGACTTTAAGTACTTCCGCGCCAAACTGGTCCGGGTTAACGGACGTTTTCATGGCGCGGAAGACCTCTTTGTAGGCCTCTGGAGTCTCTGCTGAGATTTTGACGGCTTCCGTCATCCTTGACTTAGAAGAAGAGATTTTCTTCTCTGCTATTGGGATCTTTCTCTCAGCAGCCTTCCTTTCTTTGGCCTCTTTTCTCTTATCGACGACGGGTGTAAAGCCGTCGCTGTCTCCTGGAGAACAATTAAAAACTTAAAAATGGAAATAAAAATTGAAAAATTGAATTAAAAATCAAAGAAAATAATTGAACAATTGTATAATTAAAATTAAAGAAACTTAATGATGATCGAAAAAAATAATAGAAAAAAGGCGATAATTTTTTAAAATTAAAGAAAATAATTTAAAATTGAAAAGTGGAATTGAAATATGAAGAAAACAATTTAGAATTGAAGAAAATAGTTCCTGAATTGAGTAACTGATTTAAAAATTTAAAACAATTTTTATGAGTGAAAAAATAATTGAAAAAATACGAGAATTTTTTAATATTGGAGAATTAATTGAAAATCGATAAAAATAATTGAAAATTAAATAAAATTTTTGAGAATTGAAGAAAATAATTAAAAATTGAAGATATAAATTGGAAATTAATGAATTAAATGGAAATTTCATGAAATTAATTGATAATTAAAATAAAAATTACAATATGACGAAAATAATTAACTATATTAAAAACAATATTTAACAATTGAAAAAAAATTAAAAAATGCTGAGAATAATCGGCATTCGAACAAAAAAAATTTATTAAAATTGATGAATAATTTATCTGCATAGTTTTTTAATAATTGTTTATATAACTAACACAATCAAATAGTTTCTTATAGGTATATATGATTTACTTATTTTTGTCAGGAACGAGTAATATAATATATTAAAGGTATATTCGGATGTCAGCAGGAAAATAATACTATTCTTAAAAATCCTTTAAAAATCCTTTTTAAAAAAGGTTACACTTTCTTAAAAATGAAGATTTGTTTACTCACCAAAATGAAAAATTTTTTCCCTGATATTGCAACACTTAAAAAAAAACCTTACGATCAAGAGTTTTGGAAAAACTAATGAATGCTCAAAGGTAATATATTTCTTATTAAAATTAGACAATAAAAATCAAAACTGGGATTATTCATTAGAAAAATACTCAAGAATACTAATTAATAATATACATAAGAAATAAATATAACATGCTTATTACGTGAAACGTTTAATTAAAAATTAAAAATTGAAGAGAATACTTTTGATTTGAGATAATAAAGGGCGTTGAGCCCGTAGTTTTATTAATTAATAAATGAATAAAAAATAAATAAATAAAAATTTTAAAAACTGATTAAAAAAATAATTAAAACAATTAAAAAGTAGAGATAATAATGATAAAAATAAATGTAAATTAAAAAAACGAGAATTTAAAATTAAGATGAATAATTGAAAAATTAGGAAAAGAATTGAAAAATAATAAAAATGTTAAAAAATTAGAGAAAATACTTGCAAAATGATAATAATCTAAAATTGAAGAAAATAATGAAAAATCGAGAGAATTAATTGTAAGTTGAAGAAAAAAATTGAAATTTAAACAAGATAATCAAAATTTGAGGCGTTAATTGAGAAATAATAAAATTAATTAAAGTTTAGAGAAATTAATTGCAAAATGATAAGAATAATTGAAAACTGAAGAAAATAGTTAAAAATCGAGAGAATTAATTAAAAATTGAAGAAAATAATTGAAATTTGAGAAAAATAATTAAAAAGACAGGAAGTTAATTGAAGAATAATGAAAATAATAAAAAAATTGCATATAATAATTTCAAAATGATAAAAATAATGGTAAATTGAAAAAATAACTGACTCAAATTTAAGATAAATAATTAAAAATGTAGAATATTAGAAGAATATTGTAAATAAACAAGACTACTTGAAAAATATAAAAAATAATTGTTAATTACAGATAATTATGTTAATTTAAGTAGGTATACAATTTAAAAAAGAATTATATTTTTTAAAATATAATTCCCCCCCCTCCTCCCTCCCTTATCTTCCAAAATATTTTACTTAGAGAGTTCAAATTTTGTACAGGAATGTATTGTCAGGTGTAAATTACATAAAAATTATAAAGAACGTGATTGTGATAGCGCTGTAAACTAAAAATCCAGAGATTTTACCCAATATCCATAAAAAATACACAAAAATAATTTTATTTCCTTAACATGAACAGAAAAAACTCTAAGTTTACTTGTAAAATTAAAAAATGAGAACTTAAAGCAATCAAATGTTTTTATTTAAAAAAAATAAATAAACAATAATAACCAGTTTTTATTAAAAACGATTATGTGTAAAAAAAACATGAAAAATGTAAAGAAAAATTGTTTTTAACTAAATTTAAATTTAGAGAGATTGGCCTACTTCACACATCAAACAAATTTAAGTTATCTCTTTACACATCAAGCAGACAAAATAACACAGGTGCATCAAAAGAGCTGTAAGCTTAAAAATTCGAAGAAAAAAATTTTTTTGTGCCTTCTATGCAAACACTTAATGTCACAATGAACTTTTCTTGAAATACAGAGATAGATGTTTAAACTAATAATTATATATCTTTCCCTATCTGGTCTAAATACATGTTGCTTTTTGACTAGGGGAGAGTGGCCATCAATGTACCAGTTTTTTCAATGAACCATTTCAATTTTCTCAGAAACAATTAAATAAAAATTCTCCTAATTTTATATTTAAATGAAGTTTGCGTAAACACACTACATCCATAAGTTTAAGACGTGTGGATTTATTCTTTACAGAAAAAACTAAAAAAAACTGTTTTTGATGCACTGAAGAAAAAATTTACCTAAAATACAAACACGTTTTTTAATTGAAATAAGGTAATTTAAAAATAAATAAACTTACGATTTATTTTATATCGGGCCTTAACTGCAATATTCTAATGAGATAAAGATTTTGAAATATTGGATTAAGTTATAAAAAACCATTTTTGTTGCAAAGGTCATGTTGATTCAATGTACCAGGGAACAATGAACCACCTGGAATTTCAGTGTATTTTCAATTTCCAGATTGGTATGCCTGATTATAAAACTAGGCCTGCGTACAGCATGTGATCGCGATTGTTATCAGTACTCTTCTCAACATAGCAAAAATAAAATCCCATTTTAGCTAGTTAACTTCAATTTGAGGTATATTTATGATATACATTATCAATTAAAAAGTATTAAGTAATAATTTTTTATATTATTTGATAGAAAAAAGTTTTTTCACAAAGTGAAAATTGCAATATTATTATTGTTGAACATTTTAAGTCTTTTTATAGAGGTGGTTCATTGTGTACCCAGGTTGTTGAAAATGAAAATAGCGTGTTAGTTTAGAAAAATCCTAAATTTTATTACTTAATCAAAATAAATCGGGTATAATATGTGTGCATTACCTGGAGAAGTGTTCCAGTTTTATATTGATGAAAAAAAGTGCTTGAAATTGGTAAAATTGAATAAATACTATGACCTTGAAAAAAACCCGGTACATTGATGGCCACTCTCCCCTATATAAACCTAAGCTGAACATGTTCTAACTTATAGTGTTCTTTATACAACGCATCTTCACTTATTGAAATCGCTCTTGATAAAAAGTAAGTTACCAAATCATCTATAAAAAAATTATTTGATTGTGTCAGTTTCATAAGCAATTATTAAAAAATTATGCAAATTAAATTAATAAAAAATAATAATTTATAATAATTTAATTTCTTTAAATAAATGTTGTATTTTAGATATCAAAATGCTTCTTTTTTATTGCATTCGAGCAAACTATTCAACTTTTTTAATTTTTAATTATATTATAAAGAAGATCGACTATTTAAATTATTAAAGCCTATCATGATTTAAATCAATTTAGCTTAATAAGCAGAAAATAAGATAAATTAAAGTACATATATATAGTAAATATAGTATATACTCTACAATAATAAACAAAAAATTTCGATAGACTAAAATGTCAGTAAATTAAAATGTAATTTCATCAATATAAAAATTACTTAAAATGTTCATACGTAGAAGTTTAAATTGATTGATATTTCTTTATTTAAATTGAGATTTTTAAAAGCTCTAAATATGTATATTGTATAAATATTATTTATTAATTGAAGTCTAAATTAAAATAGTTTTTAAAATCGATAAATTTAATTTTTAATTAATTGAAGTTTGAACTCTCAATTTAAATTTCAATTAACTTGAAATTTTGATTCTATTAATATTGAATCAATTACACAAACTTTTTTTTATGTTTACACTAAAAGAATTTTCAGTTTACTAAAACTTCAATGGACAATAATTTAATTTCATTAATTAAAGTTTTAATTTATACTTATTTTAATTAAAATAATCTTTATTTTATACTGATATCAATAAATTGCATCATCAATTCATCAAAATTTTCTTCTATGGAAATCTGAAATCATTCAAATTTGTAAGCATTATTTAAAAATATTGGTTCTCATTAATGTTTAATTAATTTAAAATTAACATACATAAAAATAAAGCAAAAGAATTATTGTCAATCTACTTGAAAATTTAAAAACGAAAAAACTGCTAAAGTCTTAGATTTATAGAAATAGTTAAAAGTTAATAATAAAAAAAAAGATTTAATGATCCATAGGAGCCAAATTGTGTAGGTAAAAAATACACTAACACTGTTACGAACCGTCATAAAATTATTTATTTAATTTGATACATTTTAATTTTGAAATTTATTTCTATGTTCTAATCCTGTTTAAAAAGATTAACTTGTTTACTTTGTTCGCCGGAGGAACCAATCCATTACTATTCCAGTAATGGAATAGTTTTATTTTTATTTTTAGTGTGAGTTCGAATAAATTGAAATCGCCGATAGAAGACGAAAGACAAATTGATGAATTGATGTTTCAAAAAAATATTTTAGACAGATTTACTTATTTATTTTACATTTATATTATGCTAAGGTTATGTAAATTGAACTTTGTTATAAAAAAATTGTTTGGCAATTAATTTTTCATTTTTTGTTAACAATTTATATAATTTTTTTATTGATGAAAAGAAAATTTTAAAAATAAATATAGGAAATAGAATTTTTCTTTCATGTTATATTTTATTGCCATCTTTATGAGAATGCAAATCTTTTTATAACAAGTTTTCTTTTCATAATTTTAATTAAACTGCATTAATTAATTTAATTTATAGTAATTATTTTGCAAAAATATTATAAAACAAATTGTTTTTAAAATAATAAAAATCAACTTTAATTATATATATATATATATATATATATAATCTTACTTTCTTATACAAACTACTTGCATTTTCTGGTGAAAATTAACTGAAAACTCAACAATTTTTGGCTAATTAATAACTAAATAATGCATTTCTTTAAAAAAATTGTTTAAAGAAATAGGAAAATTAATTGCAAAATAAATATTTCTGTATAACAAAATTCAGTTTACTTAACCTAAGCATAATATAAAAATAAATTATCTTCTTTATCAAATAAAAATCTCATTTTAGTTTATAAAAAAAGGTAAATTAATTGCAAAATAAATTTTGATAGAAAAATATTTACTTTGCATTTTTTAGTAAAAATTAACAGAAAACACGACAATTTTATGCTAAAAAATAACTAAATAATGAATATGTCTATAAAAATTGTTTATAAAAAAACTAATTTAATTGCAATATACATTTTTTATTATTAAAATTTTTAATTTGCTTATTAAAAGAATAATTTAGTTAAAACAAGTTGTTTTTCTACTCACACATTTTCAAATTGTGAAGTTGTTTATATTGTTTGTTTATAACAATTTTTTTTAAAATCGAACTCTTGTTTCCTTTCTTACCAAATTTACCCTAAGATCCTACTTTTAAATTAGGTTAAAATTAATGATCCTAATTTGGGATGAGGTTAAGGGAAGGGACCGGTGAAATTTTAACCCATCGAAATTTTTGATGCTCAGAGGTGTCAATTTTTTTTCTTACATATAATTTTAGATTTAGAATTATGCTATTACATAAAAATTAAAAAACAATATTTTTTTGACCAATTTCGAATTTTTATTTTTTCAAAAAATAAAAATTTTGCAAAATCCATACGATTGATTGTAAAGATTCATTAAAATCGCGCGAAAAAATAATTGTCGATAAAAAATAATGAAAATTGTAGACGCTGTTCAATATTTAAGATGAGAAATCGAAAAAATTTAAGCCTATGCTTAGGGGTGCCAATTTTTTTTCTTACTTTATTTTGGATTCTAGAATGTCGATATAGAATCAAAAGGTGTAAAAAAAAATTTTTTCTAGCATTTTTGACCATTTTAGTATTTTACGATTTTTTATTTTTTTGGAAAATTAAAATATTTTAAAATCCATACGAGAGATTGAAGAGAAATATTTAAAAAGGCCACAAAAAAATTGGCGATTGAAAAAATGAAAATTGTGGAAGAGGTTTAATTTTTAAATTTTGCATTTTTTCAAGAATATGTATCTTAAACTCCGCAAAATATTTATTTCTATATTTTTGACATTATCCCATAAATTTAGGTCTAAAATTACACAAGAAAAAAAATTGGTAACCCTGAACATCGTGAATTTCCATAAGCTAAAATTTCACCGGTCTCTCCCCTTAAATTAATGAGCAGGTAATTAGTTTGAGAATATTTATTTATTTAAAGAATAGAAGAAAATCAATATTACAAACATATCATGCGAATTTGATTCTTACTTTTAGAAGAAGAGAAAGGATTTGATGATGAGAACGAAGAATCTGAAGGTTTTATCTTGTCTTGAAAATCTCTGCGGTGATAAGGGGCCCGTATCATTTTGACACAAATTTTTTCGTGCAACTTGTTATATTGTACTCCCGAAGATGAATGTTATATTTTACTCCTTCTGAAATCAAAGATTTTTAAGTTTTAATTATTCAATAATTGAGCTACTGGATTAATTAAGTCTTTCAATATTAATTTAATGTATTAACCCATTAACGCCCAAGAGGACACAAATTTTACCAAATTTTCAAGACTATTCCTTAGCAATGAAAAAAAATTTGAAAAATTTGAAATGAACCATTTCCGACGTAAAATTTATCGCTCTTTCAGATTCTGTTATCAAAATTTGTTTATAATAAACATGCAAAAAGTTATAAACAATTGTTTAAAAAAAAACACGATTTTTTGCATAAGAAAAATTTTTCAATCAATATTTTCATGCAGAACAAGAAACGAGATTAGGTCAAAGCCTCAAAATATCGTGTCTTTAAGTTCTCAGCTGTAAGTATTCGGAAAAACATATACAAAAATACAAGATGGCGGCTCCAATATGGCGACTGAACTGACTTTTTTTTACAAAATATGAGCTTAGTGTACCAAACCTTCAAAAATTGTCCGAATTCGATGAAACTTGGTACCCTTAGGTTTTTGGGGTCCCTGTATACGAATCTGAAGTCATTTTTCAAAAATTCAAAATAGCGGATCCAATATGGCGGACGAGATTATAAAATTTTAATTTAATTTCATGAAACTTGTTATATGGGGGTTTTTGGGGTCTCTGATTACGAATCTGAAGTCATTTTTCAAAAATTCAAAATGGCGGATCCAATATGGCGGACGAGATTATAAATCTTCAATTTAATTTCATGAAACTTGGTATATGGGGGTTTTGGGGTCTCTGATTACGAACCTGAAGTCATTTTTCAAAAATTCAAAATGGCGGATCCAATATAGCGGACGAGATTATAAAATTTCAATTTAATTTCATGAAACTTGGTATATGGGGGTTTTGGGGTCTCTGATTACGAATCTGAAGTCATTTTTCAAAAATTCAAAATGGCGGATCCAATATGGCGGATCCAATATGGCGGACGAAATTAAAAAATTTCAATTTAATTTCATGAAACTTGGTATATGGGGGTTTTTGGGGTCTCTGATTACGAATCTGAAGTCATTTTTCAAAAATTCAAAATGGCGGATCCAATATGGCGGATCCAATATGGCGGACGAAATTAAAAAATTTCAATTTAATTTCATGAAACTTGGTATATGGGGGTTTTTGGGGTCTCTGATTACGAATCTGAAGTCATTTTTCAAAAATTCAAAATGGGGGATCCAATATGGCGGATCCAATATGGCGGACGAAATTAAAAAATTTCAATTTAATTTCATGAAACTTGGTATATGGGGGTTTTTGGGGTCTCTGATTACGAACCTGAAGTCATTTTTCAAAAATTCAAAATGGCGGATCCAATATAGCGGACGAGATTATAAAATTTCAATTTAATTTCATGAAACTTGGTATATGGGGGTTTTGGGGTCTCTGATTACGAATCTGAAGTCATTTTTCAAAAATTCAAAATGGCGGATCCAATATAGCGGACGAGATTATAAAATTTCAATTTAATTTCATGAAACTTGGTATATGGGGGTTTTGGGGTCTCTGATTACGAATCTGAAGTCATTTTTCAAAAATTCAAAATGGCGGATCCAATATGGCGGACGAAATTAAAAAATTTCAATTTAATTTCATGAAACTTGGTATATGGGTGTTTTTAGTGTCTCTGATTACGAATCTGAAGTCATTTTTTAACAATTCCAAATGGCGGATCCAATATGGCGGACAAGATTATAAAATTTCAATTTAATTTCATGAAACTTGATATATGGGGGTTTTTGGGGTCTCTGATTACGAATCTGAAGTCATTTTTCAAAAATTCAAAATGGCGGATCCAATATGGCGGACGAGATTATAAATCTTCAATTTAATTTCATGAAACTTGGTATATGGGGGTTTTGGGGTCTCTGATTACGAATCTGAAGTCATTTTTCAAAAATTCAAAATGGCGGATCCAATATGGCGGATCCAATATGGCGGACGAAATTAAAAAATTTCAATTTAATTTCATGAAACTTGGTATATGGGGGTTTTTGGGGTCTCTGATTACGAATCTGAAGTCATTTTTCAAAAATTCAAAATGGCGGATCCAATATGGCGGATCCAATATGGCGGACGAAATTAAAAAATTTCAATTTAATTTCATGAAACTTGGTATATGGGGGTTTTTGGGGTCTCTGATTACGAATCTGAAGTCATTTTTCAAAAATTCAAAATGGGGGATCCAATATGGCGGATCCAATATGGCGGACGAAATTAAAAAATTTCAATTTAATTTCATGAAACTTGGTATATGGGGGTTTTTGGGGTCTCTGATTACGAATCTGAAGTCATTTTTCAAAAATTCAAAATGGCGGATCTAATATGGCGGTCGAAAATGAAAAATTTCAATTTAATTTTATGAAGCTTGGTATGCATGGTTTTATTGGGTTCTCTGATTACAAATCAAAATCTTATAAAATGTATTTTGTCCGTTAGCCGTCAATACTACAGTATTGTCGTTTCCCAGCTCTTACCACGAGGAGGTGGACGTTCATAAGAGCCATTTTTTTTGTTTTTTTTTTTTGTTCCATAATATTACATAATATTACATAATATTACATATTATGTATTATATATTATATTATATATTATATATTATGGCTTCCATAATATTACAGATACTGGTGCCACAAGTTTGCAACTTCGCCAATTAAAGGCTGCAAGCGCTAAAAAATATTGTCACTACCATGCAAAATGTAGTAAGAGAAGTAAAAGCATATGCGTTCAATGTAATTTCTTTCAATGTTCAATATGTTTTAAGACTGTGCACAGTTAGGCTATATAAACACTATTTTTTATAAAAGAAAAAAGTAGAAACTGAGACAAATCTAATACTAAACTAATATATCTGTTTATAAATTTATAAATGTGTGTACAATTTATTAAAAACAAACAAAAATGGTATTTATGAACGTCCACCTCCACGTGGTAAGAGCTGGGAAACGACAATACTGTAATATTGACGGCTAACGGACGAAATACATTATAAAAGATTTTGATTTGTAATCAGAGAACCCAATAAAACCATGCATAACAAGCTTCATAAAATTAAATTGAAATTTTTCATTTTCGACCGCCATATTAGATCCGCCATTTTGAATTTTTGAAAAATGACTTCAGATTCGTAATCAGAGACCCCAAAAACCCCATATACCAAGTTTCATGAAATTAAATTGAAATTTTTTAATTTCGTCCGCCATATTGGATCCGCCATTTTGAATTTTTGAAAAATGACTTCAGATTCGTAATCAGAGACCCCAAAAACCCCCATATACCAAGTTTCATGAAATTAAATTGAAATTTTATAATTTTGTCCGCCATATTGGATCCGCCATTTTGAATTTTTGAAAAATGACTTCAGATTCGTAATCAGAGACCCCAAAAACCCCCATACACCAAGTTTCATGAAATTAAATTGACATTTTATAATTTTGTCCGCCATATTGGATCCGCCATTTTGAATTTTTGAAAAATGACTTCAGATTCGTAATCAGAGACCCCAAAAACCCCATATACCAAGTTTCATGAAATTAAATTGAAATTTTTTAATTTCGTCCGCCATATTGGATCCGCCATTTTGAATTTTTGAAAAATGACTTCAGATTCGTATTCAGGGACCCCAAAAACCTAAGGGTACCAAGTTTCATCGAATTCGGACAATTTTTGAAGGTTTGGTACACTAAGCTCATATTTTGTAAAAAAAAAGTCAGTTCAGTCGCCATATTTGAGCCGCCATCTTGTATTTTTGTATATGTTTTTCGAATATTTACGGCTGAGAACTTAAAGACACGATATTTTGAGGCTTTGACCCAATCTCGTTTCTTGTTCTGCATGAAAATATTGATTGAAAAATTTTTCTTATGCAAAAAATCGTGTTTTTTTTTAAACAATTGTTTATAACTTTTTGCATGTTTATTATAAACAAATTTTGATAACAGAATCTGAAAGAGCGATAAATTTTACGTCGGAAATGGTTCGTTTCAAATTTTTCAAATTTTTTTTCATTGCTAAGGAATAGTCTTGAAAATTTGGTAAAATTTGTGTCCTCTTGGGCGTTAATGGGTTAAAATCAATTATTTAATAAATAGGACTTAAAAATCTTTGATTTCAGAAAGAGTAAAATATAACATTCATTTTCGGGAGTACAATATAACAAGTTGCCCGAAAAAAATTGTGTCAAAATGATACAGGCCCGTGATAAGCTGGTTTTGCATTGACAATTAGCAGGAGATAGACAGTGGCTGGCGGCAGACCGAATCACTTGTCTTGACTTAGGTCACGAATTGTCGCTCAGTTTACACAATTCAAAATGCAAGAAAGTTTTTAATGGTTTGATAAATTGATTCACCAATGACGGATGCGTAAAAACGAAATTAACACTTAGATTTTAGACTGTCTTGATAATATTGATGAAACTGGATTTCTGAGATCCGATATGAAGATTGATTTTAGGTTCGAGTTTAATAACTGACTAACTACCTAACTATGTACTAACTATCTATCGGTGCGACTGCTGGATCTCTTTTATATCAAAACTTGAAGACTTAAATGCTCATCTTCATGTATTTGTTTTAGTTTCTTTCTCTTTTCATCTTATCATTTGTAGTTCCTATTTCCTTACGTCCGTTTCCCCTTGCTACAGTATGTAGAGATCATGACCTTTGTGCGTCCCGTCCCCGCATCTGTACAGATTCCATCGCTTGTCTTGTACATGTTCAGAAGAGCTGTTTTGATTTTGAGAATAACGTCCACCTCTTGTTGACACATTACAATGAGCTTATCTAGTTCCTGAAATGCTTACTTCATATTCTCTGTCTTCGTTAAGTAAGATCGAATAAAATAATGATACATTATATTGGAAGATAATGATCGGCGAGTTATTGACGACCTGTAGTGTAAGTCGGTGAGTATTCTGCCTGAATTTACCAAGTGACTAATCAGCTGAGGAACATCAATTTCAGACTGTGGTTTTGTCAGTAATTCGGACAAACACATTCCCAGTGCTGTTATGCCAGCACTTAATTGATTTTGAGAAAGGACTTGGTAACTATTCTTCTTCAGAGCTAATTGCCCAATGACTGATTTTATTTCTGGATTGATTTTTGGAGATTGCAATGTTTTTGCAGTTAATGGAAGTTGGGTACTTTTCGATAAGTTCTTTTCTTACCTCCTTGGAAAGACCCGCCTTTAAAACTTTTTGCCAAATCTCAACTAAAGTAGGATTGAGTTCTGGACCGAATTGTTTATTTTCATTTACATCTCCCAGAAGATTTAGAGTTTCGATATGTATCTGTGGTCGGATTCTCTATTTCCACCTGTTTTCGTGTATTTGCGGAAGGGTTTGTGCATTCGGGTGAAAAAGATCTGCGTCATTTTCGTGTATGTTCGGAAAAGTTCGTGCCTTCAGGCGAACGAGATCTGTGACGTTTCCGTGACTCTCGACTTGAGCTTGAGCTACTGTACGATGATCTCGATGATGATGACGATGATCCAGTGTCGGACGAAGAGGATGAGGATGACGACGATGACGAAGAAGAAGAGGATGGTGAACGGTATTGACGACGACTATGGCGTGACGCGCCTCACAGGTCACGCTCGCCGCCATTGTTGTCGTCTCTTGATCGTGTATTCGAATTTTCTTTGATTTTAATATTATTATTTGATATAGACCTTGAACTGCCCTTGTCTTTCAGCTGCTTTACTGCTGAGTAATATTTCTGAAATTCCGATTTCGTGAAATTTGGAATACTAGGCTCACTAAACTGCCATAACCTTTTGAAAAAAGGAATTTCATAGCCTCTTATATATTGCAAAATAACCTCATCATCTGTTAACCTTCTCCAATTGTCTTCAAAAAATCTTAATCTACCAGCGTGTTTACCTACCTCTAATAACGTCGACGACCGCGATGATGATCTTGCTGAGACCGGTGGTGAACCTGATGGGATTGGTGTTGTTGGGTTCGAGAGTATCTCGGCCCATCCCGTTGAACCCTCTGATTCCTCGGATATTTGGACAGGCCCCTGAAGTTTAACGTCGGATTTCTACCACGATAGGAATTTTTCGTTCCCTGTTGATGCTTTAAGCCTGCTTGCGAATTACTCTTCTCATTAGATAGTAAAGGTTTTGCTATCTTCTTTCTTAAATTCCGAACAGCTTCAGCTGCTTTTACTTTTTCAGGGAAATCCTCCCCAAATAAAAACTTGGATGATATGGGAAGCCCCTCTGTAATATCTTTAACCATTTGATTAGCGATTGGCGCTATAAAAGAACGTCTGGTAATTGAGACATTATAATGCAGGTCTGATAAAACTCTGCCAACATCACTTAAAGAGGATACTAAAAAAGGGTCCTTTTCTCCTGACGAGTTGAAAATTGTTGTCAGAGCTGCACCCACATCATAGATAGCCATACCTAGTTTTTCTTGTGAGCTGTCTGAAAACCTTCTTTTTTCAAACCTGCGTCCGACATAAGCATCTTTATTTCAGGATTCAATTCCGGTGTGTGAATAGCTTCAAAACTATCCAGCAGCGGATATTTCTTTAAAATTTCGTGCAAGCATTCCTTAGGACAGGCAGTTTTTAAAATTTCACTCCATAAAGAAATTATTTTATTGTGCAGATTAATAGAAATCTTTCTTTCTATCTGCTCGCCAAGATTGTTCAAAACTGATTCGCTCAACTGTACATCACCCTGAACAAATTCTTTATTCTTCTCCGAAGAACTGGCATTTGATTTCTTAGAAAAGTCTGATTTTGAGCTCGACGAACGACGTGAAGAATTAGATGCACTAGAATAATATTCATCAAAGTCTGATGATTCCGTCGCATCTCTCGGATAACGATCGGATGTATGAAAATGACCAGTCGCTTCTCGCGGATAGCGATCAGACCTGCTAAACCTTGCAGCCTTCGTTTATCGAATTTTTGGATTATTCTGGATTTTATTTTTTTCACGTACCCTTGGATTTGGATTATTTTCGAATCACGCCTAATTTTATTGTACTTATCACTCTGAAAATTATTGATCGACTTTGTTTCCTGGAAAAATATCCAAGATATTTTCGTCCTTAGAAGGCTTTATCATAATTTAAAAACTACTGTTTGAAACTCTTTTTGCTGCAAAGGCGCGATTTATTTAATTTACGTTCCTGGTATAAATGTCAGTTTACGATTTAAAAATATTCAGTTATCCAAGTGTCGCTTTGTCTTCTGGAATTGTAACATTTAATATTCACCACGTTTGTATATTATCGAAAAAGGATTTGATAATTTACTATCTTGAGTCAAGTTAATATGTATCTAATTAACTTATTTATTGAAGAATAATCCAAGAACATCATTTATTTGAAGATTTTATTGTCCTTTGTGAAAAATTAATTTTTAAGAAGACTTGAATTTCCTTTCCGTTTGGAACAGCCAATCAAAGTCGAGATAACTAGAGAGGATTCCCGGACTAATTTACAGCGAATCAGAAATTAGGTCACGCGTTGTGAATTTTGTGTAGGGACCTAATTTACATTTTTTTTTTTTTCATAACGAATTTCCATGATGATAACAAAAAAAAACAATTGCCTTTTTTTTATTCTTTCTAGTGAAATCATTGAAGACAGACGTAAATCAGAATTAATTACTCCAAAGAATATTTATTTGGAAATATTATATCACCGTTGGATTCTAAAAGAAAGGGAGGATTAGAAAAATTAAAATATCAGAATTTGGAAAATATCTTTGGAAATTCGTTCCACTAAGAATTTGATTTTTGCTTTGGCCAATTTTTCACCCTCTTCGCTTTATTTGGATTTTTCTGGTATAATTTCATTTTTATTTTTTGCATGATATCTCAAAACTAATTTTCTCATTTTTCTTGATTTTTCAGTACTGAATAATTTTTTAATAATTTAGACTTTTGAATTTTTTTGAGATATTATTCATTCATTGATTTAATTGAATTTATTAATTGTCAAAATTATAATTTCTTGTCCTATTATTCCTGTCCTATATATCTCGAATTAATAAAGAATCCTTATTCAAAATTTTTCTTTTTTTTTTTGGGAATAAGTCTAATATTTATTTTTCTAGCTGTCAAAAATTTATTCTTTTGTTTAACAAAATATCATTGACAGTGGACCTATAAATTTTCGATCAATTTAACTTTGATATTGTATAGAATCACATAATTAATTTTCTTTTGTATTTTAACCTCAAAATTATCAATATTAATATTTTTAACCAAAAATTGAATTTTGAACTTTTGATGATATAAAATCACTCTTTTGTCTAACCTCAAAAATCTTGATTTATTGAATAAATTGTTAATCTATTTTTGTTAATTTTATCTTTCGAATATTTGTTTTGACAACTGTTTGTTTTGGCTAAACTACGAACTTCCCCATCTACCATTTTCCATCCGTAGATAACCTTTTCTATATACATTTTTTTTGCGTTCTCAGAAAAGTCAAGGTTACAAATTGATAAAAAACAATAATTCTTTTAAACAATCGTCAAATTTATTCATTTACGATTAAAGCCGACAGTATTCTTACATAAATAACATTTACACAATTTTGATTTCATAAATTTCATGATTTTATTTTGTTCATTGATAAAAATCATTGAATTATTGCATTTCTAAGAACCTCTCGTGATTCTACTTTATGTTATTTTCCGTAGGTTGCTGCAATAAGAGGAGTACAATTGTATTTTGTTATTTAAATATTAAAAAAAAGGTGTTTGAACACGTGGGTAGGAACAGATAGAAAAGAGAGAGAGAGACGAAACCTCATTGTTGTAGTCTGGTACGCATGGCCCCCTCTGGCACCAAAGTCTGACCCACTTTTAGACTCGTAATAGTCAAGTACTTTCACTTGCCTGAACGAAGACGCGCGAAATGAATCGGAAAAAATTCCTCCACATACACTGCTCCTTTTGGAACTGTTTCCGTGTGAATCAGGTTTCGCTTTTTAAGATACTTTTAACTTTTAACTTTCGACTCCAGTTCAAAGACCGATGATCCATTGATTTTTTCATTTACAATTTTTTCTCCTTGATCCCGGTGACACTTTCAACAAGTCAGTGAACCACAATTCTTCCTCTTGACAGCTGCAAAAATTTCCTGCAGTCCGTTCTTTTTAGCAGTTTCATCAGACATCCTAAAAACAGTATTTGGTAATGAATTAAATAAATGTCAGATTATACAGATTGCCCTTGTTTCTAAAAAAAAAAAAACCTGTTTTTAAATGCATTTTTAATGCAAACGGGAATATATTTTATGCATTTGAATTTAAAAACACACTTTTGGAAATATGTGGATTTATTTTACGGACCTAAAATCGTATCCCGCTGCTGCGAATTGAAAAAATAAAAATAATGTTAAAACCGGTTGAGATGGAAGATATTCAAATCTATGAAGACTTTCGATTTTATGAACTTTTTTAGGATGGCATTTTTTCGGTTTCTCTGTACTGGTTAAGATTCTGTTTTTTTTCTTTTTTTTTTTTTTTTTAATTGATGATAAGACCAAAATCGCTTGTTCGGATTTTTGATAATTGGTAAACTTGGTAAAAATAATTTTATTGACATTTAAATTTTTATTTTATTGATAAATGCAAATACCTTTTCGACAAATTCCATAAAGCACTTTGAACAAAAGTTGATTTGCCTTTGGCTCCTTCTAAGATGGTTTCACAAATTGATCTTTCCTCACACGTGTCAAGATTATCGGAAATTCTCCCTTCTCTGTGTTCTATGGGAAGATTATCGGATCTCAGCTTTGCCAGAACAATATTCGGTTCCCTGAAAACCATTTTGACTTGCAAATTTAAGAAACATTATCATTTCTTATTTCTTTTAATGTTATTTGCATGTGTGATATAAGAAGGATCAAAAATAATAAATTTACAATATTAAACGAAAAGAAAAATAAACAATAATTTCTTATTGTACAAAAATTAAAATAATTTTAATTATTTTCGTCAGTTGTTTTCAAATTAGGAATAATTGTGATTACTTCTCATCCAAGAATTCATATAATAATTAAAATAATAATAAATTATTGTTGTTATAAAAATATTTATATTGGTCTTAAAACTATTAAATAAAATAATAATAATAGTTTAATAATTAAAAAATGAGAATATAATATAGATAGGAAGTGAGAAGATAATAATTAAATAATGAAAGTATAATACATTAAACAATAAATTTCTAATTTGAAATTTGAAAACCTGTGAAAGATATAAGTGTGCCAAATAAGTTTGACGTAAAAAATTGTAGAAAAATTTGAATAGTTATAAAAATAAATTACTTAATTTACATACGTAGTATTGCTGTGATCAATAGAAACAACTCTTGGTGTTAGTGCAGCCAAAGCTAAACCAAACGGTATAGCAATACCAAGAAGATGAAAAATTTTCTTCCAAAGAGAGGATCTATAAAAATATAAGGACTCAATTTTTTTCATAAATATTACAGAAACTTGTTTTATTAATTGAAAGTGCTCTTATTACTTTCAAAGGTACTGTATATTCTTTTAAAAACAAAACAAAAAATTGGATTTTTTCTATTCCTTTAGAGAAGAAAAGGATAAAAAAAATATATTTAATTTGAAGACTCAACTTTAACGCCATCTGTAAGAGGTAAAATTTTTGTAGGAAAATATTTTTTTTAATGACCTAAGAATGAGTATAAATATTTTAAGGAAAAACATTAATTTTTATGTATAAAAATAGAGAAGACTGACACAAAGTGAAAACAGAATGTATCAGTGAGACACATCACTTCATTTTAAGTAGAATAAATATTTTTTAGAAATATATTTTTAAGTAGTGCTTAAATTATTTTCTCTATAAGTGAAAAACGATCATTAAAGTCAATTTTTAAATTTTATTTTGAAAAGAAAAATTAATTTAAATTAAAACTATCAAATCTTTAGTTAATGTAAATATTTATTCATACAAAATTCAAAATATCCAAATTTAACCAATCCGAAATTTAATTAAATCAAATTTTGAAAACAATGTTTTCAACAACAATATTTAAAAGAACAGTAATTTCTATTGGATAATACATGAAACTCTTTAGAACTACTTGAGACTTTGAAACTGGTTTAAAACAACTTATAAATAGACTGAAATTGTCTACAACTTTTTGAAACTAATTAGAATAAATTTTAGAATTTTTTAAAGTCGGTCTTAAACTATTTAAAAATACACAAAACTGTTTAGAGCTAGTTTTAATTCATAACAAGTACACAATTGCTTAGAAATGTTTGAACTACTAAAAATCGTTTATAACTTTTTTAAAATAATTAATTAACTTTCTAAATCTGAATTAGTTAAAAATGACTAAATATCATTAGTAAAATTTATAACAAACTTTTTGTTTCCGCAAAAAAAAAAAGTAAAAAAACATTAATTATTTTACGAATTTTTTATCAATTTTAAACTTTATATGTTAAGTATTCATTATGTTGTATTTTTAGCATGGAAAAGAATTTTGCAAAAAACAGTTTTTTTTGTGAAAAAGGTGCTCAAAAAAATTTGATTAAGTATTTTCAAAAATCCCTGTGTTCAAATTTAGATATTTATGAGCTTAATAAGCTATTCAAATTTTATTAAAATCCGCTAAAGCCATCTCTAGATATCCTGGCGACAAAAAAAGTTATACACACACATACACACACTCACACACACATATATATCAGGACATTTGCTTAAAAATAGAAAATTACTCTTCTTAGATGAAAATGAGTCTTTTTAGACATGATTTCAATTATACTTAAAGTACAATTTTGAACTATTTTGTTAATTTTTCAATTATTTTGTGCAATTTTTAATTATTTTTAAATTGTTTCCTTAAATCTTAAATTTACCTTCTTCAAATTTCAATTATTTTGTTTAGTTTTTTTAATCACTTTCTTAATTTTAGTTATTTTTCCCTTGACATTAAATCGAATTTAATTATTTATTCCTAAATTTTATATTATTCATCGCAAATTTTAATTTTTTTTTAATTTACCATTATTTTTGTCATTTTGCAATTATTATTTTCAGTTTTTAATCATTTTCATAATTTCTGAATTAATATTCTGCACTTTAAAATATACATCTCAATTTTCAATTATTTTGTTCAATTTTATTTTCATTATGAATTAGTCAAATTCATGGCTATCTTTTCTCTAATTTATACAGTAGAAAACTACTAATTTTTAGTAGAAAACTACTAATTGAAATAGTTAAACTTCACTTTTAAAATAAGTAGATTTTTTTACTAATTTAATTAGTAGTTTTCTACTAAAAAATAGTAAAATTCTTACTATTTTAACAGTAGCTCACTTTTCGCTAATTCATTAGTAGGAAACCCAATTCAGATTTAGAGAATAAATTTTCAGTTATTATCTCAAATTTAGATTATTGTCATCAATTTCCAATGTTTTAAACAATTTTTCAATTCTTTTCTTATGTTGAAAAAAAAATTCTGCAATTTTTCTATTATTTTCTTCATTTTCTAATTATTTTCATTATTTTGACATGATTTTAAAAAATTTCAATCATTTATCTGAAATTTCCATTATTTTCATTAATTTTCGATTATTTCTGCGATTTTTGAATTATTCTCTTTAATTGAAATTGTTTAAATAATTTTGTATTTATTTTTTTTTTTAACATATATTCTCTTATTTTTTCAATTTCAAATTAATTTTATCATTTTTAAATTATTTTCCTCGATTGTTAATTATTATTCACATTTTTAATGAGAAATTTTTATGGAAATTATTTTCCATAAAGATTAAAGATTTAAGATTTTTAAGTATTTTTCTAAAATTTCAATTATTTTCTTAGATTTTTAATTATTTTCATTTGTTTTCATAATTTCCAAAAAGAAATTATTTATTATCGTTAATTTCAATTATTTTCGCTTTTTTCAATTCTTTTCTCCAATTTTTAGTTCTCCTCATTTTTTTCAATTGATTTCTAAGATCATCATGTATTTTTCTAATATTTCAATTTCGTTTAAAAAAAAAAATCTGTTATTTTTTAATTATTTCACTCAAATGTCATTTATTTTTTACAAATTATCTTTTTTCCTATCATATTTCCATTATTATCTTATAGTTTCAAATATTGTAAAATTTTTTTTCACTTTTTTTCCAAAATTGATTTCCTTCAATTTTCAATTTCTTTCATTTGTTTTATAGTTTTACAAACTTCATTCGATTTATCTGTCATTTCAATTAATTTAATCGATTTTCAATTATTTATATTATTTTCCATATTATTTTCTTTAATTTTGAATTTGTTACTTTTGTTCTTTTTCATAATTTCCAAAAAGTTTTTAATTATTTCTCTTTTATTAAAAATTTTTCTTTTTAACTTTAAATTATCTTTATCTTTTTACGTTTGTTTTCTTTAATTTTAAATTATTTTCTTTTTTTTTCATCAAACTTCTGAAAATTTGTATTTGAATGAAATTTTCTATAACTTTGCTTTATTTAAAATATATTATGTACTTTTTTCAATTATTATCTCAAATTTAAATTATTTTTTTCAATTTTAAATTATTTATCTCAATTTTTAATCATTATTTTTTCAATTTTCAATTATTTTCTTATTTTTTTCAATAAACTTTTGAAACTTTTATGTATTTTTCTAAAATTTTCTTTAACTTTCCTTTATTTAAAATATATTATGTAATTTTTCTAATTATGTTTTGCAATTTTCAATTATTTTCTTTAATTTTTCATTATTTAGTTTCTTTCAATTTATTTTTAAGATTTTAAGTATTTTTCTTAAATTTAAATTATTTTCTCCAATTTTTTATTGATTTAATTTGTTTTGTTTTTTTCAATTAATTTGCAAAATTTGCAATTATTTTTTGCAATTTTTTTTAATTCTAAAATTTTATAAATTTTGTCCTAATAAATAAATATCTAGTTTATTTATTTATATAAATTTATTTTCTAATATTATATTTAAAATATTTATAATTGTTCATAACACAAGGTGTAGAATTGTTGTTTAATTTAGTCAATCTTTAAATTACTACAATTAGTCAGATTTTTGGAATTTTTTTTAAAAAAAAAAAGGTGTATTTGAGTTGACCAAGGGACCCTAATTGGGGGCCTTTCTATTGAATATTTTGAACGTAATGAAGACAAAAACAACGGTTTGTATTGAGAGTTTAAACATCTTTGTGTATTTTCATTCCGATAATCACAATCACATAACCTAACATTTATTGCTGCTTAGGTCCCTTTCTTCATAGCTTGTCACATTTATTTATATTTTATTTATTTATTACTTTAATGACTTAAAAGTAATTTTATAATTTTTTTCTTTTAATTGAAAACTGAAAATTCTAAACTGAGAAAAAGGCATCGTTGGATTTACAAATCGGATTGTTAAAATAGAGAGCAAAAACACGTAGTTACTCGAACAAAATAACTTAAAATTTTTTCCTTCTTAGATCCCTTTCCTCAAAAACGCGTCACAATTATATTATTCAATAAAATCAATTTACCTTGTTCTTTTTTGGGCACAATCGTGTGATTGGTGCTGTTCCAATAAAGGCAATTCAGTAAGAAACGTCTGCTGTTGAAACTGATAAGGAACCTGTTTTGTCTTTAGAGGAACAAATTCCTGTGGAACCAAATAAGCCGGATTTTCGAGTTTTCCAAAATTAGTCGGTCCTGCAAAAAATCCCGGACCACCAATATCCGGCTTCTTAAATTGATTTAAATACGTTTCCGGTTTTCCAAATTGATTAAATTCAGTTCCCGGTCTGCCAAATTGACCATAATCAAGTCCCGGTTTACCAAACTGATGAAACTCAAATTCCGGTTTTTGCAGTTGATCAATCTGATGAGAATTCACATGCCCATAATTCTGCGCATAAGACTGCAATAATTTCTCTCTAATCGGAAAATTGACATTATTCTCAAAACCAAGCTGATAAGGTGTCGTGGTTTCCAAATAATAAGGCTTCTGAACATTCAACTGAGAAAACTGATTGTCACTATTCTGATAAATTTGCGGCCTCTCTGTATTTTGATAAAGATTCTCGATATTCTCCGAATTTGCCGGTCTTATGCTTAAAAAACCATGAATTATTTTTGTCTCGTGGCCAAGAGTTCTTTGTGAATAATCCGAGTCGGAAAATTGATTATGAGAATTTTGATTATTGCTTCGCAAACTCTGCTGGTTTTGAAGTTTCTTGCTAACATGAATCTTGACTGATTCCGGCTTGTATCCACTATCGGTATCATAGAACTTAACAATTCTGTGACTTACCGACTGCTGGCCAAGACTCAAACTTTCATTCTCCAAGCCGACAAAGTGCGCTTTCAGAAAAGGGTTCACAAAAGTGCCGGTAAAATTTATTTCTCCAATTCGACCCAAAAACGTGCTAGGCTTAAATCCACTGTTTTCAATTTTATCAATATTCAAATTGCTGTCGACTTTATTAATTAAACGATTGTCCACTTGGTTTGAATTCATGGTTTCGAAAATTGAGACATTTTTTAAATTTAATTTATTTCTATCTTGAGGATCAAGGTTTTCATAAACCGGCGCTGGAGCTTTCGATCTTGAGTCTTTCATTTCTGACTCGCTCTTAATCAATTCCTCGTTAATTAAAGTTGTGAGAATAAGTTCCGACTCGGTTTCATTTCGAGAAGTTGTATTATCTTGAGTTTTGACGAAAACAGCACCGTGAATGAGAATCAAGTAAAACATAAACTTGAGGGCGGAAGTGGAGGATGTGATTGAGAAAAACATTTTTACTTTTTTTTTTCTTTCTGAAGAAGCACGAAGAGTAATTCGTCACCCACGTAAAATGCAACTGTTTGACAGGAGCGATGCTCGCTTCATTGTAAAAAGTGCAGGACTAACGACACATTTGAGATGCGGCTCTTTATCTTTAGAAAACGGAGGTTTTTAAAAAGCGTGAACACGAACTTTTAATAATGCCATTCACTCCAGTTATCCGGGACAAATACTGACGTGACATTGTGGCGTTTAGTTCAAGCAAGCACTTAACTCAGGATGAAGGCTTCAAGATAATCCTGCACGCTTTTCTAATGGCAATCTTGTTCTTAGATGATTTCTTGAAAATTCCTGCGGAATCCAAACAAAAAACATCTACCGAGTTAAGGAATTGAATTTTTGTGTTTTTCTATTAACAAAATTTTTTTAAAGAAAAATTCCAGTTAGTTTTTAAATTAACTCGCTAAATCGGCATTAGTTGAAAATAAGTTAAGCAAAACTTTAGCCTCTGATTCAAATAGTTATATTTCTACTAATCATTTAGCGAAAAACTACTAATTTTTAGGCAAATGAATTTATAGGTTATGTCCAAATTGGTAGTATTTTAGTAAAATTCTGTATATTAATTCATTTAGTCTAATTTTGACCATTTTTTAGTTGTTTTTTTTTACTAATAATTAATTGTTTTTTCACTAATTGATGATATAAGGAGTCAGAAACGACTTTTTTTTATTTTTAGGTAAAAATATATCCAGATATAACAAATAATCAAAGCTGGGAATTTTCGGTGAAACTAAAATTAAACAAGTCAATTATAACTGTTTTAAAGTAACTAGATAATGAATAAAACTAAATAAATAAATAGAAAAAAACTAAAATAAATAAAAATTTATAATATCTACATTTCTTTAATTCTTATGATTATGTTTATTTTATGATAAATTTATGTATATTTTTATGTATATTCTCTGTGGACATAAGCTACACATTGTACTTCTTATTTTTGTCCCTATGGTATCCAAGGACAAATAAATAAATAAATAAAACTCCCTAGAAAATTAAAAAATGACAGGAAATAGGAAAAAAATTCATTTAAAACGGAAAAATAAGCTGAAATTAAAAAACATCACTAGAAAATCGAGAAAAATTTTTAGAATGTAAAATATTAACTAGACTTTGTTCTGAAATAATCAGAAAAGGAATAAGAACTAGAGAATAAAGATAAAGTGGAAAAGCGTTAAAAAGTAAAAAATGCTAACAAAATTTACTATAGAGTATTTAAAAAAATAACTAGAAATTTTATAAATATTAATACTACTATTAGTTTTAAAATCATAATAACCAAGTTAACTTTAAGTTGTTTAAACTAGAAAACGTAATAAAATTTCTATAAATAAAAAGAAGAATGACAAATTGAAAAAAATGGAAAAGAAATAAAATTTTCTATAAAGTGGATAATGTAAAATAAAGTTACAAAATAACTAGAAAGTGAATAAAATAACTATAAGTTGATGCAAATGAATTTATTGCCAAATAATTAAAAATTGAAGAAAAACACAAATTATAAAAATAACCAAGTTGGAGGAACATGACAAACAGTTTTTTAAAACTCAAAAAAAATATTTAGACCTTAAATAAACTTCTGGTGAATAGAGAAAAATTTCTTAAAAGTAAAATATTAAAAACATGTTGTTTAAAAATAACCAGAAATATAATTAAAATTAGAAAATAAAGATAAATTATTAGAAATAAAGATAAAGTACAAAGGAAAAACATGACAAATCGTTTTTTAAAACTAAAAAAAAATTTAGACCTTAAAAAAAACTTCTAGTGAAGGGAGGAAAATTTCTAGAAAGTAAAATATGAACTACATGTTGTTTAAAAATGACCAGAAATATAATTAAAATTAGAAAATAAAAATAAAGTATTACAGCGTTAAAAAGTGACTGATACTAACAAAAAGTACAAGAATTTTAAAAAATAATAATATGTATGAAATTTACTATTATTATTATTAAAATAACTATATATAAGGGATTTAAAAGTACCTAAAAATGTAACAGAATTTCTACAAATTAAAAGAAAAATGAGACATTAAAAGAAAAAAAAATGGATAAAGAAACATAATTTCTTAAACTTGAGAACACTAATAAAAATTTAGAAAAATATCTACAAATTAAACAAAATAACTATAAATTAATCAAAATAACTATAATTTATTGCAAATATTGTCAGAAGTTTAAGAAAAACATTTGAAAGTATAAGAAATAATTAAATTAAAAAAAAATTACTAGAATTAAGAAAAAGAAATATAAGCTAAAAATTTTTTAGACGTTACATAAAAAAAAAAAGCGTAAAAAGACAAAAATGTATCTAATAGGAAATGACAAAAATGACTAGAATTTTTTCAACATGACTACAAAGTAGGAAACAATTATAATCTAAAGTAAAAATTAACAAAATTAAACAATTTTAAACGCTGCTTAAAATGTAACCAAGAATTACTATAAAGAGAAAAAACTAGCACAAAAAACTATGTAGTGATAAAAATTATCTAAATTTATTGAAAATAATTGAAAAATTATAGAAATTTACGAGAAAGTGTAAAAATAACAAAATTGCCTAAAAACATCTAGAAATAAGTAACAATTAATATATACGAAAAAAATATTTAGACATTAAAAAAGTTAACTGAACAATAAAATGTAATTTCTGGAAATTAAAAAAACAAATTAAATGGAATGATTAGAAGTTAATTAAAAATAGTTAACGAAGAATGAATTACTATGAAGTAAAAAAGGAATTACCTACAAAATAAAAAAATTGCAAAGTAAAGAAAAACTACTAGAAAATGAAAAAATAACTGAAAATTAAGGAAATAATTATTTGGAAATAAAACAGGAATAGCATTGGAATTACTAGAAAATGGAAACGTAACTAGAAGACTAATAAAAACTAATAATTAGTTATTTTTTACTGCATGATTAGTAGAAAGATAACTATTAGAATTAGTGACTGAGTTTTTGCTTTTAAATTAGTTATTTTTAACTAATTCAGATTTAGAGAGTAACTAGAAATCAAAAAGAAAAATTACTTCAATCGAAAAAATGACAAATTCAATAAGCAAACCTATGAAATAATAAATAATTGCTAGAAAATAAAGAAAACATTAGGTAGTTAAAAAGAAACTATTAAAGATTACTAAAATTTAAAAAAATGACTAGAAGAATAAAAAAAATTATTTGTTTATACAAATTACTAGAATGTATTGAAGAATTAGTAGAACTTGAAGCAAATAAATTACTAGAAAGTTAAATAGTAACTAGAATTTCATTAAAAGTAACTTGAATATGAAGAAAAATGACAAGAAATAAAAATAATAGCTATAAACATTGATTAAAAGTAACCAAGTAACTTAAAAGGATGAAATAAATAAAATAAAAAGATTCTAATCATAAGAATAGTTATTAGACAGTGAAAATTAATTAAAAAACATAGAAAAAAAAGATTTGCTGGAAAATGAAAATATAACTAAAAATGGAAGAAAAATAGTTTCGACGAAAAAAAAATTACCTGAGTTCAAGGCAGACACCAATTTGAAAAGAGGTTATGTTTGAAGAAATTATTTTTCTTTTAGAAATAGAAAAACTTACTTTTAATATAATCGTATTTAGACAAAATGTTGCAAATTTAATTTAAAACCAAATAAATCTTTAAAACTTATATAATTGATTAAAAATTACAGATTTTTGCCATTCAGAAATGTTTAAGTGAAATGATTACTTCGTGGAGAAACTTTAAATTCGTTTCTAAATAGCAAAAATATTAAATTTTTATCCGATTGTGAGGTTTAATGGTTTATTTTGTTTTAAATTAAATTTGAATTAAGTTTAAAAATAATTTAAATTAAACATTTTACCTGAATAAAATTAGATTAAAAGTTAGTTTCTCTATTTGAAAAAGCAAAATAATGTCTTTAAACATAACCTTTTCTCGAGTACGTGTCCAGTTCCTTCTTACAAAATTAACTATAGAAAGTGTAAATACTTACTTTGAAAATTATTATAATGTTTTGAAAAATAACATGAAAATGTACCTAATAAAATTACTAGGAAGTGAAATGATAGCTAGAATTGGATAAAAAACCTTTAAAAATTAAAAAAATTACTATAAATCGAAAACAGAATGACAAATATAAAAAAATAATAAAAAATAAGTTAAAATATAAAAAATATATATATATAAATGTAACTATTTTCTGATAAAAACTACTAGAATGTATTAAAAAATAACTAGAAACATTAAAATATCAAAGATTACATCTACTATGATAAAAATAAACAATTAAGTATTGTACTAGTTAACAGCAAAAATACTGACCTCGTAAAAAACATTTTTTTAAAGTTTCGACTCCACTGTCGATAAAGTGTTACATTTGAAAATTAGTATTGTTTTTTATTTATATTATTTACTTTATTTTTTTTTATTTACATATGTTTTTTTATTTTAAAATAGACAATAATTTTTATTATATTAAGTAAACGTAAAATAAATGATTATTTGAGATAAGAGAGTAGATTAAGTTTTTAATATTTGTGATTTTTTGGTAAATAATAATTTTTATAGAAAGAATGTATAAAAATGAATAAAACTAATCTAAATATTAATTATAAATAAATTATGTGTTTAACTAATTAGTACACTCAAAAAAAAAAAATGTATCAACTCAGAACCAACTAACTTTTTTATTTGATTCAAATAAATTTTTATTTGTGTCAAATAAAATTTTGTTTAATTCAAATAACATATTTATTTGGCTTAAATAACTTATCTTTTTTCCAAATATACCACTTCTCTGGGTGTACACACAAAAATATTTTAATAATATTTATAATTTATACACAAAATTGTCCCTTATGATACCTAACCTAAAATGAATTTCATCAAATATAACTTTACGTTTTTTTTTTTTTTTCTATAAAAAGAAATGTGAAAAACCGCATTAAAAAAATTAAACAAAATATTGTCATAAGACAAGTGTGTTTTGAGAAAAGTTTAACAAAATAATTTATCGCGAAAGTTGTTTAGATTGCGAACACTTAACATAAATTTGTATTGTAATACTTGTTTAGAGAGGAGCAAAATCTTGACGGTTTTCAATTGTCTTTATTTTTTTGTTTTTGCTTTTTTTCTATAAAAGCAGAATAATAATTATTCATTATTGTCTTGGCTTGGGAAGAATGCAATCTTGACCACTTTGAAGAAAGTATTTCCATTATTCTCCTTAAGAAAGTGCTAAAAGCGTGATGGGGACATTGTTATGGATCTGGTAAATTGAAGAAAATTAGAAACAGCTCTGTGCCCTATGACGAACAACAACGCATTAAAGTTTACGGTAGAAAGTCTTTCCATATCGACTTGGTTTCATCTTTCTCTTGTCGTAACAAAAATCAAATAAAATCCGCTGTGACCCAAAAAATTTCAAGGCCATGCAATTTAGCAATTATCCACTGCTGTAAACGCTTCTAAGCCATTACATTTATATTTAAATGCAATTAGCCGTGAAAAATCGAATTCAATTTGTCATTTGAGTTTTAATTAGTCATTAATTGAATTAATAACAAAACTGAAAAGTTGAATAATAGAAAAATGTAAACAATAAAAAATTATATTTTTCTTCTAAAATTATTGTACTACTTGACACAAAATCACGAAAAATAGTGTAATAATTATCCTGGACAAATTGTTTATGGAAATTAATTTTTTTTTCTTTAAAATAAACGTCAAGAAACGCGTAATAGTAGATTAAATACATAAGTAAAGTATGGTTATTAAAAGGCAATTTAATTGAGAATTTTTAGAAATAATCTGGGTTAATATACCCTGAATATTCGATTAGTAATATCTGCTTAGTGGAAATTAGTAAATGAAGCATAAAAGTAAAAATAATAAGTAAAAAAAAGATTTTATTTACTGCATTTCCTCTTTACGATCGTATTTAAGAATTTACTAAGCTCTTTAATTCAAATTAGGTTAAAGATTTTCAAGAATTAAGTGATATTGAGGTGGCAAGGTTAAAACTGTTTGATTAGAAACATTTAATATTTATAGAAATTTTGCATCACTAGTTAAGAAAGTGAAAAGCAGGCCAACCATAAATACTATTTGAACGTTCTACGGTAACAGGAAGCATGATTCTTCTTATCAGTTCTATGAAGACGTATAAGGCTCTTTAAGTGAAAAGTTGTACTTGAGCCATTACATCTATATAATATACTTTTGCACTTTCATCTGAACACGAGAAAAGATACAAAAGAACATAAAAAGCCTGTTATTCACGCGAAAACAAAAATTTTGACAAATAGAAAAAATAGTATAAACAAATTTAGTACTTGTTTAAAACTGTTTATAACTAGTTCAATTTTAAAATTGTTTATAATTGTTTGAAACTGTTAGGGACTTGTTTCAAACTGTTAAAAAGTTGTTTAATACTGTTTATAATTATTTAAAACTATTTACGAATGCGAAACCTTAAAATTGATTTTAAACTTTTTAAAACTAATTTGAAACTGTTTAGCAAATGTTTAGAGAAACTTGTTTTGGACAATTTATAGATTGTTAGAAATTGTTTGCAAATTGTTAAAAATTATTAAGAGATACATTTAAATTTAACATTTTCTCCGCTGAATCTGAATCCAAAGTCAAAATTGCTGGATTCGATAAACTTTTGGGATAATCTTAAAAAAACCTCTAAAAAAATCCGTTGAATTCAAATTCGAAGTCAGTATAACCGAATTGACTTAATGGATTGTTTAAACCATTAAAATTGTTTAAAATCAACTTTTCGTTAAATCCAGCTAGAATCATGTGGTTTTTTGACATTTTCATTGATGAACTATAAAGAAGTTATTTATTCATTATTTACAATATACATTCATATATTTAAACAATTTTAATTTGTTTAAACAGTTTCTTTTTCTTATATTTTCGAATTTATATAATTTTGCTTCCTCATAGAGGAAGCTTTGTGATCGTTAAGATTTTCGATTTTCCAAAAATAGTTTAAATCGACTCATTTTCATCTAAAAAGCGTAAATTTTCATTCCTAAGCAAATGTCCAGATGTATGTATGTATGTGTGTGTGTGTGTGTGTGTGTGTGTGTATAGCGTTTTTTGTCGCCAGGATATCTCGAGAACGCTTCAACGGATTTCGATAAAATTTGGATGACTTTTTAAGCTCGTGAATATCTAAATTTGGACACAGGGATTTTTGAAAATACCCAATCAAATTTTGTTGAGCACCTTTTTTCATCGAAAAAATCGTTTTTTGCCAAACTTTTTTTCCAAGCTAAAAATACAACTTAATGAATAGAAAAATCATATTCCTTATCTCAAAACGAATCGATTGACCTATATAACTTTTATAATTGATCAAAAATTCGTAAATTAATTGATGTTTTTTTCATTTTTTTGCACTTAAAATTCCTTTTTTTAAAGAATTTCTCGAATTAAATTTTATATTATTAATATATGGCTTTTTCTATAAGAAAGCAAATTTGTTTGCTAACTTGGAAACGAAATATCCACGAAATGGACATAATTTTCACCTAGTAAAATAATGATAATAATAATAATAATAATATTACTAATAATATTAACCCTCAATATCGGGACGTCTTTTTTTTAAAAACTTATTGCCAGAACCTGTAGAAAAAGAATATCTAGCTTAAATTAATGTGTCTTTAATATTTTTTTTAATATTTCAAGAAATCTAAAGATACTTTTTTAAAAAGTCGTTTTTTTCAAATAGCTATAGTAACACCAAAAATAGACATAAATAAAATTTCTAAGTGGATTTTTAAAGCTTTAAACATGTACCTTAAGTCTGTTTAAGCCATTTTTTGATTGGCTGAAAAAAACATATTTTTTGGGAGAAATGAAAATCATCAAATTTGGTTCATTAAGTGGAGTCACCTGAGAAATTTCAACCCATCGAAATATATGTTACTTATCTGTGCCAATTTTTTTCTGGGACTATTTTGTATGTAAAAGAATGCCATATTATCAAAATTAAAAAAAAAAATTTTGAAAAAAAAAATTAAAAAAAATTTTCTTTTTGTCGAAATTTTTTTTTTTTTTTGTAAAAATCTATCTCTTCCTACAATTTTTCATATTTTTTTAATGCCAATTTTTTATATGCCTTTTTTAAGATTTCAAACAAAATATCGTATGGGTTTTAACATTTTTTAATTTTTTCAAAAAAAAAAAATTTTTTTAAATTTTTTTTTTCAAAAAATTTTTTATTTAAAATTTTTTTTTTTTAATCTTGATAATATATCATTCTTTTACATCCAAAATAATCCCAGAAAAAAAATTTGCACCAATAAGTAACATATTTCGATGAGTTGAAATTTCTCAGGTGACTCCACTTAATTAACTTAAAATATTTTAAATATTATTAAATTATTGCTTCCTCTATGAGGAAGCAAATTGTTTTGCTTCCTTGGAAGCGAAGTGTCCATGAAATGGACAGAATTCACACCTAGTTTTAATAGCTGTCGATTCTTTAGTAACAATTAACAGAGAATTTTTTCATTAAATATTTTGCAGATTTGTTTAAACAATTTAAATTGTTTAAAACAACTTTTAATTCAATTCTCCTAGAAGCATTTTGTTTTTTACTTTCTTCATTAAAGTAATATCACGAATTTTCCCGTCTGCAATTTTCAAGACTTTTTAATTGTTTAAATAATTTATATTTGTGTTATCAAATTATTTTTCCCATATTTTAGGGATTTACTAATTTTTTTTTTAATAGCTCATAGAGGAAGCTTTTTCAATCTTTTTCACCTTACACTTATCCAGAAAGTTATTTGCTTTAATAACAATCATATAAATTTAGAAAAAGATTTATATCAAACAATAGTATTATTTAGACCATATATTAATATTTAATTGTTAAATAAATAAATAATTATGTTATACGCGAAATATCATAGTATAGGGTATAGGTTCTAGCTGAAATTTAATGAAAAGTTGATTTTAAACAATTTAAATTAAATCAATTAAATTAAAGAAATTAAATTGTTTTTTCCTTTGTTATTTAAAAAGTGTAAGCTTTTAAGATATTTAATTAAAACAGAAAATATTCAAAAAATTGTTTAAACAATTAAAAATTAATTTAAAAATGTAGCGAGCCTTGTATTTTGTTAAGTAAAAAAATTTATAAAAAAAGCGACGTAAAGAAATAATATTTTAGACCTATTTACTTATAAAATGCTCAATTTACGTTTAGAGGTGGTTCTTTAAGGCACCCCTAGAGAGGGGCAGTTTGCAATAACAAAAATCGACTGTTTCTTCAACTATGAACATTTAACGAGGTCTCATTAACTTCTGAGCCTTTTTCAATAAAATTAAGAACAATTTTTCGCAATTTAAATAGGGGGTGAAAGCGGTACCCCTTAATATTGTCAGATCAAAAAATAAAAAATAGGGGTAAATTTTTTTTTATTTTTAGACAATTGCCGAGGGCCTTTAAACAAAATTCAAAAATTTTCATTTTTTGAAACACCCTAATACCGAGCAATATGAGAATTCAAATATTTTTCAAATCTTTATCCGCCATATTGGATCCGCCATTTTGAATTTTAAAAATCGGACTCCAGATTCGTAATCAGCGACTACACAAAGCCCTAGACACCCACAGCAATATGATAATTCAAATATTTTTCAAGAATTTATACGCCATTTTGAATTTTGAAAATCTCTCATCAGATTTAAAATTTTGGCTAAATATTAATTTTTTAAAAATTTGCAATTTTTCGAAAATTGTTCAATATTAACTTTGGTCCAAAATTCAAACAATAATAACAACAAGAACATCAACAGGATCAGTAGCAAGAGTGGGAATACAAAGAGAAATAAGTACAACTACAAAACGCCAAAAAATAGCAACACAAGCTAAAACATAAACAAAAAAATAACAGTAGCATATATTGTAGCAATAACAGAAAAACAAGAGCAACAAGAATAACAAAAAAAACCAACAAAAACAATAACAGTGACAACAACAGCAAGAACAAAATAACAGCAACAGCAACATTATTAAGAACATGCAGAACAAAAAGAGTACAAAAAAAGTACAAAAAAAGTACAAAAAAAATAATAGTAAGGTAAAAGCATGTAGAACATAATGTTCTTAATGATATTGCAGTTGCTGCTTTTGCTATTTTTGCTGATGTTATTATTCTTCTTGTTGTTGAATTTTTATTGTCCTCGTTTTTGATATTACCATTTCTGTTATTTCAGATGTTGTTTTTGTTTCATTCTAGTTTTGATTGTTACTGGTGTTTATAATATTGTTGATGTTATTGTTGCTACCTTCATGATATTCTTGTTGTTTCTTCTGTTGTTGACGCAATGTATACTGCTGTTATCTTTCTATTGATTTTTTTGTACTTTTTTTTATTCTGTATGTTCTTAATAATGTTGCTGTTGCTGTTATTTTGTTCTTGCTGTTGTTGTCACTGTTATTGTTTTTGTTCATTCTTTTGTTATTTTTGTTGTTCTTGTTTTTCTGTTATTGCTACAATAGATCCTATTGTTATATTTTTTTTGTTTACGTTTTAGCTCTTGTTGCTATTTTTTGGCGTTTTGTAGTTGTACTTATTTTTCTTTTTATTTCATACTCTTGCTACTGATCCTGTTGATGTTCTTGTTGTTATTATTGTTTTTATTGAATTTCAGTTTTTATTGTTATTTTTAATTTTTGTCTTTATTCTCGTTCTTGTTGTTTGTGTTGCTTTTGTTATTGAAGTGGATGATGTTTTTGCTAATGTTTTTATATATGTGTCGCTGTTTTTATTGTAGTTTTTGTTGATTTGTAGCTGTTATTGTTATTTCTCTGTTAGTGATGCAGGACAAATTGCTACTATATTTGTGTTGTTTATGTTGTTGTTATTATTCTTGTTTTTATTATTGTCCTTGTTATTCATATTGATATTGCTGATTTTGTAAAATGCTTTTATTTTGTTCTCGATTTTATTGTTGCAGTTGTTTATAATATTGTTGATGTTATTGTTGCTGCAAAGGATATTGTTATTCTAATTCTTTTATTTTTATTGGTGTTGTAACTCCTTTTGCTATCTTCTTGATATTCTTGTTATTTCCTTTGTTGTAGGTACAGTGTATATTGTTGTTATCTATCTATTGCTTTTGTTTGTTCTTATTTTTGTTTTAAATGTTCTTAACAATGTTGCTGTTGCTGTTATTGGTCTTGCAGTTGTTGTCACTGTTATTTTTTTGTTGATTCTTTTGTCATTCTAGTTGCTCTTGTTTTTCTGTAATAGCTACAATAAAAACTATTGCTATTTTAGCTCTTTTGTTATTTTTCGACGTTTTTGTAGATGTACTTATATTCTTCATTTATTCTTACTCTTATTACTGATCCTGTTGATGTTCCTGTTTGATGTTGTTATTATTCTTTTTGTTAAATTTTTGTTTTTATTTTTTTCATTGTTTTTTTTTAATTTTTGTTTTTATTATCGTTCTTGTTGTTTGTGTTGTCTCTGTTACTGGTATGCATGATCTTTTTGTTATTGTTGTCGTATGTATCATTTTTATTGTTGTATTTTTAGTTGATTTTTAGCTGTTATTGTTGTTCCTTTGTTAGTGCTGCAGGAGAAATTGCTACCATATCTGTGTTGTTTTTGTTGCTGTTATTATTCTTGTTGTTTTTATTGTTCTTGATATTGATATTGTTGATTTTATAAAAAGAGCTTTTATTTTATGCTCGAATTTATTGTTGCTACAAAGGATATTGTTATTCTAATTCCTTTGTTTCTATTGGTGTTGTAACTCCTTTTGCTATCTTCTTACTCTCTAAATCTGAATTAGTAGTTTTCTACTATGAATTAGTCAGATTCGTGGCTCATTTTTCTCTAATTCATATAGTAGAAAACTACTAATTCTTAGTAGAAAACTACTAATTGAAATAGTGAAACTTTACTTTTAAAAAAAGTAGATTTTTTTACTAATTTAATTAGTAGTTTTCTACTAAGAATTAGTAAAATTCTTACTATTTTAATAGTAGCTCACTTTTGGCTAATTCATTAGTAGAAAACCACTAATTCAGATTTAGAGAGTAATATTCTTGTTGTTTCCTTTGTTGTAGGCACAGTGTATATTGTTGTTATCTTTCTATTGCTTTTGTTTGTACTTATTTTTGTTTTAAATGTTCTTAATAATGTTGCTGTTGCTGCTATTGGTCGTGCCGTTGTTGTCACTGTATTTTTTGTTGTTGATTTTTTTGTTGATTCTTTTGTTATTCTTGTTGCTCTTGATTTTCCCTTATTGCTATAGAAAGTACTGTTATCTTTTTTTTTAGTTAATGTTTTAGCTCTTATTGCAATTTTTTGGAGTCTTTGTAGATGTACTTATTCTTCATTTATTCTTATCCTTGCTACTGATATCCTGTTGATGTTCCTGTTTGCTGTTGTTATTATTCTTTTTGTTGAATTTTTGTTTTTATTGATTTTTTTTTAATTTTTGTCATTATTGTCGTTCTTGTGGCTTGTGTTGCTTCTGTTATTGTTGTTGATGATTTTTTGCTAATGTTTTTGTATGTGATGTTGTTTCTATTGTAGTTTTTGTTGATTTGCAGCTCCTATGGTTGTTTCTTTGTTCGTTCTGCAGTGGAAATGGCTACTATATTTTTGTTGTTTTTGTTGCTGCTATTATTCTCGTTGTTATTATTGTCCTTATTTTTTATATTGATATTGCTGATTTGATAGAAAATGCTATTAAATGTCTTCGATTTTATTGTTGCTGTTAATAATATTTTTGATGTTATTGTTGTTGCAAAAGATATATTGTTGTTCTCATTCTCTTGTTTTGATTGGTGTTGTAGCTTCTTCTGCTATCTTTTTGATATTCTTGTTGTTTATTCTGTTGTTAACACAGTGTATATTGCTACTATCCTTATCTATTGCTGTTTTTTGTACTTATTTTTGTTCTGAATGTTCTTAATAATTTTGCTGTTAATATTGTTCTTGTCGTTGTTTTCACTTTTATTGCATTTTTTGATTCTTTTGTTTTTCCTTTATTGCTACAATATATACTACTGTTATCTTTTTTTTATGTTTTAGCTCTTGTTGCTATATATTTTTGGCGTTTTTGTAGTTGTATTTATTTTTCTTTTTATTCTTACACTGGCTACAGATCCTGTTGATGTTCTTGTTATTATTATTTTTGTTGTAATTTTCTTTTTATTATTTTTTTTAAATTTTTGTTTTTATTGTCTTTCTTGTTGTCTGCGTTGTTTCTGTTACTGTTGTGCATGATCTTTTTGTTACTGTTGTTGTATGTGTCGTTGTTATTGTTATAGGTTTTGTTTAATTTTTGTTCTTATTGTTTTTTAAATTTTTGTTCTTATTATCTTTCTTGCTGTTTGTGTTGCTTCTATTACTGTTGTGGATGATCTTTTTGCTACTTTCGTTGTATGTGTCGTTGTTTTTATTGTAGTTTTTGTTGATTTGTAGCTGTTATTGTTGTTTCCTTGCAAGTGTTGCAAGAGAAATTGCTACTATATTTTTGTTGCTGTTATTATTTTTGTTGTTTTTATTTTCCTTGTTTTTGATATTGCTATTGCTGGTTGTATAGAAAATGCATTTATTTTTTTCTTGACTTTATTGTTGCTGTTGTTTATAATATTGTTGATGTTATTTTTGCTGCTAAGGATATTGCTGTTCTTATTCTCTTACTTTGGTAGGTGTTGTAGCGCCTTCTGCTATCTTCTTGAAATTTTGTTGTTGTTTCTGTTGTTCAAGCAATGTATATTGCTGTTATATCATTCTTTTGTTTTTGTATATGTTTTTGTTCATTTTCTTGTTGTCCCTGTAACTATTTGTTTTTCTGTTGTCGCCATGGTGGGCTTTGTTGTTATCTAACTATTGATTTTGTTAATGTTTGTTGTTCGCGTTATTATCTTCTTGTCAATCTTGATTTTAATTCTGTTGTTGCAATGCATAAATTTCTGTTACCACTTAAAAGTTTTTCTTGATGTTTTTGTCTGCATTTTTCTCTTCTTGATTTTCTATGGTTTCAATTATTTTTATTCTTATTGTTGTTCTTCTTGATGCTATCATTACTATTGTTGTTTTAGTTTGTATGTTTTTTCATTGTTTTTGTTGTTGTTTTCTTTGTTTTTTGTTTATTTTTTGGTGTCATCATTTCTTTTTTTTAGTTGTTGCTGTAATAGACATCGAGACTATTTTTGTCTATTCTGTTGATTTTATTGCACGTGTTATTATCTTCCTTATTTTTTGTTGTTTATTCTGTTGTTGCAGTGTATATTTTGTTGTTCAATCATTCTAATTGTTGTCCTCTTTGCTCCTACAAGTTACTGTTGCTGTTAGATTTTATGTTTGATTAATTGTTTTTGTTGTTGTTTTTGTTCATTTTTTTGTTTCATTGTTGCTGTTGTTTTCTTTGTTGCTACAGTGGACATCGACGTTATTTTTTTCTTTTCAAAATCTTTATAAAATCATGTTAAAAAATCAAACAATAATAAATTGTACATTAAAATAATTTTAGTTTATCTTTTCTATTATAAAAAGAAGAAAAAGAAGACGAAAATAGTAATTTATGTGACTTGTGCGAATAAAAGATAAATTTTATACAAGCCAGGTGTGAAATTTACTCAAGTGTGAAATTTCACATCGGTACCACTCTTCTGAACCGCTTTTCACTCTTCTTCTATTTCTGTCAATAAGTATAATTTTCAAGTTCTTATGCATAAGTAGAGTAGCTCTAGGCGACAATGAAAGTAGCGTTCACGCCGCAGAGCAATTTTTTTGTGGTAATCCAATGGCTGACCCGATTCCCAGATCCAGTAGGCCACCAGTGGACCAAGCCATGTGCAATTTTGCCCAGGATATCGGTAAAACGTAACTCATCGAAATCGGAAATGTTAGTTGTCGTAAAACGGAAATTTTAACAAAAGTCGAACGGAAATTAGGCGCAAAGACAACAGACAACAATTTCTCTCGGAGCAAAAAAAAGGGACCTCTCGTGCTACAGAGAGAGGTGATGATGATCAGAGCCTCGTTTCTGGGCCGAGAAAGCGCAAAAATCATTGTCAGAGAGTTTCTGTTTGATTTCTTACATTTCGACGTAATTTTGATAACAATCGTGACAGGCAGTTTCACGAATTCGCTGAAAGAAACCAGTCAGAGAAGTTGCATTCGAAACTGACCATCACTGTCTTTTTTTTTTTATTTGTAATTGAAAAAGGCGAAATTAATTTTTATGTTCCTTATACCTTTGACCACAACAGTCCAAATCCAATTTTCAATCCATTCAAAATTTAATTAATTATCATTCATATAAAGATAATTCTCAAATGTACTACTTTGTACCTTTAATCAAAACCAAAATCAAGCTTGCTTTTTAATTTATTTACAAAATTAATGAGACTCATACATTAATCTTATAATTTAAATAAAAAAAAAAACTTATTCTAATAAAATTAGACCTCTCTTCATTTCTAAACTTTCACTCTTTAAAAATGAAATCACAGCAATGAATCTTTAACACCGTATCTTTTCCCTGAATCTTGAATAATTTATTTCATTACCAAGGTATAAAATTAAAAAAAAAATTATATTAATTATAAGTGAATTAAACCTAAATATCTAAAAAGTAGTTCTTCGTAAAAATAAATCACAAAAGATTGAGAGAACGTTTATACAGTTTAAATAAAATACAAAATTAAACATAAATCACTGCATAGAAAACGTTAGTCTTAAAAGTAGAGCAACAGAATTTATGAAATGGAGAGTAGAGAGCATGTAAGATGTTTTCTACTTTCCATTTCATATATGCTGAAAAATCGTTTTTTTTTTTTCCCTCGTCTTTTTGAAGCTTAAGGAATTAAACGCTCGTCGATAGAATAACAGTGTTTTTAAACGAAGGAAGTTAACACTTATTTCATGTCTACTGGTTTGCACACTGGTATTTAAAAAGCTGTAATTTTCGCTAAAGATTGATTCTAACTCGAGCAACAAGATAAAATTCATCTTATGTCTTTTGTGATAAAAAAGTTTATGATTTTGTCCCAGCAAAATGAGACAATACCCGCAATAACTTGACCTACTTAATAATCAGCATGAAAAATGCAATGATAATAAAACAATTAACAAAAAAATGCCTTCTTAAAGAAATTAATAGACTCCTCTTATATTCCTCAATCTCCATTTTCATCAAATTGTTTCAATGACCTTCCTTCTTCCCACGACCGCTTTTAATCTCATTTCTGGGCTAAGCAATTAAGCAATGATATTAAAAATAATTTTACAGTTAGCAAATAAGTGTAATTAGACATTAGAACAGCCGAAAGTGACCCCGTTGATCAAGGAACAGCGAATCTTTCGCTTGATGTCGTCCTGCCTTTCCACCAAGTGCCATGCCACCATTAGCAAAACGGCTAGCTGACGATGAGGCGACCATCATATCTTATACTCTGCGAGAGTAGTACAATTTGAGCATCAGAAGCGTACGACTTGCCAGGTCGGAAAGTTGTTAAACGGTGAAAGTACAATTTAATAAAATCTAGAATCTAATGGGAAGTGCTGTGGGAGGAAGTGCAAAAGCAACAAGTGTGAGAATGTCTTAATAAAGGTAGCAACATACCGACAACAAAGATCACGAGAGTGATAATGATAATGATGATAGGGTGTAATTAGTGCGTGACCAAGTCACTAAACTACGTTCAACTATTAACTATTTAACAAATTTATGTCTTCAGCAATGTTCAATGTTATTGCAGGGTGTCCACTAATTTCGTCCCACAAAATTCCCGGTTTTTGTTCCTATTTTTTCCCGGTTTTTTCTCTTGTTAACTTAACATTTATTTTAAGTATAAATAGATATCTGCAAATGGCTACAAAAATTGAAGATAACAGTTGATAATTGAAGAAAATAATTGAAATTCAAACAAAATAATTGATAATTGAAGAATTAAACATTAAACTTTACAAAAAATAATAATTAAGAATTAAAAGAAACAATTAATAATGGAAAGAAATAATGGAACAATGACAAAGACAATTAGAAACAACATTAAAAAAAAAGTAAATATTAAGGTAGTATTACACTTTGTAAGCTGTCAAAGATGACTTTAAAAAACAATTTTTTTCTCGGTGATAATTTTATTTAAAGCAATGAAAGTTTTTGAATCATATTTTTGACATTTTTGTCTGTCAAAAATGAAAAAATAAAAAATTTTTACTGTGTCTGTTTCATTACTAGAGGGCGCCAAAGTTAAGATAAAAAAAAAATAAACTTTAAGGAGGTTTATCCAAAAAACCAATTTCTATAGATTCTTAGAAAATTTTAATAACATATTAAATGCATTACTTTACATGTACTGTTACAATTTTATTGAATTTTACCGTTCTATTTTTGAGATATAAATTTATAAAGTTGGGACTTTTACATGCGAACAATAACAAAACGCACAAAATGACTAAATTTTAATTAATTAAAAAAACACGGTTCTACACATTTTTTTAAAAAACTAATATATTTTGAACTGTAATAAAATACAACTTTTCCAACAATATTTAATTCATTTACCGTACCGTTGTTAAGAAAATGTTATTTAAGGGTAGTAATTCTTCACTTTTTTGAAATAATCAGAAAGAACAAATTTTAATAGCTTGAAATTTTCAATGAAAATTTTTTTTTTTCAATAAAATTTGTTTGTGTAATGATTTTAACTACAAAATACTATTTAGAAACCAAATTATAAGAAGAAATAAAATTAAAAAAATATTGACTATCATGGTCCGATAGAATGAGAACCGCTTGAGGGTATAAGCGTCCTTAAATCGGCGGACAAGCTACAGCCTCAAAGAAATATCCGATCTAAAAAATTTAAATGTGGTTGTAAAGCTGATGTATGTGGTTACGCTTCCCCCCTAACTCCGATAAAAAATATTAAAAAATAAAAAAATGGCGCCTATTTAAACAAAAATCACAAAAAATGAGTATTTTATTGTTGTCGTTTTTTTTTGTTGAAAAACAAAAAAAATGAACTATACAATCGGATTTAAGGGGGATGCCTGAAGAATTTCATAACGAAGAAATTTATCTAAAGTTTTTTTAAAATCGATCAAAAAGAACTCGAGTTATGCTGTCCGTCAGTTTAAAAAAACATGGTTTTGAGAAAAACGCATTTAAAGTTTTGTGTGTAATGAGCTGATGTGCATATGTATAACTTTTACGTGCGTATGACTTTTTTATTTCTTCGAATTTTAATTTGCAATTTGGAAATTATATTCTTGAGGTAATGTAGACCACAAAAATAAAAAAATAAATAGACGATTTTTTGATCTATGCAAAGCATAATACTACCTTAATCTACAATTGGATAATTAAAAAAATTGAACAATGGTTATTAAATTCAAAGAATATAATTAAAAATTGGTCAAATAGATAGAAAATCAAAAAAAAAAAAATTTTAAATTTAAGTTAATAATTCAAAATAAAAGAAATAAATTGAAAATTAAATATTGAAATTGAATTCAGAAAAACACAGAATTATTGAATATTAAAAAAAAAAATTATTGAAATTAAGAAATAAAATTGAAATTCGAATACAATAATTGAGAATTAAAGAAAATTACTGAACAATTGGATTGAAAAAAAGAAGAAAATAATTTATAAATAAAAAAAAATGGAAAATGCTAGGAATTAATTAATATTGAAGAAACCATTAAAAATTGAAGGATAGAATTGTTATTTAAAGAAATTAATTGAGAATTGAAAAAAATAATTGAACAATTAAATTGGAAATAGAAGAAAATTATTGAAATTTGAAGGTGGTTTAAAAACATGAAATAAATAACTGATAATTGAAAAAAAATAATTTAAAAAAAGTCGAGATTACTGAATATTGAAACAAACAAATAAAAATTAAAGAAAATAATTAAAAATTAAAGAAAATAATTGAAAATTGAAGAAAGCACTTAAAAATTAAAGACAATACTTGAAAACAGCAGAAAAATTTAGAAATCGACGGAAATAATTGCGAATTGATGAAAATAATTTAAAAATTTTCAATTTAAATAAAAATTGAAAGAAAAACATAATTTAAAGAAGCTGAGAATTGTTAAATATTGAAGAAAATTGAGAAGAAACTGAAAATTGAAAGAATTTGAGAAATTGAAAAAAATATGAAAAAATAATTGGAAATTGAAGAAAATAATTGAGAATTAAGAAAAACTCATTGTAAAAAGCCTAGAGTTATTGAATATTGAAAAAAAAACAATTGAAAATTAAAGAATGGAATTGAATGTCGAAAATTATAATTGAGAATTAAATAAAATAATTCAAGAATTGAACAATGGGATTGAAAGTAGAAGAAAATAAGTGATAATTGAAGAAAAAAAAAAATAGAACAACCCAGCAATTATAGAATTTAAAGAAAACAATAAGAAATAAAGAATGTAATTGTAATTTGAAGAAATTAATTAAAAATTGTAGAAAATGATTTGAAATTGAAGAAAATGTGATTTTATGAAAATTGTTAAATAATAATTGATGAATTGAAGTTTCAAAAACATAATTGATAATTAAAAAAAATATTGAAAAAAGCCGAGAATTATTGATTATAGAAGAAAATAATTGAAAATTGGAGCAGTTAATGAGATGTGAAATAAATAAATGATAATTGAAAAAAACAGTTGAAAAAAGTCGAGAATTATTGAATATTGAATTAAATATTTAAAAATTGAAGGAAATAATTGAGATCTGAAGAAAATAATTAAAAATTGATGAAAATAATTGAAAATTGAAGAAAATAATTGACAATTGAATCAAATAATTGGCAATTGAAAACAATAACTTAGAGTTGAAGAAAAATATTTAAAAATTGATTAAAATAATCGAAAATCTTAGAAGATATTTCAGAATTAAAGAAATTAATTAGAAATTGATGAAAATAATTGAAAATTAAAGAAAATAATTGAAAATTCAAGAAAGTACTTAAAAATTAAAGACAATATTTGAAAACAGCAGAAAAATTTAGAAATCGACGGAAATAATTGCAAAATGATGAAAATAATTTAAAAATTATCAATTTAAATAAAAATTGAAAGAAAAACATAATTTAAAAAAGCTAAGAATTGTTAAATATTAAAGAATTTGAGAAATTGAAAGAAATATGAAAAAATAATTGGAAATTGAAGAAAATAATTGATAATTAAAAAAAAACTCATTGTAATAAGCCTAGAGTTATTGAATATTGAAAAAAATAATTGAAAATTAAAGAATGGAATTGAATGTCGAAAATTATAATTGAGAATTAAAGAAAATAATTCAAGAATTGAACAATGGGATTGAAAGTAGAAGAAAATAAGTGATAATTGATGAAAAAAGAAATTGAACAACCCAGGAATTATAGAATTTGAAGAAAAAAATAAAAAATATAATTGTAATTTGTAGAAATTAATTAAAAATTGTAGAAAATAATTTGAATTTGAAGAAAATGTGATTTTATGAAAATTGTTAAATAATACTTGATGAATTGAATTAAAGTTTCAAAAACATAATTGATGATTAAAAAAAAAAAAAATATTGAAAAAGCCGAGAATTATTGATTATAGAAGAAAATAATTGAAAATTGGAGCAGTTAATGAGATGTGAAATAAATAAATGATAATTGAAAAAAACAGTTGAAAAAAGTCGAGAATTATTGAATATTGAATTAAATATTTAAAAATTGAAGGAAATAATTGAGATCTGAAGAAAATAATTAAAAATTGATGAAAATAATTGAAAATTGAATCAAATAATTGGCAATTGAGAAAAATAATTTAGATTTGAAGAAAATAATTAAAAATTGATTAAAATAATTGAAAATCTTAAAAAATATTTCAGAATTAAAGAAATTAATTAGAAATTGAAGGAAATAATTGAAAATTGAAGAAAATAATTAGCAATTGAAGGAAATAGTAGAAAATCAAAGAAAATAATTGAAAAATGAAGAAATAATTTGAAATTAATGAAAATAATTCAAAATGGAAGAAAATAATTGACAATTGTAGAAAATAATTGGAAATTGAAAAAAATAGTTTAAAATTGAAAAGAATAATTGTCAGTTGAAGAAAATAATTGTGAATTTCTGAAAATAGTTGAATAATTGAAGAACTGAATTGAAGCTTCAAGAACGTAATCGATAATTGAAAAAAAATATTGAAAAAAGCCGAAAATTATTGAATATCGAAGAAAACAATTGAAATATGATGAAAATAATTAATAATTGAAAGCACACAATAGAATTGCCCATAACTATATAAACTATTATGTAATGTACGGTCTAATACAAAAACTAAAGTTACATCTACATTTTTACATAATAATTTGACTTTTTCATGTTTAATGTCTTTCATTGTTTCTCTGGTATTGTTAGCGTTAAGAAAAAAAGAATATTTTAATTTTTAATGTATATTTTTTTTATTTTTCAATTGCATAATTGTCGCATAATTACACAAAATTTAAACCCATAATCAGATTGGTTAAAAATGCATTAAGTTATTATCTTTATTTATAAAACAAATTGATATATTAGTCAAATCTATTAGCCCAGAAAGAAAATTCCCGGTTTGACTGAAAATTCCCTGATGTTATACATATGGGTCATTTTTAATGAATTTGAGAATAAAAATTAAAATAAAAAATCGTTTTATTGTGCAAATTTTCAAAAATTGATAAATCCGTATTTTGTTATTTCGACACTGAAAAAAAAGTTTGGAATGCAAAAAAAAAATTTGGCTCAACCAAATTTTTGTTGTTGATATATATGAGCAACAAAACAGTTTTGTTGTGTCAACAACAAAATTTAGTAGTCCCAACAAAACTTTTTTAAGCTGAACAAACATTTTGTTAGTTATAGATATAAAAAACAATAAAAGAAGATAAAACGTAAATGCAGAGTATGTAAATAACAGTTTAATGTCTAATTTTCTTTTTAATTGTTAAATTAATTTATAATCATTTTTTAACGTGAAAGTGAAATGATCAGTGTATAGCAACAACTTCACAATATAGTCTTTATTTCATTCTTTTTATTTTACTTTCATTTGATCCTCTTTTTTTTACTCTTTTATTTTATTTATTTTTATTCTCTTTTGGATTCATTCAAGTAATAACTTCCATGTTTAAATTTTGAACTTCATATCTTAAAAATTAGCACCACTTCTAAACTTAAAAAAAATATTATTGTATTCGTTGACTGTTCTGTTAAATGATATTTCAATTAGAAAAATATTTAAAGAAACAAAATTTTGGAGATAACTACCTTAAAGTAGTAAAATTTATCTTTTTCGATCGCATTAGAAAGGCATAAGAAATTCTAACTTTGAAAAATGTTTTCTCATGAATTGGACGCTAAATAATGATAATTTCTTAAAAATAAATGTATTATATTACATAAAATTTAAAAAGCAGGTTTTTTTATATTAATGAAAATTTTTGTTATTGTATACTTTTTTTTATCACTTTCGTATAAAAACTAAATCTTTATAAATTTAAATTTTGAAATCGATACGGTATAAAGTTTAATACAATTTTAGAAGCACATGCAAACTAATGATTGTTGTAAGTCTAAAAAATTTAAATATCAATCTAAGAAAAAAAGTTTTTTGAGTGAACGTTCTTAAGACGATTCATTTTCAATTAAAGTCTATCATAGTTAGAGAATTTCAAGGGTTTTGTAATTTAACAAGAAAAAAATACAAAATTGTAAACATCTGGTTTAAGTTCACTTGTATTTAAATTTAAAAATCTTCGTTAATGTAATCAACCTCATGATAAATTTGATTGCACAAAAAAAGTTTAGTTGCACTTGAAAAAAGTTTGATTATATAGAAAAAATATCTTCGTTTAACAAATTTTTGTCTATAGCAACAAAACTTTCATTGAAACAAGGATATAAGAAATAGTACGAGTTTTTATGTTTATTTGACGCAACTAAACTTATACGGTTTAAAAAAAAATTATTTGGTACAATTTATTTAATACTGTGAAATTTTTTTTTTTTTCTGAACAACCAAAAACATTTTGTTGCTTCTATATGAACCAAACATTTTATTATTCAAACCAAACTGTTTTCTGATTCTTGATAAGAAATGAATAAATAATGAATAAGTTAACACCATGATAAAGTATTAAGGAAAAAAGTGATTCGTCAAATTTAAAGATTTTAATACATTTACGTAACGCATAGCAAAAGAGTTTCTTTTTTTTTTGACCCAGCTTTTTGAGATCTTTTTAAGATTATCTTTTTTGAAGTCATCTTCTTAATTACAGAGCCTCACAAAAAAAGTATCATGATCAGAGGACAAAACTCATATCGCTTTCTCGCCATTGAGACATAATTATACAATAAGAAGATTATCATGCTAGTCATCTAAAGTTCAATTTATTTATTTTTGTTTATTTTCTGCCATTTACATTAAGTTGGTATTTTTTCAAGAACCTGTACGAATTCCAAAAACTATTATAATACTATTTAGAACTCGTTTAAGGTATTTCTCCGATGGGCAGTCCCTGGCAAAAGTCAGTATTTCAGTTAATAGCAATTATTAATTAAAATAATTTATTTCTTGACTTATTATTTACTGTTAATAGTTAATCGGCCATCGGCAAATAGTTTTTTAATGAAAATGTTTAAAAAATGAAAATTAAATTAAATTAAAACGTTTTTCAAAGATACCTTTTTTACAAGTATATCTTTTCTGACCATTTTTTTGAAAATTATTTAATTTAAGTAGATAATAGTTCATTTTCTTTAGAAAAACAAACTCTACAACTTCACCTCGTCAGATTTTTGAAAAAGTAGATCATTTTTTAAATAAAGCAGTTTGTTGATAAATATTTAGAAATATATTTTTAAATAAATTACTATATTTAAAAAATGGTTCACTTTTTTAAAAATCTGACGAGGTGAAGTCGTAGCGTTTGTTCTTCTGAAGAAAATAAGCTATTATTTACTTAAATTGAACCATTTTTAAAAAAAGGGTAAGAAAAGTTAGACTTGTAAAAAAGGTATCTTTGAAAAACGTTAAAAATTTAACGTTTTAATTTAATTTAATTTTCATTTTTTAAACATTTTCATTAAAAAACTATTGGACGATGGACGATTATAACTATTAACAGTAAATAATAAGTCAAGAAATAAATTATTTTAATTAATAATTGATATTAACTGAAATGCTAACTTTTGACAGGGACTGTCCATTGGATAAATACCTTAAAAACGTTTAGAATTGATCAAAACTTTTTACATAGGAAACGGCTTTAAACTACTTTGGAATAGTTCAGAACTGTTTAAAACCATTTAAAAATTAAAACTAGTTCAAAACTGTTACAAAATAGTTTAAGATACTGGTCAAAACTGATTTGAAACTGTTTAAAATGAATTCAAAACTGTAGGATAAACCTAAATTATTTAGAACTAGTAAAACTTTTTTCATAATAAACCCTTTTTAGAACTTATTAAACTCCTTTTTAAAACTGGTTTGAAACTACTTAAAACTAGTTAAAATTGTTTAGAATTGTTTCAAACTGTTCAAAATTGTTTAGAAACTATTTTACCGGCTTTTATGATCTCTGAGCAAATATTTTGCAATTTTTTTTAATATCATCGTCGAGTATACGAAATTTAGAAAAGTTCATGAATGTCGATAAGTCGAGTTATTTGGTTTTTTGTTGGATTTTAAATTTTAATTTATGAAATTTAAAATGTCAAATCCACTATGGAGGACAATAAAACAAAAATTGTTGACAAAATAAATTAAATTTAGTACTATTTTACTTAAATTAAATATTTATTGTTTAATTTTTTAAACTATTCTTTTCAATTGTGTAATTTTTATGTAGCAGTTTTTCGAATGTTGTTTTCAGCTGTAAATTATTTTCGTAATTTTTCAGATATATTCTTCAATTTTTTAAATTTTTATTATTTGAATTTGCGAAAATTTATAGTTTTAAATGACCAACAATGTTTCATTCATTCATTCATTTGATTGATTCATTCTTTTCTATTATGATTTTAATTAGATATATTAATTTTTTCAATTCTTTTTCAGAAATTAAAATTATTTTCTTCAATTTTTAATTAAATAATTAATCATCAAATTAAAAATGCAAATATTTTCTCAAATTTTTTATTATTTTCATTATGTTTCAATTAATTTCCTAAATTTTAAAATATTTTTCTCAAAATTTAATAATTTACTTCAATTTTCAATTACTGTTGTTATCATTTTGCAATCAATTTCTTTAATTTTTAATTATTTTTACTATTCCTCAATTAAATTCTTAAATTTTCTATTACTTATCTCATTTATCAATTATTTTTTCAATTTTTATTTTCTTTTATATTTTTACAATTATTTTTTCCACCTTTTAATTAGATAGGTGTATTATTTATTTCTCAATTAATTTCTGAAATTTTTATTTATTATTTCAATTTTAAGTTATTGCATATACTTTTCCATGTTTTAATTATTCTTCAATTATTTTTCTCAAATTTCAATTACGTTCGTCAATTTTTATTTTATTTTTTTTGATTTGCAATGATTTCCACAAATTTTATATTATTTTCATTATTTGTTACTTAATTCCGAAAATTTCAATTATTTATCTCAAATTTTTATTACTTTCTTCAATTTTCTATTACTTTTATCATTTTTCAAATATTTGACCCAATTTTAATTATTCTCTTTTTTATCCATTCAATTTCAGTAGATATACTGTGGCGTTTCTGGATAGAGTAGAGTGTGTCCGTGTGAGCTATGTATGTGTGTGTCTGTGTGAGAGCCAATCAGAAGCGACCTTTACAACGAAATGGACCAATCAGGAGCCAGGATTTTGATGACGTCATAGTGTATACCTCGTTTTAAACTAGGTATGTAACGCGATGCCTAATTAGAGCCCCATCAGGTAGGTGAGGTAAGGAATTTAACCTTGAAAGGGGGGGGGGCAATTGCACAATTCTGCGAAATTTGAATCACCGATTTTGCATACGCGTGTTTGACCTTCCAGAACCCTCTAAGCACGTGCGTGTGACCTTGGTGGGGGGGGACATTTACACGTGTAATTTGAATATTTGGAGTGCGGGGTAACCTTCAGAAAGGATGTGGGGGTAAGGAATTTAACCTTGAAAAAAGGGGGTTTGTCTCGGAGTAAAGTACATAACCTAGAATAAGGGTGGGGAGTACATAAGAATACATCGCACATTTCTGTGAAATTTAATTTACATACGTGTGTATGTGTGCCTGTGTGACCCCACAGAAGCTTCTAGAACATTCAAGGGGGCTCATTTACCCATGAAAAAAGGAGGATTACATGAAAAATATACCGCGTAATTCTGCGAAATTTGAATCACCGATTTTACATACGCGTGTGTGACCTTCCAGAACCCTCTAAACAAGTTTTAATTTTAGGTGGTGGGGGTTACTTTTTTACACGTGTGACCCCTGCAGAACCCTCCAGAAGCTTCTAGAACATTCGATTTCAGTGGAGATGGTGGGGGTATTTTTCATTTATTTGATGCGTAATTTAACCTTTGAGAAACTTCTAGAACTTTTTTATGGGGGTTCAGAGAGGTGGGGGGATTATTTCAATCGCACTTTGTTCTATTCTGCGTACAATTTTTTTAGTAACCTTCGAGAACTTTCGAAAACAAATTGGTGGGGTGGGGGGGGGGGGGGTAATATTAGAGTTGACATTTTAAAATTTTTTAACACATCTTAGAACATGAGTTTATATGTAGTGTAATATACTTTCAAGAAATTAAGAAATTTGCATGAGATTTGACGTATTTTAATGGTTTTTACAATTTTTTAAAATGTTTAAAATTTTGAATTTTTTGATTTTGAAAAATCTTATTGAATAGCTTTCATAAAAGTCGACTGCCTTTAGGAACCCTGTAAATTTCGTTAGATTTTGCGTATCTCTCACCGTTCTCGAGATATTTTGAAAAAAGACTTTTGGAGGGGTGGGGGTAGCATTAGAGTTGATATTTTTCAAATTTTTTAACACATCTTAGAACATGAGTTTATATGTAGTGTAATATACTTTCAAGAAATTAAGAAATTTGCATGACAATTGACGTGTTTTAATGGTTTTTACAATTTTTGAAAATTTTGAAAATTTTTTAATTTTTTAATTTTGAAAAATCTTATTGTATAGCTTTCATAAAAGTAGACTGCCCTTAGAAACCCCGTAAATTTCATCAGATTTTGCGTATCTCTCACCGTTTTCGAGATATTTTGAAAAAATACTTTTGGAGGGGGTGGGGGTAGTATAAGAGTTGACGTAGGGGTACAGCTAAATGACGTTACAGTGTTGTGCAAAATTTGAATCATTGGTGAATTTAACATATGTGTACGTGTCTGTGTGACCCCCCCCCCCATCTTTAGATGCTTCTAGAACATTCGATGTATTAAAATGACGTCACGAATTTTAGCTATATAAAGTGTTCGCGAAACGTCTTGACATCATTTTTCATTAAGACATCAGTTGGATAAGTTGTTAAAAAAAAATATGGATTCTAAAAAGTGCAAAACGTATGTTAGTTGTGCACAAGAAGCATATCGGCTTATTAGTGTGAATGAAGAGGGACCTTGCCCCAGGGAGTGTGAAACATTAATTAAATTAAACAAACAAAGTGTTTACAAAGTAAATAAATATCTTCGACAAAATAAACAAAATTTGTCAGTTTATGAGAGACGAAGTGTCATTGCATCTCTATCATTACTCAAGGCTTATCAGCAGAAATTTCGACAATTGCTAGAAAGAAGTGGTGGACGTTTGCTGGCTACGAGACAAGAAGAGACAGAAGAAGAAAATGAAGAAGAAGAGGGTGGAAATCGCATCAAGTGGCAAAATTTAGAGAATGTTTTTGAAAATCGGGTGATAACGGGTTCAATAGTGAATTTAAAGCATAAAGAGGTGCGACATTTTTTGGAGGATGCAAAGTCACTAACGATGATAGTCACATTTCTTCTTTACCAACATAGAATTTATTTTCACCAATGTCTACATTGGGGATCGAATTAAAGGTTAGAAATTCAACGAGTCCCAGCGTGTAATTTTTATGAGGTGAAAGTTCAATAGGTGGAAAATACTGAGCTTCCAAGACGGAGGAAGTACCCGATACAGTTAACGTTAGTGTATCGTTCATGCTGGTGGTTTACACTTGACTAAAGTTAATACAGTTAATATAAGTTTATTTATATAAATTAAATACACTTTTTACTTTAAGTTGATTACACAAGAATTTTAAGCATAAATGACCGCAGACAAATGTATTATAATTTTGATATCTGTCTTGATTATAATTTATACGCGCAACACTGAGATATTTTACAAGATCTGTAGGTGGTCTAAGGTTACCAAAACTATCAAAATACAGGATTTTATTTTCACTCTTTCTATAGGCAACCCAGTGTGTACCACTGCTATTTTTATCATCCAAGTTGACAACTGCTGATTCAAATTTTAGAGGTCCCCTCTTTGGCAGCTCATCTCGCATAAAAACCCCTCGAAAGTGTGGTATCTTTATCAATTTAGCATATTTAAGTAAATCAACATCAGTCAGTGCTCGTCGCGGTAATTTTATTTTTTTTGACATTTTTTTTTTTTTTAATCCTAATCCTTCTCTTTGAGGTTTGAGGTAGAGTCCTAATCCTTTCTGATGAGGCTTGAGATAGAGACCTTTGCCTAGTGCTATCGACTCCATTGTTTGGTTATGTCGTTGACTCTCTTCAAGTTTCTTTTTCGCTGTACTTGCATCATTAACAGCTTTAGCTATTCCAGCAGCGCCACCTGACAGAGCACCAATGGCACTAAGGCCTGCAAAAAGTGGCACCAGAAACGGTAGAAAACCACCAACTTTTCTCGATAAAGGCAAAATTCGAGGTTTCTTCACACTGCCCCTTCCACCTGCTTGTTTTACAGCTAAACGGGCTCCTCTAAGAGCTGATTTTATAACAGATCGTGCGTCATTTCCAGATACTAAAGACTGTTTCGCTGCTGTCACAATAGTTTTCAATGGTAGCATTGTTTTGGTCTTCTTACGTCGTTTTATGCTCGGTTTAAGCCCCATTCCGAATTTGGTTTTCACTTTCATGGCGTTTGTAATTGCCCAAGCAGCTGCCTTTTCACCAACCCCTGAATCTCTGGCTAGTACACGATTCCAAGCTTTTTCAGCAAGAATCCTATCAGCTGCGTTCCTCTCTGCAAGATTTTCCCTATTCTGAGAATAGGCAATATCGTGTTCCTTACAAGCTTGATCAAGCTGATTGATGCCAGGATCACCACGTGCTAATCGTTTAGCTAATTTTGTTCCAGGTCCACAGTACTGATAGCCGGGAATATGTAATTCGAAGGGTAAATTATTGATTAATTTGTTGAAAACTCCCTGACCATGTTTAACTCGCTTGCCGGTCTCTCGAAGACTAACTGACTTCCTCGTTTCAATCATGCTTTTATTATGTTCACTCGTGAAAAACAAAGTATAGACTGACTTGAAAACTTATAAAAGGTTGGTATTTATGGTTTTGTGTGTCAGTTGATCTAGTGCTCTCTTATTGCACAGAACCTTTCCACGAACCACCAGACCTTCACTCTACCATATCCAAGTTCAAAATGATTTACAACATTCTTCTCCAATGAATAGTCGGATCAATAGTTTACCCAGATCAGCGTCTCAGACTGGTTTTCTGAACAAGTGTACGCTGCCGAGTTGAAACAAACCGTTCTAAATCTTGAACAATTATCTCAAAGTGAGTTCAACACCCTTTATAATAAGACTGTTGAACAAAACATTCTCAGGAATTATCAGTCTAATAATGTAAGCACTGTTCGTCAGGGACAGATGTTGACCAGATCGTTTAAAGGCTCTAAACAAACTGCTACGGAAACTATAAAAGACCTGATATTTATAGTTTTCTACTAATCAAGATGGAGTTTGAAGCGCAAACTACGAAACTTCCTGTGACAAATTTTGACAAAGTAACGCAAAGTCAGCGTACAAGAAAACGTCATGGAAATCTTCTACCCAGTACAGTAAGAGCCATTTTTTGTGGTCCATCCAATTGTGGAAAGACGAATGCATTACTAACTCTACTCTTGCATCCCAACGGACTACGCTTTGAAAATGTCTACATCTTCTCGAAATCGCTTGATCAACCCAAGTACAAATTTCTAGAGAAGGTTCTTCAACCAATCGGAGAAATTCAATATTTTCAATACTGTGAACATGAGGAAGTAATTCAACCGAGTGAAGCACAGCCTAACTCTGTAATAGTCTTTGATGACGTGGCTTGCGATAAGCAGGATCGAATTCGAGCCTTCTTCTCAATGGGACGTCACAGACACATTGACTGTTTCTATTTGTGTCAGACGTATACACGAATACCAAAACATCTAATTCGAGACAATGCAAATTTTTTGGTTCTGTTTAGGCAGGATGAAATGAACCTCAGGCACATCTATGATGATCATGTCAACACAGACATGACATTTACAAAATTTAGAGACTTGTGTTCAACTTGCTGGAATAGTGATAAACATGCGTTTCTTGTGATTGATAAGGACAGTGAACTTGGACAAGGTCGGTATAGAAAATGTTTCGACTGTTTTCTAAAGCCTGACGACTTGAAGCCAGAATAAAGGGTGTAAAACTAATCGTGGAAAGCAGTATTCTTCAAGACCTTGTCCAATCAAGATGTCGTCCTCGAGAACTGAACAGCTCCAGAGACAAAAAGATTTCGCACAGCAATTGGCAAAAGCGAGTGACGTCATTCGTCGAAAGCATAAATTGATGAAATTGGGTAAAAAGACCTTTGAGCAGGCATTGGGTGAAACTTTTAGGTCTATAGTGAATCCTCTGGAAAAACTTGTCGGTGACATGGAGTCGTTCAAGGATAATGTAAAAGCAGAAAAAGACGATGATTCAGTGAAAAATGAAAAGAAAGAAAAATTTGATAGCTATGAGGATAATTATGATGATACTATGCATGAATCATCATTTAAATCAGCTTTCAATGATGGAGATCGCACTCTAGAAAGTTTTGATGAGCAACCAACTACCTCACTCGATGAGGATACAAAAATGTACCTTACACAGTTAGTAGGAAGGAGCAAAGATCTGGATTATACGTATGGTGTACGAAAACTATCAAAAGATAGATTAGTCATTGGTGATTCACCGATCAATTTCAGTGAAAGTTCTATTCACGTTGGTGATTTGACTCTACTAACTAGTAAAGGTTTACTTGAACTTATTTTTAAAAAAATTCCCGAAGAATCCATTATAACAGCTGAAGACGTGAAAAATTATAAGAAAATTCTTCTAACAACAAACGCTCACAGAAAACACTACAGTGCAGAAGGTGAAATACGTGAGAGTAAATCCTATAAATATACAAATTTTATTGATAAACTAATTTCGAAACCAACAGCGAGAAAAAGTGGTGGTAGAAAGAGTTATTCGGGTACAGGTATCTTACCACAGTACATGACTGCAAGAGAGGAAAATCAGTTGGACTACGTGTATTGTGATGATCCGAATGAATTGGTGGATCGATTACGTTTACTTTTAGCATCTCAGTCGGCTGGAAACCCGAGTCATTCAAACGAAATTCTATCAATCATCGAGGAGCTTCGAGAGGCAAACATCATTTATTAGAAGGTGTTTTCAATTATTTTACATCAGTTTCAAGATGAGCATTGATGTGTTTGGACATCATCTCGATCGTAGTGGAGGTTTGACAGCACAGCGAGGACCTCCTGGACTTTCTGGAGCTGGTTTTAAGGTTAATTCACAGGGCCATTACGATCTTGAGGGAAAAAGAATGTGCAATATAGCTGATGCTCAGGATCCAAACGATGCAATTAATTTAAAATCTACACAAGACTTGATAAAAGTTCAAACCGATCTGACCAATAGCATTTTACGGTATTTAAGTGAAGAAGTTAAAAATAATTTAGTACTCATTACTCAATTGGAAACCAAGTTGAAAGCATTGGAAAAAGAATATGGTGGATCTAAAACTGCAGTTGGTGAAGGAGTTGCATAGGCCAGCAAGAAAAAATTATAAACGCAGAAGTGTTGATGTTCGAGGCATTGATGAGACCTGGCAAGCTGATCTCGTTGAAATGCAACCCTATTCAAAGGAAAATAAGGGCTACAAGTACATCCTGACAGTCATTGATATCTTCTCAAAATTTTCCTGGGCTATAGCTGTAAAGAATAAAACTGGTCAAGATGTTGCAGCTGCAATGAAGTCAGTGCTGGACCAGGGACGTGTACCAAAACATTTACATGTTGATCGAGGCAAAGAATTCTACAACTCGCACTTTCAAAATCTCATGAAACACCATAAAATTAATATGTACTCTACATTTAGTAATTTAAAAGCGTCAATTTGTGAACGATTTAATAGGACATTAAAAAATAAAATGTGGATGCAATTTAGTCTGCAAGGCAGTTACAAGTGGTTAGATATTTTAGAAAATTTAATTTTCTCATACAATTCTACTGTACATCGAACAATTAAAATAAAACCAAAAAATGTAAATAAAACGAATGAGAGAAAAATCTTATTTAATGTGTATAAAAAATTCATTGTAAAATCCCGGAAAAAGAGAGAAAAATTTAAAATTGGTGATAAAGTACGAATCAGTAAATTCAAACATGTTTTTGAGAAAGGCTATACACCAAACTGGACGACAGAAATCTTTACAATTACACGTATTGGCAACACTGAACCAACGACGTACTTGCTGAAAGATTATCAAGATAATCCTGTATCTGGTAGTTTTTATCAACAAGAAATTTCTTTAGTTAAAAATTCTGATGTATATTTAATTGAAAAAGTACTTAAAAAACGTGGTAATCAAATTTATGTAAAATGGTTAGGTTTTGATCATTCTCACAATAGCTGGATTAATAGAGATACTGTGTAAAAAATTTTTAGTTTAATAAAGAATGATTTTTAGTAAATAAAAAATGTTCTCATTTTATTATGCGGATATTCTCATGTCAATAACTCAATAATAATACACAATTATTTTTTAAAATTTTTTTATTTAACACATTTTTTTTTCTCTTCATTTACAATTGTTTTACACAAATTGTTTAAATGAAATGTAATGAGTTCATAAAACAATCTTGGAATATATACATAACGTAACCTCTCTTCTTGCAGTCTTTTGAAAAGCATTGGAAATTTAATTTTTACAAACTTTTCTACACTTTCAACTGTACAAATATCATTTTCTTTGTGCACTAATCGTGCAGTTAAATATATAATATTGTTCACAACAAACTGCACTGGTCCTATTTTTATATCCACTAAATTTTGTCTAATACATGGAAGAAGATTTTTCAATACTTTAAACGTTGTTTCATTCAATGAAAATGGGTATGATGTATCCTTCTCATCAGTTCGTTGTAGAGTAATCAAGCGTTCATTCAGGAAGATTGTAAATGTCATTCGAAAAGCATCACAGTCAAAGATTTGTGGATTCATTTCATGTTGGAAAAATTTTGAAATCAATGTAAAATGACTGGTGAAGAGTTCCCATTCCTCTGGAGAAAATATAATCCTGGATTGAGGAAAGCCACCGGACAATTTCACTTTTACTGATAAATTTTGCAAATTATTAACATTAACACCAACAACAACTTGCTTGGTAAAAGATGAATTGAGATTGTATGTCGTACAGAGTAACATTTGATTCCTTGGAAGATACGCCATTATTCGTCGTCAGCAGATTGAAATTCAAACTGATTGTACCTTCCACCCAAATATTTCAAGTTTACACGTCCTCTGTGTATTTCTTCTTTTAATTTCAGAAAAGCAACAGTTTCCTCATCATCGTGGAAAAAAATTTCCACCATACGGTGAGGTAAAAACACTAGATATTCTGCGTTAACTTCCACTACAGCTCTTAGTCCATATTTTGTTTTAAGTTTTTTCAAGTCTGTTAATCGAAGAATTTCACCAATTTTCAGCTCTTTCATCGATTTAATAGAAAACACACTATTTGCCACTTGGTTTAACTGTTGGAAATCCATTCTCTTGTTCTTGCAGAGATAATCCTTTAAAATCTCGAATCACTACCTCAGTGTCTTCTCGAAACTTTATCAACTTTTTAATTGTTTCAATACTTTTTAGCAGTCCACTTAATTTAACTTTGATTTCTTTTTACAACTGTTCAACTCTTGGCATAACGTGTATAAATGAAAAATTTAACTGGCACACTACGCTTTTTATATCTTCGGTTTACCCCACCACTTTTGCACACTTCTCACATAATCCCCTCTTTTTTTTATAGAGAGATGACTCATCGAATGTTCTAGAAGTTTCTCGAAGGTCACAAAAAAAAATTGCACGCAGAATAGGACAATATGCGTTTAAAATACCCCCCCCCCACCTCTCTGACCCCCCTTAAAAAAGTTCTAGAAGTTTCTCGAAGATTAAATTACGCATCAAATAAATGAAAAATACCCCCACCATCTCCACTGAAATCGAATGTTCTAGAAGCTTCTGGAGGGTTATGCAGGGGTCACACGTGTAAAAAAGTAACCCCCACCACCTAAAATCGAAATTTTTTAGAGGGTTCTGGAAGGTCACACACACGTATGTAAAATCGGTGATTCAAATTTCACAGAATTACGCAGTATATTTTTCATGTAATCCCCCCTTTTTTCAAGGTTAAATGAGCCCCACCTTCAAGGGTCTTCTTCTTCATCTTCTTTATCTTCATCTTCTTCTTCTTCTTCTTCTTCTTCTTATTCATCATCATCATCATCATCATCTTCTTCTTCTTCTTCTTCTTCTTCTTCTTCTTCTTCATCATCTACTTCTTCTTCTTCTTCATCATCATCTTCTTCTTCTTCTTCTTCTTCTTCTTCTTCATCATCTTCTTCTTCTTCTTCTTCTTCTTCTTCTTCTTCTTCTTCTTCTTCTTCTTCTTCTTCGATTTTATAAAATTCTTCAGGTTGCAAATCTTTTAAAGATTGGATTGATTGTATGCTGACTGCTTTGTTTAATTTTGAGAAATCCATTTGTCTTCCTATACAGATAAACGTTCAAGAGTTCGTATTACTGCTAGTCTGTCTTCTCTATATTTTATTATACTTTTGATTTCTTTAATATGCTTTAATAATACTCGCACTTGTAGTTGGAACTTTTTGATTATTCTCTTCAACAGTTTGCTTATACATTAACTTTTACTTGCACTTTTATTAAGATGTACATGTATATTAGCTGCTAAACAAGAACTAAATTCCCGACCAGAAGTTTCTCCTTTTATACTCTCAAATCTTCTAAAAGCTTCTCAAAATTACGCATCAAATAAATAAATTAAAAATACCCCCCACCTCTCTGACCCCCGATAAAAAAGTTCTAGAAGTTTCTCGAAGATTAAATTACGCATCAAATAAATGAAAAATACCCCCACCATCTCCACTGAAATCGAATGTTCTAGAAGCTTCTGGAGGGTTATGCAGGGGTCACACGTGTAAAAAAGTAACCCCCACCACCTAAAATTAAAATTTGTTTAGAGGGTTCTGGAAGGTCACACACACGTATGTAAAATCGGTGATTCAAATTTCGCAGAATTACGCAGTATATTTTTCATGTAATCCTCCTTTTTTCAAGGTTAAATGAGCCCCCTTGAATGTTCTAGAAGCTTCTGTGGGGTCACACAGGCACACATACACACGTATGTAAATTAAATTTCACAGAAATGTGCGATGTATTCTTATGTACTCCCCACCCTTATTCTAGGTTATGTACTTTACTCCGAGACAAACCCCCTTTTTTCAAGGTTAAATTCCTTACCCCCACATCCTTTCTGAAGGTTACCCCGCCCTCCAAATATTCAAATTACACGTGTAAATGTCCCCCCCACCAAGGTCACACGCACGTGCTTAGAGGGTTCTGGAAGGTCAAACACGCGTATGCAAAATCGGTGATTCAAATTTCGCAGAATTGTGCAATTGCCCCCCCCCCCCCTTTCAAGGTTAAATTCCTTACCTCACCTACCTGATGGGGCTCTAATTAGGCATCGCGTTACATACCTAGTTTAAAACGAGGTATACACTATGACGTCATCAAAATCCTGGCTCCTGATTGGTCCATTTCGTTGTAAAGGTCGCTTCTGATTGGCTCTCACACAGACACACACATACATAGCTCACACGGACACACACTAATTTATCCAGATACCCCACAGCCTATCTACTAATTTCTAAAAATTTTAATAACTTTTTCCCAAATTTCAATTATTTTTTTCTTTTTTTTTTTCAATTCAAACATTTTATAAATTTTGGCCTATGCAAATAAATCTTGTTTTATTTATCTTTAAGTTTTGTATTTAAAATATTTATAATTACTTATAACACAAGCTGTAGAAACTAATCGCGTTGTATAATCTAATTATTATTTACCAAAGCGATTTCTGGGCGGCAATGCTGTGTGCTTGTACTTAAAAAAAAAACTTTTAAGAATATAATAAGGTACAGTCGAGGGTACAGTCATTTTAAGTACTAATTTCAGAAAAAAAAAGAAAAAATAATTATTTAAATATTGATGTTAAAATTCACCATTTTCTCTCACGACGGAGTAAATTGTCTGTGCACAAAAATGTGGAAAAATATGAATAAAGGTAAAAAAAATTTTTATGTATTTTCTATAATCAATTATTATCTTGTTAATATTAAAATAAGAACTAGCTTTGAATACAAATTTATATGTAATCTTTTTATTTTAAAACTAAAGTTTCAATCCAAAGTAGTCCGACAAAAAATGGAAATAAAATTTATAACAATTAAATAAAGCTTCTGCAATTATAAAATAACTTACAAAAGTAAATTAAACACTGTAATAAATTACAAAAATACCTGCTTGCTTCAAAATAGCGTGAGTTTTAGAAAAAAAAGCCTAAAATTTGACACTCAATGACAAATGAGACAGGTTAATCCGCCATGATTCTTTAAAATCACGTGACTCACTTAACTCTACGTATTTTTTCTGCGCATGCGCACTTCTTTTGATTCATCCCGCGCTTATTTAAAATCATGTTTCAAAATATATTAAAAATGATTCTTCAATGTACAATTATTATAAATTATTATTGATATAAATGCAATAATTAATTTGTTAAAACACTGTTTTTTATGCAGAAGCAGTAACAAGTTGATATTTAATTTCTACATCTAAATATACGTAAGTCGAGAGATTTTTAGTATCGTAGATATCTTGCTTAGAATTTTTACAACATTAGGCTATTTAACTCAGTCAATTTACCCAAAAACACACGATGTAATTAAACTAATTATTTTAATTTTAGAACTCATTTCTAGAGTTGTAAAATTCTCAGTAATTTAAAATCCGGTTACATTCTCGAGAATATAACCGAGAATATTTTCCTTCCGGAAAATTTATGAGAATTTTCTATGTTTGAATGAGCCCCACTATTTTGAAACACAAACAATTAATTAAAAAAAAAAATGCATAAGTAACAAAATATTTATCATTATACAAATCAACTATAAGTCAATGAAGCGTAAAAATTATTATTTAATATAACAATTATGAACAATTTTGAAAAAAATGATTCAAATTGAGATGAATAAATGAAAAAAGATAAACAGAACTTTAAATTGAGAAAAACTGTTTTTAGTTTAAGAGAAATAATTGCCAAACATATAGAATATAGGTACATAAAATACAAGATAATCGTAGATATAATTGAAAATTAAATAGAAAAATGAAAATTTCAGATAAATAATTAAAAACTTTTTGGAAATTATGAAAAAGAACGTAAGTAATTAAACATAATAAACAAATAATACAAAAAATTGAAAATTAAAATAAATAATTGAAATTGATTAAAAATTAAAGAAAATAATGGGGAATTTGAGAAAAAATTTAAAAATTTTAGAAAATAATTTTAAAAAATAAGAATAATTGGAACTTGTGGAAAGTAATTGAAAAAAAAAATTAAAAGTTTGAAACTTGGCGACATTAATTGAAATATGATGAAAACATAAGTAGAAAAAAATTTTGTTACTTTTCTTTCAATTACCAACTATTTTTTTAAAATTTCGATCTTTAATCTTCAATTTAATTCTCAAATCTTCCATTTATTTCTTTAATTTTCAATTATTTTCTTCAATTTTCAATTGCATTCTACCTTTTTCAATTACTTTATACAAAATTCAACAATTCTCGTATTATCTTAATTATCAAATATTTTCTTGAAATTGCAATGCAATAATTTTTTAACTTACAAATGATTTCTTTAATTTTCATTTAATTTTTACAATTTTTTCCATTATTTTCATCAGTTTTCAATTGATAATTTAATATTCTCCTTCAATTTTATGATTATTTATCAATTTTAAAATTTTTCTTTATCAAATGCCATTTTTCGAATTTTTTTTCAATTGTTAATTATTTTTTTTAATAGTTAATTATTTTCGTCAATATTAAATTATTTTCGTCATATTGTTATTTTTCTTTGAATTAACAATTATTTTCTTGAAATTTACATTTAATTCTTTAATTTCCAATTTGTTTCTTCAATTTTTAATTTTATTTTCTTTAATTCTCAATTATTTTCTTCAATTTTCTATTATTTTGATCGATTTTCAATTATAATTCCCGCATTTTCTCGATCATCAATTTTTTTTTCAATACAATTCTTGAATTTCCAATTGATTTCTTTAATTTTCATTTATTTTCTACAATTTTTTCGATAATTTTCATCAGTTTTCAAATGGCAATTTATTATTCTCTTTCAATTTTATGAAGATTCATTAATAACAAAATTTTTTTGTACGAATCACGATTATTCTCACCATTTATCGAATTTTTTCCAATTGGTAATTATTTTTTTTAATATTAATAAATTAATTTAATATTAATAAATCTTTTAAAATTTAATTATTTTCGTCATATTATTGTAATTTTTCTTTTATTATCAATTATTTTCTTAAAATTTCCATTTAATTCTTTGATTTCAAATATATTTCCTCAATTTTCAATTATTTTCTTCAATTTTCAAATATGTTCTTAAATCTTCAATTTTTTTATCGTTTTTCAATTATTTTCTCAATATTCAATAATTCTCTTATTTTTTCAATTATTTTTTTCACTGATAAAATTTTTTAAAAATTTCAATTCAATTATCCAATTCTAGAACTATTCTCTTCATTTCTCAGTTATTTTCTTCAAATTTAAATTTCACTTTTAAATTTTCAATTATTTTCTTTAATATTAAAAAATTATCGCCTTTTTTCTATTATTTTTTTTATTATTATTAAGTTTCTTTAATTTTAAATGCAATTGTTTAATTATTTTCTTTAATTTTTAATTCTATTCTTCAATTTTTATTTCCATTCTTCAATTTTCAATTATTTTTTTCACTTTTATTATTTTTTTCGATTTTCAATCCAGTTGTTTATTTATTTACATTTATATATGTATATATATATATATATATATGTTGTTAAATGTGCAATTATTTTCAACAATTATTATAATTTTCTTATTAAATTAAATTCTTATTAAATTATAATTATTATAATTATAATTTTTCCCATTTTAAAATTTGCAATTATTTTTCTTAAACTTAATATTTCTTGTTTAATTTTTACAATTATTTTTTTCAGTTGTCTATTAAACTAGTCATTTTTTGAATTTTGTTTTCAATGGACAATAATATTCGTAATTTTTCACTTATTTTCTTCAATTTTTCAACTATTTCTTTCAATTATTAATTGTTTTTGCAATTTTCAATTATTTCCTACAATTTTTTCCATTTTTAATTATTATCTTTAAATTTTATAATTATTCTTTGATTTTTAAAATTATTTTGTTTGGTTGTCAATTAATCTAGCCAAAATTTTTTAAATTTTGTTTTCAATTGTCAATTATTTTCGTCATTTTGTAATTTGTTTTCAATTATCAATTATTAGTTTTTCAAATTTTAATTTAATTCTTAAATTTTCATTTCTCAATTTTTTATTATATTCTTCAATTTCAATCAATTTTTGATTTTCAATCCAGTTGTTTAATTTGCAATTATTTCCAACTGTTATTCCTATAATTTTTCAACTATTTTGTTTAAGTTTAATATATTTAATGTTTATTTTTCAACTATTCTTTTCAATAATTGTGCAATTATGTAGCCATTTTTCGAATTTTGTTTTCAACTAGCAATTGTTTATTCATTTTTCAGATATAATCTTCAATTTTCTCATTTTCATTATTTGAATTTACAAAAATGTATTGTTTTAAATGATCAACAACAATGCAAAGTTTTTCTTTAATGTTGCTATAGTTATTTTATATCATTCTTACTATTAAGGATGTTGCAAGGAGAGAATTAACATAACCTTAAAAATATTTTTTCCAAGCAGAGTACAATTTTGACACTTAGTTAATTTTTTCAGAAACAAAAAATTTATAAAAATATGACCATGTACCCATAATTTAAATTTTATGCAGATTCTAAAACTAATTTGACATTTTAGAAATATGGATTATTTGGGCTTCTGTTTCTGAACAAAATATTAAAACTTATGAATACAAAAAAGTACACAATTTTCAATATTTTGTTTAGAAACTGAAGCCAAAATAATACATATTTTTAAAATGTCAAATTAGTTTTAGAATCTGCATAAAATTTAAATTATGGGTACATGGTTATATTTTTAATTACATTATTTGTTTCTGAAAAAATTGGCTAAAGTTCGAAATTGTACGCTGCCTGGAAAAGTATTTTTTAGGTTATGTTAATTCTCTCCTTGCAACATCCTTAACATTAAAATTCAAATCATTACTAATAAGAATGACACTAGAGATTCTATTTTCGTATATTGATTGAGAAAATTTGACTTAATTTGATAAATAAATAAAAAAACTTAAATTCTTATCAATTCTCGATTAGAATTTTGGTCGGTTATATTCCCGGTTATATTCTCGTTTTTATTACCGTTCTCCAGGTAATATTACTTCTTCGCAACTCTACTCATTTTTATAAATTAAATTTCTCCCCAGTTGAATTTTGTAAATTTAAATAATTTTCTCAATATTAGATAGATGACAAGAACGAGCACACAACAAGGTTAATTAATTGTGACATTATTAGTTAAAAATGACCCTTAGATTGGTCACAATCCCGGATGAGGGGATGGTTGACCACAAGGAAGAGAGAAAAAAAAAAAAAAAAGGAAACGGAAGAAGGCCTGAAACCTGGAGAAAAGATTGAGAAGTGCTCGCTGATCAGAATCGAGGCCCGCTCTTGCTCTTGGATAAAATTATGTGGGGGAGGAGACAGAGAGGGAAAGGCCGACAGAGAGAGAAGAACAATAAGAGAAAGGGAAAAGGATAGAGAGCAAGAAGAAGATGCAAAATGGACCACGGGCCAGGAAGTGGGGACCTGCATTAAAAGCAAACGAGGCCATTCTCTCAGCCCCAGAGCTATCTCGGACCTTGAAGAGTTAAGGTCATTGCTACGGTAACGGGTTTAGTGCAGCTCTTGTTTATGTAATTAATCTTGGCACGTGCTTCAGGCCCAGTTTGACGGTTAGTGTCTGTGGAAAAGTAAGATGTAAAATTCGCCAAACTCGTCCTTCTCCCAGTGATAATTCAACGTCTCCAGTAACAAATTTTCGTTCAATTTTGAAAAAAATACTATGTCCGACCCTTCCGAGAAAAAGTGCATTGACAACATTTTTCGCAACTAAACTGTATCGACTTTATTTTAACTCACGAAAATTCAGTTTTATCATCAAATTAACCTATAAGTTGATTTTGAGGTTATGCAATTTATAATTAGTTTTCACCATAAACAGACACTTTTCTATGTAAAATTGAGTCAGTTATATATTTTATTTTTTTTTTAAACTTGAATAGAAAACTAAGTTTCAAAAGTGTTACGCAAATCTGTATTTCCTAATTTTGGCGGGAATGGTAAAAAAAATTGTAGACGAAATTCTAGAGAGGTAAAATAAAGTTCTTTTGAAAATTTTTGTTAATACACTTTTTTTCGGATGTGACAGATAAATAGTGGTATTCAATCTTATTATCACTTTTGTGCCCTTTTGATTATTATTTCGAGAGAAAAAAATTAAATTAGAAAAATCATTTACCTAAAAAAAAATTTTTATTTACATCAACCTGTTTTTATACTTTTTTCCTCTAAAATACCTTCTTATTCTGAGATGAGAAAAAAAGAAATTTAAAATAAAATATTTTCCCGTGTGCATCGTACAAAAAAAGTGCGACGAATCTTGGATGAAAACCGTGACTGATTTCTTTTAAAAGAAAGCTAGATATTTGTTTAGAAACGAGAAAAGAAAGAATTCGAGTATAAATGTTATTTATTTTAAATTGTGTGTTGTAGGTACTCAAAACAAAGGAATAATTGAAATTTGTCCATATTTTTTAACTCTTAGAAAAAAAAAGGAAATTTTATTTATTTAAAAAATAGTGAATAAATATCTAACTATTTTGATATCATTTTCTAGAAGAGTTAAACAGGAATAAAAAGATGATGGAAAATAAGGTTTAAAGTATAAAAATTTTAAAAAATGAGGTCAAACTAAAAATCTTTCTCTTTTCGTCTTCTCGATAGTAATTATATCTTTTCATTAAAAAAAAAAAAAAAAAAAAAAAAGACAAAAAACTTTAAAAGGAAAACAATTTCTTTTTCCGTGAAAAGTTACCGAAGGAGAAATAAAAAATGGATTAACTAATAATGATGATTTACTGTAAAGTTGTAGAGTTAATTTTTTTAAAAGAAAGTTTACGGACAAAATCCTGATTTGACTAAAAATCGTATAATCTTTATTTCAAACAAAAGTCGCAAAATTTTGGTTTCGAGTAAAAATCCCGAATTTAACAATAATTTTTATTTTATAGTCTAAATAAATAAAAATTTGTAAAAAGGAAACTTGTTTTGTAAAAATTTTACAATTTTTTTTTTTTTTTTATATTTTAGAATTTAATTCAAATTTGCCTCTCGACTTGTCAATAGAGAATTATCATTGTGTCCTATTTGTTTCACTGAAAGCAAACAAAGCGGAAGCTTTTCAAAAGAATGCACGAGAACCAAATTTTTTCACAGTTTAAATACAAAAGTACCGCTTTAATTTGCCTTGCACTTAACGGAGTGTGCAAACTGCACTGTTTGTAATTTATGGTTCGTATAATTATCGCCATTGCATACTGATTTCCGCAATTATTTATGAACTCTTTTGCACAGTTAGGTAGAAAAATCCATTTCAATTTAACATTTCATATGCCGACAAAAAAGATCTTTGATAAAATAATAATCAAACGGTTGGATAAAAGGATTCTTGGATTGAACTTTAAAACCTCTCTTAAAATTCTTGCAATTCTTAAAATTCTTCGTCTTTCTAAATTCTTAAATTTCAATTATATTGCAATTTTATATTAGTTGAATAATAATAATAATAATAATAATAATAATTTGTATCATGAATTTGAAAATATTTGTAATCAAAATTATGAGTAAATTTGAAGTTTAAACGAAAAAATTGATACGAAAATATTTTTCAGATGTTGTCGTCAAAAGGAGCGTTCTATCTGCTTCTTATAGCCCTCACCTTGGATATTTCTTTCGGAAATACGAAATACTTTGTGAAATTGAGAAATAATCCGTCGGATCTATTCAAAACTAAAAATCCGTATGACCTTAGAGTTTTGCACTATCCACTTAATGGAGGAAGAATTTCTCTTCAAGATGATATTGGAGCCAGAATCCAGGACGAGGATCAGTCAGCTTCAAAGGATTTCGGGCCGAAAATCGAGAGGAGAAATTCATTCGAAGAAAGTTCCACTTTTAACCCCGATGTTCTTAACAAATTTTTGGAAGAGTACGCCAGCAAAATAAAAAGTACGACGGAAAGAAATTACAAGTATCCGTTCAGAGTGTCAACGTCGGACGAAAAAAATGTCAATTTTGGATCCAGTGGCGACGAACCTCTGGAGAAAGAAGTTATTTCTTCGGAAACTGTTGTTAATTTGACCACTTCTCAAGGGGTAAACTTTTATAAAATAATTATATTTAATTTTTTCATTAAAGATTTGTTATCATTATTATAATATTATTATTATATATATAATTATTATGTTTATTATAATTAATTTTTTTTGGGGTACACAAAAATTTAAATAATTTATTTATTTAAATTAATATATATATTAGAATAAAAAAGAGTGATTATAATTAATATTAATAGATTAAATTACTTTAGAGATAACAGCATAATACTTTTAAAGAGATCTTATTGATAAAAAGTTTTTTGACCTCGATGTTGAGTTAAGAGAAATATTTAGTGAAGAAACTTAATTATTAAGTTTGTTCAACTTTTAAAATCTTACATGGTTTGAGTTAAAATCGATGTAAGTCAGATTAGCTTCTATCTTTAAATAATTTTTCAATAATTGTACGAAAATACTTTAGTTTAATTAATAAAAATAAATTAATTTTCATTGAATAAAATTAATGTTTTAATTACAATTTTAATTATATAGTTTAAATAAAAATAATTTAAATAAATTAATTAATTATGAAGATTGGTATTAAAAAAATTTTTCTTTTTCGTTTTGGCCCATTAATAAATTGATGTTGACTAATTTTAATTAATGAAATTATTAAAAAATGAAATTTTTAGTTTTGTAAAATTTTATAATTATTGATTAATTAAGTGCCAACTTTTGCGGTTATTTTTTAATTAAAGTAATTTAATTTTAAAATCTAATAATTAAAACTGTTTAAAAACATTTAATAACAAATTAGGATTAGATACCCTATTATTTAAATTTAAATTTTATTGTTAATAAAGTAAATTTAAATAATTAAATTAATAAATTTGACGGTATTTAAGATTATTCAGGGGAAGTTATTAAGTAATTGATATCCCACAATAAAATAAATTTACATGTTTGTTTAAAAAAAAATTATGTAAAATTAATTTTTAAATTTTTTATATAAAAAAATTATTTAAATCAATATATAGTTTATAATTAAAATTTATAATGAATTACAATAAATTTATAAGCTATATTTATAAGCCTATTGGAATTCTAAAAAATTTCCAAAAGATAACTTTCGTGGAATATCTTGCCAAAAGTAAAAATAATATTCAGAAATTTCGTGAATGTTTCGAGAAACTTTTAAGACTTTGAAATTAAGTCCTAAATTTCATGTTAATTTTCGTGAAAATTGGGGGAAAAAAATTCCAGCTAAACTTTCAGTGTACATAATTGTAGGAAAATTTTTGAAACTGACTGAGATTTTTATAGAACTTTCCGTGAAATAGAAATTTCAACTGAAATTTTCGGAAAAATTAAATTTGAGTTAAAATTCCCGGCAAACTGGAATACCAGTTGAAGTTTACAGAAAATTGAAATAGCAATAGAAATTTGAAGGATATTTAAATTTATAAGTTGCAATTTCTAGAAAATTTAAATTCCAGTAGAAATTTTCGGTGAATTGAAATTTAAGCTGAAATTTACAGGAAATGGAAATTCAAGTGGAAATTTCTGGGTGATTGAAATACTAATAGAAATTTCCAGAAAATTTAAATTTAAAAGGAAATTTTTGGAAAATAGAATTTTAGGTTGAAATTTCGGAAAAATAAAAAATTAAAGCTAGAATTTCCAGGTAATTGTAGAAATTCCGAGAAAAATTTCCAGGAAATGTAAATTTAAGTTCATGTAGAAATTTCCAGGAAATTAAAATCTAAGTTCAAATTTCTGTTAAATGTACATTCCAGTTGATATTTTTGAAAATTGAAATTCAACACAGGAAATGGAAATTTCCAGGAATATCAGATTCCAGTAAAAATTTAGAGATAATTGAAATTAAAAAGTAAATTTAAATTTCGTAGAAATTAAAGTTGAAGCTGAAATTTCCAGGTAATTATCGAAATTCCAGAAGAAATAATCAGGAAATTGAATTTTTCAGTATAATTTCCAAGAAATGGGAATTTCTGTAGAAATTTTCAGAAAATTAAAATTCAAGTTGAAATGTTTAAAATATTAAAATTTATGTTTAAATTTTGTATAAATTAATGTTGAAGCTGTAATTTCCAGGTAATTATAAATATTTCAGAAAAAAATACCAGGAAATTGAATTTTTCAGTAGAAATTTCTAGGAAATATAATTTTTCAGTAAAAATTTTTTGTAAATGCAATTTCCAGTACAAATTTCTAGGAATTGGAATCTTTCAGAAGAAATTTCCACTAATTGTGAATTTCAATAAAAATTTCAGGAAAATTGAATTTTAAGTTGAAATTTCTGGAAAAATAAAAATTTAAGTTTAGATTTCGTGGAAATTAAAGTTAAAGCAGGAATTTCCAGGTATTTATAGAAATTCCAAAAGAAATTACCAGGAAATTGAATTTTTCAGTATTAATTTCCAAGAAATGTGAATTTCTGTAGAAATTTCCAGAAAATTGAAATTTAAGTTAAAATTTATGTTTAAATTTCGTAGAAATTAATGTTGAAGCTGGAATTTCCAGGTAATTATAAATATTTCAGAAGAAACTACCAAGAAATTGAATTTTTCAGTAGAAATTTTTAGGAAACGTTCTAGGAAATGTTCTAGGAAATTTTTCAGTAAAAATTTCTTGGAAATGTAATTTTCCAGTAGAAATTTTTAAGAATAGGAATCTTTCAAGAAAATGGAAATTTAAGTTGAAATTCCGGAAAAATTAATATTTAAGTTTAAATTTCCAGGTAATTATAGAAATTCAAAAAAAAAATTACCAGGAAATTAAATTTTTTAGTATAAATTTTCAAGAAATGGTACTTTTTGCCGAAATTTCCAGAAAATTGCAATTTTAGTTGAAATTTTTGAAAAAATAAAATTTATATTTCAATTTTGTATAAATTAATATTGAAGCTGGAATTTCCAGGTAATTATAGATTTTCCAGAAAAAAATTACCAGGGATTAAATTTTTCAGTATAAATTTACAAGAAATGTGAATTTCTGTAGAAATTTCCAGAAAATGGAAATTTAAGTTTAAATTTTTTAAAAATTAAATTTTACATTTAAATTTCGTAGAAATTAATGTTGAAGCTGGGATTTTCAGAATTGTAGACTTTTCAGAAGTAATTACCAGGAAATGGAATTTTTCAGTAGAAATTTCTAGGAAATATTCTAGGAAATTTCCCAGTAAATATTTCTTAAAAATGGAATTTGCCAGTGAAAATTTCTAGGAGTTTGAATCTATCAGGAAAAATTTCCGAAAATTGTGATTTTTAGTAAAAATTTCAGGAAAATTGAAATTTAAGTTGAAATTTCTGAAAAATTGAAATTTAAGTTTAAATTTTGTAGAGATTCAATTTGAAGCTGAAATTTCCAGGTAATTATAGAAATTCCAAAAGAAATTACCAGGAAATTATATTTTCCAGTAGAAATTTTCAAGAAATGGTAATTTTTGCAGAAATTCCAGAAAATTGAAATTTTAGTTTTTGAAAAGATAAAATTTATATTTTAATTTCGTATAAATTAATGTTGAAGCTGGAATTTCCAGGTAATTATATGTTTTCCAGAAGAAATTACCAGGAAATTGAATTTTTCAGAAGAGATTTCCAGAAAATGTGAATTTTAGTACAAATTTCAGGAAAATTGAAATTTAAGTTAAAATTTCGTAAAAATTTAAATTGAAGCTGAAACTTTTCAAGTTATTATGAAAATTCAAGTAGAAATTAGCACGGACTGGAATTTTTCAGTAGAAATTTTTAGGAAATGTAATTTTGCAGTAGAGATTTCCGGGTAATGTGAATTCCAGTAAAAATTTCAGGAAAATTGAATTTCTATCTGAAATTTACAGGGAATGAAAATTTAAGTGGAAATTTCCAGGAGATTAAAATTCCAGTAGAAATTTCCAAGAGATTGTAATTTAAGTTAAATTATTCGGGTAATTCGAATTTTCTGCAAATTCAAATTCTGGTAAAAATTTCCAGAAAATTAAAGTTTAAGTTGACATTATTGGAACTCCTGTTCAATTTCCCCTGAAACCTTCAGAAATGTTGAAAATTTGAAATTTAACCTTCAATTTCCACAAAATTCAACATTCAATTACCATAAATTTTACATGAAATTTTCGTAGAATTTTTCTGAAAATTAAAATTTAGACTGGAGTTATGAGAAATTGAAAAATTGAAATTCCCCGGAAAAATAAACGATGTTAAAATTTCCTGGAAATTTAAATTAATGCTAAAATTTCAGTGAAACTTTTTAGTAATTTTGCCAAAAATTAAAATTTCACCTTAAATTTTCGTGAAATTTATTTATTTTTTATGGAATTCCAGCGGAAATTTTATAAAATCATCTCTAATCATTTATCGTTTCTAAAACCAATAGACTTTCAAAAAAGTGAAATTAAAGTTTTAATTTTGATCGAATTTCATAAAATTTTTGTACAAAATTTGTGATCTTTTCTTGAAATTTAAATTTTAAATTAAATTTCCGAAAATTTTTCGAGACAACTCTGACAACTGCAGTTCCTTTTCTAATTTTTTTAACAATTTTTTTTTTTATAAAACATATGTAAAACTTTAGCAAACTTTTCATGTAACCATAGAATATAGTCAAGTAAATTTCTGTCAAACATTAACAGAATTTTATCGGGAATTTGAAACTTTGACAGTAATTTTTTTGTAACTTTTGCAGAAATTTTGCAAAATTGAAATAGAAGCTAAAATTTTAATAAAATTTACATAAAAATTTACTGAAACTTCCAAAAAATCGATATCTTTAATTCCTTACTGAAAATTTCTGGAAATTGCAAATTTTTTTTTACTAATTTCTATAGAATTTTCTAGAGTAATTTTATGGAATTCTCATAAACTATTTTTTTTAAATTTCATTTTTCTTTCACAAATAAATATTTATGTTTTATTCAGTTTTTTTAACAATTATTTTCCAAATATTATTATTATCAAATTTTTTAAATCATTCTTTTGTTTATTTTCAAATATGCTTTTAATAGTTTTGTGACATCTTCTTTAAATTGTCTATTAACTTTTTTTTCAACTTTTTTATTTTTTTGTTCACCTCTAAATTCCTTAAGAACACTGTTTAGTTGTTTCAAGAACTTTTTAAATTGTTCCTGGAATTTTTTCCAAGTTTTATGAATTTCCAGGTGTTTTTAAATGTTTTTAAAGTGCGCTTGGAAAATTGAGATTTAATAGTGCTTGGTTATTTTTAGCACTACAATGACCTGAACGACACCTCCAAGAGAAACAGTTACTGGAGTAATAGCAATTCTCACGACGACAGAAATGGATGGGTGACTCTAGATGCAATTCCTTGGTCAAAGAGCAAAATTTCCAAATGGCAAGCAAATAATCCAACTTCACAGCGACCATGGCCTGATGCAAATCTTTGGGAAAAACCAAATTCCGGCAAACCAGTCCAATCCGAATTCAATTCACGACCTTCTTACGAAAACAATAAACCTTGGTGGGTACAAAATATTTTCTCAAAAATCTATCTTTATTTAAATAACTAATAAATAACTCAATTATTTATTTTAAGAAAAATATCTCTAGGTGAGAGTCGGTTAAATTGCCTGCTTGGTTTTTGATAGGTCAATTTACCCCTTTTCAATCTATATCACAAAAATAAACTGAAAATTAATTTTTAAATTTAATTTTAATTTTAAAATTAAATTTTTTTTTTTTTAAATAGAACAAAATATATTGATACTTCAAAAATAAATAAAAATATGCAAACAAAAAATAACAAAAGATAACGAGTTTAAAATTCAACTTATTTCTCCTGTTACTGAACTAACAGAATATTAATTATTTTTCATGGACAATTCATTGAACCAAAAAAAAAAACACGAGTTTCTAAAAAAGTACGGTTGGGTTTTGAAATATTTAATCTCCCCCAGAAAACAATCAAAACAATTTTTTATCTTTTTGATTTGATGACCGAGAAGTAACCTTAAATTTCAAAATGTCGGTTCCAAAATGGAGGATACGGATTTTTTAATTTCTGCCAATTTTTAAAAAAAACTCGGTATATAGAAGTTTTTGGGATCGAAGAATTCAAAACTGAACTAAAAATTTGGTGGATCCAAAATGGCTAACATGAATTTTAACATTTTTACCAAATATAAATATATTTTAAATGTCAATTCTGATATTACTGAAAAAAATTAAAAATTATTTATAAAACTATGCAACTTAGTATCGGAGAATATAAAATTTGTCAATATCAAAACTGTGGAAGCAAAAACGTTTAAAATATTTTTTAAAAAGTAAATAAAAATACAAAATATTTGTGGAACAGATAAATTTTGGACGATTTCAGGTACAACAGGCACAAACCAAGTTGGCAGGACCAATCGGGAGAAAAGCCCTGGTATTATGATCGACCAAAGCCTAGTCAGTCGAAACCAATAATTGACCGATACGAGGAGAATTTTAATCAGGCGCAAACTTGGCCCCCGGAAAAACCCTCGTGGAACAAATATTCCGATAAAAATCGGCCAGGTGACATTATAACTGACGAGAGGCCTTCTAATTTTCCCCATTGGGAGAGACCACACAACTCGAAGCCAAGCTACTCATTTCCGGACAGATACACAATTAAAAATGACGAAGAATCGAGTAATTGGAAAACGCAAAATTTTCACGACAGACCGCACAATTATCGACCAAGCGACTCAAACGATAGACCAAATTTTTCGCAATATCAGTATTTAAATGATCATCCCTCAAGTCATCCATCGACTGGAGATGGTCAGTGGATTTTACTTTCTACAAATCGAGGATACTCCAAAACTCGTCAGAGATCGATTAAAATCGATTCAATTAAGCCGGAGAGTCTGACAATTGTCAATGGGACAACAAATCAGAGCTTGAAAAATAATGATAATGATCCTCCTGTTCCTGTGATGACTTCTAGACGACAGGTCAGATGAAATTTTTATTATTATTCGTGAGTTACAGAAAAAAAAACTAGACACAATTTTTTCACCTTTTGCGGTATTTTTGTATTAAAATATGAAAACGATATGTTTCGACTCGTTTGAGTTCTCATCAGGTTAAGAGATTAATCGGATTCTTAAAATCTCTTGTAATAAAATAATAATAAAAAAAATTTTTAGGTTATGAATTATAGTATATTAAAATAAACATGTATTCAATTATCGAAAAATATAAACTTACTTTTAAAAGCTTCATTATTTTTGGATGTTTTTCAATCCGAATAGAAATTTATGGATTACATTTTGATTTTATTTTTATGAATCGGCATTTCGATTTTAAAAGAGAAATTAAAGGAGAAAAGAGAAATGTAGACAGTGAAGTTAGGAAAGGTCGTTAAATCGATTAATCGATTTAAAATTTTTAATTCAATATATAATTGGCGGGAAATAATTATAGTTTTAAATATCTATATTTAGATAAATCTAAATTTATTTAAGAAATTTAATTTTTATTTTCTAAATCTATTTAGATATTTATAACTCAAATTATTTCCCGACAATTACATTTTGAATCAAAATCGCTTAATCGATTAATCGATCTTTTCTAACCTTATTTCTCTTTTCTCCTTTCTCCTTTAATTTCTCTTTTAAAATCGAAATGTTGATTCATAAAAATGATTAAAAAAATTCAATAAAATCAAAATGTAATCCATAAATTTCTATTTGGATTTAATAGCATCGAAAAACAATGAAGCTTTTGAAAGTAAGTTTATATTTTCTGATAATTGAGTACATGTTTATTTTGATATAATATAATTTATAACCTCAAATTTTAATTTTATTATTTTATTATAGGAGATTTTAATAATTCGATAAATATCTTAATCTGATGAGGACTCAAACAAGTCGAAATATGTCGTTTTAATATTTTAATATAAAAATACCGCAGAAGGCTCTGTAAAAAGTTTTTAACAAAATCAATAAATGCGGATGTAAAAAATAGACTCATTTTTATTGAAAATTATACTTTATTGTTTTTTTCGTACACATTTTAACTTAGGTTCTAAATAAACCAGAATAGGTTAATTTTATATGGGATTTAAGAAAATTCAACAAATTGACATAACCTCAAAGTAGAAAATAGTGTTTCACCTAAATTAAAAATATTATTTAAATTGATTTCACCCAATTTTAAAAGACTTAATTGTACATTTATAAAAAAAAATTAGGTTATGTCAAAATTTGTTATCAAATAATAATTATTATTTAAGAATTTGTGTCTTTTTTTTTAAGTTCGTTAACACTAACTTGTAATTTTCATCCAATTTTGAAAAATAATAGCAAATTTTGATTTTTGAAACATTCTCAACAATTGTGTTCTTTGGAATTTGTTAATAATATTATGTTAAGAAATAATTATAATATTAATATTATATTATTTAAACAAACACAATTTTTCTATTTTATATTTTTTAAGTAATAAACATTTAATGTTAAAAGTTTAACAAATAGACTTGTAGAGAATCTTTCAAAGATTAAAATGAGCTATTATTTATCAAAATTGGATAAAAATTACAATTGTTCACAAACTTAAAAAAACCCAAAATGTTAAATAATTATTATTTCATAACAAATTTTGTATTAATTTTTTTTTGTTTAAAAATGTATACTTTCTTTTAAAATTTGGTGAAATCAATTTTAATAATATTTGTATTTCATGTAAAAAATCATTTTCTAGTTTGAGGTTATGTCAGTGGATTGAATATCCTTAAATTGAGTAGTTTAGTCAACTTTCGATCCTAGTTTTTTTTCTGTGACGATAGATGCGAAAATTTTAATAAAACAATTGATTAAAATCTTTAAATTTTAAATTAAAATTTTTTTAATCTGTTTCACTTTGTGAAATTAGTTATAAAAGGCAAAAAATACGAATTTTTTTACACTTTTTCAATATTATTTGTTAATTGAAAGGAAAAATTTATTTAAAATCTTAAGAATCTAAGTTACATGTTTTTTTATTTAATAAGCGTTAAACGAAATTCAAATTTTTTGCCTTTTTAGAAGCAAAAGTACGCGAATTATTCCATGACTCAGTGTCTGACATAAAACTGTTTTTTCTACTGAACCTCGGTTCGCGAAACTCCGGACAGTAGAAATGGAAAGTTAAAGTCAGCCATTGAAAATTCGTTCAATTAGACCAATTCATATTTTTCACAAAAAAAAATCAAAGTAGAATTTTTCTGGAATTTAAATGTCTGACTTAAATCATATTTTTCTACTGAATTGCAAACATGACAATTTAAACACTCGGAGAAAAATATTATATATTACAAGATTTAGTCACAGGAGATTTTTCCAATAAAATTTACAATTTTTTTTACAATATTCACATATTACAATGATTTGAACAAATAATTTTTAAGTTAACTCAAATAAAAGAATTTATGAAAAATTTATGAAAAATATGTACATTTTACTAAAATTTCTCAAGTTTTATTCAAATTTATAATTTTTGTGAATTTTACGTTTTTTCTAAATGTTTTACAGTCGATTTTTTCCCATTAATATTACAATACATTTTTCTTTAAATTTAAAAGTTTTATTAATAAATTGTTCAGTAAATTTTTTGTGAAAATGTGGCGTATTTTTGAGAAATTTTTAATTTACATTTTAAATTTCTTCTACATATTTTACAGTCGATTTTTTCTATATACATTATAAAATTTTCTCAAATTTTATAGAAAGATTTGATTGTTTTTATAAACTACAGATTTTTCTGTAAATTTGCAGTAAAATTATTCTTTTGGTAAAGCTCTCAGTAAAAACTTCAGTAAAGAGCAACTTAAAAATTGATACTTTCAAAAATAATTCCGTGACGTTTATTAACTATAAAAAACAAGAAATTGTTCTAAAATTTCTATTACTTCTTTTAAATTATGAGTTTAAAGCGCAGAAGTTATAAAAAACTGTCACTTTTTCAACTATTAAAAATTGTGAAAAAATATCTCGAAATTTAGGTTTTGAGTCAGTAGATATTTTTCGAAATAATAAAATTTAAAAACTGTCTTGTATTATTTATTAATTTATTATTATATTTATTTTGTAAAACTTTCCAAATAATATATTAAGTTGCCAAGTTCGAGAAAAAAGATTTTTTTTACATTAAAAAAACTTTATTTTTCAATTTTTAACAATATAATATAATTCTAGATCCAGAATTTCTCCAGAAAAAAATTGACACCCTTCAACAACAAGTTAACATTTTGTTCTCTTTCATTAAAATATCTATCTTCTTCTGAAAATTTCAATTTTTTTTTACAATTTTGAACAAAATTACGAAATTGCGCATGGATTTAAAAAACTTTTCATTTAATTATATTTAATATGACTAATGTTTTACACAAATATTTAGATCAAAACATTAATTAGTTTACGAAGTATAAAGTTTCGAAAAAAATTTAAAATAGCAATATCTTCCGTTCTATCAGTCGTATCGAAGTTTTCTTTTTTTTTTTTTAAAATGATCAGAAAAATATAAAGAATATTTCTATTTCAGGCCAATTTTTTATAATTTTATTATTAAAAAAGTTATCAAATAAAAAGTTATATAACTTTTAAGCAGCAAGATAAAACTCAATGACCCAAATGCTAAAACGAACCTTACTGTGTTCTTTTCAAGATTCCAGAAAAAAACAACTTCACAGTTACTTCCTTGATATTTAATTTTAATAAATTATAAATGTAAACATTGGAGCTTTCTGTTAGTAAACAAATCAATATGATTGCACGCGCATTTTTATTTTAATGGAATAAAATCACAGTGATTTAAAATAATTCCTTGCATTTTATACTTGAAAAAAAAAACGTCACGGAATCATTCAGGGTCAAAAGTATAATTTTTTTCCACTTTAGTCGAAATAAAATAGTTTGGCCCAAAGGCACGAGTCACGGAATGATTATTTGACACTTTTTAACATTTTCAAGCCAACGCAAGAACCTGACTAACAATGTCCTCCGATTAAAAATAATCTAAAGAATGATGCACCTCTAAAACTAAGAATAATCTCATCTCCAGGATGAATCCTCTATCTAAGTTCTTGCGTTGAAGTGCAGAATCGTGCCTGCCGCTGAAAGGACTGCTTGGAGACGTTAAACTTTTTTGTGTCCAGATTACCGTTGGAAAAAAATTCATTTTTTAAAGCTTCAACGTTCGCAGGTAAGATTAACGGTACTACCATCGGTCAATGGTACAAACACCACCACATCTCACGGTGGACTACTCGAAGTTGAACGCACCTTCAAAACCGTTGATCAAAGCCAAAAGGAATACGAAAATAGCAAGAGGAACAGATTAACGCAAACCTTGAATAAACGACCAATCAGAAACACCATTTTCACTGGAACTCCTTCCAATTCGGCCATATTAGCTGCCGTTGGTGCCGGCATGTTGCCAGCAACTATGGCCATGATGATTCCAATGATGTTAGGGAGAAAAAAACGCGATATAGAAAATAGTCCTCTGGAGCACACCTTGACAAAGACATTTTATCTTAATCAAGGACTACAACATCTTCTGGACAAGCACAACAGCCAAAGAACTAAGCTACTGAGGTTTTAGATTATTATAGACTTACTTTATTAGTTTTTCAATCTCTTTTATTTTGTTATGTCATGATCTTTGTTTTTTTTTTATTAGTTTTTTAAGGAGGAATGTGCCGCGATTAAAATTAAACTTTGATTGATGATTTGAAAAAATATTAAACTTGAATTAATTTTACGTATTTCTGGAAAGTTTGAATAATTTTTATCACCTACTTTTTGGAGATATTCAAATTGCATAATAAAGTTATATATACGTAAAAAAATGTAATGAACCCTTATGAAAAGTATTTTCGCGTAACATATTTTTAAACAAATTTTTTTTTAATTTTCTGTGGAACTGTGATTTTGCATTCCTTGTATTTCTATGTATTAAATTAACAAAAAAACTACTGCGCAGAGCTGGGAGCCATAGAAACTTAGTGCGCAACCAGTAAAATTTTTAATAATGTTTGGCGAAAAAAGTATTGGAGTTTCCAATACTTAATCCAATACTTACTTTTCATAAGGGAAAACATGGCTATAAAGTGAATACAATGATTAATTATCAACAGTTTCTCTCAGATATATATTTTTTTAACAGGAAGAGGAATCTTGCAGTGGTTATATCATAAATTTCGATGTAGAAATTTTTTATTTTAAAAACTGAATTAATAGTATTTATCAAGTTATAAAAAGGTGATTGATACCATATGGCAGAATCTGGTTTAGTTAATTCAAAAGTAATGTAAAATCTAGCTTCTTCCCTCGGGATTCTTGAACATAATCTCAAATTTCTCAGTAATAACGGTAATAACACTTTACGTCTATTCTTTTGCTGTGAAACATAAATTTCTTATTGAAAATTCATATTAATTGTCAAAAGGTAAATAATAAAGTTAAATATTTACACTTTAAATCATTATGATTATATATTGTATTTCTGCGAAGCGGTCAATAAACAAAACAACACAAATTATATAATATTAAAAATTAATACAAATTTTAAGTGGACCGTTTAAGACATGTGATTTGTATTAAATTTAAAACAAAATTTCTAACTGTGTAGAAATAACGTTTAGAACTTCAACTATACATTCAGTTAGAATCACTAAAGTGTAAAATTAGAGGTTAATTTGTGTCAATTCATCAACACAACATCTGTGTAAAAATAACAAAAACTTTATGTACAAATCATAGTTAAATATCCACAGTTCACAAATTTTCCTTATAAATAACCGTGCACTTGCTACGGGACTCAAAATTAATTATTTTGTTAGTAAATTTCTTTTCTTATCAATCAGCTGAGATTTATGCCGCAAACGAAAATACGCTTGTGTTTTGTTTCTGCTGTCATTGGTCGAAAAGCGCGCGTTGATTTGAAATTATTTAAAACTGTTTCTTAAAAATAAATATTTTGTAATTCTAAAAATAATTTTATTTTAAGACCAGAAACCTTAAAAAATATATTTAAAAGACCACACATTTATATTAAGCTAAAAATTATTATTTTGGAATATTTTATAAAAAAAAAATTTTCAAATCAACGCGCGTTCCTCGACTAATTTATAATAACTTTAATTTAAGTAAATTATTTGTGAAAGAACCTTTATATGAAAAGATATAAATTTATTTTTGTTAATATCTTAATAATTTTACACATTTTTGTTTAAATTCTTGGCATTATTGAATAATTGATCCCTATTAACGTAAATATATCCAGAAAATTATAAATTGATTTTATAATAATGTATTAAAACATTTTTTGTTAAAGCTCGTATGACTTCAACTTGACGCTTATTCCTCCTTAAATTTTGTTCTTTCTTTTTTATTTATTTACGTGGGAAGTAGGGTTACCAGATCGTCAGTTCACAAAATCGGAAGATGTCCCCCTCCCTAACGAACCCTTAAAAATTTTGTGCGGGAAATTTTAAATAGAAATTTGAAATAAGATCGAATGCTTTATTAGTCTTTTAAAAATACATAAAAATAATTTTTTTTTACAAAATTAAATTGTACAAAATTTCTGACATTGACCTTTTTTTGTAACAATTTATAATTTTCTTGAAAAAATAAATGTTTGTAAAATATTCCACGCGTAAAGTTAGGAGAAAAGTATTTTTTATCCTCTTACTTGAAAAATCGGAAGAAATCGCAACTTATCGTGAGAGCGTGAGAAATGGACAAAAATCGGAAGATCTCACGATAAATCGGTACGTCTGGTAACCCTAGTGGGAAGGGACCTAAGAAGGAAAAAATTGTAGGTTATGTTCAATAATAGTTTTACCTTGATTAACCCTTCTTTCTTTAATTATGCAAAATCGGTAAAAACAAAATCAGTTTAAAGAATATTTTTCTTTGTGTGTTTTCATTAAAAAAAATCACAAACATAACCTACAATTTTTAGCTTTTTGTGTCCCTTTTTTCGTAAGGCGTATTTTGTTGTTTTAATTTTACCTTTTCGAGCATCAAGTCGAAAATAAAAATTACCGCAAAATTATTATCAACAAAATTTAGTGCTCTAGAGTTAAGTTTAATTTATAATCACATTTGTTGGATGAAAAAATGTCTCCATGCTTGGAAAAATGTTGAATCGAAATATTTCGATGAAAATTTCAAGTGGAAACGAAAATTATAAAAAAAATGTTTAATTATGTAAAATTAATTTGAAAACCATTTTTCCAAGTTTATGCATCCAAACATCTTTTTAAGTATTTTTAATAGAAGTATCGGTTTGATAAATTATTAATTAAGATCTATATAATTTTCAGTAAAATGAAAATTGATTTGGATAGTTCATAAATTATTAAAGCTGAGTGTTAATTTTTGTAATATCGTAGTAATTTATTATCTTTGTAGCATTATCTAGAATAGGTGATATTTATGGGTGATATTTTTTATTCAATTTTGTTAAAACGATTGTAATGTTTTTTTGAAAGCTATATTTTATAGCATTCTTTTTCTGATAGACTCATTTAAAATATTCACCCTTAAAATATTTGTTTCTTGTTTTATTTGAAAATAATCTTTAATTTATACTTAACAAAAAAAGTTACAGATTTTAATTTATAAAAGAGAAAGTATAAAAAATTGTTAATTTTTTTCAAAAATTTGTTTATTTTTTTTTTTTTTAATATTTCTTAACAGCATACAAAGTAAAAAAAATTATATACTAACACGTGATACTTTTTTACTTTGATATTTAATAAAAGAAACTAATTCAAGAAACGAATACCTGATTTATAGGATAAATACCATTTTCACTTCATTCACTCATTATTTATTAATTTTTTACTGACATTTTTATTAATTTTTGACTTTAATTATATAATTTATTCTAATATAATTAGTCTATTATAAATTATATTTATACTGCGATTCTTTTTATACGAAAAATGCGAACGATTTGTACAATATATTACACAAAAAAAAACTCAATTCACTTCTGAATGATATAAAAAATGTTATTTTATTGTTATCGTTTATTTACACATTAATTCGTTACAACCTATTTATATATATATTTATTTATATGCTACATGTTCTGTATACTTTACAATAAATCCTTCATTGCTTTGATCTTTTCGATTTACAAGAAATTGTTTCATTTCTTCAATAATTTAATCACTTTTTTATCCTAATTAGAAAGTAGCCTACTTTAACTAAATTTTAGAGAGCTGATTTTATTACTCTACTGAAAATACTGATATTACATTATTCAATAATTTTTTCCTCTCTTATCATTAATCATAATATTGTTAGAAATTACTCTCATTTCTTTAATTAAACTTTTATCTTTAATTGCAACTCCTGAAGTCAAGGAAGAAGAGAATGAAGAAAAGAGAATCATTCACATTTTATGTGACGTTTTTAAGAAATGAAATAAGTTAGGGATTTTACTCTCAATCTGAATTAGTAAATTTTTAATAATTTAGCAGCGACAATTAGTTTATTAATTGAATTAGTAACTGATTTGACTAATTATTAGTCAGAAAGTAGAAAACTACCAATATAGTGAATTACTAAAATATTAAACTAATTTGCTACATTCCTAGTTTAATAAACTAATTTAGTAAACTACTAATTCTTATATTATTTTAGTAAACCAATTATGAAAATAGGTAAAGTAAGTAAACATTTTGTAAAATTATAATCTGATAAATTAAGGTAGTAAATTACTAATTTAGTAAACTAATTTAGTAAACTAATTTAGTAAACTAATTTAGTACATTACTGGTTTCGCAAACTAATTTAGCAAATTACTGGTTTTGCAAACTAATTTAGCAAATTACCAATACATTATAGTATATTAGTAAAATAGTAAATTAATTTCGCAAACTAATTACGTCAACAAATATGAAAAATTGCTTTATTTAAATGTATTGTTAAATTTCTAATTTTGTAAACTTAATTAGTAAACTAGTTAAGTAACTAAGGAAGTAATAAATTAAGGAAATTAGGTAAGTACTAAATTAAGAAATTTAGTAAACTAATGTTCAATAAACAAGTTCAATAAACGAATTAAGTAGATCAATTTGGTATATTACTAATTTGATAAATTAATGTAGTAAAATACTAAAAAGGAAACTAATTTAGTATCTTACTGATTCAGCAAAAATTAGTTAATAAATTAGTTAGTAAATTACTCATACAGTGTAGTATTTTACCTCTATAGTAAACTATTTTAGGAAACTAATTAAGTAAATTAATTTAGCAAAACTAATTTAGCAAAATAATTTGACAAAACTAATTTAGTAATCTAATTTAGCAAAACTAACTTAGTATACTAATTTACCAAAAGTAATTTAGTAAACTAATTTTTAGTAAAACTAAATTGTTAACTAATTTAGTAAAACTAAATTGTTAACTAATTTAGTCAAACTAATTTGTTAACTAATTTAGTAAAAATAATTTGTTAACTAATTTAGTAAAAATAATTTGTTAACTAATTTAGTAAAAATAATTTGTTAACTAATTTAGTAAAACTAATTTGTTAACTAATTTAGTAAAAACAATTTGCTAACTAATTTAGTAAAACTAAATTTGAAAACTATAAATACAGAAAACTAATTTAGCAAAATTAATTTAGGAAACTAATAGAATAAACCAATTTTCTAAATAGATTTTGTAAACTTCTAGTTTAGTAAATAAACTTAGAATATTACAAAGTTAGTAACCAACTATAGAAAATTTCAAACTAATTTAGCAAAATACTAATTATGGAACTGCTTTGGTAAACTCGATAAACTAATATGTAGTAAATTTAGTAATTTAGTAAATAATGTAGTAGGCAAATTTCTGTGGCTGAAAGGCATAACATCATAACTAACATTTTATCGAATTTGAGATAACATCAGATTTGAGTTAATTTAGTAATGCTTTTTAAAGTTTCATAACAGTAAAGTGATTTAAATGTTTATTTACGTAGAAAATAATTAATAACACAACAGCATAACTGCATTCAAATCGAAAAAAAGAATTGATATTCTTTTTTAAAGCGTTTATATTTTATTAAAATTGATAAACAGATGTAAAAACTACACTAGAAAATAGGATACAATGCCAAACACCAAAAATATTGGTTGATTTTTCGATTTTACAAAACCAAGAAAATAAACAAAAACAGGTTTTTCTCAAAACTATGAAAATGCAGTTATGTTATTCTGCCTTTCAGCCACAGATTTGAAACATTACTAATTTTAATAAGCAAATTTAAAACATTACTAATTTAGTAAACAAATTAGCAATTACCACTTTACTATACAAATTTAGACAATTACTTACTTATTTAACTAAAGTAGAATACTATTTTAAAAAATTATAAACACAGTAAACTAAATTTCCTTACTAATTTAGTAATTAAAAGAATCTGTTATACTTATTAAGTAAAAGAAATTTATTGAAATAGAAGTCATTATAAATAAATTAGTATTTTTTCCTACTATTTATGAGTCTCAATTAAAAATTACTTTAAATTTATAGTAATTTATTTAATGAACCCTTTCTAAAAAAAAATATTTAGTAAATTTTAATAAATTACTAATTTAACAACTTTCTAATTCGAATTAGTTAAAAGTGTAAAAACTAATTAATTAAATAAAAATAAACTATATAAATCAGTGGAACTAATTTTAATTAGAGGAAATTTTCACTGAAATATAATAATTTTTAACTGAAATTTTAGTCAAAAAGTTGCAAAATGATAAATTAAACATTAAAATTAAAGCATTTACTAAGAACTAGTGGAAATAGTTACTAATTTAAATTAATAATAAAATTTTTAAAATAGTCATTTCACTAATTCGGATAGTAGAAAACTTGTTTAGTAAAATATATTTTAGAAAATTACTAATATAGTAAACAAATTTAAAAAATTACTAATATAGTTTACTAATTTGGTAGTGTAATATTGTTTACTAATCTCTAAATCTGAATTAGTTAAAACTAACTAATTATTAGTAAAATCGTTGCTGACTTTTACTCTAAGCAATTAGTTAAAAATAACTAATTATTAGTCAAATGTAACTAATTATTAGTACGAAAAGTAACCAAAAAATAATTCAAATTTGACTAATTGAATTAGTTAACAAAATGTTACTAAAATATTAGTTATTTTGACATAACCTAAAATGAATTCAACTAATAATTAGTTATTCTTAACTAAATGATTAGTAAAGATATTACCATTTCAACTAGTGGCGTAACTTTTTGCATTCAAATTAGTTATTTTTAACTAATTTACTCTAAATTTCTTCGAGTGAGTTTTCACTCCCCAAAGAGTGAAAATTGAGATACTCTAATCAGATAGAGATCTTGGTGGAGTGAAAACTCAATCAATTAAATTTAGAAAGCAAATTTAAAGAGTAAATTAATCTGATAAATTTTGGAAAAAGTTTCGGAAACTAATTTAGTAAACTAAATTAGAAAACTAATTAAGTAAATTCAGTAAACAACTCTTTTTGTTAAGTGTATTAATTTAAATACTCTTCTGTCTAATTAAATTAGTAGTTTTCTACCTGCGATTAGTAGTTTTTGACTACCAATTAGTAGCTTTGGACTAACAATTAGTAATTTTTTACTGACAATTACTTCCATCTTTTGTTCATTCATTTAATGAAAAAATCATTGTTAAATTACTCAAAAGTGACTAAATCAAATTTAAAAAGTACCTTATGAAAAATGGGAGAGGTAAAGAGGTTTAAAAACGTCAAATTTCGTATGATCTTTTTTTGTGAATGATGCCCTAAGAGTGAATAAAATGAAAGAAAAGAAATTGAAAGAAGATATGAGGAAAAGAAGAAAAGAAGAAGAGAAGAAACTAAAAATAGAAATAAAAAAGAAAATAGAAATCACAGAAAAAACTAAAATTCTAAGAATCAGAATTGTACGTACTCTGAATTTAGTAATTTTATAATTATAAAGATTTTCTCAGCACTGAACATTAAAATCCGAAAACGTTTATATCCAGATTGAGAAAAAACGTGAAATTAGTCTCAGAAATGTGTTGAAATTGTCAAATTAAATAATCTAATAACAATTACTCTTCGCCATTAAATTTCTTTTGTACGTGTCCTAAATATCTGGCAAATCCTTCACTGGCGTGCTTCAAAAGAGTCAAACCCAATTTAATCTTAATTTCCGCAATCTTCTTGACAATCGAGAAAATACTGAATCCCTCTGTCTCGGGTTGTTTCGGTTTCTCAGTTGTTAAACCATCATTAAACCAGTCCTCTGTCACTTCTTCATTCCGAGCACTCGTTGATCTCCAACTTGACGTAGTACTTTCACTTTTTGTTGTCTCTATCTTTGTCGTCAAATACTTCGATGAAGATTCCACCGTTTTGCCGGCATTTTCAGAATGTGAAATCTCATTTTTCGTAAAATCATTCTCTTCCTCTAATTTCATCCTAACATCATTCTCTTCCTCCAAATTTGTCGTCATGCCTTCTACCATTAATTTCGTGCCTTTATCTCCTGGATTCTTCATATCTTCCCGATTCCTTGAGTCTTTTTCTTCTAGATTCTTTTTATCTCCAAGTTTCTTATTATTCCCGTCTAGTTTCGTTTTATCTTCTTCCGTCTTTTGTTTATTATCCAGTTTCTTTTTATCGTCTCGTTCCTGCTTCTTTTTATCAGCCTCTTCCAACATCTTGCCTGTTTAAAAAAAATATTATAAAGTATTAGATTTGATAGACTTTCTATTATACAAATATTTAAGTTTGAATCAAAATCAATCAAATATCGAAAATCCTATCATCTTCTACCAAAAATACAAAATTTTATCAATTTATATCAAACATTTGGATAGAGTTTCTATCAACATTAATTAATAAAATTAAATAATAATAATCTCCGTAAACTCCTGAAGTTAGTTAGTATTTATATTTATTCATCTTTTTCTGTCCACGTTTTAAAGTCTGAAGTGAAGTTAGTTAGTATTATTATATTTATTCATCTTTTTCCGTCCATGGTTTAAAATCTGAAGTAAAGTTAGTCTTAGTCCCTGTTATTTTATTGATTTTGACTCTCTTTATCAGGAAATATTTTGAAATTTGAATTAAAAGAATAAGGTAACCTTTTTTCGTTTGTGTCGTGTTGTGCTGGTTTTTAATTGTCATTTGTGTAAAAAAAAAGTTTCGAAAAATGCTTTAAAAATTTATGATGGTTTTTGAAGAAGTTTAAAATATAAACACATGCTATAAATTTCCTAAATTTTCTGTTATTATCTCAAATTTAGATTATTGTCATCGGTTTTCAAATTATATAACGATTTTTTAATTATTTTCTTTTGCTTAAAAATAAATTCTGCGATTCTTCTTGATTTTCATCAATTTATAATTATATTCATTATTTTGGCATTAATTTTAAAAACTTCAATTATTTATCCGATATTGCAATTATTTTCATCAATTTTCGTTATTTCTGCGATTTTTTAATTATTCTCTTTAATTAAAATTTTTTAAGTAATTTTGTAATTATTATTTTTTTTTAAACATATATTCTATGATTTTTTCAGTTATTTCTTTCAAATTTTATTGGATGTTTTCAATTTTTCATATTTAAATTATTTTCATCATAATTCAATTTTTCATATTTAAATTATTTTCATCATAATTCAATTTTCATTCTCAATCTTAAATTATTTTCAGCATATTTCAATTATTTTTTTCAATTTTTAATTAATTTTATCATTTTTCGATTATTTTTCTCGATTGTTAATTATTATTCTCATTTTCTATAATTGTTTTCTAAAATCTTAAAGTATTTTTCTAAAAATTCAAATATTTTCTTCAATTTTTAATTATTTTCATTTGTTATCAGAATTTCAAATTTTTTTTTATTAATTATCGTAAATTTCAATTACATATTTTAAGCATTCTTCCAGTCTTTTCTCCAATTTTTAGTTATTCTCATTCTCTGAAATTCCAATTGTTTTTTTCAATTTTTAATTATTTTCATTTGTTTTCATAATTTCAACATTTGTTTATTAATTATCGTAAATTTCAATTACTTTTAGCTTATTTCTTCAATTCTTTTCTCCAATTTTTAGTTATTTTCTTTTTTTTTTAATTGATTTCTAAGATCTTTATGTATTTTTTTCAAATTTTAATTATTTTTTCTTTATTTAAAAAAAATTCTGTAGCTTTTTCAATTATCACACTTAAATGTCATTTATTTTTTACAACTTATCATTGTTTGTATCATACTTTAATTATTTTCGGCAAGTTATAAAATTTAGAAACATTTTTTAATTATTTTCAAAAATTTATTTCCTTTAATTTTCAATTCTTTACATTTGTTTCATAATTTCAAAAAATTTTAACTATTTATCTGACTTTTCAATTATTTCATTATTTATATTATTTTTTATATTATTTTCTTCAATTTTCAATTACTTTCGTTCTTTTACTCGTTCTTTTTCATAATTGCCAAAAAGTTTTTACTTATTTCTCTATAATTAATACTTGTTCTTTTCAATCTTAAATTATTTTTATCTTTTTTCATGTATTTTCTATAATTTTTAATTATTTTCTTTTATTTCAATGAACTACTGAAAGTTTTAAGTATTTTTCGCAAATTTTGTTTAACTTTCCTTAATTTAAAATATTTTATGTAATTTGTTTAAATATTTTCTCAAATTTTAATGTTTTTTTTTTAATTTTTATTTATTTATCTCAATTTTTACCATGTTTTTCAATTTTCTATTATTTTCTCTAGTTTTTCATTATTCAATTTTGTTTTAATTTACTTTTAAGAGTCTCAAGTATGTTTCTCAAATTTAAATTTTTTTCTTTATGTTTAAAACATTTTTATGATTATTTAAATCACTTTCCCCAATTTTTAATTGATTTCATTTTTTTTTCAATTAATTTTCAAAATTTGCAATTATTTTGTTTAATTTCAATTATTTTTTGCAATTCTTTTTGATTCTAAAATATTATAAATTTTGTCCTAAATAAATATTTATTTCTTCTTATTAGATAAATATTATTTACCGATTTGTTATATTTATTATTTTATTTTATAATTTCTAAAAGATATGAAAAACTAATCGCGCGCTGGCGAGCGTGTTATTTTGCTAGTAATAATAATAATACTAAATAAAAATCTAAAACTAAGAAATAAAAATTGATTCGTACGATCCATTTCTTATAATAACTATTCAAACTTGTTTATTTTTATATTCGCAGTATTGTCTGATGTTCTATTGAAAAGAGCGGTTCCTGAGCAATAAAAAATATATATTGCTCAATTTTTCTTATTGCTTTTTATTGTTAAAAAAATTGCTAAACTTTAACCTTTTTTACACCCAAGCAAAATTGAGTAATTAAAAAAACAAAAATAAAGTGGTTCTTATAGCTTTTGGGGTCGCTGATTAACGAATACGTTGTTAGTTTTTAAAAATACAAAATGGCTGATTCAATATGGCGTCAGAAAAAATTAAAAAAACTCTAGATTTGTCTAACATTGGTTACTCAGGGATTTTTAGGGTCGCTGATAACGAATCTAATATCAATTTTTAAAAATTCAAAATGTCGGACGAATTGACGACACACTCGGCTCATTTTATATTTATTCAGAGATTAGATTATTTCAAACTCATCATAAAAAAAAATGTTTAATTAAAAACATACAAAATTGATTAATTTCAATTATTCGAAAAATCAAAACAAATGACCACGTAATAGTTGAACATACGAATTTTCAAAAGCTGACACCGGATTTTTAATCAGCGATTCTAAAAACTTCTGATTAACAAATTTCAAGCAGATCTAAACAGTTTTTGAAAAATTATTTTGCCATATTGGATCCAAAATTTTGAATTTTGAAAAACTAACACTGAATTCGTAATCAGTGACCTCAAAAACTCCTGAATAACCAATTTTAAGTGATTTTAAAAACTTTTTTAAAATTCATCCACCATATTTGATCCGCCATTTTGAATTTCGGAAAACTAACACTGGATTCGTAATCAGCGACCCCAAAAACCCCCGAGTAACCAATGTTAGACGAATCCAAAGTTTTTTCAATTTTTCTGCCGCCATATTGGATTCGCCATTTTGTATTTTTAAAATGAATTTTTTTAAAAAATTTTAAAAAAATAATTAAAATATTATTCAAAAAGGCTCAGAAGTTTATGAGGCCTTGAAAAATGTTAAAACTTGAAGATACTGTCGATTATTATTATATTTTTACAAAACACCCCTTTGGGGGGCCACAAAAGTAAATTTATAGCATTTAAGCTTAAATAGGTCTAAAATATTAGTTTTTTACATTGTTTTTTTCAGGCTTTATTAAATTACACCACTCAAATGATTGTTAATGAATTTTTAATTGTTTAAACAAATTAGTTTTTTTAAATCTTTATTTATTTTGTTTTAATAAAATAAATTAATAGCTAACTGTCTGTTTAATAACTAAAGAGATCGAAAAAACTTATTGATTTACTTCTCATTTGTTTAAACAATTAAAATTGTTTAAAATCAATTTTTTATAAAATTTACTCAGAAACTTATAGTTTTTTGTATAATTTATATTATAACTGATTTATTCATCTCCAATTGGAAACAAAATTTCAATTGTTTAAATATTTTTAATTTGTTTAAATAATTTTAATTTGTTTAAATAGGTAGATTTCATGAGAAGCTAATTTTAAACAATTTTAATTGTTTAAACAAATAACTAGTAAGTCACTAATTTTTTATGTCTCTTTAGTTACTAAAAAGATCGTAAGGTAATAATATATTTTATGAGAAACGAACAAAATTCAAAAAATTGTATGTTTAAACAAATTAAAAATATTTACACAATTAAAAATTATTTCCAATTAGAGATGAATAAACCAGTTATAAAATAAATTATGCAATTTTAAATTTCACAAAAAGTCGAGTTCGGTGTCTTTTCCTATGTTTTTTAAGGTGCCGAAATGATATTTGTTTCAATATATTTTAATATTTAAAACGGTATCTTCAAGTTTTAACATTTTGCAAGTGCTCCTAAACTTCTGAGCCTTTTTGAATAATGTTCTCATTATTTTTATAAAATTTAAAAAATTTTTAATTTAACTTTTTAAAAAAATCCTTGTTTTTCCATGCATTCTTTTCATTCTGTCCACACCTGACATTTGTGTCTAGATTTTTTTTATTTTAAAATTTAAAATAATATTTCACCTTTTTAAAATGTTCTTAAATTTTAAATTCATAGCAATTTTAATTTTTGCAAATTGCAGTCAATGTGAATTTGCATTAATTAAAAGTTCAATTAATCCACGTTTCAAAAATACTAAATTTGAAGTGATTTAAAAATTTCTTCAATTTTTAATAATTTTTTTCTATTCTGAATTCAATTACTTAAAATACAATTTTGTACTATTTTTATCATTTTTCCACTATTTTCTACAATTCTTAATTATTTTAATTGTTTCTTAATTGTTTTCCTAAATCTTAAATTTACCTTCCTCAAATTTCAAATATTTTGTTTAGTTTTATCAATCACTTTTTCAATTTTAATTATTTTTGCCTTGACATTAAATTATTTTAATTATTTATTTCGTATTTTTATATTATTCATCGCAAATTTAAATAAATTTTTTAATTCACCATTACTTCTGTCATTTTGCAATTATTATTTTCAATTTTTTATCATTTTCCTAATTTCTGAATTAATTTACTGAACTTTCATATGTGTATCTCAATTTTCAGTTATTTTGTTCAATTTTCATTTCTTTTTATTACTTTGCAATTATTTTCTTCATCTTTTAATATTTTTATTATTTTTCAAGTAATTTCCTAAATTTTTAGTTATTATCCCAAATTTAGACTATTCTCTTCAATTTTCAATTTTTTAAACGATTTTGCAATTATTTTCTTTTGCTTAAAAACATATACTGCAATTTTATATTATTTTCTCCGATTTTTAATTATTTAAATTTTTTTGGCATATATTATTTAAAAATTTCAATTCTTTATCTAAAATTTCGGTTATTATTTTCATCAATTTTCGACTATTTCTGCGATTTTTTAACTATTCTCTGTAATTAAAATTTTTAAGTAATTTTGTAATTTTTTTCTCTTTTCAAACATGTATTCTATGATTTTTTCAATTATTTTTCTCAATCATAAACTATTTTCAGCATATTTCAATTATTTTTTTTAAATTTTGAATTAATTCTATCATTTTTCAAATACTTTCCTCGATTGTTAAATATTACTCTCATTTTCTAAAATTATTTTCTAAAATTTTTAAGTATTTTCTCTAAAATTTCAATTATTTTCTTCAATTTTTAATTATATTCATTTGTTTTCATAATTTTCAAATTTTTTTTATTAATTTTGGTAAATTTCATTTATTTTTAGCTTTCTTCAATTCTTTTCTTCAATTTTTAGTAATTCTTATTTTTTCAATTAATTTCTAACATCTTCATGTATTTTTCTCAAATTTCAATTATTTCACTCAAATGTGATTTATTTTTTACCACTTGTCATTGTTTGTATCATATTTCAATTATTTTCTTCAATTTTCAAATTGGAAAATCATTTTTGAATTATTTTCCAAAATTTATATACTTTAATTTTCAATTTTTTTTCATGTCTTTTATAATTTAAAAAATTTTAAACTATTTATCTGAGATTTCAATTATTTCATTCAATTTTTAATTATTTATATGATTTTTTATATTATTTTCTTCAATTTTGAATTAATTCTATAATTTTTCAATTACTTTCCTCAATTTGTTAAATATTACTCTCGTTTTCTAAAATTATTTTCTATTATTTTTAAGTATTTTTTCTAAAATTTAAATTATTTTTTCAATTTTTAATTATTTTCATTTGCTTTCATAATTTCTAATTTTTTTTATTAATTATCCTAAATTTCATTTACTTTTAGCTTTCTTTAAATATTTTATTTAAATGTGATTTACTTTTTACAACTTGTCATTGTTTGTATCATATTTCAAAAATTTTCTTCAATTTTCAAATTGTGAAATTATTTTTCAATTTTTTTCCGAAATTTATATACTTCAATTTTTAATTTTTGTCATTTCTTTTATAATTTAAAAAATTTTAAACTATTTATCTGAGATTTCAATTATTCCATTCAATTTTCAATTATTTATATGATTTTGTATATTATTTTCTTCAATTTTCAATTAATTTTATCATTTTTTTAAATACTTTCCTCAATTGTTAACAATTACTCTCATTTTCCAAAATTATTTTCTAATATTTTTAAGTATTTTTTCTCAAATTTTAATTATTTTTTCAATTTTATATTATTTATCTCAATTTTTAATCATTTTTTTTTGTCAATTTTTCATTATTTTTCTTAATTTATTATTATTTAATTTTTTTCTATTTTCTTTTTAAGATTTTCAAGTAATTTTCTTATTTAAATTATTTCCTTTATTTTTAAAACATTTCTATGATTTTTTAAATTACTTTCCCTTATTTTTAATTGATTTCATTTTTTTTTAAATAATTTGCAAACATTTGCAATTTATTATTATTTTTATTATTTATTATTATTTATTTATTTATTTAGTTTAATTTCAATTATTTTTGCAATTTTTTTTTAATTCTAAATTTTTATAAATTTTGCCCTATAAAAAAGGTTTATTTTGGTTGACTGAGGGCCCCGGGGCACTGCGACACTTTTCCCCTTAATAGTTACGCCACTGTGAATACTAGGGGATGCATGCGGCAACCCTTAATATTGACGGATCAAAAAAAGAAAAAATAGGTGTTTACTTTTTTTCGATTTATAGTTCATTTTTTTTGTTCCGAAAACAAAATTCAAAAATGTCTATTTTTTGAAGCATTCTATTATTTATATTTAACAATACAAAGTTTAAGGATCAATCTTGTCAGCATATTTTTAGAACACAATCTTTCCTGAAGAGAACGCACCAAGATTGAAAAAAAATTTTTAATTTTCTTGGAAGATATTGAGGTTTTTTGTATGTGGAACACATATTTCCTATGGGCATGAAGGGGTTAAGTAAAATTTTTGAACCTTTGGCCCTTAAAGAGTGCATCCAGGGGCGTAACCAGAAAAAAAAATTTCGGGGGGGTTTTGAAAAAAAATTGCGTTCAAAGATCTCTTTTTCAATAGAGTTTTTAGATTTCAGAGGTGCCCCGCCCCCCCCCCCCCCCCCCCCCGGCTACACCACTGGGTGAAACTATTGATTTTGATAGATTTTTTATCAAAAATTTTTCATAGAATTCGATATCTAATTCCTAAAGTTTTTTATTCAAAAAACAGATTAGATTTGATAGAAATTTTCTCTTCTCTGAAATATTTGAAACAAAATTTTTAAATTACCTTCCTCCATCTTCTTTTTATCCTCTTTCATCCCCTCTTCAGCGCCAGGTATCGCCGAATCAATAATATCAAAAATCTCATTACTCAATGGAATTTCCTCCTCCCTGTGCTCTTTCTCAATCTCACTTTTTGTCGGAATCAGCTGAATCACAGAATCTCTCTTCCCCCTCTCAAAATCCCCTCTCCTAACCCTCAATAATCTCGGTCCATGTTCAACCGCCACGGCAGTGGGTGTAATCTCAATCTCCTCATAAACCTCCTCACTTTTGTGCTGCTCGCTCTGCGTATAAGCTTGAGGAATATTCACCGAATTTGCCGGAAAGTTGAAATTCTGCGCCATCTCTCTCTCAAATTTGCTCGTACCATCGACACTCTCAAAATCCGCTCTCTTACTCGCCACAGGTACTTTCTCCTCATACTCCTTCGGTATATTACCCACGACAAACTGCCGATTCACATTCCCTTCCTTACCGACCGCGAAATCCGTCTGTTTCTGTCTCTCGTAATAATTCGGAGTTGTCGGTAAGTCAGGATACTTAAACTCCGTATTTCTGTAATTAACATCGTAAGAACTCTCCAGAGGTCGATAAATCGGTCCCGAAACTGTCGAGGTTATCCTCGGGGTACTCGAGAAAGGTCCCTCGTAATGATGATATTTATAATAATTATTATCATAATCCTTAATCCCGCTGTGCTTACCCTCATAATCCTTAATCCCTCCGTGTTTATTCTCTTTAATTCCACTCTCATCTCCATAATTATTCTCATACTCTTTTACACCTGGATGCTTATTCTCGTACTCTTTTATACCCGGATACTTATTACCACGTTTATTCTCCTCATATTTATTATCAAATTCCTTATTACCCCCATACTTATTCTCAAACTCCTTACTCCCGTATTTACCATCAACCTCCTTATTACCAAATTTACTCTCATGCTTGGTCATTCCTTGTAGCACCTTGGAAATCACCTCCTCCTCATTCTGTCCATAATTCCCTCCATACTCGTCCGGATTATATTTATAATTAGGCTCCAGCTCGTAATTTCTGCGAGCTATCGATCCGCCAAACGGATAGAAGAAATACGAAGCGAGCCCGAGACCCAAACCGACCAGTGACATAACCCCAAAACTCGGCATCACCTCTCTACTCAAAAAATTGTAAATCTGCGTACTAATCGGTTTCTGGGACTGTTTCTTCTTTGTCTTTGTCGAGTTTGCCGCGATCTTTGTTTCCGGCTCGGTTTTCGATTCCTGAATTACATTCTCCGCACTCGACACATCCGGAATATTTAAAGCTTCCGCTATTGTCGAGAGGGCCGACAAAGCTGTATTCTCTTCCGTGGTACTCGACGGCTTCCTTCTTCGATTTTTGTTCTTCTTTCTTTTATTCGACTGTCGTCGTTTCGAGGTGGTTTTCATCGTCGTCGTTGAAACCCTCTCAGGACTCTCGACATTTATCCTCGTCAATTCCGGATTGAAATCGAACTTCAGATCGATCTTGGAGTCACTTAAAATCTCCTCGTTCGATACTGATAAATCTGTTTTGGAGACATTTTTCAAATCTGTTTTCGAGGCATTTTTTGAATCTGTTTTCGAGACATTTTTCGAGGCATTTTTCGAGACAGTTTTCGATCCACTTTTCGAATCCTTCGGCACTTCAATTTTCTCGATTTTCAAAATCGGAGCGTTGACTTTAATGGGTTCGATTTCGATCTTGGTCAAATCGTCCACGGGTCTTTTTAGTTGGACCTTGAGAACGTGATTACCCTTATTTTTCGATTTAGTTTCGATAATATCCTCCTTGATTGGAGACTGTTGTGTTGTCGTAAACTCGGTCGTTTTCTTCATCTCGGTAAAAACGGAGGCTTTTATTTTGGTGATGAACATGGGCACATCTGTCACCTGTGATTGGTCCAATTGGGTTGAGATCATCTGAACGGGTTTAAAAGTGACCTTTTCAATTTTCGGGGTCGGAGAAGTTTGAAAATCGGATTTTGTCGTGACCTTCCTCTGGGGAGTGGTTTTCGGTTTTTGAGGTTTGGGAGCCTTGGTGGTTGGATTTTTGACCTGGGTTGAGTTTCTATTAGACGGAGTTGTTTTTGGTTTTATGGTTGTTCGAGTTGTAGGTGAAACTTTTTTAGTAGTTGTTACTGATTTTGGAGTAACGGAAGCTTCGTCATCTTCAAAAATTGAAGCTACTGTTGTCTTCTTTAACTGCATTTTCTCTGGATTCAGTTTCTCAGACTGCTGAGGTACTTTCTCGACCAATTTCTCCAATTTTGGGGTTGATGGTGTTGTTGATTTTTTCACCAAATTGGGTGTAGATTTTTTGGGAATCTGAGTGTTTATTTTCTCGAAAGCGACACTCGGTGGGATTGTTACTTTTTCGACAGAAGCGGTTATCTTTTTCTGATCAACAGAAGAGGATGTTTTTTTCTGATCGACGAAAGCGGTTGCTTTTTTCTGATCGACGGAAACAGTTGTTTTTTTCTGATCGACAGAAGCTGTTGTTTTTTTCTGATCAAGAGATTCGAGTTTTTGAATTGTGGAGGTTGTTTTGACGATTAATTGACCTTCGGTGATTGGAGGTTTGGTTCTGTCTTCACCTTCGAGAGGAAGATCAGTGGTTGTTGATGGAGGATTTAAAAGAATCCAGGTTGAAATTCCACCGGTGGTTGTTGGTTGAATTTTATGAGTCGGATGTCTAATTACACTTAATTCTTTCTCTAATTCTTCTTCTGTGAGTGCCATGGCTTCTCCGGGATGACTGCTTTCGAGGAATCCAAATTTTGAGTTGATGGGTCTTTCCTGGGCGATATATTTTTTGAAATTTGTTTCGTAATTTGGAGAGTCGATTGTCTTGACAATTGTTGAAGAATCTTGGGTTTCAACGTCTTTGGATGGTGATTCTACAAAAATGAGTTTCGTCAAAACATCGCTGGATGGCTGCTTCTTCTCGGTTTTTAAAACTTCGTCTGGATTTGTCACATTTAATAACTGTGTTGTGACTGTCCTCAGAGATTGGTCCATATACTGAAGATCTTTCAGCTGTCGCTGAGAGTCAGATGTTCGTAGCCTAAAAAAAGAGAAGATTTTTAAAAAAAATTTATTGGTGTGGTTTATTGGTAATCAAGGGTATTTGGTTTGAAAAGATGTTTTTTGGAATAAAAACGAAGGATAATGAGCTATAAAATTGAGCAAAAGAAACAATAATCTTTTTAGATCTGAATTAGTACTAGTCGTACTCAAATTCAAATTGAACTTTACATCGAACTGTATAAGGTAAAAAAAAACAATTTATTTATACAAGGACCTTTTTTCTAATTATTTTTCATGGATTCTGTGAATAAAAATAATTCGTTATTAAAGAAAACAGAATATATTTGTAGAAACTTTTATTGGTATATTTTATACAACATAAGCAGAGAATAATTTTTAATTAATTACTGTAAATATTAGAACATAATAGTTATGATTATTAAATGAATATATAAATAATGAATAATAAGAAATCAGTGCTAGAAGTTCAGAACTGTTAAGAAATAGTTAAAACTATAGAAATGGTTAAAAGCTGTTCAGGTCGTTCTTCAAACAGTTCTCGCTTTAAACTGTTGAATCATTATTTAAAATTCCATAGATCAGGTTCAAACGAGAGCAAAAACGTTGAAGACTGTTTAGAACTACTTTAAATGTTGATGACTTCTTTAAAATCATTTATAAATGATGGAAATGATAAAAGACTGTTAGAAATCATTAAAAAATTAAAAACTATTTAAACTTTTATTTCAAACTTTATGGAACATTTTTTAACTTGTTGAAAACTGTTTAGAACTCTTTAAAAGTAACTATGTATAAATAACTAGGTAAAAACTGTTTAAAATCAATCTAAAACTATTGAGAAGTGTTTTAAAACAGGAGTTAACAACTCAGAATTTTGGTGATGACCTACTTCATATCTTCCCAATATTAAAAATAATTCATATACTGAAAAATACTTAGGATAATCTAAGATACTTCAAACCATTCTAGATACTTCAGATAATTCACGATACTTCAGATAATTAAAGATACTACAGAAAATTCAAGAAACTTTAGAACATTCAAAATAATTCAGGTATTTCAAGATATTTTAAAATAATTCAAGATACTCCAGAGTAATTCCTCATACTTTAGGTAATTGACGATACTTTAGATAATCCTAGATACTTCAGATAATTCTAGATACTTCAGATAATTCTAAATAATTCTGAAAATTCAAGATACTTCAGATAAATCAAAATATTTCAAAATAATTCAAGATACTTCAGATAATTCAAGATACTTCACAGTAATTCCAGACACTTCAGAGTAATTCATCAAACTTCAGCGTAATTCACGATACTTAAGATAATTTAAGACACTTCAGATAATACTTGTCTGTTGTATTTTGGGCCTTAGGGTTTCAAAGAAATAAAGAATAATCTGTATAGGGTGAAAATAATTCTATACCATGTTTTTAATACTTTAAAGTAATAATTCACGATACTTAAGATAATTCAAGACACCTCAAATAATTCAAGATACTTCACAATAATTCAATACACTTCAGAATAATACATCATACTTTAGGTAATTGACGATACTTCAGATAATTCTATATACTTCAGATAATTCTAGATACTTCAGATAATTCTAAATACTTCAGATAATTCTAGATACTTCAGATAGTTTAAGATATTTGAAAATAGTTCAAGATACTTCACAGTAATTCCAGATACTTCAGAGTAATTCATCATAAAATACTTCAGATGATTCTGCATACTTCAGGTAATTCAAGATACTTCACATAATTAAAAATACTACACAAAATTCAAGAAACTTCAGAAAATGCAAAATAATTGAGATATATCAAGATATTTCAAAATAATTCAAGAGACTTCAGAGTAATTCCTCATACTTCAGTTAATTGACGATACTTCAGATAATTCAAGATATATAATATAAAAGATCCTTTACAGGTTAATTCAAGATACTTTACTTTTATTGAAGGTATGTCAGAGTAATTCATGGTATTTTAGGGCATTTCAGGATACTTTAAATAGTTCTAGATGCTTCAGATAATTTTAGATATTACAATATAATTCAAGAAACTTTACAGGAATACAAGATACTTTACATTAATTCAAGATACTTCAGAAAATTCAGTATAATTTAGATATTCTTAGATAATTCAAAATAATTCAAGATACTTTACAGTAATTCTTTATACTTTAGGTAATTAACAATACTTCAGAAAATTAAAGATACTTCAGATAATTCAAGATATTTCAGAATTGTTCAAGATACTTCACAGTAATCCCAGATACATCAGACTAATTCATCATACTTTAGGTAATTGACGATACTTCAGATAATTCTAGATACTTCAGAAAATTCTAGATACTTCAGAAAATTCTAGATATTTCTAAAAAATCTAGATATTTTTAAAAATTCAAGATACTTCAGATAATTCCGGATATTTCAAAATAGTTCTATATACTTCACAGTAATTCCTGATACTTTAGAGTTATTCATCATATTTTAGGTAAATGGCGATACTTCAAATAATTTTAGATACTTCAGATAATTCTAGATACTTCAGATAATTCGAGATACTTCACAGAAATTCAAGATATTTCGCAGTACTTCAAGATACTTGAGAGTAATTTATCATATTTTAGGGCATTTCACGATACCTCAGATAGTTCTAGATGCTTTAGCTAATTTCAGATATTACAGAATAATTCAAGAAACTTTACAGTAATTTAAGATTACTTCTTAATTCAAAATTAGTAAATCTAAGTAATTCAAAATAATTCAGATAATTCTAGATACTTTAGAAAATTTTAGATACTTTAGAAAATTCTAGATATTCAGGGACGTAACTACAAATGTCGAGGCCCCCCCGCAAATTTTTTCAGGAGGCCCCCTCCCCCCCCCCAATATTTTTTTAAATAGTGTATAAATAATTTCGGTCAATATTTTCTTATTTTAATTATTTTTTTAAAAAAAAATTTTTGCATTAGGGTTATTGGGCTCGAGGCCCCCCCCACCCGCAATGCGGGGTTTCGCTGCATGGTAGTTACGTCCCTGTAGATATTTCAGAAAATTCAAGATACTTCAGATAATTCAAGATACTAATTAAAAAAAAAAAATTTTAAACTCAAAATATGGTAAAAAAAATTTTCTTTTTTTTAATTCTAAATATTTTTTTCTGAATTATTAGACACATTTTTGTTCCTAATAATTTTTTTCCAAAATAAACCGGACTTATGCATAATTTAAAAAAAATACTGTTTTCTTAAACAATTACCTACATCTTTGTTAAAAAAAATCGCAGAAAAATTTTTAAATATTCGTTTTAAAGGTGATAAAATTACCTTTTAAGTGCATTATCTGCCAATAAAATGTTATGATCTGTTTAAAAAATGCAACAGTTTGAAATTTACCCAAAAAAATTGAATTTTTTTACTATTGTTAATATTAATTGTGACGCGTCGCGAAGAAAAGCACAAGAAGCAAAAAATCGATTTTTGTATTTTGATAATATTAGGTTTATTAAATGTCCCTTTTTCATTATCTAAAGACTGAAAACATTTTCATTGAATATTTATTAATCTTGCCATTATTCCAATTTTTTTTTATTTGACATTATTTTCGTAATTTTTTAGTTGTTTTAGGTTGATGTTATCAACTCGAGACGATGTTTTTGTCAACAATATCGATACGATATTTGGATGGTCAAGAGATTTTGAGATCAATATCAATATTGCTCAAATATCGTATCGTCTTGATATTGTGAAGCACTAAGAAATAATCGCCAAGAGAACAAAATAATTTAAAAAGTTAAATATTATTTATAAAATTTTATGAGAATCATTGAAAATTAAAAAATTGAAGAATGTAATGGAAATTTAAAAAATATAATTAAAAATTGAAAGAAGTAATTGAAAAAGTCTAGAATTCTTGAATAAAGAAGAAAATAATAATTGAAAACTGAAGAATGGAATTGAAAGTTGAAGATAATAATAATTAAGAATTGTAGAAAATAGTTGTAGAATTAAACAATTTAATTGAAATTCTACAATTTCTGTGATTTAAAAAAAAATTGAAAGAAGCCGAAAATGATTAAATGTTAAAAAATTAATTGAAATTAGAAAAGAGTAATTGAAAATTAAAATTAAATATTAGAAATAAAGTGCACTCAAAGCGAGTCAGAAAACAATAATAGTAAATTAAGTGATATTTGTTAGGAAAATGTTGAACAGTGATTTTTAAAAAATGTTAATGAAAGTTATCCTAAATAAAAAAATTTAATAATTGTTACTAAACACGTCTAATAAAACTGCGATACTTCACTTGATTCAATACATGTTTTGTGTTTTTCATTTCATTTTGTGCAGAAACCGCACAAGTTATTTTTTTTATACCTTATATTACTTAAAACATAAATCAATTATATTGAATTTTTATACGTATAGGTTAGTAGAAAATAATGCAAAAAGCAGAGGTGGAAAAAATTCTCACATTTACAAGAAAAACAGTTTTTATGGAGACAATTTTTTTTTTTATTTGGGAGTTAATATTTTTTAAAATAATTACAATTTTCATTTTTTTTTTTTATTTTGTTTGTAAAATTAATCCTTATTTTATTAACTTTAAAACTAGGGTTAGGGACGAGTATACTCGACAGAGTAAATTTGAACATTTAAGAATTAACAGGCCCTTAATTAAGCTTCAAATTTATGTAATATCAATTGGGAGAAGTAGGTCATACTATAATTAACATTTTGAAACAAAAATTAATAAAAAATATATCAATATCATCAGGATATATCCCAGGGACATAAAATATTAAGGTTCCTGAAATACACCTGTATATTAACACAAGTTTAAACCTACTCTCTAAATCTGAATTAGTTAAAAATAACTAATTTGAAAGCAAAAACTCAGTCACTAATTGAAATAGTTATATTTCTACTAATCATTTAGTAAAAAATAACTAATTATTAGTCAAATTCATTTTTAGGTCAAAATTATGTCAAAATTACTAATATTTTAGTAAAATTCTGTTTACTAATTCAATTAGTCAAATTTTAACTACGTTTGAGTTATATTTTTACTATTAATTAGTCATATTTTACTAATAATTAGTTATTTTTAACTAATTGGAGAAACAAAAACTCAGCCACGATTTGACTAATAATTAGTTATTTTTAACTAATTCAAATTTAGACAGTAACTGCCCAAAATTCTAATTAACGAAAATGAACTTATTATAGCTCAAAATACTCGTCAGCTCATACTCTTTCATCTAAAAAGTTTTGAATTTAAAAATGCAAAATGACGTCGTTACTGTTACTCTAAATGTACAAGTTTTTAAAGACTAAGCAAACAGATATATTAAATACTTTGTGAAAAATAATATATCTTGATGGATAATAGCTAATTCTTACATTTTTGAGGTCGCTGCTTCATAATCTGAAGTCAGATTTTAAAAATTCAAAATATCTAGAACTTGTTTAAAACTATTTATAATCGGTTAAACGCTGTTTAGAACTAGTTTAAAACTACGTAAATTTGATTTATTAAACTATTTAGAACTATTTGAAATCTATGTTAAACTACAATAAATTATTTTAAACCATTCTAAAATGTTTATAGTCAGTTTAAAACTGTTTATAAATATAGAGCCAGATATGCACAGCTTTTGATTGTATATATATAACGGACAGGCGGACAGACGTACGGACTACTTTCTAAAGCAAATATTTTCTTTCATTTTCATTATAATTGAATAGTTCCGCACCTAAATATATTTAAAATAAAACATGAATCATTTATTTGTACCCTAAAAATGCGACAAAATATAATGTGGGAGTAAAGTAGGTATGTATCACAGTATTTATTAATCGTAAAAAGAGAATTGAATAACAGATAATACTGAACATTTGGATATAATGTAAAGGGAAATTCTATAATCATTGACAAATTGCCTACCTGAATGATAAACTTAGGTAGCTTATTACAGTAATTGGCTACAAGTTTTCTGCAATCTGGCCTTAAGTTTTATGTACGCACGTGAGCAAATCTCGTATAAAGGGGAACAAGGAAAGGAAATGATGATTGGGAAATTTTTCATTTATATTTGAATGTAACTCAAATATTTCAATTAAAAACAGATTTTTTATAAAAAATCTTTCTTAATTATTATTAACTTAAATCTTAATAAATAAGAACACACATAACATTAATATTTCCAGTTTTAATTACTTAAAAAAGCAGTACATACAATATAATATACACATATTTGTTAAATAAGCTGAAAATTATGGGGAGTAAAATTAAATTATGCCGCTTTCTGGTTAAATGACATTTTTTAAATCGATACGTTTATATTATTGATTTTTATCGTTCACAATATAATTTATTATATCGTTCATTATATCACTCATTAAATTGTTTATCATGACAAACTTTATAAAAACTTCCAACATTCGAGAAGTATTTTAAAAATTACAGTTACAATTTACAAATTACAGTCTTAGAGTTGTAATAAATACATAGACAATAAATAAATTAAGAGTATGGTAAATTGTTGAAAAATAAATATTCAAAAGAATACTGCTTCACGAGTAATTAACTATGTATTTTAAAATCTGTACTACGGTATATTATTATGTTAATAATTTTAAAAACACGCTGTTAATTAATCGTCTGCGTATTTTAAGGTAACTAAAAATATAGTCTTTAAAATCTTAACTAATTAACATAAATAAATTACCTACTTTAGAAAACTTAACAAAGTTAAAACTTTTAATTACACAATTTAAACGTTATAATATATTACTCTGTAAAATAATAAAATACTCTTTAATATATCGACAATATTTAACTATTTAATTTTCAAATACAATTTTAAGCATTTTAAATATGTAAATAAAATTTAAAATGCTTAAATAAACTACAAAATAAATGTATAAAATAAATAAATAAAGAATAAAAGAAATCAATGATATAATAAATAGATAAATAAATAAGTAAATAAATTAAAAAAAGTAAATTACAAAAATAAAATATATTTAAGTACCTACAATGGATGCTAACATTTATAAATAAAAACTTTAACAAATAAAATAAATATTATTAGTTAAATAATTGCTATTCATATATATTAGAAACTATTTTATTTTGGCAAGGTAAATGAAAGAATAATTATTATTTTGTACAAATTATTACAAATTTGGTAATACGTGCATTTGCGATTGATAAAAAGAAAAAATTAAAAAGGAATATTAAAAAATGTTAATTAAAAAAGTTTATAGAGGAAAGTGGTAAATTATCATATGGAAACCAAGAAGGCAATTTACCCGATTTTTCCCTAATTCAATTCTTTAATAGATTTTTAATTACGGTTTAAGAAATTAATTCTGATTTCAACATTTGTCGATTAAAAAGTCAAATAGAAAAAATAGAAATCAAATATAAAAATATTTGATTTAAATTCAAATTTGTTAAAGAATAAAATTCTAATTTCAAGGCAGTTCATTTATAACCTAAAAATGGTAAAAGAGATTTCTAGTTTGAAAATTTAAGTTTTCTTGACAAACCAGAATTAAATTTCAAAGGAATTTTTAACAATTAAAAAAAAACAGTCTTTCAATAAATTTAATTAAGTTTTTAATTTAAGTAATCTTTAAATTAAATTTACTTTCAAACTAAGTAATTAATTTAATATCTAATTTTGAAATACAGAAATCTCAATTGTCTGATAAAAACTACAATCAAATTAAAGAAAAAATTGCAATTAATTTAAGGAGAGGGTACAGGTGTATATTTCAAACATCAATGTTTATTTTAGTTGTGGGTGCCAATATTTTTTATAAATTTACGTCTTAGAATTATTATTGGAAAATGTAAAAAAAAATTGAAAATTTTAACCAGCTTAAAATATTAATTCTTGACAAAATTAGTTTGAAAAAATTAAACTTCTTCTAAACTTTTTACTATTTACATTTCCACTTTTTTCCGGTTTTTTCTTGTCTCTGATTTTTTAAAAAATCTTTAATATTAATTTTAAAACATTATATTAGCCAAAAAGACATGTAACAATTTCTCTATAAAAAAGAATAATAAATAAAATTTGAAACTAAAATTATAACAGAAATAATTAGCACTATTTATTTTTAAATAAAATTAATTTCATTAAAATCAAATCATTGATAATATTTTATGCATTATTTTAAAAGAAAATTTAATGCTCTTTCGATCGATCTTTAACATTTTTAAAAAATTTTCTCAATTTCATAAATAAATTCCTATTTAAAATTTTCCTATTTAAAATCCCTCCTGAAATTTTTTTTTGAAATAGAATTTATTTTAAAAGAAAATTTAATGCTCTTTTGATCGATCTTTAAATTTTTAAAAAATTTTCTCAATTTCATAAATAAATTCCTATTTAAATTTTTCCTATTTAAAATCCCTCCTGAATTTTTTTTTGAAACCTATGTGAAAAGAAAGCTAATGTTTTATAGTTTCTAATACCTTTGAATTTATTATAGGACGTTTTAGAGGATTTATGGATAAAAAAATAAAATAAAATATGTGTTTTTGATAAATCTAACATGAAGAGAAGTTGAATTTACCTAAGCCAGAGTCGAATTTTTTTCTTTTGTTTCTAAATTTTGAAAGAAAAAATACGATTATTTAATAAAAAACCTTTCAGACAACAATAATTATTTATTATCTTAATTACTTTGAAATGTACTTAAAGTGATTCTAATAAATGAATTTCCAAATTATTATTTAAATAAAAAATAAATTATAAGAAAAATACATATAGTATATTTCAGATTTTGCAAAAACACATATTTTATATAATTTTAATCCATAAATCCTCTAAATTATTAATTAATAAATAATTAATTATCTCTAAACTATAAAACCTTAGCTTTCTTTTAACGTAGATTTCAAGAAAATCCATCTATAAAAATACTGGGCTATAAAACTATATTTTACCAAAAAAAAGTAAATTCTCGAAAATAAGTGAAATAAACTGATAATAACCACTCAATTAATTTAAAAAAATTGATTCCAGATCCAATTGATAAATTGATTCCAGAAGAAATCTTTCCTTGATTTGAGAATACAGTTTTAATTGATATCTCTCATTGCAGAAGAAATCTTCAACAGAATTTAGAAGAAATTATTAATATAATTAGGAGGAAGTGATTAATTGATTCTATAATGTGTCAATTATTGATTTCAAAAGAAATAGATCCCAGAGGAAATTGTTAATCGACACGAAAAGAAATCTTTAATAAACACCTTTAACAATAAATCAATTCACCAACAAATCTACTCTACCAGACTCAACAAAAAAGCCCGTAATCAAAAAAGAATTATCTAATCATTAGCAAAAAAAAAAAAAACCTGGGTGATTCTACGTCAGAAAAATCACAATCTGCAAGTTGTTCACAGAATTTAATGATACTTGGTGAAATTGTAGTATAATATGAGAGAAATTAGTCAGCAAAAGGAATTTTTAAAATATCATAAATTGTAGGAGTTATACTATTTTGAATTTTGATGCAACATTTTCTTAATTATTTTATATCTCGGTCAATTTTAAACCGATTTTGATGAGTCACCCACCAATTTCTTCATAAAATTGTGTTTTTTCAGAAAATCATAAAGCAAAAAACAAAATTTATTTTTTAGATAGTAAAAAAGTGAAAATAAAACTTTATTTATATTTTTTTTCAATTTTGACCCAAGTCTTTAATTTTAAATTTTTTTAATAATATTCCCCTTTCTTTCATCTTTATTTTAAAATAAATATCATCCTGGAGACTTTATTAGATCTTGGGATATCGTCCTTTTAGTATCATCATCTCAAAGAAAAATACTACGTGAATTTATGTTTTTACCTTCATTTGTTTTTCAACATTTTTTTTAAAATTAGAAACTATTTACTGTGAAGATTTTTTTTTAATTTCTCTATTAAATACAGTGAAAATCAAATAAAATTGTTATTCTATTAATAGATTTAGAAATAATGATTAATTTTAAGTAAAAATAAAAAAAAATTTAATTAAAAATTAATTTTAATATAATTAAATAAATTAGGTAGTTAAATCATTATTTATTTAATAACAATATAATTATAATATAATATAATAAATATTTATACAATGATTTATTTAGTAAGCAATTTTGCCTTAATAAAAAATTTAAACATTAAAAAATTTGTAACAAAATAATTGTCCTAAAATCTATCGCTTTTGTTTTTATGATACTTAGACTTAAAATTTGAAGGTTTCTTTAGCAGCAAAATATTTTCTGCATTGAATTGTTTAATTTCTATAATTTAATTGAATGTTTTTATTTTTACTTAAAATTAATAATTATCTCCAAACCTGTTAATAGAATAACAATTTTATTGAATTTTTACTTTATTTAATAAAGAAATTGAAAAGAAATTTTCACAGTAAATAGTTTCTAATTTAAAAAAAAAATGTCGAAAAACAAATGAAGGTAAAAACATAATTTCACGTAGTATTTTTCTTTGAGATGATGATACTAAAAGAACGATATCACAAGATCTAATAAAGTCTCCAGGATGATCTTTATTTTAAAATAAAGATGAAATAAAGGGGAATGTTATTAAAAAATTAAAAAATTAAAGAATTGGGTCAAAATTGAAAAAAAAATATAAATAAAGTTTTATTTTCACTTTTTTACTATCTAAAAAATAAATTTTGTTTTTTGCTTTATGATTTTCCAAAAATACACAATTTTATGAAAAAACTGGTGTGTGACACATCAAAATCGGTTCAAAATTGACCGAGATATAAAATAATTAAGAAAATGTTGCATCAAAATTTAAAGTATTATAACTCCTACAATTTATGATATTTTGAAAATTCTTTTTGCTGATTAATTTCTCCCATATTATACTACAATTTCACCAAGTTTTATTAAATTCTGTGAATCACTTGCAGATTGTGATATTTCTGAGGTAGAATCGCCCACCTCCTTAATCAATCCAAGAGAAAATCTCCATTTACCTCAAAGAAAAAAAAAGCGCAACACCTACATAATCGATCCAAGAGAAAACCCGTAGGGGAGAGTCGGCCAAAATGCCTATAGTAAAGTTTAGAGCAAAAAAAAAAAGTATTTAATTATAGTTTTGAAAAATATAAACCATCAAATATTTAGAAAACATCCTTTAAGAATATAATAAGGTAGTCATTTTAAGTGTTTATTTCAGAAAAAATAGAAAAAAGAATTATTTAAATATTGATGTCAAAATTCGCCATTTTGACACACGACTGGGCAAATCGCCTGTGCACAAAAATATGGAAAAATATGAATAAAAGTAAAAAATTTTTTTTTATATATTTTCTATAATCAATTATCTTGTTTATATTAAAATAAGAACTAGCTGTGAATACAAAAATATAATCTTTTTGTCATAAAACTAAAATTTTAATCCAAAGCAGACCGACAAAAAATGGAAATAAAGTCTATAACAAATAAATAAAGCTTCTACAATTATAAAAAATCATACAAAAGTAAATAAAACACTATAATAAATTACAAAAATACCTGCTCGATTGAAAACTGCGTGAGTTTTAAGAAGAAAACGAAAATTTTGGCATTCAATGCCAAATGTGACAAGTTAATCCGCCATGATTCTTTATAGTCACGTGACAACACGTATCTCTCGTAATCTTATGTATTTTTTCTGCGCATGCGCACTTCTTTTGATTCATCCCGCGCTTATTTAAAATCATGTTTTAAAAATATATTAAAAATGATTCTTCAATGCATAATTATTATAATTATTATTAATATAAATGCAATAATTAATATAATTAATTTTTTAAAACACTGATTTTTTATACAGAAGCAGTAACAACTTGATATTAAGTTTCTACATCAAAATATACGTGTAACCCGAGAGATTTTCCGTATCATACGTATCTTGTTTAGAAGTTTTACAGCATATAAGCAATTTAACCAAGGCAATTTAGCCAAAAACACACGATGTAATTAAACTAATTATTTTCATTTTAGAACTCATTTTTATAAATTAAGTCAAAGTGATTAGATAGCTAAATATTCAAGGATTAATTTAAAAAAAAAATTATGTACGTATGTGAGATAGAAGTGCATGTTTTCTAATCTTTAAAAATGAAAAAATTATCGTTGGAAAGCATCATTTTCACAATTCTTTAATACATTTTTTAATAATAAACTGATAAACATGAAACTTTACAGAAATCATCTTCACCTTAATATACTTCATAATTAAAAACAATTATGATTAATATTTATTTTTGGCCAAGTTATTAACTATTGCCAATTTACCCAATTAGGCATTTTGGCCGACTCTCCCCTATTTACCTCAAAAAGAATAAATCTGAAAATTGAAAAACCCGTACTTCTATTTTAGATCTCATCTCTTCCTCCTCTTCCTTTTTTTACTCTTCCACTCGTTCCAGTTTCTATACTTGTGAATGGCCTGCTTAACAATTTCCTCAAGGCTCGGCGTAAATCTCGCATTAGTCTGATCAAAAGATCGGCTCAGGTCTAAAGCACCAGGAAATGCCCAGGGGAACAAAAAGGCCGCCACGCCTAGAACTCCAGCGGCAAAAGCAGCAAACGGAGCCACACTTACACTCATTAAACCATAATTTAAGGGATTCAAGTAGCTGAAGGAGGAAAAAAGCGAGGTCATCGAGTCCATCATACCCGAGGGCGACAGATCAAAATCATCATAATCCTCATCATCATCATCCTCATCAATAACACCACCACCCCCACCACTTGGAGCCGCTGCCAATACTGTCGAATCAGAACCAGGACCAACTCCTTCAGCACCTACCAAATTCGTCAATCCAGCTATACTTTGAAGATTAGGTCTTGGACGATTCAAAGTCACCCCAAATGATCCATCATTAGCCTGACCTGGACCAGTGCCGTAGGTTGGAGAAGATAGTCCCGTCTGACCTGTAGCCGAAGAAGCTTGATTTGGATTAGCCGAAGAAGATTGACCTGCATTAGCCGATGAAGATTGATCTGGATTAGCCGAAGAAGCTACTCCAGTTTGAGCAGAATTGATCGCTTCATCAGCTTCTGCAGGATCTGAAGTGAAAGCACCAGTTGCAGCAGAGGATGTGGAATCATCATTTCCAAATGATGATATTGATGATGATGATGGTGATAATGATGATGATGACGATGCGGATGATGTTGGATCAGTTCCAGATGATGATGCTTCATTTCCAGCTGCTGTTGTACCATCAGATGTATACCCATCACCCGTTGCTGAATCTTCAGTCAACCACTGATCATTTGCTTCCTCAGCACCGTTTCCCACTTTCGTGGAATCATCGTCATACAAACTCGACGACGACACACTTGAAGCCGTACCAGAAGTTGCATCAGGAACATCCGAAGAAACCAAATCGCCAGTCCCAATATTGATTTTCGTCCCTGAAATAATCTCAATCGAACTCTCTGGATTAGGAGATTGCGAGGCTTGGATATTGAGCTGCTGATGCGAATTCACCTGAGATGTGAAATAATTCTGTGTGTAGGGATCAAAACTCGTTGTCGGCTCATTCTGGTACAATGGTCCATTTGTGGGACTAGTTTGGTACACTGGACCATTGGTAGGATCATTTTGGTACATCGGAAAATTTGTCGCACCATTAGTACCATCATTCTGGTACACCGGATTATTCGTAGGACCATTCTGATACAAATTTGTCACACCGTTATCATTTTTATCAGTCGCAATAGAACTAGACGAGGGACTAGTGAAAACATTGGTGTTCAAAATGTGCGAATTGATGACGATGTTTAGATCAGTGCAACCTTCTTTACTTTCGATTTTGTTGTTCACTTTGGTGATGGAATTTATCATGATCGTGGGACAATCGTCTTTGACAATAGGCGCAGCATAATCCGAACTATTGTCGTCGTTCATGAACATGATGTGAACATTGGGCGGAGAACCAGACGTGTGGTTCTTCCCGGAAAGTTTAATAGGATTTTTTTTCGTCCCTGTTACGGTGACATTTGGCTTCTTTGACCCAGTAATGGTGACATTGGGTTTTTTCGAGCCGGGATTCATGATATGAACAACAGTGTCCTGAACAACTTGAGTGCTGGGTTTGTAGACAGGTTGTCGGGTCAGGGACGGATCCTGGAGACTGTTTATCATCGAATCCAACTGGGGGGAGGAAAAATAATACTGTGGCTTGGAAAATTGATCCTGCGGTTTGGAAAATTGATCCTGAGGTCTGGAAAATTGATCCTGAGGTTTGGAAAATTGATCCTCAAGAGAAAAGTCTCCTTCCGGTCTGAGAGGGGTGTTAGGTTCTAAATCTTCGTAAATCGGCTCGAAGGTGTTGCTTAGCGGTTTGCCGGTTTCTTCCTGAACCATGTGACTCTGATTGGTCGAGAAAGGGGGGATGCGCAACCACTGGATCATTTCCTCCATTGTGGAGGCCCCGGGTCGTTTATTGGGATAATTTCCAGAAATTAAGACCGGTTTCTTTTTCATTTCCTGGGACGAAAAATAATTGTCGGAATTGTAAAAATCGTGTTCGCTTGAGACTGGCTGATTGGGGGAATTTTTCACGGGAATTGACGACACTTGATTGGACCAATTTTTCAGGTGAGTATTCAAAGCGACCTTTGAATTTGGCCTCGGAGTCACGGGCCTCTTAATCAGATCGGATTTAAAATTATCCTTGGTGAGGAGATTGGACGGTCTGGCTGGTCGATTATTTTTCGAATTCTCGGTCTTAATTTGCGAATTGAGACTCGCCTTGATGACATTCACTTTGTCGGGCTTTGTGGCATTTTTAAAATTCTTGATTTTCTCCTTGGAATTGAAATGATTCGGGTGATGATTATAAGGTATGATCTTCACGTAATTTCGGGTTCTGGAGGAAACTTTTCTTTTCTCGAATACTGATTTCTTGTCGGACTCGATGATCCTTCGCTCGTCTTGAGTTCTGGGTCGAATTGAAAAATTGTCAGGCGAGGCGTGACTTGAAATTGGAATTGGAATGACCCTGCTGGTCGCCTTGCTAATTAGCTTCTGTCCAAAATGATCAATTTCACCGGAAAAAATATCGAGAACTCTGTCGTTTCGTCTCTGAGGATGAGATTTGGCTATCCAGTCGTTTTCTGGGTGACGATTGGGAGAAATGTTAACGAGTGAACGAGCTTTACCAGAAGCGGAATAATTTAATTTTAAAGTCGGACTTAAACTAAGAGTAGGTATTATATTGTTATAATTGTAATTATGGTAAATTAATCTATTATTTTCGCCATTCCCTAAGTACCTGCTATTGCTTAGGACAGTTTGAGAAACGTCCTCGTTCCCAACTGAAATAGCTTTCCAGCCATTTCCATCCACTTCCGGCCTGCTTTCCTGTGGAGCTGAAACAATAAACAATATTGATTGTTTAGAGTCGTTTATAATTGTTTGTTTATGGCTTAAAGTTTTTGCCACTTTTTTATGGTGATATTGATGGTCTTATAAAAATTTTTGTAGTATTTTGAAACCGAAATACTGTCCTGAAGTTGTTTGGCAAATTTTTAATTTTTTCATGAGTTATTGTTTAGACAATTTGTAAGTATCAATTATAAATTTTTTTTTGCTGTTCTATTTGATGGATTTGGATAAAATTTGGTGTGAGTAATGCACAATAATCATGCTTTAGGATAAAAAAAATCAATTTGATGTCGTGCCAAATTTGTTTAAAATAGCAACAATTATTATAAACAATTAAAAATAAATTAAACTTCTCATCCGAATTCCGTGTTTTTTCTTAGAAATTTAGATTTCCTGTTTCATTACGAGTAATTTAAATATTTTTCGAATATTTTATAATGCTTTTAAGTGCGTTTTTTTATAATATATTTTTTTTAAGTTAAAGATTTCTTGCACTATTTTATTTAAAAATACGGGTAATTATCCTTATCTGGATAATTATACCAAAATACGTAACAAATTAAATTTCTTCAAAGAAATGTAGTTTTTATCTCAAAATACTTATTTTTTATTGCGTGTGTAAATTAGTAAACTTTTTTAATTTCTAATTATATTGTTGGATTGAAATTAAGATCAATTCTAATTTTAATTAGTTTAATTGGATTAACAGAAAGTAAATTAACTGAAATATAGTTTCCACTATATTATTTTTCAAGCATCAGAGGCTAGAAATTTATTAAAATCAAAATCAAGGGCGCCAAAATATTTTTACAAAAAAACACTGATTACAAAAATTAGATTCCTAAAACAACTACATAAAATTAAAAAAAGAATAAATATAAAATAATAATAATAATAAAAGAATAAATTTTTTTTTCAGTAGACTAAAATTTTGATAAATTACAATTATTTAATTCAATTGATTTGAGAATTCCTTAAAAATTTATGCCGAGGTTAAAGCGCAGAAGTTTAAATTGAATGATATTTAGATTTTTGAAAATTAAGATCTTAAAATATTTTAAATAATTCTTAATTAATACAAGTCTGAATCAATAAAATAATTTATAATCGATACATTCAAGTAATATTAATTGATTAAAGTCTGAATTAAATTTATGTTTGAATTGATTTGAAATTTCCAAATTTCTATAAATTGAAACTAATAATTTTGTAATTTTCAAATTATTCCAAATTCCACTGATTCCAATTTTTATTGATAAGTACAAATTTTAGTCTTTAATAGTTGAAATTTCAATCATAAAATTTGGATTTATTAAAGATTTGATACAATGCAAATTTTTTATAATTTAAAGTTTTTATAAACTGATGAAAGTTTAAAATACCATTGTTAAAAAATGGTAATATTTGTTACAAATGACAAAAAGCATTGTTAGAATTTGAAAATATTTCAAGTTCGTAATAATTTAAACGTGAATTGATTAAAATTTAAACTATTAAAAGTTTTAAATAATTGAAGTTTATTTTTAATGAAAATTGAATAATTTATATATTTCATATCTACTGATTAAACTTTGAAACAATTTAAATTTCTATTAATAAAATCAAGTTTAAAATTTGTAATTTAATTTAATTTGTAAAGATGAAAAATTGAAATAATTTTTGTTACCGCCATTAGGAATTAAAATAAAAATGAGTTATAAATCTTAAAACTTTGGTTATAATGCAATTTTGATTAATTGAAGTTAAGAATAATTTGAATTTTCATCGATAGAAGTTGAGAGTTTATTAATTTTTAAAAATCAAAATTTATATTGAAAGAATCTTTAAAGAATGGTTTGTTATTAATTGAATATTGTATTGTTTGAAGAAATTTTAAGAATAAGGAATTCTTATCAATAGAAATTTGGAATAAATTAAGTAATTAAGTTTGGACAGAAATTTAAATATATTTTGTTTAAAAAACTATTAAAAACAAAAAATATTCCAACTTTTTGTAACATACTGTAAAAATGTTTACAACTTAGGAAGAAACTCTGATTTATTTTCTAAAATATCTTTCTATTTAATTTGTATTATCTGTATTCTATTAATTTGTAACAAATTTAAATAAATAAAAATTAATCTAGGAAATATTAACAGCTAAATTAGACATATTAATAAAAATACATTTTTATTTTCTTCCTAAAATTAGAGATATACATCCTGTTTAGAAGTTGTAATTAATTAAGGTCCTACTTGCAAGTATAATAGTGTTTAATAAATTAGAATCATTAACTCTCCTGCTTGACTACAGAGTCAATTAATTTCTCGCATAAAAGGTCTTTGACTAGTTTCAGTATATTCACTCTGTAAACGGACAATCTCAAAACTAATTGAATCAGTATAATTAATTTAATAAAAAAAATTTGAAAAAAAAAAATTTTTTTAAATTTAATAACAAAAATTTAATAATAAAAATTTAAGAATAAAAATTTAATAACAAAAATTAAAACATAAAAGTGTAATTTAAAACATAAATTTAATGAAATTGTTAAAAAAATGTATAATAAAAAATATCCACAGTAATCGTTAATTGTCAGGAAGAATAAAACTAAGGAAAATAATATTAATGTGTAAAATTTTAATTTATTGACCTTTTATTAATTAATTATTATTATTGTTACTTGTACAAACACGGAGCTTTTTCGTAAAAAAATCGTTGATTTTTGGAGTCGGTGATGTCAAAGAAGATTTTCAAAATGGCCGCTCTAAAATGGTGGATTTAGAAAATAAATTTCTTTTAATGTGTATGAAACTTGTTAAGCGAAAGTTTTTTGGATTACTACTAATTAGTATATAAGCCTGTATTTTTAATTTTGAAAATCTTACTTAATTCTCAATCAATAACCTCAAAAATTCCAGATTAAGAAGTTTTAGGAAAATTAATGAAGATTAAAAAATTGAAGTCTGCCATATTGGATCTGCTATTTTAAATTTTGAAAATTTATCTATAGATTCGAAATCAGCGATTCTAAGAACCTTGGAGTAATAAACTTTAGGCAAATTAATTGAAAATTAAATATTTGAACCGCCATATTGGAACCGACACTTCCAATTTTGAAAATTTGACTTAAAAAACTCTCTTGTTATACATTTCAGGCAAATTAATAAAAATCTAAATTTCGAATCTGACATATTGGGGCCGCCATTTCAAATTTTGAAAATTTGATATGAAAAGCAAGCAAGTTTTATGCAAATTAATAAAAATTTAGATAATTAGACCACTATCTTGGATCCGACATATTGTTTTTTTTTTTTAATTTAATACAAATGTGCAATTAGCAACCCCAAAAATCAACAAATAATCCAGGGGAAAATTTTTTAAGAAGGTCAGAATCGCTGATTTTCCATTCACCGTTGACTTTTAAAATTTTAAAATGGCGGATCTAATATGGCGGTTGAATTTTTACAAATTCTCAAATTTTCCTGAGACTCGGCATTTAACGAATTATTGCTAATTATAGTTCTAAAATCAGTTTTGCAAAATTCAAAATGTCGGATCTAAAATGCCGATCAAATTTTTACAAAACTCTCGTATTTTTCAGAAATAAGTTATTTAAAGTATTTTTTTAGTTATTAAATACGAATCCAAAGTCAATTTTGTAAAATTCAAAATAGCGGATCCACTATTTCGGTCAAAGTTGTGAAAATTGATCGGATTGTTTATTTATTTTTCAAACAAATAAATAAAATGAAACAGAAATAAATTTTTCAAGAAATCAAAATAATTGTTTTAAGTTTCTAACACTAGTCAAAGACGGATCTATTTTATGTTTCATTGTTCTATGAATAATGTCTTTTGAAATGTAAATCAGTGTAATTTTGAAGTTGAGTGTACTGGCTGAAGATCCTTAAATAAAAATCTCATCGTAGATAAATTGAGATTGTTAAAGGCTCGTTAACTGCGGTAGATTGTTAATGTTCTAAGTCACGCATGTCCATGAGTAATAGAATTAGATACAAAATTATTTATTTTTGCAGACAAGACGATTCACTACTGGTATTACGTTTATCTACTACTGTGAGCATTATTCAAAAGTTACTTTCGCTGAAAGCAAAACCATAAACTGATATTCAAGCCAGCGTTTTGAGAACGGTATACTCGGGATTTTATTTATTGTCTGTTTAAACAGTGTATCAATTAAAATTAACTTCTGTTTCCTAGTTTTTAGTTCGGCACGTCAATAATTAATCCGTACTGGCTGGATTTCACTTTTTATTACTAAATGGCAAAATTAGAAACAAACAAACAGTAGTAATAGAATATTCATTTTTTGAGAGAAAATTTAGATTCGTTGCAGTTGTAACTTTATTTTTAATTCTAAAAATAAATTTATTTCTTTGTGCTTTAAATTTGTCTCAAAAAAGAGTAAAAAAAATATTAAGATAAATAAAATGTTATTAATTTCACAAAATTATTTTGTTTAAACTTACCGAAATTTTGAGGTCTGGATTCTCCTGCTCCCGCGAGAAGCAGGAATGAAAAGAGCTTTAGCAGCTTTAACCTCATTTTCACCCTGGAACAAACAAAAATAATTTTCATTAATATAGGAATACTTTTAAATTTTTATAAATTATAAATATATATTATTCTAATAAATATGTAAATATTTTATAAATTCCTACAAAAGTTAAGGTTTGTTATTAAAAATTATTTTCATTTATTTTTTTTTAAACAATCCAAACGAGTTTTTGTCACTCTGTTTCAGATGAATAAAAAATCCCGAAAATTTACGTAAATAATTCGAATAATATATTGATTATTTATTCGTATACTTAAAAAAAAAATCAAAACTTTAAAAACAAAGAATAGTGATGACTATTAAGAATGATGTAAGATTCGACGTGATCTGCACGAACCGAATTATTTATGGTTCCTTTGAGTTCTAAAAATGGCAAGGTCCCTCTTGATTAAATTATTTTTATGCTGTATGCATTTTAAAAAATTCGATTATTAATTCCTTCAGTTTATTATTCGAAATTTGTCCTCTCGATAACAATTTCCGAATGTAATTAACTACTAACTAAAAAACAATTTGATTTCCAAGCGATCAATTTTTATAAAATATATAATAATATAAAATTATTAATATAATATTTAAAACTTGATAATTGATTGAAAAATGAATATTAAATGAAGAAAAATATCTAGAAAAGGAAAAATAACTATAAAATAAAGAATAATAACTAGAAATAAGAAAAAGTAAATAGCAACGCAAAAATATTTGAACATTGAGAGAAATTACTAATAGATGAACATTTTTAGAAAGAAAATAATATTAATAACGAGAAATTGATGAAAAATTACCAAAAAAGGAAAAGAAACTTTAAATTTAAAATTAAGTACTAGAGTGTTAAAAGATAACTATGTACAGATGTAAATTACTTGAATGACTTGAAAAAAAAGTAGAAAAAGTATACAAATGACATATTATCATTGTCGTAAAAATAATAATTATAAGTTGTTTAAAAGTAACTAGAAAAAGAATTACTATAAAGTAAAAGAAGAATGAGAAATCAAAGCAAGAAAGCTACAAAAAGAATAATCATTAGGGAAAAATAAACTCTTATTTACAAAATAATAATAAAGAGAAGAAAATAACAAAATGTCGAAAAAGAGTAAAATTTATTGAGAAATGTCATAACACTTGAAAAAGAACACTAGAAAGTATAAAAATAAGTGAATTTAAAAAAATAACTAGAAACAAGAAACATAAACAAAAGCGAAAACAAACTTAAACATTTAATAAAATAACTAGAAAAAAGAGAAAAAGTACTAAGAAAAAAACATTTTTAAAAGAGAATAAAGTAATTAAAATTTTTTTTAAGGAACTCGGAAATGACGAAAAATAACTATAAAATGACAAAAATAACTAGAAATGATTGGAAAATAACTATAAAATAGGAAAAAATTACCTTAAAGTAAAAAATGTGTAGATATGAAAAAAGATAACAAAACTGTAATATAAAATGAACAAGATTAGCAAGAAACTAGAAAGTAACTAGGGAATAAGAAAAAGGTACTAGAAAGATCAATATAAGAAAAATGTCACAAATTGACATTTTTCTCACATTTTTTTCACAAATTGACAAATTCATTTTTCAACTATTAGATAGTGAAAATGAGAATTATCAAATTTTTTTAAAAATAACTAGAAAATTGTAAAAACTCGCGAGACAGTGTAGGAATAACAAATTCGAAAAAAAATACTTATAACAAGCAAAAATAAATAAAATGGAAAAAATGCAGAAAAATCTTCAGACGGTAAAAAATATAATTAAAAATTATAGGGAAACTCCTGGAAGTAAATTAGAAACTAGAATGACTAGCGAAGTTTAAATTAAATTAAATACTAGGAACTGAAAAAGTAACTGGAAGTTGGAGAAAAAATAATCGAAAAAAGTACTAAAATTTTGAAAAATAACTAGAAAATGTATGAAATAACTATATATATATATATTGATATGAATTAGAAGAATATATTGAAAAAAAATAACTAGAAAATGAAGAAAAAAAATTGTTAACTAAAAAAGTAACTAAAAATGTATTAATAGTAACTAGGAAGTGAAGAAAATAAAATGTAAAGAGATAGAAGATTTACAAATTGAAGAAAAAAATAATAAACTGAAGAAGAATAAAATTACTAGAAAAGAGTGACCAATTGAAGAGAAAACTATAAACCTAAGAAGAATTGCTAAAAAATTTAAACATTTTTAGAAGTCGGAGAGAAATAACTGGAAAGTAAAAAAGTACAAGAATTTGAGAAAATAAGTACGAAATTAAAAAAATTAACTATTAAATTTATGAAAATTACTGTAATCGTTTTAAAAAAAAATTTTTGAAAATGTAAAATTACTAGAAAGATAAATTTTATTTCAAGGTTGTTTAAATGTAACTAGAAGTGGAAGAAAAAGTACTTTTAATTGAAAAAATACTTCTGATAAACTAAAAAAAGCAACTCTTAACTCTTATAACATAAGAAAAATTACTAGAAAATGAAAACATACTGAATTTTGAGAAAATTAATTGGGAATTAAAAAAGTACAGAAATTTAAAAAATAAACTTAGAAGTGTAAAAAATTAATTAAAATTTTTAAAGAAAACTGAAAAGGTTTAAAAAACTGTTTTAATGTAATAAAATTTGATGAAATTAAATTTAAAAGTGTAAAAAATGTCTTAAAATTTAAAAAAAACTAGAATGGTTAAAAAAACGTTTTAAATGTAGTAAAATTACTAGAAAGATAAATTTTATTTCTGGGTTGTTGAAATGTAACTAGAAGTGGAAGAAAAATTAATTTTAATTGGTAAAAAACTGATAAGTTAAAATGAAACTCTTGAACTCTAATAAATTGAAAAACATTACTAATAAAGTTTAATATCCAGAATCTTGAGAAAAATAATTAGGAAATAAAAAAGTATCAAAATTTAAAAAAAATTAATTTTAAGTGTAAAAAATGTCTAAAAATTGATTAAAAAAACTAGAGTAGTTACAAAAACTTTTAAATGTAGTAAAATTATTAGAAAGATAAATTATATTTCCGGGTTGTTTAAATGTAAGAAAAATTACTAGGAAATGAAAGCATCCAGAATTTTGAGAAAAATAATTGGGAAATAAAAAAGTATCAAAGTTTAAAGAAATTAAATTTAAAAGTGTAAAAAATAAATAAAAATTTATAAAAAAAAACTAGAAATGTTTAAAAAACATTTGAAATGTAATAAAATTACTAGAAAGATAAATTTTATTTTAGGGTTGTTGAAATGTAAGAAAAACTACTAGAAAATGAAAACATCCAGAATTTTGAGAAAAATAATTGGGAAATAAAAAAGTACCAAACTTTAAAGAAATTAAATTTAAAAATAGTAGGAAATTACTAAAACTCGATGAAAAAAACTAGGGTTGATAAAAAAACCTTGAAAATGTAGTAAAATTACTAGCAATATAAATTTTATTTTAGGGTTGTTGAAATGTAACTAGAAGTGGAAGAAAAATTACCTTGAATTGAAAAAAACTGATAAATTAAAAAGCTCCTTAATTTATCTATTTTTTGCTCTTTAATTCTAATAAGTTGAAAAAAATTACCTAAAAATGTTAATATCCAGAATTTTGAGAAAAATAATTGGGAAATTAAAAATTATCAAATTTTTAAAGAAGATTAAATTTAAAAGTGTAAAAATTTCTAAAAATTCATTAAAAAACTGGAGTGGTTAAAAAAACCTTTTAAATGTAGTAAAATTACTAGAAAGTAAAATTATATTTACAAGTTAATTAAAAATAATTAAAAATGGAAGAAAAATTACCTTAAATTAAAAAAAAAGACAAATTGAGAAAATAAAATTATACACACTTAAACTGAAGAAGAATTAGTAGGAAATACAAAAAAGAACAAGTATTTGAAAGAAAAAAAAAAAGTACCTAGTGAAGTTTTAAAAAATAACTAAAAAATTTACGAAATAAATAAGTATTGTTGATGATGAGAGAATATTAAAAAAGAAAACTAGCAAATGGAAGAAAATTACTAGAAAGTAAAATAGTAACAAGAAAGTGATTAAAAGTAACCAGAAAAGGATAAAAAATTACTGTAAAGTAAAAAGAGAGTGAAAAATTGAAAAGAAAAATAATCTAAAAAAGATATTATAGAAAATGACAAGTGAGAATGAAAAATTGAAGGAAATACCTGTAAATTGAAAGAGAATGTTTGGAAAACAAAATTAATGAAAAATAATTTTTTAAAATAAAAAAGTGCTAGAGTTTTAGAAAAGAACTAAAAAATGTAAACAGTTACTATATATTTTACAAAAGGACATTTTTTTATTTAGGTTACCCCGTTAATTAGTTAATAAATAAATAAATAAATATGTAAATAAGTAAATATTGATGAAAATCAGTAGAATGTTTTGAAAGATAGCTATAAAATGTAATAAAATTACTAGAATTAAAAATATTTTCAAATTGTAACAAAGTAACTAGAAGCTGAAGAAAAATTACTGCAAAACAAAAAAATAATGACAAATTGAAAAAAGATTATAACAAAATAAACTAAAATGTGAAAAATAACTAGAAGTTGATGAACAAATTATAAAACAAACATAACTTTGTTTTAGAAAAAAAAATGAAAATACGCATTTAATCTATGTATGTACTTATTGTATATTTTTAAGCCTCCTACCAAAAAAAATTATTTCCTTTGCGTCTGACAAAGATAGGTTATCTTCTATCTCTGTCTCACTACAAGCATTGTCTTTTAACTTTGATCGTCAAAAAACTCGATATCTAAGCTTCTAATTTCAAAACCGAAAAGGTCTTTTCGATTTGTTTTTTATTACCTATAAATTAACTTAAAAATTTTTTAAATTAATATTTAAATCGAAATAGAAAATAAATAAAAAGTAGGTATATTGTTACGTATATTTTTAATTATCACATATTTAAAAAAAATCTTCATATTTTCGCCTAGTTGCACAAAAAGAAACATTTCTTCTGAATTAGTTAAAAATTTATTTACGTATTCAAATTCATTGTACAAAAATTTTCCCTAATTTTTAAATTGAGTGAATTATTACTTTTTCTCTTCAATGCAATGCGTATAATGAGAATAAAAGAGTCATATTACAAAACTTGACGTAACAAAACTTCCATCTGACTTATAATCTTAAAATCTGTAGGTCAATGATTCTAAAGGATTGATACCCGTTTTTTATAGTTTGTCTAATGACTCAGCCTTCAAACGCTTGATGTTTGTCAATATCCAGTTAGATTTGAAGTCTTCAGTTTATACCGTTGCATTTTTTCGTACATATTTGTGTCCAATAACGGTACCGATCATCAATCTCAAAGATCTTATTTTGCAAAGTCTCGTATTCTTTTGAAAAAAAAATTGGTTTTTTCCAAAATCACTCCTTCTAAAAATCATCCTACTATACTGTTAAATAATAATAAATACAAAAAAATAGAAACCGAACTACAAAAAAGAAATAAAATAATAAATGTTAATAGTTAAAAACAAACGATTATTTTTTCAAAAATCCCAGTGACTAAAACCAGGAAATATTTCTCTACAAGTATTTAATTCATAAAATGAGCCTTTGCATTAATTATTTATTCGTTTTGAAAACAGTATTTTTTTTTTTATTACAATTCGTGTCATGTTCTTGCAAATAAGCCGATGATTATTTTAATAATGCAAATCACGAATTGGCGGCATTCAATAGATTATTGATCGATAAATCCCAACGAGAATTTTGTGCATAATAACTTGTCGTTTCCGGTACGTTTATTGTAGGCGGAACAAATACGTTAAGGGTAATAAACTTCTAAATTGCAAATTTATTCGGTGGGAGGAAAATCTCAAGTAAATCCAAGTAAAGTTTTAGCCATCCTAGCCATTCGGGTCAGTTGGATACTTAATTGCTCGCATTTTGTTCTGGTTCTCATGTTTCCGGATCAAAGTTTATCATTAATCAAAGTCTGTGAGCGCACGAGCGAAAATAATAAAAAAAAATTGCCGAGAATTCCTGTTGAAATTGAAACAAACAGTGAATTGACGATAATATTAATCACCTGACGTATGGGGACTTTTCACTTCTATATGAATTCGAGAACGTTGTTTTTATACAGTTATAATAATACAGTTATTATTGAAAAATTTGTATACCAGTAAATAAAGAAATTTCATTTATTCTCTGATTTATTAATTAACTATTACTTTCTGCAGATATTAGTTTTTTTGTTGAAACTAGATTTCAATTATCACGTTTAATCAACCCAAGTATCTATCTTTAATTATTCAAATAATGTACGCGAATCCAGTAATGAAGAAAATAAATTCAATTCAAATTTTGTAGAACGACATTAATGCCTTCATTCTCACAGAAGGCCTTGTTTCTATTAAAAATGCTAATTATGGGAATAAATTAGCTGCATAATTGTTAATAATTAATGAACTACAATACAATAGTGGCATAAACATAATGAAAAATAATTATATGAAAAATTATCAGCATATGGCAAGAATAACTAAAATATTATAAATAAGTAACCAATTAATTTGTTTAGGAATAAATTAAAGAACATAAACTCCATTTTTAATATTTAGTTTTTTTTTTCACTAATTACAAATTTGAATCCAGATAAAATATTTTCCCCGAGTAATGACCCCGATAATGTATCTATCTATGCAAATATTCCGAAGAAAGTGCTTCTTTTCAACACGGGGAAGAAATTTCCATTCATTAAAAAATCATCAAAATGTTTTTTTTTCTTTCATTGACAAAATTTAATTCAACATCAATTTACAATTCTAGTTTATTAAACAACAAATCAAAGTCAAAATTTTATCCTCTCACCCAACCCTTTCACTTTCATTGGCAAAAATTTGATTTTTCGGGCAAAAAAAATCTCTACAAACTCACCTATAAATATTTCCTCGAATCAGAACACCATTTATTCACTCACTTCCGATACCGAGTCACTAGTTTGAAAGAGAAGAAAAATAAAAAATAAAAAAAAATCTAATACACTACTGAAAAAGAAATAAATTCGCGATTCCGTTTATCGGTTGAGGGTGGGGGGGAGGGGAAAAGGGAATTCTATGGTGCAATGTCAAGGTTGAACTCGCGGTCGTTATTGGCAATAGTTATACACTATTTTTTTTTATGGGGAAAATCGTGACTTCGTGTGCGATATCGATCGAAGGGTCGCGAAACTTGTACCGGCATAGAGCGAAGAAGACGATCTTTCGACTGCACGGCTGACTGAATGCCTATGGGTACACCTTTGTAAGTTCTTCAACGAGGTTCGAGTCCAAACCGTTACTCGGAGTTACTATACAGTATACACAGTCGGGTTGAATAACCTTCATACATATGCTAAGTAATGGCTAGGAGCTACCTTTACCTTGGGACGCCCAGTCACTACTTGGAGAAGTGGGTAAAGAAAAAGGACCAACAAGGCCATTGCTGACCTACCCAGTATCAATGGTCCTTCGACAAACAACGTCTCAAAGGAGTACCTTCATTTTTTTTTTACCCAATCAGCCTACTTTTATCAGTCAAGAGTTGATCTAGTTGTTCCAATATCGACTCTCGTTATAGGGAAATTGATAATGTTGCGAATTGCAACCGGGAGGAAAAATATTTTATTTATTTGTTTAAGAATTTTGATCAATTATAAACGTTATATGGGCTATTCTATTTCAAACTGTTCAACTAGCAAAAGACTATCGCGTGAAAAGGATTTTTAAATCGGTTTAATTTGATTAAAACTAAATTAAAAATAGAATGTAATAGGCGAATTTGAAAGATAATTTATAAAGCTTTAAAATAATACTAAACTTTTTTTAAAAAAATTTCAATTTCATGTAAAATTTTAGGTTTAAAAATTTCAAACATTAATATCTCAAAACACCCCCTCTTGGAATTCGATGTAACTTACACTAAAATAATGTTTAAAATTTCTATTTTTTACTATGTAAAGATCATAATGGACGTTTCAGGGGATTTAGAAAAAAAAATTCATTAAAAAACCAATTTATTTAATCTGACATTAATTTGAAGTCGCGTAGTATAACCATTCTCATGGTAAAATTCGTTTGTTTTTCTTTTTCTATTAATATTGATATGTTAAATGAAATAAAATGATTTTTTATTAAAATTTATTTCTACAAAATCCATGAAAAGTCCATTATGGTCTTTACATAGTAAAAAATAGAAATTTTAAACATTATTTTAGTGTAAGTTACATCGAATTCCAAGAGGGGGTGTTTTGAGATATTAATGTTTGAAATTTTTAAACCTAAAATTTTACATGAAATTGAAATTTTTTTAAAAAAAGTTTTGTATTATTTTAAAGCTTTATAAATTCTCTTTCAAATTCGCCTATTACATTTTATTTTTAATTTAGTTTTAATCAAATTAAACCGATTTAAAAATTCTTTTCACGCGATAGTCTTTTGCAAGTGGAACGGTTTGAAATAGAATAGCCCATATGTATAGTTTTGAGATAAGGAACATGATTTTTCTATTCATTAACTTGTACTTTTAGGATGGAACAAATTTTTGTCAAAAAACGATTTTTTTCGATGAAAAAAGGTGCTCAAAAGAATTTGGTAGGGTGTTTTCAAAAATCATGTGTCCAAATTTAGATATTCTAATTTAGAGGTAATAATTTAGAGGTATCTCTGTCTGGGTTATGTTATACAACTAATATTTGTTAGATGTGGGAAATTCTATTGTTATCACCTTGACATATTTATGATTTAATTATTTTGTATTGTCTGCGATATTTGCAATCACATAAATTATTATTATTAGTACCTAGAGTACTAAAAGGCCTTTCTTTATATTTTGCCCGTCTATGTATGTAAATAAATAAATAAGTAAATATTCATGAGCTTAATAAGTCATCTAAATTTTATTGAAATCCGTTGAAGCGTTCTTGAGATATCTTGCACACAAAAACGCTATACACACATACATCTGGACATTTGCTTAAGAATGAAGATTTACGCTTTTTAGACGAAAATGAGTCGATTTAGACTATTTTTGGAAAATCGAAAATCTTAAGGATCACAAAGCTTCCTCGATAAGGAAACAAAATTGCAGAGATAATCGAGAATTGATGCAACTAATTGAAATTTCAAATAAATAATTGAAACTTTTAAAAATTATGCCAAAATTAAATAATAATAATCTCCGTAAACTCCTGAAGTTAGTTTGTATGTATTTATATTTATTCATCTTTTTCTGTACACGTTTTAAAGTCTAAAGTGAAGTTAGTTAGTATTAATATTATTCATCTTTTTCTGTCCACGTTTTAAAAACTGAAGTGAAGTTAGTCTTAGTCCCTGTTATTTTATTGATTTTAACTCTCTTTATCAGGAAATATTTTGAAATTTGAATTAAAAGAATAAGGTAACCTTTTTAGTTAGTGTCATGTTGTGCTGGTTTTTAATTGTCATTTGCGTAAAAAAAAAGTTTCGAAAAATGTTTTAAAAATTTATTATGGTTTTTGAAGAAGTTTAAAATATATACACTGAGAGAAAATACGAGAAATTAAAGCATGTGATCGAAGAATTTCATACGATGTGGTGTCTGAAACTGTAATTGCATGTGGACAACCTAAGCCGGGATGGAACAAAAGCTATCATAGCTTTTGAACAAGCTAAGTTAGCTTTTGTTTCCACATCCTATGAAATCAACTATGAAAACCTATAGTTTCTCGTCTCACAACCTCTGAGAGGTAGTGAGACGAGAGAATCATTCTGCCAAATCCGCCACCTCTGAGAGCATGTCAAATCGTCAGAATCATTTTCTCGTCTCACATGCTCTCAGAGGTGGTCGAATCGGCAGAATTATTCTCTCGTTTAACATGCTCTCAGAGGTGGTGGAATCGTCAGAATCTTCTTTTAAAAAGCATGTATATATCCGTACCAGTGTTTTATTCATTAAATAAATGGATACTCTCTAAATTTGAATAAGTGAAAATTCACTTATTAGATGTCAAAAGTCATCCACTCTTTCAAAAAGTGCATATGCACTTACAATAAGTGTATATGCACTAATGATAAGTGGAATTTTCACTTATTATAAGTGCATATACACTTTTTGAAAGAGTGGAAGACTTTTGACATCTAATAAGTGAAATTTCACTTATTTAAATTTAGAGAGCAATAGTTTGGGGACTGGCGTTTAAGATTGTGACCAAGAAATTGGTTATTAAACGACAGACCCCTGGTCTAGACAAACCTGATTGGGTCCGACAGATCATAAGAGCCTTATTCCCATATGTGGAACCATGGTCTCGGGAGGACTATTTCTCTTGCCTAGTACGAAGCGAAGACCTTTTCACCCTTGAGGAACTGAGAATTGCGGGAAAAGGGTTAAAATCTGGCAAGGCGCCAAGGAGGGACGGTATACCCAACGAGATCCTGAAATTGGTGATCGATGTGTATCCTGAACTCCTCCTTAGCCCTTTGAACGATTGCCTCAGAGCTGGAAGGTTCTTTATGGACTGGAAAAAGCAGAAGTTAGTCCTTCTCAGAAAAGGAGATAAGCCTCTGGACAAGACGTCATCCTATAGACCCATATGTCTTCTAGACACAATGGGTATACTTCTAGAGGGTATGGTTTTGCAGAGACTTCAGGGTCTTCTGTCTGGCGAAAATGACTTATCAGAAAACCAGTACGGTTTTCTCAAAGGCCGATCCACTGTCGACGCTATTTTGGCAGTGGTAGAAGAGGCAAAGAAGGCCAGAGAAGGCACGGGGAAGAAGAAAGGATTTTGCGCATTAATAGCAATAGACGTACGTAATGCGTTCAATTCCGCGCGATGGAACATCTGCATCGAGTCGATGAGGAGGAAAGGGTTACCGACCTACCTATTGCGAATAATGGACAACTATCTTAGCGATCGGTGGATCGAGTATGAGGGCAAAACATTTCAGATTCGTGAGGAGATGACTTGTGGAGCCCCCCAAGGATCAAAGGTAGGGCCATTTGTATGGAACATCATGTATGATGATTCCCTGCGGATGAAACTACCTGATGATACCAAATCATTCGGCTTCGCGGACGACAAAATTATCGTGTGTGGTGCCCAAACTACAGAAATCCTTGGCATAAGGGTCAATGAAGCTCTGCGACGAGTCAAGCGCTGGATGGACGCCAACGGCCTGGAAATGGCCTTGGAAAAAACCGAAGCGCTGCTCGTCACAGACCGGAGATCTTTTGTTGCCCCACCTATTCAGATTGATGGGACTGAAGTGCAATGGAGACAGACGATAAAGTACCTGGGCGTCGAGTTGGATAAGAAGCTTAGCTTCAACCAACATTTAACATCTGCGACGATTAAAGCCATCAAATGTGGGGGAAATATTTCCCGGCTTATGCCTAACATTGGTGGTCCCAGGGAAGCAAAGAGGAGATTAGTAGCGAGCGTGGTACACTCTAGACTGCTTTACGCAGCTCCAGTGTGGGCATCAGCCCTAGAAAAACACACGATCTCTATGAGACTACTTTCTGCCCAAAGAATAGTACTGTTAAGAATAGTCTCAGCCTACCGGACTATACCTACTAGCGCTGTGCATGTCCTAGCAAGCGTTCTGCCGATAGATCTATTGGCTAAGGAAAGACAATATGTCTATCTCCTCGCCAAAGATCGGGCAAGCTTGCTCCCAGAAGAGGACAGACAGCGTCTAAAGGCCCGGATTCCTAGAATCGCGAGGAGTAGATTAGTCGAGGAGTGGCAGGTGAGATGGAATGGGGAATCTACCGGAAGGTAGACTTACCGCCTTATTCCCCACCTCGCTAAATGGATAGAAAGAGGACACGGAGAAGTTAGCTACTACTGTGGGAACACAGTTTGAATTATGTTATTTGACATTTATTTTTATTAGTATGTATATTCTTTTTATAATTATATCCTATTTGAATAGTTGTAGATGTCGCGCTAAAGCAACGTAAGTAGTGGGGAAAAGGGCAGGGCCCAGTTCCCTCGTGAATCTGAGACGTGTAAGACGTAATGTGAAACGTATATTTTGTTGAAGTGTATTTTGCCTTTTTCTACTTATTTCACAATAAATATATTATTATTCTAATAATCTCTTGCATCTTTAAAAAACGATCCCACAATTGGGGGTTCGTCCGGGATCGCGGATTTGACAAAATGCAAGTGGAAATAATAGTGCGTTGTGAACAATGGAAAATGGCGGACGAGCTGGCGTCATTCTGAGTGAATGTGCTATATGAAGGACGGTGAAAAGTGAAGTATGGATTAATTTCTTATCATTGAAGTGTGGTAAAAATTATTCGATTGATAATTGGTTAAATCTGATTGACAGCTGAGTGCTAAAAGAATCGTCGAATTGAGTATTCGATGTGGAAAAAAACAGTCACCTTTTTTACCGACGATCAATTGGATGATAAGTAGTTACCATCAGGTTGTGCTCAGTGCTCAATATAGAAGAATCCTACTTTACCTAGTCAGCTGAGTGCTTGTTGTGTAAATAAAGGTGTTTACACTTGTTGTGTTGTCGAGAACTGAGTGTTGTGAAGGTTTTAAAAAAGAAAACGAACAGTGATAATTTATAATCATTAGTGAGTAACAATTGGTGATTAGTTGTGACGGTACAAGTAAAATTCTGAGTGAATTTACAATGTCGGAAGACAATATTAACGTAGATACTTTGACGATAGAGGAATTAAGAACAAAGCTGGAAGCTTTGGGTCTACCTCTCTCAGGAACAAAAGCAGTTCTGAAGGAACGATTACGTGGAGCCTTGGAGTCAGAAAATGATCCTAATCCAGATGGATTAACCAGTGAAACGATTAATGCCATGAAGAAAAGAGAACTTCAACAACGATTAGAAACTTTAAGTTTAAAAACGACGGGTTATAAAAAGGATTTACAGAATCGATTGAAAGCCGCATTAGAACTGAATCAAGGAGAAGATGAAGATGATGATGACGATGATAATTTGTCTTTAACAAGTGAAGAAGAAGGTGGTGACGAAAATCAAGTGAACAGAGATCAACGGATGAATCCAAGAACTCGTGCAACACTAACGTTGACATATCGAGATGTAGAGGATGCGTTGGAAACATTTTCGGGTGACGGTTCTAAAAAATTTGAGAAATGGATTAAACAGTTCGAAGAGACGGCGCAATTGTGTTCCTGGACTGATGTCCAAAAAGTCGTCTATGCCAAGAGGCTGCTACGTGGTTCAGCGAAATTGTTTGCAAATTACGAGTGTAGTGCAAAATCATGGACAAAGTTTCAGAAATCACTGAAAGAAGAATTTGCTACCACAACTAATAGTAAGATGGTGCATCAACAGCTTACTCAAGTGAAAAAGAAAACAGACGAAACGTACCAAGAGTATATTTATCGCGTTTTGGACATTGCCAGCCATGCGGAAATGGAACTGGGGGCGAAGATCCAGTACATTATCGATGGTATCCAAGATTACGAATCTAATAAAACGATTTTATATGGTGCGAAGACTATAAAAGAATTACGTGAAAAGTTTGTTTATTACGAAGCAATGGTGAATAGGAATAAATCAAAATCGGACAGTAGTCGGCAGAAATCTAAAGCTAATGATAAATTCAGTGCGGGGTCGCCAAATGGTAGTGACGTACAAAATAAAAAATGTTATAATTGTGGCGATAAGCGACACGTAAGTAAAGATTGTCCAAGTAAGAGCAAGGGGACAAAGTGTTTTTCTTGTGGTGAATTCGGACACATAGCTCCGAAGTGTTTGAGAAAAGACAATAAAGACGCACAGTTACCGAATTCGAAAGCACGTTGTGATGCTTTGTCTACAGGTGACAAAAAATCATATAAAATAGTGTCAGTGATTGGAAGAAAAGTGGAAGCTTTAATTGACTCAGCGAGTGATCTCCATCTTGTTCGTTCCAGTTTTTATTTCAAATTGGGAGCACCACCCCTGAAAACTGAAGGTGTCCCGTTTGATAGTGTAGGTGTGAACCGAGGATCCACGCTTGGGAGTTTCGAAGCTGACATTCGAGTGGATGAAATTATATGTATATATTGTGCCAGATGATTTTATCTCATACAAGTGGAATGCCATAGATATGAAGGTTCTGATCATGAGTTAAATGATGAAAAGTTCAGTTTGTCGCAACATAAAAGTAGCACCGAAGTCTCTGTTGGAGAAATCATGAACATAAACATTCATCATGAGGGACCGAAATTTAATCATTTGACTGAACATATAAGCAACTTGTTGCATAAGGAGGAAGTAGACAAATTAGTGGAAAACTACATACCAACAGGAACAGAAGATAGTGGAGTTAAAATGAAAATTGTGCTTACTGATGAATCTCCAGTCTTTCAAAATCCTAGAAGATTGGCTGCTGAACAACGATCAATAGCAAATTGAATAATCGAGGATTGGAAGAAAAAAAATATTGTGAAAGACAGTGTATCAGATTTCGCTAGCCCAGTGGTAATGACAACAAAGAAGAATGGGAAACCTCGACTATGTGCTGATTATCGAATGATAAATAAAAAAATAATCAGGGACCGGTTTCCATTACCATTAATTGAAGACCTACTGGATGAACTGCAAGGAGCGGTAGTATTTTCGACACTTGATCTAGAAGATGGATTCCTACAGGTACCAATTGAGGAAGGAAGTACCAAGTATACATCAATTATCTTACCAGATGCGCAGTTGGAATTTTTAAGGGTTCCATTTGGGTTGTGCAACTCGCCAGCTGTATTCCAATGACATATCAGGGCAGTCTTTAAGGAACTTTTAGCTAAAGGAATCGTGCACACTTATTTGGACGACATTATTATCCCTGCTAACTCTGAAGAGGAGAATTTAAAAAGATTAAAAGAAGTGTTGGAGGTCGCAAGTAAATTTGGACTAAAAATCAATTGGGACAAGTGTAATTTGTTGGTGAGAAAAGTGGAATATTTAGGCTACATTGTTGAAAGAGGAACCGTGAGACCTTCGGAATTCTAAACGGCAGCAGTAAAATTCTTCCCAACACCCAAGACAACCAAGGCAGTGCACAGCTTCGTTGGATTGACAAGCTACTTTAGGAAATTTATACCGCACTACGCCACCATTGCCAGACCTTTAACGCAACTTTTAAAAGACGGAGTGAAATTTGAGTTCGGTATAGAGCAGGAACGTGCTTTTAACCATTTTACTTCAGAAGGATCAAGAGGATGAACTGATGCATCCAGTGCACTTTGCCAGCTGGAAGACTACACCTCAAGAAGAAAAATACACCAGCTATGAGCTCGAAATTTTAGCCGTGATTAAAGCACTTAAGAAATTTCGTGTTTATTTATTGGGTGTCTTTGTAAAAATTGTCACGGATTGTCGAGCATTTGCTCAAACAATGAGTAAGAAGGAAACCTGTTTGCGGGTTGCAAGTTGGGCGCTACTCATCGAAGAATTTCAATATATGATTGAGCATCGACCAGGAACTTCGATGCGTCATGTTGACGCATTGAGCAGAAACCCTCCTACAATTTGTCTGATTCAAGAAGAAAAGGATGGGTTGATCGCTCAAATCAAATCAGCTCAAGAAGATGATCAAGAAATCCAAAAAATTATCTTGACAGTTAAAGCTGGGAAAGAAGATACCTTTTCTTTGAAGCATGGAATCCTGTATAAAGAAAAGGAAGGGAACATCTTGTTAGTCATTCCTAAGACTATGCAACATGAAGTGCTCAACAAGCACACGAAAATGGACATTTTGCAGTAAAGAAGACTGAATACCAAATCCAACGTGAATTTTGGTTTCCTGTGATGAGAACCAAAATTCAGAAGGTCATAGACAACTGTGTCAAATGTATTCTAATAGAGAAGAAATCCGGAAAAGCTGAAGGGATTTTACATCCAATCGACAAAGGAACCAGACCGTTATATACGTATCATGGGGACCACTTAGGTCCCATACCATCAACAAAAAAAAGATATAATCATTTATTTGTGGTGACAGACTCTTTTACGAAGTTTTCATGGATTTATCCGACTAGATCGACTACGACGGAAGAGGTAATTGAACGATTAAAGAAGCAGGCAACGACGTTTGGCAATCCCAGACGTATTATATCAGATCGTGGAACTGCTTTTACATCAAACGCTTTTCAAGACTATTGCAAAGAAGAGAACATAGAACAAGTTCTCATAACAGGAATTCCGCGTGGAAATGGTCAAGTGGAAAGGACCAATCGGATTATAATCCCGATTCTATCAAAGTTATCAGCATAAAATCCCACAGAATAGCATAAATATGTTGATACTTTACAGCAACATCTAAATGCATCATATTGTAGAAGCATCAAAATGAGTCCAATGGAATTACTGACAGGAACTAAGATGAGACTCAAGACTGATCTGGAAATCTGCAACATGATCGAAGAAGAAATAGTTCAAGCTTTTCAGCAAGACCGCTCTGAACTTCGAGATGAAGCTATAAAAAATATAGCTAAAATCCAGGATGAAAATCCAGGCGATTCAACGCACGCAAGGTGGGCCAGGTCTCAAACTGCGGCCAAAGTTTTTAGGACCCTATAAAGTCATCACTGTGCTCAGAAATGATCGTTATTTGGTCGAGAGGATTGGTGATCATGAGAGGCCTTTCAGGACCAGTACCGCTGCAGATCACATGAAGCAGTGGCCTTCAGCTGAAAGATCTGACTTCAATTTTGGATCTGATAACGAAGATAGTGACATCGATCAATAGCAACGAGGACGTTGCAAGTGCAAGATGGCCGAGTGTGGGAACACAGTTTGAATTATGTTATTTGACATTTATTTTTATTAGTATGTATATTCTTTTTATAATTATATCCTATTTGAATAGTTGTAGATGTCGCGCTAAAGCAACGTAAGTAGTGGGGAAAAGGGCAGGGCCCAGTTCCCTCGTGAATCCGAGACGTGTAAGACGTAATGTGAAACGTATATTTTGTTGAAGTGTATTTTGCCTTTTTCTACTTATTTCACAATAAATATATTATTATTCTAATAATCTCTTGCATCTTTAAAAAACGATCCCACACTACTTAACACAGGCGCTGACAGGTCATGGTTGTTTCAACGAGTATTTGAAACGTTTTAAATTAAGAAGAGAGGGATCGTGCTCGTATTGCTACGCCCCCGTGGACACCGCGGAGCACACCCTCTTTGTTTGTAGATATTGGGAGGAGAAAAGGCAATACATGTTACGGGTGGTGGGTACTGAAGTCACCCCCGAAAACATGATTGACCTTATGTTAAGAAATGTAGACTCGTGGCAGCACATTGAATCCTTCATTATCCAGGTAATGAAAACCAAAGACATCAATGGTCGCAGGGGAAGAAACCAGGGTTAAGCTGGAGACAAAGGAAAGTAAGAAGGTAGGAAAGAAATCCGTATAGAATCCTCCACCTGTCATCAGTTCGAAGCCCGCCGTTGACCGGTGGGGGTCCTTACCCCCAACGGTTTGTCGGCTGATCGAGATCTGATGCTGGGCTGAGGGATCTATGGGTATGGGTGGAGTTAGCACTCGGTGAGGTTGGTTGCTTAGCTCAATCGTTCCGCTGAGTGTTAAGTACTCCTATCAAGCCAGGAAGGTTTAGTGGGTATTACCCAGAGATAAACTTGCTGGGGAATATTTATATTCCCAAGTAAACTATTCTCTGGGCTCGAGTCCCACACACGGAGGGCACCCTCCTTAAATGATGCGTGCATCATTCATGGTAAGGTGTTCTTTATGGTGCGTAAATGCATTTTCCAAACCTCGTAATAAAAAAAAAAAAAAATGGGCAATAGTTTTTTATTGATCAAATACATGCGCACTAGTTTCCTATTGATAAAATACATGCGTACTAGTTTTTTATTGATCAAATACATGCGCACTAGTTTTTTATTGATCAAATACATGCGCACTAGTTTTTTATTGATCGAATACATGCGCACTAGTTTTTTATTGATTGAATACATGCGCACTAGTTTTTTATCGATCGAATACATGCGTACTTAATTTTTAATAATCAATTATATGCGCACTAGTTTTCTATTGGAGTAAGGATTCCTGAAGTGTGTCCATCATTTTCAAAAGGTAATCTGATTTTATTCAAATTTTAGATTTTGATAGTAAATATTAAGATAAACAAAACCCTATAATATTATTAAAAAAATGTTGATATTTTAATAGTTATTAACAATCAAAGTTTTTTATAAACAATCCTATTGCTTCCGTTCTAATTAACAGAATGTTATAAAAATTGGAACTATTACTTAAAAATAGGCGCTTGTCGAAACACTAAAAGTTTTTTTAAAAAATGCATGCAATTTGTTTAAATAATCAACACTTGTTATAAACAAATTAAAAATTAAACCTGTTCTTAATGAGATATTACTTCGTTCTTTTTTAATATTATTCTGTATACAATTGTTCACATTTCCCAAAAATAAAATTTTGGGGCCCACATTATAGGAATAAAACACTTTTAATTTTGTTGAAAGAAATACCGTTTAATTATTAATGTGAAGTTTTCAACAAAAATATACTATCCATATCTTTTGTTTTTTTCTTTAAATTTGCTGAATCGTCAGAAATTTTTAAATTGAGAAAAGCAAAATACAAAGGTTATAATAATTTCTAAAATAAATATTATGAACAGATACAGTATACACATACGATAATTAAAAAGTTAGGTTATTTATGAATATTTTATAAATCTTTAAAATCTTATTTTTAAACATTTTTATTTCATGTTTCTTTAACAATGAATTTGATAGATTAAAATATGTTTTGTAAATATTTTACTATATTATGTAATAATATAGTAGCAATTGGATTGTCTATAAAAAAATTTGATTGTTAATAACTATTAAAATATCAACATTTCTTTAATAATATTATAGGGTTTTGTTTATCTTAATATTTACTATCAAAATATAAAATTTGTATAAAATCAGAATACCTTTTGAAAATGATGGGCATACTTCAGGAATCCTTACTCATTGGTCAAATACATGCGCACTAGTTTTTTAATCATCGAATACATGCGCACTAGTTTTTTATTGATCGAATACATGCGCACTAGTTTTTTATCGATCGAATACATGCGCACTAAATTTTTATTGATCAATTATATGCGCACTAGTTTTCTATTGGTCAAATACATGCGCACTAGTTTTTTAATCATCGAATACATGCGCACTAGTTTTTTATTGATCGAATACATGCACACTAGTTTTTTATTGATCGAATACATGCGCACTAGTTTTTTATAAATTGAATACATGCGCACTAGTTTTTTATCGATCGAATACATGCGCACTAAATTTTTATTGATCAAATATATGCGCACTAGTTTCCTATTGATAAAATACATGCGTACTAGTTTTTTATTGATCAAATATATGCGCACTAGTTTTTTATCGATCGAATACATGCGCACTAAATTTTTATTGATCAATTATATGCGCACTAGTTTTCTATTGGTCAAATACATGCGCACTAGTTTTTTATTGATCGAATACATGCGCACTAGTTTTTTATTGATCGAATACATGCGCACTAGTTTTTTATTGATTGAATACATGCGCACTAGTTTTTTTTCGATCGAATACATGCGCACTTGTTTTTTATTTATTGAATACATGCGCACTAGGTTTTTATTGATCGAATACATTCGCACTAGTTTTTTATTGATTGAATACATGCGCACTAGTTTTCTATTCATCAAATACATGTTCACTAGTTTTTTATTGATCAAATACATGCGCACTAGTTTTTTATTGATCAAATACATGCGCACTAGTTTTTTATTGATTGAATACATGCGCACTAGTTTTTTATCGATCAAATACATGCGCACTAAATTTTTATTGATCAAATATATGCGCACTAGTTTTCTATTGGTGAAATACATGCGCACTAGTTTTTTATTGATCGAATACATGCGCACTAGTTTCCTATTCATCAAATACATGTTCACTAGTTTTTTATTGATCAAATACATCCGCACTAGTTTTTTATTGATCAAATACATGCGCACTAGTTTTTTATTGATCGAATTCATGCGCATTAGTTATTTATTGATGAATACATGCGCATTAGGTTTTTATGGACACAGTACATGCTCACTAGTTTTCTATTGGTCAAATATATGAGCACTAGTTACTTGAGGTAAGTCTATATTTTTTTATTTGAAAAAATTTATGTTTTTTTCCCAAGAAAATATTAGCATTGGAGGAAGTACTTGAGGTGAGAAGTTCACGTTTTATGCAAGTAAAATATGTTATTATCTCAATCAAAAGTATTTTACATGCGACTGGTCTCAAAAAGTATTGATTCAAGAATATTTGCTCTTAGGTCAAATAATGAGTATAATGTTTTGAGAATTTTTGTTTCTTGAAGAAAATCATTTTTTGTTTGCCTTGAATTATTTTTTACTTAATACCACACAAATATTCTTGATCCAAGAATATTTTGCTACCTATAGCCTAAATACAGTCAACCTTTAAACCGCGAGAAGCAATTTAACCTTTCCGCAGTAGAGAAGATCGTTAAGATGCTATTAGTAAGTGAATGTTCAGGGATGTAACAAACATTTTGAATCATAGGATCCTTAAATATGAAATGGAAATTATAATAACTATATAATAATAATTTATTTATTAATTTGGGCTGCAATAAAAAATAAAAATTTATGTAACAATTTGCACAAGTCTTGAATCGTTACAATCACATAGTTTGAATTTACATTATTTTTATTTATTTTCAATAGTAAAAAATTATAATTATTATAATAATTATGTTTTTTAAATAATAATTATAATCGTTAAAATCACATAGTTGGAAATGACATTAAAAACTAGTGCGCACGTATCCATCAATAAAAAACTAGTGCGCATGTATTTGATCAATAAGAAACTAGTGTGCATGTATTCGATCAATAAAAAACTAGTGCGCATGTATTAAATCAATATAAAACTAGTGCGCATGTATTTGATCAATAAAAAATTAGTGCGCATGTATTCGATCGATAAAAAACTAGTGCGCATGTATTCAATCAATAAAAAACTAGTGCGCATGTATTCGATCAATAAAAAACTAATGCGCATGTATTTGACCAATAGAAAACTAGTGCGCATGTATTCGATGATTAAAAAACTAGTGCGCATGTATTGACCAATAGAAAACTAGTGCGCATATATTTGATCAATAAAAAATTAGTGCGCATGTATTCGATCGATAAAAAACTAGTGCGCATGTATTTAATCAATAAAAAACTAGTGCGCATGTATTCGATCAATAAAAAACTAGTGCGCATGTATTCGATCAATAAAAAACTAGTGCGCATGTATTCGATCAATAAAAAACTAGTGCGCATGTATTTGATCAATAAAAAACTAGTGCGCATGTATTCGATCAATAAAAAACTAGTGCGCATGTATTCGACCAATAAAAAACTAGTGCGCATGTATTTGATCAATAAAAAACTAGTGCGCATGTATTTGACCAATAGGAAACTAGTGCGCATGTATTCGATCAATAAAAAACTAGTGCGCATGTATTTGATCAATAAAAAACCATTGCCCATTTATTTAATGAATAAAACACTGGTACGGATATATACATGCTTTTTAAAAGAATATTCTGCCGATTCCACCACCTCTGAGAGCATGTTAAACGAGAGAATGATTCTGCCGATTCGACCACCTCTGAGAGCATGTGAGACGAGAAAATGGTTCTGCCGATTTGACATGCTCTCAGAGGTGGCGGATTTGGCAGAATGATTCTCTCGTCTCATTACCTCTCAGAGGTTGTGAGACGAGAAACTATAGGTTTTCATAGTTGATTTCATAGGATGTGGAAACAAAAGCTAACTTAGCTTGTTCAAAAGCTATGATAGCTTTTGTTCCATCCCGGCTTAGGTTGTCCACATGCAATTACAGTTTCAGACACCACATCCTATGAGATTCTTCGATCACATGCTTTAATTTCTCGTATTTTCTCTCAGTGTACACTGTACACATGCTATTAATTTCCTAAATTTTCAGTTATTATCTCAAATTTAGATTATTGTCATCAGTTTCAAATTATATAACGATTTTTAAATTATTTTCTTTTGCTTAAAAATAAATTCTGCAATTCTTCTTGATTTTCATCAATTTATAATTATATTCATTATTTTGGCATTACTTTTAAAAAATTTCAATCATTTATCCGATATTGCAATTATTTTCATCGATTTTCGTTATTTCTGCGCGATTTTTTAATTATTCTTTTTAATTAAACATTTTTAAGTAATTTTGTAATTAATTTTTTTTGAAACATCTATTCCATGATTTTTTCAGTTATTTCTCTCAAATTTTATTGAATGTTTTCAATTTTTAATATTTAAATTGTTTTCATCATAATTCAATTTTCTTTTTCAATCTCAAATTATTTTCAGCATATTTCAATTATTGTTTCAATTTTGAATTAATTTTATCATTTTTCAATTATTTTTCTCGATTGTTAATTATTATTTTCATTTTCTAAAATTATTTTCTAAGATTTTTAAGTATTTTTCTGAAAATTCAAATATTTTCTTCTATTTCTAATTATTTTCATTTGTTATCAGAATTTCAAATTTTTTTTATTAATTATCGTAAATTTCAATTATTTTTATTTTTCTTCCAGACTTTTCTCCAATTTTTAGTTTTTCTTATTTTAGAAAATTAATTTCTAAAATATATTTTAAACAGACTGACTCATCCAAAAGATTATGAAAGGGAAAAGAAATAGCTCGATGTACATTTCGATGTTGCCAAATATAAGTTTTAAGTAAAGGCTGTTGCCACGTTTAAGGGAAATATTTTCAACAGTTTTCATAATTTCCAAAAATTTATATTACTTATCGTAAATTTAAATTATTTTTTTTAGCATTCTTCCAGTCTTTTCTCCAATTTTTAGTTATTCTCATTTTATAAAATTATTTTCTAAGATTTTCAAGAATTTTTCTAAAATTTTAATTGGTTTCTTCGATTCTTAGTTATCTTATTTTATTTTTTTTAATTGATTTCTAAGATCTTCATGTATTTTTTTCAAATTTTAATTATTTTTTCTTTATTTAAAAAAATTCTGTAATTTTTTCAATTATCACACTTAAATGTCATTTATTTTTTACAACTTATCATTGTTTGTATTTTCGTCAAATTTTAAATTTTAAAATCATTTTTCAATTATTTTCCAAAATTTATTTCCTTCAATTTTCTATTATTCACATTTGTTTCATAATTGACAAAAAGTTTTTACTTATTTCTCTTCAATTAAAACTTGTTCTGTTCAATTTTAAATTATGTTTATCTTTTTTCATTTATTTTCTCTAATTTTTAATTATATTCTTTTTTTCTCAATGAGCTTGTGAAAGTTTTAAGTTTGGCAAATTTGCAATTATATATTTTGTTTAGTTTCAATTTTTTTTTTGCAATTCTTTTTTATTCTAAAATATTATAAATTTTGTCCTAAATAAATATTTATTTTATTTATATTAACTGATTTTTAAATATTTATTTATTTATTTACAAGTTAACGGGCGTACAAGAAAATAACAATGCCCTTTCGTACAATTAAGTACTAATTATAAAATTTATATTTATTATTTTATTTTATAATTTGTATCCCGAGTCATACGTTCGAACCTGGTTTTCTCCTGAAAAGCTCTTCTTATGAAGGAGGTAAAAATATTAACTAAGGTTTTATTTGCATTGTGAGTAAACCCTGATTTGCTCCTTAAACCTCGAGTTATTGGCCAAATCGGATGGTAAAAGGAGGAAAGCAGGAGGAATCTCGGAAGGAACTAAAACCTGATTACATTCTGCTTAGTATTAAGTTCTAAACACGTTCTTGCCTGCTAAAGATTTTCTAAGTATGATGCAAGTAATATATTACTAAAATGAAATATTTAAATAATGAAAGGAAATCATTTTAAAATAATACATGTTTATTATGTATTTTAGAACATTTAAAACTACGAACACTTAACATCACTTCGTAATATCTTTTAAAAACACAATTTAGTTCTACACGAAAAAAAATAATGTAATAATGCGACACACATTTCACAATGTTTACGACAGTTCTAGCACTTTTTTATATGTATGTTTCTTAAAAGCACTTCAAACTTAACACATGAAATCAATTATTATTTTTTTAATCTATAGGAATTACAATTTTAAATACAAAACAACAAAACTTTAGAGAATGTTATAATGACGCCAAGAATTTGACGAAGACGGCAGCCATGATTGTCTAGGACACGAGAATAAACGAAAATTCTCGAATCTATCCGAAGAGTTAGTTAGAACTAAAGAAGAAGTGATTAGAGTTATGAAGTTTTTAGGCAGGAGGAAAAGTATTTGGAAGTTGTAGATTAGAATTAAATTTTACTAAACAGAAGGAAAGCAGGTCGAATAGTTCGACTCGGGTAAGGAGTAAGAAATTACAAAATCTGTGATGAATATAAAAAAAGCAGTTCTACAGTTTCAACAATTCTAAAAAACAAGGAGAAAATTGAAAATCATTATAAAAATTTTAAAGATGTCAATGGAAATCGAAAGTGGAAACGCGTTAAGGAATGTGAATTTAAGAATTTGGAAGAAACAGTTTATGCGTGGTTATGTCAAAAAAGAGCAATCGGAGATCCAGTTTCTGGAGTGCTTTTACAGGAAAAAGCGAAGTTTGTTTTGAGAAAATTAAGGAAGAAGGTCAACTACCGACAGATCAGAGTGATTTTAAAGCTAGCGTTGGGTGGCTATCTAATTTTAAAAACAGATATGGCCTTAGAACTCTTTAAGCAAAAGGAGAAAAAGCTTCGGCCAATGTACAAGCAAGTGAAAACTTTATTTCAGAATTTAAAAAATTTTGTCAAGACAATGATAATAAATTAGAAAACGTTTACAATGCCGACGAAACAGGAGTTCAATACAGGTCTTTACCGGAAAAAACTTTGGTTCTAGCGAATGAAAAAGAAATATCAGGGCATAAACCAGTAAAGGATCGATTCACAGTCATGGTCTGTGCTAATGCAACTGGATGCCATCGAATTCCTCCCTTGGTAATTGGTAAAGCAGCAAAACCTAGATGTTTTAAAAAAAACGAACCATTACCTTTGCACTATCAAGGTCAAAACAAAGAATGGATGAATACGGATATTTTTCTTAATTGGTTCCAAACGATTTTCTTACAATGTGTCAGAGAATTAAAACCTAATGCTCGGTACTTGGCATTCTAAATTTTAATATTTTTATATTATCTAATTTTTAAAGTATATTTACGCATTTGTTTATTTTCAACATTCTTCTTCTACTGGAAAACGCTCGTACACATCCATCAGAAAAAATATTAAATGTCATCGACGAAAATTGCTTGATAAAGTATCTTCCCCCAAATGTTACTAGCTTAATCCAGCCAATGGATCAAGGCGTTATTTCGGCTTTAAAACGTCACTACAAGACAGGATTTCTACGCGAATTGCTGTCACATGATCACACTACAAGCAAGGAAGTTGTTCAGTCAGTAAAAAAGTGGACAGTTTTAGATAGCATGAACGTTCTGAAAGAAGCATGGATTTCTCTAACTCCAAAAACACTTAAAAACTCATGGAATAAGCTTATTTCGAAAACCAGCCAAGATAATAATTAATTAATAAATGAAAATATGAATTCATCAAACAACGAACTGGTTCGCTTAATAAATCACATGCCTCGAAGAGTAATATGTTCATCATCAGACGTAACAAATTGGCTTGAAGAAAAACAAAATTTACCAACCTTTGAGATTCTTAAGGATGACCAGCTCTTAAATAAACACGCTAATTTAAGTTTAGCAGTAGAGAGAGAATTTGATGAAAACGATTCTGATGAAACTGAGGAATTTGACGAACCTACTGACTCTAAATCATTAATATGAATGACGTTTTAAAGGCTGCACAGTTAGTAGTTGAATGGACTCGAGGTAGCGACGAATTTACTGACGAAGAGCGTCTAACATTTATTAAAGCTCGAAATCTTGCTCTTATGTCATTGCAGCATACTGTTTAAAACTTTTTTACAATAAAATGGAAATTTCTCAAAATTCTAAATAATTTATAGTTCTTAAATTGTGTTATTGCTTAATTGATTCCATGAAATGAAAACTGTGTTAAAATTTATAAAATTGTTGTTAATTAAATGTTGGTTTTGTAAATAAATAAATTATTCAAAACCTGTGTTAAAATTTATAAAATTGTTGTTAATTAAATGTTCGTTTTGTAAATAAATGAATTAATTAAAAGATCTTTTTTACACAATTAACATATTTAATATTAGCATAGCTATGTAAAGAATTGAAAAGAATATCAATATTTGTTAGGTTATATTTCACATTTTAAAATTATTATTATAAAGCATATCAATTAATAATTTCTATAATTTATAAACATACATTATTAGCTGCAGTAATGCAAAATTTATTACATTTTTTAATTGATAAATGTCCACAAATTCAAAGTCACGCGCGCTTTTGTTTTAAATTAGTAGGGATAAAAGAGGAGAAATATTTCTCCTCTTATTGAAATATTTTAAAGAGAGTTGACAGCTCGTATTATCAAGAACTCGTTTTATCGAAACTCGTTATAGTAAGATTCGAGTATATATTTAACCTACCTGTCGCTAAGATAATTATCCATTATTCGCAACAGGTAGGGCGGTATTCCTTTGTTTCTCATCGACTGGATGAGATCGTTCCATCGCACGGTATTAAACGCGTTTAAAATATGTCAATAACTACCAACGCGCAGAAACCCTTTTCCTTCTCTGGTCCCAATTTGTTCTTTTTTTATCTACCTTGGTCCACCGCCTTCTGAACGGCGTCTACTATGGACAGGCCCTTGCGTAAACCAAATTGGTTATCAGATAGACTATTCTCACAAGTCAAGTGAAATTGCAATCTCTGAAGCACCATGTCCTCTAGAAGTTTACCCATCGTATCTAACAGGAAAATAGGCTTGTAGGAAGAGACTTTTATTTTCCGGAGGAAACAAAGCCTTTATAATATGCCAGATTTTATAAGCCAGACCCCATGGATCATTTTCGACATCTCGGATAAATTCCTTTGACCACCGGTATACGTTCCGTCTTCTTGGGGTTGTGCTTTTACGACGCGGCATTGACGCGTCACATGCGGTGGCAATCATACTTTCCACCGTCCGCACTTCTTCTTCAAGTTTCTTAATATTCCACTTTGGGCTGTTCTCAAGGAGAACTCTGTGGTTCCTGGCCCTCAGTGTGTCTCCCCTTGAGACTGAAAACTTGATATACTGGTGGTCACTGTAGGTACAATCCTCTAGGACGTGCCAATCTTTAATACGTTTATGCAGGAGGGTCTTTGTGATCGTAAGACCAATTTTCGATCCCTGACCGTTTCTCCTAAGTGTCCAAGACCTTCCCTGCCTCGCAACCATCAGGTTGTTCCTGGAGATTATTTTTCCGACCAAGATTCCTCTTTTATCGAGCCTTGTCTCGACCTATTGTGGTGACTTGGAACTTGGACAGTTGATCGTTGGGTGAGAAATAACAGTTACACATACGTATTCCTGCCATTTCCACCAACACGAATCCACTGCTCGTCTCCAGGATTGGATGATCCGAGCTTTTCGTTCAGAGCCTCGATGACGTCCTCTTGCGAAACTGTCTTACGATGTCCCTGATCCCGAGCACTCGTTTGTTCACGAGAGCTGTAACTGTGGCCTTGTCTTTTATGACAGTTGTTAAAACTCCCGCGAACTTGTATCACCTCCTTTTCGTCCTAATCACTTCGGTTCCCAGGTCTTCGGGCTTTAAAGATTTCTGTAAGCCCTTCAGGATTTCACTGTACGAAAAAAAATAATAATTTGTCCGTTGCTAAAATCCTAACTGCCTCGGTGCTTTCGTATGGGCGCCTTTTCTTTTTTCGTCTTCTCCGCTTCCTTCGCCACCTTCTTCTTTGCAGCCCTTTGGCACTTTCAAGACTCTTTCCTTTTATTTCGAAAAAACTCTAAATCCCCGCCATTGTTGCTCGCAGAAGTCGTGATGCCTGATGGACCGGCAGCACTTGTGTCGCTCGCGACCACCTCTGATATACTGCTTGCAGACTGTTTGTTCTAAGGTGCATTCTGATGTTCTGCATTCTTTAAGGTTTGCTCTGGAGATTCAGAGCAAACTGTTTCCCGAAGGCGTCCCAGGTGCTCGCCTCTTTTTCAGAGTTGGCGGAAGCGCCTTTTTTCTCGCCTGTTTCTCTGACTGTTGCGTGTTCGGTTTTGTAAGCTGTAAAACCACGTCTGTCTGTGACTAGCAGCGCTTCAGTCTTTTCCAGAGCCAAATGCAGGCCTCTGTCTTCCAGCCAGCGCTATGCCAATCTCAGACATTCGTTCACCAATACGCCCAGAGCTTCTGCAGTTTAGGTAGTGCATACGATCAACGCATCGTCCGCGAAGTTGCAAAACCGCGAAGCCGCGAGAACGCGAAGTCGCAAAACCACGAAACAACTAGTTTACAACTAGTTAAAAAGTAGTTTAAACTGTTTCCAGTTTGTAAAATTTATTGGAACTCGTATAAAACTGTTTAGAACTGGTTAGCACTGTTCTCAACATGTTCAAAACTATTTAAAACAGGTTTCTGACGATTTAGAACTAGTTTAAAAGTAGTTTAAACTGTTTCCAGTTTTTTAAAACTGACTGAAAGTAGTTTAAACTGTTTCCAGTTTTTTAAAACTGACTGAAAGTCGTATAAAACTGTTTAGGACTGGTTAAAACTGTTCTTGTTTAAAACTATTTAAAACAAGTTTCTAACTATTAAGAACTAGTTTAAAACTGCTAAAAACTAGTTTTAAATTATTCACAACTAGTTTAAAAGTAGTTTTAACTGTTTGCAGTTTTTTAAAACTGACTGAAACTCGTATAAAACTGTTTAGGACTAGTTAGAACTGTTCTTAACTTGAACAAAACTGTTTAAAACAAGTTTCTAACTATTTAGAAATAGTTTATAACTGCTAAAAACTAGTTTAAAAGTAGTTTATACTGTTTCCAACTCATTAAGAATTTCTATGGACTGTGATATTTTGCCTACCCTCCTCCCGCCCCTAAAAATATTACTTGATATGTAGATGACCCCTTAGAACTGGTTAAAACTTTTTTTAACTTGTTGAAAACTATTTAAAACAAGTTTTTAACTATTAAAAACTAGTTCAAAAATAGTTTTAACTGTTTCGAGTTTTTTAAAACTGACTGAAAGTCGTATAAAACTGCTTAGGACTGGTTAGAAATCTAAATATTACTTCATTGAAACTTTGCCGCGACCTTTGCGGAAGTTTCCAAACTTGCAGCAAACTTGATGAAAGTTTCGGAACTTTAAAAATGGTTAAATAAATTACAGAATAATTTGAACTGTATTTAGTTTTTTAATTTCAATTTTTTTCAATAAAATTAAAAAAAAAATATCCTGGAAAAGGACAGAAAAAAATGAATAAATATAAATAGTAAACTAAGATTAGCAGTTTACGGAGATTATTATTATTTAATAATTTATTTTATAAACTTTTTGTGTTAAAAAAAATTTTTTTTTAATAAAATAACACACATGAGAAATTATTAATTATAATTGTTATTAATAATAAAAAATGTTTAATATACAATATGTTTTCAAACAACATCTTTTAGAAAAAAACAATAAATTGCAGTAAAAAAAACTTCACGCTCTGTGATAAAATATAAAAATTCAGAATTTGTTTATATAAAATAAATGTTAATAGCGATAGTAATTGTTTATCGAAAATAGCGTTTTAAAATTGTTTATAGCTTTGTTTACAACTTTTAACAACTGTACTACCATTAAAAAAATATTTTTTTTTTAGGATTAAAAAGAACAGGTATGATATTGTTTATAATCATTGTTTATAATTATAACCTCATTTTAAATTTTCAAATTTAACCAAAAAACACACATTTTTGAACTTTCACAACTAATTTCTGGATGCGTTTAAAAACTTAACACTTTTCCACATATCTAAGTTTTTATAAAATCTACAAAATATTAAATTTTTCGCAAAGGTACAGTACCCGCCAACAGTATTTAAATGTTTTGTAACCACCTGTTTTGAGTGATTCAGATTAATCAATTTTTTTTCGATCTAATTCTAAAATAAAATTTGTTCTTTGTAATTAATTTAAATCTAACTAAACTTTGAATAAAATAAGCCCAGAATGAAGTCGTTTTGCCAACTGTAAAAAAAAATTGTTGTAAAAAAAGTGTAACTTACAGCGTTTTTTCAAATTTAATAACTTTTAAAATAATAAAGATTCTTGATAAAGAACTTGGATAAAGTTCTTGGTCTGATTTTAAAGATAATTTTCTGTAGAATTTAAAAAATATATCACTATTGTAGCACAATCTTTTTCTTAGATTCTTCCTGAGGCTAAAGTGAGTACAAAAAACACAAAAAATGTAAATAATATAATTAGTGAGAAAAATATGTTTTAAAATTAAAATGAATTAATTTTTTTAAAGTTTCTGGAAAAATCCTTTATAAATCTTTTCCATTATAATTTTAAAAAATATATTTCTCACTAATTAAATTATTTAAATTTTTTATAAATTTGTAATTGTTTTTTTTTTGTAAAATTTGCATAAAATAACCATTTTTAAAGCAAATTTTGTGTCAAAATGATACTTACTCCATTTTAGCCTCAGGAAAAATCTAAGAAAAAGATTGAGCAACAATAGTGATGTAGTTTTTAAATTCTACAGAAAATTATCTTTAAAATCACACCAAGAACGTGAAGAGATCTTTATTAATTTAAAAGTTATTAAAAATTGAAGAAATGCTGTAATTTATACTTTTTTTTAAATAATTTTTTTTAGTTTGGACAAAACGACTTTTAAGGATATTCAACTCATTGATCTAACCTCTAACTAAAAAACGGTTTTTCACATAAAATTTTTTTTTTATTTATTTTTTTTATTTTATAGCTAAGAATTTTTTTTTAAATTTTTTATTTTAAAATTAGATCGAAGAAAAATTGATTAATTTGAATCACTCAAATCTGGTGGCCACATACTACTGGCCGGTACTGTAAGTTATCCAGTTTATGAAGTATTTAAGTTTAAAATTTATTTAAAAAAAATTTTTTTTTTATATTTTAAAATACACTCTGAAGTTTGACAATCGATTATTGATTTTAAATTCAAAATTATTAATTATATTTTGTCAGTTTATAACGAGTAATATTAATCAAAAAAAAAATTCTAAATTAGTATATTTATATTTTTACAATTTTCTAAATTAGGGCCAAAGTGGTGTTAGAAAATATAAATAAAATATATAAAATTTACTGACTGGTTGATTGATTTTTGTTAAATTTCCATTTTTAATTAAGGGGTTAGACCACTGTAAAGCACGAAGATTAGACCTAATTTTAAGATTTATTTACGGAAGCATAGGATAAAATGAATTAAAACCCGGTTTATTTATTATTATTAGGTACTATTGAAGTATAAAAAAAATATTTTGTTATGTTCAAAAAGTTAAAATGACTCATGAAATTCATCAAATTTTCAACATTAGAACTTTTTTGATTATTCAAAGATTTATCATTTTCTCTATGTTTTTGTTTTAGCATTTTAAAATTTCTTAGGATTTCAAAAAAATAAAAAATTTACAAATACTACTGTTTATTAGTATTTTCTTAAAAATTAAAATTTTTGTCTGCCATATGGGTTCCGGCATTTTGAATTTTGAAAAATCATTAACATATTCGTAATTGACGACCCAAAAAACCCTTATCTAAGTTTCATTATTTTTCTTAAAAATTAAACAATTTTGTTTGCTATTTTGAATTTTAAAAAACTATTAACATATTCGTAATCAGCTTCCCAAAAAACCCTTGTATAGTAAATTTTATTAATTTTAATGAAAAATATTAGCATTGCATTGGTGCAACATGCGTTATATAAATTGTCATCTAAAAATGTTTTTTTGTCCTGATTACGAAGTTTAGGTAAAAATTTCCAAGTTCATAATGACAGATCTAATATGGCGCATTCATTTGAGATTTATTATTTCAAGTATCAATTTAGATTATTTTTAATAAACTTCTTCGACAATTTCTATTTTTTAATTTAGAAAAAAAATGTATTTCTGTTATTCATGTACAATAGAACCATTATTTACGTATTTTTCTCGTAATTATTTTCTTTTACAGATTTTCATTTATTTTTAAAACAAGAAGCAAGAATGTGTCACGTCAAATATATGTAAGTACTCTGTACTTTAAATAATCCTCATCCTAGAACTGTAATTATAATTTTCACCATGAGACGTTTGTATATAATCCAAACGAAATATTATCTATAATTACAAACATGCTTCATTCTCATCGGCCTAAAATTCCTCTTTACCTTCATAAAGCATACTTTATCATCCGAAAACAATGCGAGTTCAAAATAAATTATGACTGATTAAAGGTGGTACGGAAATTACCGTTAAGTACTAAAAACTCTTTTTAATTTTAAAAATTCAGTTATAGCAATGCTATGTTTCATCAAGGCCTTCCTCACAAAAATAAAGTATCTCTAAATCATGAAAATTGATACTAAGTTCCAAGTCTGATGACTACTCTGTAAAGCCGTAAACATCACCTAAATTATAGAATATGTGTTTTTTAAATGCAGTAAAAAAGCAGAAAAGCAGCACTTTTAATGTTAAACTAAATATCAAAGTTACCTCTTCTCATAAAATAAAATATAAATAATAAATAATATAAAATTATTTCTAAATTAATACATTGAATATTTTGCAATGTGAATAAAACGCAAAACATTTTTCACGGGAAAAATGTGTTTAATTGACTAAAAATGTTTAATCGAAATAAACGACTAATAAAATAATCTTTTTACTGAGCAACGGGTCTTTTATTAAACGAAAATCCACCCGATCGTAAAACAGTCAAATTTGAACAATTACAGACAATTTTTCTCACTTTTGGAATAATAAAGCATAAAATTATTTTTAAGAAATATTTACTCTACGTGGGTATATCAAGATGAAATAAATTTTATATTGTTCCCCGAAAGAGATCTTTTGATGTTTATGATTGTAGAAATACGGAATTCATGTCCGTTACAATGTTCGCAGATGTAACATAAAATAGAAATTGTAGCAGAGAACAAATTCATGGAAAAGATGTGTACAAATGTTTACATTTGATACGCTTCTGTAAATGTAGGTTCCAACTCGATGGAAAGTATATTGATCCGTCTAATCTTGCAACTAAGTCATAATTTTTTTACGATTTCAGTCATAGGTTTTCACGTACGATTTTTTTATTACTCTAATCTTCTCCGCAAATGCAGAACCTAAAGAAAGTCAGCAATTCATAAATAAAGTAGCAGCATTCCAGAGCAATGATTTGATAAATAAAAACAGTAGCAAATAGACTGGGAATATTTTCTTATTATCCTTATCAAAATTGATGCACGTATACCAGGAATGAATGTTCTGATTTTAATATCAATTTCTTCACGTCCACAGTCTCTACCGTTTTTTAATAATGATAATAATCTAATGATGCATTAACGACGTTTTATATTTTTAATTCAGGGGAGTGGACCAGATTCACGCTCATAAATAAAAATCAAGCGCTTATGGGGAATAAGTGCCAGAACTCATTTTATTTCGAACTATCAATGGGCAGTATTTCATCAAACAGAAGTTTCATGAAATCAAATGTTTATTTCATAGAATTTATATTCAATCGAACGTGCATTAATCCGAATTCTCACTAAGCAGAATTTTCAAGTCACTGAACTCGTATTTAATATAAATGCCATTTTAAAAAATTTCTAGTAATGGGAAAACCGGAAAAAATGCCTGTATAAAAGTTTGGAGTAAAAAAAAATATTTAATGATATTTTTGGAAACTATAAACCAAAATACTTTAAAATAAGAACCTTTGAGAATTAAATAAGATAATTATTTAAAGAATTTATTCATTACAAATGAAAGAAGATTTTTGATTTTATTCAGAAGGGTGGGCGTCAGATCTTTCTTGGAGCATTCTATAAAAAAAAATAAAGTAAAAGCAAAAAGGGACAAGATAATAATATATCTAATAAACAAATAGATTTTCGACCAAAAAGAATTTGAAGACTCAATTTTATAAGAAAATTGGATTTTCGACGAATAAAAATAATTGGAGGCTTAATCACAAACCACAAGAGGAAAAGATAATTAACTAATGAAGAATAAAAAAACAGAATCTTTTTTAATTACCTCAGCCAGCTAGTCCCAAATCCAGATAATGGTAGAGGGGGTGATTCAATTTAAAATTAATGTAAATTAAATTTTGAAAGAATAAACTAAATTTCGACGAAATAAATTAAATTTTTAAAAAATAAACTAAATCTCGATGAAATAAATTAAATTTTGTAAAGATAAACTTAATTTCCCAAAATAAATTAAATTTCGTAAAATAAGACAATTTTCATCAGGAAAATTAATTTTAAGGATCCAATCCTCAATTAATTTATGAATTTTTAGGAAATTTTCTTAAATCAGGAATTCTTGGATAGGATGAATTGACTCGAAACGGAATAACATAAAACAAAGGGAAAAATGTACAGAATTAATTCTTAGTTTATCAAATTTATAAATTATGGACCAAGTCTTGGAATTTCTTAATGAAGATTATAATCAAATTGAATTGAAAGTTAAAATTTAAATTATATTTATTTCTGGATTTTATTAATTTTTATGAGCAAATAAATAAATTTTTGATTTGTGAAATTACTAAATTTCACAATGTCACAAGTATGAAATATCGAACAACAGTGATTCATAAAGGGGGAAAAAAGACAATAAAAAATATATAAAGCTCCTGTGATTAAAATAACTTGTAAAGTTGAATTTCTAACTCTCTAATAAATTATATAAAAAAACCTGCTTGCTTCGAAAAAGCGTGAGTTTTAGAAAGAAAACCTAAAATTTGACATTCAATGCCAAATGTGACAGATTAATCCGCCACGATTCTTTATAATCACGTGACTCACGCAACTCTCGCTCTGATACGCATTTATCTGCGCATGCGCACTTCTTTTGATTAATCCCGCGCTTATTTAAAATTATGTTTTAAAAATGTAGTAAAAATGATTCTTCAATGTACATTTATTATAATTATTATTAATATAAATGCAATAATTAATATAATTAATTTGTTAAATCACTGATTTTCTATGCAAAACAAAATATTTCACTTTTTTGAAACTGTTTAATTTTTTTCTTATTTATACAACGTTATAAGACTTTCTTCTTTTACTTTTTTTATTTTCTTTATACTTTGTCTTTTTATTTTAGGATTTTCTTTAATTTTCTTCTTTTTATGCAAATTAATTAATATTATTTAACACAATTTTTGTTTCTATAGCATTCACTAAACTTTTCATTCCCTCGATTTTCTTAATTATTTCCATATTTTTAAAAATTAATACGTTCACTTTTTTCGTAAATTTATTAAATTTGTTCTTACATCTTGTCTATTTTTTTTGCAATTTACTTAATCTTTCATAAAATTTTTAGATTTTCTTTATGTTAATTTATTATTAAACTTGTTTTAAGTTTAATGTTATAAGAACATTTTCGGTTTAATTTTAATAAATTTTTTTATTTTTAAAGGACTTTTAATTTTCTTTTGAGGTCTTTTTATTTATCTTTTTTTTTTTTTAATCGATTTTTACCAAATTTCTTTAATGTTTGTACTTTTCACATTTTTTTATAGTTTGTAAGATTGAGAAAAAAACATGTTTTCATTTTCATCCTTTTTATTTAATTTTCTTGTTGTCTTAAAACTTTTTAGTCGTTCTATGCATTTTAAATAATTCTTTAATTAATGTCATCATTTTTGCATTAGAAACATTTTACCTTTTTATAAATTGGTTAGTTTTTATTTTACAAATACGGATTTTTGAAAATATATTCGATGCTTTTATCTACATTTTTTACATTTCTCAATTTTCTACTTGATTGAAAAATTTTATTCTTTTATTTTACATTACGTAAAATTTAATCTTTAATATTCTTTTTTAACATCGTTCTTCTATTTCACAGAATTTTTTTTCTTTAAAATTTTTTTTTTAATTTTACACAATTTTATTCATTTTTTTTCAATTTGTAAAATAGTTCCCTAGTTTTTCTAATTTTAAAATTGTTTTTCTTTAGTAATATATTGTAACGTTTTTTTAATTACCTTCTTATTTATTTCTTAAGTTTAAAAAAATGTCCATAAATAGTTTAATTTTTTGAAAAAAGTTTCTAATATTTTCTTATTTATTTTTATGTCACTGTTTCATTCTTGTTTTATTTTTTTTTTAATTTTTCTGTATTTCTTTAATAACTTCTATAACTTTTTTTTATTGAAAAGAATTTTCTCATTTTTTTATACAGATTATTAATTTTAATTTTTTATCTTTTTACGTTCTTATATACTTTTTTTTTGCAATTTATTATTTTTTCGTTGCTATTACCTAATTTTATTAATTTTGCAATCATATGAATCTGAAGATATTTTTTTGAAATTTTCTCATTTATTCGACATAATTTGTTTGATTTTGATTAAATGCTTTATTCTTCATTATTTCTTACTATTTTTAAATAATAAACTACTTACAAATAAGCTTTAAAATTTTTATATAATGATTTTATACATTTACAAAAAACTCAATTTTTTATTTAAATCAAAAGAATCCGATTTAAATAAAAAAAAATCATGTTTTTTATCATTCCAGAATAACGTTAGACACCTTCACATGTACTAAATGTCTAAATATTGTTTCGTTCCTTTTTATTTATTTTTTTATAGCTATGTCGTTTTCTTGAATTCATTATTAAATATTATTATGTAATTTTCTAGTAATTTTTATCATGTTTTATTAATTCTTCTTCATTTCTGAATTTTTTTTTTTTCTTATCGTAATTTTTCTTTTTTTTGCTAATTTATTTAAAACTTTCTTAATACACACATAAAATAAATTACCTATTTTTTAGAAACTTGTAGATAATAAAGAAATGTTTCAAATGCGTGTTTTGTTTAAAAGACAATTTTGATTCGATATGCATTGATGAGTCAATAACGGACCTATATATAACCCTACTTTTTAACTATTTAGATTTTTAACAACTAGAAATCGTGTAACCGCGTTCTCAGAAGAAACGCATCCTTAAAATGATTTATAAAACCGTTGAAAGTATAGAAACAAAACAAAATCGTTGAAAACATTCTTGACATTAATAACTCGAGAAAATATAAGTGAGGAGAAAACTCTTCTCATTTTAAATACATGCTAATTCAAGAATTGTTATCTAAAGAAAGAAAAAAGAAAGTAAAAAAGAAATTTTAGAATTTTTCATTTCCTTTTTACTTTCCTCTTATGCCTTCTTATAAGAAAAATGAAAATTTAAAAAAAATACTTCATCTTGTATGTACATGGAAAAATTCTTTTGTCCGTTTTCTTCGAGTTTTTATCGTAAATAAAACATAAATTCCTGGTTAGAAATTATATGGGAGATTTATGTAGACATTTGAGAATCCTTTAAATCATCGAATATAAAAATGGCCACTATAAATTAATCTTTATGACTTGAGTGGGAAAGAACTTGGATCAATCAACTATAATCGATGACTAGTGAACCCTTGAAAAGAAAAAAATAAAACTCTTCGTTACGTCGGATTGATACAACTTTATAGGCAATCTGTGGAACATCCTGTGTGGAAAGTAATTTAGTTCAAATAATAAAATCACTTAGTGTAGACATTACCGAGTAAAGTCTAAAGATAATGATATTTGTGCAACACCTGTAAGAAAAGTACCATTTATCTTGCCTGAAAAATAGACGCAAAATAGGTAATTGCTGCACATAGCAACAATGTATACTTTGCTGCATACTGTGCAGAAAAGTGCACTTTTCTGCACACTTTTCCATCTGGTAGGTACCCGCGCAATTATTAATTAGTGCTTTACCTGAAGAGGTGTTGCACAAAATAGCGTGTGGACCTCGAGCGAAAGAAGATTTTCCGTCTTCGTGCAAATTGCTGCGCTCGCTTCGCTCGGGCAGCAAATTTCGCACTCGTCGGAAAACACCTCCTTTCTGCTCTTGGTGCACAATATACTATTTCAACCCGTATTAATCTCATTTTTTGTTACTTAACGTTCATTAAGATGCTCTTCAAGTTAGTTATTAAATTTTTTATATAACTCGTAATTTATAGGATATTGTGTAGATTAAGGAAAAAGCTAATTTCACCTACAAATTACAAAAAATAATAATTCATTATCTAAATCATCTAAATCTATCAAACACCTTCATTATATTCTTACAATATTTCATCCCGACATTGATTTAAAATCAAAATTTTTTGCAGTTGATGTGTTACTTTGATTAACTTTTTAATGATTTTTTTCAATTTTTAAGAATTCTTTTCAATCTTTAGATAAATTTTTAATATCTTTTAAATCAATAATTTAATTTCAAATTGCTTTTTGAATCAACAGGTTGTCATAATTCAAACTGAAATTATTATTTGAATCAACAGAAAGTCGTTTTAATGAAAAATGTTTTCTGAGGCAACAAATGTCAAAAAAAAAAAAAAAAAATATTAATTAAGTCAACAGAACGGTTATTTGGGGCAAAAATATTGTTAGAATCAATATCAGAACTTTATTTCCAGCAGAACACTTTTTCAAACAAAAAACTGTTTTTTTAATTTAAAATAAAGATTTTTAAGTCAAGTCAGGTGCTGCGTGGGATTGACAGTTTTATACATCTGTAAATAAAACGTCTCAATAAATTAAGTAGAAGCACGTATGTAAATTAGATGACGCTCAACATATAGGCACTGCACCCTGACGACCTAAATTGCTTTCATTGCCTCAAATAAATTTATATGAGATACAAAAGCATTTATGGATAATTTATAATAAGCAATTTATGATCAATTCGTTTATTTAAGTATTTTAAGCTGATTTAAATTAAAAATTGTGTGTAATAAAAATGATAATAAAGTCGTAAAAGAACGAAATTAAAAAAAAAATTTAAAAGAATAATTATAAACATCTAAAAGTCTATGAAAATAAAAAATCTTATAATGAAAATATAATGTTTAAAAATAATTGAAACAGTTTTGAGGAATAATAAAAAAATGAGAATTTTTAATTAAAAATAATGAAAAACGAAGAAAACATTTGTAACAAAAAGCATAAAAATTATAAATATATGAGAAAATTACAAAAAAATATTTCAAATCTTATGAGGACTAAAAAAAGAAAATTAGGGACAGATACTAAAAAAAATAAAATAATGTACGAACAAACATATATAAGAAAGTAAAAAGGTGAGAAAATAGTCGAAGAAAATCTGAGAATTCTATAAAATTAAAAAGTTATATATGAGATACCTATTATTTATAAAAAAAAAGAAGAAATTTAAAAAAAAATTGACAACAAACTAGAAAATTGGATTTAAAAAATAAATAAAATTAAAATAGGAAATAGAAGAGAAGAATGAGTCAAGAATGAATACAACTTGCTGAAAAATACTATAATTTATTAAAAAAGAACTATAAAAATGAAGAAAATCCCAAAAAAATAACAAAATAAATGTAAATCAAAGAAAAATGATTAAAAATAAAAATAAATAAATATAACCGAAAAAATATTTAAGCATTGAAAAAGATTACTAAAAAATAAAGACAATTTCTAGAAAATAAAATAATAACGAAATGGTTAGTAAAATTTAAAACTATTAAAAATTAACTTGAAAGTGTATAAGAATTTCTACTTAAAAAGTACTGGAATAGCTGAAGTTAAAAATTTTAAATAAATAACTAAAAATAAGAAACATAAACAGAATCGAAAACAAATTTAGTCATTAAATAAGATAATTTTAGAAATAGACAAAAATTACTAGGAAGAAAATATTTCAAAAAATAATTAGAAATTAATAATAGAACCAGGAAAATAAGAAAAAAATATATAAACTGACCAAAAGTTTAAAAAATTTTTAAAATATTCAAGGAATATTTAAAAAAAACTACAAAATAAAAAAAAAGTACTTTAAAAGTAAACGTTGTATAGATTTGAAAAAAATAATAAAATCGTAAAAGATTATTGCTATACAGTGAACAAGGAACTAGAAAATTAAGAAACTAATATACGAAAAGAAAAAATTACAAGAAATTGTGATTAGAAATTAAAAAAAATAACTAGACAAAGAGAAAAATTATTATAAGATGAAAAGAGGATAAAAAAATTTATAAAATTATAAATTGAAAAAAAAAATACTGAAAAATTCAACTGGAAGTTGAAGAAAAAATAATCGAAAAATAAAAAGTACCAGAATTTTAAAAAATAACTAGAAAGTGAAGATACCAACTGTATATTGATGAAAACTTGTACAATTTAAAAAAATAACTTAAAATGTAGTAAAATTACTAGAAAGTAAAATCATATTCAAAAGTTGATAAAAACAACTAGAAAGAGAAGAAATTGAGTTTTAATTAAAAACATTTCAAGACGCTACTAAATAAGGGAAAAGTTAGTAAATAATAAAAAGCAACTAGCAGTTAGAGAAATATAATTAGAAAGAAAAAAGTAGACAATTTTTTAAAAAATTGTCACAGCTACACTGTGTAAAAATTAACTTTATTTTGTTAAAGTTACTAAAAGGTACAATAGTAACTAGAAGTTGATTAAAAGGGATTAGGAAAGGATAAAACATTATTGTAAAGTAAAAAAAGAATGACAAAAAAACTATAATCTGAAGAAGAATTATTAGAAAGTAAAAAGGAAATGACGACAAATAAGAGAATATATGAATATAACTAAAAATTGATACAGAATTTCTGGAAAAGAGTTACTAGAAACTCGAAAAACTTACTATATTTTAATAAAAATTACTAGAATTTTTTGGACAAAAGCTGGAAAAATTGATCGCAAATTATTAGAAATGAAAATAATATTATCAAGTTAATTAAAAATAAGTAGAAATGTAAGAAAAAATTTCTTTAAATAAAAAAAATGTCAAAACTATAAAATAAAAAATGTTTACTTGAAAATAAAAAAAAAAAATTTTAATGAAAAATAAACAGTTACAGAACAATAATTGAAAATAAAAAAGTACCAGAAAACTGCGAAATAAAATAAAGACTAGAATTATTAGAAGTTAAAATTAAATTAAATACTAGAAACTGAAAAAGTAACCTGAAAATAATGTAAAAAATTAGAGGCCGTTAAAAAAATACGTAACGCTCATAGAGAGGAGAGGGGGGGGGGGTAAAATAAGTCCATAAAAGCGTTACCTATTTTTTTTTTAAATAACAAACAAATGTATGAAAGTACAAAAGAAATGTTAACAAATTTGTTCAATAAGTTGAAGTAAAATAGTAACTAGAAATGGGTATAAAATACATAACTAGAAAAATCAGAAAAATTACTATAAAATAAAATAATAATATTTAATAAATAACTATAAACTGAAAAAGAATTGCTAGAAAATGAAAAAAACAACTAAATTAAAGAAAATTAATCCGAGAAGAAAAAAAGTACCAAAGTTTAAAAAAAAAATAACTAGAAAGTGTAAAAACCAATTATTATTGGAAAACTCCCATGTAAGAAAAAATTGCTTTGAATAAAAAAATGACAAAACTATAAAATACAAAAGAGTTACTTTAAAATAAAAAAAAAATTGTTTTAATAAAAAATAAACAGTTACAGAACAATAATTGAAAATAAAAAAAGTACCAAAAAACTGCGAAATAAAATAAAAACTAGAATCATTAAAAGTTAAAATTAAATTGAATACTAGAAACTGCAAAACTAACTTGAAAATTATGAAAAAATTAGGGTTTGTTCAAAAAATACGTAAAGCTTATAGGGGGGAGGGGGGCGGTCAAAAAAAGTCCATAAAAACGTTACCTATTTTTTAACCCTAATCAAAAATTCAGAATTTAATAAAATAACAAACAAATGTGTGAAATTACTAGAAATGTTAACAAATTAGTTCAATACATTGAAGTGAAATAGTAACTAGAAATTGGTATAAAATACATAACTAGAAAAATAACAAAAATTACTATAAAATAAAATAATATTAAAAAAATTAAATAAATAACAATAAACTGAAAAAGAATTGCTAGAAAATGAAAAAAAAAAACTAAATTGAAAAAAATTAATCCAAGAAGAAAAAAGTACCAAAGTTTTAAAAAAATAACTAGAAAGTGTGAAAATCAATTATTATGGCAAAATCCCTCTAGAAAAAAATTCATTCTAACGTGTTTGAAAACAAATCAATTTTCATCTTAGAAGCAAATAACTTAACGTCAATAATCCAAGTTTAATAATTTGAAAAAAAAAAATACTAATTTGCGCGTGATTAATCGAAAAACGAAATTTAACATATGATACACGAAGATAGTGTCCCAGAATCGCGTGTGCGCGTGTTTATAATGTGGGACATAGCGGAACTCCTTATGGTTGTAAGGTATCGTTATAAGCGTCAGTAAAGTATAATACCTGTACTCTGTCTTTATCTTTGCAAATCTTAAATTAAACTCATAAAAAGCAAGATTTAATTTTTATAAACAAATCGCTTTAGCACTTGAACTTGTCTCTCAATATAAATTTCTTGTATCATTATATCATCTTAGACGATTTCTAGTCATCAATCTTAATTATTATCTATGTAAAAATAACATCTTTATCCATTAAAATAAGAAAGACGAAATTTTTTTAAAAAAATAGATGCCAAAAAGGCAACATAAATAATCTTTTAAGAATTTTATAAAATTAATTTTAGGCAGAATTTCAAAGGAATTAAATTTTGGATACATAAGAATTTTCAGCATTATAGCTTCTGAAAATAAGGATTGATTGGATTTTGGAGAGATTAAAATTTCGACATATTATAATTAAAAAAAAGTTAACATTTTTAGGTTTTCAAAATTACAAATTCAGATTTACAAAATTAAAAAAGTCATACAAATTTTAGGAAATATCTGATTTTTCATGAAAGCAGGTTTTTTTCAGAGAATAAGAAACTGAATAAGTAAGCTTTACAAAATTTGAGATAAAATTTTTTTCCTGAGCCGACGAATACTTTTTTTGCAACATTGACAAATAAATGACAAAAAATTGTGTCTATGGTGATTTATATAGAAAATTCTGTGGCATAAATAGCAGTGCTTAAACCGCAAAATAAACAGAGCTACTTTTGCTCGGTTAAGTCCATGATTTGTGCACAAAACATGAGTATTTGCGGTTTTAGATAGACATTTACATGTCGATTAGAAATTGAAAATTTCCGTGTCAATTCATCCATAAAAGATATCGGATCAATTAAACATGAATCAATTTCTGGAGGCTATGAATGTAGCACTTTAAAAAGTTTATTGAAAATTGATTTTCCTTAATGGCAATAGCACCTAACAAGCTGATATTTACCGCTAATCGAAGTATTCCAGATATATTAAGAGAATTTTAAAATTCAAATAAAAAACAAAATTCCGTAATGTCATATTATGAATTTGTGAAGAATCTTTTCCAACACTCAATTTATTGTAGAATTTTTTTATTGTAAATTTAACTCAAGTTGTAAAATAAGAATACAAAAGAATTTGATATAACTATAGGAATAAATAATATTTATGTATATAAATATAAAAATATGTATAGAGAGATAAAAAAGACAGGTAGCGAGGTGTAAATAAATACAAAGATATAAATTGATAAATATTCTAAATTGTAAAATATGAATTCAAATGTTGGAAAATAAACATTAAAATTGATAAATAATAAGAATTACCATAAATTATAATAGAAAATTGCGTTCAAGTAAATTTTAGAATGAGGAAATGAAATAAAATTGGGTACTAAAATTAATAAGATACAAAATAAATGGGGTTACAAAATTCATAAAATAAAATAGATCAGTGTAATGAATAATATAATAAATAAAATAGTATGAAAAATAAACGTATATTCTAAACGAGTTTTAAAAGTAGAGTCTTAGGAGTATAAATAATTCATCCCTTGTTATGTGGCAAATTATATGGATCTATAGCTTCACAAATCTTATTGAATAATGCGTGATGTGTAAATGCGAAACAAGTGCCTGGAGTTATAGAAACTCGTGCCATACCTCAACGAAACCTGTTATAATCAGAAAACCAATAGAAGAAATCACTACAAAAAGTTTACTGATAATGTAATGAAATTAGTAAATTACTTTTCATCACACTTTCACTTACTTTTTTCTCAGAACCATTTGATTTTAAAAATACGCAAATCATCAGAAAGTATTTAAAAAGAAGCGGAAAATATTGAAGGAATTATAAAGAAAGGGAAAATGTTGAATACCCATATGGCAGAAATTTTAACTTCCCGAATCTCCATTTGTCAGAATTTTTAACTTTCCGAATCTATTATTGACAAAAATTTAAGCTTTCCGAATCTCCATTTGTCATAATATTGAACATTTAGAATCTTTATTAGACAGAACTGTTAACTTCCCGAATCTCAATTCGCCAGAATATTCATCTTTCCGAATCTCTATTTAGCAAATATTAAATTATCCGAATCTCCATTTGTCAGAACTTTTAACTTCCCGAATCTCCATTTGACAGAAAATTAAACTTCCCAAATCTCCATTTGTCAGAAATTTTAACTTACCGAATCTCCGTTTGCCAGAAAATTGAACTTTATGAATCTCTATTTGTCAGAATATTAAACATTCAGAAATTAAATTTGGTAAAATAATAAACTTTACGAATCTCCATTTGTCAGAATATTTATCTTTACGAATTTCCATTTCGCAGAATATTGAATTTTCTGAATTTTCATTTCTCTGAATATTAAACTATGCGAATCTCCAGTTGTCAGGATTTTTAACTTTCTTAATCACCGTTTGTCAGAAAATTGAACTTTCCGAATCTAGATTTGGGAGAATATGAAATTTCTGAATCTTCTTTTGAGAAAAAATTAAGCATTCCGAATCTCCATTTGTCAGAATATCCATCTTTCCGAATCTCCACTTCTCAGAACTTTTAACTTCCCGAATCTCCGTTTGACAGAAAACTAATCCCAAATCTCTATTTGCCAAAAATTTTAACTTACCGAATCTCCGTTTGCCAGAAAATTAAGCTTTCCGAATCTGCTATTGTCAAAAATTTTAACCTACCGAATCTCCGATTATCAAAAAATTAAGCTTTCCGTATCTTCATTTGTCAGAACTTTTAACTTCCCGAAACTCCTTTTCACAGAAAATTGAACTTTTCGAATTTCCATTAGTCAGAATATTTATATTTACGAATTTCCATTTCACAGAATATTTAATTTTCTAAATTTCCATTTGTCTGAAACTCTGAATATTGAACTATGCGAATCTCCATTTGTCCGAATATTCATCTTTTCGAATCTCCATTTAGCAAACATATTCAATTTCCCGAATCTCCAATTGTCAGAATTTTTAACTTACCGAATCTCCGTTTGACAAAAAATTAAGCTTTTTGTCAGAATATTGAACATCTAGAATCTTTATTATTTTTTATTTAATAAAAAAAAAAAAATTCTGCAATTCTTCTTGATTTTCATCAGTTTATAATTATATTCATTATTTTATCATTACTTTTAAAATTTTCAATTATTTATCCGATATTCCAATTATTTTCATAAATTTTCGTTATTTCTGCGATTTTTTAATTATTCTCATAAATTAAAAATTTTTAAGTAATTTTGTAATTATTATTTTTTTTTAAATACATATTCTATGATTTTTTCAGTTATTTCTCTCAAATTATATTGACTGTTTTCAATTTTTAATATTTAAATTATTTTCATCATAATTCAATTTTCTTTCTCAATCTTAAATTATTTTCAGCATATTTCAATTATTTTTTCAATTTTGAATTAATTTTATCATTTTTCAATTATTTTCCTCAATTGTTAATTATTATTCTCATTTTCTAAAACTATTTTCTAAGATTTTTAAGTATTTTTCTAAAAATTCAAATATTTTCTTCAATTTTTAATTATTTTCATTTGTTATCAGAATTTCAAATTTTTATTATTAATTATCGTAAGCTTCAATTATTTTTAGCTTTCTTCTAGACTTTTCTCCAATTTTTAGTTTTTCTCATTTTATAAAATTAATTTCTAAAATTTTAAAGTATTTTTCTCAAATTTCTATTATTTTCTTCACATTTTTTAATTATTTTTATTTATTTTCATAATTTCCATAAAATTTTTTTAATTATATTAAATTTTAATTATTTTTAGCATTCTTCCAGTCTTTTCTACAATTTTTAGTTATTCTCATTATCTAAAATTATTTTCTAAGATTTTTAAGAATTTTTCTATAAAAGGGCAATTTTTATATTTTACATTTGTAAGCCCGTACACTGATGTTAAATAAATAAAAAAATTCAATTGTTTTTTTTTTTCAATTTTTAATTTTTAATTTTTAATTTGTTTTCATAATTTAAAATTTTTTTTTATTAACTATCGTAAATTTTAATTACTTTTAGCTTATTTCTTCGGTTCTTTTCTCCAATTTTTAGTTATTTTCTTTTTTTTTAATTGATTTCTAATATCTTCATGTATTTTTTTTAAATTTCAATTATTTTTTCTTTATTTAAAAAAATTCTGTAATTTTTTCAATTATCACACTTAAATGTAATTTATTTTTTACAACTTATCATTGTTTTTATCATATTTTAATTATTTTCGTCAAGTTTTAAATTTTAAAAACATTTTCCAATTTTTTCCAAAATTAATTTCCTTCAATTTTCAATTCTTTACATTTGTTTCATAATTTCAAAAATTTTTAACTATTTATCTGACTTTTCAATTATTTCATTATTTATATTATTTTCTTCAATTTTCAATTACTTTCGTTCTTTTTCTCATCTTTTTCATAATTGCCAAAAAGTTTCTACTTATTTCTCTTTAATTAAAACTTGTTTTGTTCAATTTCTAATTTCTTGTTGATAAAGATGTTTATCTTTATCATTTATTTTCTCTATTTTTTAATTATTTTCTTTTATTTCAATGAACTTCTGAAAGTTTTAAGTATTTTTCTCAAATTTTGTTTAACTTTCCTTTATTTAAAATATTTTATGTAATTTGTTTAATTATTTCATCAAATTTTAATTATTTTTTTCTAATTTTGATTATTATTCTTAATTTTTAACCATGTTTTATGATTTTCAATTATTTTCTTTAATTTTTCTTTATTCAATTTTGTTTTAATTTACTTTTAAGATTCTCAAATATTTTCTCAAATTTAAATTATTTTATTTATTGTTAAAACATTTTTATGATTGTTTAAATTAATTTCCCCTATTTTTAATTGATTTCATTTTTTTCTTTCAATTAATTTGCAAAATTTCCAATTGCTTCTGTTTAATTTAAATTATTTTTTGCAATTCTTTTTAATTCTAAAATATTATAAATTTTGTCCTAAATAACTATTTATTTTATTTATATTAATTGATTTTTAAATATTATATTTAAAATATTTATTTCTTCTTATTACATAAATATTATTTAACTCTCTGACTGTCAAACCGACAAAATATGCATCTATCCGATCAAAGAGATATTAAATTGATAAAAAAACTTTCTAGTTTGCTGGTAACTTTCCTGGAAACAATATCAGCCAATCAGAGAGCTGTTTTTGCAATTCTAAATTTCCTTTGGTCAGACAGATGCAAATTCTGTCAGTTTAGTAGTCGCAAAGTTGAATATTCTGACAGATGGATATTCGAGAAGTTAAAAGTTCTGACAAATAAAGATTCGGGAAGTTCAATATTCTGATAAATGAAGATTTGCGAAGGTAAAAGTTATGCGACAAATCTAGATTCGAATCGTTCAATTTTCCGTCAAATGAAGACTCGTGGAGTTAAAAGTTCTGACAAATCTAAATTCGGAAAATTCAATATTCTGACAAATAAAGATTCGGGAAATTAAAAATTTTGCCAAATGAAGATTTGGTATTCTGACAAACAGAGATTTGGGAAGTTAAAAGTTTTGACAAATGGAGATTCGGATAGTTATTTTTCTGACAAATGAAGTTTCAGCAAGTTTAATATTCTGTCCAACTAGTTTCAGATTCGTTATCATAGACACTAAAATCCCCAATTTAACAAGATTTAATCCATTTTGTTTAGTTTTTCAAAAAAAATCCTCCATACTGGATACACCATTTTGAATTTTTAAAATGAATTTAGATTCATATAAACCGCCCCAAAAAATCTCTGAGTTAAACAAATTTTAAAAAATTGACCGCTATTTTGTATATTTTCAACATCTGATTCAAGAGTTTTTAATTCGTCTTCAGTTGAGCACAAAACTTTTTATGTAAAATAAACCACTTTTTCTGTAAATTAAAATTGAATAACAATTACTAAATTTATTATGAAATCGATTGGCAAATATGAAATGGATTATTATTAAAGAGTTGTTACTAGTTGTTTAACCTAAATAATAATAATAAAATTTGAAAAAAATTATCTCTTTCATCGCTTGGCTTGTAGTACGTAATAATTGTTACATTCGAGTTGAAATAGCAACAGAACGCGCGAATCGCTCTGAGAAAATGTGATGGTGATGATACTAATTGCGCTTCGTGTTAAAAGCTTTGTTACGTTCAAGAGCAACTGTTCCAAATGGCAGATCATCAAACCAGTGAGAACACGCGAATGGGCACACAAAAAATTCGGCTCCGACAACAATCGTTGAAACTATACCGCTCGCAATCAACGTGGGATTAGTGTATTATTAAAATACCTAATAATCAGTCTTTGTTCTACTCCAGAAAGAAGATCTACTTTTGATGACAAAATAATAAAATAATACCTTTTAAAAATTGTAACAACAGAACAAAGTGAAATAAAAGGAAGATATAAATGGATTTTGGATGAAAACTTGTTTCTAGAATTGTCCTCATTTTTTTGTTTTCCTTATTTTTTTATTTATTTACCGTTTCTTCGCTCACCCTTCCTCCCACCCCAAAAAAGGCAATATTTGACAAATACAGTTTTCGGATTAGTAAAAATTGCATTGTCAGGTGTATCTATTTTTTTTAAATTAATTAAAAGTGTGTGATTTATTTTGTATGTAAAGTAAGAATGGTTTGATGCTAGATTCTTAATTACTTTTTATAAAATTAAATAGTACGAAATATTCCAAGAGTATTGCAGGATTCGTATAATTTTTCAAACTATTTAAATAATGGTAGGGGACGTCTATAAGAATATTCTAGTAATAAATTGAAATAAAATTTTAATATCGAAATAGTGATTCTAGCAATATTGCAGAAATAATTCACGAATTTGACAGAAATATTCTATAAATAGTTTTCGAATATTCCGAAAATATTCCTTATTTGATCATTATATATTTTAAAAATTGTAAATTTTCCAAAAATATATCAGATTATTAAAAAAAAAAAAAAAAAAAAAATTCAGGAATATTTTATAAATACATGCTTTAAATTTAGCTATAAAACCGTAAAATATTTTTAAAATAAAACAGTGAAATGTTTCTTAATTTTCTAATATTTTCTTCTTTTCTAAAATATTTTTGGGGTGTATTTTTAATCGAATAGAAGCTTAGAGTGAACTAGTATTCCAAAAATAGTCCTAATAATATTCCCAAAATTTTCTTCACATATATCTCCAATTATAACCAAAAATATTTCTAATAATTTTCCGAAGTTATTTCTAATAATTATATTCCAGTAATATTTTCAATAATATTCCAAAAATATTTCTAATACTATTCCCAACACTTTTCTAATAATACTCTCAAAATTAATCTAATAATGTTCCTGAAATATCTGTAATAATATTCCAAAAATATCTCTAACAATAATCCAAAAATATTCCTAATAATATTCCAAAAAGTTTTATGATAAATATCTCCAATTATACCCTAAGAATATTCTTAATAATATTCCAAAAATTTTCATAATAAAAATCTCCAATTAAATTCCAAGAATATTCCTCATAAATTTCTCAAAATTGTTTTATTATATTCCAGAAATATCTCCAATAACTAATAATAATAATATTCTGATAATATTCCAAAACTTTGCTAATAATGTTCCTAAAATTATTCTAACAATATTCCAGAAATATATCTAATAATATTCAAAAATATTCCGAATAATATTCCCAAAATTTTCCTAATAATTATCTCCAATTATATTCCAAGAATATTCTTAATAATTTTCCCAAATTTTTCCTAATAACAATATTCCAGAAATATCTCCAATAATATTCCGAAAATATTTATAAAAATATTCCGAACACTTTCCTAATAATACTCCCGAATTATTCTAAGAATATTCCAAAAATATCTCTAATAATATTCCATAAAAAAATTTGAAGCAAGAAATATTCCATTCATTTTTATGATAAATATCTTCAATTATATTCCAAAAATATTCACAATAATATTCCAAAAATTTTCCTAATAATGATCTACAATTAAATTCCAAAAATATTCCCAATAATTTTCTCAAAATGTTTCTAATTATATTCCAGAAATATCTCCAATAATATTCCAAAAAAACTTCTAATAATGTTCCCAAAACTTTGCTGATAATGTTTCCGAAATTATTTTAAGGGGCTGTTCAAAAAATACGTAACGCTTACAGGGAGGTGGGGGCAGAAAAATGAACTTTTGCATGTACCATCCTATTACTAAGAGGGGTGGGGGGGGGTCAAAATAGATCCAAAAAAGCGTTACTTATTTTTTAAACGGCCCCGAATAATATTCCTAAAATATTCATAATAATATTCTTAAAATTTTCTTAGTAAATATCTCCAATTATATTCCAAGAATATTCCCAAAAAATTTTTCCAAATTTTTCCTAATAACAATATTTTAGAAATATCTCAAATATTCCAAAAATATGTATAAAAATATTCCCAACTCTTTCCTAATAGTACTCCCGAATTATTCTAAGAATATTCCAAAAATATCTCTAATAATATTCCACAAATATCTCAAACAATATTCCAAAAATATTCCTTATAATATTCCATACTTTTTTATGATAAATCTCTTCATTTATATTCCAAGAATATTCCAAATAATTTTATCAAAATTTTTCTAATTATATTCCAGAAATGTCTCCACTAATATCCCAAAAAAACTTCTAATAATATTTCCAAAACTTTGTTAATATGTTCCCGGAATTACTCTATTAATATTTCAAAAATATTTCTAATAATATTCCCAAAATTTTCTTAACAAATATCTGCAATTATATTCCATAAATACTCCTAATAATTCTCCCTAATTTTTTCTAATAACAATAATATTCCAGAAATATATCCAATAAGTATGATAAATATCTCCAATTAAATTCCAAGAATATACCTAATAATATTCTCAAATTTAAAAAATATCTCTAAGAATATTCCAAAAATATTCCTAATAATATTCGAAAAATTTTCATTATAAATATCTCCAATTATATTCCAAGAATATTCCTAAAAAATTTAAAAAGATTTCCTAATAATGATCTCAAAATTTTTCTAATTATATTCTAATAATATTCCAATAATACATTTAATAATATTCCCAGAACTTTGCTAATAATGTTCCCGAAAATATTGTATTAATATTCCAGAATTATATCAAATAATATTCCAAAAATATTCTTAAAAATATTCGAAACATTACGTAATAAATATCTTCAATTATATTCTTAGAATATTCCTAATAATTTTCCCAAAATTTTCCCAATAACATTCCATAAATATCTTTAATAAAATTCCAAAAATATTTCTAATAATATTCCCGAAATTCTTCTAATAATATTCCAGGATTATCTTTAAAAATATTCCAAAAATATTCCTAATAATATTCCAAAGATTTTCCAAAATTCTTTAGCACTTTTATTCTATAAATTTTTCTAACATATGCTTAGAAAATTTTTCTCTCAAATTTTGCAGAGTGGGTCATCTATAAATTATGTTACACTTTAGGGGGGGGGGGGGTCTAGAGAAGTGTAAAAACCATTACAAAAGTTTGAAGGTCCCCATATAAAAATTGTGAAAAAGGGGGGGGGGGGGGTCATAATTCAAAAAAATTTGGGTGACGTAATTTATGAATGACCCCTAAATATTTGTTAACAATAGTTACAATTTCAAAATGGCAGAGTTAATATGGCGGACTAATTTTTTAAAAAACAATTGGATACGGTTAAAACTTTTGTTTATAAAGAGAGTTTGAAATCTCTGATATCAAATATCGTTAATTTAAAAAGTTAAATTTTAAAAATTGAAAATGGCAAATCCAATATGGCAGTCAAATGTTCAACAACAAAAAAATTGAATTCGCTTGAAACTTCACACTTGTGAATTTTTTGTTATGATTGGAAATTCAATGTCAAATTTTTAATATTCAAAATGTGTGATGCACTATGACAGACAAATTTTGAAAATTTGTTCTCAAATAATGCTTGGAATTTAAAAGTCAAGATTATTTAAAGTTACTATATAAATTAGAAAAAATCAGAAAGGCTATTGTAATAAAAAAAAAAGATAATTTTTATAAAAGCAATCTTATATTCTGGAAAATATTAACAAATTCAAAATGGCTGACGAATTTTTCCAAAAAAATTAGTATTCATTTGTAATTGTCTATCCAAGGGTTTTTGGTATCGCTAATTTCAAATCCAAAGTGAGATTTCCCAAATTCAAAATGGCGAATCCAATATGGCTGACGCATTTTCCAAAATCAATCGGATCCTCTACCAAGAAACCCAAAACTACCAATTTCCATTTGAAACCGTAAACCTATTCCGAAAACTGAAAAATATAGATTCACCCAGTTTCCCAAGAAATCCACGTCTAATAACCACAATACAATTTTCAGAAATCCCCTAAAGAAATTTTTATCTATTGCAAAGAAGCGGTAAATAGAAAAAGTACCAGTAAAACAAAAAATGAGGACAATCTAGAAATAAAGACAGCAAATAAAATTAATTAAATTACTAAAAAAAAAAAAAAAAAAACTAGTAAACACTCTCTTAAAACTAATCATCATCAATTCTTTACTCAACCAAATTTAAAATTACATAAATTAAGAATTAGCTCAGTAAAAAATTTAACATGAAAAAAGTTATTCCAAACTTTCCAAAGTCGCACGTCAATCACTCGTTTAAATTTTTTTTTTCAATTGTGTAAATGACTCGAGCGCGTGTTTTCACATAATTAATTTTCCCTTGGAAATAAAAGTGTGAATTTTTGACGCAGAAGGGGACGGCAAAACCAGTTGTAAAACTTTGAGATGCGTCACTAGGACGACCTTAAAGGCTTGTGAGATATAAAATGCCCTGTGTAGGCGGTTTCTTGTTTTGAACACTAACGGTGATCGCGTGCCAGGTGATGTTCCCGTTTGTTGGAGGGGAATCGAGTGTTGCGCCGTTGACCTGCTTAATATATAAAATCTCTCTGTCTATTGGCACACGCTCATATGGCCATCTAAAGGTCACGAATAAGTCAATTTTCACTGGCAGATCACCTGCAGCTATCAAAACATTTGAGCGATTCAACTATTTGGAAAATTTGCATACAATTGTAGCAAGTGGCATGTTCAACAATGCTCAGTCACTAAAAGGGTGTTCAGACATTTATCGCTTTATTCACGGTGCTTTTACTGTCACGCTTTGTTAGTAAGTCATTCCTGACTGCGTGTCAAAACAAACACTTTTATATTCAATTATATAAAATAGAGACGAATTATTTCAATTGGATGACTAATGACAAATTTGACGAATCTTAAGTAAGAATGTTTGTTATTAGAAAATTTATTATTTTTGAGTTTCAAAGATTATACAAAAATATAATCTCTTTTTTTTCAGAAAACTAAAGTTTCAATCCAAAGCAGTCCGACAAAAAATGGAAATAAAGTCTACAGCAAATAAATAAAGCTTCTATAATTATAAAATAACTTACAAAAGTAAATTAAACGCTGTAATAATTACGATAATGCCTGCTTGCTTTAAAATAGCGTGAGTTTTAGAAAGAAAACCTAAAATTTGATATTCAATGCCAAATGTGACAGGTTAATCCGCCATGATTCTTTATAGTCACGTGACTCTTTCTACGCATGCGCACTTGTTTTGATTTATCCCGCGGTTATTTAAAATCATGTTTTAAAAATATATTAAAAATGATTCTTCAATGCGCAATTATAATAATTATTATTGATATAAATGCAATAATTCATGTAATTAATTTGTTGAAACACTGATTTTTTAGACAGAAGCAGGAACAACTTGATATTTAGTTTCTATGTCAAAATATACATTAGCCGAAAGATTTTCCGTATCGTACGTATCTTGCTTAGAAGTTTTACAGCAAGTAGGCAATTTACTCAAAAACACACGATGTAATTAAACTAAATCTTTTCATTTCAGAACTCATTTTTATAAATTAAATCAAGTATTTAGGAAGCTAAATGTTTAAGGATTAATTATAAAAAAAATTAGGTACTCCTGTTAGATAGAAGTGCATATTTTCTAAAATTTAAAAATGAAAATACCTTAATATACTTCATTAATTAAACTATTATAATTAATACTTATTTTTAAGCCTTGTTATTAACGATTGCCAATTTATCCAATTAGGCATTTTACCCGACTCTCCCGTAAGTAACTAAACTCGGGTCGCCTGCATTTTCTCCAAAACTCAATTGTCAGAATATCCATTTGATCGAATTTTATTTAACCAAGAAGTTATTTATCAAAAATCAAATTTCACAGAAGTTTTAATTATCAGGAACCTCATTAAACCAAAAAAGCATTTTTCAGAAATTGCAGTAATCCAAAATTGCATTTATCAAAAATATCTTTTCAATAATTATTAACTGAGTGATAAATTCATAATATTATGGAAATAAATTCATAATATTACAAAAAATATTATTTGTTAGAAAGACCAATTTTCAAAAATCTAAAATACATGAAATTTCATTTATCAACGCATCTAGTTTGACACAAATTTCAATTATCAACAATCTCATTTCTCCTAAATTGGATGTACAAATCAGAAATCTCATATATCCAAAAGTGCATTTATCAGAAATTTTATTTGTCCGAAATTGCATTTATCTGAAATGTAATTTGTCAGAACTTTCCATTATCAGAAGTCTCATTTATCAAAAATTGCATTTGTCAGAAATCTTATTTGCCCGAAATTGCACTTTTCAGAAATCTTATTTTTCAGAAATTGCATTTATAAGAAATCTAATTTATCCAAATTTTTCATTTATCGGAGATCTTTTTTGTCCGAAATTGCATTTATCAGAAATCTTATTTTTCAGAAATTGCATTTATCAGAAATCTCATTTATCTAAAATTGCATTTATCAGAAATCTTATTTGCCCGAAATTGCATTTATCAGAAATTTAATTTATCAGAAAGATCAAATGTCGGGAAGCTTATTTATACGAAATTTCATTTATTAGAAATCTTATTTGCCCGAAATTGCATTTAGCAGAACTGAAATTTATCAAATATTTCCATTATCAGAAATCCGTTTGTCAAAAATTGCATTTATCAAAATTCTTATTCATCAAAAATACTAATTGTCGGAAAGCTCATTTATACGAAATTTCATTTATCAGAAATCTTATTTGCTCGAAATTCCATTTATCAGAAATCTTATTTTTTAGAAATTGCATTTATCAGAAATCCTATTTGCATGAAATTGCATTTATCAGAAATGTTATTTGTCAAAAGTTTCTATTATCAAAAATCTCATTTCTCCAAAACTGCAATTATCAGAAATCTTATTTGACCGAAACTGCATTTATCAGAAATCTTATTTTTCAGAAATTGCATTTATCAGAAATCTCATTTATCCAAAATTGCATTTATCAGAGATCTCTTTTACCCGAAATTGCATTCATCAGAAATGTTATTTGTTAGATGTTTCCATTATCAGAAATCTCATTTAACTAAAATTGCACTCATCAGAAATTTAATTTGTCAGAAGTTTCCATTATCAGAAGTCTCATTTATACAAAATTGCATTTATCAGAAATCCTATATGCATGAAACTGTTTTAATCAGAAATGTTATTTGTCAAAAGTTTCTATTATCAAAAATCTCATTTATCCAAAATTGCAATTATCAAACATCTTATTTGCCCGAATTTGTATTTATCAGAAATCTTATTTTTTAGAAATCTCATTTATCCAAAATTGCATTTATCCGAAATCTCATTTGCCCGAAATTGCATTTATCAGAAATGTTATTTGTCAGAAGTTTCCATTATCAGGAATCTCATTTATCCAAAATTGCATTTATCAGAAATGTAATTTGTCAGAAGTTTCCATTATCAAAAATCTCATTTATCCAAAAATGCAATTATCAAAAATCTTATTTGCCCGAAATTGCATTTATTAGAAATCTCATTTATCCAAAATTGCATTTATCAGAGATCTCTTTTGCTTGAAATTGCATGTATCAGAAATGTTATTTGTCAGAGGTTTCCATTATCAGAAATCTCATTTATTAGAAATGTAATTTGTCAGAAGTTTCCATTATCAGAAAACTCATTTATCCAAAATTGTATTTATCAGTAATCTCATTTATCCAAAATTGTATTTATCAGAAATCTTATTTGTCCGAAATTACATTTAATAGAAATCCCATTTTTTACAGAAATTGCATTTATCCGAAATCTCATTTATCCAAAACTTTCATTTATCAGAGATCTTATTTGCCCGAAATTGCATTTAGCAGAAATCTTATTTTTCAGAAATTGCATTTATCAGAAATCTCATTTATCCAAAATTGCATTTATCAGAGATCTCTTTTGCCCGAAATTGCATTTAACTGAAATGTTATTTGTCAGAAGTTTCCATTGTCAGAAATCTCATTTATCTAAAATTGCATTTATCAGAAATGTAATTTGTCATAACTTTCCATTATTAGAAATCTCATTTATACAAAATTCAATTTATCGGAAATCTTTTTTGCCCGAAATTGCATTTATCAGAAATCAAATTTATCAGAGAGATCAATTTTCGGGAAGCTTTTTTATAGGAAATTTTATTTGCCCGAAATTGCATTTATCAGAAATCTCATTTATCCAAAATTGCATTTATCAGAAATGTTATTTGTCAGAAGCTTCCATTATCAAAAATCCCATTTATCCAAAATTGCAATTATCAGAAATCTTTTTTGCCCGAAATTGCATTTATTAGAAATCTTATTTTTCAGATATTGCATTTATCAGAAACCTAATTTATCAGAAAGACCAATAGTCAGGAAGCTCATTTATACGTAACTTCATTTATTTGAAACCTTATTTTCCCTAAATTGCATTTATCAGAATTGTACTTTATCAGAAGATTCCATTATCTGAAATCTTATTTGTCCGAAATTGCATTTATCAGAAATGTAATTTGTCAGAAGTTTCCATTATCAGAAATCTTATTTATCAGAAATTTTATTCATCAGAAATCTTATTTATCAGAAAGACCAATTGTCGAAAAGTTCATTCATACGAAATTTCACATATAAATTTAATTTGTCCAAAATTCCTTTTATCAGAAATCTCATTTGTCAGAAATTACATTAATCAGAAATCTCATTTTCCCAAAATTCCATCATGCCAAAATGTTTGTTTTCAAGCGAGATTCTTATCCCTGAAGAAGTGCTAGATTGGTTCTGTTTTTTGAGATATTCTCAAAAGAATTTTCAAAAACACAAATTAAAACCAAAAAATTTTTTTTCTTTTTGCGTCGACACTACGCTAGTGCATTCTCACGTATTTTTCTCCGCTGAATTTGAATCCGGTACTTCAGAATTACCAGATTGGCTAAAATTTTTGAAATAATTTTAAAAAAGACAAAATAATAATAATAATTAAATAATCTTAAAATGTCCGAATCTAAAGTCAAAATGATCAATTTATCTAAAAATTTTTAGATAATCTCAAAAAAGCAATTTTGCTAAGACACTGCTAAAACCCTTATATCGAGACCACGGTGTCTGTCGACCGGTCAGTCCGTCCGTCCGTCCGTGTAAATATTAGTTCCAAAAAGTTTTAAACATTTTTAAGTAGTTCTGAACAGTTATAGACAACTTTGAACAAATTAGAAACAGTTTTAAACTAGGGCTAAACTTAATAGTGAAATTTAAATGGCGGTGGATGTAAAATTGGATGAATAAAAAATTTGATTAATTACAAATTGGCACTGAAAAAATTATTCAGGTTAAAAATAATAAACCTATATTTATGTAAATAAAGTCTGGTCAAAGTAACTAGAAAATTCGATTATAATTTCCTGATAAAATTCTCTTGTTAAAATATTTTACATAAATAATTTTCCGGTTAAAATTACCGGAAATTCCAGTTTAATTTATCGGAATAGAATATTTAGGTTTCAATAAAAAAAAGAACCAGAATTAGATGACCAGAAAATATTTTGATCAGATCCTGATTATATTTTGAGATTGAAATCAAAATTATTAAATTAAAGAAAAACAAATGAAAATGGAGGCGATAAGTTTTAAAAAAATTATATTATTTAGCTTATATTATATTATATATTATTTAGCTTAGAAGCACCTATGCACTACTGACTTTTATAGGCTGTCTTTTCAAAAAATAAATGTTATAAATTAACTCTAACAATAACCAACTTAGTATAAAGAATAAAATTCCAAGTACAACAAATTATTACTTTGATATTAAATCATATTAGATATGAACATTAATTTGCAATTATTGAGATTTCACACGTATTTTACATAAACCAGTCACTGACCTGACGTTAATGCTAATATTACCTATCAGATAAAACTAATTTATTTTTTGGTTCGACGAATCAACCTCATTAGTATGAAACACGCAATTGAATTAATGAGCCTACGCATAAAAGAAGGGTCAATCACTGAGGTGTACTAAGGCATTCAAGTTTTGAACCGACCTTGAAAATAATAAAATAAATCCTTATAAAACCCTCCTTATCTGCAATTTAAATTGTATCTTTTTTTATTAAAAAGTTATTCTTTCTATATCCCTCTAACTTAATAATTAATAAATATATAGTATCTTTTTTAGACTGAAAAAAAAATTTGGTTAGATTAACCAGAATTAATCTAACCAATGTGAATCTTTCTAAAATTCTGGTTATTTTAACCAGGAATAAATGTTAAATGTACTCTGAACAAAATTTTTTCAATGGATCATTATTTAATATTTTTTGAAAATAAAAACCATCGCACATTAAAATAAGAATCGTTAAGAATTAAACAAGATAATTATTTAAAGAATTTATTAAAGATAACATAGAATAAATTATTTTTTAAAATATCTTGACTGAGAATCGCCATTTTTGATAAGTTTCAAGTAATAATTATCAAGACAAAAATAATGTATAAAAATGCGGATAAAAGTAAAAAAGTTTTGTTTATTTGTTTTCTAAAATCAATCATCTTATTAATACTATAAAGATACGTTGTAATACAGGAAGTATTAGGTTTTTCTTTAAAAACTGTAATGACATCGAAAGACGGTGCTTCATAAAGAAAAAAAAAGGCTATAAAAAATATATAAAGCTCCTGTGATTAAAATAACTTGTAAAGTTGAATTTCTAACACTCTAATATAGTTTATATAAATACCTGCTTGACTTGAAAAAGCGTGAGTTTTAGAAAGAAAACCTAAAATTTGATATTCAATGCCAAATGTGACAGGTTATAATCCGCCATGATTCTTTATAGTCACGTGATTCTTTCTGCGCATGCGCACTTATTTCGATTAATTTCGCGCTTATTTAAAATTATATTTTAAAAATATAGTAAAAATGATTCTGCAGTGCACAATTATTGTAAATTACTATTAATATAAAGGCAATAATTAATATAATTAATTTGTTAAAACTCTGATTTTCTATGGAGAAACAGTAACAACTTGATATTTAGTTTTTAGATCTAAATACACGTAAGACGAAAAATTTTCCGTAATTTACGTATCTTGCTTAGAAGTTTTACAGCAAGAAGGCAAATTACGCAGGCAACTTACCCAAAAATACACGATGTAATTTGTAATTAAACAAATTTTTAAAATTTTTAAAACTAATTTTTATAAATTAACTCAAGGTGTTATTACAAAGCTAAATGTTTAAGGATTAATTTTGAAAAAAAATTATTCACGTCTGCACCGTTGAAAATTTTGTGTATTTGTGTAACAATCGGTGCTTGTTAAATTTTTTCTCAAAATTAACATTTCTAATAATAATAATTTATGCAATTTTAAATTGTCTGAGCCTAACCTTCCTGACAAAATAACCGAACTTTCTTGACTTGTGACGTCACATTTAAATACTCTAGATATTAGTCGAAATCTTTGGCCCATGATCAATTACCACAAATTTATTATTTATAGTTATTATTTATTTTCTACAGATTCATTACTTAATTATTTTTTACTCATCGCCCAAATATTTCCCAATAAAACTTTTCCACTATATTTAAAAGACAAATATTTTTGTTGCGATAAAGTTAAAGATACCAGCGGGATCATTAAAAAGCTATTTTACAAACTTAAGAATACTACTTTGTAAACAATTTAGCTGAAAGAAGAGCAACAAATCCAGCTCTCGTTAAATTGATGCAGCCAATTGTATAATTCTGTGGTAACAACTAATTGAAGAGTCAGAAGTAAAACCGTCCAAGCATAAAATTCAGTAATTGCACACATAATTTTCAAAGTAAGTCGATCCGGCTTCACAAATTGTGAAGGAAAAGATAAAGAATAAAATTCAATTGAAGGATGAGTTTGTTTCCAGATAGGAGAAAGGTGACAATGAACCTGGACAACAATGAATGACCTTGGCATTGGAAACATGCTAACAAGTAATAATTACCGCTCTCTTGACGTAATTAATTATCCGCGTTATAATCAATAATTAATTTTTCCATCATCGTTGAAAAGTTTTTTTCCCACCCAGAAGCACAACCAGACTCGATTACTTCCGGTTAATTAAAATGTTACTATGTCGGCAGAATTTTGTTCTAATTTATTTAATGCCACTCAAAATCAGAGTTTAATTATTATTATTATTAATTGCAATTATCGAAATGAAAATAAAGATAAATTGCAAATTAGCGAGATAAGAAATTTTTTGGAATTTTGTTGTTTTTTTTTTTGTGGTAAAAGCAATATAAATGAATGAGATAATTGATTAGTGGGACAGGATGTCAATTGAAGAAAAATGTAAGTAACATGACTGTACGAAAGTCTCGTTTTCTAAATCCTTGTAAAAAAGTGATCTTATCAGGATATGATTAATAAAACTTTCGCGTGAATTCAGATCAACTTACCGTTTTCATTTATAACGAGTTTGAATTTCTTCGTCAGCACCACCTGAGACTGATGACTTGCAAGAAAGATCATCGATTATTCTATACGGTATCTTCAAATTCCTCTGCGTCTTCTTTCCTTCCGTCATTGCTTATCAAAGATTTGCAAGCATCTGCGACAATCATCAATAAGTGGCACAAATTAGGATTAAAGATAATCAATCAACGATTATAATTGATATTGAGTTAGAGGTTAGACATTAAGAGGGATGGCTCAAGATTCTTCAAATTCTTGAAATTCAAGATTTGTACAATTGTATAAATTTTAAGTGACGAAAATTTAATATCCAAATTATGACAAGTTACCGGAATTTTAAAATATTCGAAATATTCGAATTTGCAACAGACGTAACCTCTAGTTTCTCCATTGATGAGATACCATAGTTTTTATTTTACAAAAGTTTTATTTTTTTCTAATCTTCATTCGATATAATATTTATTTTGCATAATTTTCATTTCGATAACCTAAAAATGTTGAGTATTTAACTCAATATTAGAAAAATCGACTTCGATTTTAAATAATCGATTTTTGGGCTTTAAATCGAATTTTTATAATCGATTTTTAAGTATTGCAATCGAATTTTTGTTTTCGATGATTCATAGAAAATATACATAATTATTTGTCTTAGATTTGATTGATCATAAACTTGGGAATAGAATTCTTTTTAAACGCTTGGACCAAATTCTTTTTCTTTCAACTAGACGTAGAGCGATTAAAATAATAATATTTAAAATATATACAATATAAACAAGTTCAAAATTATCCAATCAAAAAACATTGGATGTAATATGATTGGCTAATTTGGAATTTGTTTCTGGTAGATTGATATTATGAGAAATGGATTGAGAAATTATAATTCTGTTTTGGTAGATTCTAACTATTCTGACAGATATTGATATTAAGTATTTATTAAGTGATTGTTAGGTTATGTGATTTTTGCCCACTGGGATGTATTTATGAAATGTGTATGTTAATTGATATCTCCGAAAAAGGAGACATTCGACAAACAATACAGAAGTTAAGTAATAGATAAATATTCGAGTAAATAGTTATTATTGATAACAAGAATTTTGATTAATCTATACACAAGCTGGAATGGAAATTATGCAAAATAAATATTATATCGAATAGAGATTGCAAAATAATGAAAATTATACGCAATAAAACTTTCGTCAAATATAAAGTATGGTAACTCGTCAATAGAACAAATAGAGGTTATGTCAGTTAAAAATTCGAATATTTTAAATTATCGGTAAATTTCCTTCCTGCAAATTTTCCTCTTATGAAAAAGAGATTAAAAATATTAAATAATAAAATTAATAATACAATACAACAAAAATAATAGATCAGAATAAGAGAACTTTTTTTTTATATAAATGATGGGAAGTTTTATAATTGTGACCATTATATTTTTGCTTTTTACGATTCTAAAGATAAAAATAAAATCTTGTGGGTTAATTTAAATCAATGTTTAAATTTTTTTTTATAATTCAGCTATATTTTTAAAGTCTGTTAACAAATGATAATTTTACTATAATATATCTTGTTATAAATCTCGGTCGTTTTCAAACGTGATTTTATCTGAATATAGCTTGGTGTAATTTGATTTAATTTATAAAGAACATTCTCATAAAAAGAAACATTTGAAACTAGAGTGAGGCTTAGATTTAATACACGAATGTAATACATTACCGTAATTCATATTATAATAATAGCGAATCGCACGCAAGGGTTGTATAATGGGTTTATAATAATAGATAACGTGAATTAAGAAACGTATGATTTTATAAATCACTACTCACAAGAGAAAAAGAAAAATTGTTGCAGATGGGCTCAACAAAAAGTATAATGTAAAATTTATTTCAACTCTTTCTTTGTATAAAAAAAGTTGAATTTAAATTATATTCTTCCTGTTCATTAAAATTGATAATATGTAATAATAATAATAATAATAATAATAATAATAATAATAAATTTTTCCTCTCCTAAACTTGTTTTGTAAAAAGCAAAAAATAATGATAATGTAATAATTATTTTAAGGGAATATCCTTTCTTCAAATCTTAAAACGAATTTGTTCATCTTGCAAATTAAAATACACTTAAAAATTTATTTAAAGTTAGGTATATGTATTTTCGAATTTTATATTTTCCATTTTTGTCAAATTCCGTGTTTAAAGTACATTGACGTATAAAAAAAAGTGTAAAATATTCAATTTACCTGAGTATTTATTTTACAAATATTTACCGTCTATTTATCATACATTTATAGGGACAATTATCTCTAATAAATTTTTACTTTTTATTACTTTAATAAATATTCAACAATGTAATATCTCATTAAAAACTGTTAAATAATTACAATTATAGTGAGTAATGAGTTTAATTATCTTAATCTGACCATCAATGCAATATATAGGTTTTTAAGCTACCTCGGAAAAACAAATAAACACGTTCTTTGAAAAAAAAATTTTTAAATTCTAATAAGATGCTAATAAACAGATAAGAATGCTAAACATTGTAAGTAAATTGCGTTGCTCTGTGAGTTAGTTTAATTAACTAAAAGTTCGTGAAACTTTTTGTTTTTAACCCTTTTCAATAGCTTTAAAAATAAAATCGATTTTTAATAAAACGTTAGTATTGAATGGGGAAATTTACATAAGTTAAATAAAAAATCTATTGAAATGTAGAAAGCAGAAAGAAACTTTAAGTGGTATAAATAATAGCAAAAGTATAAAACATATTAATAGTGATGATAATAAACAAAAAAAAATATTTTTTTTTAATAAAAATATCAATCTAGAGTGTGCCTAAGTAATTATTATGGAAAAAATTTTAATTAGAAACAAAATTAAGTGTGTTTCTTTTTTTTATGAGTTAAAAGGTTTTTTTTATTGTGAATGGAAAGTGAAGAATTTTCTAATTAAAAAAAATAGGAATAATAGCATTTTAGTAAATGATAATACAAAGTTTAATTCAAAGATAATAGCAATTTCTTAAAAAATGTTTTTACTACTGTCAAGTGGGGCTATTTTGTGCGCCCGGGGGCTATTTTGTGGACGCGAGGTTTTTAATGAATAAAATCTTTATATTGAGTTGTTTAAGTTTGCTACTTGGTATAAATATTCTCTGATACCTAGACTACAGGCAGGACTAAATGAAATTACTTAATTCTTTATCAGAAATCAGAAAAAATTCGTAAAATCGTGAAAATCAAACTAAAAATTTTCAATGTTCTCAAAATTTAATTAATTTTTTAATCTAATTTAATTTTAGTTGTTTTAACGACTATTCTAGTTCAAATAAACGGAATTATGGGTTATATATTTTAACCACAATTATAGTTAATTTAATGAAAATTTTAGTTAAATAAAATTCTAGTTATGTTAACTAAAAATGCATTTACTCTAATTCTTGTTATTTTAACCAAAATTCCAATTAAATTGAGCAGAATTTTAGTTAGGCTAACCAAAATAATATTGAATCTAATCTAATTTGGTTATTTTTATTGCAATTTCAATTAAATTTATCTTATTAATAAAAATTACTATACTACTAAGACATAAATTAATTTTAATTACCTCTAAAATAAATTTGCCGTGTAAATAAATCCTTGTGATAGTTAATAATAAAGCACAATCTCTTCTAATTTCACTGCTTCACATCACGTCTTCAAATCTGTCAAGCCAACCGGTTCTCTCAACTCTCTTTCTTTTCAATTATTTGTTTAACCCCAAAATATTCTCTCGAGTTTTCTCTACTCTGTAAAAAACACTTTTATACATTTCCAATCATTTCTTTCTCAAATTTTATTATAATCAATTTACCTTATATTTCTGTAAGCCAAAAGGTATTCCTCAAAATTATCAATTCTTCAATTTTTCATTACAATATTTACACTCGTTACCAATTAATTTCATCACTTTCGTTCATTGTTATAAACCCGAACTTTTTCAATTTAAACAATTCAACAAACTTTCAGCAATCTAACACATTTCTCCAATTTACAAAACTTGGTTTATCAATTATCAAACTTGGAATTTACTGAATTTTTCCATTTATATTCCAACCACAAAACTTATAATCCGTTTTATTTTCTCTTGTTCGCTTAATAAACTGCACACAATTGCATTGAAAAATTCTGCAATGATATAGTGACTATTCATTCGATAACTTTTGACTCGAAAATTTCAATACAATCTCTCGATCTCCATAGAGAAACACAACTTTATCTCCAACAGTAGAAATGAATGCTAGAAAGGTCTTGGCACCTTTAACGTCTTATTTTAATGGACACGCTCGAATTATCCTGTCAGTCTATTCTTCCAAATTTGTCTTCACTTTCTTCTCCTGACGAACTTCTTTTACCAGTTTTTTCGCAACCCAGAAAGTCAATTGATAATTTAGTGTCCTATTTCACTTGTTTTTTTTTCTTTTTCAGTTTCTTTTCTTCCCCCCTCTATTTTGACTCAAGACCAACAATTCTGTGCTCCAATTAACTATTATTAAATTAGAAAATCATTGAACCAACTTATTATGATCAATAATAATAATACAATTCAATTAAATTCACATTAGAGTCGTTTAATCGATATTGTCCGAGGAATTTATTCGTCTTAAATGTCAGCTTGTCTCTTGATCTCACTTATTATTATTTATCTCTTGTTTCTTGCTCGTGTAAACCTGAATTTCTGATTAGTGTCCTGACTACAAACTTCCTGTAGATCAGCCACCGCAGATCGTCCGCGAAACCTGATATTACACAGATGTACTTAATTTCCTTGAATATATCCTCTTTCCACGTGCAGCTCGCCTACATCTTGCACATCTCGAATCTAACGTTCTCACAACTTTACGAGCCGACTTTTTGCAAGAATCCAGATCACAGTCTTAAACAGGTCAAAACTCGATTATTCATGCGAGAATTAATGCATTATTTTTTACTCAAATTAGACATTGTTTTCGTAATTTTTAATGATAGAATGATGATTAGAAATTTGGTCCTTGTTGATCAATCGTTGATGATGATAAATTATGATAATTGTTTATAAATTATCCTTGTTGATGAACTGGACTTGTTAATAAATAATCGTTATTGACAAAGAATCTTTGTTGATGAAGAATATTTGTTGATGAAGAATCTTTGTTGATGAAGAATATTTGTTGATAAAGTATTCTTGTTGATATAGAATCCTTGTTAATTACTAGTTGTAGATAAGTAGTCCTTAAAAATAATCGAGTTTGATAAATGGTACTTATTGATAAATAATTTTTTTGTTCAATGGTATTTGTTGATATTATTCTTATTGATAAATAAGACTTATTGATGAAGAATTTTGTACATAAATAGCACTTGTGGATAAATTATCCTCGTTGATAAATAGTACTTTTTAAATAACTGATAAATAGAATCTTTTAGAATGAATGGTACTTGTTAGTAAATAATTCTTGTTGATGATTAATCCTTCTTGATAAATAAGTCTTGTTAATGAAGAATTTTTGTGATAAATGGTACCTGTTGATAAATTATCCTTGTTGTTAAATAGTACTTTTTAAATAATTCTTGTTGATAAGTGGAATCTTTTTGGATAAATTGTACTTGTTGATAAATGATACTTTTTATGAACAATCCTTGTTGATAAATGATACTTTCTGATAAAAAATCCTTGTTGATGAATAATCCTTGTTGATAATTAATACTTGTTGAGTAATAATCGTTGTCGATAAATAATACTTATTAATAAAGAATATGTTTGTTAAATGGTACTTGTTGATCAATTATCCTTCTTTAATAAATAAAACTTATTGATGAAGATTTTTGTTAAAAAATGGTATGTACTTGTTTATAAATTATCCTTGTTGATAAATAGTACTTTTTAAATAATTCTTGTTGATGAGTAATCCTTGTTGATAAATAATCTTTGTTAATGAATAATCTTTGTTGATAATTAATCCTTGTCGAAAAATAATCTTTGTTGATAAATAATCCTTATCGATAATTAATCCTTGTTGATAACTAAACCTTCTTGTTAATTAATCCTTATCGACAAATAATCCTGGTTGATAATTAATATTTATCGATAATTAATCCTTGTTAATAACTAAACCGTCTTGATAAACAATTCCGGATATTAAATTCCTTGATGATAAACCTCACAATAAAATTCCAATTTTCTTCTTCCCGTAGGTTCAAAATCATCAGAAGTTTGTTGTCACAAATTCTTTTTTGACAATTTTTAAATCTAAATTTGAAGATCCTCCTTTTGGAACAAATCAAATCGAAATTGTTAAGTTTCTTTTAATCGACTCTTGATAGGAATTTCAATCAATTCAATAATCTTTCATTTTTTAAATTCGTCGGTTTAACTCAATTAAATGAATTTTTAAGAACCGCCACAGAGGTAAATGTAATGAAAGCCTCACTCGTGATTGGTGAAAAAATTATTCTATTTTGCTTCTGGACACCGATTCGAATTTGATCTAAATGGTCAAATCGGGGATTAAAGATGTTCGTTCGATTAAGGAAGATCGAGAAAGATTTTGGTACTATTAACCAAATCAAACGTTTGGATCAAATTGATTAAGGAATATTTTAATCGGCAATTTGATAAAGGATGTAAACAATCAAATTGGTAGAGAAGGTTTGAAACAATCGAATTGTTTAGGAGGATCTAAACAATCAAAATGATAAAGGTTTTGAATAATCCAATTTATACAGATTTTGAATATTCGAATTGATCAAGGTTTTAAAGAATCAAATTTACAAAGAAGGTATTGAGTCAACGGAATTTGAATAATCAAATTAATAAAAAGGGATTGAAGTAATCAAACAAGTATTCGACTAATCAAATAAATTAAGAGGATTAGCCAAATTGGTTAAGAAGATTTGAGTAACTAAATTAATAAAGATGGATTGAAAGGTCAATTTGAATAATAAAAATTGATCAAATTGTTTGTGAAGGATTAAGTGGATAAAGTGAAGATTTTAATGACCTTGGAGACGAAATGAGGAAAAATGAAGATAATGGACTTGGAAATGGAGAAAGAATCATTGTTGAATAAAAATATGGAAATGAAGATTAAGAGATGTTTGCGAGGAATAGAGAGAGCTTTGGGGGTCTGTTTTATAAACTGCGTGATACTTGAGAGATGTTAGAATAGAACTGAGACTGGATGCGAAGAACGCCCCCGATGTAGCTCGCTTTCCCATGCCGTACCATGAAACAGTGGGGGTTTAATCCCTTCTTTCGCACTTGTGTCCTTGCTCCACCAAGCCTCAAATGCTCAAGAGGTAGGATCTATTTTCCCACGCGAACCACTTCCTAATTCGAGCAAAGTCGAACGCAGGATCACGCACAAAGTGCAAACTTGTGTCAATCTCGTACTTTATTAAGGACAAGTTACACTTTTTCATCTTCATCGAACTCTCGGCATTTTGCACCCTTTCATTACTTCTCTCTAAATCTGAATTAGTTAAAAATAACTAATTTGAAAGCAAAAACTCAGTCCCTAATTCTAATAGTTATTTTTCTACTAATCATTTAGTAAAACTAGGTGTGAATTCTGTCCATTTCATGGACACTTCGCTTCCAAGGAAGCAATAAATTTATTTATAATATAAAAAATAATAATTTAATTTGAAATTAATTATTAGGGGAGTGGGCCCCAAGATGGACAGGGCCCCAAGATGGACATTTCGTATAAAATTTTTGTTTAAGGTGTCAGCGCCTTATGCTTTTTGTCATTTTTGTTGTTTATCTAGACGAAGATTTTGATGCACATTTGAAGAAAAAAAATTGGTTTGTTTTTCTTCTACACGTGCCACGTAATTTTGGGTTCAAAAAAGTTTTGTAACAGTTTTTTCTTAAGTTGGTAAAGTTACTTTAATTTATGATTTAGAATGAGTACTTAACGTTATAATATGCTTTATTTATCGTATAATAATATCCTAAAATAATTTTACTAATTCAGTGTTCGTATATATATTTTTACTTGGGATTAAAAAATGGTGTCATGTACCCTAAGATGGACAGGCCTCAAATCTCAATGTATTTATTTGCATATTGTCGATTTTACACTTTTTTAAATAATTTTTTAAGCCAATTGATTAAAATTTTTTATTTTCCACCATAAAATGTGATGTTATCGTTAGAGAAATTGATATATCTATATTTTTCGATATTTTATTACTTTTTACTGTTAAGCTATTAGATTGAAGATTTAAGAAATGTTATTTCCTGATAAATTCCGTAAAATGATTAAAAATTAGTTTAAGAATTGTTACAGGATGTTAATTTTTTATTTACTACAATTTTCACAGACTTTTAATAAGGTGTTCATCTTAGGGCCACTTTTTTTTAGACCGAAAATTTTAACTATTAGAAAAAACGCTTTAAAAAATGTTTATGTTCAAAATAAAATTTTATCTCTTTTATTATAGTTACCTTATAAATTGTACTTTCATCCGGTATAAAATATTTTAATATATTTTATTTGGTTTGGATTCTACAGCAATAAGACGAAAGGGTGTCCAACTTGGGGCCCTCTCCCCTATTTATTTTTATGCAAATAAGTAATAATAATAAAATAATAATAAATCAATATATATATTTTTTTTCTATCTTCCAAAACTTTATTTATTTATTTATTATAACCAAAGTTGTGTAATATATAGAATAATTAATATAAATTTTTTTTTTTAACTAATAACAATCTTATTCAAATTAATTCTGATTACATAATCTCTTTTAACGTCTAAGTCTGTGCGGTATTGAAAATACATAGGTAACCTGTTTTCTGTTTTTAAAAAATGAATTAAGTATTAAGTATATATGAAATAAATTAATTTTAAAAGAATTACTAAATTAGCTATTAGGGTTAAAATTTTTTTTTATTCATTGATAATAAAATTAATTTATCTGCATGTTCTCCAGTATTTACCTAAAAAGTGGTTTAAAAAAGAAAACCTCTTATTCTAGAAAAACCAATTTATTTAAAAACCTGTTTTTTTTTTTAAATAAAACCAGATTTAAATAAAAAAATTAATTAGTTTGAATTTTTAGCAAGAAATTTTTTTTTGGCAAAACACGTGATTTTTCAATAAAAAAAAATTAAAAATTATGAATTAATACGTGAATTTTTAGTCAAATATAAAAGTTATATAGGTCACTCGATTTGTTTTGAGACAAGGAATATGATTTTGCAATTCGTTTGGTTGGATTTTTAGCATGAAAATTTTTTTTGGCAAATCTCAAGATTTTTCGATGAAAAAAATGAAAAAACATGAATTATTACGTGGGTTTTTAGTCAATTATATACTTTATATAGGTCAATCGATTCGTTTTGAGACAAGGAATATGATTTTTTCATTCATTTGCGAGCTTCATATGTCATCCAAATTTTATTAAAATCCGTTGAAGCGTTCTCGAGATATCCTGGCGACAAAAAATGTACCACATACACACACACATCCGGGCATTTTCTCAGGAATGAAAATTTGAACTTTTCAGATGAAACTGAGTCGATTTACACTATTTTTGGAAAATTGAAAATCTTAACGATCACAACGCTTCCTCTATGAGGAAGCAAAATAACTAATTATTAGTCAAATTCATTTTTAGGTTATGTCAAAATAACTAATATTTTAGTACAATTCTGTTTACTAATTTAATTAGTCAAATTTTAACTATTTTTGCTTCCTCATAGAGGAAGCGTTGTGATCGTTAAGATTTTCAATTTTCCAAAAATAGTGTAAATCGACTCAGTTTCATCTGAAAAGTTCAAATTTTCATTCCTGAGAAAATGTCCGGATGTGTGTGTGTGTGTGTGTGTGTGTATGTGTGTGTGTGTATATGGTAAATTTTTTGTCGCCAGGATATCTCGAGAACGCTTCAACGGGTTTTAATAAAATTTGGATGACATATGAAGCTCACAAATATCTAAATTTGGACACAGGGGTTTTTTAAAATACCCAATTACATTTTTTTGAGCACCTTTTTTCATCGAAAAATATCGTTTCTTGGGAAAAAAAATTTTCATGCTAAAAATTCAGACAAATCAATGACAAATCATATTCCTTGTTTCAAAACGAATCGATTGACCTATATAAAGTATATACTCTCTAAATTTCTTAGAGTGAATATTTCACTCTAATTTAGGAGTGAGATGTACATTCACTCCAGATAGAGTGAAAGTTCACTCTAAAAGAGTGAAATCGCTCACTCTAATGGAAAGAGTGCAGAAATTCACTCCAGTGGTTGGAGTGAATATTCACTCCAAGACTTAGAGTGAAACTTTCACTCTGTTTTGAGTGAACGTAAGCACGTATAACTTATAACGGCAGTTCGTAAGTTTTGTACCAACGAGCGTATAGCATAGTGGTTAAAGCGTTGGGCTTTAGGCCTGGGGGTCGCACGTTCGAGACCCCTCAGCGTCAAATATTTTAATTATATATTTGTAAATATAATATAATAAAATGTTATAAAATAATATAAATAACAAATATCCTTGAGACTAAATAAATATGAAAATACCACAGTACTGACAGAAAGTTATTCAAGAGATTCAATATTTATTTTTATTTATTATTTTTATTTTTCAAAAATAAGATATTATTCCTTTAAAGTTATATTATGCAAATTTCCAAAAGCTTTAATTTACCCAATCTAAAATTGGAGTGGGAAATTTGATCTAAGAGGAATGAGCCGCCATTTTAAATCAGCTGAAAAATTCACTCTAATTATAGTGAACTCGTCACTCTATCTATAAAGTGAATAAATTCGCTCTTTCAATGAGTGAACATTCACTCCATATGGAGTGGCTCAATTTTCACTCTTGTCTGGAGTGAAATCTCACTCTTTAAGAGTGAGGTTTCACTCTAAGAAATTTAGAGAGTAATTGACCAAAAACTCACGTAATAATTCATGATTTTTCAGTTTTTTTCATCAAAAAATCTCGTGTTTGGAAATTTTTTTAAAGAAAAAATTTGTTTCATACTAAAAATTCAACCAAACGAATTACAAAATCATATTCCTTGTCTCAAAACGAATCGATTGACCTATATAAAGTATATAATTGACTAAAAACCCACGTAATAATTCATGTTTTTTCATTTTTTTTCATCGAAAAATCTTGCGATTTGACAAAAAAATGTTTCATGCTGAAAATCCAATCAAACGAATTACAAAATCATATTCCTTGTCTCAAAACAAATCGAGTGACCTATATAACTTATATATTTGACTAAAAACTCACGTATTAATTCATAATTTTTAATTTTTTTTTATTGAAAAATCTCGTGTTTTGCCAAAAAAAAATTTCTTTCTAAAAATTCAAACAAATGAATTTTTTTATTTAAATCCGGTATTATTTTTAAATAAACTGGTTTTTCTAAAATAACAGGTTTTCTTTTTTAAACCACTTTTTAGGTAAATACTGGAGAACTTGCAGATAAATTAATTTTATTATCAATGAATAAAAAAAAATTTTAACACTAATAGCTAATTTAGTAATTCTTTTAAAATTAATTTATTTCATATATACTTAATACTTAATTCATTTCTCAAAAACAGAAAACAGGTTATGTATTTTCAATACCGCACAGACTTAGACGTTAAAAGAGATTATGTAATCAGAATTAATTTTAATAAGATTGTTATTAGTTAAAAAAAAAAATTTTTTTATATTAATTATTCTATATATTACACAACTTTGGTTATAATAAATAAATAAATAAGGTTTTGGAAGATAGAAAATATATATATTATATATATATTGATTTATTATTATTTTATTATTATTACTTATTTGCATAAAAATAAATAATAATTAATTTAAAATTAAATTATTATTTTTTATTTTATAAATAAATTTATTGCTTCCTCTATGAGGAAGCAAATTATCTTGCTTCCTTGGAAGCAAAGTGTCCATGAAATGGACAAAATTCACACCTAGTTTAGTTATGTTTTTACTAACAATTAGTCATTTTTTAACTAATTACACTAGTTTACGGCCAAAATGTACATTTAATGCCACTATTTTTTTTTATGTACTATGGTTCTCTAAATTTAAAAATGACATTAAGAAATTTTTCTATGGATAGGTTTCCGAAATATGAATTTTTTTAATTTTTTTACGTTTTTTTCGGAGGTGACTTCACGTTTTAGGCCGTATCTCGAGTTACAGACGTCCGATTAAGTTTTTCTAGGTGTCAAATTAAAGGTAATCAAATTCCAAACAATCGCTTTTCACATTATTTTTCAATCGGTTAAATATTTTAAGTGATATAGTCCAAAAAAAAATTTTAAATTTGAGTTTTTGGCCCAAAATCTGAAAAACAAATTCATTCTACCGCCATGCAAAAATAGAAAACGTCAAATTATGTCCAGTTTTAAATTTTTTTCATATATGGCTCACTTTCAAGAAGAAAAAAATGTATAGATGAAAACAATCTATGTGCAATTATTGAAGTTATAAGCCAGGTTACTGAAATTCTCGTTTTACTCCATTTCGGTATTTTACCTCCTTTTATAGTAATTATGTTGATTAATTTAATGAATACAATATCTAATTAGAAAATGGACTTTTTTCACAGATTTCAAATAATTTTCAGTGCTTTACTAATTCAAATTTGACTGAAAAATTTTTTGGAGTTTTTGACAAAAATTTCTGAAGAGGCATAAATTGATTAAAATCTGCTTTTTTGACAAGTTGAATCAGATGCGCTGAGGTTTAATTTTTGTTGAATTTTGTTCGTTAATAGATGAAAAAGTTTGAAATTAGATATCGAAATATGAAAAATAAATGATATTTGATTAAAAATTTTTTTGGAGTTTTTGACAAAAATTTCTGAAGAGGCATAAATTGATTAAAATTTGCTTTTTCGACATGTTGAATCAGATGCGCAAAGTTTTGAAAAGCATAAATTGTATTATATTACACAAAGTAGTTAAGAATATTTTTCTTTAATGGGAAATCAAAGAAAATTGATTCTTTTTTAATTTATAAGGAGAAAAACCATTGACTTTCGTCTGAGGGCTGCTGCGGACATATTTTTTTAAAAAAAAAAATTAATTTCATATTTCTATATCTAATTTCAAACTTTTTCATCTATTAACGAACAAAATTCAACAAATCTGTTTCAACATGTCAAAAAAGCAGATTTTAATCAATTTATGCAACTCCAGAAATTTTTGTCAAAAACTCCAAAAAAATTTTTAATCAAATATCATTTATTTTTCATATTTCGATATCTAATTTCAAACTTTTTCATCTATTAACGAACAAAATTCAACAAAAATTAAACCTCAGCGCATCTGATTCAACTTGTCAAAAAAGCAGATTTTAATCAATTTATGCCTCTTCAGAAATTTTTGTCAAAAACTCCAAAAAATTTTTTAGTCAAATTTGAATTAGTAAAGCACTGAAAATTATTTGAAATCTGTGAAAAAAGTCCATTTTCTAATTAGATATTGTATTCATTAAATTAATCAACATAATCACTATAAAAGGAGGTAAAATACCGAAATGGCGTAAAACGAGAATTTCAGTACCCTGGCTTATAACTTCAATAATTACACATAGATTGTTTTCATCCATACATTTTTTTCTTCTTAAAAGTGAGCCATATATGTAAAAAATTTAAAACTGGACATAATTTGACGTTTTCTATTTTTGCATGGCGGTAGAATGAATTTGTTTTTCAGATTTTGGGCCAAAAACTCAAATTTAAAATTTTTTTTGGACTATATCACTTAAAATATTTAACCGATTGAAAAATAATGTGAAAAGCGATTGTTTGGAATTTGATTACCTTTAATTTGACACTTAGAAAAACTCAATCGGACTTCTGTAACTCGAGATACGGCCTAAAACGTGAAGTCACCTCCGAAAAAAACGTAAAAAAATTTAAAAAATTCATATTTCGGAAACCTATCCATAGAAAAATTTCTTAATGTCATTTTTAAGTAACGAGAAGCTTAGTACATAAGAAAAAAATAGTGACATTGAATGTACATAAAAATTTTTTTTTTTTGTAAACTAGTGTTATTAGTTATTTTTAACTAATTGCTGAAATAAAAACTCAGGCACGATTTTACTAATTATTAGTTATTTTTAACTTTTTCTAATTTAGAGAGTTGAATGAATTTGCAAAAATCATTGCGGCGAATAAAAATTGAAAATCAGTGAAAACAGAGATTATTTTCTAATATATGTCAAATTTGTTAATTGGAAAAAAAGTGAATTAATTGTTCTAGATCGATGAGAATTATAGGATTAAGGACGTTTATACCCTCAAGCGGTTCTCATTCCATTGGACCATGATAGTCAATATTTTTTTTAATTTCATTACTTTTCGTAATTTAGTTTCTAAATAGTATTTTGTATTTAAAATCATTACACAAATGAATTTTATTGAAAAAAAAACATTTTCCGTTGAAAATTTCCAACTATTTAAATTATTTCAAAAAAGTGAAGAATTAATAACCTTGAATAACATTTTCTTAACAACGGTACGGTAAATTAATTAAGTATTGTTGTAAAAGATGTATTATATTACAATTTCAAATATATTAGTTTTTATAAAAAAATTTGTAGAACCGTCTTTTTTTAATTAATTAAAATATAGTCATTTGGCGCGTTTCGTTACTGTTTCCATGTAAAAGTCCCAACTTTTTTAATTTATATCTTAAAAATAGAACGGTAAAATTCAATAAAATTGTAACAATACATGTAAAGTAATGCATTTAATTTGTCATTAAAATTTTATAAGAATCTGTAGAAATTGGTTTTTTGGATAAATCTCCTTAATTATATTATTATCGATCAGAGCTGACAAAAATCATTTTTTTTAAAAAAAATCCAAAATTGGTTTTTTTTTTGGTAAATATATGTAAAATTAGTTTCAAATGTTTATTGGTAAGTAGTTTATTTTTTAAACTGAGAACATTTTACAAGAAATAATAAAAAATGAAACATTGAATCGAAATCAAACAAATTATGACGGATAAATGAGAAAATTTCGAAAAAATATTTTCAAATTCATATATGATCGCAAAATTAAGAGAATTAGGCAAAAACAACGAAAAAATAATAAATTATAAATAAAAATCGTATAAAAATGTAAAAAGATAAGACAAAAGTTTATTCAAAAAATGAGAAAATTCTTTTAAATAAAAAAAGTCATTGACATTATTTAAGAAATAAAGGAAAATTTACAAAAAAAAAATAACATTAGTGATATATAAAAATATATTTAAAAAAGTAGAAACTCTTTTCAAAGAATTAAACTATTTTTTAAATTACAAAAATAAAAGCGAAGATAATTACAAAAACGTTAAAATATATTACTAAAGAGATAAAAAATTAAAATTAGCGTCGAGTAAATGTTTTCAACAATTCGTAATTATAGGGTAAAAACTAAACAATTTAAAAGAAGGAAAAATGTTTCTAAGAAATCGAAAAATGATGAAAAAATTAAAGAATGAATTAAAATGCAAGGAAGGACTAAAAACGTCTGTGAAACAATAATAAAATTAAATAAATAGGAAGAAAAAGGAGAAACGTTTTTTTTCTGTATCTAACAAACTGTAAAAAAATGTAAAAAGTACAAAAAATAAACAAATTTGGTAAAAATCAACTAACATAAATAAAAATAAAATAAAAAATGTATATAATGATAAATAAAAAGTACACAAAAGAAATTTAAAAATCTTTCAAAAATAAAAAAGTTTAGAATTTTTGTTCCTTACTAAAAAAATATTTCGGTTAAAAATAAAAAACTGATTTAATTCAATGAATTCAGGTTAAATTTAAAAAAAAAATGAATTTTTTTATGAATTTTGATTCAATTATAAACTTTATATAAGTAAATCGATTTGATTTGAGATTAGGAATATAATTTTTGTATTCATTAAGTTGTATTTTTAACATGGAAAAATTTTTTGTCGAAAACCGATTTTTTTTATGAAAAAAGGTGCTGAAAAAATGTTTATTGGGTATTTTCCAAAATCTCTATGTGTAAACTTAGATATTTATGAGATTAATAATAAGCCATCCAAAATTTATTGAAATCTGTTGAAGCGTTCTCGAAATATCCTGGAGACAAAAGAAAACTATATATACACACATGTATACGTCTGGACATTTGCATAAAAATGAAAATTTACGCTTTTTAGATGAAAATAAGTCGATTTAGACTATTTCTATAAAATCAAAAATCTGTTCCATTACAAAGCTTTCTCTATAAGAAGAAGTGAAATTAGTCAAATTCTTATTATCTCACTAAGTAAGCGATTTTTTTCAAAATCATTGGTATAAAAAACCACTAATTTAAATTAAAGTTATGGAAAAGTTTACCAGAATAACTTCTTAAAATAACTGGACATTTTTAAATAAAATTTTCTAGTGATTTTCTACTAATGAATTAAATCTGTTTATTTTTTTAATTAGACGAATTTGACTAATTCTAATAGTTATATAGAACCACACAAACAAAAAATTCTGTCCGAGACACTACACTTGTATGCATTTCTACGTATTTTTCTTTGCTGAATCCGAATTAAAAGTCAGAATAACGAGATTCGTTAAAATTCTTGAGATAATCTAAAAAAAAAATAAAAAACACAAATTAAAACCAAGAAATTTTTTTCTTTTCTTCCGGGACACTATGCTTGTATATTCCTACGTATTTTTCTACACTGGTTTCATTTCTGGTTCTACAGTAACCAGATTGGATAAAATTTTAGATATTTTTTTTTTCGTATTTTTGAGCAATTTTTTTAGAGTACCTCAAAAATGTTAGCCAATTTGGTTATTCTGACTTCGGATTAAGATTCAGCGGTGAAAAATATGTAGAAATATGGACCCGGACAAATTTTTGTTGTTTTTTTCTTTTTTTGATTTGTTATTAAATTTTTTTTCTATGATAATTTAAATTTTTTAAGCCAGTTTGGTTATTTTGACTTCGAATTCGGATCCAGTGGAGAAAAATACGTTGAAATATACTAGCATATTGTCCCAAACAAAAATTTTTTTTTCGTGTTTTTAACCAATTTTTTGTGTTTATCTAAAAAATTTTGTCTAATCTGGTTATTCTGACTTGAGATTCGGATTCAGTGGAGAAAAATACGTAGATATAGACTAGCATATTGTCCCAGACAAAAAAAAAATTTTCGGGTTTTTAACCAATTTTTTTAAGATTATTTCAAAATTTTTAGCTAATTTGGTTATTTTGACTTCGAATTTGGATTCGTAAAAAAAAAAATACGTAAGAATATACTAGTCTAGTGTATCAGACAAAAATTTTTTTGTGACTGTGTTATTAGTAGAAAAGTACTAATTTAAGAAGTATGTAAAATTTGACTATTTTAATTAGTAGATTTCCACGGAAAGTTCATGGAAAACTACTAAAAAGTAGTCATATTCTTTGTATCTCAATAAGTAAATAGAATTTTTTAAAAATTATAACCATAGGAATTATAAGACTTAAAAAACTATTGTGATACTGTTTATAGATTCCTGTTTAATACTGTTCAGAAATGTTCAAAACTTGCTTAAAATTTCTTTAGAACTGGCTAAATACTACTTAATCTGTTATCGGACACCTGCTCGAGAAGAGGTTATGTTTAAAATATGATTATTTTGCTTTTTTAAATAGAAAAACTAACTTTTAATTTTCCTTTCTTTAGTCAAAATGTGACAAATTTAATTTAAAACAATAATAACCATTAAAACCCACAATTGGATTAAAAATTAACGATTTTTGACAATCAGGAAAAAATTCATAGTTTCTCTCATTTCTCTAAAACGTTCCTGAATGCAAAAAATTTTTAATTTTTATCCGATTGTGAGTTCTGATGATTGATTTTATTTTAAATTAAATTTACCACTTTTTATCTAAATAAAATTAGATTACAAGCTAATTTTTCTTTTCCAAAAAGCAAAATAATGACTTCAAACATAACCTCTTAATGAGTCAGTGTCCAATTTCTTGTTCAAACTGATCGGGACTTGTTTAAAACTCTATTTTTAAATCAAAATTATTTAGAACAATTGGGATCATTTTAGAACTGCTAGAAGCTTTTTATTAGAATCATTAATGCTCTAATTTCTAAGAGATTAATTTTAAAAAAAAATCTAAATAACCAAAAATGTGCAAATTTTCCAAATCTTTAAATTTTGAAGTTTTTGAAACAGTTTTTTTTTAAAGATAATGTATTTAAAATTTATTGTTTAAAAAAAAAATATTCTAGTTTTCCAACAAAAAAAAAAAACAAAAAAAAACTAAACGGAACAGAGTAATAGAAAAAAAAACTGTAAATATTTTTAATCCTTCAATTTTTTACCAGCAGTTTTTTACTTAAATAATTTTAACGTCTGGGAAATTCGTAAGTCGTCTAACATAAGTACTTTCAAATCTTGTAAAGTAACTCTTTTATCTTAAAACATATCTCTTCAAGCTAACAAATAAACTTTAAACCTGGAAAAATGTAATGAAACATAAAATTAAAGGTCATAAAAATTTTGTTGACTATTTGAGATCTTTTAATCCAATGGGCAGTAAAATGATGATTGCATATTGAAATTGGAAAATGCCTCAAGGAAATCGAGTTAATGGAACAAAGCTAAAGGAATGATTGCCTCTGACAAAAAATCAAAGAAGCAAAATTCCTCAGACTCTCTCTGGATCCTCGATTACTTACGCATCATTACGATAAATGCAATATGCTCACAATCAAGCTAGAAAATACAAAATAAGCAGATGGAATCTCACAGAGTTGTAATTCTCTTTCAATCAATAATATGATTAAACAAAAATTCCTTTCTCAACAATTTCTCAAACTGACGGCAAAAATAATATCTAGAAAGTAGAAAAAGATTTTTCTACTTTTTTCACGTAAATGAGGAAACGTTTTTTTTTTTTTAGAAAAAGAGTACATATAATAAACTGGCTGTGAATTAAATTATCATCTTCTTTTTATTTATTTTTTATATTTCTATATCGAGCCTATTTTTATACGAGTGCTTCGCTTTCTTATAAAAAGGAAGATTTTTTTCATTCCAACTTGAAAAATTAGTCAATCACATTTCGAGCGTGAGGATTCAAATCAAAATTAAATGAAAGATTTAGGTAATTGAACAATTTAAGTTTTGAAAAAAGAATCTAGATTCTTGGGTATAATTATGTGTTTAAAGTAACGTTCTCTAAGTGAAGCGATTTTGGGAGAAAAAAAACAATGATTTGTAAAGTTTTCAGTTCTGGATATTAAAGAATTACTATTTATTAAAATGTTTTTTGTGTACGAAAATAATGTACATTTTTTCCTACGTAATTTTAAAAAGGGAAGATTAATAAATATTTTATAAACCTGTTGCGGGCATAAAAGGTACAAGTAAAATAACAGGTTTTGTACTTTCGCTCATATCTCGTCAATTGAATAATAAATAATTGATCAGTGTTCTTTTAGCAGTAAAATAAAAGCTTCTTTATAATTTATTATACGACTACTGCGACTATTACTACTATGGTAAAAAGGCTAAAATGAAATTATCGTATTTTCTGTTAATGGCAATAAATAATTATCAATTAATTGAATCAAGATTTATTTATGAAAATTTACTTAGCCCAATCATTTAAATTTTAATTTAACTTTATAATTTTGTATCAATCAATTTATCAATTATTTTTTTAATTTTTTGTATTAACTACAAATTTTTTAACGTTTTTTTAATTAATCATTTTTCTTATCAGTAATTTATTAAATCATTTAATTATCTATTTATCATTTACTGAATCAGTAATATATGAATTAGTCATTAACTAAAGAAACTAATAGGTTTTCTTAGCCAAGAACCGAAACTTTGGTGTCTGTCTGTCCGTCAATGACAGATTTATTTTTCTTCTTTTGTAGTGGCCTTGGTGCATTTTTGACTTTGGCAAAAGAAAAAAAAAGACCGAGTGTTTCCGATAGTACCCGAAAGCTTCCGAAGGTAGCCGAAAAATTCCCGAACGGTGCCGAAAGTTACCGAATGGAACCGAAAACTTCCGAACAGTGTCGAAAGTTTTCTATGTCGAATTTAAAAGTTGTGGATAATTTTAAAATTTAATTATTATAATAAACCCAAAAAAAAACCCTTTTTTAGATGAGCAGTGCTCCTATTTTTTTTTTCGTATTAACTTTTTAAGCACTTCAGAATTCACTGAAAACATATTCTGCTTAGATTAACCAGAATCCCAGTTAATTTCACTATATGGGAACTTTCTTCAGTATTTTTTATCACCCAACTGTTTAATTAATTCTAATTTATAATACTTTAATCAAACTAATTGCTTAATTTCTTGTAATACGGGTTTAAATATTTTTTTCTAAAGAAATGTGTCATTTTCAAAACTGTAATATAACTGTAAAGAAAGGCGCAGAGTCGCAAAGATGACTTTTTATCCTAAAAAGAGCTTCTAAGTAGGTATGTTATAAATTATAGTATAATGACTATATTAAGTGACTTTGGTCAGACATTTGTGCAATAGTTGTGGTAATGTCGGTTAAATTACCTCTGACATCAGTCCCGTAATACATGATGAATAAAATGTGTAGCACCTACTTCTTATATTGTAATCCGGAAGTTTGAGAAATAAATTTAATAAACACATTTTATGCAATTTCACAAATGAAATCTAATTTATGCAGAATATCAAGGTTTACAAGTTTAGAAACTAGAAAGTCATCTGTCGAAATAATTAGATTTTACCCCAATAATTGCATTCATTATTTATTATTTTAAACGCAATAATTATTTAGGCAATTTTCTTTTTAAAACTCACATTGTCTTTCATGAAGAAAGTGTTTTGCAATTATTTCGATATTCTACTTCTCTGTCAGTAATTTAACACTTTTCCTTGATTTAAATAAATTTTTCTTTAATATATACCAGAATCTCATAAAAATTTCTAACAAAACGATATTTTTCAAACAGTTTTGAAATTCTTTCAACAATTTTCGATCTGGCACCAAATATTTTTGCACTAGTTTCAAACAATTTCAAACTAGTTTCAAACAATTTCAAACTAGTTTCAAACAGTAACGCACAAGTCGCAATTAAATTTGGACTTATATTCCAAACAATTTTGAACTAGATTTAGAAAGTTTAAAACTTGTTACAAACAGTATCAAACTTGTTCAAAATAGTTTCAAATTTGCTCCAAACATTTTTTATCTAGTTTCAAATAGATTTGAAATTTTGAACTAGTTTGAAACAGTTAGAAACTTATTTCAAACAGTTCCAAACAGTTTTAAACAATTAAAAAATATAGTTTAGAACTAGAATCAAGCAATTTTGAATTAACTTCAAATATTTTCAATCTGGTTTTGAAACAGTATCAAACTTGTTCAAAACAGTTTCGAACTAGTTTTAAAAAGTTTGGAAAGAACTCTAAACAGTTGTGAACAGTTCTTAATGGTCTTTGTCATTTATTTATTTAGGTTGAGAGACCATTGACGATGAAATAAATTAATAAAAAGTCGTAGTTAGATTTGAACTTGTTTCAAACTGTTTTGAACTAGATTCAGACAATTTCAAACAAGTTCCAAACAATTTTGAACCGGTTTCAAATTTGTTCAAAAACATTTTTTACTAGTTTGAAATAATTATGAACTAATCCCAAACAGTTTCGAACTTGTTCTAAACATTTTTATCTAATTGCAAATAATTCTGAAATAGTTCCAAACAGTTTCGAACTAGTTTAAAGTATGGAAAAGTTCCAAATTTGTTCAAAACATTTTTTACTAGTTTGAAAGAATTATGAACTAATCCCAAACAATTTCGAACTTGTTCTAAACATTTTTATCTAGTTGCAAATAGTTCTGAACTATTCCGAAACAGTTTCAAACTAGTTTAAAGTGTGGAACAGTTCCGAATTTGTTCCAAACATTTTATATCTAGTTGCAAATAGTTCTGAACTAGTCCTAAACAGATTTGAACTTGTTTCAAACAGTTTCAAACCAGTACCAAACAATTGTGCACTAATCTCTAGTAGGTTTGTTCCAAACACTTTTTAAACATGTCCAAAGACATTTTAAACTAATTTCCAACAATTTCAAACAGTTTCAAACTAATGTCAAACATTTTAAAATAGATCCGAGCTAGTATCAAACTATTGAAATCTAGTTCCAAACAGTTTTGAACTAATTTCAAACAGTTACGAACTGATTCAAAATTTTTCGATCTAGTTTCAGATTGTTTTGTACTAGTTTCAAACAGTTCTGAATGAATTTTAAATAGTTTTGAATTAGGTGCAATTAGGTTTGGACTTTTTTCAAACTATTTCGGACTAGTTCGGACTTCCAAACAAATAATCAATTATAAATTGTTTGAAAAGCTACATTTTCTGAACAAACGTAAACGGTTCTAAAGAATTTTAAACTAGGTATAAAGAGTTTCAAATAAGGTCTAAACAGTTTTAAATTGTTCTCAGTAGTTCTAAACTGAGTTAAACAAGTTTTCAGCAGCTTTGAATAGTTCTAAATGGTCCAAACAGATTTTAACCTGTTCTAAAGTAGTTTTATCAGCTTTTTGAACTAGTCATGTAAATACAAACTAGGTATAAAGACAGATCTAAACTATTCTAAACAGTTATGAACTTGTTCTAAACAGTTTGAAACTAGTTATAAGTTGTTTAAAACCTATACTAAACAGTTTTAACTTGTTTTAAATATTTCCCAACAGCTTTGCTCCAGTTCAAAACAGTTTAGAACATGTTCTGTTTTGTTTCATAAATTATTATCATTAAAACATAATTTTAAGATTTAAGTAATTTAAAAAAACAAAAGTTTTCAATATTTGAACAAGAAAAAATTTTTTAATTAAAATTTAAAAAATTGTGCTAATACTGATGATCAAAATTAATGCCTGCGCGGTCTACAAATTTTTGGTATAAAGATAGCAAAAAAAAATAAAATTTTTATATCTTTAACTCATTGTAATTCAAATAAATTACAAACGTCAATTACCTTATATTTCAATTTGTTCAAACTTTTAAATTTCAATTAATTCAAGTTTAAATGCATATTAATTAATGTAGAATTATTAAATAATATTAATTATTTTTCAAATTCACAATAATCCTTTTTTTAATTCTTACAATTTTTTAAAAAGATTTCACTTTTTCGAAACTGTTTAATTTTTATCTTATAATTTCTTATTTTTACAAAATTTTAAGAATTTTTTTTCCTTTTACTTTTGATTTTTTTTTATTTGTCTTTTTATTTTAGGATTTTCTTTAATTTTCTTATTTTTATGCAAATTATTTAATATTATTTTACAGAATTTTGTTATTCTAGAATTCACTAAACTTTTTATTTCATTGATCATTATCATATTACTCCATTTTTTTCTTACTTATTTAATTTTCTAATGTTTCAATATTTTTTTAGTCCTTCGTTGCGTTTTAATTAACTTTTTATTTTTTGTCATCATTTTTCCATTTCTTAGTAACATTTTCTCTTCGTTTAAATTTTTTAGTTTTTATCTGGTAATTACGAATTTTTGAAAATATTTCTTCCATGATTTTATCATTTTTTTAATTTTCCAATTTTCTACTTTTTTTGAAGACTATTATTCATGTATTTTATGTTTTGTAAATTGAAGCTTAAACTAAATATTCTCATTTAAACATCGTTCTTCTATGTCATAAAATTTTTTTTCTTTTAACATTTTTTTAAATTCTCCAAAATTTTATTAATTTTTTTTTTCTCTTCAATTTGTAAAATAATTATCTAATTTTTCTAATTTTAAAATTTTATTCTTTCTAGTAATATATTTTAACGTTTTTTAATTATCTTTTTGTTTATTTTTTCAATTTAAAAAAAGCTGTCCGTAAATAATTCAATTTTTTGAAAAAAGTTTCCATTTTTTACATATTTCTATGTCACTGTTTCGTTCTTGTATTGTTTTTTTAATTATTTCTTAATTTCTTTAATAATGCCCATAACATTTTTTATTTATAAAAATTTTTTTAATAGACTGTTTTCTTATCTTTTCCCGTTTTTTTGTTTTTTTTGTTTTGTTTAATCTATTATTTTTTCGTTGCTTTTACCCATTTTTCTTAATTTTCCCATTACATGAATTTGAAGATATTATTTTGAAATTTTCTCATTTATTCAAAATAATTTATATGATTTTGATTAAATGTTTTATTATTTATTATTTCTTATTAAATATTCTCAATTTGAAAAATAAACTACTTACAAATAAACATTTTGGAGAAATTGAAAAAAATCCGATTTTTTTACTTTTTATGATTTTTAAATTACCTCGTGTTAAATGAAACAAACATAATTTTCACATTGTTATAAATAATAAAATGGGTCAAACATGACAAAATGACGCGAAAAGAAAAATTGTTTGACAATGAAGTCATCATTTAAAAAATACAAGTAGGTGCCTGTTTTTTTATGTTGAAAGGAGCTATATTAGTGTTAATTAAGAGTGTGGAAAAGGAAGTTTACGACTATTTCATATGTACACTTGTAAAAAGAAGATTTTGTGGTTAATTACGTTTGAAGAAGGACAAAACGTTTAATTCACGGACTAGATATCTCTGCTTTATCTCGATCCACTTAACTCAAGAGTTTTTGGGAGTTCAACTCGTATGTTCTGAGTGAACACAGTTCCGCTTTTTGCAGTTACGTGTCTTCATCGGGTACGCACGTGCAAATGTACCGTAATCATAATTGTTTCTTCTAATTACTGTGATGCACGTTTCTGAATCTCGTTTGCAGTGCAAGTAGACGCGTTTTTTTGCATATAACACTCTATGAAAAACAGAGCAAAGCTTTCTTATTTGCGTAATTTTCTTACTGCGGAGATTGTTTTTTTATATTGGACGGTTCATTGGCTCCAGGAGATTCAGACAAGATATATTTTACTTTTATGAAATTACAATAAAAAAATAAATAATTATAAAATTAAGTTAATAAATAAAAGAAATTTTGATGAATTAAACAATTTTATTTTAACTAAAGTGGTCGCAAACCACTTTTTTTCATACCTTAAACATAACCTAAAACATTCATCCAAAAATTCACCTTTCTGTAAATAATTTTGAAATACGCTAAATTTATTATAATTTTATAATATTATATTATTTATAATAGTGAGAATTATTTATTTTGTGAATATACAATGAAATTTTCGATTTTTTCTCTAGTTTTATTGCTATAGCTCCGCATATCAGAATTTGACAAAATTTTGACCCTCTATCATATTTCTGGACGACGGAGTAGCTTTAGTGAATGAAAATAAATTGTTTAAGCTTGAAGCTAACATACTTTTAATCATAACAATACTTTCGAAACAAACTTTTATTGTAAAACCAAATTCGACTGTCTTTGAATAAACTCTCTGTCAGCGGCCATATTTGTTTTGAACAGGTGGCGCCTCACTGCCAGCAGTGGTAGTTTTCTTTGCCAATATTACATCTAGTATGGTATATAATTAAATACTTTAATCATTTAAAAATAATAAATTTAATCATTCTAGACAAATATAAATAAATCTTTTCACATTTCTAAGGATAATTCAAGAAGACTAGGATAATTCTAGGTTATTTTTCGCAATTTGTACTAGCTGAAAAAATGAGTTTTCCATAACTCTCATGCTTTAAACTCATAATTTAAAAGAAATAATAATAAATTTAAATTAATTCCTTAAAAATATTAACAATAAATATAGAGTACTGTATAATAAATTCAATTTAACAAAATAATTTATGTTATTACAAAGAATTCAAATTGTTACTAAAGAGTATTTTTTAATTTATTAATTACTTGTTGAAAGATACTGGCAACAATTTTTTTCATTAATTTCGTTCTCAATAATAGCATATTATTAGTGTGTATTTTCCCCAGCATTGTGAAAGGAGTCAAATATAGAACAATAAGTTAAAAATTTATTATATCATTTTTCTCCTGCGAATGAACACTAAAATATTCAAGTTCACACAAAGTAATCTAGAAACATCATTTTTGCATTTAAGAGCAAATGAACTTGTTCTATTGTCGGTTTTAAGTAGATTCTTTAATTCTTCAATGTAGAAAAAGTATTATTTGTGTCAAATGTCATTTAATTATTATTAGATAATAATAATAATAATAATAAATAAATAAATTGGAATTCTAAATAAATTTAAGTCGATTGAAACTTTTATAAATTGAAGTTGGTTAAATTGAAATATATTTACTCAGAAAATTTTTAAATACAAAATCGACTGTTTAAATAATTAAATAAATAAATTCTTATTTTATTTTTAAATGTAAAAATAGTTGAAAATAAATGTTAAAATTCATCTCTGAATAAAGATCAGAACAATAAGTCAAAAAATTATTTGCAAGTCATAAGCGGAAGCGTTTTTTGGAGGTCGTAACAGGATCTGTTTTTTTAATAACAACAAAGAAAAAATCTTAAGACACCCGACTTAATATATATGTAGAATTTTTTAGGATAATCTAAAACGGAAATTCGTCGTTAACAATTCGTACATAAAGATCTTATGTTCCACTTTGCATTTTATGAGATGGTTACATCCGGAATTATTCAACCATTAATTGCTTTATGTTCGCCTTTCAACAAAAGAATTTGGCAGTTCTATAGCTTTGTCTAATTTAAAAAGAAATCTTATCATTTCCTTTAAAAATGTAGAACAAATTGTAAAATCTATTTAGGACGTAACCAAGACAAATTTAAAATTTGCAAATCACTCCAAAAGAAATTTTATTGAAAAAAAAAAGAATATTTTAATAATGTAACCTCAAATATTAAATTTAGAACAATTTTGAAAAATCTAGTTTTAGAATTATCAAAATATGTTAAGATAAAATTTGTTTTTAAATATGAGTTATTTGGCATTTTTTTTATTTTATCTCAGACAAAAACTAGATCTTTCAAAATTAATTAATATAATTTTCTTTGCGTCAAAAAGCATATTTTATTGTTACTTTAAATTTGAATAATTTGGAATAAATCAAAATTTCCGTTGTGTCCGTTATATGTAAGTTTTTGTCAATAAAAAGTTTAAATAAATTTATATTTGAATCTTTTAAAATTTGAATTAATTGAAATTGATTAAAATTTGAATATATTGAAAATTAGATAAATTGAAATGGATCGTTGGATTTAAGGAGGTTTTCTCGATTTTCTCCATTTATACATAACCTCAAACTAAAAAGTCGTGTCTCACCTCGAATAAAAATATTATTTAAAATAATTTCAACAAATTTTGAAAGATCCAGTTGTACATTTTTTGGAAATAATCAGATTGAGCTAAAATTTGTTGTTAAATAATAATTATTTAACATTTTATGTTTTCTTTTTAAATCTAGTTAAAATCTGCATGTATTTTTCATCAAATTTTGACTAATAAATCTCATTTCTCTCATTGAAACATTCTCTATAATTTATTTTTGTTACATTTTCTTAAATAATATTCCGTCTAAAAAATACGTAAAGAACACATTTTATTTAATATTTTTTAAATATTGTTTAAAATTTTTTAATAACTTAAAAAAAATATCATTTAACAAAACCCAACAAATAAAATAGTACAGAATGTTTCAACTTGAAAAATGACCTATTATTTTAAAATTAGATGAAAATTACCGATTTTAACTAGAGTTATAGAAAACATAAAATGTTAAATAATTACAACAAATTTCAGCTCAACCCAATTTTTTCTAGAAAATGTACAACTCGATCTTTTAAAAATTGTTGAAATTAATTTCAATAATAGTTTTATTTGATGGGAAAAGCCACTTTCACTTTGAGGTTATGTCAATGGAGAGAACCTTCTTAAACTTTTTTAAAATTAGAAACATAAATTTAGATGAATTTTAATTTAAATTACGTAAACCTTGAATTAATAAAATTTAAAATTAATTAAATTTAATCAATAACATTTTTCAATAATCTTGAAATTTAGATTAAATTAATTTTAAATTGATTACAATTTTTAATTCGAATAATTTCGAAAATTTGTTGAATTTAATTAATTTTCAAAACCATAAAAAGGGTGAAATATTAACAAACTAGATTCTGGTAATTAAAAAAAAAATGAATTATCAATTAATTCCCGTCTGAAATTGTAATTAAATTAAATTGTTTTTAACAATGAAAAATACAAAAATCAGAGCAGAAAATTGAAAAAAATAGACAAAAAAGTTGCGCTTGAACTTGTTTATTTACACGTAAATATATTATCACTGATCACTACATAACCCTCGACATGTACAAGTAATACAATTACAATCTTGCTCTTTACATATTAATTATTGAGATGTTATCAAGTCCTTTATGCTATTTTTCGTAAGAATGTTTATAACAATTTAAAAAGAAATTTGCATGACACTGTTATATGTATAGCTACATACTTAAATCACTGATGCATCGAATCAACGAATCGGTTCGAGTTTTTTTTAGCAAATACAGTTAAGTTAAAAATAACAAGGCGAAGTCGATAATACTGCTTGAATTCTTCTCTACTTAAGAAGAGTTATTTGCCTTATCTCTCTTTCTACACAAACGCAACATTCCAAATTCACAAAATGCAGACTTATCGTATCACAGACCTTCTTCAAGGATTTAAATTCGACATTTAATAAGTTCAGAAAATTGTCTCCAAGACAATTTCGTCGAGTGCAATTTTTTTTTCTTTTTCAGAACAGTGTAAAATTAATAAACTCACGACATATTTCGTTGCGGAGTGTTCAAAGTTTAAAGGCTTACATTATTTATCAAAAGAAGAAATCAGTCTTCGTATAATCACCCAAATGAACTTACAGATGGATCTAATTTAGATTCTGTAAATCTTTTACAATTAATCCAAAAAAAGAAAAGAGGGCGTGAGAAAAAAAATTCATTTTCTTCAGACGCCAATTTAAATGATTGTGTTCAGTTTACACAAGAGTAATTCTAATTTAAATTCAAAATTTGTTCCGATGCATAAATCCATTAAATTTCATTATAATTCGTCAATGTCAAAATACCCGCCTTGAATTCTACAGTTTTTTTTGTTTTTTTTTTCGTTAAAAAACTTTATATACTCAAACTCGAAACGTCGACACAATACATTATTCATGTTAATGTTATTTTTATTGTATTTTAAAGACACTTTAACATTTTAATTTTATTGTTAAATTTCAACAACCATTCAGCCTCTGATTGTTCTTTGTTTTGGCTCGGAACGCAGTTCAATATTTCTTTAAAAGACATCCAATCAATACAAATGTGTAATTTTAATAGAAGTTTTTACAAATACGTCATTGATATTCAATTTTTTTTTTTTTACAAATGTATGTAATTTAATTTCAATTATTACTAACACGTAATTTAAATTCAATCATTACGAACATATAATCAAAATGGAATAATTGAAAATTGTTTTTTTTTTCAAACGAATTCGAGAGGGAAAAATTATTAAGAAAAAAAATTCATCGTTCATTCTTTGGCTAAATTTTTTCTCTAATTTAAAATAAAGAAAATAATTTTCTTGGCAACCTGTTTCAAGATTTAAAACTAGCTTTGAAGAAACAAAATTGTCAGTAAACAGCCATTTACTTGAAACTATATAATGTACTTTGAAAAAAGTGACGATACAAAGTAAAACTTATTATTTAAAGGCATTGGCAATCACTGACACTGGGCTTAACTTTGGTTGATTCGACTCTCTTGACACAGAGGACACACAAAATTCATTTGAAACACAATTCATAACGAAAGAAGATTAATTACAAAATAAAATAAAAAAAAACAAGTATGAACTAGAAACAGTGTTATTGAGTTTTTTTTTAAAAACAATGAAAGATTTGATTTGCATTGAAACTGGAGAAGAAAATGTGAACGTAGAAATGAGGTACAGAAGAAAATAATAAATTATGAATACCTCACGACTGCGCTCTCAATTTTCATTTAATTGAAAAAGTCAATAAAATCTTGCTAACTTTACGGGCCTGCCAGAAAGTTATTTTTCACGAGGGCGAATCACTCAAAACGAAGTCACTCATTAGCGTAATTATAAGAATGTACAAATATGATAGGAACAGAATTTTTCACAGCAAAAAATTGACATTAGAACTAGATCTCTCGCGTTGAGATCCATTCGCATAATAGTTCTTACAATTAATTGGGTATCTCCCTCGCTTTCTTTATTTCTTCTTTTTTTTTTACTTTTTTTCTTTTTAAAATTGTTTTTCTTACAATACCACCAATCAATTTAAACTCAATAAGTCTATTTCATTAGACAATGAAACGACGACGATCTCTTAAAACAACAACTTACGAAACGTAAATTCAAAAGAAAAATAAGAGAGGTTCATCACTGCACTGAATTGTTAAAATATCGACTACAATATGGCATCCTAGAATCGAGAAGACTTTATTTTAATTTCATTCATAGAAAACGATTGCTATGTACAGTGCGGCCTGTATGGATTTACATTCGCTCATTTCTTTTCTATGAATTCGTGGGCAAAAGTATTTGGCAACTGCGGTGCCCAGAAATATACACTTTTGCTATCTACTTCTCGATAAAATAATGAATAGTTTTATACAAAGATTTTACGTAAGAGACGACGGTCAGTCGATTTGCGTGACTTACGTGAAACCTTTCTCTGATCTTTAATAAAAATTTAATTCTAATTATAATTATTATCATAATAGTCTGCATAACTTTAGTATAATTACGTATATACTTAAAATTTTAAGCCATGACCAATGGTTCGTCATCGGAAAATCCTCTGATCACTGGACTATCTTCTTCTTCTGAAACAAATCGAATTTTGCAATAAGTTATTGGAAAATTTTGTTATTGATTTAAATCATTGGAGACTTTGCATTGAAATCATGATTTAAATGAAAAAAAAAACTTTACAATTCTCCGGATCTCTAATACTGCGTGTAAAAAATCGCAAAGCATAAAAAAATCAAAAAATTTGTGGTTAAATCTTAAAAATTTTAATATTTTATATTCTTTATGAAATTTGAAAAATTGTGCTAAAACTGATAATCAAATACCTACAATCTAAAAATTTTTGGTATGAAGTTAGCAAAGAATAACATTTTAAAATTAGAGAATTATTTTACAAATTGAATAAAAAAAGAATGAATACAATTTTGAATACCTACAATCTATAAATTTTTGGTATGCAGTTAGCAAAGAATAAAATTTTAAAATTAGAAAATTATTTTACAAATTGAATAAAAAAAGAATGAATACAATTTTGGAAAATTCAAAAAAAAATTCAAAAAGAAAAGAAATTCTATTAAACAGAAGACCGATGTTAAAATGAGAATATTTAGTACAAGATTAAATTTACATAACATAAAATAAAAGAATAAAAGTCTTCAAAAAAGTAGCAAACTGAGAAATTTAGAAAATGTAAGTAAACGCGTTGAATAATTGTTTTCAAAAATTCATAGTTACAAGATAAAAACTAAACAATTTAAAAGAAGGAAAAATGTTGCTAAGAAATAGAAAAATTATGACAAAAATTGAAGAATTAATTAATATGCAATGAAGAACTAAAAAAATTGTGAAACATTAAGAAAATTAAATAAATAGGACAAAAAATGGAGAAATGTTTTTTTTAATATAACAAACTGTAAAAAAATGTTAAAAGTACAAAAAATAAAAAAATTTGGTAAGAATCTACTAAAAAATGAGATTTAATCAAAATAAAATAAAAATAAATGTATATAAAGATGAATAAAAACTTTAGAAAAGAAATTCAAAAATCCTTAAAAAATAAAATTTTAGGAAAATGAAACCAAAACTATTTTCATTATACTTAAAACAAGTCCAACAATATATTTAGAAAAATAAAGTAAATCTAAAAATTTTATGAAAAAATAAGTAGGTAAGTTTGCAAAAAATAGACAAGATGTGAAAACAAATAATTAAATAAATTTACAAAATAATGAGCGTATTTATTTTTAAAAGTATGAAAATAATTAAGAAAATCAAGGAAATACAAAATTTTACTGAATGTTATAATAACAAAATAGTGTAAAATAATATTAAATAATTTGCATAAAAAGAAGAAAATTAAAGAAAATCCTAAAATAAAAAGACAAATAAAAAAAAAATGTCAAAAGCAAAGGAAGAAAAAATTTTAAATTTTGTAAAAATAAGAAATTAAAAGATAAAAATTAAACAGTTTTGAATTAATTGAAATTTAAAAGTTTAAACAAATTGGAATATGACTTGATTGAAATTTGGAATTTATTTAAATTATAATGATTTAAAGATATAAAATTTTAATACTATTTTTTGTTTCTAGATTTATCCACAAATTTGTGTTTTTTTTTAATGTTTGCTATTTTTTACATGCAATATTAGACATCCGGAGAATTGTGAAGTTTTTTTAATTTAAATCAATTACAGTTCTGATTACAAAAATTAGAAAAATTAGATAATTATTTTAAAAGTGGAAGAAATATTGAATCAATTTTTTGAAAACTAAAAAAAAATCAGAAAATTTAAAAGAAAAAAAAAGATAAATAAAAGAACGATGTTAATAAGAAAATTTAGTGCAAGATTAAATTTACATAAAATGAAATAAAAGAATACAAGTTTTTAAACAAGTATAAAATAAAGAAATTATAAAAAAAATGTAGATGAAAGTATAGATTAATGTTTTTAAAAATCCAAAATTAGAGAATAAAAATTAAACAATTTCAAAGAAAGGAAAATATTTCTAAAGTATTGAAAAATTATGGCAAAATTAAAAAAATAACTAAAACGCCAAGAATGATAAAAAAAATTGTGAAAGAACAGGAAAATGTTTTTTTTAATCTAAAAAAACTATGAAAAAAATGAAACAATTAAAAAAATACAAAATTTTGCAAGAATCTGCTAAAAATAAGAAATAGTGAAAATAAAACTAAAAAATGGAAAAAAGTAAATTATAAGCTAAAAATTGAACAGCTTCGAAAAAGTGATATCTTAAAAATCTTTTAAGATATATAGAAAAAAGATAATTATGAATCTGTAAAATAATTAATTAATGTGCATTAAAATTTGAAAGTTGGAGTAATCATAGTCACTTTCAAATATGACAAAATTTTTAAAATATTAAGAAAACATTGTCAAATCTGTTTTTATATAAAACGTCATATTTTATAAAATGTCTTGAGCCATCGACGGCTAAGTCAAAACTGAACTGGCTAAATCATATCAAAAAAATTTTAAGATTTGTAAAATTTAAGATTTTAAATTTAATTTAATTTAAGATTTAAGATTTTAAAAATTGAAAAATTGTACAAATAGAATGGAATATTTGTCCAATTATTTGTACAATTTTTCAAATTTTAAAATCTTAAATTAAATTAAATTTAAAATCTTAAATTTTGTTTACGATTTTCTGGTACTTTTTACAAATTCCCGGGTTCTTTTTCAAGCAGTATTATATTCCAGGCAAATTTTGATTTAAATCATTATTTAAATGCAAATAGATCGATGATTTAGATCAATGTGATTTAAATCCATTACACAGTGGTCGGAAAAAAGCAATAATTTGCCAAAAGACGTTTTTTCAACTAAGAAAAAAGACTTTAATTTTTGTTGTATTAAACTTTAGGTATTTTAAACTTTCATAATCTGCGATAATTTTAATTTTTAACTTTATTTTCTTAGTTAAAAAGTTGTGCAAAAGCAAGTTCTTTCAAAGTGCAAACTACAAACGAATAAGTAACTTACTTTTAAAAAGGCTTTTATATTTTACTTTTAATTTAAATTTAATTTAATTTAATTGTTACTTTTTAATTATAAATTAATTAAAGAACATTAGCTGTGGCATTATCTTACATTTATATTTGTCTAATAATCAATAATTGTTTTGAAACTTGGTGTTTCTAGCAATTGTTTTTCGAAGTTTCAAACCTGAAAATTTTCAAAAAATAATGTTTTTTTACATTTTTTCAATATTACATTTTTAAAGGTTACGTTTTAAAAATGTAAAAATACTAAAAAGTAAATAAAATCTAATTATATTATGAATTATAAATAGGTATATTCTTACATTCTATTTTTTTTAGAATAAAAAATTTATTTATCGCTTATCTAATAATAATAAACTATACTTTTAATTTCAAGATCTTTAATTTAATTTTTTTTATTTTAATAATTAAATATCCACTTATTTTACAAAAGTTCTTTTTTTAATGTCTTCGAAAAATATAGTTTAAAAATATGATTTTCGATAATATATAGTAAAAATAGAAAAAATAAAATAACAAACTTAAATTTAGGTTTAAAATTTTCCGTAATGGACGAAATGAAAACATTTAAAGAGTTTAAAAGAAAGGAATTAGTTAATGTTCTACGTAGCTCTTCCAAACAAGATTTTCAAGTTTAATGGCAAATTCTAAGCACCTATATGAAAAATTCACTTAAATTTGATGGAGTTTTCCTATTTATCATTACCATTTTTTAAATAAATATTAGGAAATAAAATATAACGTATAGTCTCCTGACCAAGTCCATTTGATAAAATTAAAAACTCATCACATAATTAAAAGCGTCTACATTTTTATAAATAAATAAATTAAATAAATATTAATTTTTGCTTTAACTGTTTAATTTTTTAAATCTATATATTGATTTTTCCTATTATTTGTTACTAAAACATTTGTTTCCCATAAAAAAACATTTTTGGCAGAAGATTTTTCATTTCCGACCACTGTGAATTGCAGATTTTATTGATCTGTTAATTTAACAGATTGATAAATTAAAAAATAAATAAATTTAACAATAAATGACTTACCTAGGCCATCTGTAGTACCAGGGAAAGTGGCTTGACCTCTCCTCGTGTCATAATGGCTGTTTGCAAACTGTGTAAAACTATTAGACAGTCTTCTTTGTCTTACAACAAAATAACCCAGAGCTGCTCCTAATGCTACGATGAGCAAACATAATGGAATGGCAAGAGATAGAATGTTTGATGTATTCATTGACGATACTTGTAAATCAACTGGAAAAAAAAATTCCATTATCAAACACTTTTCTTAAATTAAATTTAATAATGATAAATTTAGTAATTATAAATTTGATATTAATAATGATAAATGTAATAATTATCAATTCGATAATTATTTCATAATAAATAAATAATACTAACCATTAGGATTTACAATACTAACAACTTCACTTAAACCGCTTTGATAACCTTCTTCAGTAACCAATCGAACTGCTATTGAATGCATCAAATCTGCATTATCGGGTACAAATTCGAAAGGTGCCTCTTTCAGTTTATAAACTTTAGCAGTTGATTCATTGACAATGTTGGCGCCTTCGGTCACCAAAATATCAAAATGATATTTACTATCTTTAAAGCTGTCGGACATATTTCGTTGTTCCCATTTAACAATGTATTTTTTATCGTTTAGGTATTCAACTTTCACTTGATGTGGTGGGATGATTGGGGGAGCAATGTAGATTACTGGATCAGTAGGAATCGCGCCATCAACATCCGTCGAGACTGTTATTTGATATTTGCCTCCTAGTTTAATATTTTTTAGCATGTGTTTCATAACCGTTTCATTTGTCGCCCTCAATGTGATTGTCGATTGTTTCTTCATTACTAATTCAGTTATGAAAATCTGTAAATTAAAAATTATGAAAATAATTAAAGTACTAAATAAATAAATAATAACTAAAATAAATTATAAATAGATTAATGCCAATAATTATCAATTGAACTTATTCAAGTTATTAAACTATATCGATAAAAGAAATGTGTTAAAAAGATAAAAGTAGTAAGGTGAAGATTAAATTAAATTAATTAAATTAATTAAATTAAATTTTGGTTTTTTAAGTTTTGATCAATTGATGTATGATGTTTGATTCTAATTAGAAGGAATTGAAATCAACATAAAGAATTTAGATGAAATGAAATTTAGAATCGATTAGAGTATTTCAGTTAATAAATATTTTGATCAATAAAAATAAGGATTGATTAGAAGAATGATTGTTTGGTATATTTTTTTCAATCAAAAGAAATTTCCATGGATTTGTCAGACTCGATTTTCAAATTTTTATTTATTCAAACATTTTTTAAAATAACAAATTGTAAAAAAGTAACAGGATCGTGAGAATTATTTTATCTCATACTAAAGAAATTATAAAATATATTTAAAAATTTATTAAAATAGTTTTGGGGTGCTTGAAATGTGCAACCAATAGTTTAACAACTTATTGAATTGTTTAAACAATTTATTATTAATAATTTCACACTAAGTGTAAAATAATCATAGAGACTTATAGTTTTTTCATAATTGTGCAATGTTTAATGAGCAGAGCAACTAATTGTAATTATAGAAACTAGAAATTATTATATTTAGCCTAAAAAGCATTAAGCCTGAACTGCATTCAACCTAAATCCCACTTAACCTAAATTCTATTTAACCTAAATCCCATTTAACCTAAAATGTATTAAACCTAAATCTCATTTAACCTAAAATGCATTCAGCCTGAATTTCATTTAACTAAAATATCATTTAACCTAAATCCCATTTTACAGCTAAAATGCAGTCAGCCTAAATTCCATTTGACCTAAATCCCATTTAACCTAAAATGATTTCAGCCTAAATTTCATTTAACATAAATTCCATTTAACCTAAATCCTATTTTACCTAAAATGCATTTAAGATAAGTAGTTTTAGGCTAAATGCAATTTAGGTAAAGTGGAATTTAGGCTGAATGCATTTTAGGTTAAATGGGCTTTAGGCTGAATGCATTTTAGGTAAAATGGGATTTAGGTTAAATGGAATTTAGGTTCAATGTAATTTAGGCTGAATGCATTTTAGGTTAAACGGGATTTAGGTAAAATGAAATTTAGGCTTAATGCATTTTAGGTTAAATGGGAATTAGGTTAACTGGAATTTAGGTAAAATAGTATTTAGGTTAAATGACATTTAGGTTGAATACATTTTATTTTAAATGAAATTTAGGCTGAATGCTTTTTAGATAAAATGAAATTTAGGTTAAATTGAATTTTGGTTAAATGGGATTTTGGTTAAATGAAATTTAGGCTGAATGCATCTTATGTTATATGAGATTTAGGTTAAATACATTTTAGGTTAAATGGGATTTTGGTTAAATGGAATTTAGGTTAAGTGGATTTTAGGCTGAATATATTTTAGGATAAATGGGATTCAGATTCAATGAAATTTAGGTTAAGTGGGTTTTAGGCTAAATGCATTTTAGATTTACTGAGATTTATATTAAATGAAATTTAGGCTGAATGCATTTTAGATTAAATACATTTTAGGTTAAATGAGATTTAGGTTAAATACATTTTAGGTGAAATGGGATTTAGGTTAAAAAGAATTTAGGTTAAGTGGGATTTAGGTTGAATGCAGTTTAAACTAAATGCTTTTTAGGCTAAATGCATTTTAGGTTAAATGATATTTAGGTTAAATGAAATTTGGCTAAATGCATTTTAGATTACATGCATTTTAGGTTAAATGAGATTTAGGTTAAATACATTTTAGGTTAACTGAGATTTTGGTTAAATACAATTTATGTTAAAGGGGATTTAGGTTGAATGCAGTTTAGACTAAATGCTTTTTAGGCTAAATGCATTTTAGGTTAAATGGTTTTAGGTTAAATGGGATTTAGGGTAAATGGGTTTTAGGGAATATTCATGCGCCTCCTAAATTTTGAATTGATAAAAAATTTTGACAAATTCAAACTTGGATCATTCAAATTATTCATAAAGAAAGGTCAAAAGCTAAAATTGTGTTATCTAAGAATAAATTAAGCTCGTGAATATTCGATCATTTCAAATCTAACTATTTTGTAATAATTGCATATTCACACTTTAATTCGTGTACGGAACCCTAAAAAGCTGCAAAAGATAACAAATTGAAAAGATACGCCTATGAGAATTTAAATTTAAATTAGACTCACAGTATAATTAATTGGGGTGTCCATTGTATCACAACTTGCTCTCCAGGATACGAAAATTGCGTCAACTTTATCGGAAGGAGGAGTAACTTTCAGCTGTTTAGGACGAGCCCTCATACTGAAATGCGTATCAATTTTGTAGGGTTCACTCAAAGGACCTGATCCAAATACAGGATCTCTGATACCAACAGAAAACATGTATTTACTACAAGCTTCCAAATCACGAATGGTTGCTCCCACATGACTAGTTACAGTCTTGGCTTCTGAAATTTCAAAAACAAAATTTAAAACATCAATTGTACAGGAATATAATCAATTTATTCAATACATTATATTTAAAATTACCTTTATACAAATCCTGCATATTTATCGCATAATGCACGGCATATTGCCACTTGATCTTCCGAGGATCTTTAGGTGGATCCCAGCTCAATTTGACCGTTGTTCCTTGTGCTTTAACCAATTCTCCCTGTATTTTCGAAACAGTAGGTAGAGGCGTACCACTGGTAGTTCCAGAAATTGAAGCGGTTTTTCCAAAATACTCTTTCTTTCTGGCAGCAACTTCAAACGTGTATGAAACACCTGGAGCTAATCCAGTTACAGTATAAGTGTCAACATTCTTATCTATAATGGTATGATTCAAATTGGGATAATGTGATGGTGATTTAGTCATTATACTGTATCCATCGACGTCAGAAAGCTTCATCCATTTCAAGGTAATCGAATTATTCGTTGACTTTTCTGTAACCACTTCCAATTCTTTGACATCGCTGATGGTCGAAGCGCCATCAAAAGTCAAAGTCACAGCTTTAGAAGCATTAGATGTGTACTTTCTATTCTCTGCGACCACCCAGAATGAATAATTTTTACCAGCTTCAAACGGCATATCAACCACTACTGATGTTTTTTGAACAGTATATTGCATCGGTGGTATGGGTGGAGTAATATATCCTTCATACCCAGTGATAACTCCATTAGGATGAACAGGTGAACGCCAAGAAATCTCCACGGAAGTACCATTTTTCTGATTGACCGTAACACCTGAAAGAGTACAGAGTCATGTGAAATATTATTTTCTGGCTATTTAATTTATTTTTGACAAAATTTGAAGGCTGTGTACTTCTTAATAGTTTTAAACAGATTTCTTTCTACGATTTAAAGATTGACGTATCTATAATTAAATAGGAGGGGAGAATCTGAAATTTGGGGGCATTGACGCTTTTCGTAGCAGGGCAAAATTTTCATTAGTTAGTCAATTATGAGCTGTTGAATTAATAGATAATAGTATAATTTACATTAATTTCTAAGAACGGTTGATGTATTTTAGAGGTATGTAAATTATTAGTGTTAAATGGAATATTTGAGTTAAAGTGTAACTAATAGTAAATTATTTAATTATTTTTAGTGTGGTATTTTGTGTTTTTGGTTTATTGATTTTTTATATCAATTTTCAATGGAATCACAACCATGGAGTTGGTGAATTCAAGTATCTGGGGATGATCGTTTGATGATGGAAAGTTTTGTGACTGAGGTACGGATTCTAAATGATCCCCTAGAATTCTGCTACGGACAAAAAGCATAATTAGCTTAATTATTGTAACGCAAAATTTGATAATTTATTTGATTTCGAGTAAATTTACGGAATTAATAAACAAATAATCAAAATAATATAAAATTTGTTCAAAACATTACAAATTAAATAAAAAAAAAAAAAATTTTTAAATTGAAAATTGACGAACTTGATTGAAATTTGAAAAAAAGAATTGAAAAATGACTAAAACATTGAAAATTGGATACACGAACTTAGATTTGAGATAATAAATTAAAATTTAGGATGTTAATTGAAAGAAAATTAATATATCAAATTGAAAGATGGACAAAATAATTGGAAAAAGATAAAAGAAAATTAAAAATGAAAAAAATAATTGGAAAATGAGATAAATAATTGAAAATTTAGGAATTTAATTGAGGAACAGTAAAAATAATTAAAAATTGAAGAACATAATTTTAATTTGTGAAAAATAATTTAAAAAATTATAACATAAATTTGTAATAAAAGAACATTATTGCAGAATGATAAAAATAATTTTGAATTGAAAAAATAACTGGAATTTGAGATAAATAACACCGTCCGACAAAATTTAACTTTTTTTCTCACACACAAAAAAATCAAATATTTTCGGAAACTAGGACTAAAAAAAAAATACCCGTGTCTGGCCTTTTTGCTAGATCAAGTCGTTTGTGGCTTCTAGGGGTGAAAACAACCCTTAAATTAAAAATGACAAGAGATCTTTTAAAAAATATTCATTTTTCATACAACTTGATATCTAGGGATTTTCGGGGTCGCTGATTACGAATATGATATCAGATTTTCAAAATTCAAAATGGCGGATCTAATATGGCGGACCAATTTTTTAAAAATAGATTTAATTTACCTGAAACTCGTTACTCGGAGGTTTTTGGGTCGCTGATTACGAATCTGATGTCAGATTTTTAAAATTCAAAATGGCGGATCCAATATGGCGGACGAAAATTTGAGGAATTATTTAGATTCGCTTAAAACTTGTTACTCGGGGATTTTTGGGGTCGCTGATTACCAATCTGACGTTAATTTTTACAAATTCAAAATGGCGGATCCAAAATGGCGCCCGAAAAATTTAAAAATTATTTAGATTTGCTTAAAACTGGTTACTCGAGGGTTTTTGGGGTCGCTGATTACGAATCTGATGTCAGATTTTCAAAATTCAAAATATCGGATCCAATATGGCGGACAACATTTAAAAATTTATTTGTATTTGCCTGAAACTTGTTACTCGGGGGTTTCTGGGATCGCTGATTACGAATCTAATGTCATATTTTCAAAATTCTAATGACGGAGCCAATATGGCGGACAACTTTTTTAAAAATAGATCCAATTTGCCTGAAATTTGTTGCTCTGGGGTTTTTGAAGTCGCTGATTACGAATCTGATGGCAGATTTTCAGAATTTAAAATAGTTGATCAAAATAAAGAATACAAATTTAAAATTAAATTGCAAACTTTAGTTGTGAGATTTTGATTTTCAGTTGCGTTGCTACAGAAAATAGTATTTATATAAAACAAATGCGAATCGTTGATATTTCCACTTTGAAAAGCAGTGTTAAAAAATCACTTTATATTTATGAATTCATCTTATTTAAGCTTCCTATTATTGAATATACTTACCTACTACAAAAACTTGCTTTGTCATTTTAAAAATGGCCAATATGCAAAGACACATTAGTGAAAATGTTTAAATATTTTGTAATCTTCATCTTTATGAGATCCGCCTTTAGAACTTTAATATCCTGACATCAGATTCGTAATCAGCGACCTCAGAAACCCCCGAGTAACGAGTTTCAGGCAATTTGAATCTATTTTTAAAAAAGTTGTCCGACATATTGGATCCGCCATTTTGAATTTTAAAAATCTGACATCAGATTCGTAATCAGCGACTCCAAAAACCCCCGAGTAACGAGTTTCAGGCAATTTAAATCTATTTTTAAAAAAGTTGTCCGCCATATTGGATCCACCATTTTGAATTTTAAAAATCTGACATCATATTCGTGATCAGCGATCCCAAAAACCCCTAGATATTAAGTTTTATGAAAAATGAATATTTTTTAAAAGATCTCTTGTCATTTTTAATTTAAGGGTTGTTTTCACCCCTAGAAGCCACAAACGACTTGATCTAGCAAAACGGCCAGACACGGTTATTTTTTTTTTTGGTCCTAGTTTCCGAAAATGCTTGATTTTTTTGTGTGTGAAAAATCGTGTCGGACGGTGTAATAAAAAAAATTTAGAGAATTTATTAAAAAATAATTGAAAATGACAAAAAGTAATTGAAATATGATAGAAATAATTAAAAATTGTAGAAAATAATAAAAATTTGTAAAAAATAATTTAAAAAATTACATAATATATTTGAGATAAACAAGACTACTTGAAAAAGGATAAAAATAATTAGAAATTAAAGTTAATTATGGAAATTTAAGAACAAAATTGAGAAAATAACAGAACTTATTTGATATAAAAGAAATTATTAAAAATCGAAGAAAATTATTTAAATACTTGAAAAATACAAATAAAATATAAAAATAATAAATAAAAATTTAATAAAAATTGATGGAGCATGAAACAAGTTTTTTAATATTGAAAATTATTTGGAAAATGATTATGGAAAACAATTTGAGACATAACTTTGTATGTCAGGTTTGTTGAATTGACCCTTAAAATTTATCAAAACGCAAATTATATTGGCTTTGGGGTCGTTAATCTGAAAGAAAATGAATTATATTGTAGATAGCAAACGTTTCGGCCACAAATGCGGGCCCTCTTCAGTGCAAATAAGTAAAAAGTTAAAAAATAAGAATGTTGGAAATAATATGTATAGAAGCGTATTTACAACTTAAAGTAAATTATCATGCATATAAACTATAAATTGTATAAAAAATATATATATATATGTTTTTTTTTTGTTTTTTGTTTTTTTTTTTTGTGGAAAATGAGATGAAATGAAATTTTTTTTTTATGATGATATGAATAAATAATTAAATCAAATAAAACTCAGAAATATGTAGCGCCTGGTTGTAGTCCGTGTGCACCAGCAGGTGGTCCACCTCGATGACGCAGAAACTCGCACTCAAACCGAGTACTTGAATCCTCGCACCCAGGTTGAAAGAATTTTCCGAACGGAACAAAGCTGTGTTTAAATTTCAATGACGGAATGAAGTTAAAGAGTGAATTGATAATATTAATATTACTATAATTTTTTGAAATTATTATTATTATTATTTTTATCAGTATTATACACGCGTATAGAAACACAATTCACAAAACAAACTGCACTTTAATTGAAAATACACGGACAGGAACACTATTCCCAACACGAAACTGCACTTTAATTGAAATGCCACAAGAAAGCGTTGTTGTTGTTATTATTATTATTATTATACGTGAACAGAAACACAATTTGCAACACACAACTGCACTTTAATTGAAATGACCAAAAAAGAAAAATTAACTGTTATTATCAATATTTTTATTACTATTAATATTGTTTGTTTGTTGTTATTATTATTATTATTATTATTATTATTTTTTTTTTTTTTTTTTTTTTTTACAAAACAAGTTTAGGAGAGGAAAAAATGCCTTTACGCACTTGTTCGTGTGGGACTCAACCACGTGCTGTGGTAATACCGCACTAAAACAACCTCTCCCATTCTTGCCTTACGTACTCTTATCCGCTTTTGCTCCTTCCGTCCTGAAAGGTAAGCAAGAGCGCGATTCTTTTGCTCGAGGTGTTTTCAGTTCACTGTTCTGTAGGTGTCCCTGTCCCTTGCCGCTGTTGTTCTTACGCGGTGGCCAGAAACGCTATTGGATGCTTTTTTAGAGCTACCTTCGTTATATTATATTATGAAGAACAGTGCTGTCGGACCAGATTAAGTGAACCCAGAAGGACAGCCTTTTGCATACGAACCGTCAATGCTTCAGCTTGACGTATTATTATTATTATTATTATTATTATTATTATACGTGAACAGAAACACAATTTGCAACACAAAACTGCACATTAATTAAAAAGACCAAAAAAGAAAAAATGAACTGTTATTATCAATATTTTTAATACTATTAATATTGTTATTATTGTACACGAACAGAAACACAAGTCGCAACACAAAACTGCACTTTAATTAAAAAGACACAGGCCGAAACGTTTGCTATCTACAATATAATTCATTTTCTTTCAGATTAACGACCCCAAAGCCAATATAATTTGCGTTTTGATTATGGAAAACGATTAAAATAGTGAAACTGATAATTAAATTAACAAATGTGATGAGTTATGCCCCTCCATTATTTGACATTACAAATTGACATTAATAATTCGATATTGAAGAAATTAATTGTAATTTGAAGAAAAAAATTACAATTTAAAAAGCAAAAATCATATTTTGTAATAATAATTGAAAATTGACTAAAGAAATTGAAAGTTAATTAATAAATAATGAAAGTAATTTGATATTGATATTTTAAAAAATTAAAGAAAATAATTGAAACTCGCGGAAATTTTGAATTTAAAATTAAGGGGAAAATTGAAAATTAATGAAAACATTGAAGAAAATTTTTGAAAAATGATAAAAATGGTAGAAATTTGTAGATATTAATAGCAATTTTAGAAAAATAGTTTGAAAAAATACAGGATATTTATGATGTAAAAGAAAATACCTTATTACAAAATAATTTCAAGAATTTCAAATTCAGGAAAATAATTACAACATTATAGAAATAGTCGAAAATTAATTGAAGAAAATAATGGAAAATAGAGATAAATAAGTGAAATTTTCAAAATTAATCAACAAATATTTAAAATAATATAAAATTTCTGAAAATCATTGCAAATGAAAAAAAATAATTAAAAATTGACATAGTAATTGAAAGTTGAGAAAAATAATTGAAGAGTGATTAAAGCATTAAAAAGTGGATGCAATAACTTAGATTTGAGATAAGAAATGGAAATTTAAGAAATTAATTGAAAAATAATTAAGATATATAATTAAAAGGTGGAGAAAAAATTGCAAAAAGATAAAATAAAATTCAAATTTAAAAAAAAAGTATTTGTAATATAAGATAAATAATTGAAAAATTAGGGATTTAATTGAGGAATAGTAAAAATAATTAAAAATTGAAGAAAATTATTGCAAATTATAACAATAACATTTGAAAATTGAAGAAAATTATTAAAATTTGAGAAAAATATTTTAAAATCTAGGAAATTAATTGAAAAATAAAGAAAGTAATAAAAAATTTAAGAAAATATTTGCAGATTAATCAAAATAATTAAAAATTGAAAAAATAATTTTAGTTTATTAAAAATTAATAAAAAAAATTACAACATATATTTGTAATAAAAGAAAATAATTGCAGAATGATGAAAATAACTGTAAATTGAAAAAATAACTTGAATTTGAGATAAATAATTAAAAAATTAGAAAATAAATAAAAAAATAATTGAAAATGACGAAAAGTAATTAAAAATGAATTGAAAAATAAATTTAGTAAAAAAATAATTAAGAGAAGTAATTGTAAATTGAAGAAAATAATAAAAATTAGTAAAAAATAATTGAAAAAATTTCAGAATATATTTGAGATAAACAAGACTACAATTTCCGTAGAATATTTCCGTAGAAATATTCTCGGCATATTCAATGAGAATATTTATCACACGTTTTATTAGAATTATTTTTCAATATTCCGCTGGAATATTCCAGGAATGTAAAAAATGAATATTCTATTCCAGGAATGTAAAAAAGGAATATTTTAGTATTCGGACATTTCTACATTCCCGGAATATTAATGGAATATTCCTTTGGAATATTCCCAATGTTCCAATGGAATATTCCAGGAATATTCAGTGCTATTTGGGTACCTTAAATGTTGAATATTAAATAATTAATGTGCAATAAAGAAATTGGTTACACACCCCAAGGTTCAGACGGGATGCCTTCTTTAGTCCAGGCAAGCGAAGTCTTGGCAGGAGGGAAAACTGCCTTGGAACCCTTTAGCCTGACATAAACAGTCATGTTGTAGCGTGTATAAGGAGTTAAATCAGTGAACTGATAATTCAATGCCGGCATCCATCTCGTGGCATTTGTCCATTTTGCATTAGGTTCGGCTGGTGCGATTGAAGGTAAAAATTCCAGGACTGTGTTATTTGGTGTCGACATCCACCAGTGAAGATGAATTTTTGTCGCCTCTGTCGATCGTTCGTCGATCTTCATGACGAGTACCTGATAAATGCGAGAGTTTTGCTGGCAATTCAGCTCATCACTTCCATCGAAACAATCGGGTTTACCATCGCACTTGACTGCAAGCGGCAGACAAAGATTAGCATCGCAGAGGAATCTACCCTGGACACAGGGAGACATCGTCGGAAGAACTGGATTTTCTTCTCCGTTACAACCATTCTCGTCACTGCCATCCGGACATTCTTCAATCCCATTGCAGATATGTGCCGCTGAAATGCAGTTTCCGTCAGTTCTGCACATGAATTGATCATCTCGACAGCCAGTGTGGATTCCCTCGCAATGCAGCTCATCTTCGTTTGATTTGCAATCTTGTGATCCATCACAGACCCAAGCTTGTTCAATACAATCGCCATTGTAGCACTGGAATTGATGCTCTCGGCAAACACGAGGTTGTTCTGTCACAGCTGGTCTCTCAGTGACAAGATCTGGATTACTACAGCCAAGTTCATCAGAATTATCTCCACAGTCATCGACACTGTCGCACTTCCACCAATAAGGAACGCACTTGTTGTTATGACACCTGAACATCCAGTCATTGCAGGAATTGGTTGGAAGACTTGGAGGGAATAAAGGTGGTGTTGGTACCATTGTACAATTCTGCTCATCGAGACCATTGTCACAGTCTTTATCTCCGTCACAAACCCAAGAACGATAGATACAACGGTGCTGTTGATTGTGTTCTGGTTTACAATCAAACTGCCAAGATTCACACTCCATTGTTTGACAATCCGCTTCATCAGAGCCATCTTCACAATCATTCTCCCCGTCGCATTTCCAGGTTCTCGGGATGCACATGCTTTCTTTGTGACAGGGTATTTCGTCAGATTTACAGGTGCTAGGCACCGGATTGGGTACCTTTTTACAATTCTTTTCGTCCGAATTATCTCTACAATCGTCTTCTCCGTCACAGAACCATCTCTGTGAAATGCACCGACCGTTATCGCACTTAAATTGAAATTCCGTGCAATTGGAATAGGTACAGTTCATCTCGTCTTTTCCGTCAATGCAATCTTTATCAAGGTCACAAACCCAGTAATTAGGTATGCATTTATTGTCATCGCACTCGAAAGTATTGGGACTGCAGGTTGTTTTGACACAAGATATTTCGTCGGAATAATCTCCACAATCATTGTCGCCATCACATTTCCAAAACTCGGGAATGCAAACACCATTGTTGCACTCGAACTGATTTGCAGAGCAGGTATTTGCAATTTTAGGACAGGTAGAGTTGAGGTAAGGTTCTATTCCGCCAGGACACATGCACTTGCCGTTGGTCATGACCATTCCATCGGGACAGAGACAGACAAAAGCACCCTCAGGTGCACCCAAGCAAATATGAGAACAAGGACTTCTTGCGCAAGCATTTGTGCCGGTTTGAACACTGTGCGCAAAAACTTTAAGATCCATTAATCCAGCGAGTTGACCTATTATTGTCGTCACTCCACGGCCATGATCTTTATCTGCTACAAAGATCATCGACTGTTTCCAATCATCCCAGTACATATTGTCCTTTAATACAGCCACGGCAAACGGATGTGAAACACGTTCATCGTGGGAAATGATTTTTTTAAAATTCTTTCCATCAAAGTCCGCGGAACCAATGTAATCTTCTCTCGCATCGACCCAGTAAATACGTTCAGCAATATGATCAATAGTGATACCTGAAATTTTAAATATCAAATTGTTTATTAATTTATATTTCAATTTATCTCAGTTTTAAGAATATTTGACCCTATGACATAACCTCAAGCTAAAAAGTATTTTTTCATATATGAACGTAAAATAAAAGTTGTTTTTAACAAATTTTGAAAGATCTACTTGTACAATTTTTAAATAAAAATTATTTTTGATTAAAATATTTTGTCATTCACGCATTATTGAATATTTTGTGTTTTTACTTAAAATCTAATGAAAAATTGCAATATTATGTCAAGTAATGGATCATTTTATTCTATGAAACATTTTCTACAATTCTACTCATAGATTTCTAATAAAAATGTATTGTTCAGAAACAATATAGAAAACATAAAAGATAAAAATTTTTCTTGCTCATTACTTTTGAACTATGTAAACATTTTTAATAAAATTTTATGAGTAGATTTATATAGAATGTTTCAAAGAACAAAATAAGTCATTATTTGACATAATTGGATAAAAATGGCAATTTTTCATTAGATTTGAAAAACAAAAAGGGACGTATGATTAAGGACGCTTATGATATTCAATATCTTTTTAATTTCATTTCTTCTTATAATTTGGTTTCTAAATAGTATTTTATAGTTAAAATCATTACACAAACGAATTTTGTTGAAAAAAAAAATTTTTCTTCAAGCTATTAAAATTTCTCCTTCCTGATTATTTCAAAAAAGAGACAAATTACTAGCCTTGAATAACATTATCTTAACAACCGTACACTAAATTAATTAAATATTGTTCTAAAAGTTGTATTATATTGCAGTTTAAAATATATTAGTTTTTTTTTTAAATTTTTAGAGCCGTTTTTTTAATTAATTAAAATATAGTCATTTTGTGCGTTTTGTTACTGTTTCCATGTAAAAGTCCCGAATTTATAATTTTATATCTTAAAAACAGAACGGTAAATTTCAATAAAATTGTAACCATACATGTAAAATAATGCATTTAATATGTCATTAAAATTTTATAAAAATCTGTAGAAAATCGATTTTTGGATAAACCTCCTTAAGTTCTAAAATTATTTATTTAGAATATTTATTTAATAGAATTTAATTTCGGACAAATCAAAATTCTGCATTTTAAGTTTTCTATAAAATGTCAATTCGTACTAATACAATTTCGGACAAATGAAGGTTCTGTCAAATGAATATTCTGGTATTTAAAAATTCGATTAACCTAAAATTCTGCAAAATAAAAATTCTTCTAAATTAAAATTCGTTTAAATTGGAATTCTTTTGAATGAAAAGTTGGTTAAAAGGATTTCTGTTAAATACGAATTCGGTGACCTACAAATTCTGTTAGATCAAAATTTGGATTAATTTATGTTCGATTGAAAACATATTCGAAGATGTGAAATTTCGACTAAAAGAAGATTCTTTCTAATTAAATTCTATGAAATAAATATTCTAAATATATAATTAATTTTAGAATTTAATCATACGTCCCACAAAATAACACGTGAATGACAAAATATTTTGATCCAAAATAATTTTATTTGAAAATTGTAAAAGTAGATCTTTTAAAATCTATTAAGGGCAATTTTTGTTTTACTTTATTTTCATGATAAACACTAATTTTTAGTTTGAGGTTATGCCATAGGGTCAAACATCCTAAATTCGTCAATTTATTCAAATTTCAAACAACTTCTATAAATAATCAGGATATTTTTATTTATTTATTTATTCAATAATATATCCCGCGGTCAAAAATAGACCATTATTATAGCTTATTTTCTATATTTAAAATGAGAAAAAAAATTCCCGCGTAATTCCACAATTTTTTGCAAAAGATATCATAAAAGATCTCAAAGCATTCGAAAGTTTATGAAAAAAATGTATTAAATGCTTTAAAAAATTCAAGAAGTCTGAAAAAGAAAGAAAAACATTTAGGTAATAAGTAAAAAGAATTTTAGAAGCTATGGATAAAATAAGAATATATAAAAATAAAATAAGAAAATGTTAAAAAAAAAGAAGATAAAAAACTTTTTAAAGAAATAAGAAATTTCTTGAAAAATAAAAAAGTTGAGAAGATTATTCAGAAAATGATAAAATTTATTTACAATATGAAAACATTTCAAAAGAACAAAAAAATTATGGCCCCAGTTATTTTTTTTTTAAGAGAAACTTAATTATAAAAGATATTATTAAAAAATCTAAAAACATCAGAGAGATTATTAACAAAATGTAAAAAAAGTATTTTAAGACAAATCATGAAATCTGAAAAAATAAGAAGAAATAAAAACATTTAGGTAATAATACAAAAAAAAAATATGAATGAATCGTATGAAAAACAAGATTTAAAAAAAAATAAAAAATTTACATAAACATTTTTGATAAAGTATGAAAAAGAAGAAGAACATCTGTAATATAGAAAAAAAATCTTTTATCAATAAAAAAAAAAAAAAAAAAAAAAATATTTTAAAACAGGAAGAAAAATTAAGAAATTCTAAAAAACATACAGAAAAAGATGAAAAATACTGAATACAATTTATGAAAAAAAAAAAAAATAATAATAACTTGAACAGTTTTTAGAAAAAGAAAACAGGTTTTAAAAAATAATTACAATAAAATTAGAAAATTTATTAAAACTTTTCAAAATTTTCATAAATAATAATAATTTTAACCATTAAAATTGTCGATTAATTGATATTTTATTGTAGGTTTTTTAATTTCAATAAAATAAAATTATTAAATCAATGGAAATTTGAATCCATTAGAATTTGAATGTCATAAAAATCAGAATAAATAAAAAAACTCCATCTGTCCAAAAAATACTGAAGTCTTTATAAAATATAAAAAAAAAATTATTATTTATATCGTCTAAAATTTAGATAAACTTAATTCAGCATCGATTAAAATTCCATTGAATAAATGATTTAAATAATTAAATAGCTTGAAATTTGAATTTATATAAATTGATTGGAATTTTAAATAAATTAAAAATTTGATTAATTGAATTTTAAAATGTTAACAAATTAGCAAAATAGGCGTTTAGTTTCAAAAAATGTGTGATGAACGGTTGAAAAGTTTTCGGGACATTGATGTAATTAGTTTTCAAACATTTATAAGACAGAATAAAAAATACTCACCATTTGGCCACTCAACTGATTCGTGGAAGAGTTGCTTGTAATTTGAGCCATCCATGTTGGCGCGATTGACGGATGCATTGCCAGGTGCCCAATCTGTCCAGAAAATGTATCCTCTAGCGGGATGTACAGCGATTCCTCTCGGTTTTTGTAAATTATTTGGACCTAAAATAGTTCTTCTCATTCTACCCATTGAATCAAGATCAGTTCTTATAATTTGAATTCTCATTTTTACACCGTCCACAAAATAGAGCACGTTTGAAACCCAATCTAGAGCCATTCCTTCGATAGAGCTAAGATCTGTTTCAACTAGAATTTCTGGGTAACTCAAACCGTTGGTAAGGCATTGTCTTCCAATTGTATCATTTACAATATCTGCCCAATACAAGCAATTATTTCGCATATCGAATTCAATGGCAATTACATTTTTTAAACCGTGAACCGGTAATTTCTCCAATTTTTGTGTTTTCAAATCAATTCTGGAAATATGTTCTCGCTGAGCAACTAGTAAAAATTCTCCTAATTCTGCCATTGGACATGGTATCTGTAAATAATAAATGGTAATTGTTAATCCAGGGCTGCCATAATTTGGAAATAGCAAAAATAATTGAAATATAAAGAAAATAATTAAAAAATGAGAGAAATAATTCAAATTTGAAAAAAAAATTGTAAAATGACAAAACTAATTAAAAAATTAAAAAATGAACACAAAAATTGAAAAATTGAAACGAAATAATTGAAATTAAGAGAAAATAATTGAAGATTGGCAAAAATAATTAAAATTTGAAAAAAATAATTTGAGACTGGCGTAAAAAATTTAAATTTTGTGTATACTGCCGTACATTTGAAGAAAGTCACTATCTGCATTTTTTTCGAAAAATAAGTTTTTTATGTCGTTGGATTCGCAATAAAAAAATAAATTTATCTGTGCAATCCGCGATTAAAAATATTAATTAGTTTCGAAGATAATTAAACCCTAATTGGCCTATCTACAGCGATTTTGGTGAAATACATTTGAAGAAAGTCACTATCTGCAGAACGGCGGTCCTATCCAACAGGGAAAAATGTAAAGTGGGTGTCGGACGGTATACAAATACATTTTTATGGGCCTATGTACATAGTACTAAATGTAAATTCGCTAGAAATGACTGAAGGAAGAAAACCTATGTAGATAGTGACTTTCTTCGAATGTATTTGAACCCAGTTGAAGTCTAAAATTAGGTCCTATCCAACAAATCCACACAGTGGTTGTTGGATAGTGACTTTCTTCAAATGTATCTCAGCGCTTTCACGACTCGGGAGCGAGGTCCTATGTACATAGGACCCGACCAAATGTATTTCGAGTAATTTTACGCATGCAAAATGGGCCTATCTGCAGTTTTGCATATAAACAATTAAAATTTATAATTTTTTTTTGCACCAATCGATAGATCGAGTCCATTTTACTAAGAAATGATAGTTGTCTTTTCAAAAAGTATTATATATTAAAGGATTCTCATGCAAACGCGTTTCCTTAAATATCTCCGTTCGACTTCAAATGCAGATAGTGACTTTCTTCAAATGTACGGCAGTATAGTAATTGAAATATTAACGAAATAATTAAAATGTAAAGAAACTAATTGAATGATGACATAAATAATTGAAAGCTGGTGTAAAAACCAAAGTTTTCAGACAATAGTTAAAAAATTGAAAAAATAATATAAGTTACAAGAAAATAATTGAATCTCAAAGAAAATAATTAAAAAGGGTCAAAAAAAATTTACGCATGTAGTAAAACAGTTAAAAAATAACAAAAATAACTGAAATTTTTACAAAAAATTAATGAAACATGAGAAATATAATTCAAAAATAAAGTAAAAATATAAAAAAACCTATTACATTAATTGAAAAATTGTATTTAAAATAATTAAAAAACTAACGATATAATTGAAATGTGAAAAAACTAATTGAACAATAACGTAAATAATTGAAAATTGGTGTTAAAGTTAATAAATTCATGACAATAATAAAATGATTGAAGAAAATGAAATTAAAAAAAAATAATTCAAAAATGTCAAAAATATTTTAATAATGACAAAAATAATTGCAATTTGAAATAAATAATTGAGACATGACAACAATAATTGATAGCAGATGTAAAACATAAAAAATTTGAAGGCAACACTTGAAAAATTGACTAAACATTTGAAATGTTAAGAAACTAATTGAATAATGACATGATAATTGAAATCTGATGTAAAAATTGAAAATTTATAGACAATAGTTGAAAAAATGAAAAAAAAATATCAAAAGTTTAAAGAAAATAATTGGATTTGAAGAAAATAATTTAAAAATGTCAAGCAAAAATTTCTATATGTAGAAAACAGTTGAAAAATGGCAAAAAAAAAAACTGAAATTAGAAAACAAATTAATGAAAAGAAAATTAAAAAATTGTACATATAGGTAAAATAATTGAAATGTGAAGAAACTAATTTAAGAATGACATCAATAATTGAAAACTGGTGTTAAAATTAATAAATCCATGTCAATAATAAAAAGATTGACGAAAATGACATTTAAAAAAAATAATAGCAAAAAATTGAAAAAAATATTAGAAGTTTGAGGAAAATAATTCAAAGTTCTAGAAATTAATTGGAATTTGAAGAAAATAATTGAAATTTATAGAAAATATCTGAAAAAGGTGTTAAAAAAACCAATTTATGATAATAATAAAAAGAATGGAAAAAATTATAGAAATTTGAAGAAAATAATTGAAAACTGGTGAAAAAAATTGAGAATTTATAGACAATAATTGAAAAATTGAAACAAATGTTGAGGAATAAAATGGCTTAATTGGCTTAATCGGCTTAATTGGCTTAATTGGCTTAATTTTTAAAAAAATCTGGTCATTAAAGTTTTTAATTGATTGAAACAAATGTTAGAAGTTTGAAGAAAATAATTCAAATCTGAAGAAATTAATTGAAGTTTGAAGAAACTATTTGAAATTTATAAAAATTAATTAAAGAAGTAAAAAATTAATAAATTCATGATAATAATAAAAAGAATGAAGAAAATTATTGAAATTTGAAGAAAATAATTGAAAACTGGTGTAAAAAATTTAAAAATTCATGACAGTTAAAAAAAATGTCTAAATAACTGAGATTTGTAGAAAACAATTCTAAAATGGCAAAAATAATAGAAATATGAAGAAAATAATTGGAAAACGACCAAAACACTTCTTGAATAATGACAAAAGTAATTGAAACTTGAGTAGAAAATTTTAATATTCCTGACAATAATTTAAAGATTGAAGAACATAATTTATGTCCCGTGAATGTACATAAATAAATAAATTGAAATTTTAAGAAAATAATTGAAAAATGATAAAAATAAATGAAAACTTGTGTAATAATTTTAAATAAATATTCATGATAATAATTATGTACTAAAGGACCTTTTTTTTTAATTGTATATGCCCCGTTTATATCTGAATAAATAAATAAACAATAATAAAAAAAAAATACTTTAAAAATGACAAAAATATAATATCAGAATCCCCGCAACTGGAATAGACTTTATTTAATCTATTAGGACTTTATTTTACTAAATAAGTGAGAAAAATGAGTTTTTTTTTAAAGAAGCGAATAAAAGTGAGAGAATTGAATCACTGGCAACATAATTACATTATGAATTTGAAAATTAGTTTACTTATAATTAACTTAGTTAAAATATTAACAGTTAATCTTTTACCCAAGTTAAGGCTTCATCCACAAATTACGTAACAGGTTTTTAAACAATTTTTTAACCTCTCCCTACCTTTGTTGTACGCCGTATAATTATTATTTTTTTTTTTTAAATAAATCACTGTTAAAATAATTAATCTTAGATAATGAAAGTGAAATTTAAGTAATTAGGTACATTCTAATAAATAAATACTGCAGAGCTGTGATCGTATCATTAGTTACTTGAATTTTGTCGGAATTTCTCAATTTTTCAATATTTTTTCATTATTGTTTTATTTTTTTAAATTATATTTTATTAAGTGTGGGACTCAAAATAAAATTTGAGTTATTTTCATGCAGGTTAACTGCGGTCAATGAAACTTAAGAATTTTATTATATTTGGTATGATAATAATAATTTTTGACACAAGTGTTTAGGTCAAAATATTAATTAGTTTACGAGAATTGAAATTTCGAAAAAAGATTTGAAATAACAATATTTTCCGTCCTATCAAGATTTCTTTTTTTTTTTTAATGCTCAGAAAAATATAAGGAATAATTCTATTTTAGGGCAATTTTTAATGTTTTAATATTAAGAAAGTTATTAAATAATAATCATATAACTTTTAATCAGCCAAAAAAAATTCAATGACCCAAATGCTAGAACGAACTTATCTGTGTTATTTTCAAGATTCCAAAAGAAATGAAGTTGATAGTTAATTGCTTGATATTTAATTTTAATAAATTATAAATGTAAACATTGGATATTTATGCCAGTTAACAAAATAGTTTATTAATAGTATTATTAAATATCAAGAAATTAACTGTCAACTTCATTTCTTTTGGAATCTGGAAAGTAACACATATAAGTTCGTTCCACCATTTAGGTCATTGAATTTTTTTTGGCTGATTAAAAGTTATATGATTTTTATTCAATAACTTTCTTAATATTAAAATTATAAAAAATTGCCCTGAAATAGAATTATTCCTGATATTTTTCTAAGCATTTAAAAAAAAAAGAAAATCTTGATACGACTAATAGGACGGAAGATATTGCTAATTCAAATATTTTTTCAAAATTTCAACAACAAAATGAGAAATCTCTTCTCCCCTTCTGTCAATGTTAGTAACATTTTACTGAACCCTTTACTCCCTTAAAACCTGTTACATAATTTGTGGACGAAGCCTAATTATGGGTAAGCTAATTTTGAAATTCATAATGTAATTAATTAATATAATTAACATTTTTAAATCTACCTGATCTGGTTCATACAAGCTGGCACGTCCACCCGAGCACTCATCATTGGGAATTTTGATATATCCTTTGGTGCGATTATAGAAAGTTCCAGGAGGGCAGTTGTCCGGCGGTAAATAAGGATTATAATCAAAGTGTGAATTTCGAATACAACGATATGAAAGTGAAGACTGATTCGTGTCCCGTAAATATCCATAATCACACTGGTAATCGTTCGCGTCACAGGGACATGTATCGATTTTAACAGGTCTATCGTAATTAACACCAATATAACATTGGATAGAAGCTGCTCTCCTTTGATAAATTTCCTTTCGACCTAGAACACACGTCGACAGTGATTCCCTCGGAGTCGCTGGACTCCAAAATTTAAAATCACTTTCCTCGCAAACTTTGGTGAAAGCTTTTCGTAAATTGATTTTAATAATCAGCCACTGATGATGCCCAATACCCGAACCAAACATAGTGAAAGTTGTTGTATTTTCTCCAGGTTCCGTCATCAATCCATAAATTCGCAACAAATTGTCAGTAAATTCGTGAGACTGCCAACTCTCTCCTTCATTAGTGGAATAAAATATTTCTCGAGTTTCTCCACGCGATTTAAAGTACTTTACAGCCACCAAAACGCCACCGTGATCTCCCATATTGAAAAAGTAATAATCCTCCAGGACTTGTTTCCACGTTAGACCCGCATCTTTAGAAATATAAAGAGCTGGATGTCCTTTAGCGCTGGTGCCAACGACACCAGTCGCCATTATAATTCCAGGTGCCGACTTGGAGCTCATTATTGAAACAGATCTTGTTACTGGATATAGCGAAGAAAATTTCTGGCCAAGATGTAGAGAGCAATTCTTAGGACAATGCAGATAATAGCCCTTATAATTGTACTGGGGTGGATTAATAAGACCCCAATTAACTCCGTGATCAAAAGTAATCAACGATATGAGGTGTTCTGGACCAATACTGACTGACTGTGGAGCACCTTTAATTTGTGAAGCGATGTAAATTCCACGCAGGCCTTCAACTTTATAAAGATCGGTGAAAACTTCGTCAACGACATCACTGAAAATAAGAGGAGAAAAATTAAAAATCATGTATCTGATTGATTAATTAATTTAAAAAAAGTTTTTAAAACATACTTTAACCAACTGCCTTTCCAGGTGTTGTTTGGAAAGAACGTTAGAATTCCTTCGAGAGATAATACAAACAACGCTTGGGTATTATCAATTAGTTCCGAAATATAAAGATTAACCAGTGTATCGCTGTGTGCGACTGCTATAAAAATACGATTAAATGAGACGTCAGCGACATGATAATCACGAGCTGGTAGACCTTTGTCAAACTGTGCTTTGACAAACTCCTGATTTTTAAAAGAGACGTAGAGGTCTAGGAAAGTTTTTCCAGGTGCATATCCTTCTCCCTAAAACAAATTAAAATTATTTTCAATTAGTTGTTATTACGTTATAAAAATTATCCTTTAATTTGTATTTTTCGAAAATGTAATCATAACGTCCTTTAATCAAAATTTATATTGCTTTTTACATAAACTATGCCAAGTTGACGGTAATTTTTATGATTGACAATTCCCGGTCGTTTTTTTATATTTCCCAGACACAATTAATGAATTTTTATTTTGTTTAAAAAAGCAAAGAAATTAGAACGCAAAAATAAGTTCTAAAACTCATTAGTTTGTTATTATTTTCATTTTTTAGAATTTTATTAGATTTAATTTTCTTCTATACAAATTATCATTCTACGAATTTATTTTTAATCGAATTTAAATGGTTTTAATTTAGCAGAATTTTCTTTTAACAGAATAATATGTAAAACTAATTATTAAATATTCTAGAATATCAATTTCACTAACTCTTTATTTATCCGAGTTGAAATTTAGTAGAATTCTTAAAACCTCGAATTTTTATTTCTTCAAAATTGCAAATGGCCAAACAAACATCTGACATCCGACCATTTGTGATTTCAAATAAATGGAAATTCGGCGTTTTAAAAATTATATTAAATAACAACTGATGCAAATAAAATTTCGGACAAATGAAGATTCTGTAAAATGAATATTCTAATAATTAAAAATTCGACTTACTTAATTTGTACATAATAAGAATTTTGTTAATAAAAATTCGATTTAATTTGAATTCTGTTAATCAAAAAGTAGGTTAAAAAGAAATTGAGTGGACTTATTATTTCATAAAAGCTAAAAAAAATTCTCAAAAAGAATGGTAATTTGGATCGATTGAAATCTGAATTGACCGAAAATTAAATAAATTTAAAATATTCAAAGAGATAAAATAAAAAAAATAAAGCAATACATTAAAAATGAAGAAAATCTAAAAAAGAAGAAATAGGCGAAAATAGATAACAAAATAAAAAACAGTAAGAATAAAATAAGGAAATGTAAAAAGACGAGTAAAAATTATATAAAAGAAATGACAAATTCCTTCAACAATGAAATTTTTTTAAAAATTATTCACAAAATGAAGAAAATTTAAAAAAAAATGTAAATAACATAATAAAATAAAAGGAACAAATTTTTTTAATATCAGACACATTTTTAAAAATATTTTCAATTAAATTTTTCAAGTTATTGAAGAATACAAGATTTTCCTGTGTAAGTATTTATCTACAAATTCCTGGAATTTCTTAAAAATTTCCGGATCTTTTTAAAAATTCCCAGTTTATATCTTGATGTACTAAATTGACAGCAATTTCTTGAATCACTAGATACCCTAACTTTAAATAGATTTTCGTGAAAAATAGAGGAAATTAGAGGGGAATTGTCCAAATAGGGGACTTTTAGAGATAATAAAAAGGGGTATTTATTTTTAAAAAAGGGGATTTGGAAAATCAAGAAAAAAACATGACAAGTTTTTTAACATATTCATAAACTATTTACAAACAGAATCATCAGTAGATACACTTAATTTTTTTTTACTAATGCAAAACTTCTTCAACCGTAAATATTAAAAAAAAAATATATAAATTTTCTTTTCTTGTTTTTTTGCTTAAAAAGTAATTAAATTTTTAGAAAAATAATAACTGAAAGAAATGAAAAATGCAACATTGCAAAATTTGTTTTAAAAACATTAGAAAATTTTTATGACATTTAAAAGATATAAAAGTAATTTATAAAATTCAAATAAATGTAGTTTACAAAACTTGACCAAAAATTATTAACAAGTTTCATATAATTTGATTTTATAGAATATAAATTTTGAAATAAACCATAAATAAGGACATAAAATGATATTTATTATTTCAGAAATGATTTGAAATTTTATGAAACTGAGAATTTCAGTTTTTTGAATATATATATAGAACTATCTAAATAAAGTGTTGGCAAAACCATTTCTTTCAAGTCTGGATTTTCTTAGAATAACAATAACTTTTAGTAAATAGTTATAAAACAACTTTTAAGAAATTACAACAAAATTTCTTCAAAAATTGCTACAAAATATTGCCATAAATGTCTGTACAAAATTTTATAAAACTTTCTCTTTTTTTTTACGTTTTTCTAAAATTTTGGTAAATTTTTTCTAAATTAGGGTAAAAAAAGGGGGAAAAAGGGGAGCCTGGATTTTTTTAGAATTCCAAAAACTTTTAGTAAATACCTACATTATAAAAAACTATTAAGAAATTCCCACAAAATTACTTCAAAAATTCTTACAAAATTTTTAATTTCTGTACACAATTTCATAAAATTTTCTTTTTTTCTTCATGGTTTTCTGGAATTGTTGTAAAAATTTGTTGGAATATTCTGTAAGAATTTCTTATTATTTTTTTCATAGAACAGTTTCACGAGGATTTATAAAAAAAAAGTATTAACTATTATACTGATACTTTGTACGTTTAAAGAAGTGAATAATTTATTAGAAAATAAGTAGATTATTATATAAAGGTTATAAGAAAGGTAGTTGAAAATTAATTAATAACTTTGACGTTGCCTATGATGTTAAAAAAATGGAGATTTATTGTAAAAGGTGAAAAAGGGAGAAAATAAATAGGATTTTATGTGTATTAAGTAATTTTTTCTAAATTAGGGTAAAAATAGTGGTAAAATTTTCCCATGAATTTGTACGAAATTTCATAAAATTTTCTTTTTTTTTCATGGTTTTTTTAGGTGTATTAGGTAATTTTTTCTAAATTAGGGTAAAAAAGGGGGAAAACGGGAAAATTCTGTAAGAATTTCTTATTAGTTTTTTCATAGAATTGTTTGTCGCGGATTAATAAAAAAAAGTATCAACTATTACCTATACTTTGTACATTTTAAAAAAGGGATTTACATACTAAAAAGTGAGTAGATTTTTAAATAAAAGTTATAAAAAAGGGAGTTAAAAATTATTGAATAACTTTGACTTTCACTATGATCATGAAAAAAAAATTGAAATTTATTGCAAAAAGGTGAAAACGGGAGGAAATATAGGATTTTAGGTGGATTAGGTAATTTTTTCTAAATTAGGGTAAAAAAAATGGGTAAAAAAGAACATTAGGAAAAAAAGGGGGAGTCTGAATTTTTGTAAAATTACAATAACTTTTAGTAAATACCTACATTATAAAAAAACTTTTAAGAAATTCCAACAAAATTCCTTCAAAAATTCCTACAAACTTTTCTCATAAATTTCTAAACGAAATTTCATAAAATTTTCTTTTTTTTTCATGGTTTTCTGGAATTTTTCTAGAAATTTGTTGGAAAATTCTATAAGAATTTCTTATTAATTTTTTCATAGAATATACTTTCACGGGGATTAATAAAAAAAAGTATTAACTATTACCTATACTTTGTACATTTTAAAGAAGTTAATTATTTACTAGAAAATAAGTAGATTGTTATATAAAGGTTATAAAAAAAGTAGTTGATAATTAATTAATAACTTTGACGTTCACTATGATGGTAAAAAAAATGGAGATTTATTGTAAAAAGGTGAAAACGGGAGGAAATATAGAATTTTAGGTGCATTAGGTAATTTTTTCTAAACTAGGGTAAAAATAGGGGTAAAAAAAAGGAGATTGGGTAAAAAAGGGGAGTCTGGATTTTTGTAAAATTACAATAACTTTTAGTAAATACCTATATTATAAAAAAAACTTTTAAGAAATTCTTGATTATTAAAAAATCCAAACTGTTTTCCAAGTTTTCACGTAAAGCGCTAAACAAGCCGCTTATATGGTTTTCTTTAAAAACTGGAAAGAGTAAAATAGCAGAATATTCCTACCGATCGAGCCTTCTTTGTGGCAAACATGTAGTCTCCCCTAATTTGGAAATCTTCCACTCCAGTGATCACCCGTGAATAATTTCGAGTAGTCCAGTGCGATACTGTACCCAAATTGATCACAGTATTACGACCCAATGCTTCGGCGCGTTCAATTATTAGGGATTTTGGACGCTCAGATGTCCAGTAAAAGGCTTTCACAAATTCATGAACCACAGTCCAAGTCTTTCCCAAATCCTTTGTCAACCAAAGCTGTAAAATACATAATTAAAATTATTTTTTTTTTAAATTATACTTCAATTCAGAAATTTCGTTAATTAATTTACTCGAAGAAATTCAAGTAAACAGTAAAAAAAATTCTTGTAAAATATATAGAAAAAAAGTTCTTTAGAAAGTTTTCACATACCTTACGTTTAGGATCGACTTTATCAAAAACCAAAAAGAAATAATGTTCATCATCGAATGCTACTTCACTGGGCGTAAATTGAACTGGTATTCTTGTAATGTTTAAGCCAGAGTCACGAGTTATAAAAATTAATTTATTCGTACTGTCCGTAAAAACACACTGCAATCAAAGAAAATTAATTTTAGTTTTTCTTGGCGATGTTTTTTTTATCTTTTTTTTTCTTTTCTTTACATAATGAACAAAAATACCAATAAATTAAATACATTCAAGCAAATACCAATAGATATACGTACAAATTCATTAAATGTCGGATGATTATAAAATTTTTCCACACTGGCGTAGCTTGCATTTTTGTCGTCTGTTATTTTAAACTTTTCAGTTTTATTATCAAACGAATCGCCATAATCGTAACTTATATAAACAGCGCTTGGATTACTTAGAGTTACGTTTTTGTTGATTTTATTTGATTGTGGAATACTATCTCGGGCAAGACATATTATAATACTGGACCCTTCACCGACCCAATGAACCATCAGCTGTTGATGCGAATCATTGAGTGCGTTCACCTAGAAAAACAAATTAATATCAATTCAAAATCAAATTCAAATTAATTTAATACCAATTATTAAATTGATTACTTTATAGCGTATAACATAAATTAAAAATGATCTTCATTAAATTCTAAATTAATTAATTAAACTAGCAAAATAAAACGCGCGCCAGCGCGCGATTAGTTTTTTATACCTTTTAGAAATTATAAAATACAATAAAAAATATAACAAATCGGTAAATAATATTTATCTAATATGAAGAAATAAATATTTTAAATATAATATTTAAAAATCAATTAATATAAATAAAATAAATATTTATTTAGGACAAAATTTATAATATTTTAGAATTAAAAAAAATTGCAAAAAATAATTGAAATTAAACAAAATAATTGCAAATTTTTAAATTAATTGAAAAGAAAATGAAAAAAAATTAAAAATTGGGGAAAGTAATTTAAACAATCATAAAAATGTTTTAAACATAAAGAAAATAATTTAAATTTGAGAAAAATACTTGAGAAACTTAAAAGTAAATTAAAACAAAATTGAATAATGAAAAATTAGAGAAAATAATTGAAAATTGAAAAAACATGGCAAAAAATTGAGATAAATAAATTAAAACTAAAAGAAATAATTAAAATTTAGGAAAATAATTAAACAAATTACATAAAATATTTTAAATAAAGGAAAGTTAAGCAAAATTTGAGAAAAATACTTAAAACTTTCAGAAGTTTATTGAAAAAAAAGAAAATAATTAAAAATTAGAGAAAATAAATGAAAAAAGATAAACATAATTTAAAATTGAACAGAACAAATTTTAATTCAAGAGAAATAAGTAAAAACTTTTTGTCAATTATGAAAAAGAACGAGAAAAAGAACGAAAGTAATTGAAAATTGAAGAAAATAATATAAATAATGAAATAATTGAAAAGTCAGATAAATAGTTAACAATTTTTGAAATTATGAAACAAATGTAAAGAATTAATAATTGAAGAAAATAAATTTTGCTAAATAATTAAAAAAACTACAGAATTTTTTTTAAACAATAAAGAATAAATAATTGAAATTTGACAAAAATACATGAAGATCTTAGAAATCAATTAAAAAAAAGAAAATAACTAAAAATTGGAGAAAAGAATTGAAGAAATAAGCTAAAAGTAATTGAAATTTACGATAATTAATAAACAAATTTTGAAATTATGAAAACAAATAAAAATAATTAGAAATTAAAGAAAACAATTGAAATTTTAGAAAAATTCTTATAAATCTTAGAAAATAATTTTAGAAAATGAGAATAACTAAAAATTGGAAAAAAAACTGGAAGAATGCTAAAAATAATTGAAATTTACGATAATTAATAAATTTTTTTAGAAATTATGAAAACAAAGAAAAATAATTAAAAATTGAAGAAAATAATAGAAATTTGAGAAAAATACTTAAAAAATTTTAGAAATTTATTTTATAAAACGAGAATAACTAAAAATTGGAAAAAAGTCTTGAAAAATGCTAAAAATAATTGAAATTTATGATAATTAATAAAAAAAATTTGAAATTCTGATAACAAATGAAAATAATTAGGAATTGAAGAAAATGTTTTAATTTTCAAAAAATCTTAAAAAATAATTTTAGAAAATGAGTATAATAATTAAAATCGAAAAAAATAATTGAAAAATGATAAAGTTAATTAAAAATTGACAAAAATAATTGAAATATGCTGAAAATAATTTAAATAATATAAAAACTTGAAAACATTCAATAATATTTGAGAGAAATAACTGAAAAATAAATATATGTTTAAAAAAAATAATAATTACAAAATTACTTAAAAATTTTTAATTAAAGAGAATAATTAAAAAATCGCAGAAATAATCGAAAATTGATGAAAATAATTGCAATATCGGATAAATAATTGAAAATTTTAAAAGTAATGCCAAAATAATTAATATAATTATAAATTGACGAAAATCAAGAAAAATTGCAGAATTTATTTTTAAGCAACAGACAATAATTAAAAAATCGTTATATAATGGAAAATTGATGACAATAATCTAAATTTGACATAATAACTGAAAATTTAGAAAATTAATTGCATGTGTTTATGTATATTTTAAACTTCTTCAAAAACCATAATAACGAAAAAGGTTACCTTATTCTTTCAATTCAAATTTAAAAATATTTCTTGATAAAGAGTCAAAAATCAATAAAATAACAGGGAGTAAGACTAACTTCACTTCAGTTTTTAAAACATGGACAGAAAAAGATGAATAAATATTAATACTAACTAACTTCACTTCAGACTTTAAAACGTGGACAGAAAAAATGAATAAATATAAAAAGTTACTAACTTCAGGAGTTTACGGAGATTATTATTATTTAACTAGCAAAATAAAACGCGCGCAAGCGCGCGATTAGTTTCTCATACATTTTCAAATTATAAAATACAATAATAAATATAAAAAATCGGTAAATACTATTTATCTAATAAGAAAAATAAATATTTTAAATATAATATTTAAAAATCAGTTTATATAAATAAAATAAATATTTATTTAAGACAAAATTTATAATATTTTAGAATTAAAAAGAATTGCAAAAAATAATTGACATTAAACAGATAATTGCAAATTTTGAAAATTAATTGAAAAAAAAATTAAATCAATTAAAAATTGAGGAAAGTAATTTAAACAATCATAAAAATGTTTTAAACATAAAGAAAATAATTAAAATTTGAGAAAAATACTTGAGAATCTTAAAAGTGAATTACAAATTGAATAATGAAAAATTAGAGAAAAGACTGGAAGAATGCTAAAAATAATTGAAATTTACGATAATTAATAAAATTTTTTGGAAATTATGAAAACAAATAAAAATAAATAAAAATTAGAGAAAATAATAGAAATTTGAGAAAATTACTTGAAAAATTTTAGAAATTAATTTTATAATATGAGAAAAACTAAAAATATTGACTAAAAATATTGTCTGGAAGAAAGCTATAAATAATTGAAATTTACGATAATTAATTAAAAAAAAATCTGAAATTCTGATAACAAATGAAAATAATTAAAAATGGAAAAAAATATTTGAATTTTCAGAAAAATACTTAAAAATCTTAGAAAATAATTTTAGAAAATGAGAATAATGATTAACAATCGAGAAAAATATTTGTAAAATGATCAAATTAATTCAAAATTGAAAAAAATAATTGAAATATGCTGAAAATAATTTAAGATTAGGAAAGAAAATTAAATTATGATGAAAATAATTTAAATATGAAAAATTGAAGACATTCAATAAAAGTTGAAAGAAATAACTGAAAAAAATCATAGAGTATATGTTTTAAAAAAAATAATAATTACAAAATTACTTGAAAAATTGTAATTAAAGAGTATAATTATAAAATCGCAGAAATAAAGAAAATTTATGGAAATAATTGCAATATCGGATAAATAATTGAAAGTTTTAAAAGTAATGACAAAATAATGAATTTAATTATAAATTGATGAAAATTAAGAAAAATTGCCGAATTTATTTTTAAGCAAATGAAAATAATTAAAAAATCGTTATATAATGAAAAATTGAAGACAATAATTTAAATTTGAGATAATAACTGAAAATTTAGGAAATTAATTGCATGTGTATATATTTTCAACTTCTTCAAAAACCATAATAAATTTTTAAATCATTTTTCGAAACTTTTTTTTTATTCAAATGACAATTAAAAACCAGCACAAAATAAAATAACAGGGACTAACTTCACTTCAGTTTTTAAAACGTGGACAGAAAAGATGAATAAATATTAATACTAACTAACTTCAGGAGTTTACGGAGATTATTATTATTTAATTAATTAATTAATTCTTGAATATGACCTCAAACTAGAAACTAGTTTTTAACAAATCAGTTATTTCTGTTTAATTATTTGATATCAAATCATTCAAATCTCTAGAAATAATTTTGTTTATTCAGTTTATCTTTTAAAAGCTAAACGTAAAAAATAGTAATTGACATTACATAATAAGCAATATTTTAGTGTATTATATTCATAAAAATGTGTTTATTGAGCATTTTTGAGACACAATTAAGTAAAAATGGTTTAAACAAACACAAATTGATAACAAAGTGCTTTATATTTAAAATATTGCTTATCGTGGCGAAAGACTTATCTCTATATAAATGTGCATAAATATATCTCCAATGTCTTTTAAAGTGAGCGAAATGAATCATAGAGCTTTTGTGATGACTTAAATGTGCAGTCGTTTGTCTGTTTAAGTTTTCCTACACACACACATCAAAAATATAAGTGTGCACATAATCGATACGCTGACTAATTTTCAATTAACTACACGAAATGCTTTATTAAAAAAATTTCTCGTACAATTATTCAAAATTATTATTAACAATCGTCATTAAAAAAAAAAAAAAAAAACTCAACATCTAGAAAAATATTTCTTCTGATACATTAACGATTTTTTAACGTTTGAAACTCTTTTTGGAAACGGTTCAAAAAAATCAAATGAAAATACATTGTAAAGTTAGATATTGTTCTTTGTTAAAAAAAAAAATAAAAATAAATAAAGTCATCTAACAGAGAAAGATTTTTCAAAGCAAGGTCTCTTCAATGACACTGGCATATTTTATCAGCCAGTTATCACAGCTGCTTTACCTCTTAGTTTATTTTCTACATGTTTAATATAATCTGGTATCATTTAAATGTAAATGTAATGATAAACTGTTGAGGATACCAGTGTAATTAAGTTCAAGCTCAATTTAATCTGGAGATTATTGCACTTTTTACATAGACGACTTTCAAATGGTACCAGATGTTACCAGAAAATAAGATAGTTGTTTTAAAAAAGATATGAGGCTGCGTTAAAAAAAAAATAAAAAAAATAAGAAATTTAAGTGACTAACATGATTCCGGAAAATACGCTTAATCATTCATTCATTCATTCATTGGAAATAAGCTCTTTAAATTACATACAAGATTAATCTTCTGCATATGAAATTATATTTAAAAAAAAAAAGGAAAAAATAAAATTTAACATTTTTTTTATTTTCAAAATAAATTAAACCATAACGCCCAAGAATAATTAATAACAAATTTATTTTAATAATGATAGTAAATTATTTCTTATTTTCTTCTGTTGAGTTTCTGTGAATACAATTCAGAAATTGAATTTCTATTGTTAGCAAAAAGGCATGTTTTTTCTTTTAACAAATAAAATTATTTGCAAACAAGACACGTTTTGTTTTATAATATATTTGGAAAAATAAAATTTTTTTGCCAACGACATGTATTAAATTACTTCCAGAAATAAATTCCACTATATAAATACGATACTATGTACTATGAAAAAATAAAAAAATAAAATATGTGAAAGTAAGGTAAACTTGAAAATGCATTTCATTTTAATTTCCTAATTTCCGGGTGTCTACTAATTTCGTCCCACAAAATTCCCGGTCATTTCCTGGTTTTGGTTCCTATTTTTCCCGGTTTTTTCTCTTGTTAACTTAAAATTTATTTTAAGTATAAATAGACCTACAAATGGTTACTAAAATTGAATAAAACAGTTGATAATTAAAGAAAATAATTGAAATTCAAAGAAAATAATTGAGAATTGAAGAATTAAATATTAAACTTTACAAAAAATAATAATTAAGAATTAAAAGAAACAATTAATATTGAAAAGAAATAATTAATAATGGAAAAAAATAATTCAACTATGACAAAGATATTTGACAATTAGAAACAAAATTTTAAAAAAAGTAAATATTAATCTACAATTGAACAATAATAAAAAAAAATGAACAATGGTAATTAAATTTAAAGAATATAATTGAAAATTGGTCAACTAGATAGAAAATCCAAAAAAAAAAAATTAAAATTTAAGTTAATAATTCAAAATTGAAGAAATAAATTGAAAATTAAATAAGCAAATAGAAATCAGAAAAACACAGAATTATTGAATATTAAAAAAAAAACAATTGAACATTGAGAAATAAAATTGAAATTCGAATACAATAATTGAGAATTAAAGAAAATTACTGAACAATTGGATTGAAAAAAGAAGAAAATAATTTATAATTAAAAAGAAAAATGGAAAATGACAGGAATTATTTAATATTGAAGAAAACATTAAAAATTGAAGAATAGAATTGTTATTTAAAGAAATTAATTGAGAATTGAAAAAAATAATTGAACAATTGACCAATTAAATTGAAAATAAAAGAAAATTATTGAAAATTGAAGGAGGTTTTGAAACATGAAATGAATAACTGATAATTGAAAAAAAATAATTAAAAAAAGTCGAGATTACTGAATATTGAAACAAACAATTGAAAATTGAACAAAATAATTTAAAATTAAAGAAAATAATTGAAAATTGAAGAAAATAATTAAAAATTCAAAAAGTACTTAAAAATTAAATACAATATTTGAAAACAGCAGAAAAATTTAGAAATCGACGGAAATAATTGCGAATTGATGAAAATAATTTTAAAATTCTCAATTTAAATAAAAATTGAAAGAAAAACATAATTTAAAAAAGCTGAGAATTGTTAAATATTGACGAAAATTGAGAAGAAATTGAAAATTGAAAGAAATTGAGAAACTGAAAGAAATATGAAAAAATAATTGGAAATTGAAGAAAATAATTGAAATTTAAGAAAAAAATTGGAATTTGAAGAAAATAATTGAGAATTTAAAAAAAATCATTGTAAAAAGCCTACAGTTATTGAATATTAAAAAAAAATTGAAAATTAAAGAATGGAATTGAATGTCGAAAATTATAATGGAAAATTAAAGAAAATAATTCAAGAATTGAACAATGGGATTGAAAGTAGAAGAAAATAAGTGATAATTGAAGAAAAAAGAAATTGAACAACCCAGGAATTATAGAATTTGAAAAAAACAATAAAAAAATGAAGAATGTAATATTGTAATTTAAAGAAATTAATTAAAAATTGTAGAAAATAATTTGAAATTGAAGAAAATGTTATTTTATGAAAATTGTTGAATAATAATTGATGAATTGAATTCAAGTTTCAAAAACATAATTGATAATTGAAAAAAATATTGAAAAAGCCGAGAATTATTGATTATAGAAGAAAATAATTGAAAAATGGAAGAGTTATTGAGATGTGAAATAAATAAATGATAATTGAAAAAAATAATTGAAAAAAGTCGAGAATTATTGAATATTAAATTAAATAATTAAATATTGAAGGAAATAGTTGAGATCTGAAGAAAATAATTAAAAATTGAAGAAAATAATTGAAAATTGAATCAAATGATTGGAATTAAAAAAAAATAATTTATAGTTGAAGAAAATAATTAAAAATTGATTAAAATAATTGAAAATCGTAGAAAATATTTCAGAATTAAATAAATTAATTAGAAATTGATGAAAATAATTGAAAATTCAAGAAAATAATTGGCAATTGAAGAAAATACTAGAAAATCGAAGAAAATAATTGAGAAATGAAGAAATAATTTTAAATTAATGAAAATAATTCCAAATGGAAGAAAATAATTGAGAATTGTAGAAAATAATTGGAAATTGAATAAAATAATTGAAAATTGAAAAGAATGTATTATTCCAGAATAAAAATTCCCGGTTTGACGGAAAATTCCCGATTAATTCCCGGTTATTTCCCGGTTTTCCCAGTTAGTAGACACCCTGAATTTTTTTGTAAAAATTTTTTATTAATTCTCTGAGATTTGCCACATTTTTCTTGATTTCTTTTAGAAATTTAGTGACACGTTAAAGAAGAAAAATCACTTTTATTTTGTCGCATGTTTAATAATCTAAATTGCCAACTTGATTTTTAAAATTTCTGTTTTAATTGAAGTATAGGTATTATACCTTATCTTATCAAAATGATTCAATACCAAATTCTACCTTTGAAGAATATTCTTAATTCCCGAGATAAAAAGTCGAATCTTTGTCTTAAAAAATTTCATTAAAGTTTTTAGTTAATTTCAATAAAATGTAAAAAAAAATTAAAACGCGTAATTTATTACATTTGTGATTTTATAATCGTGTCTGTAAACATTAGAAAATTGGACAATGTAAGAAAAAAAAAAGTTTACCTCGCGATAAATCTCTTTTAGAAAAAAATAGGCAATTCTTTGAATTAAGAGATTAGGCATTAAAGGGTTTTATCATGGTAAAAATAGGGGCCCTCTTTAGAAACATCAAAAGGGAACTTCCCCTCTTCTTTGGAATTACATACTTCCGACAAGAATCTAAATTTGAGTTCTCTTTTCAAGTGCACAATTATACCATTTAGCTTAATTCCTGTCCAGAAGAAAATCACGATGAATAACTCTTTATACTATATTTAATCTACGATTAGTCATTCTGCTGAAATTCATTAAATAATCTGTGAAATACTTTATCTCAAAATATGAAAAAATACTAAAAACTATTACCGTATTTATGTCACTGATAAATATTAAAAAAATAAGTCAAAAATTAACAGCAATAAAAAACTCACAGAAGAAATAAAAACCGGTTATTAAACTAAATCAATTTATCTAATTGCTAATTTTTTAAAATTAAATTAATAATTAAAAGCGGTCATGAAAAAAATCAACGAATTCGAAACTTTGATTAATATTTATAAAAAGTAATAAAAACGTATTTTTTAAAAGATAATTATTGAAATTGTCAAATGTCACTAGCGAATATTTTAAAAAAAGACAAAAATTCGTGAAAACGAATTATTTACTAAAAAATCATTAAAAAGCATAAAATTTATAAAAATGGAAAAGTTTTTTTAATGTTTGAACATAATAAAAAAAAAGAAAGCGGAAATAAAACAGATTATGAAACTTATATTAGGATTTTCCTGGAAACAAAAATGATATTTATGGAAATTGTGGAAATAAAGAGAAAAATAGAAATTATATTTTAAAAATTGAAAATATACTTTCACGAATAAGAAAAGCTTTGTGATTAAAAAAATGTAAAATTACAAAAAACTTTTATCACTACGACTGTAAAAAAATACTAGATATGGATATTTTTAAAAAATGTCATTAATTTATTAACATTGAATAAAATACGCATTTTAAAAAAGTTAAGAAATAATCAAAGTACGATAAAACGAAATCATTTGTCTCTAACCAAAAAACGCAATCTTTAATAATATATAATTTTCATAGATACAGATCTAACTAAATATATTTTTAAAAGCTTATACTTTCGGAGCTAATTACAAAATGTGAAGCGATGAATCATGAGCTGTCTATTTTTATATTTCTTTGTTTAAACTATTCAAATTGTACAGAAAACATTTTAACGCATTGTTTGTCTAATAATGTAAAAATATCGATTCATTAATTAAAAAGTGAGATAAATAGATAAAAACTCTTAGAAAATAAAAGATTGAACTAAGAACTGCAAATACAGCATTAATAAAGGCAAACATAAATAACATAAAATCGATGATTTTGAAAAACAACAATAGATTTGAGAGAGAGGGAGAAAGAAACAGGTTAAAATCGACCTTCCAGTAATTAAAAAAAACTGGATTAAAGTAACGACACTAAAGCAGAGTATTTTAGAATATAATAAAAAAGTTTTTATGGATATAAGCAGTTACAAATCGACTATCTCTATTTGAAAAAGAGAACTATATAGGCGGTTAGTGACCTCAACGGTAATAACAAACGAGTATGATACGACGCAGCTTCCGTCAAATTGACTTGATTTATAAGCGCACGGAGCTCAATACAATAATTACTCGAACTTGCTCTCGTTTGAAAAGCGTTGCACCTAAGAAGCGCAATTTCTTATTGTCATAGATCCAAATGCCAGGAGCATTTTGACAAAATAACAATCGAGGCAAAAAACAAGTTGCAAACTTTAAAAGAACGACAATATCATCAAAAACAGTACTTTTAATCAAACTGTTTGTTTTTTCGATTTATTCCAACGCATTACCTGATAAGCTAGATCAAGATCAAATCGCAGATATGATGAAAATAACTTACCTGGGCTTCGATTTTTGATTCGTTTGTTGAAGGTGCATCTCTGCGCGTTCTAAATGACGTTTCGTCCGTATCTTCAACAACATCACTTCTCTCGATAATAAACGATCTTCTATCATTTTTCTGCTCAGTGTCTTCGTAAATGTGTAAGGTTTTTGGTTTTTCACCAAATCTTTCACAGGAATTACAATGTATTAAAAGAAATAGGTACAAAATAAAGTAGAAGTAACAAAAGGCCGAACTCACCCGGTCGGCCATTTTGTCAAGACTGAATGGTTGATTCAACTTAACAAAACACACAAAATCATCCTCCTTGCGCAGCCGTTCTGCGCAAATTTTTCTTGAGAATTGTCTTCCAGAAATACCTGCCAATTTATCGCAAAAAATGCAATTTAATTGTAATTTATTAATTAATTTTAAAATTTTCATTTATCGATTTAGGTTTTCTGATTTATTTCTATTTAAATTGAAAAATTAATATTTTAAAGAACACATTTTACAGAAAAAAAAACAGTTTTTGAAGAATAATTATAAATTAAATGATTTCAAGGATGAAAAAAGTTTATTTAAGTATAATTAATATCAATCGTGAAATTATAATAACATAAGACAAAACAAATTGATTATGCAATTTTGAAAAATATTTTTTTAAAAAAGAAAAATTTTAACTATTCTAAAAATTATAGTTTATTAGTAGGTAATAATAATTAATATAAATTGTTTGATTACGGTTACAAAAAGCCAATAAAATTATAAGCGAACAAAATTTGATAAATGTCGTTTATGTGAATAAATAATAAGAAAAAAAACTCGTTTCTTAAACTAATTTTCGGTTTTTTAAAGCAATTTGTACTAATTTTGTATTTTATCAATTATTTTTTCTTTTAACCAACTCTCATTTATTATTTATATTTCTTTTTATTAATTATATAGTTTACAGTTAATTTTTTACAGATAAAAACTAATAATAACTAATAAACAGAACTTTTAATAAACTTCAAAATAAAATTTTTAAATTAATTCTTAAAAATGTACCACTTAAATCTACTGAACAACTTTTAGTTGGAGAGAACTCATCAACAGGAAAAATCAATTGATAAAAAAGAAACAGAAATGTCTACTTAAAATGAACTTTCCTCATTAATTATACTTCTGATTGGTTCCTCTGAATTTTATTGATCCAAACAACTTTTTTTTTTGCTAATTAACGTCTTATTAACATGATTTAGGTACTTGAAAGCGAAGACGCATACGCTTTTTTTTATAACGAGAAATCTAAGAAAAGAAAATGAGGATATAATATACAAAAAAGGAAATAATTAATAGATTAAGCCGCATCTTACATTGCCCATAACAAATACGATTCCTACAATACTTGAATAATTTATTGGGAATAATGTTATTTTTTCGAACAGAAAATCTGTCTGATTAACAATAAAGTTACTCATCCTCACAACTTGATAGTTTAGAAATGAATAGTTCTACGCTTATAAAATTGCACATCCTTAAAGAAGGATATAATTAAATCCTTCCTTCTAGCATTCTCTACAATATTTTATCTCTTCCAATATAGATGAACTTTATTTTTTTTATGAACAACGGCTTGACCCTGAAAGAAGTGATTTTCAAAAAAATCAATTTTTAAATGACTCGTAAAATGTAATTTCAGATGAACGCTACATTCATGCAGTAGAATAAACTGCCTAATTTTTAAGTTCATTGACAGATAATATAATTTGTAGAAACAAATGATAAAAATCTACATTTTTTTAAAAATTAATCTTCTTTTTATTTTTAATATTATCATTATTTTTATTCACATTATTTCTGTTTCAATTTTCATAAACACGATTTACAAACAATTCAATTGAAATATCCAGAATTGGAGAAAGTATCGAGAAACTGTCAATGAACTTAAGCTAAGTTTAAAATCATTTTGATTTTCATCTAGGTAGTTGACAGTTTTCCAGTATTTTGTGTCTCACATTGATCGGAAGCGGAAAGTTTCTTACGCACATATAGTATGGTATATCACTTTTTTTTTTAACATTGTTATGAATACGATGGTTTTTTAGGAGAAATTTAATGATTAGATATTGATCACAACTACACCTTAACCAACAATGAGATGATTTTTCTTTGTGAATTTTGATTTAGAATTATTATTCTGTATTGTTCGATACTGATGCCACAAAAGACGATTTCTTTGAATCGTTTTTTTTTTAAATAACGTCAAAAAAGAAAGAAAAAAAAAAGAATAACTATAATAAAAAGTAAAATTATAAAATAAAGAACGAATTAAAATAGCTTTTCTCGACTCAACATTAAAAATTGAAAATCACTATATATACCTATTATTAAATGATTGAATGAAATGTGATTTTTTCTTCATGTTGATATTCAAGGAAGGCAATTTTCAAAACGAAAAGAACCATTTTTTACTTTCATGAATTATATATATTATTTATAATAATAATAATCATTCTCGTTTCATTATAACTTAATTCATGTTATCTCGTATATATATATAAAAGAAACACAGAGTAATAATATATCAATTTATGTTGTAAGTTAAGCGATGCGACTCTTATAATAAAAAACATTTAGTCAAGGGCGTAAATTGTAAAAAGAACGTATAACGTGAGATGTACGCATCTCAAGATTATTTTGTGCACAGAGGCCTTCAAATATTTTGTAACATTTCCTAATTATTATTTTTTTTTTCAATTGTCGAATCAAGGCGCAACAAGCTTAATTTTGAAAAAGCAGTTTACAAAAGCGAGAGTCGCATACACATTAGGAGATAATAAGAGATGAAACTCTAAAGAAAGCGTGGTAGCGTTAAAAGCTCTCCAGACGAAGATGGCAGGGCGGTTTTTTAAAATCTTAAGTTTGTTCTTAATTTCTAAAGAAGGATCTGACTCTGATAAATATTAAAAAAGTAACAATTAGAAAATGAGTATAGCAAGTGTGCTACATTCTGTGCCAGATTCTTATCAGACGGGTCATGCTAACAGTTACACTTTTCGTATTTTATTTTATTTTTTCTTTTTCTTTTAATAATCGTGTAAAAACATGTACTCATCTAACAGGAAATAGGGCACTTTAGATATCTAAAGAATTAAATTATAACTGTACCGCTTTTGTATAATTATTATTATACTCGGAATTATATAGAAGAGAAATTCTTTTCGTTCATTACAGCTTTTAATATCTTTTCTTTAATAAGATTATTCTCCCAAGGGAGCACTGCATCTTTAACATTCTTTAAAAGCTATCTCATAAAACGTCATCCCAAGTTAGCGCAATTCTTAAATACATGGCAGTAATTAAAACGCATTTTTGGGATGCTTTACAATTAAAAGACAAGAAAAAAAGACGTATAGAAATTTCAGACAGAATAAAAGAATTATGAAAATACTTTTTTTTTTCCTAAAAAAATATACGTAACAGAAATGATATGACACTGTCGTATATTGTTTATCCGTCAATCATAAAAGTGATACTTTCTCATTCATTTAATAATACACATTTAAATACATTTTGTGCGTTGTTCCCAAAACAATCTACAATTTTTTTTTTATGTTTTATTATTTTTTCAATATGACAAACAATATAATTTGTCGTAGTTAATAATTTCTTGTTTAAATAAAGACTAAACAATTTAAAAAGAAAACATTCTCATTCATCGAATTAACCACTTTACACAACAACTGTATAAAAGTTATAAGTTTTAAAAAATCGATATTAAAATTACAATCCCGAAGTCGAGTGAACAATTTTCATGCCAATGTGTAAAATCGAGTCACAATTTTGTTGCAGTAACGTCATTTGTCAGGACATTTTTTTAATAATAATAATAATAATAATTAACATAAAATTCTAGCATTCCAAAAAAAGAAAATTGATCAGGCTAACTTGGGATATTGCGTGTTACACCTTCTCTATCTTAGTATTATTATAGTGTCTATATTTCAGGGAAAAAATCAAATTTACAAAAACCGTACAAATACTATACAAATAGTTTTTTTTATTTTTTTATTTTATTCAGGTGTGCATTTATAGTTTTGCTTCGATTTTAGTATTTGAGCGGTTACCTTAAATTTGAATTTTTCACTTTATGGCCAGAGTTTTCAAGTTTTATTAACGTTGCTTTCACGAAGTAGAGCGACGCAATATTTCTCTGATCATGTTGCTGCGCTGGCGCTTATTGGCGGCTAACCATACTTCACTGCTCCAATTTAACTGCAAAATTACAGAAAATTTATTAATAATTACACAAGAAAATATGACAAATAACTAGCAGTAGATTTCATTTTTGTCTATATTATATCAAAAGAGAATAATTCTGAATTAGAAAAACTCCAATTTACAATTTTTATTCACACAGAATTTCAACTAATTAAAACAACGACAATTCAACAACTTGAAATTTCATTACGTATTTAATTATTTCAACTCAGGTTACCTATTTTTACATAAATTAATTAAAATTCAATAAATTATCACTTGATAAAATTTTCCACTAAAAGCACAATTCGTCAATAATTTCTAATCAATAAATTGAAAAAATTGCATTTAGTTGCATTTTTTTCATTCATCTATTGACTGATTAATTTTACTTTCAATTAAATAAAACTATGTTTTCTAAATTTTAAAAAGTAATCAATAATTTTTCAGAAACATAATCATATTTTTACAAATACATTAGAAGTAATATTATATTTTAATAGTTTTCTTGAATTTAAAGAATAGATAAAATAATAATTGACTGAAAAATGAACAAATTACATTCTACGAAACTTAGAATAGGAAAATTACATTTACAAAGGTTTATCTCCTAAGTAAATATCTAATAAACAAAAATAGATTAAGCGAAGAAGAAAATAATAAGGCATAAAATATTGTTGGCACTCAAACAGAATATTCAGACAACTTATTATTCAAAAATTACTGATATATTTACCAAATCAAAGTATCACTACCCATTTCATTAAAGATATTCTATTAAAACTTTCCAGCACTTTAAATTGGAAAAAAAAGTTTCTAAATTGGATTCTAAAGTGCTGTTATAAATATTGTAAAGTTAATGTATAATCATCAAATTCATCTTTCTTTTGCAAGGACGCCTAAAACTTCCAAACTTGTTTTTTTTTTCATCCTACAATTCAGTTTTTATGAAACCATACAAAAATACGATTTAATGAGATGATATGAATGAAAATTTTATAGCGGAAAAACAATCAGAACTGAATTTTAAATTTTTGACAAATTAGATGTTTAAAAAATGTTTTTAATTTAAAATCTAGAAATTTTAATTCTATAAAATGTGTTTAGTGTTGAAAATAATTTAATAAAAATTATCAAACATTTTATGAATTATAAAATTATATTAAATTCAGCTCTGTTTGTAATTGTAGCAGTGAGACAAATTTTTTTTTTCGATCTAGCAGCGAAAGCATGTCAAGGAATGAAGTGACGAGAAAAATAACTGGAAATCAATGGCAGTGTAAGCTAACAATGATACAACAGAAATTCTCGACATCAACATACCGATTATGATAAAATGACTAATTAGATGCATCTATGATATTTAATAAAAAAGAAAAATTAGGAACAAGCACCTATAAATTACCTGCTTAATTAGACCGACACAGCTTAAATAATTTAACGTTTATGCTCGATAAAATTAATTAAAAGTTTCGTTTTAAGGAGGCTGTCTTCATTGACATAACCTCAAACTAAAAAATGGTTTTTCCCAACAAATAAAAATATTATTAGAATTAATTTTCCTAAATTTTGAAAGATTCAGTTGTACATTTTTCAGAAAAAGTTAGATTGGGCTAAAATAGGTTGTTAAATAATAATTATTTAAAATGCTTTTTCTTTAAATCAAGGCAAAATCGATGATTTTTATCCAATTTTAACAAATAAAAGCTCATTTTTCTCGTTGAAACATTCTCTGTAATTTTATTTGTTAGATTTTGTTAAATATTCTTTTGTTTAAACAATATGTAAAAAAACAATTTTTATTTGTTTAATAACTTTTAAACAAAATATTATTTAACACAATCTAATAAATAAAATTGTAGACAATGTTTCAACGGGAAAAATGAGTTTTTATTTGTTAAAATTGGATAAAAATCATAGATTTTACCTCGATTTAAAGAAAAAGAATAAATTGTTTTAGCCCAATCTAATTATTTCTGAAAAATATACAACTGGATCTTTCAAAATTTAGGGAAATTAATTTTAAACATTATAAACCATTAAAAATCATAATTAGATAAAAATTGAAGATTTTTGACATTCAGAAACAAATTTATAGTTTATCTCATTTTTTTTAAAAGTTTCTGAATGTAAAAATCTGTACTTTTTATCAAATTGGGAATTCTAATGATTTACTTTGTTTAAAATCAAATTTGCCTCATTTTGTCTAAATAATATTCCTTAAATAATGATTATTTAACTTTTTATGCTTTTTTTTAAATCTAGATAAAATATATGTGATTTTCATCCCATTTTAATAAGCAATAGCTCATTTTTCTCGTTGAACATCAAATAAAACTATTATTGAAAATTAATTTCACAAAACTTTGACAAATCCAGTTGTACATTTTCCAGAAAAAATTAGGTTAAACTAAAATTTGTTGTCAAATAATAATTATTTAACATTTTATGGTTTTTCTTTAAATCTAGTTAAAATCCGTAATTTCCATCTAATTTTAATTAATAATAGCTCTTTTTCGTCGTTGAAAAATTCTCTACAACTTTATTTGTTGGGTTTTGTTAAAGAATATTTTGTTTAAAAGTTATTAGACAAGTAAAATTTGTTTTTTACGTATTTTTTTAAACAAAATAAAAGAAAAAAATGAGCTATTATTAATATCAATTTAAAGACAAAAAAAAAATTGTTAAATAATTATTATTAGACAACAAACTTTAGCTCAACCTAATTTTCTCTAAAAGAATGTATAACTGGATCTTTCAAAACTTGTTGAAATTAATTTGAATAATATTTTTATTATGGATAAAAATCTAACTCATAAAAAACGACTTTGTAGTTTGAGGTTATGTAAATAGAGATAATCTCCTTAAGAAAAGACACATCGTATCTGGCTTAAGCCAATTTGCACTATCCTTTATCAATTTTGTTAATCCTATATAAATTTAATTTAAATATTTTACATCAAGCTGCAAAAAAATACTTTAAAAAATAATTATTCATTCTGTATTACAAAAGAGCCAACAAAAAAAAACTATTTTTTAAATTGAAACAATTTTTAATTTATCACCACTAATTTATTTCATATTCAAAGTATTTAGTTATTTTGCATAAATTTAAATTATTTTATTATTACTAATTTAGAACACTTTTTTTTGGCATTTAGGGTATTTTATATTTTATTTAGGATATGCTAAATTATCTAATTAAAAGCTTAAAAACTTGATTGATTAAGAATAGTACAAAATATATCAAAAGAAAAGCTGTGAATGCCTGTCGGTCTCTTTTCGGAGACAGTAATCATGTCATTCCGCATTCACAATTGGAAGAACATTCCTGTTTTAATTTTTTTCCCAAAAAGAGCTAATCATAAGGAAAAACTAATTAAAATAAAAACAAGTGGTATGATTATCATTTAATCGTGCAGAATTACAACGGCAACAACTTAGGATATTTTGCGACTCACCGCATCTAAATGTTGTTCCAATTGTGTACAGTTTCATACGATCATTGGTTTCACTTTCTACTTTTTGGCTTTTCTAAAAATATGATAAATGCAAATATGATCGAATGTGTGTTGCGATGTACCTTGCAAGCTCAATGTTTTGTATCTTTTCTTTTTTTTATCAAGTGTAAAGAAAATAATTGTAAAAAAGTATCATATTCTCTATTATCATTGCTTATTATTCTAAACGAATCCTAATAAATAATGTATTTAGTCTTAGAAAGAAAAAGTAAATATATATGTATAAAAGTTTGAGATGATAGTGCACTAGTAACGTTGAACTTCTAATGATTCATTGTCCTACAACTAAGAGAACGATAAATTGATGAAAATGAAATGACAACATGATTTGCATGACATTTGTTTATCTCACAATGCGATGTAATATTTATTCTACTTTGAACTGTAGAAAGAGTTTAAAATCACATCAAAGAAAAAGAAAGAACCTATGCAGAAATATGTAGATTATATAGTATAAAAAATAGAGAAATAATCTCTACTTTTGAAATTTGTTGGGAAAAAAAGTTTGATTTTAATTAATTGTTTTGTATACGCAATATTTAAACACGACTATTAATATTTTTTCCCCCAGAAGACAAGTTTTCTCAGAAACAGTTTTTAAAAATAATTATATTGGATAATTAACTCTTTCATGCAACTGTTTGTCTTCCAAATTTAAAAAAACAAAAAAAAACTAAAAACAAAAAATCTTTGGGTGTCTCTAATAACTAATTTACGGTCTAAAGAAGCAAAAAATATTGCCAATAAAGTTGAAAATTTACCTTTCTGACTTTTCTCGAATGCTAGTTTTGTTTTTTAGTCTTTAAACCAGCATAAAAGATCGCAAATTTACTGAGAAAGTATAAAAAAAAAATATATTTTTAAAACAAAGTCAACTTAATTGTGAACAATAAAACAGAATTTTTAGTTCTACTCTTTAAAGTTTAGAAGAAATAACTTTTTCCAATATTTATATTTAACAAAATGGTGCCACAATTCAAAAAAATAAGTACCTTGTTTTCTTATTTATAAATTGAAAATTACATTAAATTAAACCAATATAAATCTGACAAACAACTCACAAACATTTACAATATTGAACAATTTAATTTGTTTCATAACATTTATTTTTAATTTACAGAATACATTTTTAATATTTTAATTCAATTCTTTAATTATTTCCTTAAATAAAGTGGAGGAGAGTTTTTTGCGTTGGTAAAAACATTTTATTTTAATCTACAAACTCTAAATTCAATTCATCGTAATTTTTAATAATCAAATTTTCAATTCATTCTAACTTTAAGCAACCTTAAATTCAATCGATCTAAAGTTCAATTAAATCAAATTTCAGCCCATTAAACTTTCGAGTAATGCTGATTAAAATTAATTCTGATTTCTCGTGATCCAAATTAATAACAATTTTAAATTTAAATTATCCAAATTAGAATAAATTCCAATTTCGATTAGTTTAAAATTTTATTGTTAGAAATTTTAATCAATTTAATCCCCTAATAAAAAATATCGATATTTTATCAAAATTAAATTCAATCCTCAAGAAGGTGAGTTTAATAAAAATTCCAGAAATCAGAATCTTTTTAACTAAAAAAATTAAAATTTGGATAAATTAAATTTAAAAATTATTGAAATTTTCACAAATAAAAATGAATTCTTCAGGCCTTTAAGTTTAATTTAAAAATTTCTTTTCGTTTAGAAGATATGTATATTTTAAAAAAACTATAAAAATTAATGTGTTTCCACTCTCCTCCACACGCCTTTAATTCTTCAATTTATACAATTTCCATTTGTTCATATTTCGTCTTTAATCTCAGTTTTTAAACATCCAGGATGTCTAGCGAATAATCATTTTCAAATTTCCGGATTTAACGGATTATAAATTACAATTTTCCCGAATTAATTAGAAATAATTGAATTTTTTTTTTTTTTTTTTTTAATAAATACATTATAAAGTTATTTTAAATATTGAGGGGGAAAAATAATCAATAAATTGTTTAACAACTTGAAAAAAATTTAAATTTAAAGGGAGAAAATTGAGCAGTTTTAAGGAAAGGAAACAAATTTCCTAAAAAATAGAAAAAATCAGAAAATTTATAACAAGATTAAATTTTCACAAAATAAAATAGAAGATAAAAAGTCTTTAAAAAATTAGAAAAATTAAGGAACTATAATCAGTGTCGAGAAAAATACCGAATAAATGTTTCTAAAAAATTAGAAATAATAGGATAAAAATTAAAAAATGGAAAACATTCTTATAAAATAAAAAAAACGATGATAAAATTTGAAAATTAAATAAAAATTTAAAGAATGATAAATAATTTTATAAAAAATTTAAAAAACGGAAGAATATTTAATTATTTAAAGAAATAAGAAAAACTTTAACATCTAATAAAAATCATTTAAAAACGAGGTAACTGAAGTAATTATGAGAAAAAATATATAATACAGAATACATTTTTTTAAAATAAAAAATAAAAAATTTTTCAAAAAAGACCATTTTTTGTTAGAATTTTCTAAGAAATAAAAAACGAATTTAGTAAAATAATAATAAAAAACAATTAATTTTTGAATTTTGAAACTCAGATTAATTGAAATATGAAAGTTCTAATAAATTAAAATATGAGTTAATTATTGACATTTGGGATTTATTTAAATTACAATGACTTGAAAATACAAAAAACTTCTAATTATTTTTTATTTTTATAAAAAAAACTGAATTTAACCCTTTTATGGTTGAAATGGAACCGACCAAAGGACAGTAAAGGAAATTAAAATTTCTTTTTTAAGTTGCCAAAAAAGTCTAGTGAGATTGACAAACCCAAGTCAACGAAACATCAATTTTTCAGGCCTAAAAAAGGTTTTTTTTTATTTTCACCTTCCTTTTTAATAATTTCTTTTCTATTTATAACTCTGTCTCTATCAAAAAATAATTGGATAATATTCTGACCAAATTTAAATTTAATATTCTGCAAATTCTTGGATCATTTTGAAAATTCCCAGATCTTTTTACAAATTCCTGTTTTTTTTTTTTTATATTGAACTAAATTCCATTCAATTAATTTCCTGGGTCGCTAGACACCCTGAACAACAGATTCGCCAAGACAAAAAAGCATGATCGATAAATCATATATTTAAAAATTAAAGATGTGCGAATAGTTTGAATTCAAATTGAATCAAATCATGCTAATTCGATTTCATTCAAATTGCAAAGGTTCGAACTTGAACTATTAAAAATTCTGAAATCAATTCGATTCGACAAATTTTAATTAATTTCGATTTGAATCAAGGCCTAAAATTCCTGATTCAATCAAAATCTAAAAAAAAATTCTCACATCTCTATAAAGAACTTTTGCATGAAAATTTACTAAAATCTGAGAAAATTCGTCATTAAATAAAAAAAGAAACATCATTCTTCAATGCAAAACTATCACTTTCAAGGCCAATTATTGATTTTAAATATTTATTTAAGTAAAGATTTAGTTACTGATTTAAATGCCCAGTAAAATAATAAATTAATTTAATAATCTAGACTTACTTTTTCTTGAGAGTGAAGAAACTTCGCCGCTTGGTCTCGGCTTGCGTTGGTGCGGGCAGTGTGTGTGCTCTGGATGAGCTCGCACCTGAAGTACCCTGTGAGGCTTGATTTAATGCCGAAACCCACTCTTGCATTTCTGTATCATCTTTGGCCTGGAACAGGAAGTCGGCGCCATTCTGCGTCCTAAAATCAATTAAAGAATCAATTAAAGTGTCTTAAAAAGAGTGTTTATACAATCTTTTTTTTTAAAAAAAAGTCCAAAAGAATTAAAACAATTTTTAAAAAGACGAGTAATTAAACAGATTGCATGAAGTTAATTAATTTACAAAAAGTACTGCTTGTTTCCAAATACAGGCCTCGGATTTTTTTAAGGAAAAAAAAGTCGATTTTATTATTTATAATATAAGTTAGTTAATATACATTTTTATTAATTGTTGCTATTAGATATTAAATAATTTTCTTTTTAAATAATCCATAAAAATATTTTTAAAAAAGTTTTTTAGAATATTATTTCAATATGTAACCCCAATAGATTGCCAAAATTTTTATACATATAAAAAAAATTATAAGTTTCTTTTTTTTTAACTTATTAATATCTAATTTATGGAAATTATTCCAATTCAGATGTACAGTAAAAATTTTAAATTTCAATAGGGAAAATACTTGATACTTGAAAAATTGTAGTCAAATAATAATCAAAATGTTGTAATTAAAAATATTGTCAATATTTAAATTCACTATATTAAAAAAAAAGTCTTACAAATAGATTATTACAGCTTATACAAGACTAGTTTTTTTAAGTCCTTCTTTTTAAAAAAATACAACAGGGTCGCTACGGTTCAAAAATTTCAAAATTGTATGACTTTTCCAAATTTTTCAGACCATTTTTCATCAAATTTCATGACCAAATACAAAATATATAGCAACATTAACCCGAGAAACTTTGTATTATTGTTAGTCATTTAAAACTATAAATTTTTGCAAATAATAATGAACATTATGAAAATAATTACAAAATTGAAGAATATATCTAAAAAATGACGAAAATAATAAAAAATTGAAAAACAAATTTAAAAAATACCTAGATTAATACACAACCCAATAAAAAAATTGAAAAAATCAAAGAATAATTATAAAATTTTAAGAGAATAACTAAAAATTGAAAATATTTTAGGAAATAATTGAAAAATTTCGAAAAACGATTGAAAATTGAAGAAAATTATTAATAATTGTAAGAAATAATTGAAAAATAACGAGAATAATTGAAAAATTGAAGAAAATATTTAAAAAATGACCAAAACAGAATTCGACAAATGATTAGATTAATAGACAACTGAAAAAAATTATTGAAAAAATTAAACAAAAAATATTAAATTAAGAAATTAAGAAAATTATAGGAATAATTGTTGTAAATAATTACAAATTAAACAACTGGATTGAAAATCGAAAAAAAATTGAAAATTGAAGAATGAAATTGAAATTTAAAGAGTATAATTAAACTTTTATTTGAAATTATTTATCCAAATTTAATATTTATAAAAATTTAATTTTTTATTAAAATATAAAAAATAATTAAAAAAGCTGAGAATTACGGAATATACAAGAAAATAATTGAAAACTGAAGAATGGAATTAAAATTTGAAGAAAATAAGAAAAAAATGAAGAAATAAATTGAAAATTTAAGAATTAAATTCAAATTTTAAAAAATAATTGATAATTAAAAGAAGGCGAGAATTATTGAATATTGAATAAAATAATTGAAAATTGAAGACTGCAATTTCAAATTTAAAATAATGATTGAGAAGTGAAGAAAATAATAAAATATTGAAGAATTAAAGATTAAGGAATTGAATTACAATTTTAAGAAAATAATTGACAAATGAAAAAAAAAATTAGAAAACTGTCGAGAATAATCGACAACAGAATAAAATATTTTAGAAATTAAAGAATAATTATTAAATTTAACAAAAATAATTGTAAATTGAAAAATTTGTTGAAAAAAACTGAAAATTGAGGGAAAAAATTAATAATTGAAAAATGATTAGAATAAATAAAAAGTTGAAGAATATATCTGAAAAATGACGAAAATAATAGACAATTGAAATCAAAATTAATTAATAGACAACAAAACAACAAAATTGAAAAAATTAAAGAATAATTATAAAATTTTAAGAGAATAATTGAAAAAAAATGTAGGAAATAATGGTAAATTATGGAAAATAATTAAAAATTGAAAGAAATAATTAAAGATGGAAATAATTTTGAATTTCAGTAACAGCATTGAAAATTTCAATTATTATCTATTGATCAATCAGGTAAGTCATCGACAATTCAGCAGTTTTCAACTTATTTTAAGTGAAATATGACTGATTGAAATCATAAAAAGAGAAATTAATTAAATTAATTTTTTAAAACAACATTTTATAAAATTCCCTGACTTTTCCAGGTATTTCAGATTTTTCCTGACTACAAAAAAATTCCATGACAATTCCAGGTTTTTCAGAACAGTGTCAACTTTTGAAAAATGTTTTTAGTAAAAATCATGCAAACCTTTAAAAGTTACTTTACGAAAATTTGTTTAATTTTTTTTAAAAATCATTTCTTATTTAATTCTTGGAAAATTTTCTGGGAGAGTAATTAAAAAAAATGTAAGCTCAAAAGCTTTGTTGATTTTTAAAACATATATTGTACAAAAACTGTGAATTGCAGTGTTTTTTTTTAAATTTTAAACAACTTCTGAAATAATAAAGATTTTTTAATGCTCTTGGTTAGATTTAAAACATAATTTTCTATAGAATTTTAAAAATTCATCAGTAAATTGTTGTACAGTTTATTTCTTATTTTTTGCAAAAGATCTAACATAACTTCAGAAAATTTTAAATATTTAAATATTATAAATGGTGAAAAAAGTATTTTTGAAAATTATTATACATTAATTATTCCAAAATTGTTGGAGAAATGTTTTTAAAATATAGATTTATTTAATTTATGTTATTTTTACAGACCGGTCACATGATAATCAAATTTTTCAATGTTTTTATTCTCACGTTAGATTTTTGCAAAATGTAAGAAAAGAATTGTGTAACAATACTATTAATAATTTTTTTTAATTCTATGGAAAATCATATTTTAAATCAAACCAAGAACATAGTTGGTTTATACAAACGGAAGTAAAAAATAGTGGTACTTATTGAAAAAAGAATTATAAAATACTATAAAAAATAGAATTGTCCGAGGCCTGAAATTTAAAAAATACTCGCACTAAAAAAAACAATTTAAAATTTGCTGGGGTTTTAAGAAACATTTACTTTTTTACTCAAACAATGCAAACAAATTAAAAATTACTGTGAAACCAGGGTATTTTTACTTTGTTTTCTAAGTGGAAAAAAAAAACAAATGCCACTTTTGAAGTCAATTTTACGTTTTGAGTCAAATTCTTTGAAGTCAATTTTTAATTATATTCCGGAAGATTTAATAATGGAAGTAATAAGTAAAAGTAAGTAGATAAGTGATTTACATATTAATCTTATATTTATTTTTCTTTAAGTACTTCAAATATTCGCTTTAAATACAAAACGTCAAACTTTATTTAAAAGTGACATTTTTTCTCCTTAAAAAGCAAAATAAAAATAATCTGGTTTCACAGCAATTTTACTTCTTTATAGAGAAAGCTTGGTGATTGTTAAGATTTTTAATTATCCAAAAATAATCTAAGCTCATAAATATCTAAATTTGGACACAAGGTTTTTTTGAAAATACCCAATCAAATTTTTTGAGCATCTTTGTTTATCGAAAAAAAATAGTTTTTTGCCAAAAATTTTCCCATGCTAAAAATACAACTTAATGAATACAAAAATCATATTCCTGATCTCAAAACGAATCGATTGACCTATATAACGTTTATAATTGATCAAAATAATTCATGTTTTTATTTTAATTTTTTTTGCATTTAAAATTCTTTTTATTTTAATAACTTCTCCAATTAACTTTTATATTAATAATTTATTGCTTTCTCTATGAGGCAGCAAATTTTTTTTGCTTACCTGGAAGCGAAATGTTCACAAAATGTACATAATTTTCACGTAGTTTAATTCAATTGCATTGCTTGAGTAAAAAAAGCAAATATTACCTTAAAGCTCAAGCAAATTTGAAATTCTTTTTTTCAGTGCGATAAATTGGTAAAAAATTTAATTAGTCGTAATTTAGTCGAAAATAGTTTTAAAAAAAAAGTATCCGACAGTTCTTCTGAAACTTACTTTACACGGAAGACATGCTTCTTTTTAGTATAATCACTAGCTACGATAATAGTAGCTCCTCTAAGATCTAAAGAAGCTTCTCCTTTATAAGGTTGATCAGGAGCGGACTTGTACGATTTTTGGTCCTTATACGCAACCAAATTTTGTCCTCGTATAACCATATAAATCTTGTCCCAAGATCGATTAGAAGCCTTCTTTGTGGTGCTTTCCCACTCGTGTTTCCTCACCAGTGTTCCCTCGAATTCGTCTCCAGTTGGACTTCTTTGTTCTGTGAAAGGAAACAACTCTTTTAATAAAAAACATCAATTAAGAAGATAAAAACTAAAACTCAAAATAGTGCAAATGTGTGATTTTTTTGGCAAATGCTGGTGCAATCGTGAGAATGAAATATTTTTCTATTTCCTTAATTCTAAACTTAATTCTAAGGAAATTAAATGAATCATGTTAAAATAACGTAATTAATATTAAATAACTAGATTAATATAAAATAGTTGAACTATAAAATAGCAATATATTAAGTATATTAATACAAAATAGCAATATAAAGCGACAATATCTAATGATTCAAAAGTTACATCTTTAATTCTGAAATGATTGTTAGTAATAACAGATGAGACAATGATCAATCCAGTGCGCTTTCGATTATCTGAAATAACTGTAATATAATATTATCTGATACGTTGAAATCGTTGACGATTCTTTCTGAAAATCTAGAGGTAGATAAGAAAGAAAAAAAATTGAGATAATTTAAGCAGGGATGAAAAACGCTTACCAGAGAAGCCGTGCTCGTCATCGCTCACACCACTGCGATCTAAGCTTGGTGACTTAGCTGTTTTTTTCCAACGGAAGCTTCGGAATGGTGATTTGCTGCGACTTCGTTCCTTTCGTCTCAAACTACTGGATTCAGATCCAATTCCAACTTTGGGAGCTTTATGAGATGACAACACATAGATATGATTTACTAAGCGCTACTACTTACTTTTTTTTTTATCACTAGATCATCATAGACAAAAAAAATCTACATTTTTAATTCCAAAAGATTATTTCATTAATTACACTTATTGACTCATTCTATACAAACTTGCAAATGGTACTCATGCCACATGCTCATGCAAATGAATAAATGCAAACTACTTTCAAAATACTAACTAAATTTTATCAATCGAAAGAAAATGGAATAATTTATTATTTTTGATTTCAGCATCAGTCAACAATAAATACAATATAAATAAATATAAATAACCGCGAGAAATTATGGAAAAATATATTAAAAATATTTTTTTCAAAAAAACAGCTGTCTACTGGAAAAAAGATCTTATTTTCTAAAAACGGGAAATTTTTAGGAGGGCCGGAAAATTTCTCAGTTCGATTGTTTCTTTTTTAAAATAAAAGCACTTGTTTCGTGTTTACAAAACAAAAAGTTGCTTTAACCTTTTAGAGAAAAAAATTTCAAGTTATTAAAAATAATAAATTCTACTTTCAAAAATGATTCAAAGCAATAGTTTCTGTTGTGATGACTCGTCTACGGTTATTTCAACTACTTTGAAAGCGCAGCAAGTACCTTTATTGCTCAAAACCGTTCCAGCTTGGTCTGGCATAGCAGTTAAAGATGCTCAAATATACGAACTATCGCTACAAGATTTCAAGAATAAATATCTCGTTTTTCTATTTTATCCCTGTGATTTTACATTCGCGTGTCCAACAGAATTAATTCAATTCAGTGATCGTATTGAAGAATTTAAAAATATAGGTAAGATAATTAGAAAAAAAATTGTTTTAAAAATCAAAAAAATTAATTAGAAAATTATTTCTAAAATTGTAGATTAAAACTCATTTTACTGAAAAATGGATAAAAAATTATTTAAAATTATTTAAGACAAAAACAATACTTTTACTTTAAAAAAAAGAATATATATATATTATTTAAAATAAAAAAAAATTAGAAAGTAGAGAAATTTTAAAACACTGTACAGGGTGTTTAGAGAATGATCATTTTTTGATTCCTGGATTTCTCAGATCGTAAACAACAATTTTCCCGGATTTAAGAACTCTTTTAATGATTATTAACTATATTATTTAAATATTAATTTAAATATTAAGAAATACTAGGAAATATTAGAAGAGCAGTTTTTAAAACTCATTATATGTCGCATTTACTTTTTAAAAAAATAAAGAAAAAATATATTAAAAATCCTATCAACGCAAAAATAAGAAAAACAAAATATAAAAAAGTGAAAAAAACCAAAATGAAAAAATTTAGTAGAAGATTCAATTTCCCTAAAAGAAGATAAAAGACGCAAAATCTTTAAAAAGTTAGAAAAATTAAGAAATTAAGACAAAATGTGAAAAAAAAATTAGAAACTATAGGATAAAATAATAAATCCATATTTGAGAAAATATCAAACAATAAAAAAAAATTTTTGATTAAAAATCTACTATAAAAGTTGTAATAAAAAAAATGTGTAAACTTTGAGAATTTTTATTTTTGTCAATTTTGCACCAAAATGATTGACTAATGAACTTGATATTTATTTTCGATCAATTAAAAAGTATATGTCTAAAATAAAATTAATACATAAATTTTTATTTCTATGATTTTATTTTTTATTCAAGTTTACCAAACCCGAAATTTTTCCTACTGACAGACAGATAGACAGACAGACAGACACTTTTAGTAAAAACCATTTTTTCTAAATCAGAAGATCTTAAAACGTCAATATGAGTAAATTAAATTACTCTTAATACTTTTTTATCCAAAATAAGATGGTGAAAAAAGAAATAGTAAAAATAAAAAAAAAAGTAAAAAAATAAACTAAAAGTCTACAAAAACAATGAGAAAATCCTATAGAAATAAAAAAGTTTAGGAAAACAGAACGAAAGAAATTTTTATAACGTTAACACATCTTTTAAACAGTCATAAGAACAAAAAATTTACAAAAATCAAAAAAACCTATGGGAAAGAGAATAAGTTTACGAAAAAATAAATAAAAAGCAAAAACAAACTGAATAAATTTTCTAAAAAGATGAGCAAATATAAAAAAAGTCAAACAAAGTAAAAAATGTATTTTAGTCCCCCCCCCCCCTTCCCTTATCTCCTAAATGAAAATGAGAAAAATTTTAAAAACCATGTTTTAATTCAACGAAAAAAATGGTTATATAAAAAAAATAGTAATAAAGATTTAAATCAATGATTGAAAAAAAAGGAAAAAAATTTTTGAAGACTTGAAAAGATTTAGCGAACGTTTTTTTTAAGTATCAAAAAAAAAAAAAAATAAGTTGAAAATCAACGAAAAGAAAAGTTTACTGAATGTTATAAGAAACAAAATTGTATGAAATAATAATTGCCTAAAAACAGTAAATTTAATAAAACTTTATATGTTAAAAAAATGTATGAAAGCAAAAGAAGAAAACACTCTTTTAAGGAGGAATCGGATAAAAAACTAGTAAAAAAGTTAATTTTACTCCATATTTTGGTATACTTTAATTTAGAAAAAACTATCTGAATATTAAAAGTGCTTTTATCTTTGGAAAAATAATTCTACTTTTTTAAATGTTGATCAATTTAAAGTTGCATTTTAAAAAAATTACAATATTCTGTTTATTAAAAACATTTTAAACAAAATAACCTGTCAATAGCTTGCAATAAATAGAAAACTGTAATTCTTTATTTAATTATACATTTTTGAAATGATTTAAATTTTAAAAATAGAACTATTAACAATTCAGCCTAAACACTTTTAAAATTAAGATAGTTTTTATTTAACATATTATTTATTTATTTTTATATTTTTATTATATTTCTATTTCTACGATGGTTTGTCTGATTCCTCCTCAAGAATGAAAAAAAACTACAAAAAACATAAATACCCTTTTTTAAATTAAGAAATTACGAGAAAAAAATTGAACATTTTCGAAAAAGTGAAATTTCGATTAAATAAAAAAAGAATAATCATCCTTCAGACGTAAAATAATTAATGACTTTGTAAAATTATTTAACTTTTATATCTTTAATCATTAATTTTTGTGATTTAATAAAATAACAACTTCTAAATATTGTAAAATAAATAATGTTTTAATATTGAAATTTGGATCTGAAACTTGGAAGTTTGAATAAATGAAAATTTGGGTTTTATTTAAATCACAAGAACTTGGAAATATTAAAATCTATTATTATTTTTTTTTCATTCAAAATTTTTAGTTCGTATTCCAACCATTTCTAGTTCAAATTTTCAAATTTTAAACCTACATTAAAATTGGAATTTTCGAGATTTATCTACGAATTCCTTCCCGGATCATTTTAAAAATTCTCATATCTTTTTACCAATTCCCGAATTTTTTTTCCATCCTGTATTGAATTTCCCGGATCTCTAGACACCCTAATTTGTACAAAAATAAAATAACAACTTTTAAATATTTAATAAATAAATAAAAAGTATTTCAACTAAAATTAAATTTTAAGGCGCCGAGATCGTTGCCGTGTCAACAGATTCAAAATTTGCCCATTTTGTTTGGACAACAACGCCACGAAAACAGGGAGGAATCGGAGAAATTAATATTCCTTTATTATCAGACAAGAGTCACAGAATCTCAAAAGATTATGGAGTATTGGATGAAAGTACAGGAACTCCTTTGAGAGCTTTATTTGTTATAGATAAAAAACAAATTTTACGACACGTTACAATAAATGATCCAGCGATTCCAAGATCAGTGGATGAAGTTTTGCGAATAATTCAAAATTCTCAATTTGTTGACAAACACGGAGACATTTGTCCCTTGGGACCAAAGGAAAAAGCTCGAGCATCAGCCACAGAAAATCGTGCCGATTTCTTTCAAGTCTTTTGAATTGAAAAACTAAATAATCTTCAATTGCTCTAAAAATCTTGTAAATTGAAATAAACGAAAAAAATTTTAAAAATTCAAATAAATTGTAAATAAATTGTCTTTGTAAATTTTTAAACTAAATTCCAAACCTTGGAAATTGAATTAATTTTAAAGATTGAAATTAAAATGAATAGGAAATTAAATACATTTTTAAGCTTTAAATTACAGATAAACTTTTCGGATTTAAATGAATTTTAAAAATCTTTGGTGATAAAATAAATTGATTTAATCGTGTCGATAGTTGAAGTTTACACTTACTTGAAGGAGCCAATGGAATTTGAGGTTTTAGAGAAGTCGGAGAGCGGGAATGCTTTTCTTCTTCCATAGGAGTAAATCTCTTGCCCTTCGGACCATGCACTACGTAATACCAATTATTAACATGCGATTTGTTCAAATTATTATTTTTTCTACTCAATGTTACTACATTTAATTCATTAAAAAGAGAAGTTACTTTTAACATTAATAATTAGAGCAGATTGGAAAAAAAAGTGTTAATATTTATTTAATTTAATGACAAATAATTCATATTTTTCAGTAAAGTCAAAGATATTATTTGGTAAATTTAAATAAACGATAAATAAAATTTTTTATTTATAAAAAATTTTATCAATTATTATATTTTATTATAAAAGTTTAAATCACTCATTTAGCTTTCAATAATTAATACAAAAAATAAAAAGTTGACACTTTTGGACAAAAGATAGTTTATTATTCTGAAATACCGTTCAAAAAAACTAAAAATTATTCTTTTTATTTTGTATTTTTTATCCTGGACATCGACCCAAAGTTAAAAACAAACAATTTGTTCAAAATTAAATTTTTTAATGAAATTTGGAAGCAGCTTTCATTGAAAATAAATTAATTACAAATTTTCTTATTGCACCTGTTTAAACATTTGGAACTTCAGGCTTAATTAATTTATCTCTAATTATAGGATTTGTTTGAAATCGCGAAAAATTTGCAAACTATTTTTAAATTTTATTCTCAAAAAATGTCAACTTCTTATTTATTTATTACAATTGTCATCTTATCAGTAAAATTGGCTAGAACTCTTTAAATCAAATGTACATTAAGTTATCTCGACATAAATAGAAAAGGTCTCTTTGTTTAAATTTTCAAAAAGAGATGATTCTCAAACAAAAAATATTTTTTACACAATTACTTGAATCTTAATTTTCGACACACGTTCAAATTTGGTTAAAGAGATCAGCCATAAAGTTCAAAAAAAGTACGAATGACAATGAAAACAAAAGAGACAATGACAATGATAAATAGACAATTAATTTAGTGAATAAATATTAATGTAATCAAAGAAGAAATTGTGAACAGAACAGAAAATTTCATGTGTCCGTGAACAGAAAATATGAAGTTTAAAAAAGATTATGCAAAATTATTGAAAATAACAACATTTAAATTCAATATTAAAATGTTTTCAAAAACGTTAATTTAACTAATTTAGAATTTCTTTACAGTGTATTTAATTAATTGATGTAATTATTTAATTAGTGTTATACTTTTCAACATGCCAGCTTACCTTCTTTAACGAAAGTTTGTAAAATACAGTACCAGTAAACACCAAATCCTACCCTTCTTAAAAACCAATATTGTAACAGAGAAGTTTGTTTCTTTTTTTCAAAAACAGTTTAATAAAAAGAATCAGATTAAATTAAATAATCAGCGCTAATTATTATAGTGTAAAAGGTAGAAAAAAGATGAGAATGAAGATTTGAGTAGCACCATCACCTGTATAAAAAGCAGAAATTCGTGGCAAATCTGCTGAAATATCTAAGATAAAATAAGATAAATGTACAATGCAGATAAGTACAATCAGCTTTTCATTGACCCTGGATCCAAGATTCCACCACCGGTATGATTAAATTGATTGATGTTGATTTCCAGAATAAATTCAAATATTGCTAAGAGATGAAAAAATATATTATTTATTATATATAATATAGAAATGAGAAGGAATGAAAGAAAATAATGGATTAGGTGTGTGATGAAAAAGGAATAAAAAGAAAATCATTCTTCAAATAATTGCAGTCAATGCAATTATTTGAGTAGGTGATTTTTGATAATTGACAATTGCGGTCAATTTGGGGGTCGTACACTCACCTTCCTTAGGTTTTTCTTGGGGTTGTGGTGTTCGTGTAGAAGCCTTGCGGAGTGCCGCTGGAGTTTTGTGCAATTCCGTGCCGCATTTTTGGGTGCATTTTTGATAAAAAAGGATGAGGATTCAGTGGATAATTTTAAGGAAAGAGTCAATTACGGTTGAGGAAAAGAGAAAGAGAGGAAACAAGAACAAACGTGCTGTTAGCGAATCATGCTTATCCAAATTAGTTTTCTCTACAATACGAAATTAGAAGATTCAGTGAAATATTTCTTTCTTCTAATTTCGTACGAGAATTAATTATTTATGTTCATTTGTTAAACTAAACTCTCTCCCGTTGTTTTGCACTTCACCTCTAAATATACAATAATACCCAGTTTGTAAAATGAGGTCTCTTGAAATTTAATTTTACTTTATGTTTAAATAATTTATATCTCAATTTCAATCTCACACGACCCTGACTTTGAGTTATTTTACTTCTGTATTGAACGAGTAATGAAATATTGATTTGACAGGATGTTGATTTAAGGGATATTTTTACAACACTATTTTTATGCATTCTTTAAATTTTCTGGTTTCAATTGTTTGTCGTATATTGACTTGAATTTTAAGGGAAATTTGTTATAAGTGGTATTTTTACAATATTTGAAATTTTTATATTTATGGTATTTTTATGAGTTTGTTAGTTTTATAATATTTGTAAAATTTTCTTTTTTTTAACAAATCAATATCCTGTTTGCAAGCAAATTGGGTAAATTTAATTTTATCGATAAAAAATTAACTTACCATGTCCATCGTCTTCTCGTCCACTAGTTACACCGTCAGCTTCAGCTCTGTAAATAAAAAAAATTTGTTAATATTTTAATTGAAACAAAGTACAAAAAGTAAAAACATAAAAAACATAGATACAAGTCATTGACAAATATTACAAATAACCGTAAAATGGTACTAAAGATTCAAGAAAGTAGAAACTAAAATCAAATTTTCATTTGGTATAAAAATAAGTAAAAATTATTTCTTCTGATGAGAAATTTTTCGTTTTTTGAGTGTTAAGTTATTATTCGGAATTTTTATACAACTTTAAAATTAAATTTATATTATAATTATATATTATATATTAAAATATATCTTTTTTTAAATTACCTTTCACTCGGTTCGTCAGGACTAGTAACAGGGGTCGCTTTAGATAGTCGAGCAGCTTCTGCCGCAGCTGCTTCTTCCTTTTTACGCCTTTCTTCTTCTTCTCTCTCATGCTCTCGTCTCTTAAATTCTTTCAATTCAAACTACAAAAATAAACATATTAATTATAATTAATGAGTTAAAATAAATAAAAATAATTAAATAATTAAAACTTTTGAATAATTTATTCAAGTAACTATTATTAATTTAAGTTTAAAAATTTAATTGAAAAAAGAATTAACAGAAGTGAAATTAGGTGTATTTTTACATGATGTTTAATAAGATTCTTTGAAGTAATTTAATTTTGTATAGATGGGAAAAGGCTATTTACAATTAATTTAAATAAATTAATATAATTTCATACCGTTGTTAATCGCTCCAAGGCACTGAACCTTTCTTCTTGTGCAGCTGCCGATTTTTCAAATGCTTCGTGCTTCTTAATCAAATTTTCTACTTCATCAATAGTGTGCTGCAAAAATCAAATTTCCGACAATTATAGGCTTCTGAAGATAATAACATAATATTTAATATCTCATCAGGAGAATTAAAAAAACAAACTTACGCCAAGTTCTTGACTCATAAGATACGGTTCTTGAGCAATTAACCACGCTTCAGCCACCGCAGCATCTCTTGCGAATTGATATACTTCCAGGACTGTAAAAATTAAATTTTAATAAGTAGAGGAAACAGAAAAATAAAAAATGATACAGAAAAGGAAAATCACGAGAAAGTAATGGAAATTTTGAATATTTAGCCATTTTTTTAAAATATTAATATTATATAATATTTAAATATATGGAATTAAATTAGACATACAAAATTTAAAGAAAATTTTTAAAAAATCAATATTTAGAAATTCGGAATAATCAATTCTAAAAATTAGAGAACGTTTCTAAATATATATATTTTTTCAAACTTTTCATAAAAAGTTATTCAAATTTTTAATCACTCATTTTGTGAAAAATATGACAGTTGATACCAAGAATTTAAAAAATGAGATTAAAATGTATTTTCTATTTCCAAAAGCAGAATACTTGATTTGAATTAACTTTTTTTAAGACTGTCTCTCACGTTTCTATTTAAATCTTCATAATTTAAAGTTTGGAACGATTGAATTTACGTTTGTCGATTAAAGGTAGAATGAAATTAAATTAAATTTAGAATCGACTACAATTTTAATTAACAAATGCTCTTATTAATAAAAATAAGGATTGATTAAAATTTGGATCGTTTTATTAAGATTAAGGAGGTTCTCTCTATTTACACCACAAACTGAAATATTTTTTAAATTAATTTCACAAATTTTTGAAAGATGTAGGTACATTTTCCAGAAAAAATTAGGTTGAGCTGAAATTTGTTGTCAAATAATAATTATTTTACATTTTGTTTTTTCTTTTAAAATCTGTAATTTTCATTCAATTTTGACAAATAGTAGCTTATTTCTCTCATTGAAACATTATCTGCAATTTTATTTAATAGCTTTTTTTTAAATATTATTTTGTTTAAACAATACGTAAAAAGCAAATTTTACTTGTTTAATAACTTTTAAACGAAATATTCTTTAATAAAACCAAACAAATGAAATTATAGAAAATTTTTCAACAAGAAAAATGAGCTATTATTTATTAAAATTGGATGAAAATCACTGATTTTATCTAGATTTAAAGAAAAAGTATAAAAAGTTAAATAGTTATTATTTAAGGAGGAATTGGACACCTATTAAAAAAGATAGTAGAAAAACTAACTTTTAATCTAACTTTATTTAGACAAAATGTGGCAAATTTGATTTTAAACAAAATAAGCCGATAGAATTCACAATTGGATAAAAAAATTACAGATTTTTGACATTCAGAAACGTTTAAAAAAAATGATATTAACTATAAATTTGTTTCTGAATGTCAAAAATTTTCAATTTTTATGTAATTATGATTTTTAATGGTTTATTATGTTTTAAATTAATTTTGCCACATTTTGTCCAAATAAAATTATATTGAAAGTTAATTTTTATGTTTAATTCTTCCATAACAATAAATTTTAGTTCAATCTAATTTTTTCGGAAAAACGTACAACCGGATCTTTCAAAATTTGGTGAAATTGATTTCAATAATATTTTTATTCGGTGTAAAAAACGACTTTCTAATTTAAGGTTATGTAAGTGGAGAGAACCTCCTTAAAAACTGATTTAGGAAATGTTGAAATTTCACTGGTTCTTCCTCTTAAAAAAAAAGGGTAAAAATTTATCAAAATAGGTAACAAAATAGGTAGTTCGAAACGATGAAAAAAGGGTGCATAGTAGGGCTGATAAAATCATGATTTTTTATTCAAATTAAAAATTGATTTTTTTTTAATATATAAAATCAGTATTTAAAGTGTTCAAGTATTTATTAGTAAGTATTTTATTTTTAAACTGAGAACATTTAATAAGAAATAATGAAGAATAAAACAGTTAATCAAAATCAAACAAATTATGTCGAATAAATGAGAAAATTTCAACAACAAAATATCTTCAAATTCATATGATCGCAAAATTAAGAAAATTAGGTAAAAGCAACGAAAAAATAATAAATTATAAAAAAAATATAAAAACGTAAAAAGATAAGAAAACAGTCTATTAGAAAAATGACAAATTTCGTTTAAATAAAAAGAAGTCATGGACATTGTGGAAGAAATCAAGAAAATTTTTAAAAAATTAAACTATTTACGACATTTTTTCTAAATTAAAAAAGTAAATAAGAAGATAATTAAAAAAAATTTAATTAAAAAGAATTAGAGACTTGCTTTAGAAAGAATTGAAGAAAAAAGAATGAATAAAGTTTTTGAAAACTCTAAAAAATTTCAAGAGAAACAAAATTTTATGAAATAGAAGAACGATTTTTAAATGAAAATATTTAGTACCAGATTAAATGTACAATATGAAATACAAGAATAAAAGTCTTCAAAAAGTAGAAAAATAAGAAATTTAAAAAATGTAGATAAAAGCATCGAATAAAAAAATTATGACAAAAATTAAAGAATTAATAAAAATCCATAGAAGGACTAAAAAAATTATTGTAAAACAAAAAAATTAAATAAATAGGAAGAAATAATTAAGAAATGTTTTTTTTCTTAATTTGACAAACTGTAAGAAAATGTAAAAAGTACAAAAAATAACATAATTTGGTAAGAATCTACTTAAAAATTAGAATTAATAAAAATAATTTTAAAAAATATATATAGGTAAGATAAATAAAAAGTGCCCAAAAGAAATTTTAAAAATCTTTTAAAAATAAAAAAGTTTAGGGAAATTAAACCAAAAATATTTTTGTAATATTACATTTAAAACAAGTCCAATAGTTAATTTATAAAAATAAAGAAAATCTAAAAATGTTATGAAAGAATAAGTAAGTTTGCAAATAATAGACAAGATCTGAAAACAAGTTGATTAAATTTACAAAAAAATGAGCGTAGTTAATTTTTAAAATTTTTAAAAATATAGAAATAATTAAGAAAATCAACAAAATAAAAAGTTTAGTGAATATAAAAAGAAGAAAATTAAAGAGTATCCTAAAATAAAAAAAATAAAAAATATTAAAAAAGAAAAGAAGAAAAAATGTTCAATTTTTTAAAAAATAAGAAATTATAAGATAAAAATTAAATAATTTCGAAAAAGTGAAATCTCTTAGAAATCTTATAAGAATTAAAAAAAGGATCATTGTGAAAATAGAAAATAATTAAAATTATTGAATTATTATGCATTTAAATTTGAAATTATTGAAATTTAAAAGTTTGAATAAATTGGAATATGAGTTAACTGACGTTTAGAATTTATTTGAATTATAATGGCTGAAAGATATTAAAATTTAATACTGTATTTTTTGCTATGTATCTTTCTACTAAAAATTTGTAGATCGTAGGTATTTTGATCATCTGTACAGTACCGTCGGAATCGGTCAGTTCATCCACTTTTTAAGGTTTCAAAAACGTCTTTAAAGATACAAAGTATAATTATTAAAATTTTTCTGTGTTTATTTCCTCAAAGTAGATGGATGTTTGAGGAAAATAAGACCTGAGTGAAGTGATTTAGTTTATTTTTCATTGAAATATGTTTAAAAAATGTGGAATTTTTAATGTTTTACTAAAATTGAATTTACTCTCGAAATAATGATGGATTTTTAAAGTTTCTATGCTTGTTTTAAAGATCATTTTTAGAAAAATAAGATTATTGAATGAGCATTGATAAAAATAATTTTTAAAATTTCAATAAATATATTGATTTTCTTTGAAAGTTATTGACAATTACAACGATGGCATATTTTATATAGCTTGATTTTTTCGAGAATAATTTGAATTTTTGTCAAACATTGAAAATTCCACTTTTTTGAAAATATTTCAATGAAAATTTAAAGACGTTTTTCAAACCTTACAAAATGAGTGGACTGACAAATTCCGACGGCACTGTATTAGCAAAAAATTAAAATTGCAGGGATCACAGTGGTTTCTTCGTTCAATTATAGGTGAAAAAGGGGATTTCGATTTTCAAAAAAGGGGATTTTTTTTTAATAAAAAGGGGATTTTGGAAATTAATAAAAAAGGGTTATATTAATAATTCAAGTTTTCTTTTACAAAATTTTATTGTTTCTTTTTTTCGAAACAGTTTTATTAATTAATTTAGTCTTTTTTTGTTCAATTTGTTTATGAAAATTTAAAAAAAAAGAGCACTTTTGGAAATACAAAAATTTATCTTTTAATAGGTTGTCTATTCAACGACGAGAAGATGGTTGTTACAATTAAATCATTTTTAAAATAATATGTAACTTCAAATGGTATTTTAAATTATTTATTTAATAATTAGATTTTAAACAGAAAACATAAAAATCTGTGATGTAAAATGTTCTGATATAATATTAAAGGAAATAAATTGAAAATCTTTCAGCGAAATATGAAAAAATAAATCCAGTAAAATAAATTTGATGTATTTTAGCAAGATTACAGTGTACTCGAAACATGTTTTAATTTTATTAAAAATATAACAGCAAAATTTTTATTACAAAAATATAATTAGATACATTAGATAATATAATAATTTTCATAACATTTATTTCTTTTTTTAGCAGAATGTGACAGAATTAGTTCAAATTATTTTTATTAACCTTTTGTATTATTTTATTTTATGATGCAAAACTAGTAATATTTGTTTAAAACGAGTAAAAAATATTTAATAAAAAATTTTTTTATTTAATAAATTAATTTGCTGTAATTAATTAAGAAAACATGGTAATAAGAATATTATTTAACTTTTTAAAATAATTTTATTTTAATTATGTTTTTTTTTCATGTTTCTTGTTTAAAATCTAAATTAATTTAATAAATAATATAAAAAAAAACCATTTCAAGTTAAAAATTATTTTTAAACATTTAAATTCAATAACTAATTTCTCATCATTGTACAGACACCCTAAAAAAGGATAAATTTTTGCATTTCCAAAAGTGGAAAAATAGAAACTTTTTTAAAAAAAAGAAGGTCAAAGAGGAAAAAAATCTTGATTTAGGTGTTTTAGGTGATAAAATCTTGATTTTAGGTGTTTTTGCTAAAAAAAGGGGAAAATAAGGGGAAAAGGGGAAAAAAGGGAATTAGGTGAAAAAGGGGAGAAACTGTGATCCCTGAAATTGAAATATTCAAGATTTATCCACAAATTTCTGCGGATATTTTTGTGGTTTGTAATTTTTTACATTCAGTAGTTGACATCCGGAGAAATGTTTAGTTTTTTTTTTTTTTTATTTAAATCATGATTTTAATGCAAATGCCCATCTGGTGTATAAGTATAGCAATGTCTTAAAAAAGAATAAAACTTACTAAGTTGTAAATTTTCCCAACGTTCTTCCCATCGTTGAAGAAGTGCAATTCTATGATTGTTAAGCACCGACAGTTTCTCTTCGATTTGTGAGCTGGCATAATGATCCCGGGACAAAAGAGCCTTTCCAAGTTTAATACACGAGATGAAATTATCTTCCCGAGTGTCAATTTCAGCCTTCAAACTCTGATGATTGTTCATGAGCAATTCAACTCCCGACACGTCCCTTGGTTTCTCTGAAGTATTCATCTGTCGAACAACATCGTCCATCCAAATCATCAGAGTTCTCACCATATTAAAGAATCTAAACAGATCTCCAGTGTCCTCCAATTTGCCCTTTCTTCCTTCACAAAGCGACTGGAGATTATTCCAAGCTGCCACAACTTCCGCCTCCCGATTCGTAATTTCTTTAGCTTTATCGCCCGCGTAGCTTGCCTGCAATTTGGCCGATTCTTCCTGAATCTGAGAGACCTGACTTTGAAGTGTTGACAGATCCTGAATGAAATTAGCGTGCTTTCGTTGTAGAGTCGAAACAGAGCCAGCGTCACGTCCCAATTCATCCGACATGGCATTCTGTTTCTCCAAAATTCTACCAAGAACATCCTTACAATCGTGGAAGAATTTGTGAAGTTCTCGACTGGCAGCCAACATTTGTGTTCTCGTCTCAATCAACTCCAGTAAATCTTGCCAGACCTCATTAAGTCCATCTTTCCATTCGGCGATTTGAGCCGCGTCTGAATGAGCTGTCGCAATAAGAGAATCGGCAATTCCATTAACAGCTGCCACCCTCTCAGAACCAATAGATTCCGTGTCACGTGCAAATTCCTTGAATCTTTCCCACAGAAGGGTCACGTGATCATAGTCTTGTCCCAATTCATGACTGCCTGCCACCAATTCTCTCTCGGCGATCCATTGCTCCAGATCCTCAACTTCACGATTCAGCATAAAGAGCTGCAGAGCCTCGTCCAATTTAGCGCGACGTTCGCCAGCCAAATCTTTCAATCCAGCGTACAATTTATCAACCTGAGACTGTTTCACGGAAATTTGATCGGCCAGTGGATGCTGATCGTTGATCAGCTGCCTCGCCGTCTCTCCCAATTGACGAATCGTCTCAGCGTAATCTTCCACCGCATGCTCCAAAGATTCGTGTTTCTTCATTAGATTCTGTGCTGAAATCTCATCCTTGCCACGATCCTCCACCATCATATACAATTCCTGTTCACTCATCCAAGATTCAGCTTCCGTCGCGTCAAAGAAGTACTGCTGAGCTTTCTCATTCTGCAACAGATGACTATTTCTCTGATCAACAGCGTTCTTCAGCTCTTGCCATTTTTCATTGAGTTCAGCGATAAGTCTCTCGAACACCGGAGTATCCTCGTGTCCTTCACTGATCAGTTTCAGGCCATTATTGCAAACAGAATTAATTCTAGGCTCGTGATGTTCAATTTCAGTGCGCAGTGACTGATTCTTCTTTTTCAGCATGTGAACGTTAAAGAGCGAATTTCCATACTCTTGGCTCGTCGCCTGAGGCATCTTTTCTGCAACCCACAACTTTTCATCCTCCACGTCTCGTTTGAATTGGAAGGCTTCCTTATTCTTCTCAAGCTGTCGTTGACGATCGATCAAAGGTGCCTTGAGCTGCTCAAACCTCTGAGCGACTTTTTCTTTCTTGACCTTGATTTCCTCCATTTTGTCATCGGGCACACTTTGCTGCAAGTGATCCGTTTGTTTGTCCAATTCTGAGACTTGACGTGCTTTCACGGCCATTTGTGTTTCGATCATTTGTTGCTTTTGCATCAGGATGTTAACCGACGCCAGATCCGAGCCAGTATCAGTGCTTTCAATCTGTTTCTCGAGCTCATTCATCCACGAGTCAATATCGTCGCAAGTCTGGTGAATCAGCACTTCACGATTAGCGTCGAATAATCTCTCTCCTTTGTCGTGAGTCGTGACTTCAAGTTCTTCAAACGAGTCCGCCAATTCTGCCACCTTTGGAGTGATGATTTCCGCCAATTCAGGCTTCTCTCGAATCAAGTCATTGGCGGCTTCCTGCAATTGCTGCAGACGATCCTTATTACTCGCAATCTCAGCCTCGAAAGCCTGATGTCTTGTCCACTTGCTATGAACGGTTTTCGCGCTTCTGTAAGTTTCATCCTGAGCAGTGATATGCTTCTCCTGCACCCACTCTCCCAATTCCTCGCAATCCTGCAAAAACATTTGCAACTGCAGCTGATCTCGCAATCTCTCCATAAGTTGATTAGCCTTCTCCCTGTTAACATTCCTACGATCATTGATATTCTCTGCCTTCTTCTTGACTTTATCAGCAGCAAAGTGTCCCTCTTCAACCAATCTTCCGGCGAATTGAACAACAGAATTGATTTTCTCGTCATTGGCGTCCATAGTCGTCATGAAAGCCTCGTGACGCTTGATCAAGTTCTCCGCCTGCTCAAAGTTTGTCGGAGTCTCGTCTTTAGCAAGAATATGTTCCTGCTGTGACAATAAAACTTCCGCCTGTCTTGCATCACGATCAAAGATCTGGAGATTAAGTGAATTAGACAGCAGATTCTGTCTATTCTCCCACATCTGATGTAACTCTTCCCATCCTTCTTTAAGAGCATTCAATCTTTCTCTCAAGAACATGTACTGAGTATCCCCGTCTCCAGCCTCGCTTGTCAATCTTTCTCCATACTCCATCATCTTCTGATAATCATCAGTGTAATTATTGATCTCTTCCTTGATGTTCTGATGCTGAGTCAGCAATTTCTCCGCATCCGCCAAGCTCGTGGGTGTGTCCTCACTAGCAACATGTGTCTGTGTCTTTGTCAACCAAGCCTGGAAGTGATCCAAATCTCTCAAGAATCTGTGCAAGTCACCAGCCTCCTCCAATTTTGCATCGCGTTCCTTCAACATTTGCGTCAATTGTTCCCAGATTGACTGAATCTGCGTGATTCTCTCGCGAATAACAGCCGCCTCCTCCGGATGATCTTGCTCAATAAGCTGCGCCTCTTTCTCCAAAGCATCGAGTTTAGCCTGAATAGCCGCCAAATCACGCTCCATTCCACTGAGTCTTCTCTGGAGAGTCATAACTCCAGTCAAATCCATCTCCAAACTGTCAGTCTGCTGAAGAATACGTTTCTTGTCCTCGATCCAAGACACAGTCTCCCGACACTCGATATGGAACGTCTGCACACCATGAGCAGAATTCAGAGCCTCCCGTTTACCTTCAGCCTTCTCCCGCAATTCCGCCCACTTCTGATTCAGTTCATTCTGCCTAGCCACGATCTGTTCAGAATTAGGATGCTCAACGTGAAGCAACTGTCGTGCCAATTGATTAACAACCGCGACACGAGAAGCATTCGCATTCATCTCCTTCTCAAATCCATCATATCGATGCTTCATAATCTCAACATCCTCTATATCCTTAGCAGGAACCATCGTATCCAACATTCTGTTCTTCTCCCCGATCCATTGCTCCACACCATCCGATTCACTGAACAGTTTATATAGAGAAAGAGCATCAAGAAGTCTCTGTTTCCTCAACTTGGCCAATTCCAAAAGTTCCTTGTATCTAGAATCAATCGAGGCAAGTCTTTCCAAAACTTCCGGAGATTTCGCGTCTTGTTCTCCGAGCAAGGAAGCCTGTTGATGAAGCTGCTCAATCGTAGACGCGTAATTCTTCAATTCATCCGTAACATCCTTGTGCTTCTTCAGAAGAGACTGCACATTAGCCTCGTCTCTGCCGACATCTTCCGATGAAACTAAACGCAGAGTGTCCAGCATCCAAATATCAATATCATCCGCATCCGCAAAGAGTTGATGGTAATCAACAGCTTCCTCAAGTCGCTTACGTCTAAAGGCCGACAAATCCAGAAGATGGTTCCACATAGACAGGATTTCTTCAAGCCTCTCTTGAATACGATCAGCGCCAAAGTGCTGTTGACGAACCAGTTCACCGCCAACGTCGGCAACCGACATGAGTTGCGTCTCGTGAGACTGAACCTCATTCAATAAAGCCTTGTGTTTCGAAAGCAGAAGATTGATTGTCGTCAGATCGTGACCAATATCACCAGTGGATACAATCTGTTCCTTCTCCTTGATCCAATTCTCCTCATCGGCCATATCCCAATAGAATTGCCAAAGTTTGCGAGATTCCTCGAGTCTGGCGCGTCTCTCAACAGCCAATCTAACAAGCTCAGCGTAAGCATCTTCAAGTTGTTGAACACGCTCGACAATAATCGTTGGATCGCATGGTCGATATCCCTCACCTTGCTCCAGGAATCTCTGACTTTGATGAACCACAGCCTTCACTCTCTCGCCCAAAACATTGATATCCGCCTCGACAAGAGAATGTTTCTGAAGCAGATCTTCAACTCCCATCAAATGCTTGCCGTAATCATCAGTCAGAAGACGATTCTTAATTTCCTCCATGCTATCCAGAATGTACAACATTTCCTGGAAGTTTTGTTGAAGCTGAAGAGACAATTCAAGTCTCGCTCTCCTCGCTCTCAGCAACTCAAGCAAATAATTCCACAATCTCAAAACATTATCCTTCCTAGCATTGATTCTCTCAATATCATGATAATTCTCCGCCTCCAGTTCCTGTGAGACAGCCATAACCGCCTGAACTCGCTCTTCATACGCAAATATATCTGTCTCGATAGCCTCGTGTTTTTTCGCAGCAGCCTCGACAGCGGCCAGATCGAAGCCAAAGTTATCCTGCGAGACGAGTCTCTGATTCTCAGACAACCAAGTCTCTCGCATGCTGGCTTTCCTGTTAAATCTCGCGGCCAATTGTTCCAATTTCTCCTGGCGAATCAGCTCCTCACGAAGCGCCAATTCCCGCTCATGTTCAGCCTTCTCCAATCTCTCCCACGCTTTATTAATATCAGAAATCATTTTTCCCTCCTTTGGAACGTAGGGTTTCTGATTATTCGCTCGCATTTTAGACTGAAGAGTAAACAGCAACACCTCCAAATTACCTTTCTCGACAAATTTCGGAGGTTTCTCAACGGTGCGATAATTCGAAAATTGCGACAATTGAGATTGTACACCGACAAGGGAATTGGCAAATCTCCGATCACCAAGCGCTTCAATTGTAGACTCGATCCATCGCAACAATTCGCTGGTTAAGCTCTCGTATTCATGAATCATACGATCATTCTCCATCGCAATTCCGACAACTTTACCGATCCTCTTACCCTGGACAGTTTCTTGCTTCATTTTCGAGAAGTAGTGATAGTAAGTTACCACATAAGTAATAATTGACTTTTCATCGGGATGATCGACAAAGATATCCTCGGCGTCGAGGAGTTTGGTGAGACCGAGTTTATCCTCGGCCACGTTAAATGCATTATTAAGATTGTAGATAGCATTGGATTTGGACAATCTGTCAAATTGAATCAAGTCTGAACGATGTTTGTGAATAATGGCATTGAAAGCTAAACCGTCTCGCCAGGATGTCGTGAAATTTCTCACATTCACGTTGTGATAGCCGGCTGTTTTCATTTGACACCAAAGGAGCAGCGCGTCCTTGGCCGATTTTGTCTCCTGATTATCCGTTTCCTCGATTGTAATGTCCTGGATTTGGAATCGTAAAATAATGGTCCAGATGAGACCCAAACTGAGACGAGGATTGCCGTCAACGATATCGTGGGATCCCATGTTTTCAAGGTGAACTCTTTGTTCTCGCAAAAATTGCAGTGCTTTATCTACATTCTCCAAACAATGGATTCGCATTTTGCCTTTTGTCGGACGAGGCAATCTCTCGCCAGACAATATTTCTAAAAGTTTTATCAACATCTTTCCGTCTCGTAAATCCACATAAAGGTCTCCAATACGACAGGAACACCTGACCAGGTGGGAGTTGACCCATTTTTGAAAAGTTTTCTTCTGTACTGATTCTCGTTCGCCTGTTTGGATCATATTTCATGATTTAATTATTTAATGCTCAAGATAAAAAATATGAATAAATAATGTACCTCAAGTTCCGGACGTCCACATAGAACTCCTTTTAAAATACTTAAAAAATATGTTAAAATTAAAAAACATTATTAATTTCCTAAAGAAAAATATACGGGTGACTAGATTTGAATCCACCCCCAGCCCCCCACCTTATGTAAAATTTTTATTTTCATCCTTAAAGTAGAAAAACTCTAAGAAGGCAAACTCGAATCTCTTTCCACTTCACAGCAAAAATGTCCCTTTTTATCTCAAAAATGAAATAACTTTGGTTACAGGAAACGAAGGCCCCCTCATTTTTTTGCTTAAATAAAAAAAACGAAAATTAAAATTTTCAAACTGAAAAAATGCGATCAAGGGAAACTCGAATCTTTTTTCACTTCACAGTAAAAATGTTCCTTTTAACTCCAAAAATGAAAAACTTTGTTCAGCCTCCGGAGACCCCCTCATTTTTGTACTATTATCAAAAAACCGTATTTTTTACTTTTAAAGTGAAAAAAACTCTAAGAAAGCAAAGTCGAATCTTTTTCCAACCCACATGATAAATGTTCCTTTTCACCCCGAAAATGAAAAAAAATTGGTCCCAACTTTCGGATAGCAAAAAAATGAAGATGTCTCCCATAGATGATACCCAATTTTTTTCAGTTTCGGGGTGAAAAAGAACATTTTTTTGTAAGTTGGAAAAAGACTCGACTTTGCCTTCTTTGCGATTTTGCAGTTTGAAAATCAAAATTTCGGTTTTTTAATAATAGCAAAAAAATGTGGGGTCTCCGGAGGCTGGAACATAGTTTTTTTCATTTTTTGGGTGAAAAGGAACATTTTTGCTGTGAAGTGAAAAAAGATTCGAGTTTACCTTCTTCGCATTTTTTCAATTTGAAAATCAAAATTTCGGTTTTTTATAATAGCAAAAAAATTATGGGTGTCCGGAGACTGGAAACAAATTTTTTTCATTTTTAGGGTGAAAAGAAACATTTTTCAGGGTGTCTACTAATTTCGTCCCACAAAATTCCCGGTCATTTCCCGGTTTTTGTTCCTATTTTTCGAGGTTTTTTTTCTCGTTGTTAACTTAAAATTTATTTTAAGTATAAACAGACCTACAAATGGCTACAAAAATTGAATATAACAGTTGATAATTGAAGAAAATAATTGAAATTTAAGAAAAAAAATTAGAATTTGAAGAAAATAATTGAGAATTTAAAAAAAATCATTGAAAAAGCCTAGAGTTATTGAATATTCAAAAAAAAAAAAAATTGAAAATTAAATAATGGAATTGAATGTCGAAAATTATAATCGAGAATTAAAGAAAATAATTCAAGAATTGAACAATGGGATTGAAAGTAGAAAAAAATAAGTGATAATTGAAGAAAAAAGAAATTGAACAACTCAGGAATTATAGAATTTGAAAAAAAAAAACAATAAAAAATGAAGAATGTAATATTGTAATTTAAAGAAATTAATTAAAAATTGTAGAAAATAATTTGTAATTGAAGAAAATGTGATTTTATGAAAATCGTGGAATAATAATTGATGAATTGAATTCAAGTTTCAAAAACATAATTGATAATTGAAAAAAAATATTGAAAACCCCGAAAATTATTGATTTTAGAAGAAAATAATTGAAAAATGGAGGAGTTATTGAGATGTGAAATAAATAAATGATAATTGAAAAAAATAGTTGAAAAAAGTCGAGAATTATTGAATATTACATTAAATAATTAAAAATTGAAGGAAATAGTTGAGATCTGAAGAAAATAATTAAAAATTGAAGAAAATAATTGAAAATTGAATCAAATAATTGGCAATAAAAAAAAAATTATAGTTGAAGAAAATAATTAAAAATTGATTAAAATAATTGAAAATCGTAGAAAATATTTCAGAATTAAATACATTATTTAGAAATTGATGAAAATAATTGAAAATTGAAGAAAATAATTGTCAATTGAAGAAAATAGTAGAAAATCGAAGAAAATAATTGAGAAATGAAGAAATAATTTTAAATTAATGAAAATAATTCCAAATGAAAGAAAATAATTGAGAATTGTAGAAAATAATTGAAAATTGAAGAAAATAATTGTCAATTGAAGAAAATAGTAGAAAATCGAAAAAAATAATTGAGAAATGAAGAAATAATTTTAAATTAATGAAAATAATTCCAAATGAAAGAAAATAATTGAGAATTGTAGAAAATAATTGGAAATTAAAGAAAATAATTAAAAAATTGAAAAGAATTTATTATCCCAGAAAAAAATTCCCGGTTTGACGGAAAATTCCCGGTTTTTCCCAGTCAATTTAAATTCCCGGTTATTTCCCGGTTTTCCCGATTAGTAGACACCCTGAATTTTTGCTGTCAAGTGAAAAAAGATTCGAGTGAAAATAAACATTTTTTTCTATTGAGGTCAAATCGTTTTGAGTTTTATAAATTTTTTAGAAATTTTAGAAATTTTTTTATAAATGTATGTGAAATTTCTCGGAGGGTGCTTTTACCCCCTAGAAATTCAAAAATAATATTTTTTAATTTTAACATATATGTATTTTTTTAAAAGTATTTTAAAAGTAATTGCGTCGGCAAAAGTTGAAAAATACTTATTTTTAATTTCGTCCGTGCGGACGTCCGGAATTTCAGGTACATAGAATAAATAAAAAATCTCCATGTGAAAATTGTATTATGTAAATATTAAATCAAGGAGCTTATTTCTTATGAAAATTAATGATAAATATTAAGTAATATATTAAACAATCAAGAAACTTGTGAAATTTAGATATAAATTTGTTAAATTGAATTAGAGGACTATATTTTTTGAATAATAAAATTAGATAAATGAGAATTAAATTTTACCAGCAAGGGCCTTAATTCGGGATCGTTCGAAAAGTCTTGAACTGGAGTTTCCTCCATCGTATTCGTACTCGTCGACAATCTCCTGTTGTGGCGTCGATTCCCAACCGGAACGCACCACTGAGATGTCGGTCGTCATTTTGCTAATCGGACCAACAGCTCACTGTTTCTCTACCCTTTTTTAAGGGCACTTCTGAAACAAACAAACAAATCTTCATAAATTTTTTTTAATTCGTTAATTTTTTACAATGTTTAAATACCTCAAGGCTGATAAAAATCATGTTTCTTTTAAATTTTTTTTTTTTAAATCCTATTTTTGTTTATTTAAATCGGATTTCTTAGATTTCAATCAAAAATTGATTTTTTTTTAAAGAATGCAAGTAGTTTCTTTTTTAAACTCAGAAAATTTAATAAGAAATAATGAAGAATAAAACATTTAATCAAAATCAAACAAATTATGTCGAATATATATGAAAACATTTCAAAAATTAGGTAAAAGCAACGAAAAAATAATAGATTACCTATTAAAACAAAAACAACAGAAAAACGTAAAAAGATAAAAAACAAACTATTAAAAAAAATTAGAATTTTTTTAAAATAAAAAATGTCATAAAATTCAAAAAACAATATAAGAAAAAAAAAATTTTTTAATTAAACTATTTACGGATATTTCTTTTTAAATTAAAAAAATAAATAAAAAAAATAATTAAAACAACGTTAAATTATATTACTAAAGAGAACAAATTTTTAAAATTAGAAAAATTAGAGAATTATATTATAAATTGAAGAAAAAATATTTCTAAGAAATAGAAAAATTATGACAAAAATTAGAGAAGTAATTAAAATGCAACAAAGGACTAAAAAAATGCTAAACAACTAGAAAACTAAATAAATAGGAAGAAAATAAAGAAACGTTTTTTTTTACAAACTGTAAAAAAAATGTAAAAAGTACAAAGAATACAAAAAATTTGGTAAGAATTTGGTTTGATTTTGAATTTGGTAAGAATTAATAAAAATGTATATAAAAGAATTTATATAAAGATAGATAAAATAATTAATATTATTTAATTATTACGCATTAATTAATATGCATTTAAATTTGAATTAATTCAAATTGAAAAGTTTGAACAAATTGAAATACATAGGTATTAACTGACGTTTGGAATTTATTTAAATTATAGGTAAATATATAAAAATTTAATACTATTTTTTGCTATCTTAATACAAAAAATTTGTAGAACCTAGGTATTTTGATCATCTGTATTAACACAATTTTTAAAATATTATAAAGAAAAAAATATTAAGGGCATGTGATGGAGAATGACGTCATTGGTATTGGCAAAATTTGTCCGTAAACTTTTTCTTAAAATAATACATTTTTTGACACCAAACTTTGTGGAATTACTTAAAATATCAATAAAAAGATCTTTCTGACCCAAGTTTGTTTAAATTTTGCCATAAATTTAATTTTTTTTAAAAAATAGTTGATTTTCGGAAAATTATAAAAAATTAATTTTAACGTAAAATTTAAACAAACTTCGGTCAGAGAGACCTTCCTAATAATATTTTTAATAATTCTACACATTTCGGTGTCAGAATTAATTAATTTAATTTTAAAAAAATTTTAAAAAGAACAGTTTTAAATATTCAATATATGTCATTTTTATTAAGAAAAAACAGTCAAATTAGTTTCAAGAACAACTAACTAAAAAAAATCTGATAAATTATTAAAAGGTTTTAAAACATCAGAAAGTCTAGAAAAGAATGAAAAAATCACCGAAAAAGTGAGGAAACGGAAAGTCAATTTAACAGAATTTAAAAGTAGAATTTTCAAATTCTAGTATTTCAAAATACGAATTTTCAAATAAACATACCAAACTAGTCAATTCTTCGAATTTATATTTGTACAAATTGATATTTAATAGAATTCTTAAAACACCAAATGTTCATTTGTCCTAAATGGGTTCGAATACTTTTGAATAAAAAATCAATAATATATAAATGCAATAAAATGACAATTTTGTCAAACATAAATTCGGTAACCTAAAACATCGTATTAAATAAAAAATCGAATTTATTTAAATTCGTTAGAAAAAAAAATTTGTAAACTTCAAAGTTGACAAAAAGAAAATCATATATCTAATGAAATTCTATAAAAAGAAAATTCTAACCAATGAATTTTAAAACTTAATCATGCGTCCCGTTCAAAATCTTTTTTTTTTCTTTTTCAATCAGACTATAGAACTTTGCACATAGGTATCGAATTACGCAATTTTCATGGCTTTATCGTCATTAAAAGTAATTAATTTCATCCGTTTAATTTTCTAGTACAAGCAGAAAAAACGTAATTAAAGGTTTACAATAGTAAACCTTGAACTTTTATTGAAAAAAATTGTCCACCTAATGCTCACTCTTCCTCATTTGTTGATAAAAAAAAAAAAAAATTACAAAACTTTCTTGAAATGCAAGAAATTTTAAATGAAACTGAATAACTAAATATTACAAATTAATAATTTAATTACAAAATAATACCTATATTGAATAAGAAATATTAAATTGAATTAAAAAGTACTAAATTAAATCCCAAAATATACTTTTGTGAATAACAAAATACTGAATTGAATCACAAAACAAAAATCTCATGTCTCTTCCTCATAGAGGAAGCTTTTTCTCTAAATCTCAATAAGTCAAAAGTCTTCCTCTTTTTCAATAAGTGAATATTCACTTATTCAAATTTAGAGAGTTATGATAATGATTTTCAATTTTCTAAATATGTATAATCGTCTCATTTTCATCTAAAATGTATGAATTTTCATTTCTAAGCAATGTTTGCACTTTAATGTGTGTATGTATGTATGTATGTATGTATGTATGTGTGTGTGTGTGTAGTAACTGTATTTTTCTCATCACGATACACTGCAAAAACATGGTGTCTTAAATTGGACTAAAATGTCTTAAATTAAGAGACTTTTGGTGTCTAAGACACAAAAAATGTCTTAATTTAAGACATTTTTGAACAATTTAAGACACCTGTTTTTGCAGTGTACCTAGACAACGTTTTAACAAATTTCAATAAAATTTGGTACATTTATTAAACTCACAAAGATTTAAAATCTGACACAGGGATTTTTAAAAACAATGCATCAATTTCATTTAAACACCTTTTGGGAGCGTTCACATATGACGTCACGCTATAAGGGGGAGGGGGGGGGGGTCTTGATCAAACGTGACAAGACGTGACATGGGGATGGGGGGGTTGTCCTAAACGTGACGTCACGAAAAATTTTTTTAAATCGAAAATTAATTTAAACTACCATTTAAATTTTGTATCATCAAATAATTTATCGCAGTATTCTCCTATTTTTTTATGTATTTATTGTTGGAAAAATAAGAAAATTCTGTAATCACAATGTAATAATTTATATTAACGAAATATCAGGAATGAAAATGAATGAGTGCAAATTTAAAAAATACGGAAAAAATGTTTCGGGTGACTTTTACTTTATTTATGATAGACCTCAGATTAAGGTAGTATTATACTTTGCATCGATCAAAAAATCGACTTTTTTTTTATTTTATTTTTGTGGTCTACATTACCTCAAGAATATAATTCCCAAATTGCAGATTAAAATTCGAAGAAATAAAAAAGTTATACGCATGTAAAAGTTATACATATGCACATCGGCTCATTGCACACAAAACTTTAAACGCGTTTTTCTCAAAACCATGTTTTTTAAACTGGCCGATAGCATAACTCAAGTTCTTTTTAATCGATTTTAAAAAACTTTAGATCAATTTCTTCGTTATGAAATCCTTCAGGCATCCCCCCTAAATCCGATTATCTACTTCATTTTTTTTGTTTTTTAACAACTCAAAAATGACAAAAAAATACTCATTTTTTGTGATTTTTTTTTAAATTAGCGCCATTTTTTTATTTTTTCATATTTTTTATCGGGGTTAGGAGGGATGCCTAACCAGATGTATCAGCTTTAAAACCACATTTGAATTTTTCAGATGGGATGTTTCTGTGAGGCTGTAGCTTGTCTGCCTATTTATAGTTTATTTTTATCTTGACTTTGGCGCCCTCTAGTGACGAAACAGGCACAGTAAAAAAAATTTATTTTTTCATTTTTGACAGACAAAAATGTCAAAAATATGATGCAAAAACTTTCAATGCTTCAAATAAAATTATCACCGAGAAAAAAATTGTTTTTTAAAGTCATCTTTGACAACTTACAAAGTATAATACTACCTTAAAGTCGCAAATACAGAATTAAACTCATATTTTAAAAAAATTATTTCCATATTTCTGGTAAATTTGAGCAAAATTATCAGAAACATAAAAATAAGTTTCTAAAACCTAGAGTACAATTTTTCGCTTGAGACTTTAATCCGAGGTTTATCAAAAATATGGTAAAAGTTACCCAAAAAATTTTTAAATATTTTTTATTTTCGTAATAAACCGATTGACAATTGTTAGTTTAGAATTTTTATTATTAAAGTTAAAAAAATTAATACAAAAATAGGAGGGGGGGGGGTCAAGAAACGTGACGTCCATTTAGGGGTAGGTGTTTACTCTTACGTGACAAGACGTGACAGGAGGGGGGGAGGGGTCAAAAAATTGGAAAAAATGCGTGACATCATATGTGAACGCTCCCTTTTCTGTAATATTGTTTTCTATCAAAAATTTTTATCATGATGACGATACAACTTAATGATTAAAAAAGCATCTTACAGATAAATATCTCTCTGTATATCCGATAAACAAAGGGTTTACAAAATAAACACAATTTTCACCTAGTTTAAAAATTCACCAAAAATCGCCTTTTTCGACCTCATGACTCAAAAAAATCTCCTACAATCAATTCCTGCAGCTAAAGAAACCCAACGTTTCATTAATCTTCATATAAGATGAAGAAGAGAACTAATCGTTTAAAGTAACAGGTGTCTTATGAATTTTGTATTAATCCTTACATAACTTGAATATCTAAAAATAGAATCCTTCATAGTACTCAGGCATTTACTGAGTCATTTAACAAGCACTCATTATACTCTTTTTCGAGATAATATCAATAAAAAAAATAGAGGGGGGACCTGCTTTGGGTGTGGCAATAAACATCAGGCGAAATGTCACGTGTCAAGTGTTATCAGTCTTAAAGTCATATCGTCTGCTTTGTCTAAAGGGAAATAAACACGAGGGATGAAAATCGATTTTAGAATTAGACTCAACATTAACACCGGAAGTATAGATAGTAAACTATCGTCTGGAAGATTTAATATACCGTTCTTCCTAGCCGCACCCAGTCCATTGACTCTTCATCTATTCTAAATTGAATATATATATATATACATATATATATATATACATATATATATATATATATAGATGAGTATAATTCGACTGATAAACCCAGACCAGACACTTAAAGATAATTCACGATAAAGTTCGCATCCAGTATCAGTAAAGTTTATTGGAAATTTTACAAAATAGCCAGAGCGAATGTATCGTAGAATGTGTATAATATGAGCGTGGGCATTGAGAACCACCATCATATGATTACATCATGTGCGTGATGTCACATAAGCAAAATATACGACAGTGGGAGTAGAATTTGTAAATAGCACTCAAAGGTAAACTTTTCCTAGTTTTATATTGAATGTCTCATATGTGTCTCTTGAAATTAATATATCGTTTAATAGGTCATAAACTCAACTGAAAAGAAATTATTCAATTATTTTCTCTATTTGCGATTTGTCAAGGTCAATTTATAAAAAGATTCATTTTATTCGAAGGTTTTTGTAAGTCAAGGTGTCAGTGAACAACAAAACAGTTTTTTAGTCACAGTTCTATCCTTAACTTTTTTTATTCTCATTATACTTGATAATCGTTTGTTTTTGACTACTATTTTTAACATTTATTTAAATAGGATTGTTATTTTTACGCTTGATAATTGTTTAATTAGGATTGTTATTGTTGAAGTTGACATTTATTTTATTTAATTATGACTGTTAATATGGTGGTACCTAATCATTTTATTCAATTAGGATTATTATTCAAAGACTCTTGCAAATAGTTAGACAAATTTAAAAAGCTTTTTGAAAGTTACGTAACGGTGTGGATGAAATCATCCACCTGCAAATCTTTAAATCTTCATCAGATGGAAATTGAGAAACAAGTGAGGTATTATCAGTGATACAAGCATGTTTTTGAGTATCATCATCTTGAGTAAACATTGATCAACAGACTAAGAAAATCAGCAACTTGAACATCTCGTCTGCGAAAAAGTATAAGTTTAATAAATTTGGCTAAGAATTAGAATTTGTAAATAGAAATTTTTGACAAAAAATACCTATAATGACAGACTAAAAATAACAATTATCTAGTTGAAGACAAATTTAAAGTAACAAATATCGACTTGATGACAAATTTAAAATAACCATGATCTATCTAATGGTAAATTTAAAATAAATGCCCACCCGATGACAAATTTAAAATATCTCAAGCAAATTTAGAGTTTTGGTCGAGGTACAAATTTTAAAACTACAGAAATTATCTTATCAAGCAGGTAATTAAAGGCAACTGAATAAAACTTTCAACTTTAACTAATATGGGAATCAAAAGTTACATTTCACCTGATCAGTGATCAGAAAGGAGAGAAACGGTCCAACGACATTCTTAAATTGTCTTTGGAACATTTATCTGCTGACTTACGACAATCTTTATGTTCAGTTCTGTCATGCAATTGACCTTTTGAATTTGTTCTTCTCATAAATTATTTATGACTTATAAAGTTCTACAGGCGGGTCAAACATAAATTTAAGCTCCTCATAAATTTAGTCTCTTGTTTTTATTAAGATTGAAACTGTCCTTCTCTAAATGCACCAAAGATTTAAACCTTTTTATATTAACAGTTTCATAATTCTTTTTATATTTATGACTTATTTGTTTTTTAAATTCATATTAATAGCTTTTACCATATTGTTCCTTGTATATTTTGTTTTACTTTTTTTTTTATAGTTATGTTAAATATAAAAAAACCATTAAGCAATTTCATTTTAATTTGATAAAAACTTTTTCTTTTCATTATAATAACATTAATTAAAAGGTTGTTATCAAGTAACAGATGACAATCTGCTTTTATCATCGAATTCTTCTAGGCTGAGGAAATGAAGTGACTGTTAATTAAACATAATTAAGCCGAAAATATAGCATTTATCTTGAAAAGTTAATTCCGCACCCACAGGATGATCATTAATTAATTGACCCTGTCAACAGTGCATTATCAACTTTGTTCCGGACAAGCCTGTGTCGCATGATGCAATATTAAATTGTCGATCGATTGGCGTCAAGATATCCTTGGAAAAGATCCAGATTGAGATGATCAAACAAACCCCTGACAAAGTGAAGACACCTCAATTTTATTTACAGTAAAACAGAAATTTATTCACAGATTATAAAATGAGAATAGAGTCTAAACTATCAATACAAACAATTTGTTGTTTCCTAAAATAATTCAATGAAATTATTTTTCCGACAAACTAAAAACTAAACAAATTAATTAATATTCAAAGCTTTCACCAAGCAAAGTTAAACAAAAATTTTTAAATAAAATTTCTTCCCTTTTCGGGATACAAATTTTTAGTAAATTGTAAAAGAAATGTGTCTTCAAATAATTAAAACAAATAAGTAAAATTTAGCTTAATTACTATTATACTAAACTAATTTATGAAAATGTCTGTAAAACTTCAGTTCAAATAAACATTGAGAACATAAATCTGCGCCTAGGTCACAATGAATCTTTTGAGTTGCAGTTTTGTTAAGCAAATGTGGTGATTTCACAGGAAGAAAATCTTTTGTACGTGTCTTCCAGCTCATCGAAACGGAATTTATTTTTCAACTGCGCAATTGAATCTTAAGAATTATCTTCTTGCGGTAAAAAAAAATGTATTCTCTCAAACCAGGAATAAATTTTTAGAATCTATAAATATCTATGTTTACAGTCCATATAAATATCCATTTTTATAGTTAGTTCAAGACAATTCTTTTTTTAAAGTCAAGATCCTTTTTTTAATAGTTGATATTTAATTTAAAAATATTCGTTTTCAGGAATTTTTTCCAGAAATTCTAGCCCCTACTTTTTAAAGAATAAAGCTCACAATTTTTGGGAATAAAACAGAGATTTATATAAAATCCAAAATCAGATTGCGAAAATAATAAAGTCTCAAAATTATAAAGAAAAGGATCAGAAACGATAAATTTCAAAAGTTGACCTTATCCATAGAAGCGTACCAAATAAGAGTAAATTTATTTGGAACAAATAACATTTTTGGAGTAATTTTAAACTTAAATTGATTAAAGTTTGGACAAATTTAACTAGAATTTTTATATCTGGCAATGGTTGTTGCTTTTTAGATAATAAAAGCCATTTTAAAGGAAAATATTTAGGTTAGGGGAGACCGACCAACAGTATAGATAGTAAAAATTTTTAACAGATGTAATTATTTCAGGCTGAAGTAATTAATAAAATGTTTAAGACTAAAACGAATCTAATCTATTTAATTAATTAACGCAATCAGCGAAATAAGCCTAAATTAACCTCAAAAATAACCTCCTGCCAACAGTAGATAATCGTTTCTTATTTAAAGAATATATATAAATTATGGAACAGCTTTCTTACACGGAATACAATTCTTCGATAAGTATTCTTTAAAAATAAAATCAATTTGTCAACATAAAAGTTGTTTTTTCTTTAATAATTAAATAAAATTTTAGAAATACGACGAGAAATCTTGTTACTTTTGATACTCGCCTAACCAATCTTAAAAACTAAAACGGCGGGAATTTTGAAAAGAAAAAAATAAAAGATCAAATAAATTACATATAAATGTTTCAAAAATTTGTTTATTAATAATAAATTGATTCTGGTTATTTGGCATAAAAGTATTGAAACAAAACTAAAAATAATTTGAAAACAAGAAAATGCTATTAAAACAACCTCAACTTCTGACAGTTCTATGTAATGGATTATCTATTATTGTTGATTATCTATACAGTTGAAATTTACACTGGTGCATAAATACTTATAAATAAATAAAACTAACACCTCGTAATGGCATATATTATTTTTTAAGCCTTGAATTTTGATAATAAAGTATTACGGGCCCTAAACAATTATCATTTTTCCTGAAAATCAAAATATATTTCCTGTTATTCCTTTCTTTCATAACTCAAAAATGATTTGTGTTTATTTTTCCAATGTAATTATTCATTTATTCTTTCAAAAAAACATTGTTAGGTTGCCTTATATTATTCCTAGAATCTTATAATAAAATACTGAATTAAAATTTGAAACCATTTTTCAGAAAATTCGAATTATCTACTGTTTGTTATTATCAACTGTAGGGTGGTCTCCCCTATTTCAAATTTTGATGGATTAACATATTTTCCATTTGACTGTATACCAAAAATATTTATGTTATAGATTTAAACAAACGTTTTTCTCAGTGTGGTTGAAAGTTGAATGGTTTAAAATTTGAGTAAACTAAAGGTTGTCTATAATAGAAATTTAAATCGATTAAATTAATTAAAAATATCTTTAAAATCCCTTCCTCTAAAATTCATTACACAACATTTCAACGCTTTTAAACTTGAAAACGTAATCATTCACACGTGAATGTGTCACACGACTCGAAGACATAAGACGTCGTTCTTAATATTATCTCATGAATATTCATCCTTTCAGCTCACTAATACACATCTTTACAGAGTATCTATCTTTCATGAAGATCTGTCATCACAATCCATCAAGAGACACGCTCCTCGAAACCACAATTTACCTGTAACAGGTATATAGATTAACCGGTCATCAAGACGATAAAACACCTGTATCAAAGTCATTAATTTGTAAGCTCTACAATAATTTTTCCTTTTTTCTTGAAGGAACGTGTGAACGATAATAAGTGCCAGCAAGCGAATGAATGGCATTCTTAAACGTCTGACAAGCAGTTACGTCGAATTAAGAGCAATTACGCAAGTGGCGTCATACTTAATGAGATGCGGGCCGGAATAGTGGTACATGATAGGTACCTTACTTCAAAAGTAGGCGGTATAAAATGAATCATAAAGTGAATGACACGATAATCGCGGAAGGTTAAGTTTACCTAGTGTCTGGTTTGTGTTAAGGTTGAAATAACCAGCAACTGAAGCGTGCACAGTGTAAGGCAGATAGAGCTCTATAAAGGATGGAAAATGATAAAAAGAGGCACATACGGTGTCGAGGGAATACCAGCCTCTCAACTTTTTTCTACTTTACAAATCACAAGACAATCTGAGAGTTGATTCATGAATCAAAATTTAAAGACAACTATTCCTACACTTGCAAAAAATACGTGTTTTTTTCCCCCTCGGGAAATCCGAGAATATCATAAGAGGATCATGGATATCCAAAAAATGTCCTTATTACCTCTTGCGACATTCTGGCACATTTTCTAGATAACCTAATTTCATCTTTATCTTCTTCTTCCTTTCTGTTTATTAGCTTGTGGTAGTACCAACAGCAATAAGGATTAATTTGTTTGTAAACCTTTTATTTTAATATCTAATCTTTTATTTATGTTACTAAAATTTCCCCGCTGATGGACTTACAAAAAAATGTCTTTAGGAGGATAGAAGAAAAAGTCAAAAGAATAAGCTCCATCTTTCTGATCTCCAGAAGGAAAATCTGGCAAATTATACTTAATAACCCGAAACAAAAATTTTGAGACCAATGGTTCAAAAAGTGACAATGTTTAATCCTCTTTCACTCTAATTTCAAAAACAAACTTCCTTGCTACTTCTACTGACAAAACGTGGTATTTCCGACTGTAAAACAATTCTTTGTACACTGTTAAAAATTTCTCTATTGTGCTTCACATACTTGTATATAAAATTCAGTTTAACATACAATTATATTATACTTAATATAAATTATCCTAAATTTAATATAATGTATCTTAAATTTGCTATACTGCCGTACATTTGAAGAAAGTCACTATCTGCATTTGAAGTCGAACGGAGATATTTAAGGAAACGCGTTTGCATGAGAATCCTTTAATATATAATACTTTTTGAAAAGACAACTATCATTTCTTAGTAAAATGGACTCGATCTATCGATTGGTGCAAAAAAAAATTATAAATTTTAATTGTTTATATGCAAAACTGCAGATAGGCCCATTTTGCATGCGTAAAATTACTCGAAATACATTTGGTCGGGTCCTATGTACATAGGACCTCGCTCCCGAGTCGTGAAAGCGCTGAGATACATTTGAAGAAAGTCACTATCCAACAACCGCTGTGTGGATTTGTTGGATAGGACCTAATTTTAGACTTCAACTGGGTTCAAATACATTCGAAGAAAGTCACTATCTACATAGGTTTTCTTCCTTCGGTCATTTCTAGCGAATTTACATTTAGTACTATGTACATAGGCCCAGAAAAATGTATTTGTATACCGTCCGACACCCACTTTACATTTTTCCCTGTTGGATAGGCCCGCCGTTCTGCAGATAGTGACTTTCTTCAAATGTATTTCACCAAAATCGCTGTAGATAGGCCAATTAGGGTCTAATTATCTTCGAAACTAATTAATATTTTTAATCGTGGGTTGCACAGATAAATTTATTTTTTTATTACGAATCCAACGACATAAAAAACTCATTTTTCGAAAAAAATGCAGATAGTGACTTTCTTCAAATGTACGGCAGTATACATGTATCTGAGAATTCATAACGTTGAATGAATTCTAATATACATGTATATTAAATTTAATATAATTGTATGTTAAATTGAATTTTATATACATGTATGTGAAGCACAATACATAAATTTTTAACAGTGTACAAGATTCCAAAACTTTGTCATTTCTTCCTCTACAACAAATTTCTTATTCTGAAATCTCGGTAAAATCTGTTGCAAAAGATAGAATTGATAAAAAGAAAAAACTAATTGTGAGAGATAAGCTAAAATAAAGTTTGCTTCGACTCAATCAGATTCAATTGACTCGATCTGTCCTCGACATAGATTTGCGAAGTATTAATTACAAAAAGTATGAATAAAAACTCGCTAGATAATGAACTCCAGGTGTTTGATTGGTGATTATTGAATTGAATTAGCTTGAGTTTGATAAGTCTGTTACTGGGTCGTGAGTCCTGAACCTTCAGGAGATAGGACAACCTCCTTTTTGAGAGAAAAAGGTCAGTTTGTGTAGGTACACACATTTGATGAAAGAGTAAATGTAAGACGAGACGCACGTGCACAGAGTTACTATTGATTTTCTGACTGCAGTCACCGCGGCGCCGGTTTCCAGGTCCTCATCCACTATACCTATATAACGACCTATGAGAAACACTACACCCGTGACTATCATCTCATCAATTTTTTTCGGCCAATTACAAAAGCAGACAACACTTTCTCCCTTCGGAAATTTCCATATTTTACGAAAAATGTTCGACTCCCCTTCTGTAAGGATATACATAAAATGGATATATATGTCAATGAATTCATTATCCCCTTTGTTTCACTCTGTTGAAAACAACAACTCACATTTTTAAACTTGAAAAAAGTACTTGGATGAAAAGAGAGCGATACTTTTGGAAACTAACGAGATCTTGAAACTATACCAGTATTGTAAAATGTAAATTTGTACTATTTCTGTTGAAGATGCTAAAATTTTTAAAGGTCATGATGTTTTTTATTTTTACTAATCAATCAATGAATTTTTAACTAGAAGAATGTATCTATAAGTGGACCAACTCCAAAAGTGATAGAACAGTGTTAAATCCTTCCATTATTCGTTAATAAAACAAGAAGTTTTTATTTATCCTAGGAAAGCGTAAGTGGAAAAAAATAGAAAAGTAAATATCACAGCTCATCGAAACATTAAAATTAATTCGACTCATCAAAGAACGGAGGTTCTACCACGAAGAAAACATGACAATTAAATTAATTAAATTATAATAAATATAATTTTGAACGAAGCGTTAGGTTTTGAAGGGTAAAAAGCCAGGTTATAATTGACCCAGTAAAGGAAAAAATTCGAGAAAATAGTTGTATTATCAAACTATTACTATTTTTATCAATAGTAAACTGATTATTTGATTTTACATGAATTTTCGAAAAGACTCCAATAGTGGACCACCAGTCATTTTTCTTATTATTACTGAACTGATTATTAGATTTTATATGAATCATTTCGGAGATGGCTCTAATTGTATTGGACCATCTGTCATCTTTTTTATTAACCCATTAAATACTAAAACGAAACTGGCTATATCGGAATCAAACTGAACATTGGATTCATATTCATAGTCCAATAAACGAAACAATTTTTAAAAATCTGTAGCCAAAGTTATTGCAAAATGAACATTTTTTGGCACCTTTTAAACAAAAGCTTATATGTCTTATATGAATCAACCAATTGAACGGTCCTTAGATAAAATCAAAGGGAATAAAGTTACAGAAATTTGATTTATAACAAAATTCGAGAGTTGTGCTTTTAAAACCTCAATTTTTGTAATACATAAAACGGAATACCAACACAAATATATGCCAGTGGCATATCTAAAGAAACGCTTATAAATCCTTCAATAATCTACTACTCTCTAAAATTGAATAAGTGAAAATTCACTTATTAGATGTCAAAAGTCTTCCACTCATTCAAACTTTGCATATGCACTTACAATAAGTGTATATGCACTTATGATAAGTGAAATTTTCACTTATTATAAGTGCATATACACTTTTTGAAAGAGTGGAAGACTTTTGACATCTAATAAGTGAATTTTCACTTATTTAAATTTAGAGAGTACTACTTTGTGAATCTTGAGGTACCAAAAATGTCATATGCTGAATCGTTACAAGATGTTCAGTACGCAGTTTATTTACAGCAGGACTTTCCTGCATATTATGACTCTTGTTCGACTTTTTCTTCCGTAAAACAAAGCTTACAGGAATTAGGGTCGGTGCACAGGTGAGTGACCTTATGTCGCATCCCTATAGAGTAGAAGTCTACTTTTCTAAGCACATTAGTTATCCGCAAAACCAATTATCTTGTTTATCTAGACATAGTATTTTAGATTTTTCTGTACGATAAAAAGGTTGAAAAATAAATATAATCTCAAACAAGATACTCCTTTTTCTCAAATCAACAAGTATCCAAATCTGGAATTAAGAAGACGGAATTGCAGGGATCACAGTGGTTTCTTCGTTCAATTTTAGGTGAAAAAGGGGATTTGGATTTTCAAAAAAGGGGATTTTCTTTAATAAAAAGGGGATTTTGTAAATTAAGAAAAAAGGGTTATATTAATAATTCAAATTTTCTTTTACAAAATTTTATTGTTTCTTTTTCTTCAAAACAGTTTTATTAATTAATTTAGTCTTTTTTTGTTCAATTTGTTTATGAAAATTTTAAAAGAAAGAGCACTTTCGGAAATACAAAAATTTATCTTCTAATAGGTTGTCTGTTCAATGACGAGAAGATGGTTGTTGCAATTAAATATTTTGAAATATTTTTAAATTTCAAATGGTTTTTAAAATTATTTATTTAATAATTAGATTTTAAACAGGAAACATAAAAATCTGTGATGTAAAATGTTCTGATATAATGTTAAAGAAATTAAATTAAAAATCTTTTAGCGAAATATGACAAAATCAATTCAAACTATTTTTATTAATCTCTTTTATTGTATTTTTATATTTTCTAATTCAAAACAATTAATTTTTGTTTGAAATAAGTAAATATATTTCATAAACAATTTTTTTTCATCTAATAAAATAAATTTGATGTATTTCATCAAGAATACATGGTTTTATTTTATGATGCAAAACTAGTATTATTTGTTTAAAACGAGTAAAAAATATTTAATAAAAAATTTTTTTATTCAATAAATTAATTTGCTTTAATTAATTAAGAATACATGGTAATAAAAAAATTATATAACTTTTTAAAATAATTTCATTTTAATTATGTTTTTTTTTCATGTTTCCTGTTTAAAATTTAAATAAATTCAATAAATAATAATAAAAAACCATTTTAAGTTGAAAGTTTTTTTTAAACATTTAAATTCAATAACTAATTTCTCATCATTGTACAGACACCCTAAAAAAGGATAAACTTTTGCATTTCCAAAAGTGGAAAAATAGAAACTTTTTGAAAAAAAAGAAGGTCAAAGAAGAGAAAAATGTTAATTTTAGGTGTTTTAGGTGATAAAATCTTGATTTTAGGTGTTTTAGGTGATTTTTCTAAAAAAAGGAGAAAATAAGGGGAAAAGGGGAAAAAAAGGGGATTAGGTGAAAAAGGGGAGAAACTGTGATCCCTGGAATTGTATTTCTGAAGTTCCTTAACAAAAAAACAAAAACTAAATTAATCCATTCACTTTATAGAGTAGGGCACGTTTTTTTGATGAACTCTAACTTGAATCTTAAAATACCTTTTTTCAACTGGAACAGATCGAAATCACTTTCACGAGAAATGGCCTCCAAAGTCAAATATACTCTATCGATTTGTAGACCAAGTAAATGAACATCACCCTCGAAATTCAAATCAAATAATTCTTGGAACTAACGAGCTTTCTTTACTTTCGCGCAGTCTGGCATCCTTTTAAGTATCACGCTAGGTCTAGACATCTAATCCTTGCTAATATACATACATTCGGACAATCTGATAAATTCATAACTATTCTCTCACTAGATGAATCACTTGAATACATTATTCGGTATTTCGAACACGAATTTGAATAAATTATCAAAACAAGTAAATAAGTACCGAGATTTTTAACATCTTGAGTAAGGTAAAAATAAAACTAATTTTTAGTTAGTAAATTAAATTAAATTTTAAATTGTAATAAAATTGTAAATTGTATACAAGGGAGGTATAAAATATTACAAAATCTTAAATCTGTCTTCATTTCACGACATATTTTATGCAGTTTGAATGCTATATATATATATATATATTTCTAAATAGTTTCTGTAAGTCAGACTTAGATTAACACGCTTGACGACAATTTAATGAGTGTATTATTTTTCAATTTAAAAAAGCCACAAAAATCATTTCTTTAATTATAAAAATTAATGAATCGACAAATTTTGTAATCACGAACATGATTTCGAAAGAATATTTAAAAGAATGCAACAATAATTTATAAAATGGATAATTTCAAGGTAATTAGACAGAAATAACTAAAATTCATTCAATTTAAAAGCATTGTATTATATTTTTTTTACTTCCTTTTTTTTACTCAAATAATTGAAAATAATCATGCTTATAACAAATTTACAACAAACATCAAAATGCGTAAGGTCATACAAAGGCCTTGACTCTAATTTTAAATGAATAATTTTTAGCAATGATTTCAAAAGTTTTCAACAGAAATCAAATAGAGGAATATATGTCTTTGATCTCTTAGAAAATACGTTAAAAATTATCCGTTTGTGGCTGATAAGAGTGATAAAATGTGTGTAAATGTTAACAATAAAAAAAATGTCTGTGAGTCATATTTAAAAAAAAATAAAATGAATTGAAACATATAGAGTTCTTTAAAACAAACTGTTGCTTGACTTGTTATATTTTTACTGATAACTAATCGCTCCCAGTAAAGGGTTATTGCTTATGAAAAATGGGTTAACGATCCCAATAAAAATCGATCTTAAAGAACCGGTGAATCAATCAGCCGTGAAAAACTTGGCTGGACGCTTGTTTAACAGAGGGCCGATGTTCCACTGTACGAGAACTACGTCACGTCCGCATTTACGTTAATCTACGCTTAGTTTATGGCTTGTCATTTACATGGCCAACGATTGTTTAATGTTTAACAGCGAATTCTTCATTTCCGGGAACAAAATTGGCAAAATAAATAAATCCTTGTACTAAAAAAAAGCAGCTGTAACAATTTTGTTTCTAATTGTACATATATTTGTTTTAATAATTCAAACTTTAAATTATCACTCAAATAAATTTTAAAAGTTACACATTATGTGTTCATAAAAATTAAAAAGATAATACTTTAAACAAGGACGTTTAACAAAAAAAATTAAAATATTAAATTTCCGTCCATAATTTACACAAATTTGAATAACACGAAACAATTATAAAAAAAAATATTCGCATTCTTCAGGCCTGAATAAGATATTAGAGAAAAAGCGATAATAAAAATATGATTTCGATATAGCAGTTATAAAATTACACAAAATCAGAAATTGTCGAAAATAACAAAACAATGAATAAAAGTAATTACGAGCGTAGTATAAGTAATATATATGTTTATTGATCACCATCAATAGAAGATAATTAAGAATTGCCGATTAAGTCATAATCAATCTTTGGATAAAAATTTAGAACCATAAATAAACACCAAACTACAAAATAAAATCAAAGAATCTACTGTTAACACATTATTTTAATCTTCAATTATAATTATAAACACACACAATTTACTGAAAAACTTTACATGTTTTTAGAGTGTGGTGTAAATTATACTGTTTTATATTAAAGCTCGTAATTAACCGAATAATTTAATTTTCGCTTTGCGACGTGAAGCCTCTCTACCCCCAATTCTCATATCCTTCCGACTCTATTACAATTTCGTCAATTCTTCCATTCTAATATTAATTGTCTATAGACGTCTATATAAATACAAGAAGCTTTTGAGTAAATTTAACATGACTTTCTTTTAGATAAATTAAATTAACAAAAACTTAAATATAAAAAAGGCAAGTTTTCGCTGCAAAAATATCATAATAGAGCTAATTACAGTTATACGTGAGATTTCTAGTTAAATAATTCTCAGAGAAATTCTCGATTTCATACGATATATCACGTAACAACGATCGTTTATAATCCGTAAAAGAGAAACCGACAAGTGTAAAATTACGACTAAGAAACTTCTAAGCTAAGGGTAAAGACCCCAAATGTTTATACCTAAAGTTCACTTATTTTTCAACAAAAAACGGTATTTTTAAGTCCTTTTGTTTAGAAATTAATAAAAAATTATTTCTTAGTGTGTCTAGCGAATAATCATTTTTAAATTCTCGGATCGTAATGGAATGAAAAAATCTTTTTCGAGATTATTTCTCAATCGAATGCAGCACTATAATGACATAAAAATTTACTAAGATTTAGATTTTCTGATTTTCATATTGTCAAACTTGCTGGTTGATAAATTATATTTCTATTTTTTTTTTTCAAAATGTGTTTATCTGAAAAATTGAGAGAAGGTTTTGTGTGAAACATTCTTTGTTATTCTTTTAATGGTAAAAAGTTACTGCTTTAACGTTGTAAAGTGAACAAGTGGAAATTAAAAAAGTAGGACAGATGATATTATATTACGAAGTATAGACGGGAAAATAGTGAAATAGAAAATTAGGTTGCACCCCGTTATTATAGCTTATTATGTTGAGAGCGAAAGCGCATGAGTACCTCTGACAGTTCCTGTATTAAAGCACATGGCATACCAAACTGCCGAGTGGACGATCTAAATATAAAGATCTCGACTTCTCTTCCTTACTAAACTCACTATTTCAGGAAATTTAATGTACAACAATAAGACAAATCAAGAGAAATTCTCATAACTGTAAAAATAAACAAAAAAATTAACCGAAACTTTAAACTCAAAAGTCCATCAACCATGAAATGTATTTTTAAAAAAACTTGGAGGTCGTTGAATTTGGTTTACCAATTTTTTGTTTAATTACTCTCAATGGTCAAATTTAATTGATTTTAATTTTTTCAAACATTTTTTTCACATTAAGAGAAGTCAAAGAACGCTCTCTGCTACTTTTAGAAATTTTGTTAATTTACAAGTAGGTATACAATACGAAATTTAATTATTTCATTCATTCATTTAAAGACCATTTTATCTAAAAGTGATTTGTCAATTTAAATAAATAGGTAATTAATTGATTGAAAAAAGTCTGTCAGTTTTGTTTGTTTTTGGATTTTACTATTATTTACATGCTTTTCAAATTCAAACTTCGTCTGCGTTATAAATATTATCTGGATTATATTTCTCTAAAAGAGTTGGCGAATTTTCAATCCATTGATTATTACACACACTTTGATCCAGAGATTTAATTTCACCAACTATATTTTTAAAAACTAAATTGTGCCGCTTTTAGAATCCCTCTAACCAATCATTACTTGCTGCAAGGTTCTGGATTCCTGATTTTTTTTTGTAAAATCTTGAGCCTTAATTTTTAATTATTCAGTAAATAGTACACTTTGACAAAGCTTATCACTTAATGAAAGTGTTTTAAATGTGAGAATAAAATTCAATCCTTGGAAGGTCGTAAAATACATAAAACACGTGAAATTGGTTTTTATGTATTTATTTGTTTGGTCATTGCGACGTTTCGATGACTTGGTGTGTCATCCTCATCAGGCTAAATTAAAAGTGTTTTAAGTTTTCGCTTAGACACTTTAATAACGAGATTTATCATGAGAATATGGATTTCATATGACGCTGGCATCTTATTTGGTCAGTACAAAAGTACAAATACAATTAATACAGCAATATTGTTAAAATTTCTTGAGTTCCTTATAAGCATACTTAAAGCACGTGTAGCAGTTATATTGGCATTCAAAATATGAGTTTTGAAGTCAAGATCAAAGACAAATGTAACTCCTAAGTCTTTAATCATTTTTTCTCTAGATATAACTGAACAATAGTAATTGTAAATGAAAAATCTCGAAGTTTTCTGAAAAATCTGAAATGCAATTTAAAAAGACAGACACTGAGACCAATTAAATTTTACAATTGTCACGGTAGGAGAATTTTCGACTTATGTAAAAGAATAAAATTAGGAAATAACATCAGGGTCAACAGGCTATTTATAGATTTTCATTCAGAGAAAATAGCATTTGAGTGCATTCTGAGAAATAATAAAAAATAACCGACGGACTTTTTAAACAAAAATGACTAAATATTACGAAACAACATTTAATAATTGTGATTCATGCTCAAAGAAAGGTGCTCTGTTGAATAATCTACCTTTCGATAAACGTAATTTACAAAGTCGTCTTAAATTAAATAATATCCATTATCAAAAAACCAACAAAGAATTACGAAAAAAAAGTAAAATTAAAAGAGAGAAGAAAAACAAAAGGAATTAAAGGCAAAGAACTAACTTCATTTTAAAAAACTATTTCGTATTATTTGTATAATTTAAACTTATCTCGAAACATTAGCTATAGACATAAAATAAAATTGCCTTTAAATTATACTTTTCCATATTATGACAAATAGTGTAAAAATAACTTGTATTTTGACAAATGTTAACGAATTATGAAGCAGGTGAATAAATCAACGTCGAAACCACTATGTAAATTACTTCTAAATAGTGAAATATTTTGAAAAAATACTTGACTTAAAAAGTTATTTCAATCAAAGTTTGCATCGAATTAATGTCTGAAGTTATTTTTAATTATGAGAGTATAACTTGCTCTCAACGAGTCTACGTTTTTATTATATCAAAGAAAACATTGTAAGTTACGAAGTCAGAATGTACTATCATTTAATCATGATTATACAAGTTATCAGTGCCTTGCCTTGCGAGCTTAATAATTTTGCTTATCTATAAAGAAAAAAAAAACTCCACGAACAAAAAATATTAAAGAAAACGAATTTTTCTTCCAAGAAACTAATAATCATCTAATTTTAAATGAGTTTTTAAAACCTGTTTTCAAATCCATTGTAAAATGACTTCTTTTAAAACTTGTTTTCAAATCTATTGTCAAACCATTTCAGTTTTTAAAACCTGTTTTAAAACCCCAAATAATTACCTAAAATGTTAATAATGTCCTAAATATTATGATTATACTACTTTTTTTTTTATTAATCTATGAATTTAAAAAATATATATATTATATATACTTTTACAACGAGAAAGCCTCATTACATTGCTAGCAGTCAATGACTAAATTAAGCCTATAAAAAAACAAGTCAAGAGCACACACGCAAAGTCTAAACGATCCGTGTTCTTCATTACTTCCTTTTTTTATTAGACCGGCTAAAAGTGAAGCTATTGTTTCTTTTTTCAGCGACAAACAAGTGAATTAGCTCTGGATAATGAAAATTTAAATTAAAAGCAGGTTTCAGGATGTGAAAACCTATAAAAAGCAGTTAAATGGAAACTTTCCGGTAGAAGTGACCATAATTTAACCCTAATTTTATTCACTAATTTAAAATTCATTTCCACACCTGACGATCAGAGAGTAGTGCAACAATGACATAACAGTAAACATAAAGAATTGTGCAGTCTCGACACAAGTTTACGGTCACGAGACTACTATTGTCCATAAGCAACCTTGATAACTGACTCGTATTTGAGATGCATCAGGTTTCAATGAAAGAAAAATCAGTTGTTTTCAACCGTTAACTATATATATAAGTTACATATTACACGTCACCTCAAACCACTATCATCAACGAAACTTAATATTTCAAGGTAATTTTTACCAGATAATTTTAATTACTTGCAAATTCCAAAAATCGTTTGTAATAAGAGGTTCCGATTGTGGAATAAAATGTATCATAATATATTATTAGGGGGACTCGTTTTTGGAATAAGATTCCTTCTTCTTTTAGAGATGTATCTTCCCAATTGGTTTTTAAAAAATCGCTTCTTAATTTCTTGTTTAAATGCAAAAGCAATATTTTCGAGATTGCACATTGAAGGCATTTTTTTTCTTTTACAATGTAATATTCAGGGTGTCTACTAATTTCGTCCCACAAAATTCCCGGTCATTTCCCGGTTTTTGTTCCTATTTTTCCCGGTTTTTTCTTTTGTTAACTTAACATTTATTTTAAGTATAAATAGACCTACAAATGGCTACAAAAATTGAATATAACAGTTGATAATTGAAGAAAATAATTGAAATTCAAAGAAAATAATTGAGAATTGAAGAATTAATTATTAAACTTTACAAAAAATAATAATTAAGAATTAAAAGAAACAATTAATAATGAAAAGAAATAATTAATAATGGAAAGAAATAATTGAACAATGACAAAGATATTTGACAATTAGAAACAAAATTAAAAAAAAAGTAAATATTAATCTACAATTGAACAATAATTGAAAAAATTGAACAATGGTTATTAAATTCAAAGAATAATTTAAAATTGGTCAACTAGATAGAAAATCCAAAAAAATAATTTAAAATTTAAGTTAATAATTCAAAATTGAAGAAATAAATTGAAAATGAAATAAGCAAATTGAAATCAGAAAAACACAGAATTATTGAATATTAAAAAAAAAAAAAACAATTGGAAATTGAGAAATAAAATTGAAATTCGAGTACAATAATTGAGAATTAAAAAAAATTACGGAATAATTGGATTGAAAAAAGAAGAAAATAATTTATAATTAAAAAAAATGAAAAATGACAGGAATTATTTAATATTGAAGAAAACATTAAAAATGGAAGAATAGAATTGTTATTTAAAGAAATTAATTGAGAATTGAAAAAAATAATTGAACAATTGAACAATTAAATTGAAAATAGAAGAAAATTTTTGAAAATTGGAGGTTTTGAAACATGAAATAAATAACTGATAATTGGAAAAAGTCGAGATTACTGAATATTAAAACAAACAATTGAAAATTGAACAAAAGAATTAAAAATTAAAGAAAATAATTGAAAATTAAAGAAAATAATTAAAAAGGGAAGAAAGTACTTAAAAAATAAATATAATATTTGGAAACAGCAGAAAAATTTAGAAATCGACGGAAATAATTGCGAATTGATGAAAATAATTTAAAAATTCTCAATTTAAATGAAAATTGAAAGAAAAACATAATTTGGAAAAGCTGAGAATTGTTCAATATTGAAGAAAATTGAGAGAAATTGAAAATTGAAAGAAATTGAGAAACTGAAAGAAATATGAAAAAATAATTGGAAATTGAAGAAAATAATTGAAAGTTAAGAAAAAAAATTAGAATTTGAAGAAAATAATTGAGAATTTAAAAAAAATCATTGAAAAAGCCTAGACTTATTGAGTATTAAAAAAAAATTGAAAATTAAATATTGGAATTGAATGTCGAAAATTATAATTGAGAATTAAAGAAAATAATTCAAGAATTGAACAATGGGATTGAAAGTAGAAGAAAATAAGTGATAATTGAAGAAAAAAGAAATTGAACAACCCAGGAATTATAAAATTTGAAAAAAACAATAAAAAATGAAGAATGTAAATGTAATTTGAAGAAATTAATTAAAAATTGTAGAAAATAATTTGTAATTGAAGAAAATGTGATTTTATGAAAATCGTGGAATAATAATTGATGAATTGAATTCAAGTTTCAAAAACATAATTGATAATTGAAAAAAAATATTGAAAAAAGCCGAAAATTATTGATTTTAGAAGAAAATAATTGAAAAATGGAGGAGTTATTGAGATGTGAAATAAATAAATGATAATTGAAAAAAATAGTTGAAAAAAGTCGAGAATTATTGAATATTAAATTAAATAATTAAAAATTGAAGGAAATAGTTGAGATCTGAAGAAAATAATTGAAAATTGAATTAAATAATTGGCAATAAAAAAAAAATAATTTATAGTTGAAGAAAATAATTAAAAATTGATTAAAATAATTGAAAATCGTAGAAAATATTTCAGAATTAAATACATTATTTAGAAATTGATGAAAATAATTGAAAATTGAAGAAAATAATTGTCAATTGAAGAAAATAGTAGAAAATCGAAGAAAATAATTGAGAAATGAAGAAATAATTTTAAATTAATGAAAATAATTCCAAATGGAAGAAAATAATTGAGAATTGTAGAAAATAATTGGAAATTAAAGAAAATAATTGAAAATTGAAAAGAATTTATTATACCATAAAAAAATTCCCGGTTTGACGGAAAATTCCCGGTTAATTCCCGGTCAATTTAAATTCCTGGTTTTCCCGGTTAGTAGACACCCTGATATAATATTCTTCTTTTTAGTTATACTTGTATACTCAGTATTTTATAATTCTGTCTTTATTTGCTAAATAACTTTGTACACATTAAAATTCATATCATTGTTCCTTGAAGAGCTGTCTAGCCCTAGGATCTTGTATTTATAAATAAATAAATAAATAATATTAGTAGCGCAAGATCTCGTTTTAACTCGACCATTTATAATTTTATAGATTATCTATTACTCTATTCTTCGATATGATACTTAGCCCTATGAACTTTGTACAACAATAAATAAATAAATTACCACATTCATCAAAATATTTTAAAATCTCAAGAAAAAAAATTTGAATTGTAATGAGAAAATTAATAGAAATCAAAAAATAGAAAAAAAAAAAGAGTTATACAATAAAGTTTTTAAAAAATAATTTCTGTATTCGTACAATAAGCGTAAATTTCAAAGATCATCGAATTATTTCCTTCTCCGAATATTAAACCCATTTATAAATCACTTCATTCAAAGTACCCTCAAAGCATTCATGTATTCTTGAACAAAAACCAACTTAAGCAGCGTTGACTAATAACTGATGTATCAAATCAAATCATTGACAAAAATAACTATTAAAAATATCACACAAAAATCATTCCAAGCGTGCACAAGATTCAAAATAAAAGCATTATCTTGTATTTGTCTCTTTGAATTTATCACACACAAAAAATGCAAATTGTTGAATTAATAAAATATCAAGGGGGAAAAAATAAAGTCAATAAATTATTTCCCATATAGAGAAGAATTAGGTCACAGGTAAGTTCCCTGGATTCTTTGACAGGTTAATGCTGCCCTCACCAAGTTTCTAGGAAAAATAAGCCACACTTGACAGAAAAAAAGTGCAAAAGAGCAAATAAAATGCAAATTTCAGGCCAGGCATTGTTCTCGCACTTTGGATGAAAAGTATTTTCTCAAATTTTACTCAAAAAAAGATGAAAAACAAGTGACTAAGCGGTTAAGTACAGTGGATTTCTTCACAGGACGAGTTCACAAACATGATGTTTTGTGATTTTTATTTTTGGACAGTTTTAAGCTAGAAAGTTTGGGAATAATGCGAATTAACTTGGGCATATAACGTGAGAGGAGAAAAATTGGGCAGGGGCTTCTAATTGATGGAAAATGAGAGAATGAAACACGCGAGTTGGGTCGGCGAACGCCATTTTTATCTGGATAATACACCCATTGCACTGTATTTGCTGGAAAGACGGGATTTTTCGAATTTTTTAATGAAACTTTTTTTTGAATTAAGACTTACCCTGTTAAAAGAATATCACGAAACACTTTTTCACCCCGAAACTGGTATAAAACTTTCACAAAATCCAAGGGAAATCACCAAGCTCATTCAAGTCCTTCCACACACTCGACCGGCGCGCAACTGAGTCGTCCCAGCGTCTGCCTACGCGAGCTAAAACTAGTCCGGATTTTTAAATCTTATTTTAATGTCAAAAGTATTATTCAACGTGACTTTTAATGTTTTGAAATCTTTTTCTAATTCAAATTAATGTTTTAAATCATTCAGTCAGACGTTTCGTTCTCTAAATTCTTTAAAATTCTTTAAAATTGTGGATGAGTATAACCCTAAACATACCCGTATCTTGAACTTTAATCACCCTAGGCAATAATAATTATATTATAATTATTTTAATTAAGTAATTGTAAACAATTTTTAAGAAAGGCTAATTGATGGATTTTAAAAAAAATATTAAAAATGGAAATTTGTACAAAAACTGTCAGACGAATCAATTTGACATAGAAAAAATTATATTAAATTGTATTGAAAAAGTGTTGAAAAAATTATTTGAGAAAAAAAAATGGAGTATTTATCAATAATAAGATGAATTGACAATGGTTGGTTTTTGTTTCATTTATTGTAAATAACGAACTTATTGGATGGTAGCTAAAAACATACGGAACAGAAAAATGCACCCGTGTTTATAAAATACAATCACGAGTAACGCGTAACAATACATCATTAATGTTTATACATATACATTGACGTTTTCTGAATCGCGGGCACGCCCCGTTTTTCAAACTTCAATTGTAAATGAATTTCCTTTTTATGGCAAAAAATATTTTATTCATAACATTTCTACACAACTTTAAAAATGAAATAAAAACTGTTGGAACTAAAATAAATTGTATTAATCACAAAATTCAATTTGAACCCGGTATCCTAACCTAACTGACAGAGAATTGCTTATTTTTTTTTATAATTGAAGATTAAAATGAATTTCTCTGCAACTGAAATTTAATAATAGATCAATTAAAAATAATAATTTGCGTTTCTCGTTATTGTTATTAAATTATTGTTTTAAATATAAATTATTTAATTTAAATTAGTTAAAATTTTTAATTACCTACTGTAGAGTCTGAAGATCACTGCATTATCGACTTACAGGGAGTGTGCAGGGTTGTGCACGTAAAATACATCAGGTAAATTACATGGGTTTTCTACGTATATTACATATGTAATTTACATGTTTAGTTTTCTACATAATGTAATATACATCAGTACACACAGATTTAATCACGTGACAGCGCGCGAAAATTTAAAATTTATATATATATATAGATATACCTTATAGATTTGGGATGTAAATTACATAGTTTTCTACATTTTCTACGTATATTACGTCGAAAATGTATTATACGTCGAAAACCTCGAGTGACGCGTCACTGCACAACCCTGGGAGTGTGTGAAATTCTGTAGGATTACGTAATAGCGTATATTCTTCATGTATTTTACGTAAAAGATTATGTAATAATACGTAACGACGCAAATCTGCTCGTAAATACAAGATTGAAATTTGAATTTTTCAATTCAAAATAAATCTTTGCTTTAATATAAAAACTATCGTAAATATTTATTATTAAATATGAATTTTACTATTAACAAATGTTTATTTTTTAAATTAACAGCTAAGTTGATAGTTTTCCTGGAAACTAGACTTTGGAATCGCAAATTTACTATATTTCAAAAAACAATAATAACAGTTCAATTTTTTAAAAGATAAAGCAAATTTATATAAAAATCTCTAAAATACATTTCTTGAATTTGTATTAACTTTATTTTTTATATATAATTAACATTTTTGAATTTGCAATTAACGTTAATTTCATTGGTTAATAAACAACAACCAATGAAAACTTTAGAAAAAGCGTCAAGAATTTACCCATTATGCAATTTTGTTTTTAACCATATTTTATTAAATTAATATCAATATTTAAGATTTTATTCGTATAAATTAGTATAATAATAAAAATTAAGTCTTTCTTGTTTTAAATTTAATTTAATTCAGGATTTGAAGATTTAAATCAGGAAAAAAATAGGTTTCAATAAAGAAATCAATAGTAAGATTATATGTAATCAATCGAAAGGATATTCGGATCAATCGTAAAAGTATAAAATCAATCGAAAAGATAATCCGATCATTCTTAAGAGTACAAAATCGTAAAAAAAAACAATATTTTTAGAAATCTGTTTGATAAATTTGAAAGAATGTTATTTTATCAAGAAAATGTATTGCTTCAATAATCGTATAATTGCATATTATAAACTTTTTATATTACAAACCTTATACTTTATTTATACAATATTAGCCAAACTTATAATATACTAAATTTATTCAAATTATAATTAAATTATAATTTCTTAAATTCTCCATTTTAGGTATTTAAAAATATACAAAATATTACATAAAATTGCGTAGCTATATGTATTTATATGTCAAAATGTCCTTTTTGCTGTTCATGGACCACCTTTAACAGTTCAAGAATTCTAATCAGAATTACATCTTGCGCACTTGGCACGAATAATGAACAATATCGCCATTTGGGTATCTTGCAAATGCACTGAAATTTAATTTTTTATGAGAAAACGGAAAATAAAGTAATATGAATAATAAATAAATTGAATAAATAAATAAATCTATCATCTAAAGAGTTTTATGAATTTTTAATTTTCTAACAAAAAAGTACAAAATACTTTCTAATCAAAAGAAATAATTAAACAACTCTTCTAAATTCAAATACTAATTATTTAGTGAAATTTGAGATTAAATCCGTTTTGAAGGGTCGCCATCATTTTCTCCAAAACTCAATTGACAGAATTTGCAAAAGGCCGAAATTTATAATAACTTTCCGAATCTCCATTTGTCAAAATATTTAACTCGCCGACTACTAAAGCAGACAGAATTTGCATCTATCTAATCAAAGAAATGTAGAATTGCTAAAACAGCTTTCTGATTGGCTGATAATTTTTCCGGAAATATTATCAGCCAATCAGAAACCTGTTTTAGCAATTCTACATTTCTTCGGTCGAGCAGATGCAAATTCTGTCTATTTAATAGTCGGAGAGTTAAAAGTTCTGACAGATGGAGATTCGGGAAGTTTAAAATTCTGACAAATGGGGATTTGAGAAGTTAAACGTTCTGACAAATGGAGTTTCGGTAAGATTAATATTCTGACAAATAAATTTCTGTCTAATTGGAGATTCTGTCAATTGAGTTTTGGAGAAAATGATGGCGACCCAAGAGATTAATATAGTAATTAGTAAAAGAACATACCTCTGATTACCAAACCTCTTTTTACAAACGGGACAAATATTGAATTCCGTCATGAGAACACTCTGAGATTGATAATGCATCCGCTGTTCTTGAACTTGAAGATGTTCTGCATAAACAAGTCCCTTCAATACTTGCATTCGTCTTTTTTCATTTATATTATTCTGCAAACTGGCTTCTAAAAAATGTTTTATCCTTCCAATTGGAACATTATCGGGCAGAACTTCAAGAACCTTTAAAGGTTTTATTTTGGAAGCATGCTCTTCCAATAATTCCAAAGCCGTTTCTAAATCTGGCTGAGCAGTTCTCTGCATTTCCGGAACGTGACCTATTTAGTTTCATTCACTATTAATATCAAACAAGTTTTGCTAAATTTTTTAAACGTCTATAATAATAATCTACAAGATTCATTCCTTCATTCTTTCATTCTGTCCACACCTGAAGTTTGGCACTAATTATTATTTGCCTTTTATTATAAAAGTAGAATCATAAGTATAATATAATAATAATAATAAATAACGAAATTCAATTAATTATTATATCATTGAAAAGCAAATAAGCACTGGTTTTAAACATTTTATAAGTGTCTCAAACACCTTTCTAAAATATTTTTTTCATTTCTTAATGATTAAAAATTTTTAGTTTCAAAACATCCAACGTGATTTTTATTTTAAAAACCTACTAAATTAAATTTCTTTAAATGAATGTTGTATTCTAGATCTCAAAATGCTTCTTTTTTATTGAATGAGCAAATTAAACTCATTTAATTCCTAATTAAATTGATTAATCAATTATTAACTTTAATATTTAATTATTTTAGTCATTTTGTAATTTTTCTTTCAATTATCAACTACTTTCTCAAAATTTCAATTTAGTTTTTTAATCTTCAATTTATTTTTTTCATTTTGAGTTATTTTCTTCGACTATGTATCTATAAATTATTTTCTTCAATTTTCAACTGCATTCTTCGTTTTTCAATTATTTTATTCAATATTCAATAATTCTCGCATTTTCTCAATTATAAATTATTTTCTTAAAATTCCAATACTATTCTTTAATTTTCATTTATTTCCTACATTTCCTACTTCCATTTTAAAAAATTATCGATTATTTTCTATTATTTTTTTCCATTATCATGGAATTTCTTTAATTTTAAATTTACAATTGTTCAATTATTTTCTTTAATTTTTAATTCCATTCTTCAATTTTTATTTCCATTCTTCAGTTTTCAATTGTTTTCTTCTATATTAATTAATTCTCGGATTTTTTCAATTCCTTTTTTTTTAATTTTTAAGGTTTATTTTTTAAATTTTAATTCCATTCTTCAATTATTAATTGTGTTTTTAATTTTCCATTTTTTTCAATTTTAATTATTTTTTTTTTATTTTTAATCCAGTTGTTAAATGTGCAATTATTATCAACAATTATTCATATAATTTTCTAATTTGCAATTATTTTCTTTAAATTTAATATTTCTTGTTTAATTTTTTACACTATTTAGTTCAATTGTCGATTACTCTAATTACTTTTCGAATTTTGTTTTCAATTGACAATTCTTTTTGTCATTTTTCACACATTTTTTCAATTTTTCAATTATTCTCGTCATTTTTCAACTATTTTCTTCGATTATTAATTAATTTATACATTTTTCAATTATTATCTTAAACCTTCAGTTATTCTTAGATTTTTAAAACTATTTAGTTTGTTTGTGTATTAATTTATCCATTTTTTGAAGTTTGTTTTCAAATGTAAATTATTTTCTTCATTTTGTAATTTTTTTTTCAATTATCAATTATTATCTTGCAATTTCCATTTAATTCTTTAATTTCCAATTATTTATTTCTTCAATTTTTAATTATTTTCTTTAATTCTTAAATATCTTCTTTAATTTTTAATTATTTTTATCGATTTTTCATTAATTTTCTCAATATTCAAAAATTCTCGGATTTTTTCAAATATTTTTTTCACTTCTTTAATTTAATTTGTAATTCCATTCTTAATTTTTATTTCCTTTCTTTAGTTTTCAATTGTTTTTTTTCTATATTCATTATTTCTCTGCTGTTTTCTTCAATTGCTTTATTCAATTTTCAAATATTTTTTTCAATTTTAATAATTTTTTTCGTTTTTTAATCCAGTTGTTGAATGTGCAATTATTTCCAACAATAATTCTTATAATTCTCTTAATTTTACAATTTACAATTATTTTCTATAAATTTAATAATTCTTGTTTAATTTTTTTTATTATTCTTTTCAGTTGTCTATTTATCTAGTCATTTTTCGAATTTTGTTTTCAATTTACAATTATTTTCGTGGTTTTTCACATATTTTCTTCAATTTTTTAATTATTTTCGTTACTTTTCAACTATTTCTTTTAATTATTATTTTCCCTAATTTTCAATAATTTCCTTCAATTTTTTCAATTTTCAATTACTAGCTTAAAATTGTATAATATAATATAATATAATATAAATATAAAATAAATTTTATAATAGTTCTTTGATTTTTTAAATTCTTTTGTTCGGTTGTGTATTAATCTAGCAATTTTTTTACTTTTGATTTCAATTGTGAATTATTTTCGTCATTTTGTAATTTTTTGTTTCATTATCAATTATTTTTTCAAACCTTAATTTAATTCTTAAATTTTTAATTTATTTCCTCCATTTTGTTATTATTTTCTTCAATTTCAATTATTTTTTTTTATTTTTCATTCAGTTGTTCAATTTTCAATTATTTCCAACAGTTATTTCTACAATTTTTCAACTATTTTGTTTAAATTTAATTTTTATTGTTTAGTTTTTATAATTAAATGTAATATTTTGTAAAAAGAAAACTTTTTGAGCTTTAATTGACAATTATTTTCGTCGTTTTTTACATATTTTTTCAAATTTTTAATTTATTTCCTCAGTTTTTTTTATTATTTTCTTCAATTTTAATTATTTTTTTCGATTTTCAATCCAGTTTTTCAATCATTTTGTTTAAATTTAATTTTTTAAAATATCCTATTCAATTATGTAATTATACAGCCATTTTTCGAATTTTGTTTTCAACTGTCAATTAATTTCTTCATTTCTCAGATATATTCTTCAATTTCATAATTTTCATTATTTCAATTTGCAAACAATGCAAAGTTTGTAATATTGCTAGTAATAATAATATAAAAAGTATAATTACCCGCCATCATTAAGTCAGAAACTCCATCATTATCTGGTTTTAATAACTGTTGAATCAGAGTTATATGCACTTCATCAGAACCATCTTGCTGTTTATTCATTTCACTGCTGCTTTGATCTAATTTTAAACAATGAAAATTTATTACTATTTCAGAAATAAATCAATATTATAATAAAAGAAATGATTCTTACTTTGAAATCTTGCATAAACATTGTTACAATATTGAATTGCCTTGGGTACATCGTTCAGTAAATTAATATAAATGGAAATAGCTTGTTTGTGACGTCCAAGTCTTCCTAATATGATTGCCCTTTCTTCAAATAAACACTCGTAGGGAAAATCACGTAATACTGTTTCCGGTGTATAATATGTCGATTTCTGTAAAAATTGTTGAAGTTTCTGCCTCACGTGTTGAACATTTTGCTTCTCTGCTGGTGTTGCATTTTCACTCATAGACGTCAAACATTTTTCTTTATATTGATGAACCAATACATTATGAAAAAGAGGATTAGTGTCTTCCCAAATATAAACTACGTGCTCTAAATAAGTTATCACAGTTTCTTTATGAAATCGAAGAAGATAATCTAGAATTTTTGGCCTTGGTAATTGTTCCACTTCCTAATGTAAAACAGAAAATAAACTAAATTATTTTAAAATTCTTTTCAAATTTTTTAATAGTCTCGTGATGAATTTTCAATTTAGATTAATTTACGTTAAATTAAAATAAGTTAATTTCAAACAAATTACAATTTTGAAATAGAACCTTTACCTGAATATCTTCCATGAAAATGCGAAGACCTTCTCCTGGATCTTGCTCCAAAACCCAACCTGCAAATTTCAATATCAAATCCATGTGATCCCTTCCTAAATGTTGTAAATATTGAATCGTTCTCTCGGAGCCTTTCAGACTAGAATCATTTTCTTTGGATTGTTTTTCCAAAAGTTCTAAAGCCTTTTTATGTTGACCTTTCGTTTGATAAAGAATAATGAGTTCTGGATATTTTTGATGCATTATTAAAGTTTTCTCAGCCTCCGCGAGGTGACAGTGATTTAATCTCAATAGTGGAGCGACTAGAGCATCATTAGTCTAAAAATGCATTTTAATAAATTTAAATATCTATTCTAATATTTTATCGATATATAAAATACTTATGTAGTAAAATAGTAACTTCTTTGATTCAATTTTATTTCTATTTTAAATTTAATTTTTCCTTGTACGCTAGGTTGAATTAAGAAATTTCAAATAATTAAAATTTTGATATAAAAAATCCGAAAATTCTTACTTGCAGGTAACATTTTAATAAAGTTGTGTCTATAATTTTTAAAAGTTGTTGAGTAGCGACAGCAGTCATATTATTTCCCTTGTCATCTTTCTCTTTTCCCTTCTCGTTTTTATCTTTTCCTTGCGACTGAGTGTCTCCCATTAATTTGTGTCGAACTTCTGTTAAATAAGCTATAAGAGCCAGTAAACCATTTTCTAAATCTCGATCCTGAAGTTTTGGGAGACCTGTTACTGGTTCATTACTTTCGTTTACATTCGATTGGGAGACTAAATCTGGAAATAATCTGATAACTTCATAAGGATCAGTTCCAAGTTTCAGAAATTGGTCCATTGCTTCCTGAAATTTTTTATTACAAAAGAGATGATGAGCATACAGTGTCTGAATCTTATGTGTCTTTTTGGACTTTTCTTCTTCCTCTGTATCTGATAGATTCTGCAAAGATTTTCATTGATTATTTTAATTTTGATTATATATATTATCTTTATTGTTCGAGGATTATATTCTTTAATAAATCAAAAGTTCATAGCTCTATTCAAACAAAAGTATTAACTTTGGATCTATTAACACATTTAAGAAATATTATTTTAATTTTGTCATTTAATTGAATTATTTTACGTATATTCGTATAATTATGTGAATCATCTTACCGTTAGTTTCAAAGCTAATTGGAACTGATTTTGTTCGAGTAAGGTTCTGATTTGTTGAGCTAAATCGACCGCATTTATACACCAAACTTGACTCACTGATGCAACATAAACTCTGCCTTGTTTGCATCGGTATATAAATCTAGCTTTATTTAATTCTTGAATTGTTTGAATATGTTGACAGCCTTCTAAAGTATAAATTTCCAGTGAATCATGAACAATACCCAAAAGGTATGGATCATCAGATGCTGCAATAAAATAATAATATATTATAATTTAATAAATTTTAAAGAAATAGTTTTCAATTTATTGAAATTAATCAAGAAAGTTAATTAAATTTAGTTCCGGCAGCAACAGGGTAGCCACTTTTTTTATTAAATTAAATTCCCGATCATTTACCGGTTTTTCCAGATCACACATTTTTGAACAATTAAAGCAGTATTTTTAATTTTGCGAAATTCGCCTTTATATTTAAAATATAACTTTATACTTCAATATAAAATTTACACATTCTTATTAATTATAATTAAAGCTTAAAAAGTTCTATTATCATAAAATATTAAAATCTAAATTTTTGGGCAATAATTTAGCTCTAATATTTAAAAAGAATTACGTATTTTAATTCAATTAGCAACATTGACAAACTTTGCATTCTTGTTGGTCATTTAAAACTATAAATTTTTGCAAATTCAAATAATACAAATTACGAAATTGAAGAATATATATGCGAGAAATGACGAAAATAATTGACAGTTGAAAACAAAATTCGAAAAATGGTTACATAATTACACAATTGAAAAGAATAGTTTAACAAATTAAACAGTAAATATTAAATTTAAACAAAATAGTTGAAAAAGTATAGGAATAACTGTTAGGAATAATTGAAAATAGAAAAAAAAATTGAAATTGAAGAAAATAATAACAAAATGGAGGAAATAAATTGAAAACTTAAGAATTAAATTAAGGTTTAAAAAAATAATTGATAATGAAACAAAAAATTACAAAATGACGAAAATAATTCACAATTGAAATCAAAAGTAAAAAAATTGCTAGATTAATACACAACCGAACAAAAGAATTTAAAAAATCAAAGAACTATTATAAAATTTTAAGATAATAATTGAGAATTGAAAAAATTGTAGGAAATAATTGAAAATTGCGGAAAATAATTAATAATTGAATAAAATAGTTTAAAAATAACGAAAATAATTTAAAAATTGAAGAAAATATGTGAAAAAACACGAAAATAATTGTAAATTGAAAACAAAATTCAAAAAATGACTAGATTAATACACAACTGAAAAAAATAATTATAAAAATTAAACAAGAAATATTAAATTTAAAGAAAATAATTGCAAATTGGAAAATTAGGAATATTATAGGAACGTTTATTGGAAATAATCGCACATTTAACAGCGAAATTGAAAATCGAAAAAAGTAATTAAAATTGAAAAAAAATAGAAAATTAAAAAAAGCAATATAAAATTGAAAAACGGAATTAAAATTTAAAGAAAAAAAAATTTTAAAAATGAAAAAGTAATTTAAAAAAGCCAAGAATTAATAAATGTAGAAGAAAACAATCAAAAAATGAAGAATGGTAATAAAAAATGAAGAATGGAATTAAAAGTTAAAGAAAATAATTGAAAAATTCTATTTAAAACTAAAGAAACTTAACGATAATTAAAAAAAAGTAATAGAAAAAAGGCAATAATTTTTTAACAGTAAAGAAAATAATTGAAAAATGAAAATTATTAAAATTGAAGAAATAAATTGGAAATAAAAAAATTAAATGGAAATTGCAAGAAAATAATGAATAATAAAAAGAAAAATTAAATAAGGGTTCCGTTTGGACATTTTGTGTACGGAACCCTAAAAATGACGAAAATAATTAACAATTGAAAAAAAATTAGAAACATGGCTAAATTAATACGCAACCGAACAAAAAAGTTTACAAATTTTAAGAATAACTATGAAATTTTAAGACAATTGAAAATTGAAAAAATTGCAGGAAGTAATTGAAAATTGCACAAAATAATTAATAATCGAAGGAAATAGTTGAAAAATGAAGAGAATAATTGTAAAAATTGCAAAAAATATGTGAAAAATGACAAAAAGAATTGTCAATCGAAAACAAAATTCGAAAAATAATTAGATTAATAGACAATTGAACTAAATAATTTAAAAAATTAAACAAGAAATATTAAATTTAAAGAAAATAATTGCAAATTAGAAAATTATATGAATGATTGTTAATAATAATTGCACATTTAACAACTGGATTAAAAATCGAAAAAAATAATTAAAATTGAAAAAAATGGAAAATTGGAGAAAGCAATTAAAAATTGAAGAATGGAATTAAAATTTAAAGAATATACTTATAAATTAAAAAAAAACGTAATTAAAAAAAGCCAAAAATTAATTAATATAGAAGAAAACAATTGAAAACTGAAGAATGGAAATAAAAAGTAAAGAATGGAATTAAAAATTAAAGAAAATAATTGAACAATTGTATTTAAAATAAAATTTCTAAATTAATAATAGAAAATGAGCGATAATTTTTTAATATTAAAGAAAATAATGAAAAATTGTAAAGTGAAAATTAAATTTGCAGAAAATAACTGAGAATTGAAGAGACTAGTTCTAAAATTGATTAATTAAATTAAAATTTTAAAACAATTTTTATGAGTGAAAAAAATAATTGAAAAACTCCGAAAATTATTTGAGTATTGAGGAATTAATGGAAAATCGATAAAAATAATTGAACATTAAAGAAGATATTTGAGAATTGACAAAAAAAATTTAAATTGAAGAAATAAATTGAAAGTTTAAGAATTAAATTAAAATTTGAAAAACTAATTGATAATTTAAAAAAAACTACAAACTTAAGAAAATAATTGACAATTGAAAACAAAATCTAAAAAATGGCTTAGCCATTAATACACAACCGAACAAAATAGTTTTAAAAATCAAACAATAATTATAAAATTTTAAGATAATAATTAAAAATTGAAAAAGCTGTAGGAAATAATTAAAAATTGAAAAAATTATAGGAAATAATTGAAAATTGCGAAAAATAATTAATAATTGAAGGAAATTGTTAAAAGAAAATTACGAGAATTGAAAACAAAATTAAAAAAATGACTAGATTATTAGACAACTGAAAAAAAAAATTATTAAATTAAACAATAAATATTAAATTTAAAGTAAATAGTTGCAAATTGAAAAATGAAGAAAATTACAGGAAAAATGTTAGAAATAATTGCACATTAAACAACTGGATTAAAAATTGAAAAAATAATTAAAATTGAAAAAAAATAATTGAAAATTAAATGATGCAATTAAAAATTAAAGAATTCAATTGAAATTTAAAGAATATACTTAAAAACTGAAAAAACCGAGAATTAATGAATATAGAAGAAAACAATTGAAAACTGAAGAATGGACTTTAAGTTTAAAGAAAATAACTGAGAATTGAAGAGAATAGTTCCAGAATTGAATAATCGAATTGAAATTTTGAAACAATTGTTATGAGTGGAAAAAATAATTAAATAAATCCGAGAATTATTGAATATTGAGGAATTAATTGGAAACTGGTATTAATAATTGAAAATTAAAGAAAATATTTTAAAATTGAAGAAAATAATAAAAAATTGAGGAAATAAATTGAAAATTTAAGAATTAAAATAAAATTTAAAAAAATAATTGATAATTGAAAAAAAAAATTACAAAATTATGAAAATAATTGACAATTGATGTCAAATTATGAAATTATGGAAAAAATTGCAGAAAATAAATGAAAATTGAAGAATTGTACATATTGAAATTTCAAGAAAATAATGGATAATTGTGAAAATGCGAGAATTATTGAATATTGAATGAAATAATTGAAAAACGAAGAATGCAATTAAAAATTGAAGCAAATAATTGAGAATTGAAAAAAATAATTAAAAATTAAAGAAATAAATTGAAAATTAAAGAATTAAATTGAAATTTTAAAAAAATAGTAGATAGTTAAACAGGGTCGTCACAAATATTTTATTACAATTTTCCCGGACCTTTTTTGCGTTTTAAAAACTAAGTTTTCGTATATTTTCTTTAAAATTGTGAAAGATAAATATTTTTCAGATGGCAAACATTAATTATTTTTAGAAATGTTTAAAATACTAATGACTTCCAAAAATGTATTTAGTAGATTTTTATACTTAGTAAATTTCAGAAAAATATAGTTTTTCATCCATTTTAGAGATTTTTTGCGTTTTTCCAGTAGGTACTTTTGATGAAAATCTCTGACTTTTCCCTGACCGGTGGCAACCTTGTTGAAAGAAAAATTACAAAACTGGCGGGAATAATCGACAACAGAACAAAATAATTAAAAAAAATAAATAAAGAATATTCTAAACTGAAAAGAGAATAATTGTATATTAAAAACTGTTGAAAATTATAGAAAAAATTATAGATTTATTTATTAATGAAATTAAAATTATTTGAACTAATATTTATAAATTTTAATTTTAATCAATTTAAAATGTATTTTTTAAAAAGTATCTGATTTAAAACAAAAAATATCCATGTGCCAAACTTCAGGTGTGAACAGACAAAAACTGAATGAAGGAATGAAAGAACCTGCGGATTATTATTATTATTATAGATCTGTGATATTTGAAAAAAATTGATTTTCGATATAATTTCTCAGAACTTTTTGATCCATGAAGAAATTCCCGGTTTAGGGGTCGTCCTGAATTATCAAACTTAATGTAGAAAATTATTCGAATCAGTCGAAACGGTTATCAAAATTAAGAAAAATTAATGCAGGAAAATATTAAAATTAATTCAGTTGATAGGATGTTTGAAAATGTACCTATTGCACTAGGAGAATCTGACCATTTTATAGGATTGTGCTGTATTAAATCTCCTTTAGTGTCCATAATAATAGACTGAGAATCTTTGCCCAATGCGAATGAAGTATTGGATAATTTTGTGACACTTGGTTCTGGCGATTTACCGGTGGGAAATAATTCTTTAATAGTACCATTGAAATCAATTAACGTGTAGGAAAAACTGCGAAATCCTAAAACAAGAGTTTCACCGCACCTAAAAATTAATTTTAATTATAGATTGCATTTTTGTATTTAAAGAACATTAAATGTAAGATCTTACCATGCTAATTCTCGTGGAATGTCGGAAACAGTCAATTCATTTTGTAGAAAATCTTCAAAACTCTTGATCTTCTCTTTCCAATAGTACAATTGCAGTTTTCGTTTCAATGCAACACATAGACGAACTGTCGTATTTTTTTTCCCTGTCAAACTTTCTTGTCTTTGCATATCCAAAGCAAAAAGAGTTGCTCCACGCGTTTTTGGAAGCTGACAAATTTGATGAATAGTTGGGGATTTCAAGTCGTGGATACATATTATATTATCTGAAAAAATTTTTCGTGTTATCTTATTTGTATTTTTGTATTATTAACTTGAATATTTTTCTTTTTACACAATATAAATATATTTTACACAAAATAAATGAAGTTTGAATTGTTAAAACTTTGAATAGGATTAAATTTTAGATCAATTGAAATTTTTATAAACTGAAATTTGGAACACATTGATTTAGATCATTTAAAATTTAAACTAATTACAATTTTGATAGATTAAAATTCAATAAATTTAAGTTTCGATCGATTGATACTGAGTTTGATTAAAGTTGGAATGAATTAAAAGTTAGATCATTCAATATTTACAGATGAATCAAATACAAGGTCGAACATAATTTTAATTTTCAAAATAAATATTTTGAAAACAGAATTGATTTACATTTAGATCGTTTGCAATAATTTCAATCGATGAAACTTGGAATAAAATTGAAATTTGGATGGATTGAAACTTAAATCAATTGAATTTTGAGTCGAATAAAATATAAATTACTTGAAAATTGAAATGCTTAAAATTTTAATAGATTAAAAAGTAAAAAAATAGAAGTTTAAATTAATTTAAATTTATTGAATTTTGAATTCATGCAAATTGAAATTTTGAAAATTCATTAAATTGACGTTCAAATCAATCGTCATAAATCAACGGAGATTTTTATTGGTTGAAATTTAAATCAATTAGAATTTAAAGAAATCAAAATGTTTATAAATTAAAGTTTGGATCAATTAAAATTGCAATAAATTGTCATTTTTATTCCAAACAAGATAAAATTAGATTTGTTTAGATTTTAGATTAATATTCAATACAAATTTGGATGACCTGAATTTGAAATGAATTGAATTTGAAGTTGTTCAAAATTATAATGAAAATCAATTGAAATTTAAATGAAATTAATTTAGAATAACAGGAATTAATAAAACAGTTTTCTTTTAATTGATAAACAATAAAAATGTTTTGTGTCCATTATTTCAACTTATTGTTTATTACATTATTCTATTTTTTTATTATTAATGAAATAATAATAACTTTTTAAATTAGATACTAACGCTATTACTTCAAATGTGATGAGAATACATAATAAACAAAATTTAATTAAAATTGCAATGACATTAATCATAAAAGTTTTTAATTATTTTGAATTAAAATAAACAATAATACTAACCTGTTAAAAGAACCAACAAATTATACTCTGGTACAACATCAACCTGTATAATACGTTTTTTATTAAAATTTTTATTGTGACCTAATAATTCCAATTTGTGATGATCATCAGATTTTGAAGGAACATTGTACATCAACAAATGTCCTTCTCTTGTCCCAATAAGTAAATTATCATCTGAAATTTTTCAAAATGCTCCTTCTCAAGTCTTTTTTTTAAATTTATACAACAGTAAATAAATAAACAAAAAATTTCTTAACACTACAAGAAACACAAATTAAGCACTTTACTCAAAAGTACAGTAAATTACATTCTATTTTTATAATTTAATAATATATCTTTTAATGAAATAATATTAGTATTAATATTAAAACTAATTGTGCAAATATCTGAAAGTAAGGTTATATATTTACCATAAGCTGCAATCGATTCAATTTGAACAGTTAGTTTTAATATTGCAGTTGCTTCGTAAGCATCATGCATTTTTATGAATTTATTTACACTTAAATTATAAGTAATTCACTAAAATTATTCAATATTTCGATTTTTTGTCAAAGTTTGACGTTTCTAAATAAGAATACACTGTAAAGGGGGATTCATACCTCACCTGTTTCATTCATTGAATTTGATTGGCTTTTCTTATAGAGAATTTCTAAAAAAAACTTTTTTCCCCGGTAAATTCAAAAATCTTTTAAATATTTTGAAAAATAAAAAAAATCCATTTTATTAATTTATAACATGTTTTCAAAAGTAGTTTATTAATTTTGTCGCTTGAAAATTGAAAGTATAAGTAGAACAACTTTAAAAAAGAAATAATTAAGAACAAAGAAATCAAAGAAAATTAACTAAAATCAAATTGTAACAATAAATTACACACTTATAAATTTTGCTCACCAAAAAAGAATCACTTTATTAACATTTACAAATTTTATTTTGGTAAAAATTAAAACTATAGTTTTGAAATAATAAATTAAAATTTCTTTTTACTATTCATCTTTTACAAGGGAACTGAATCGGTCAAATTACATTTATTGTAAGAAGTGCAGTAATAATTAACATTCTCAAACATTGATATTTATATTACAATTTCATTATTAAACTTTATAATCAAAATCATTTAAAAACTTTCACAATTGAAGGAGAAAAGCTCTTTTCTGTTTAAAATATTGACATAGTAAATATAATAATAATAATAATAATAAGAATAAAAATAAAAGAATAATAATAGTAACAATAATAAAATAATAATAAAAATAAAAATAGCTATAAAAAGTTAATTATTTATTTCAGTAGGGAAGTCAGACAACAGTCTTTATGTAAAATCTTCGTATTATTTTTTTTTTATTTTTATATTCGTCTAAAAACATGTTCAGAATATCATAAATTCATAGAATCACTCTCGCGCGCACACGCATACAAGCATTTGGCAGGCAAGAACTTAAAAGAATCCAACTGAAGAATATCAATATCACTACAAGTTCATCATAATCGATAACGATAATGACAGTATATTTTTAAAAGAAAATCATACTTCTTGGGCAAAAACGACAAGAGCAGCTAATTTTGACCAAAAAGTACAATTAATTTTAAAAGGTACTCATTGCTGACCGGAAATGGACCCAGGATATAAAAAGGAGAAGGCTCTGCTTTGCAGGAAATGTTAGAAAGGGTTGGGCCCATCTTGGCTCTCATTAAAACCATTATTATATTAAATATTTTCTTTTGTTTTTTTTTTTTTATTAATTTGATTTGTTTGTTTGCTTTTTTTTTAAAAAAGAGACAAAAATGTATAAGCAGCAAGACTAAAAAATATTAAAAGTTTCATTTCTTTTACCTTATATTAAACTACATATATATAATATATGAATTATAATTTCTATATTCTTGATTGAATGTATTTTCAAATAATTTACACATCCATTATTAATTTATTAACTTATTGTATTTATTTTTATCACCGATTTGTATTAAAAAAATTGTTTTTCAAATTTTTACTGAATTTGGTTTTTAAAAGTGACTGACCCACCCTTCTAATAAACAAACTCTGCATCTCGACTAGGGAAGCAGATGCCTAGTCCTCTCTTATTCCCAGATCCATGCTGGCAGGGCAAGTTACCATAACTGTGCTCACCGACATGTTTGGCCCCTTCAAGGAGTCATTAATGTCCCTTCGGAACATTGATAAATTTTGTGTAAACCTGCAACAAAAGAAATAAATGATTTATAAAAGCAATTGATAAGAAATTTATTATACTTGAAGGTTAAAATAAATCTATATAATATTTTCTTCAATTTCTCTAAATTTCTAAACTTAGGTTTACCTCGTTTTAAAAAGAAAGTAAAAATAAACGTAAGACATACTTTTATATTATTAAATAATAGGTATAATAATAATGTATACCTGTCTCGATTTTTCGTTAACAGATTTCTTTCGATGCCATCCATCAAATTTTCGAACCATTGAGCCATAGCCGCCTGTTTGTCAACTGGTTGACTTCTAATAATATTCTCTCTCAGTTGATTGAAATACTATTAAAAAAAATTGAATATATAATAAATTCTATACATTTTCTAAAAATAACGAAGAATTAAATGAATTATCAATTAGTATGATTCATAAACTTCTTCTAATTTTCATTCAGTAAAAATTCGACCAATCCATTCAGAAAATGAATACTTTTTTCCACAAATGAAGTTACTTGCTAAAACACTGATTTCTTTCTTTTATTGAATCTTTCTAAAATATTCTATTAATATAATTATAACAAATCTATTTCTATAGAATAAATTTTGTAGAGATAATAAAAAATTTCAAAATATTTACTCCCTCGCTAAGGAAGCTTTATTCAAATTACAAAAAATGCTTTGTGTAATTTAAATTTTTTCTCCGCGAGAAATTGTTATCAAATTTTGATCCTTATTCGTCGGTTATTTACTGAATGAATTATTTATTAATAAATGAAAAATATACCTCTTCATTTAAAAGTATTAAACCTAAAAGAGGCCTTGACATACTCCACTGATTCCTACAATCCTCGAACATTATCACATTTAGGACAGTACTTAATATTTGTTGAAGAATCCCGGGATGCTGTTTTAGCACTTGCAAAAACAGTTCTCCACTTCCTTGAACCACAGAATTCTTTTTACCTGGATAAACTCCCGCTGTAAATAATTAATTGTATTTTTAAAAAAATCTTTTCTTCTTTTTATTGAACATTTCTTACATTAAACAGGGTGTCTAGTATTTCGGCAATTTAAAATTTCCAGGATTTTCCCGGTTTTTTTTACGATTTTTCCGGATAATTTTACGTTTATTTTTATTTTTTTATTTTTATTTGAGAAAAAATACAAATTTTGAAAATTGAACTTTCTTACACAATTTTTAGTACTTTCTATCGATATAGCAGATGGATTTAAAAAGATGTGATTTAAAAAAAAAATTAATTCTGGAAGGATAAAAAATGTTATTTTTATTTTTGACAATAAAGCATAATTCTTGATTGAAAACTAAGCTAGAAAAAAAATTAGTACCCTTGAGCATCTGGTTAAGATTTCACTTTTCTCTCCCTTTCAGAATGTTTAATTCATTCTCAAAATAAAAAATGGTTTTTCACATGAAATAAAAATATTATTAATAAAATAGATTTCACCCAATTTCGAAAGACCCTTTCGTACATTTTTAAAAAAAATTAGGTTGAGACAGGATTTGTTATTAAATAATAATTATTAAATATTTTGTGTTTTTCCTTTAAATTTTGTGAACTGTAATTTTCATTGGATTTTGACAAATAATAGCTCATTTTGATCTATTTAATCTAATTTTTTTTTATAAATATACAGCTTAGTCTTTCAAAATTAGGTAAAATTAATTTTGATATTTTAATTATTACATCAATTCCACAATTTTTACCACTTTTTATCCCCCTTTATTTTCTGGGTAAAAAAGCTTATTTTCCACAAAATTCCCGGAATGCTAGACACCCTGTTAAAATAATTTTTACAAGACAAAATCTAAAATATCAAATTCTTAAAAATGCATCATTTGAAAAAAAATCTTTTAAAATTAACATACCTTTCTGGTAGAGCAGTTTGAACAAGTACGTTACTATGTGGTCTAAAGTAGAGCAACATCCGGTACAAACCATTGTATCTAAAACAGAAAATCTCATTCATTAGAAACAAAATCAAACGAAACAATTAATGCCGAGAAGAAAATGTGAAATTATTAAAAACTGAAAAGTTTGAACAAAACATAGCAAAGCAAAAAGTACTTACTCGTTTTAATTACAAATAGAAAGAAACAATAATCATGCAAACAATCATGTAACTAAATTATTTATACATGAAATCTTTAATTATGGTAAAATAAAAATGCCTTTAGAAAATGAAATGTAAATAATAATTGACAAAAATATCAAATATAACAGTTTTGTAATATTATGTTATTAAAGTATTGCAATAATCATTCATTTTATCACTTATTTTTAAAAATATCAAATAGATATGTTAAAATACTCTCTAGAGGAAGAAAATTGAATACAGAAATTTCTTAGTCAATAAAAAATAGTCTGTTTTCATTTCAAATCATACAAGCCGAATATTTTCAAAATTCAAAATCAGTGTTTATCATGCTTTTTACTGCTGTTTAGGGCGAATAAAGAGACACGTATTTTTTTTCGCAGTGTTACGAGTATTCGAAAGTTTTAAGATAAAACGAAAACGCTACAAAATTTTTTAAAAATCTCTCTAACTTTTTCAAAAATCGATATTTTTCAATTTTGTTTCTTGATTTTACTAATGTTTTAGATTCTCTTTCTTAGCAATTTTAAAAATTTTAAAAGTTTTGAAAATTAACAAAATGACGGTCATTTTTTTAAAAATTGAAAAACTCGATTTTCGCAAAAACATTGTCTTTATTTTTTTTTCTTTTTATTAAATGTAAAAGAGAATTTTTTTACAATAGCTTTGATATATCTACTAAGATGTTTCAAAAGTCAAAATAATTTTTTTATGAAAAAAAAAAGCAAAATATGTACAAAAAGTCATTATTTTGGCTAATGCAAAGATATCTTTCAGTTGAAAAAATCAACTGGATTTTTTTTTATTTGCTTTCTGAATAAATATTTTTTATTTAGTGAATTGTAATTTTAAATTCCTTTTTTATCTAGTAAACAAAAAAAAATTCCAAATAAAAAATATTCTTTTTGAGAAAATAGAGCTCATTATTTTTTAAAAAACAGACATTTTATAAATTTTTGAAATTTCTAAATTTGTAAAGAAAACTTATCTAAAACATTGCTAAAGTAAAGAAAACGGAATAATTTATGGCGCTGTATTAACGAAAATAATGACTTTTTGTATTTTCAGAAAAAAAAATTATTCCGACTTTTACATCTTAGTGGATATACCGAACCAATTGGAAAAAATTCTCTTTTACATTTAATAACAAGAAAACAATTTTTAAGAAAATAAAAGATGATGGTTTTGAGAAAACCGAATTCTTGTCTTTTCAAAAAATAACCGACATTTTGTAAATTTGAAAAAATTTTAAATTTCTAAATTTGCAGAGATAAACATCTAAAACGCTACCAAAATCAAAAAACAGAATAAATATATGGCGCTGCATTAGCCAAAGTAATAATTTTTATTATTAAAAAAAAAAATTCTTTTGCTTTTCGCGGTGTTTTAGCGCACATTAAACCTATTAAAAAAAATTTATTTCCATCTGGTAACTACAAAAATCGAGTTTTTTGATTTTTAAAAACATAAGTCACCATTTTGTTAATTTTACAAATTTTTCAAAATTGCTAAAAGCATCTAAAACATTAGTAAAATCAGAAAATAAAATTGAAAAATAGTAATTTTTGAAAAAACTAGAGATTTAAAAAAAAATTGCAGCGTTTTCGTTTAACAACCACTTTTTTCCTAAAACTTTCAAATGATCGTAACTCTGCGAAAAAAAAACAAAAAAATACGTGTCTCTTTATTTGCCCTAAAAAAACAAATAGCATAATAATCATGATGTTCAATTTTGAAAATATTCGGCCTGTATGATTTGAAATGGAAACATCCAATAGAGGTAAATTTAATAACTGTTAATAAAAAAAAATGGTTAATCTATTAGTAATTTGTCAGCTGTGCGGCTGACTATGCGTGCTAGACCCCCTAATGTTTAAACAAAGTATTAATTTTAACAATTCAGAAGGTGAAATACTATTATATCGAAAGATAATGAAGAAATGAAGTGCTTACAAGCATGAGAATTGACTGCCACATGGTTGGAACTGCACTGTGAATTATTATTTGTATTAAACTAGGGTCTAGACTCTACACACTCCAATCCTCTTGTGCCTGCGTCTCAAGACAAGTATCTTCAAAAAATCATTTTTTTTGTCGTATATATTTCAAGCATTGATGAAAAAAGCACACAACACATAATCGAATGAAACTACATATTCAGAAATAACAATTTTACGTTTTCTAAAAAATATAGCTACTGTCGCTCTTTATAATGATTTGTTAAAAGTTAAAAATTCGATTAATCAAAGCAAAATCTCAATCAAAATGAAGAAATAATAAATTGACAAAATTTAGTGATAATATAAAATACGGATAATTATCGATAAATGTATGTGTGCTTGGTTTTGAAGTAATTTATGGCCTAAAATGTATTTCAATTAATTTATGAGCTCACTAAACGGCACGATAATGAGGATTTCGAGGGTGGAGATAATGTATTATCAGCCGCACAGACCTGTATAGGAGTCTTTTAGCGCACCTAGTGCTGTGAGACCTTCACTGATGCTCGAGAGAATGTACAAAAAGACATGGGGCTCCAAAGTTGACAGAAAAGTCATATGATCCTGCGCTAAACATTCCAGTAAAACGTAATACGTTGTTGACAATTTTGGATAATCCTGGAACGAGGAAATAGTATTATTTTCAACTTTAAAGACACTTAAAATATTAAATACACCTTATTTTAATTTTAATTAAGATATATGATTGTAAAAGTTAGAGAACAATTTTGATTAAAATGGAGCTTACCAAGAGGTCACTTTGCGGTATACTAAGAAGTAATTTCACAAATGTGTTGAGAGCATTATCCAAAGTTTCATCTCCGTATAACCTAAACACACCAAAATTCACGTAACTTCCACACAGAGCTAATTTCAACATATTGAAGCATATACTAATTCCCTTGAGCTTTAGAGGATATATTTGGTCCTTCGGTACTTCGACATTTAGTATATGATTTCCATAACTACATATCACTTTACTAGCTTCGCGGAATAGTAAAATCCCGTTTGGAGACGAGGCATCGAATTGCAGTCGTTGACTTCTGTTTTGTACTAATTCAGCAAACAATTTGAGGACGGGTGTTGTAACTTGAGGTTCTTGATGCCAAAGTTCTACTGCATGTAATAAAATTGGAGTATAATTCGGATAACTATAAAAATATTAAGGAAAATAAAACAATCACAAGTTCTATCTCTTTTAGCCTGAACTGATAAAAATCATGATTTTTCTTAAACAAAAAAAAAAAAAAAGATCAAAAACATGCGATTTCTTTCTTTCTAAATCGGATTTTTTTTTATTTAAATCAAAAATTGATTTTTTTTTAAAGATAATCAGTACATAAAATTTCCAAATGTTTATTTGTAAGTAGTTTATTTTTTAAACTGAGAACATTTAATAAGAAATAAAGAAGAATAAAACATTTCATCAAAATCAAACAAATTATGTCGATCAAATAAGATAATTTCCAAAAAATATCTTTAAATTCATGTGATTGCAAAATTAAGAAAATTAGGTAAAAGCAACGAACAAATAATAAATTATAGAAAAAAACAACAGAAAACCGTAAAAAGATAGGAAAACAGTCTATAGAAAATTTCATTAAATAAAAAATGTCATGAACTAAATTTTAAATATATAAAAAAGAACTTAAAAAAAAACAACACAAGAATAAAACAGTTACATAAAAACGTATAAAAAAGTAGAAACTCTTTTAAAAAATTAAACTATTTACGAACAGCTTTTTTAAATTAAAAAATAAATAAGAAGATGATTAAAATCCGTTAAATTATAGCACTAAATAGAACATATTTTTAAAATTAGAAAAATTAGAGAATTATTTTATAAAATGAATAAAATAAGAATGAATAAAATTGTGGAAAATTAAAACAAAATGTTATGAAATAGAAAAACGATGTTAAAATGAGAATATTTGGTACAAGATCAAATTTACATAATATAAAATAAAAGAATAAAGTCTTCAAAAAAGTTGAACCTATTCAGAAATTTAAAAAATGTAGAAAAAAGTATCTAATAACTGTTTTTTCAAAAATTCGTTATTACAAGATCAAAACTAAACAATTTCAATGAAGGAAAAACGTTTCTAAGGGATAAAAAAATTATGACAAAAATTAAACGAATAGGATGAAAATGGAGAGATATTTTTGTTTTCTTAATCTAACAAACTGCATAAAAAAATGTAAAAAGTACAAAAAATAAAACAATTCGGTAAGAATCTAATAAAAAAATTAGAATTGATAAAAATAAAATAAAGAAATGTATATAGTTATAAAGATAAATAAAAAGTCGACAATAGAAATTTAAAATTTTTTTAAAAATAAAAAAGTTTAGGAAAATGAAACCAAAAATACTTTTTATAATATTACACTTAAAACAAGTCTAACAATAAATTTAGAAAAATAAAGAAAATCTAAACATTTTATGACAGAAAAAGTTAGATTATAAAAAATAGAAAAAATGTGAGTATTTGTTTTCAAAAATATGGAAATAATTATGAAAATCAACGAAATAAAAAGTTTAGTGAAAGTTATAAAATAACAAAAGTGGGTAAAATAATATTAAATAATTTGCAAAAAGAGAAGAGAATTAAAGAAAATCCTAAAATAAAAAAACAAATACAAAAAAATATCAAAAGTAAAAGAAGAAAAAATCTTAAAATATTGTAAAAATAAGAAATTATGAGATAAAAATTAAACAGTTTCGAAAAAGTGAAATCATTTAGAAATATTGTAAGAATTAAAAAAAAGATTGTTGTGAATATGGAAAATAATTAATATTATTCAATTATTATGCATTAATTAATAAGCATTGAAATTTGAAATAATTCAAAATTTCAACATTTTTAATTACCACAACTGGCCTTACTATATTTTTTTTTAATATCAGAAAATAAAATCCAAAGTAATTCATTTTCGTTCAAATTCGTGAATAAGTGAATTATTTTTCAAAAGTACGAGAAAAAAATGATTTAAATTAATTAACATACAAGATAACTGATGATTTGTATCTATTGAAATTTGATTTATTGAAATGTGTATTAAATAAATTTTGATCAATTAAAATTCAAATAGACTGAAATTTGGAAAAAACTCAAATTTATTTATTTATTATTTATTTGAAAATAAATGGGAAAGATTGCTTTATTACATAAAAAGAGAACAGAAAAAAAATAATGATCAACAAATAATACAAAAAGAGTAATTAAAATTATTAATCCAAAAAGAGAAATTATAATGAAATTAAATTCCATTGAAATTTGAATGAATTCAATTTAGTGCCAATCAAAATTTCAGCAACATAAGTTTTTATCAAAATAAAAGTTCGGAATAGGTAACGATGTAAATTAGCATAGATTTAAATTTAGATTAAAATTTAACTTTTGGATACATTGAAATTTGTATAACTGTAGAGTATGAATTGAAAATATAGTAAGAATAAAATATAAATTGATTAAAAATTGGATAAATTAAAATCTGAATTAATTAAAATTTGGATTAATTGAATTTTAACTCAATAAAAATTTGGCAAGATTACAGTTTTGATGAATTATCGTTTTGAAGGATTTAAATTTGAATTAATTGAAATTTGAAGTAATTTAAATTTAAATTGATTAAAACTTGTATGTGTTCAAATTTGAATTAATTCAAATTGGAATAGATTGAAATTTTGTATTAATTGCATTTTGAATCGATGGAAATTTGATAAAAAATTTCATCAATATCAAGTATTATTTTTTTAAAAAAATACGATATAGATATTTATTTAAATTTTGATTAAAATTAAACGTTATTATTATACCTGATTAAAATTTGAATAAACGAGAATTTAAATAAACTAAAATCTTGATAAATTGAGGTTTGGACCGATTATTCATAAAGTTTGAAGTATGAATTAATTACAAAAATTGGATAAATTAAAATCTGAATCAATTAAAATTTGAAATAATTGAATTTTTTATCATTAGAAAATTGACAAATTATAGTTTTTGGATCGATTGAAATTGGAAATAATTGAAGTTTGAATCAATTCAAATTTAAAAAGGATAAAAAATTTGAAAAATTTGAAGCAATATTATATATTTCAAATATTTAAATTATTTTATTTTATTCCCTTCAGCTCTGTTCATTTAACACTCATATAAATTGTATATATATTAAGTTTGTTTTTCCTTTCCTTGGTTCCTCGGTCTTGGCTTAGAGTGGGGAGCAATTAAGAATTAAGCGAATTTGATCGTCTCATCGGATAGATTCGAGTGATAATTAATCACTCGATCTTCGCCCTTTGATGACGATCAAAGGGCTACGCTCTCACGTGCCGGCCGAGGACACCGAAAGGTAAGAATTTAAGTCTTTTTTGCAATTTATTATATTTGTTATATTGCATAATAATTGTTATATTTATTTTTTTTATTTTATAAAGTGTGGCCGTTAAATTTGTAATAATTTGAATGGAAAAGAGATATCATCAATTATTTGGATCTCTAATGTTTGAAAAATGATAAATGGACAGAATTGAATCGGAATTTGCACCTCAATGGGATAATTTTGAAGGATCAATCCAGGAATGGTTGTGGAGGATCCTTAAATCCTGTCAAATTGTCTATTCTGCATCCTGTTCCACTCTTGGATGAGTATTTTTCTTTTTTTTATTAATTTTATTTATCAAATTGTTTCAATGTTGAGAGCGAATACCATATTTCCATAAACGCGAAGATTGAGGATATTTTAAATATTGACTTTGTTTATTTTAAATAACGAATTATATATTATTCATTTGTATTAACTTCTTGTGTGCGTAATTGCGTATCGTTTCCTGCGCAGGATAAAAATTATAATTTATGCGTGATTATTTTGCGACTTATTGATAATTATAAAACTTTATAACTCTGGACGGAGATATTTTAAATACATTGTTATTGGTCAAATTATTTCATTGATTCTTTTTTTCTTAACATGTTTTATGCATATATGTATTTTTTTAATCTTACTTATTTATAATTTATATGTCTTAATTTGTATTTAATTTTATTGTTTATTTAATGTTTCGATTTATTAATAACCAAAAGGAAAGAAATCGTTACAAATTTAAACTTAAATAGTTTGACAATAGGATTAACTGAAAATTAGATTAATAGAATTTTGAATCGATTTAGATTGAGTTTAAGTGAAATTTGAAAACATTGGAAATCGGATAAAATGAAATTTGAATTAATTGAATGATTAAAATTCGAATCAAAATTTTAATTAAATAATTAAGAATCATTGAAATTAGCATTATTAACTTTCGAAATCGACTAAAACTTTTTTAAAAAAAGTGAAAAGTGAGCTAAATTAGTGAGATATGTGACAAAATGTTAAAAAAGAGAAAAAAGGTAAAAAATGCCATTTTGTGATTCTCGTAATATAGAAAATGAAATATTTGTAATTAGATAAAAAAGGATACATCCAATCAAAAAGCATCATGTAGGATGATTTAGTATTGAAAGCGTAGGCAAGTCCTTTGAGATCTCTTGCAATACCTATAAGCGCTTTTTTAGCTTCTTCTGCGGCAAATAATGGAGTATCAGCTGCACCCATTAACTGCCCTAAGCTTTCCAAGGCAGCTGCAAATTATTTTCATTAATTTAATTCTTTACATTTTTATCAAAATTTTCTAGTTTAATTATTCTTGATCCAAGAATTTATTCGAAAGACATTTCTCTCAGTGTCTGGTATTTAAAGTAAAGTTATTACCAAATTATTTATTTTTAAAAATCATAAATTTACTAATAATAATTATACTTATTTCTTTACAATTAAATAATGTTTAATTTAATACCTGTGAGAGGTAGCATAAACGTATGAAATCTTTCCTCGTCTTCGCCTAATTCAACCATTAATAGCCTACCCAAAGATGCATAAAACATAGATCTACATCGCATTTCAGTTACTGCAACATTATTCCCCAAGAATGGAAAATGTTCACTCTGAAAATAAGTAAATCAATTAACAAATACAAGAAGATGTAAAATAAACAAAATACCTAGTTCTATACATAATTTTCATAAAATATTCTCAAAGTATTTTACCGTATGATTGTTCAGCATGAACTGCACTTCCTCGAGTTTGACCAGTTTTCGAACACAACTATATCCTACAGACAGATCATTTAAAAGTTGTAAAGTTTTTGAAATAATTTGTTCGCTTCTTCCCCAGTACTTCAAATTAGTAATTCTGAAAAATAAAAGTCAAATGAGATAAGCATTCGAGACTCGAAAGCATTACAATAAAACTGGATACTTTACATTTTTCTAATAAGTACACTGAGAACCATAGCCTCGTCACTGAGACCCAATACATCCGACAATCTTCTGTACACTTTTGAATTTTTTAATATTTGATCACTGACATATATTTTACGAAATTGCTCAAAGAAACTAAGCATAGCTAACTCAAGCTTTTCACAACCACCCTGAGCTAATCTGGAATCTGTAAGGTTCATTAATTGAAGAACTCGACAAACTAATTCGCCATCCATCGCATCATGCTCTTCATTACTGTTGAAGGAAACTCGCCCGCCAATGGCACTGCCTAAAATTTACATAAAATATAATTTAAATAAATGAATTTACCAATATTTCAGGGTGTCTAGGGAATAATCATTTTGAATTTCTCGAATCGTAAACTACAATTTTTCCAGATTTGTTCGCTTAAAAATAAGCTTAATAATTAATAATTTAATCTTGGAATATTAAGTGATTTAAATCAAATATTAAGATTAGTTTTAAAAATAACTACAAAAAGTAAACAAACAAATTATTTTAAACTTGCAAAACATCCGAAATATTATGAGAAAAGCATCAACGAAAGAATAAGCAAATTAGAGAAAAGGTCAAAAATACTGAATGATTATGGAAGAGTACATCAATTGTTTTGGAAAAATTTGTTTAAAACATTAAATATATTTTTCAAACAACCCTAAGAATAAATTTTTTTATTTTTAAATCATAAAATCTAGAAATTTGTTGAAAGAGTAAATAGATTTGGGAAAAATAAACAAAATGTAAAAAAAATTAAATAAATTTAAAAAAAATAAATCTAACAAAAAATCATAAAATTGAAAAAAATAGTATTTCCCACCCAAGTATGAAAATAAATAAATTTTCCTAAATGTTTAAACAACAAAATTGTATAAAATAAACTGAAATAATTTGCGTTAAAAGAAGACAGTTAAAGAAAATCTATAACTCGAAGAAAACATTTTTTGAAAAAAGGAAAAAATTAATGATATTGGAAAATTATAATAATTAAGTAATATAATTATAATAAATAAGGAATAAGGAAATATCATCAATTATTTTATCATATGAAAAGAAAACAAGAACCATTTTTAAATATTGTTTAAGTGCCTCCTTTCGAAAATAATTTTTTATGTCTTAATGATTAAAAATTCTTCTCTTTCAAAACTTTAAACGTTATTTTTAGTTTAAAAAACCTACCAAAGTAAATTTCTTTAAATGAATGTTATATTCTAGATCTCAAAATGTTTCTCTTTTATTGCATGTGCAAATTATTATTAATCTAAAAAAAAATTTTTTACTGAATTAAAATTTAATTCTAATGAATACAAAAAATGCTTAAAATGTTCATGCGTAGAAGTTTAAATTGATTGATATTTAAACCATTGGAAATTGAGATAATTAAATTTTCGAAATAAATATCTATTAATGAAAATCTAATTTAATTAATTAATAGTTAATAGGAAAAATTAATAGTTATATTAAACATCGATATATTTAAGTTTTAATTTATTGAAGTTGAAACTAAATTTTAATTTCAATTGATAAATAAAAGTCTTAATTTATACTTATTTTAATCAAACGAATCTTTATTTTATCATGATATAAATAAATCACTGCATCTTCTGAACAAAACTTTCTTTGATGAAAATAACAACTCATTCAAATTCAATTATTATTTTATAAACTTAGACTGATTTATATTTTTACTAATTTAATCATTAATTTTATAAAATATAAATTAATTTATAAATTTTCTTAATAATTAATTTAAAATTATTCTTTTTCAATTAAATTTTATATAAATTACAACCTACATTTTTTTTAAATCAAATTTTAAATTATACTTTTATACTTTTAAAATTATAGGTACTTTAATATTTTAATTTAAAATTTTAAAGTTTATCCCTTAAAATCTTTTAAAAACTTTTAATTAAAATAAATTATAAATTGAATTGTTATTATAAAAGATGTCATAAAAAATACTATTAGAATTAACGGAATTAATCAACTTATAGGTTTTATTTGACGAATTTTATGTATTTAGAAATTTTTAAGATTAAAAATGTACTCTAAATGATTTAAAAAATCATTACTTTTATTTAAGATACTTAATAAATTAATTACCTAATTAAATTTTCAATTCATATAATAAAATTATTTGTTGAAGTTGAGAAAATTTGTAGAAACTAAAAAAACTAAAATAACTAAAATAACTTAAAATGTATAATTTTTCTCGTTGAAACAAGAAGTAAAAAACAAGTTTTATTACTCCAATAAGTTTTAAACAAAATATTCTTTAACAAAACCCAACAAATAAAATTGTAGAGAATGTTTTAACGAGAAAATAGAGCTATTATTTGTTAAAATTGGATAAAAATCATAGATTTTAACTAGATTAAAAGAAAAAGTATAAAATTAATTATTATACCTTTTCAACCACGGCTGTTATTAATTTAAATAATAGAGATATTTGCATTAAAATCACGATTTAAATAAAAAAAAAGCTTTACAATTCTCCGGATGTCTAATACTGCATATAAAAAATCGCAAAAATTCAACAAAAAAAATAGATATTTGTGGATAAATCTTAAAAATTTCAATTTTAATATTTTATTCTTTATATAGGTAATTTCAAAAATTGTACTAAAACTGATGATAAAAATACCTGCGATACAAAAATTTTTGGTATGAAGATATAGCACAAAATAGTATTAAATTTAAATATATTTTTAAGTCATTATAATTTAAATAAATACCAAAAGTCAATTAACTCATATTCCATTTTGTTCAAACTTTTAAATTTCAATTGATTCAAATTTGAATGCATATTAATTAATGTAAAATAATTAAATAATATTAATTATTTTAAAAATTCACAGATAATCTTTCTTAATTCTTACAATTTTTTTTTAAAGAGATTTCACTTTTTCGAAACTGTTTAATTTTTATCTTATAATTGAGGCATTTTACGTGTAATGTCCCAAGTTCAAAATTAATTTCTTTTAAAAAAATTGAAACTTAGGAAATTTATTGCCCTATCTAGTGGTAATAAAACCCAAAAGAAAATTTTGACTTTTTTGAAAAATTGAAGGGGGTAGAGGGGGGTCAATTTTGTCAAGTTTGCTTAATACCGTCTTCTTACTTAATTTTTTCTGTCTTGCCGGGTAATGAAAAAAATTTCTTCGAGTATGATTTTTAAAGGTTTTTTAATGCTCTTTTCATTGGTAAATTTTATTTTTTAATATTTTAAAAATTTGACCCTAATTTTTGATAATTAATATTTAAGTTGATATTTTCACCAAAATCGATTCGTTTAATTTTAAAATAAAGTATTGCAAACGAAAGCTGAGGTTTTTTCCTATTGATATAGAAATTTTTAGAATAATAGTTAAATTTTTTGAAAGGAGATTTGAAGTACTTTTTTATATTATTTAATTTTATGTGACTGTTTAATTCTTGTATTGTTTTTTAATTTTGTTGTTATTTCTTTAATAATGTCCATAACATTTTTATTTATAAGAATTTTCTCATTTTTTTAATAGAATGTTTTCTTATCTTTTTACGTTCTTGTTCTTGTTTTTTTATTTCTTTTTTTTATATAATTTATTATTTTTTCGTTGCTTTTACCTAATTTTCTTAATTTTGCGATGACATGAATTTGAAGATATTTTTTTAAAATTTTCTCAGTTTGAAAAATAAACTACTTACAAATAAACATTTGGAGATTTTATATACTGATTGTATTTAAAAAAGATCAATTTTTGATTTAAAAACCGTACAACTGGGTCTTTGAAAATTTGGTGCAATTGATGTCGATAATATTTTTATTTGGGATGAAAAAGGACTTTTAGTTTGAGGTTATGTAAATGGAGAGAACCTCCTTAAAACACTTTTTATTTATACTTTTACTTATTTCTCTAATTCTTGAAGTCGGCAGCGGTTTTACTTTACATACAATAAAAGTTATATTTAAAGCATTAATTTTATTATAATTGAATAACAAATTTAATTAACTTATTATTCTTATTTGCATTTGAAAAAATGTATAGTTGTAAATGACCAAAAACAATTTAATATTGTTAGTGATATATTAAATTCCCGTCATTTTTTCGAATAATCTCGGATCGCTAGACACTCTAGATTTAATTATTTATTAAATAAATCAAAATGGCACATACCAATAATATAAACGAGCCAAGTGAGTTGACCCTCTTGAACAGTAATATCAATTTGTTGAGTAGGTGTGGCTGATTGTGTCATTAGTTCCTGATAAGTTCTAGCAGTTTGATCAAAAAGTTGAACCAGAAGAGTACACGTTTTTTGGTATTCGCATCTTCCAATAACAGAAAGTTGTTCCAGTTGCTGTTGAACCATTCCCAGATCATCGAGGGGATCCTCTAAACCTTCTCTCACCACAACAGCAACTGATTTCAACCTCGAAGTGATGTAGGCATTTGAAACTTCCGGTGTATAAGTTTCTAATAAGTGAGGTTCAGAGGATTTAACATAAGGAACAGAAGCTACCATTCTTTGCCAAAGACTAAGAAGATAGTGAACACTATTCGGGGCAAATTGCCACATTTGTAAGCTTTGAACAGTAAATTTTGCGATCAGTTCTATGGCTTCCGGGTAATTTTCAACCAAGACCAATTCTCCAAGTTGATAATTGCTTTTCAACCGTGCCAAAAGTCTGCAAAATTCGTGATAATTACCCGGATCACTGAGACCCTGAGGATTTCGTAGAATGTGCTTGACTCCATTAACCAAATGTGTTAAAAATTTTGCCCGCTCGCTGTTTGAAAATAAACTTCGTCGAACGGATGCTATCTGGACTAAACAGGAGAGTGCTAAAGAAGACAAAGTATTCGGCAAACTGTGATACAAATCGAAGAATAATTTTAAAGTTGTAAAATCCAAGAAAGCGGGTCGCCAGCTTGATGGTATCTGTACAGTACACAAATCATCTGAACTTTCGTCCGTCGACGTTCCAATAAAATCAAAGGTTAAACAATTTTGCGCGAGTCTCAGTAATTGAGTCATTAGTCCATGCTGTGGATTAAATAAATAGAATAATAATTATTATGAAATATAATAAGTAAATAGTGTAATAAATACAGGGATCACAATGTCTTTTTCTCTTTAAATCAGAGCTGATAAAAATCATAATTTTTTAATCAAAATCTGATTTTTTTGGTTTAAATTAAAAGCTGATTTTTTTAAAATACAATCAGTATATAAAATCTCCAAATGCTTATTTATAAGTAATTTATTTTTCAAACTGAGAACATTTAATAAGAAATGATGAATAATAAAACATTTAATCAAAATCAAATAAACTATGTCGAATAAATGAGAAAATTTCAAAAAAAATATCTTCAAATTCATGTAATCGCAAAATTAAGAAAATTAGGTAAAAGCAACGAAAAAATAATAAATTATAAAAAAAAAGAAACAACTACGTAAAAAGATAAGAAAACAGTCTATTAAAAAAAATGAGAAAATTCTTATAAATAAAAAAGTCATCGACATTATTAAAGAAATAAAAAAAAGTTCAAAAACAACACAAGAATGAAACAATGATATAAAAATATATAAAAAAGTAGAAACTATTTTCAAAAAATTGAACTATTTACGGATATCTTTTTTTAAATTAAAAAAATAAATAAGAAGATAGTTCAGGGATCACAGTGGTTTCTTCGTTCAATTTTAGGTGAAAAAGGGGATTTCAATTTTCAAAAAAGGGGATTTTCTTTAATAAAAAGGGGATTTTGTAAATTAAGAAAAAATGGTTATATTAATAATTCAAGTTTTCTTTTACAAAATTTTATTGTTTCTTTTTCTTCAAAACAGTTTTATTAATTAATTTAGTCTTTTTTTGTTCAATTTGTTTATGAAAATTTTAAAAGAAAGAGCACTTTCGGAAATACAAAAATTTATCTTTTAATAGGTTGTCTGTTCAATGACGAGAAGATGGTTGTTGCAATTAAATATTTTAAAATATTTTTTAACTTCAAATGGTTTTTTAAATTATTTATTTAATAATTAGATTTTAAACAGGAAACATAAAAATCTGTGATGTAAAATGTTCTGATATAATGTTAAAGAAATTAAATTAAAAAACTTGTAGCGAAATATGACAAAATCAATTCAAATTATTTTTATTAATCTCTTTTATTGTATTTTTATATTTTCTAATTCAAAACAATTAATTTTTGTTTGAAATAAGTAAATATATTTCATAAACAATTTTTTTTCATCTAATAAAATAAATTTGATGTATTTCAGCAAGAATACATGGTTTTATTTTATGATGCAAAACTAGTATTATTTGTTCAAAACGAGTAAAAAATATTTAATAAAAAATGTTTTTATCCAATAAATTAATTTGCTTTAATTAATTAAGAATACATGGTAATAAAAAAATTATATAACTTTTTAGAATAATTTCATTTTAATTATGTTTTTTTTCATGTTTCCTGTTTAAAATTTAAATAAATTCAATAAATAATAATAAAAAACCATTTTAAGTTGAAATTTTTTTTAAACATTTAAATTCAATAACTAATTTCTCATCATTGTACAGACACCCTAAAAAAGGATAAACTTTTGCATTTCCAAAAGTGGAAAAATAGAAACTTTTTGAAAAAAAGAAGGTCAAAGAAGAGAAAAATGTTAATTTTAGGTGTTTTAGGTGATAAAATCTTGATTTTTAGGTGTTTTAGGTGATTTTTCTAAAAAAAGGGAGAAATAAGGGGAAAAGGGGGAAAAAGGGGGATTAGGTGAAGAAGGGGAGAGACTGTGATCCCTGATAGTTAAAAAAACAATAAAATATATTAGTTCTAAAGGGAATAAAATATTAAAATTAGGAAAATTGGAGACTTATTTTACAAATTGAAGAAAAAAAGAATTAAAATAAATTTTAAAGAAAAAAATCCATGAAATAGAAGAATGACATTTAAATGAGAATATTTAGTTCAAGTTTCAATTTACAAAACATAAAATACAGGAATAAAAATCTGCAAAAAAAGGAGAAAATTGGGAAATTTTAAAAATATTTTCAAAAATTTGTAATTACAAGATAAAAACTAAAAAATTTTAAAGAAGGGCTAAAAAGATTAGTGAAACATCAAGAAAATTAAATTAATAGGAAGAACATGGAGCAATATTATGATAATGATAGTGATATAATAATGATAAATTCATCAAACCAAATAAAATGGAGTAGTTTTTTTTCCTTAATCTAACAAACTGTAAAAAAAAGTAAAAAGTACAAAAAATTATAATTAATAAAAATAAAATAAAAGGATGTATATATTAAAATGAATAAAAAGGCCACAAAAAAATTAAAAAATCCTTTAATGAATCCTTAATCCTTTTATGAAAGAATAAATAAGTTTGCTAAAAATCTCGCAAAAAGTAGGCAAGATGTGAAAACAAATTGAATAAATTTACAAAAAAATTAGAGTATTTATTTTTAAAAATATGGAAATACATAATTATGAAATTCAACGAAATAAAAAATTTAGTGAATGTTATAATAACAAAATTGTGTAAAATAATATCAAATAATTTGCATAAAAAAAAGAAAATGAAAGAAAATCCTACAATAAAAAGACAAATACAAAAAAAATATCAAAAGTAAAAAGAGAAAAATACTTAAGGTTTTGTAAAAATAAGAAATTATAAGATAAAAATTAAACAGTATCGAAAAAGTGAAACCTCTTAAAAATCTTGTAAGAATTAAAAAAAGGATTATTATGAATTTGAAAAATAATTAATATTATTTAATTATTTTATATTAATTAATATGCATTTAAATTTAAATTAATTGGAATTAAAAAGTTTGAACAAATTGGAAAATGAGTTAAATGACGTTTGAAATTGAAATTTTAAGATTTATCCACAAATTTCTGGTTTTTTTTAATGTTTGCGATTTTTTATATGCAGTATTAGACGTCCGGAGAGTTGTAAAGTTTTTTTTTTATTTAAATCATAATTTAAATCAATATTTAAAAGATTTAAATCAAAGTGAATTAAATCAATAAAAGCCCTGCTTTAAATTGGTAAAAAAGAATTTAGAATTTTTCAAAAATACGTGATTAAAAGACGTATTTTTAAAAGAAACTTTACATAAAAAAAAATTTATTTACGCACATTTTATGCAATCAGTTTTTTTTCTCATATCGTATTTACAGAAATTTTTAAAAATGGTGCAATTTTGATTTATAATGGCATATTTTGTAGAGAAATAAATAATGCAACTTTACTTCAGTTAAAAAACAAACCGTTCTGCAAATATGATTATTTGTTTAAGCTATGAAGAATAAATTTTTAAAACAAATATCATATTTACAAAATTTGTGAATATTATTTTTAAATTTGTATTCTTTAGAAAATAAGTCATCAAAAATCAAAATTACATCACTTCTAGGGTTGTAAAATTTATTATTTAGAATTTTTATTATGTTGGAAAATCCTACTCCTTTTAAAGTCTGTTAAATGAAAATTCTACTAAATGGAAATTCAGTCAAATTCGAATTCATTTAAATAAAAAATCGGTTAAAAATAAATTTTGTCAAGTAAAAATTTGAATTTATTTAAATTCTCGTTTAAATTGGATTGAATTTACAACTTAATCAGTTTTTTACATTACAAATTTATCTTACACAAAAAAGATGATTTCCTTTAAAAGAATATTATTTAGAAAAAAACATTTGATTCTCTAAAAAATTATGAAACTTTTTTTTACTGATGACTTATTTTTGCCAGAGATTTACTTTCAATATTTTAATGGGTTAAGATCTACATAAATTGAAGTTTAGATAAATTGGAGTTACTGAATTTGAGGCTGATTAAATTAGGATGAAAAGAAAAACTAAATTAGAAATTGAATCAAATTTTAGACAATTTTAAGAAATTAAATATATAGAGTCGTTTAAACTTTTAATTAATTAATGTTTAGACTGATTTAAATTTGAAATAATTAAATTTTTTACTGATTATAGTTTTAATAATTAGAAATTTAGATATAAAAAAATGATAGATTAACAAAAAAGATGACGAAATAAACAGAAAAAATATTTTAAAACCTAAATTAATCTGTAAAATACCAATTTTGTATCAATTGAAATTTGCATTAATTAAACTGTAAATAAATTTGATTTTGGATTTAAATACTTAAGTATAATTCATTTAGTTCAATATTGATTCAATTTATAATAAATTAAAATTTGGATAATTTAGTCTGAAAGTTAATTGAAATTTTTATCATTAAAATAAAAGCTATTAAAGTTTTCCTAGCTTGCATTTGGGGCTAATTTTATTTAGGTACAATAAATTGGAATTTGGAAGAATTTAATTTAGAAACGATGCAAAGTCGGATAAATTAAAATATTGTTAAATTGAAGTTTGGGGTTGATTAAAATTATAATGAATTAGAATTTTGATGAATTCCAATTAAAATTGATTTGCAATTTTACTAATAAAAGTTTAGATCAATAAAAATTGAATGAGTTTGATAAATTAAAGTTTTGATTGATAAGAGAATTTGGGCTTGAATGAATTTGTACTACAATTCCAATATTAATTAACAGAAATTAAAACTGGGATCGATAAAAAATTTCATTATAATTTAAATAAATTCCAAACGTTAACTAGCTCGTATTCCAATTTGTTCCAACTTTTAAATTTCAATTAATTCAAATTTAAATGCATATTAATTAATGCAAAATAATTAAATGATATTGATTATTTTCCTTATGCACAATAATCCTATTTTTAATTCTTACAATATTTCTAAGAAATTTCATTTCTTTGAAACTGTTCAATTTTTATCTTATAATTTCTTATTTTAACAAAATTTTAAGATTTTTTCTCCTTTTACTTTAGATATTTTTTTTTATTTGTCTTTTTATTTGAGGATTTTATTTAATTTTTTTCTTTTTATGCAAATTATTTAATATTATTTTACACAATTTTGTTATTATAACATTCACTAAACTTTTTATTTCGTTGATTTTTATAATTATTTCTATATTTTTAAAAATAAATACGCTCATTTTTTGTTGTAAATTTATTCAATTTGTTTTCACATCTTGTCTATTTTTTACGAGATTTTTTGCAAACTTACTTAATCTTCTATTGAATTCTTAGATTTTCTAAATTTATTGTTGGACTTGTTTTAATTTTAATAATATAAAAATGTTTTTTGGTTTAATTTGCTGAAACTTTTTTATTTTGAAAGGATTTTTACATTTCTTTTGTGGACTTTTTTTCATCTTGATATATACGTTCATTTTATTTTTATTTTTATTGATTCTATTTTTTTAGTAGATTCTAACCAAATTTTATTTTATTTTTCTTGCACTTTATGCATTTTTTAAAGTTTGTTAGATTAAGGAAAAAACATTGCTCTATTTTCTTCCTATTTATTTAATTTTCTTGATGTTTCACAATTTTTTTAGTCCTTCCTTGCGTTTTAATTAACTTTTTAATTTTTGTCATCATTTTTCCATTCCTTAGAAACATTTTTCCTTCTTTTCAATTGTTGAGTTTTTATCTTATAATTTAATTTTTGAAAACATTTATATGATGCTTCTATCTACATTTTTAAAATTTTTCAATTTTCTACTTTTTTGAAAGCTTTTATTCTTTTATTTTATAAAATGTAAATTTAATCTTGTACTAAATATTCTCATTTGAACATCGTTCTTCTATTTCATAAAACTTTTTTTATTTTATTTTTTTTAAATTTTCCAATTTTTTATTAATTTTTTTATTTATTTAATTTGTCAAATAATTTTCTACTTTTTCTTATTTTAAAATTTTGTTTGAACATTTTGTTAATTGTCATCTTATTTATTATTTTCATATTAAAAAATACCCGTAAATAGTTTAATTTTCTGAAAAAAATTTATACTTTTTTATATATTTTTATGTCACTATTTCATTCTTGTGTTGTTTTTTTTAAATTTTTTCTTTAGATCTTTAATAAACTACTTACAAATAAACATTTGGAGATTTTATCTACTGATTATATTTTTAAAAATCATGATTTTTATCAGCCCTGAATTTAATGTAAATTATATTGAAATTAATATTAATTGAATTCTGAATTAAGACTTGAACCAATCAAAATTTTAATGTGAATAAGTTTTTGTTAGTAAAAAATTAGAATTAGAATTTGTATAAAGTTTAAGGTTGATTAAAATTATAATGAATTGATGCTAATTTCAGTGAAAATTTAGAAGATTTAATTGAGTTTTTTACTAATTAAAGTTCAGATAAATAAAACACAAAAAAATTGAAATTTCATCAATTAAAAATTCAATTTATAAACATTTTGACCAATAAATATTATGATTGATTATAATTAAGAATTGGATTCTTACTATAATGGACAAAAGTAGGTGAAAAATTAAAGAAATTGGTACAAAAAAAAATTTTAAAAAGTAAAAAAGTCGCAATTTGTGATCCCTGCTAAAATAAAATCGTATTTAGAATGTTTCATAAATATATCAACAGTAATAATCATGTAACTATACCTGAGCTTCATCATTAAAATTTAAACTTTTACAATTTTCACGAGCAGTGCCTAATAAAGAACAGGACAATCTAAATATTTCAAAAAGCTGCGTATCTCTAAAACTGCTTGCAATTTTTCTGTGCTTTGTGAGTGATCTATTTGCATCGGCTTCCGATATTTGATTCATTTCACAAGTTAATTGAGACAGTAATTGTACTCCAATCATACAGTGTTCAACTGAACCCTGAATTATAAAATCAATTATTAATATCGATAAATACAATTTCAAAAATACTTTCTCATTACTGATGAGAATCTCATAATTTTTAATAACCCTCTGCGGTACAGTAGACCCTTAATTTTTAAGGTCGAACAATTACAGCAAATTAATTACAAAATTATAGAATCATACTGAAATTTTGTCAGTAAACTTCTGACTGTAAATTTACAATCCAAAATTTCAATATTTTTCATCATACTTATATTTCTATTCAAAAGGATTATTTTCTGATAAATATTTAAAATTAAAAATCCACTTTTTTAGGCCTTTAAACTGCTTATTTCCTGTTTATTAAAACTTGTACCTCAAAGGGTTTATTTCATAAATAAGTAGCAACAAACCTGAAGAAATTTTGTCACATCATTGACAACATTCCTAAATACATAATCATCCTTATCTGAATCAAACCATCCTAATTTTGATATCCGTGCAAAAAGTGTGACTAAAGCTTGAATTACAAAATTTGGCAACTTTGGCTGAGTTGCTAGGTAATTTAAAACATAGTTTCCTGCACAAAAACTCAAGTCAGTTTAAAAATGTAATTCTAAATTAAGAAATACGATTGTTAAAAAAAAAAAATGAGGCAAGTATTATAAATTTTTATAATTTACAAAAAATACAAGATATTTTCGATTAAATTAGAACTTACTTATATCGAGTCTCTGTTGTAGACTCAGTCCTTGAGCGGACCTTGAAACCAATTTTGTCAAGGTGGTGGCTGCCAATAATTGGGCATAAGCCGAATCTCCGCGATCCAATAGTAGCTGGCATTTTGTGAGAGTATCAGGAGCATTTTGGAAACCAACAAGAGCTTTCTCAGCTTCAGCACGATGTGCTGAGTCTTGAGACTCGTAAAGCTGCTTGCAAAGTAATTCTAATTGTCGTACTTCCTGTATGTGATCCATTTTTAATGGAGCAATTCAGGCTCTTAATTTTTCAATGAAAACTCGATCTCTATGAGGAATAATTTTCATTGTCTTCGATTTTACAATTTCCAAATTGATATCATAGTTTATTATGCTCGATTATTATGCCTCCCTCTGCTGAAAATGATTTTAAAAATTCCAATTTTAAAAAGATATCTAAAACTAGTGTATTAATATCTATATATAAAATTGTAACATATGTATTATTATAGTTTTTATTTTAAAAAATAAACCAGTGATTTAATAAATTTACAACAAATAATTTACTTAGATATGTCTTTAATTGTTGAAATAAAAATTAACTTAATCTAAATAATAATTTACAACGAATTAACAATTTAAAGATACTTTCTGTAAATTAATTAAATTTTCAAGGAAACACTTCTGACAGTAAAAAATTGACGTTTAGTTTGTGTCAATATTTAAATCAACATAGAGTAAATCTACATTTAATTTTAAAAACGATGAAACTAGCAATTTATGAAATATATACATACACATATATATATGTATAACGTGAGTTATTGTTGAAGAGGTTATAAACACTCGGAAAAATAAAAACTCTTTAACAGTAGGATTTGATATTCTGCAATTTATCGTTCTACATTTAAAAGAAATGTAAGAAGAAAATTTAAGAAAATTAAAGATATCTAAATAATGCAATTTTGGGAAATATTACTAATTTTTGCAACACCCAACGCGAAATAACTGATATCGACAATAATCAAATACTTTTTCCGCAGTTAGATTTTTGTCAAAATAAGCGGATTTCTTTTTAATGAAAAATTAATTAAATAATTGTATTTTGTATAAAATCAAAGTATTGTTAATAAATAAGTGTTTAATCGAATAGATGTGTCAGTGATCACGAATAACCACGAAAGAGAAAATCCGGCAGTTAACTCAAGTTGACTATTATCGGCTTCTATGGGAACTTCTCACCGGACCAAAGAAAATGTTGACGACAAAATTATTATTAAAATTTTGCACACTTACTCGCTCAAAACAACACTATTATATTTATTTATACAAAAACAAAAGTAAATACTTTACTTCAAAATGTTTTGATTGACACTGCGTCTAACGAGTCTCGTTAACGAATACAGAGCTAAACACTTGCTTTGATTGTTGAAAAAAAACTTTTATACCGCATGTATTTTTTTTTATCGTGTACAACATTTAAAAGAATGACTATTAAAATTTCATGTGACTTTAAAGTGAAATTTTTTGCAGCACATTTACTAATAAACCACAAACGTTATTTTGATTTAGAAACTCACCTGCTTCACCGCCATTTTACAGCTTCCACACGAAGAACAACAACGCCATTTGCTTTTTATTTCTTTCGTTTTGTTCAGTTTCAACCAATCAGTTAAAACGGATAAAACGATTGGTCCTTTGTTTCGCGTTGAATTTTAAACAAATAAAAATGTATTCATTATTTAGTAATCAAAATAAAAAATATACAATACGATTATTAGTTTCACTTTGGTTTTTCAAATGTTTTCTTTATGGATATTTATTTTGAAAGTGTTTAGCTAATCATTAGTTTCTAATTACTTTGGTAATTACAGTCTTCATGGTAATTACCATCTGAGATAAGTCTTTAGACTGATCAGTGAGTAGCCAATCACAGAGCGTTAATTCGCAAATTTTCCAATCAAATTGCTATTAATTAAAATCAACTTAAAACTTTTATAAAAACAAACATTGCCATTGGTCGTTTTCGGCAATTACTGCCGAAATGCTGTGATTGGGCTGATCCAGCTGCATCTTAATTCTGATTGGCCAATTTTTACTGCGAGTTTACATGCCCGAAAACGTAAAATCCCATCATTTTTTCTCTCTATCTTAGAAAAAGTTCTTCAATTTTAGGTTCAATTAATTTTATTACAACAATTTTAAATATACGACCTAATTTAATAAATATAGATAAAATTTCTATATTTACTTGATCTATTTTTTTAACAACAATTCATTAAACAAACTACAAACTCTGGGCGCAAAATTAAGAAAACAAAATTTAATGATAGGCGTTGAGCGTAAATTTTCTTTCTTTTTTTTTTCTTACAAAAATTAAAAAGTAACTTTTCCTTCTTATTATTTTCTAAAACGAATATTATCGGCCACTTTAATTTTTGTTATAAGCAGGGCTGACGATAAAAAACATGATTTTTTTTATTTAAATCAAAAATTGATTTTTTTAAATATATGTAATCAGTATAAAGAAACGAAGAAAAAATTTTAAAAAAACTCAAAAATAAAACAGTGACATAAAAATATATAAAAAAGTAGAAACTCTTTTCAAAAAATTATACTTTTTACGGACATTTTGTTAAAATTAAAATAGTAATTAAGATGATAATTAAAAAACGTTTAAATATATTACTAAAGAAAACAAAACTGACTAAAGACATCAAATAAATGTTTTCAAAAGTTCGTATTATTATAAGATAAAAACTAAACAATTGAAAAGAAGGAATAATATTTTTAAGAAATGGAAAAATGATGACAAAATTAAAGAATTAATTAAAACATAAGGAAGGACTAAAAATATAATGAACTTTAAGAAAATTAAATAAATAGGAAGAAAATGGAGAAATGTTTTTATTTCTTAATCATACAAACAATAAAAAAATATACCTAAACGTACAAAAAATAAAAAAAAAATTGGTAAGAACTTACTAAAAAATTAGAATTAATAAAAATAAAATAAAAAAATGTATATATCAAGATAAATAAAAAGTCGACAAAAGAAATTTAAAAATCCTTTAAAAATAAAAAAGTTTAAGCAAATTAAACCAAAAACATTTTTATAATATTACACTTGAAACAAGTCCAAAAATAAATTTAGAAAAATAAAGAAAATCTGAGAATTCGATGAAAGATTAAGTAAGTTTGCAAAAAAAAGGAAAATAGGGTCCTAATTATTCTTTTCTTTTAAAATTTTAAATAATATTTCACCATTTTAAAATGTTCTCAAATTTTAAATTTATAGCAATTTTATTTTTTTCAATTTCTAATTATTTTCATTATTCTGGCATAATATTCAAAAATTTTAATTATTTTCATCAATTTTCCATTATTTCTGCGATTTTTTAATAATTCGCTTTAATTAAAATTTTTTCAGTAATTTTGTAATTATTTTATTTCTTTAAACATATATTTTATGATTTTTTCAATTATTTCCCTTAAATTTTATTTACTCTTATCAATTTTTCATATTTAAATTTTTTTTTCTCAATCTTAAATTATTTTCAGAATATTTTAATTACTTTGTTCAATTTTGAATTATTTTCCTCGATTGTTAAGTATTATTCACATTTTTTAAAGTTTTTTTCTAAGATTTTTCTAAAAATTTAATCATTTTAATCAATTTTCAAATATTTTTGCGAATTTTTAATTATTCTCTTTAATTAAAAAAATGTAAGTAATTTTGTAATTATTTTCTTTTTTTAAACATATATTCTATGATTTTTTCAATTATTTCTCTCAAATTTTATTTACTGTTTCCAATTTTTCATATTTAAATTATTATTATCATATTTAGATTTTTTTTTCAATCTTAAATTATTTTCAGCATAATTTAACTTATTTTTTTTAACTTTGAATAAATTTTTTTATTTTTCAATTATTTTCCTCGATTTTTAATTATTATTCATATTTTCTAAAATTATTTTCTAAGATTTATAAGTATGTCTTTAAAATTTCAATTATTTTCTTCAATTTTTAAATATTTTCAATTTTTTCCATTTTAGTTTTCCTAATTTCCATATTTTTTTTTATTAACTATCGTAAATTTTAATTATTTTTAGTTCTCTTTAATTCTTTTATCCAATTTTTAATTATTCTCATTTTTTTCAATTAATTTTTAAGATCTTCATGTATTTTTCTCAAATTTCTCAAACTTCTTTTATTTAAAAAAAATTCGGTAATTTTTTCAATTATTTCTCTCAAATGTTATTTATTTTTTTCCAACTTATCATTGTTTTTATCATATTTCAATTATTTTCTTTAAGTTCCAAATTTTAAAATCATTTTTCAATTATTATCAACAATTTATCTCCCTTCAATTTTTCAATTTTTTTTTTTTATTTCTTTTATAATTTCCAAAATTTTAAACAATTTATCTGACATTTCAATTATTTCATTCAATTTTCAATTATTTATTATATTATTTTCTTCAATTTTAAATTACTTTCGTTCTTTTTCATAATTTCCAAAAACTTTATAATTATTTCTTTTTAATTAAAATTTATTCTTTTCAATTTTAGGTTATGTTTATCTTTTTTCATTTATTTTCTCGAATTTTTAATTATTATTTTTTTTTTTTAATGAATTTTTGAATGTTTTAAGTATTTTTCTGAAATTTTCTTTAACTTTCTTTTTTTTAAAATATATTATGTAATTTTTTCAATTATTTTTTCAAGTTTTAATTATTTTTTTAATTTTTAATCATTTATTTTTGAATTTACAATTATTGTCTCTAATTTTTCATTATTTAATTTTTTTCAATTTATTTTTAAGATTTTCAAGTATTTTTCTCAAATATAAATTATTTTCTTTGTTTTTAAAACATTTCTATGATTTTTTAAATTACTTTCCCCAAATTTTAATTGATTTCATTTTTGTTTTCAATTTATTTGCAAATATTTAAATTATTTTTTGCAATTTTTTTTAGTTCTAAAATTTTATAAAATTTGTCCTGAATAATTATTTATTTTATTTATTTGTTTATATAAATTTATTTTTAAATCTCATATTTAAAATATTTATAATTGTTAATAATACAAGGTGTAGAAAATAAAATCGGGCCAGCGCGTGTTGTTTAATTTCAAGTTAAACTTTGATTTTAATGGAAATTCCCCCAATGATTAAAATCAAAGTGATTTAAATCAATAACAGCCCTAAATTAAAGTTAATATCTTCTCATAAACTTAACGTTCAATGAAACAAAATGTTTAATATAGTTGTAGAAATGGTATTGTGAAAAATTAAATAATTATTTAAGAATTTATATTCACTTATGCCATTACTATATTTTAAAGAGTACATGTCATCTTATTGCTATGAACCTTTCGTTACTCAAAACATTCATTCGCCACAGGTAGTCTATGTTTTTCACTCTCATTCGTGATTAAAGATGTAAATAATTAGCAGTATAATATGCAATACCTCGATTGTGCCATTGGCACAAGTGTCGTGAATAAACACTACTTCCGAATCAAAACAATAAGTTTACATGAATATCACTGACACGTACAATCATTTATAAATTTTGTCTAAAATTTTGAAATCATTCTGACTTTCAATTCACAGAACGATAAAAGTATTAATTATGCGTGTTAATCAATAAAACGATACAATTAATATCAGTAGCGTCATTCATCAAAGTATGGATGAACAAGTCGCTCATCTGTATTAGATAATTCGTAAATTTTATTTTTAAAATTGTCATTTCATTCATTTAAAATCTGCAAACTCAAAGTTACTTAACATAGCCTCGGGACGCATTTTATCATTTTTTTTTGTAGTTTTTTTTTTGAATATATATATATAAATATTATGCTCTTCGTCAAGCACATTGGTTTCTTTAAAAACTCCCATGCTTTATTTTATACATTCTCAATTAAAAAAGGAAAAAAAATTATGTACAAATTAGAATACAATACACATTTAAAAATATAAATAATATTAATGTGCAGAATGAATAAGAGATCGAAAAGATTTTTGAGTTGCGAATTTTTAAAGAACATTTTAACTACTATTGAAATATGACAATGACTTCTAATAAATAAATATAATAGTTTAACAACGAAGAGTATTAAATTTCAAAAGTAATTCTCAATCAATGTATAATCTATGTACAAGTTGATAAGCAAAGAGCATGCTAATATTTTGTGTTTTTTTTTCTTTCTTTCTTTCTTTTCTTATTTTGTACAAGGCTCTGCCAAAGTACTGCAATTTGCTTTTCAATGCAATTAAAATTTCAGAAAATTCGCGTCAGTTATAAGCAGTTCAACATTGAAATTATTTAAGAATGACAGTTTAGTCTTTAGTCGAAAAGATAACAAATTAATTTGGCTAGAATCAAGTAATAGGTACATAATAACTAGTTGTGTAATTCTTTCACGCAACAAAATTTTCACTCACACTGAAATAAGTACTCCAAACGAACGACACTTCACGATATTTCTTACTATAAATTAATTACATAAAAAATTTTTAATTTACTATTATACATCTAGAATCTTATTAAGTGTATCCAGCCTCCCTAAAAACGTTCCCATTTTGTTGCGTAATTTAAGTCTTTTTTCATAATAGGAAAATGGTCAGCTTCTATCGTGACAAAGAGTTTAGAAGAATTCCAGTAATGGCCAAAGCGAAATGACAACAGTCTACATCCATGGGATGTGCTTAAAATGTATTTTCACTATATTGTCCATCATCAGGCTGTATCTCTCTTTTATTGGCGTGCCTGCGCTTCAAATAACTCATAATTTCGTCAAATTGTTTGAAAAGTCTTGCTTTTATTTCTTATGCTTTTCACAGCAAACAAGAAATATAAGTTATTAGTCAAGTTTTTAGTTTGTTTAAATTACGCCTGGTATAACGAAGTTCACCTTGGTCACTGGTTCTTCGTTCTCTGTGCACATTTTCGTGAACAAATTCTATTCACTCACTAACCAGCTGTCTGTAATTAAAATCACAGTTTTATTAATTCTCATAACTTAATAAAATGTTCTTGAATTTTTTAAAATTAAAAGCATATTTAAATAGCATCGAAATAAAATAATACTCACATTTATATCACAATGAAAGAAAAACATTGAGTAGAAACGTCACTCGAATGCTGCTTGAAAAAGAAAACCGTCAGGTTAAAATAAATTATGCACAAATTTTACAGCAGAATGTCAGGCTTCACAGTGAGAATGAAAAATATTTTAAGGGAAATAGGGAACTGAATATATAAAAATAAAGGCTTTTTAGGGCACTTTAAAAAGTTAGTAACTAAATAAATTAATATCCTAATTAATTTGCAAGACAAAAGCATTTTCTAGTCCAAATTTTAAAATATTTACGATATTTCTTCGAATATTATTAAATTATTAACTTTTATGATAAAACATATTTTATTTATAAATATGCACTGCATAGTCAGAATTGTGGGACTACTTATTATAAAATGAATAAAAACATCTTTAAACATAAGAGGTATGAGAGAGGTATTTTTGTTTGTTTTATTTCTTAAAAGTTAAACAATTCTCAAAAGAATGAAAATTTGAATTTTATAAGATTTGAATAGATTGAAATTCTGATTTTACGACTGGATTTAAATTTCAATCAAATAATATTTAAAGAGATAAAATAAGAAAAGAGAAAAAAAAACAAAGTAATATTTTGAAAAATGGGAGAAAATCTTCAAAAAAAAAGTTTAACAAACTATGAAAAAATTACAAAAAATATAAAAATATCGAAAAATGAATTGCAAAATAAGAAAAAGTAAGAATTAAATAATTATTAAATTGAATAAGAAAATCAATAAAAAAATTAATAAATTTTTTAAAATGTTGTAAAACTAAAATTATATAAAATAACCTGAAATACTTTGCGTAAAAAGAAGAAAATCTACAACACAAAAAAAATATTAGAAGCAAATAAAATAAAAATCTCCAAAAAGTGATTAGCATTAAAAAATTGTATAAAAATACAAAATAAATAATAATAATAAAATACTGATATTTTTCTTTTAAGAAAATAATTATTTTTAATGAAAACCTAAATTAGTAGTTAGGAATCAATATATAATTAAGTTTTAATTTATTGAAGTTTAAATTCATCTAAATTTTAATTGTTTATAAGACTTTAAATTATCTAAATTTTAATTAATCCTTGCGTTTTTATTATTCTGAATATTAATAACTAAACATTTAAACTTTTCACAATTTTAAATTTTTTTTGTAAATATAAATTTCACTTCATTTCAAATTCCATTAGGCTCAATTTTCATTGATTCAAATTATAGTCTAAATTGTTATTTTAAAATTTGGACTGATTGAAGCTTTAATATAAAATGAACTTTTTTTTTATAATTAGAAGTTTTTATATAATGATTAATGTTTAAAATAATGTAAATGTGCATTTTTAGATTTTAAAAATATATTTAGTTTATAACAGTTCAAATCTGAGTTAATTAAAATATTGATGAATTAAAATTTAAAGAATTAAAAGTTTAAAATAACTGATGAAGTTAGTCATATTTTAATATTAATAAACTTCATCAGTTATTTTAAACTTTTAATTCTTTAAATTTTCATTCATCAATATTTTCATTAACTCAAATTTTTTTTTGATATTTTGTTCTGTTATCGATTATTCTCAACAGATTTAAATTTCTTCTTTCGATTGTCAATTATTTTCCTCATATCTAAATTTTTTTTTTAATATTTAATTATTTTAGTCATTTTGTAATTTTTCTTACAATTATCAATTATTTTCTTGACATTTCAATACAATAATTATTCAATTTTCATTTATTTTCTACAATTTTTATGCATAATTTTCATCAGTTTTTAATTGACAATTTATTATTTTCATTCAATTTTATGATTATTCATTAATTTAACAAATTTTTTTGTTCAAATCCCGATTATTCTCACCATTTTTCGAATTTTTTAAAATTGTTAATTATTTTTCTTAAGGTATTAGTCGCGTAAATGCTCCCGCAAAACTCCCGCAAAATAAAAAGAACATTAAATAAACTTTTCTATCAACTCACTTGCTTCCTTGTGACCTCTTCTAATGCAATATATGTAATTTTCACGATTTTGAGTTATGTAGGGGAGAGTGGCTATCAATGTACCGGGTTTTTTTCAAGGTCATAGTACTTATTGAATTTCACCAATTTCAAGCACTTCTTTGCATCAATATAAAACTACAACACTTATCTAGGTAATGCACACATATTTTACACGATTTATTTTGATTAAATAAAAGAATTTAGGGTTTTTCTAAAGTAACAAGCTATTTTCATTTTCAACAACCTGGGTACACAATGAACCACCTCTATAAAAATACTAAAAATGTTTAACAATAGTAATATTGCAATTTTCACTTTGTAAAAAAACTTATTTTCTATCAAATACTATAAAAAATTATTACTTAACACCTTTAATTGATAATGTATAACATAAATATACCTCAAATTTAAGTTAACTATCTAAAATGGCATTTTAGTTCTGCTATGTTGAGAAAAGTACTGATAACAATTGCTGTAACATGCTGTACGCATGCTTAGTTTTATAATCAGGCATACCACTCTAGAAATCGAAAATACACTGAAATTCCAGGTGGTTCATTGTTCCCTGGTACATTGAATCAACATGACATTTGCAACAAAAATGGTTTTTTATAACTTAATCCAATATTTCAAAATCTTTATCTCATTAGAATATTGTAGTTAAGGTCCAAAACAAAATAAATCGTAAGTACATTTATTTTTAAATGGCCTTATTTCAATTAAAAAACGTGTTTTTATTTTAGGTAAATTTTTTCTTCAGTACATCAAAAACAGTTTTTTCCAGTTTTCTCTGTAATGAATAAATCCACACGTCTCAAATTTATGGACGTAGTGTGTTTACGCAAACTTAATTTATATTTAAAATTAGGAGAATTTTTATTTAATTGTTTCTGAGAAAATTGAAATGGTTCATTGAAAAAACTGGTACATTGATGGCCACTCTCCCCTACTATAAGTTGGCATGATGTATTGCTGACACGTTTACGACATTTTTCAATGAAACCACGTGAAAATTAAAAATTGTGAATTTTTAAATTATTGTATTTTTTATACGGCGTGGTCAATAAAGTTAATTTTTTTTTAAAGGATTTATTTTATCTGAATGTGTAACTTAGTAGTTTTATTTGAAAAACTGACGACTTGTTTTTTTATAATTGAATATAAGAGACATTTTTTATATGCATTTAGTGCTATTGCATGTAAAAGGTATGAACTTTGAATTTATATTTTGAAGTTCAGAAGTGGTCAAAATTGATAGGATAGATCTCATTTCATAGATAAATACCTCATGAATACAGATACAAAGTTTTAAAAAAATCTGACGAAAATCATTTTACGCGACTAATACCTTAATAGTTAATTATTTTCATCATATTGTAATTTTATTTATTACTTATCAATTATTTTCTTGATACTTTCATTTAATTCTTAAATTTCCAATTTATATCTTCAATTTTCAATTATTTTCTTCAATTCTCAAATATTTTCCTTAATTTTTAATTATTTTGATTGATTTTCAATTAATTCCTCAATATTAAATAATTATCGTATTTTTTCAATTACTTTTTTCGCTCATAAAAATTGTTTTAAAATTACAATTAAATTATTATTATTATTATTAGAGTCTTTTTTTATTATTATTTCGATTATCATTAAGTTTCTTTAATTTTAAATACAATTGTTCAATTTTTTTCTTTAATTTTTAATTTCACTCTTCAGTTCTCAATTCTTTTTTCTTTCTATATTAATCAATTCTCGTCTTTTTTAATTACTTTTTTTTCAGTTTTTAAGTATATTCTCAAAATTTCAATTCTATTCTTCAATTTTTAATTGCTTCCTTTAATTTTCAATTATTTTTTTCAATTTCAATTTTTTTTTCGATTTTTAATCCAGTTGTTAAATATGCAATTATTTCTAACAATTATTCCTTCAATTTTCTTAATTTTTCAATTTGCAATTATTTTCCTTAAATTTAATAGTTCTTGTTTCATTTTTACAATTATTTTTTTCAGTTGTTTATTAATTTAGTCATTTACAGATTTTTGTAATTAATTGACAGTTATTTTCGTTATTTTTCGCATATTTTCTTTAATTATTAATTATTTTCCGCAATTTTCAATTATTTCCTACAATTTTGTCAATTTTCAATTATTATCTTAAAACTTTATAATTATTCTTTGACTTTTTAAATTATTTTGTTCGGTTGTGTATTAATCTAGACATTTTTTGAATTTTGTTTCCAATTGTCGAATATTTTCGTTATTTTGTAATTTTTGTTTCAATTATTAATTATTTTTTCGAATTTTAATTTAATTCTTAATTTTTCAATTTCTTTCCTCTACTTTTTATGATTTTTTTCAATTTCAAGTATTTTTTTCGATTTCCAATCCAGTTTTTCAATTTGCAATTATTTCCAATAGTTATTCCTATAATTTTTTAACTATTTTGTTTAAATTTAATATTTGTTAATTTTTTAAACTACTCTTTTAATTGTGTAATTATGTAGCTATTTTTCGAATTTTGTTTTCAACTGTCAATTATTTTCGTCATTTTTTAGATATATTCTTCAATTTCGTAATTTCTATTTATTTGAATTTGCAAAAATTTATAGATTTAAATGACCAACAAAAATGCAAAGTTAATGTTGCTAATTAATTCATATTTTTCTTCTTCTTTAAATTTAATAAACAACTTCAATTTTCATCCAATTCTGATAAATAATAGCTCATTTTTCACGTTGGAACATTTTCAACAATTTTTTTTGTTGTGTTTTGTTGAATAATATTTTGCTTAAAAGTTATTAAACAAATAAAATTTGTTCTTTACTTATTTTTTGAACTGAATATCATTTAACAAAATCTTCCAAATAAAATTGTAGATAATGTTTCAACGAGAAAAATGAGCTATTATTTGTCAGAATTAGATGAAAATTGCAGTTGTTCAATTAATTTAAAGAAAAAACATAAAATATTAAATAATTATTATTTGACAACAAATTTAAGCTCAACCTAATTTTTTTGGAAAAATGTACAACTGGATCTTTCAAAATTTAGTGAAATTAGTTTAAATAATATTTTTATTTGGGGCAAAAAACGTAATACTTGAACGGCCCTTAATTGTAATTTAAAACTTTGAATAAATTCAACTTTGGGATCAAAAGTTTTTAAATTTTTTTTTTACAAATTCCCCGTTTCGTGAAAAATAGGGTATATTAGGGACAAAATTTTAAAAAAGCGACTTTTAAGGGAAATAGGGAACGCCTGCGAAGCCTGGAATGTACAATATTATATCGTACACAATATTGTCTATATTACAATAAAATTACTTACGTGAGGGAGATCTGATGTCAGATAAATTAACATTGTCGTTTGGAATATGGGCCGTCGTTCCACTATTTGAAGAATTATCTTGATTAAAATTCAAAAAATCCCAAATAAGAATTGTGTCATCGTGTGAAGATGAAACAATCTGGAACTCGTCAAATTGAAGCCGGAATACCCGACCAGTGTGTTCCTAATAAAAAAAATTACAATTTTAGCAAATGTGTACAGAGCTGGTAAATTATAAAATGTAAAAAATATTTTTTTTTGATTTTCAAATTTCTAAAAAAGGCGAATTTAAAAGAATCATAAATAAAAAAGATGCTAGAGTCAAATTTTGTTAAAAAGAACAAACTTTCTCATATCACTAAAAACTTTTTATATATTTCATTAAAAATGTAAAATAAATATCTTACCACGAGAGTTCGAAGACAAAGTGTACTTGCTACTGCTCTTGGATCCATGGCAGCGACCAAATCCCATACCTTAATTTTACTACAAAAGAAAAATTAACATTTAAATAATAGGAAACAATTGAAGCTATTTAGAAAAATAATTACCAGTTTAAATATAGAAATAATAATTTTTTTCTGAAAAATGTAACTAATATTCTTTATGATAAATTTAGGTATAATTGACCAACGATTATGAGTTTACCGTAAAGAATTAAAAGCTTATCTAAGAGTTTAGAGATAAATTTGAAAGAGAAGATATTTTAATACTTAAAAAAAGGACTAACCCATCATAAGCTCCGCTGACAATATGCTTGCTATCAAACCTAATACATCTGACAAGTTCCTCGTGTCCTTCAAGGACCCTTAGGCACGCACCACATTCAATATCCCATAGTCTGATCGTATTATCACTGCTACCACTAACCACTAAACGATCTCTATATTGTAAACACGCTATTCCACGCTTATGTCCATTTAGCGTTCGCACGAATTCACAAGTGGACGTATTCCAAACTTTGATAGTCCTGTCACCACTAGCCGACACGATATATTTTTCATCAAAATCAACAACATTAACTGCAGCTCGATGTCCAACTAAAACACGTCGCAGTGCAATTTCTGTCTGTGAAGTCATATCCCAAACGGCTATGGAACGATCCTGAAAAAAGAAATATACAAAATTATTAAAATCTTTGTTTAAAAAATCTAAAATATCAAACCAGGGTGTCTACTAATTTCGTCCCACAAAATTCCCGGTCATTTCCCGGTTTTTGTTCCTATTTTTCCCGGTTTTGTCTCTTGTTAACTTAAAATATATTTTAACTATAAATAGACCTACAAATGGGTACAAAAATTGAAGATAACAGTTGATAATTGAAGAAAATAATTGAAATTTAAAGAAAATAATTGAGATTTAAAGAATTATATATTAAACTTTACAAAAAATAATAATTAAGAATTAAAAGAAACAATTAATAATGAAAAGAAATAATTAATAATGGAAAGAAATAATTGAACAATGACAAAGATATTTGACAATTAGAAACAAAATTAAAAAAAAAAGGAAATATTAAACGACAATTGAACAATAATTAAAAAAATTGAACAAAGGTTATTAAATTCAAAGAATATAATTGAAGATTGGTCAACTAGATAGAAAATCAAAAAAAATAATTTAAAATTTAAGTTAATAATTCAAAATTGAAGAAATAAATTGAAAATTAAATAATCAAATTGAAATCAGAAAAACACAGAATTATTGAATATTAAAAAAAAAAAAACAATTGAAAATTGAGAAATAAAATTGAAATTCGAATACAATAATTGAGAATTAAAGAAAATTACTGAATAATTGGATTGAAAAAAGAAGAGAATAATTTATAATTAAAAAAAATGGAAAATGACAGGAATTATTTAATATTGAAGACAACATTAAAAATTGAAGAATAGAATTGTTATTTAAAGAAATTAATTGAGAATTGAAAAACATAATTGAACAATTAAATTGAAAATAGAAGAAAACTATTGAAAATTGAAGGAGGTTTTGAAAAATGAAATAAATAATTGATAATTGAAAAAGTCGAGATTACTGAATATTGAAACAAACAATTGAAAATTGAACAAAATAATTAAAAATTAAAGAAAATAATCGAAAGTTGAAGAAAATAATTAAAAATTGAAGAAAATACTTAAAAATTAAATACAATATTTAGAAACAGCAGAAAAACTTAGAAATCGACGGAAATAATTGCGAATTGATGAAAATAATTTAGAAATTATCAATTTAAATAAAAATTAAAAGAAAAACATAATTTAAAAAAAGCTGAAAAATGTTTAATATTGAAGAAAATTGAGAAAAAAATAAAAATTTAAAGAAATTGAAAAAAATATGAAATAATAATTGAAAATTGAAGAAAATAATTAAAATTCAAGCAAAAAATTGGAATTTGAAAAAAATAATTGAGAATTTAAAAAAAATCATTGTAAAAAGCCTAGAGTTACTGAATATTAAAAAAAAAAAAAAATTGAAAATTAAAGAACGGAATTGAATGTCGAAAATTATAATTGAGAATTGAAGAAAATAATTCAAGAATTGAACAATTGGATTGAAAGTAGAAGAAAATAAGTGATAATTAAAGAAAAAAGAAATTGAACAAAAATTGATAATTGAAAAAAAATATTGAAAAAAGGCGAGAATTATTGATTATATAAGAAAATAATTGAAAAATGGAGGAGTTATTGAGATGTGAAATAAATAAATGATAATTGAAAAAAATAGTTGAAACAAGTCGAGAATTATTTAATATTAAATTAAATAATTAATTAAAAATCGAAGAAAATAATTAAAAATTAAAGAAAATAATTGAAAATTGAAGAAAATAATTAAAAATTGAAAAAAGTACTTAAAAATTAAATACAATATTTGAAAATAGCAAAAAAACTTAGAAATCGACGGAAATAATTGCGAATTGATGAAAATAATTTAGAAATTATCAATTTAAATAGAAATTAAAAAACATAATTGATAATTGAAAAAAGCCGAAAATTATTGATTTTAGAAGAAAATAATTGAAAAATGGAGGAGTTATTGAGATGTGAAATAAATAAATGATAATTGAAAAAAATAGTTGAAACAAGTCGAGAATTATTTAATATTAAATTAAATAATTAATTAAAAATCGAAGAAAATAATTAAAAATTGAATCAAATAATTGGCAATTCAAAAAAAATAATTTATAGTTGTAGAACATAATTAAAAATTGATTAAAATAATTGAAAATCGTAGAAAATATTTCAGAATTAAATAAATTAATTAGAAATTGATGAAAATAATTGAAAATTGAAGAAAATAGTAGAAAATCGAAGAAAATAATTGAGAAATGAAGAAATAATTTTAAAATTATGAAAATAATTCTAAATGGAAGAAAATAATTGAAGGGTAGCATGACAAAAGGGGTCAAGCACCAATTTTTCGAATTTGAGATTTTTTCATTAAAAAATCAAGAAAATTCATTTACACATTTTTTGAAAAGAATGTTCTTTTGAATTGTGTTTTTAAAACCGATTTTTAAACAAAATTGAAATCACAAATGCATAAGTTTTTACCTACAATCACAAATCAATTGAAAAACAATAGAAGTGTAAAGTGGATAATATTTTGTAAATAAGGTTACAAAATCTGAAAAAATTCTATTTTTACAATGAAAGTGCCACATAAATGGAAAAAATATATCTATAACAAAGAAATTTATAAAATTAAAAACTATTACAAGTGTTATATTAAAATTTTAATAAATAGTTGTAAAAAAGGTACGTATTAACGTCTAACCTAAATTTTATTGCTCGATTTCGAGGGAAACATTTATTAATTCATTATTTTCTTGAAAACAATCAATGTTTTTTAAATAAACTTTTTTGCATTTGATTCTTCAATTTGTTAATTCAAAACTAGTTTTCCAATTTTTCTTTAAATCTTATACTTTTTTCACAGTTAACGTTTAAAAAAAATGCACTTTTGATGTAACCTCAAAATAGCACGATTTTTTTTACATTTCTCGTTAATATGTAAATTTAGCTAAACAAATTATTATTTTTCTAGTAAAACATATCAATATCTCGAAACAGTTTTCTTAGTTTCGTTCAAAATAGCCCGTAAAATCTTTAAATTGGTTTTTTTCGCTTCCTGTAAAAACATGAAATTGGCGCTTGACCCCTTTTGTCATGCTACCCTTTAATTGAGAATAGTAGAAAATAATTGAAAATTGAAGAAAATAATTAAAAATTGAAAAGAATTTATTATCCCAGAAAAAAAATTCCCGGTTTGACGGAAAATTCCCGGTTAATTCCCGGTTTTTCCCGGTCAATTTAAATTCCCTGTTATTTCCCGGTTAGTAGACACCATGATCATATTTCGATCATCTCTAGGTCAATTTTTCAAATTTCGTAAAGAATACAGTATATAAAAATTGAAATCTTAGTAATTTATTTACGAATTCCTGGCAGTACTTTTTGCAAATTTTCAGATCATTTTGAAAATTTACCGATTTTTTTTTTTTACAAATTCTCGTTTATTTTCATATTGCACTTTTAAATTCCCGGCAATTTTCTGGATTGCTAGACAACCTGATTTTAAACAAGCAATTGCAAAAATGCGAACCTTTGAGCATGTGACCATCATGCCATTGTTGAATCTAAGATGCAAAACAGCTTCGCAGTGATGAATGAGCGTATTGACCATTTCACCTGTGTTGGCGTCCCAAACTCTAACGGTACTATCCGAAGAACCAGAAATGATGGCTTTGTCATCGTATTGTAGACACAAAACTGATCCCGTGTGTCCGGTCAGCACCTTAATGCATTGTAAGGTATTTCTGTCCCAAATTTTAATAGTATTATCCCTAAGTCCAGATACTATTTTTTGGTCGTCGTATTGCAAACAGTAGACACCCTTGGAATTTTCACTACGGCAGTTTATTCGCTGAAGATTGTGACGTCCCATTCTCCAATTGTTGTCTATACTGTCTATGTCTTTTACGATTTTTGGAAAAAGGTTTCTATAAAAGGCATGATTTGGATGGCTTTCTCCTGGTCTTGGCTTGAACAAGTACTGTATCCTGCAACAAAAGTCCCATAATTATTAATAAACTGGCAAAAATAGTCGCGCTTAAAATTAAGTTACAATTTAAAAAATTATCAATTTCAACCATTTTTAGCAAGATATTACAAATTAGAAAAAGAATATAAAATTGTTAAGAATTTTTTAAGATAAATGTCCCAATTAGTGCACTACTAAGAATTTTACTAAAATAAATAAAGAAAAAATTAGTTTTTAATTCTTCTATGAAAATAATTTTTTGCATTGAAATGAAGCGAATCCTTTTCTGAATTGAAAATGATTTTGATTCAGGTTTTATTATCAAAAAATAAAAAAATATTGTGTTTTAATGAAATAATGTTATTGTACCAATTTGTGAACATACATGAAAAATGCATGGCGATTGTTATATTTTTCTTGATCTGTCAAAACGATAAAAGGTAAAATTAAAAACATTTGTTTTTTATATTATTTTTATATTGTGTGGTATTTATTTTAAACATTTAAACTCAGTTGTGCACAAATTGGTACGTGTCTACAAATAGGGACAGTTACCTTATGTCAAAAACCATTTTCTAGTTTGAGGTTATGTCAATGGGTTGGAAATCCTTAAAAAAAATTGTTAAAATATTTAAAATTAAATAAAATAAAAAAAGAGAAAAGAAATTAAAACAGGAGAAAAATTCCCAAAAATAAAAGAAAATATGTAGGTTATTTTTAAAAAAAAGAATTAAAAAATAGCTACCTATAGTTTATAAACATAGAATAGAATAGAATAGAATAGAATAGAATTTTATTTGCTTTGGTGCTACACATTACATGTTTTACATCAAGTATCTGCCCTTTTTTTATATTGTATACAAAAAACAAAACCTTCAAATTATTTACACTCTTTTAACACTATTTCAATTTCGCCTAATTTATTACATAAGTCTTTAATCAATTTAATGTCACTGTTTTCTAAACTTTTTAACAATCTGCTTTTCCATAAATCCTTCGTGCTTCCTTCTCTCCAATTTTGCCACCAGTTTCTAGTTTCTTCCTTTAAACGCATCATAACTTTTTCGCAGTTTATTACGTGTTCCATGGTTTCCTTGAATTTGTTACAACGTCTACAATTGTTATCGATAAATCCTTTTTTGTCCTCTTTTGTCACATTGCCACATCTCCATCTCGCCCAAATTTCCTTTTGCTTGCCTTTTAAATCTTTTCTTTTCCAATAATCTTCGATCTCATTGTTGTTTTTAATTGTTGCGTAGTAATTACAAAACGTGGATACCTTTACCTTTTCCCAATCCTTTTGAATATCTTGATCTGTTTTTATTTGGATCAAGGCCACTATTCTCTTCTGAATATCTTCAATCGGACTTCTTTCCCATAGCATACTGATGATAAGTCCATCTCCAAGTTCTTTAAGTGACTTAACTATTTCTCCTCCCCATTTAGATGAATTTCCATTTTTTATATTCCTTACCTCCTCCATTAGGCACTTTTTTGGCTAACGTTTATCTTCCATTTGGTATATTTTTAAGACAAAATTTGCTGCTCTTCTCCATGCTTCTACTGATATACTCCTTTTGCCCGACTCTAATTTCCAGATATAATCTGGTGTATTTCTTGCTAATCTCATGCTTGCTTTGACATATCTTCCTTGCACTTTTTCTATTGCCTCACTTTTACTCCAACCCCACAACTCAACTCCGTACATTGCACCCGCTTTAATTGTCGAATCCATAAAATACAGTTTCCTTTTCAAATCCGTTACACCCGCTCTTTTTAGCTCGCCCCACACTTTGTTTACTAGTTGTTGAGTTTTGCCGGCTGATTTTTTCAGATGAAAACTGTAACTATTTTTAGTTGACAACCAGAATCCCAAATATTTAAACTCGTTGACGATTTCTATCTCTTCATTTTTGTAAAACCACTTTTCTTTCTTTTTTCTTCCTCCTCTTCTGAAAATCATTATCTTTGACTTTTTAGTATTCACCTCCATCCGATTTTGTTCTGTCCATTTTTCTAAACAACGTATCATATCAGTTAAATCTTTTCCGTCTTCTGCTATTATAGCCACGTCATCAGCGTATAAAAGTGTATAGATTTTTAAACCGTTTCTTTCGCCTGTACTAAAAGCTGTACCTCCCACTTTTCTTTTCTGAAAAACTTCTTCTATATCATTCATAAATATATTAAAAAGAGTCGGGCTTAAGGGAAACCCTTGTCTCACACCGTTATTGGTTTTGAATTTTTTAGTTGCTTCATCTCCTACAATTACTCTATTCCATGTTTCTTTATAAACTTCTTGTGTCATTTCTAAAAACTTGCCATTTATGCCCACTTTTCTCATTTTTTCCCATAAAAGAGCCCTATTTACTCTATCGAAAGCCTTTGTGAAATCGATAAACATCACATATAATTTATTTCCTTTTTCTTTTATTCTATTTCCTATCATTGTATTTAAAACATATATCTGTTCCATAGCACCTCGTTTTCTCCTAAAACCTGCCTGAGCCTCTGATATTATTTCGTTTTCATCTAGCCACTTATTTAATCTATTAGCCATCACCATGGCTAATATTTTATATCCAATATCTAAGAGGGCAATTCCTCGATAATTCCCAGTGTCATTTTCTTCGCCGTTTTTGTAAATTGTAAATATCATCGAAATTCTCCATTCTTCTATTAACTGTCCTTTCTGCCACATTTCTTTAATTATGTTACACACTTCCTTAAGCATTTCATTCGGTAAATTTTTTAAAAACTCCGCACTAATGCCATCTTCTCCTGCTGCTTTCCCCAATTTTAGTCTCTTTATGACTATTTCTATTTCCTCATCTTGTATGGGTTTATTTAATTCGTTCTCTTCATCATTTTCATTTTTTTTTTCTGTATTATTTGATTCATATTGTTTTTGTACGTTTTCATCCTTTTCTTGATCATCTCCTTCTTTTTTTTCTTTGAAATATTCTGTATCATTTAATAAATTTTCAAAGTGACTTCTCCATTCTTCTTTTGTAATATTGTTTTCCGTATTTTTACTTTTTTTACGAAACCAACTCATAGCTTCCCACCACTCTGACAAATTTTTACTTTTTTCTACTTTCTTTCTTTTATCTTCTAGCCACTCCTTGATCAATTTCTCTCTCAACTTCTTCAATTCCTTTCTAATTACCATGTATTCTAATTTATTGATCCAATTTCTTTCTTTTCTAAATTTGTGTAATGATTTAAATAACTTCCTTCTCATTGATCTGTAATCTCCATTGTCCCAACTTTTTGAATTTATCCGATCCTTACTTCCTTTTGTCTCCATAGTTGTTTTTTTACCTGCTTCATTTATTATTCTTTTAATGTTTTGCCATTTCAATCCTATGCTTTCTTTATCTATTTCTTCACTAACCTTCTCCCATGCCGCTTTACACTCCTCTTTGTAATCTTCTTCCTTTTCCCTCTTCCATCTTAATTTAGTTTTCTTTTGACCTCGATTTGATTTTTCGCAATTCTGGTTTTTATTTTCTTCTTTCCACTTTACTCTATAAAAAACTGGTAAGTGATCCGAGCCCTCTTGTGCGCTAACTTTAAGCCCTTTAAACCATTCAGGTATTATTTGACCTTCCTCCATTTTAATTAAAATGAGGTCTAAAACACTCCCAAGTCCACTTCCATGTCCTATACAAGTAATTTTTCCTACCTTATCGTCATCTATTCTGCCATTCATGATGATCATTGCTTTATTTTCACACCAATTCAAGAATTTTCTGCCTTCAGGTGACGTTTCCTTATCCTCTGATTTCCTCAACGGTAAAAAATTTATATCTTCTAGACCACATTCCGCTATTCCTTGACCTTCCCCAATTCTTGCATTGAAATCCCCAGCTATTATTATTCTTTCATTCCTGCCCTCCAGTTCCTCTAATTTTTCATCTAATTTTGTAATAAAGTTTTTAATATTTGCCGCCTTGTTATTATAACCCGTTATTATTATGTAATTATTTTCTCCTTTCTTGTTACTTCAATTAACCTGCAATCCAAATTCCCATTCTTCCGTTGACCAATCGCTGATGGAGTTCTTTTTAACTCCTACTAGTTGACCACCACTCGCTCTGCCTTTCTTAGATTTACCTCTTAAAGCTGGTTTGCCAACCCACCAGAATTTTTTGTCTAATCTATTTATTGTTTTTTTCATGTTTTCTTTTTCAATAAATGTTTCTTGAATCACTAACACATCTGCATCTTTTAATAAATCCCAATTTTTCCTCATATTTCCCATTCCATGTGAATTGAATTGCACTATCAGTAATTCACCAACGTTCTTTTCTTCTTGCTTTAATTTGAAAAAACCGAAAGTTTTGATTTACGGTACTTAAATTTAGCTCACCTTTAATTTCATCCCATACAAGCCATGAATCTTCTATTCGCAGTTTTTGATAGCCCACTCTTACTTTTTTCCCTCTTCTTTCCCAAATTTCTGCCTCTTCTTCTAACCAAGTTTGCACTTCCTTTTGCCTGTCCGTAAAATCGTCCGTAATTTGCACACCCCAACCCAACTGAATCAATTTAATTTTATTTTTCATTAATTTACGTTTCATCTGCCATTCTTCGAGTCTTATCCTCCATCCTTCCTCTATTTTTTCCATTCTATTTACTTTCACTTTTATATTCAAGACTTGCTCTGTCCATTTTTCAAATTCTTCTTTTTTGTCTTTTGTCAATAGAGTTAATCCAACAACAATTATGTTTTTCTTTTTATACCATCTTTTTTCCTTTTCTTCTTCCCAAAGTTCTTTGTTTAGACTTGTCGGAGATTCAGTTACTCGTTCATTATTTTGCTCTCTACCTCTATACTGATTGTTGTTTTTCATATTTACCTGTTCTTGTTCATATCTATTTCTCTCTATCATATCTATATTTTCTTCTAAAGCGTGATTCAGCACTTCATTTCCCCTTTGATTTTGTGTTTTTAACAATTCTTTTAACTTATTCACTTCTTCAGTTTTTTTCTTTAATTCTTCCTTTAGATTTTGGATTTCTTGTTTAAATTCCTCATTTACTTCCTCACTTTGTATACTTTTTCTTTCACATTCTTCACATCCTTTCAAACTTGACCTTATATCTTTAAATTCTGTTTTTATTGTATTTTCTAGTTCAGCCATCTTTCTTTCCCATTTTTCCTCCATATAAATTTCCCATTCCACATTTCTTTCCTTTTCTTGAGTGTTATCTATATCTTTACTTAGTTGAACTGTTTTATTTATCTCGCTGGGCTTAGCCATTTCTTTGTTTACACTTTGCTCTCCGGCCTTTTTGTTATCTTTTACTATCCCGTTCTCTTCCTTTTCTAGCCAAAAATCTTTTAACAATCTATTGGCTTTTTCTTTATCATCAATTTTTAATTTATTCTTTGACCCCGGCCGTCGGCCTCTTGTTTTTGTGCCCGGTTTGACTTTATTTTTTAAAGAGCCTTCTCCATCTGTTTCTAACAGCTGTTCGTTTTGAATGTCACCATCAGTTTCAGAAAAGTCCTTCTCGATGTCGCTACTTGTCTCTTCTGAATTGCGCGCGGCGCCTGATGCTGCCTCTTTGCCTTTCCTGTCATCCATAACCTCACTTTTACTGCATTTACTTTTCCTCACTTAAACTTCACTTGGTTTCCTTTTTCACTGCCTTTTATTATTCACTTTAATCCCGGCCTTTTGAGATACCTTTTTGTTAAAGCCTACTATTCGAGTCACGGTAATTTATTCGTTTTAATACTGTAAAAACCACGACTGACACAGACACACATTCGCTTTTTCAACACGGTTAACCGGAAGTCGTTTATAAACATAATATCTGAAAGTTGAAATAAAAGAAGGTTAAAAAATATCTAAAAAAATATTAGCAAAGGAAGAAAAGTATAGATAGAATAACTAAAGATTAAAAATAATTAGAATAATAAGAGTGAATTAGTTTTTTTTAAAGAAAATTACTTGAAAAAGCAGAAAAGTCAATCAACTGAGAAAACAAGTTTAGAAAATAAAAAATTAAATAGAAATAGTACAAAAATTCATGGAAAACATTATCAAAATGATTTAAATAATAAAAGTTACTAAGGGATGCAGAAAATTATTCATTTTTATTAAACTTCTTAAAAATAATAGCAAAAATGTTGGTAATAGTTTTAAAATAAACGAAACTAGTTAAATTTCTAGAAAAAAATTAAAATAAAACTAAAGAAAAAAAAAATTTAATAAAACGACTAATAATTAAAGAAGGTTGAATATTTTGTCATAACTACAAACTAAAAAGTGTTTTTTAGCGTCAGTGAAGTTGACAATATTTATGATTACCAATTTGCATAGAAAACATATTTTTCTGTGCAAATTATTACAAATTTTAATCTAAAAAAATGTATTTTAATGTTTATCGATTAAAAATTGTTAAAAAGGAACATTTTTCGGCAAAAAAAGTTATTATTTTCCGCATAAACCTTTTTTTTTCTAATTCTTGATCATAAACATTGTAACCTTTCTGGTTTTTAACAGAAAAAAAAACGTAATTAATATTCATTTTGTATTAAATAAACAAGTTTTAAAAGAGACAGTTAACCAGCTTTAAAAAAACCACATTGTCAATTAAAATTTTTTGTTTACAAAATATTAACTTTATGTTGACTATTTCTTAACTCTTGAACATAATTAGTAAAAAAATTTCGGTAATTTTTATTATTGAAAGAGAAATTATGCTAAAACTATTTTTAACATAATCCAAACGATGAAAATGATCGAAAATGTTTCAAATAACAAATTGAGTCACCATTTTAATCAAAATTGAGACTTTTCTCTAAAAGTTAAGAAATAACCAACAAACTAAATTTCATGGAAATTAATTAAAAAATCATTAATAAAACATTTTTTTTAGTAAGAATTTATGCCAACTTATCAACCTTCCTCAAATAAACAATTTCTATATAAAAATAAATATTTTAATTAAAAAATTTGCAGTTAATCCATTGAAATTAACATTTTTAATGATAAAATCATTTCCCTTTAAATTGTCAATTCTAGAAATCGTACAATGAATTAAATTTAATAAATTGCTTGCAATGACTTTTATTATATTCTAAGCAATTTGATATTGTCAAATTGAACTGAAATTACTAACCATCCTCTCCTTTCTGCAAGTCCTCTCCAAACAGAGTCTGTGCGGACTTTGCGTTCTATTAATTTTTTCCAGAGCATTCCTTCGCTAATAACTCTGAACCATTCTTTGCAAACGAGTTCTGCGGCACACAGTGAATCGGCGTCTAGGTACGAGAGAATGCTTTCTGCTACGTGATCTAATCCTTTTTCTGTAAACAAAATAAATCGATAAGAAAACAGTCATAAAAGGGAAATTGCATTCATTGATAAAAAAGTATCTAAATAATATAAAAAAAAATTAAAAATCTCAAATTAGATTTAGAATGTTTATATTTAAATGGATTTTTTTATTATTCATTTTTTAGCGTTTTTTTTTAAATATAATTTGTACTATTTGTAATATAATATTTTTTGTCTTTTTATAATTTTTGGTATTTGCGGTATTTTTATATTTTAACAATTTATTATTTATATTATTAATATTACATTATAATTATATTATTTCTTAGTATTTTTCTCTTTAAACACAAAATTAACATTTATTAAACTTGTTACAACATTTTTAGTTTACAAACTGCCATTATTTTAATTCAGTAAATTTCTGATTCTAAACACTGATTTTGAGCAAAAAAAAATTGTTATTAATTTTTAAGATAAAAAGTAAAAAAATTGTATTTTTTAAAAAAAAGTTTCTCTTTTTTTATCACAATGTCAATCAAAATAATTTTCGTGAATAAAAACTGTTTTTCTCAAGAGAAGAGAATTAATTTATAATTATAAAATTTTTTTTTAAAAATAATGAAAAAATCCTTTCTTTTCCTGTGCAAAAAATGTATTCCCCAAAGGGTTAAAAATCGATACAATAAATAATTACATAAATAGTAAATTTTTAAAAGTTGATAAATCTATTTTCCAGAAAAGTAGAGATAAACATAAATTTAATATAAGAGCCTTAGAAATCGATCTGTTTTGTTAAATTTCAGAAAAAAATTTATTAACAAGGAATTTTCAATTTGAAAACATTTTGATTTAAACAAGATACTTTATAATATTTATTATTTTTTATTATTACCAAAAAATACAAAAACTTTAAATTCTCTAATTATGTTAGACTTTAATTAAAAACAAATTGCCTTAAATCCAAAAAACATACAAATAATAGATTTTCTATTTTATAATTAAGAGCATTTGATGGAAAATGACGTCACTGGTAAATCCAAAATTTATCCGTAAACTTTCTCCTAAAATATTCAATATTTTGACACCAAACTTTGTAGAATTAATTAAAATATAATTAAGAAAGTCTCTCTGACCCAAATTTGATTTAAAATTAATTTTAATTTCTTTTTAGCTTTTAAGGTTATGTGCAAAACTGCATTTGTTTAATTTTCTCAAAACAGCAAAATATTAGTTCATCAACTTTTGAAAACTTAATGAACTATTTATAAAAATTATTTTTCCGTGTATAATAAAATATATTTTTCAAAGGGTTAAACTAAGTATAATTTAAGTGATTTTATTTGTTTTCGTTCGTTGGATTAATCGAATTCTTGATTTTGCTGGGGTAAATTGAAATAAATGGAAATATAGCATACTTGGCAAGAGAGAAATGAAATCTCTTTGCAACATTGGCTTCAAGTAAGCGTTAATGTGACCATGCTGATAGTGACACATTCTCGCTAAAAGTTGTTCCACAAAGTGCACTTGTTCTGATTCGCTCCATCTTTCAAAAAGTTTCATACAAGCTTCCCTCTCTTCGCCAAATTGAAAAGTTCCCACAGGTAAGTCTTTCTTTCTAGTTGTGTCGTTTAGCATCGTCATAGAATTCTGAAAATGAATAAATAAATAAATTAATTAATTAATCATTTAATTAAAATGTAAATTACATCTTAAAATTAAGTAAATATATTCAAACAATTTTTATTATTAAAATATTTCTTATTTTCCTTACTACATTTTATTTTATTAAAGAAAATATTAAATATTAAAATAATATATAATAATGTGCGTAAAATTTAAAAAAAAAGGATAAATAAAAAAAGTGCATAAAAAATAAAAAGTACAAAAATTAAATACATAAATAAAATATTGCACATTAACAAACAACGTAACAAAAATAAATATTAAATAATACAGCGTGTAAGAAAACACATAATAGGTTAAATAATAAATTTTCTTCAATTCAAGAAACTTGATAATGCTTGTCTTTATTTTGCAACTTTTGAGTAAAAGTTTTCAATAATACATGGAAGAGTCTAAATCAAACCAGCGTCAAGTTTTCTCTTACAAAACCACAAGCAACTGAGATGGAAATCTTTTTGCTTCAAGTAACAGACTTCTAGTAATCAAAAGGCACAATAGAATATGTATTTCAAGGAGGGCCTGCTTTTCCTCTCTTGAAAGGATTCAAGAATAACAGCTGCTTAACGAACGGCCAAGACGAGATGTCTATCAGTGTCTAGCATAAGAAAGTTATCAGTACAATTTTTATTAATTTGGTCAGTACAAAATTGAGAGAAAAAATTTCATCAAAATTCTTTTATACTAGCAAAATAAAACGCGCGCTAGCGCGCGATTAGTTTTTCTTACATTTTAGAAATTATAAAATACAATAATAAACATAACAAATCGTTAAATAATATTTATCTAATAAGAAGAAATAAATATTTTAAATATAATATTTAAAAATCAATTAATATAAATAAAATAAATATTTATTTCGGACAAAATTTATAATATTTTAGAATTAAAAAGAAGTGCAAAAAATAATTAAAATTAAACAAAATAATTACAAATTTTGCAAATTAATTAAAAAAAAAAAAAATAATAAGATAATCAATTAAAAATTGGGGAAAGTAATTTAAACAATCATCAAAATGTTTCAAACATAAAGAAAATAATTAAAATTTCAGAAAAATACTTGAGAATCTTAAAAGTAAAATAAAACAAAATTGAATAATAATAATTTGGAGAAAATAATTGAAAATTGAAAAACAAGGTTAAAGATTGAGATAAATAAATTAAAATTAAAAAAAATAATTAAAATTTGAGAAAATAATTAAACAAAATACATAAAATATTTTAGATAAAGGTAAGTTAAACAAAATTTAAGAAAAATACTTAAAACTTTCAGAAGTTCATTGAAAAAAAAGAAAATAATTCAAAATTAGAGAAAATAAATGAAAAAAGATAAACAAAATTTAAAATTGAACACAACAAGTTTTAATTAAAGAGAAATAAGTACAAAAATTTTGGCAATTATGAAAAATAACGAGAAAAAGAACGAAAGTAATTGAAAATTGAAGAAAATAATATAAAAATATTATAAATAATGAAATAATTGAAAAATCAGATAAAAAGTTAAAAATTTTTGAAATTATGAAACAAATTTAAAGAATTGAAAATTGAAGGAAATAGATTTTGGAAAATAATTGAAAAATGTTTTTAAATTTTATAACTTTACGAAAATAATTAAAATATGATACAAACAATGTTAAGTTGTAAAAAATAAATGACATTTAAGTGTGATAATTGAAAAAACTACAGTATTATTTTTTAAATAAAGAAAAAATAATTGAAATTTAAAAAAATACATGAAGATCTTAGAAATCAATTTAAAAAAATAGAAAATAACTAAAAATTGGAGAATAGAATTGAAGAAATAAGCTAAAAGTAATTGAAATTTACGATAATTAATAACAAAATTTTGAACTTATGAAAACAAATGAAAATAATTAAAAATTGAAGAAAACAATTGAAATTTTAGAAAAATTCTTAAAAATTTTAGAAAATAATTTTAGAAAATGAGAATAACTAAAAATTGGAGAAGACTTGAAGAATGCTAAAAATAATTGAAATTTACGATAATTAATAAAATCTTTTGCAAATTATGAAAACAAAGAAAAATAATTAAAAATTGAAGAAAATAATAGAAATTTAAGAAAGATACTTAAAAAATTTTAGAAATTAATTTTACAAAATGAGAAAAACTAAAAATTGGAGAAAAGCCTGGAAGAAAGCTAAAAAGAATTGAAATTTACGATAATTAATAAAAAAAAATTTAAATTCTGATAACAAATGGATATAATTAGAAATTGAAGAAAATATTTGAATTTTCAGAAAAATACTTAAAAATCTTAGAAAATAATTTTAGAAAATGAGAATAATAATTAACAATCGAGAAAAATAATTGAAAAGTTAGCGAAAAATGATAGTAAAAAAATTTACTTTTTTTAGTACAAAAATAAAGGAAAGTCGCCTAAGAAGGGATCCTATATCCATATTTTGCAAAAAATTGTTTAGTTAGTGAATTAAAAAGGAAACGAGAATGCACTTATATTTATTTTTAACATTTCCTCTGAATAATTAATAGGATGATATTTTAGAATTTTAAGTCATATTTCACCTTTTTAAAATGTTATCAAATTTTAAATTTCTAGCAATTTGAATTTCTTCAAATTTTAGTTAATGTGAACTTGCATTGATTAAAAGTTTAATTAATCCACGTTTCAAATATACTAAATTTAAAGTGATTTAAAAATTTCTTCAATTTTTACTAATTCTTTTCTATTATGATTTAAATTACAATTTTTGAACTATTTTTATCATTTTACAATTATTATCTGCAATTTTTAATTACCTTAATTATTTTTAAATTGCTTCTCTAAATTTTAAATTTACCTTTCTCATTTACAAGTATTTTATTTAGTGCATTTTCAATCACTTTTTAAATTTTAATTATTTTTCCCTCGACATTAAATTAAATTTAATTATTTATTTATTCTGACATTTTATATTATTCATCGCAAATTTAAATTAATTTTTTATAATTTACCATTATTTTTGTCATTTTGCAATTATTATATTCAAATTTTAAACATTTTCATAATTTCTGAATTAATTTCCTGAACTTTCAAATGTATATCTCAATTTTTAATTATTTTGTGCAATTTTCATTTCTTTTTATTATTTTGCAATTATTTTCTCCATTTTTAATAATTTCATTATTTTTCAATTAATTTCCTAAATTTTCAGTTATTATCTCAAACTTAGAATATTCTCATCAATTTTTCATGTTTTAAACGATTTTCTATTATTTTCTTTTGCTTAACAAGAAAATCTATCATTTTAAAGTTATTTTCTTCAATTTCTAATTATTTTCATTATTTTGGCATAATTTTCAAAAAATTCAATTATTTATCTGAAATTCTAATTAATTTATCAATTTTCGATTATTTCAGTGATTTTTTAATTATGCTCTTTAATTAAAAAAATTAAAGTAATTTTGTAATTATTTCCTTTTTTGAAACATATATTCCATGATTTTTTCAATTATTTCTCTTAAATTTTATTTACTTTTTTCAATTTATCATATTTAAATTATTTTTCTCAATCTTCAATTATTTTCAGTATATTTCAATTCTTTTTTTCAATTTTCAATTAATATTATCATTTTTCAATGATTTTTCTGAATTGTTAATGATTGTTAATTATTTTTATTTGTTTTCAGAATTTCTAAAATGTTTTATTAATTATCGTAAATTTCAATTATTTTTAACTTTTTTCAATTCTTTTCCAAATTATTAGTTATTCTCATTTTTTAAAATTAATTTCTGAGATCTTCATGTATTTTTCTTAACTTTCAATTATTTTTATTTATTTTTTTTTATTCTGTAATTTTTTCAATTATTTCTCTCAAATGATGTCATTATTTTTTTACAATTTATCATTTTTTTTATCATATGTTAATTAATGTCTTCCATTGTTAATGATTATTTAAATTTTCTAAAATTTCAATTATTTTCTTCAATTTTTAATAATTTTCATTTGTTTTCATAATTTCTAAAATGCTTTTTTAATTATCGTAAGTTTCAATTATTTTTTGCTTTCTTCAATTAAGTTCCCCAATTTTCAGTTCTTCTCTTTTTTTTCAATTAATTTCTAAGACCTTCATGTATTTTTCTTAAATTCCAATTACTATTACATTTTTTTTATATTCTGTAATTTTTTCAATTATTTCTCTAAAATGATGTCATTTATTTTTTTACAATTTATCCTTGTTTTTATCATATTTTAATTAATTTCTTCAATGTTGAATTAATTTTATCATTTTTCAATTATTTTCCTCAATTGTTAATTATTATTCTCATTTTCTAAAATTTCAATTATTTTCTTCTAGTATCAAATTTTAAAATCATTTTTCAATTATTTTCCAAAATTTATTTCCTTCAATTTACAATTTTTTTTCATCTGTTTTATAATTTCAAAAATTTTAAACTATTTATCTGACATTTGAATTATATTTTAGTCAATTTTTACTTGTTTATATTTTTTTTTTATTATTTTCTTGAGTTTTCAATTACTTCTGTTCTTTTTCATAATTTCCAAATAGTTTTTTATTATTTCTCTTTGATTAAAAATTGTTCCCTTCAATTTTAAATTATGTTTATCTTCCTTCATTTATGTTCTCCAATTTTTTTTTTAATTATTTTCTTCTTTTTTCAATAAACTTCTAAAAGTTTAAAGTATTTTTCTGAAATTTTCTTGAATTTTTTTCTTTTCTTTTATTGAAAAATATTACTCTCTAAAACTGAATCAGTGAAATTTTCACTGATTTGAAATCAGTGAACAACTTTTCGTTGCTGAATCAGTGAAATTCACTGAAGATCAGTCATTATCACTGATTCAGCAAAGAGAAGTTGTTCACTGATTCCAAATCAGTGAAAATTTCACTGATTCAGTTTTAGAGAGTATGTAAATTATTCACTTATTTTTTCAAATTTTTATTATTTTTTTAATTTTAAATTATTCATCTCAATTTTTAATAATTTTTTTTCAATTTTCAATCGTTTAAAACATGTCTATGGTTTTTAAAATTATTTTCTCCAATTTTTAATTAATTTCATTTTTTTCAATTAATTTGCAAAATTTGCCATTATTCTGTTTAATTTCAACTATTTTCTGCAATTTTTTAAATTCTAAAATCTTATAAATTTTGGCCTAAATAAATATTTATTTTATTTATTTTCTTATATAAATTTGCTTTTAAATTTTATATTTAAAATATTTATAATTGTTGATCTTTCATTACACTTTTTCTTTTAACCAACTTTTTATAAAAGAAATTTTAATTGCACCGAATTTATTAAATAAACAATCTCGTTTGCATCAGAATATTTGATTCTAAGCTTGTTCCCAAATCATTTTCATCAACAAAAATAGAAAATTCAGATAAAAATTTTTATACTTCCGAAAATAAATAAACTGCAATTTTGAATTTTACTTACAAAGTTTCAGTTACAAACCTTTCGTCACATGGTGACTTCTCAGACTTATAGAACGAGATGAAGGGTTCTTGACCTCAAGCAATACACTCTTTTGTCTCTTTGTAGTGGGCGCGTAAATGCAATTTACTAGTTATTTGTCAACTGTATAATTGAGAAACAATATTTAATAAAGAAATGCAAAAAAAAGTGATAATAAAAACAAATTCACTATATCCAAAGCAAATGATAAATTTTTCTACTTAAACTTTTCTGATATGTAAATTTAAATTTCTTTTATATAAAAAAAAGTTTGTTTTTTCTTGTAATACGAGTATCAACATAAATTGTTATCAGAGAGATTAAAGACATGTATTTCTTTGGTTCAATTCATTTAACAAAGGTGCAAGCGAATAATTGTGACTCAGACGTGAAACGAATTGTGACTCATTTATTAATACTTGTACTATTCTTTAACAAATGTCTCTTAACTTTTCCTTCATAAGAAATCAGACATTCTATTTAAAGACAATCTCACTTTAAACGAAAGTGTTGAATGTCGAGTGTACGACAAAACAAAAAATAAAACGTGTCAAATGAGCATCAATTAAAAATGAAGATTTAAAATTGAACAATCAGAAATCTGAGTTTTCAAATATGAGAATTCAGTAAAAAAAATTCCAAAAAATATAGTTTACAAAAAGTTTTAAAACCCTTAAAGGGCACTGGAATTTTTTTTATAATAGCCTGTCTTCAACTGAGAGATATACCTTAATTCAAATAAAAGTAAAAAATTTTTTTTATATATTTTCTATAATCAATTATCTTGTCAATATTAAAAAAATAACTAGCTTTGAATACAAAAATATAATCTTTTTATCATAAAACTAAAGTTTCAATCCAAAGTAGTCTGACAAAAAATGGAAATAAAGTCTATAGCAAATAAATAAAGGTTCTACAATTATAAAATAACTTACAAAGGTAAATTAAACACTGTAATAAATTACAAAAATACCGGCTTGCTTCAAAATAGCGTGAGTTTTAGAAATAAAACGAAAATTTTGCCATTCAATGCTAAATGTGACAGGTTAATCCGCCATGATTCTTTACAGTCACGTGACTCACGTAACTTTCGTAAATTCGTACTCGAGCGTAGTTTTTCTGCGCATGCGCACTTCTTTTGATTTAACCCGCGCTTATTTAAAATTATGTTTTAAAAATATATTAACAATGAGTCTTCAATGCACAATTATTATAATTATAATTTATTATCCATAAAAACCCATTTCTAATTATTTTAAGCACAAAACAAGTATAAGTAAAAGTTAACCGTAATATTATCGAAAATTATTCATTTTAGGAGTGATAGAATAGATTTTTATAAATATTATTTATCGCATTAATTATCATAATCAAATTTCCACTTGACAGCTAAGAGTTTTCCTTTATTTTGACAATCACCCAAAACCTATTATAAAAGTTATTTGAAACGTAAAGCCATGACCTTGCGGATATTATTATTATTATTATATTATTTTCATTATCGAAATGTAACCGATATGAATTTTGTGATTACTGGGAAGCCTATTTTTCAAAATGAGGACACATTTTAAAATTTCAAATGAAATAATGAGAAAACCTTGTAAGGGATCGTTTAATAAATCAGAGTCTAATTCAAATTTGAATAGAGAGCAGTGAATTGAATTAAGGTTGTCAACTGGTCGAGACCAGTGGAAACTTTCAGTCCATATAGCAAGAAACAAGTTCACGCTCAATTCCAGCCGAAACGGAGCGCAAAGTAAAATTAGGTAACGGTTTTTAATAGTAAAAAGAAGACAAAGTTAAGTCAATCTAAAAGAAGACTGAAGTTAAGAGGAAAGCAAGCATGTAGAAATAAATGAGGAAACTTCTTTCACCGGATAAATACTGTTAATGGCAAGTCCGTTAATAGTTCCAACAGAGTGCCATATCAAAGCCAATTCAACGAAATAACAGTAACGCTTCATCAGCGCAACTAAAAATACATTTATAATAACATATAAATTTCATTTTTTCAAATCTAGTTTTCATGCTAAATCAACATTTAATGATGCAATTATATAACCTAACGCGCAATCCAGCATACAATAATACGAAACTGTAACAATGAAAGTTATTTATTAATAGAAAACATATTTGTTGCAAATTTTCTAGTTTCTTTTTTAAGTATGATATGGAATTAAAGAAATTAAAACTACCGTTTTAGCTGTTTATATAAATATGAAAGTTCTATATTTATATTTTAACGGTGGAAGGTACTTAAAACCTTAATTATGACAACTGACCACAAACAATTTTCTTGCAACGAGATACACTCTTTTAATTGTAATTAAATTGTAAATAAACCTAAAAATCTCTATATTAATTAAAAGTGGGTCAATGCGTTCTATAAGTCGACATTTTAAATTGCAACCAGCTTTATAATGAAATTAATATTAAATCAGTGAAATCAATATACCCTGAAGAATGTGTCTCTTTAATCACTGCCCAAAAGAGTAATAAATTACTCTCGTTAATTGTAAAATAAAATCGATTTTGCAGCTACACAATGATAAATTAACAGTAACATGAAACTTGTTTCAAAATTTTGATTTAAAAATCCAGTACTTTATGTTTGGTTGTTTATATTTTCAATGTTTTCAAAAAAAGGAAAAGTTAAGTAGAAAAAGTATTTTAAACAATAAAGAAAGAAAAGAAATGATAGAAAAAAACATTTATAAAGATAAAAGTACCAGGATTGCGTGAACGGGGGAAAAAAACTTGTAAAACTTAAATATTCAGTTGAAATTTAAATGAGCAAGGTAAAAATAACTATCTCTGATGTTAGCACTGTAGGCAATGATGCAAGAATATGAAAAAAAAGACAATGTACTTCGAGTGTAAAAAGGTATATAGTAATAAAATAATGAGCCACAAAAGTCCTTGAATAAACTGTGAAATCGATTGTTAATATAATATTTCAGTTAACATTTTATATTTCTTACTACATCTAGGTATATAGGTATTATTGGGTCTAAACTAAAGTTCATCAGGAAACACGTTTGCTCTTTCCAATACGTTTGCTCTTTCACTTTCATGGATGTTCTTCAGAGAAAGATAACGGTGCACGCTTTCTTAGGCAATCACCAAAATCACTCAAGTCATTGTGAATGATCGTGTGATTTTCTGTTTTGTTCTCTTTTTCCTTGCATAACGACTCTTCTCTTACTTTTCTACAAATAAATCTCAAAATGTATACCATACGCATAAAACAAGTTTACTGTAGCAGTGAATTTTAATTTTACATTCATTTTGGCAATCATAATAAATAATCAATTTCTTATTCTTGCAAATATCTTAGCTGTGGTTACAAATTTCGATAATAAGCATCAATTAACAACTGCAATCTATTCATTTTTATAAAATTAACCTATAAATATACTTAAACGAAGTAAAAACGTAAGGATACGTTTCTGATATTCAAATGCATCTGTTTTCGAACAAATAGATTAAAATTTAAAAAACAAAAATCATATTTCGCAAAAATAATTGAAAAATGACGAAAGAAAATAATTGAAAATTAATTAATAAATAATGAAACTATAATTTAATATTAAAGAAAATAATTACAAATGAAAAAGTTTTATTTGGAAAAATTAAAGAAAATAATTGACACTTGCGGTAATTTTGAATTTAAAATTAAGGGGAAAAATGGAAAAATAATAAAAATCATTAGAAATTAAAGAAAATTTTTGAAAAATGATAAAAATAGATGAAAATTGTAGCAAATGATTGAAATTATAATAGAAAAAAATTGTTAAAAATTGAAGAAATTTTTAAATATTTTTAAATTTATTCTTAAAGCGTGAATTAATTAAACTTTTAACCAATAAAATTTCAAATTAATTGAAGTTCGAAGAATTATAATATATATAATTGTAAATGTAGTCTTGTTTATCTCAAATATATTCTGAAATTCATTCAATTATTTTTTTACAAATTTTCATTATTTTCTTCAATTTACAATTATTTCTATCAATTATTTTATCTATTAAATTTATTTTTCAATTACTTTTTGTCATTTTCAATTGTTTTTTTTTATTAATTTTCTAATTTTTTTAATTATTTATCTGAAATTCTAGTTATTTTTTCCATTCAAAATTATTTTTATCAGTCTGCAATTATTTTCTTGTATTACAAATATATGTTGTAATTTTGTATTATTTTTATTACTTTGCAAATATTTTCTCGAATTTTTTATTACTTTTACTATTTTTCAACTAATTTCCTAGTTTATAAAATATTTTTCTCAAATTTTAATAATTTTTTTCAATTTTCATTCTGCAATCATATTCAATCAATTTCTTCAATTTTTAATTATTCTCAAACTTCATTCCTCAATAAAATTCCTAAATTTTTAATTATTTATCTCATTATCCAATTATTTTTTTCATTTTCATTTTCCTTTATCTTTCTGCAATTATTTTCTTCACCTTTTTAATTAGATATATTAATTATTTTTTAATTAATTTCATTATTTTTGAATTAATTTTATAATTTTTAATACATTATCTCAAATTTAAGTTACTGTATCCACTTTTCAATGTTTTAATCATTCTTCAATTATTTTTCTCAAATTTCAAATACTTTCATCAATTTTTAATTTTTTTTTTTTAATTTGCAATGATTTTTACAAATTTTATGTTATTTTGAATATTTGTTGATTAATTCCAAAAAGTTCATTTATTTCTCTCAAATTTCCATTACTTTCTTCAATTTTCAAATATTTTTATTATTTTTCAATTACTTTTGTCATTTTCAATTATTTTTTAATTCATTTTCTAATTTTTTTTATTATTTATCTCTAATTCTAGTTGCTTTTCAAATATTTTCTCGAATTTTTTGTTATTTTATTATTCTTCAATTCATTTCCTAGATATTCAAATATTTTTCTCAAATTTTAATAATTTTCTTCAATTTTTAATTATTTTTACTATTCTTCAATTAAATCCCTAAATTTTCAATTATTTATCTTATATTACAAATACCTACCTTTTTTCGATTTTCATTTTCTTTTATCTTTTTGCAATTATTTCTCCACCTTTTAATTAGATATATTAATTATTTTTCAATTAATTTCCTAATTTTTTATTTATTATCTCAAATCTAGGTTATTGCATCCACTTTTTAATGTTTTAATGATTCTTCAATTATTTTTCTCAAATTTCAAATACTTTCGTTAATTTTTAATTTTTTTTTTAATTTAAATAATTTTCACAATATTTATAATATTTTGAATTTTTGTTAATTAATTCAAAAAAATTTAATTATTTATCTCAAATTTCCATTATTTTCTTCAATAAATTTTCGATTATTTCTATAATGTTGTAATTGTTTCCCTGAATTTAAAATTTTTGAAATCATTTTGTTAATACTTAAGGTACTTTCTTTTACTTCACAAATATTCTCTACTTTTTAAAATTATTTTTCTAAAATTATAATTAATAATTTCATTGCAACTATTTTTATCATATTTCAACAATTTTCTTTAAGGATTTTCATTATTTTTCAATTTTTACCCTAAAATTTAAATTAAAAATTTCCGCTAGTTTCAGTTATTTTCTGTAATTTTTTTAAATAAAACTTTATCAGTTTTAATTATTCCCTTCAAATATCAAATTAGTTTAATTATTTATTAATTAACTTTCAATTTCTTTCGTCAATTTTCAATTGTTTTTACAAAATATGATTTTTGTTTTTTAAACTGTAATTTTTTTGTTTAAATTGCAATTAATTTCTTCAATATCAAATTATTAATGTCAATTTGTTATGTCAAATAATGGAAGGACATAACTCATCAAGTTTGTTAATTTAATTATTATTTTCACTATTTTCATCGTTTTCCATAATCATTTTCCAAATAATTTTCAATATAAAAAAATTGTTTCATGCTCCATTAATTTTTATTAAATTTTTATTTATTGTTTTTATATTTTACTTTTCAAGTATTTTATTTTTCAAGTATATTTCAATGAAGTTCTTAGATTTTCAATCACTTTCTTTTATATCAAATAAAATTCTGTATTTTTCTCAATTTCGTTCTTAAATTTACATAATTAACTTTAATTTCCAATTATTTTTATTCTTTTTCTAGTAGTCTTGTTTATCTCAAATATATTCTGTAATTTTTACAAATTTTTATTAAATTCTTTAATTTTCAATTAGTTTTTGTCATTTTCAATTATTTTTTTTTAATATATTCTCTAATTTTTTTATTATTTATCTCAAATTCCAATTATTTTTTCAATTCACAATTATTTTTATCATTCTGAAATAATTTTCTTTTACTACAAATGTATGTTGTGATTTTGTCGATTATTTTTCACAAATTAAATTTATGTTTTTCATTTTTTATTATTTTTATTACTTTGACAATATTTACTCGAATTTTTAACAATTTTCAATATTCTTTAATTAATATCCTAGATTTTAAAATATTTTTCTCAAATTTTAGTAATTTTCTTCAATTTTCAATTATTATTGTTATCATTTGCAATCAATTTCTTTAATTTTTAATTATTTTTACTATTCCTCAATTAAATTCCTAAATTTTCAATTATTTATCTCATTTTTCAATTATTTTTTTCAATTTTAATTTTCTTGAACCTTTTTGCAATTATTTTGTCCACCTTTTAATTAGATATATCAATTGTTTTTCAATTAATATCCTAAATTTTCATTTGTTATCACAAATCTAAGTTATTGTAACCACTTTTCAATGTTTTAATCACGTTTCAATTATTTTTCGCAAATTTCAATCACGTTCTACAATTTTAAATATTTTTCTTTTTAATTTGTATTGATTTTCACAAATTTTGAATTATTTTTATTATTTGTTTATTAAATGCGAAAATTTACTCGAAATTAAATAAATTGTCAACTTTTGAGTTACAATAATTACGCTAATTAAGAAACTCTTTAATTTAATATTATTTTATCCCCCCCCCCCCCCCCCCCCGGTCAATATTATGGTGCAGATGGCAAAAATTTACAAGTTGCCGCCCCTGGTAGGGTCGAAAGAAAACTTTTTTTTCTAATAAATAATACTTATTTGAATTTTTTGAATGGGTCAAAACCTTTGAAAATATTCTTACATAATACATAAATGATCTCTAACAACTACCTTGTCGGCATACACAAACACAGCATTGTCGGTAATTTCAAAATACCTTGAAAATTTATTGCAATTATCATTTTTGCCCTAACAAACCATTATCTTTACTTTAGTATAGGATTATGTTAATGGGTCAAACAACCTTAATTTCTAACGGTTTCTAATTTCTTTTTAATAATAGAATATCGATTCTGCAAAAAGCTGCTCTCGGCATAGAAACATGATTGCTTCTAATTAAAAAAGGCTTTTTTTAATTTTCAAGATTACCTGTTTAAAAATAGGTGTTTTATGTAATAGAGCTCTACACATTATTATAGAAAGTGTAATGGAAACTTGCAATACACACAGAGACTTTGCAGACTATACGGTGGTTATAACACAAAATGATCGTAAAATAGTTTTACAACTATTGGTTTGAGACTATAAGCCTAACTGTGGGAACTTCATCTTTATACTTGGTATAAAATGATTCACAAGAAATTCAAATGTCACTCTCTAGGTATTTGTTGAACTTCAGAAATTAACAGCTATACAGTGTCTACTATTATTTTAATCTCTCACTGCGCAAACAGGTTCCGCAAAAAATTCCTTATTAATGATAAAGAAAATCAGATAGCGGTTAATTACGGCAAAGGAATCTAATTCCTCGGTAGAAAATATAAAACTTTTCACTATTTTTTTGCCAATTATATCTTCAATTTATTTTTTGCTCAAAGAAAGAGAAAGAAAGATATTAAATTATATATTTTTTTATATAAATTATGACATTGCAATCATGTACTTTTATTCCAATTTCATGCGACTTTTCCGAAAAAGAATACAAAAACAAATATAAAAAGGGTAATGTTTTTTTTTTTACATTAAAGGAAAAGATAAGATAATATTGATAAATTCTATAAATCTTAAATACAACAAAGAAACGTAATAATATACCCAACTCTACACAATGTGTATAAAGGATGAAAGAAATTTATGGCTCGTTTTTATCTAAATAAGATCATTGATTATGTTGAATAATACTAATGACCTTTCAGTCAAAATACAAAAAGCGTCATCATCCAAGAAAGACTCACGAGTGACGAGTGTCAGAAACGTGTCTAGTCTTATTTCTACTCTTTTTTACTAATAGTGAACAACGAGGTTATGAAATGAATACATATTTTCTTTATATAGAAATTAGACCTACAGGAAGTATCTTACTTTCAAATGTCTAAAAAATCAAAAGAAAATCGTTTATCGATGTAAATTAAGACCCACTTGATGCCTGAGAAGCCACTTAATAATTCAGTGAAAGTAGATTTTGATACTCTTAATAAAGAAGAAGCCACGTCATTTATGATAATGCTCAATTATGCATGGACAATCGTATAACCTAGAATCTTCAATAACGATTACTTGTTATATCAATCTGTTAATTCGCGATAACTCAATTAGAAACATGCTAATTAACATATTATTAATCTCAAACATCGCTACTGATCTTGACAATACCATAATTTTAAAACATGCGCTACTTTTAATTGACAACCATAAAAAGAGCCTACAAAGTTTGATAAAATCATTAATTTTGTACTAAAGATAGAAAATTAAAATTATAGGGTCAACTGAAATAAAATAATTATTTGTATACCATTAACAAAAATCAGGTTCGATTAAAATCAATTGAAATTTAGAACAACAAAAAGTAACCCAATTCCGCTGCTTCTTCAAGAATCAATGTAAAACCTTGACAACATTAAATATTTGGAAACTTATTCAGAGGACGAATTCTGACCTTAAGACTTAAACCTTGAGAGCCTGATGAAATTTGTATACCCATTGAATTTAGTAAAAATTTCATACCAGAAAGAGGTGATAAAAATAAGGATTTAATGAATAATACATGAAAATTATAAATATAAATTGTAACATTGGATCCTAAAGCCCATATATGATATATAATACACAAAGCCTCAATATATAAACATATGAATTCTTATTTAAAGATTGCCTCTGGAATAGCAATTTGTAAATCATATTTTACGCACGTATATCACAAATTGTCCTAGTTCCCCTACGAAAAAGCAATCATCTTTTGCCCAAATTGATGCAGTATAGTCTGTATAGTGACCATGCGGTAGGAATTATAGCGTCTTTTCGATTTTTACCCATGGTTAAAACGAAAAGCAATTTTTTCCATGAATTCGGTTCTGCATTTAAAATTACTCCTAAGTAGCAAATTTCAAACTACAAAAACAAAAATGACAGCATTTAATTGACATTATCTTTTTGTTTATTTTCTATACATACAATTTAAATTGTAACAATTAATAAACCAGGCCTACGCAGACGAAAGAATAAACAACATATGCGCTTGCAGATGAAGGAAATTTAAAATTCACAACGAAATGAGAACTTGTCAGGAAAGGGTTCATTTTGTGTTTAGACCACTTACCCGCACGAAAGCGAGATACTCTTGTAATCTACCTGCCAGAAAGTCAATAACACTGAGAGAAGATGCCAAGAACCGCCTTAATCTCGACAGTAGAAAGCGTGAAGAAGCCAAGAGTTCCAAACTTTCGATAACAATGGTTGCCTGCCTCTTGCGGCGAGTAAAAAACATGTTAAACAGGAAACAAATTTAAGACAGACAATCTTTGAGCAAAGTCACTCATTGAAAGAGAAATAACTTCTTTACAGAAGAAAAAAAAGTTCTTTACAAAAGAAAAAAAGGTTTTTTTTAAAGAAGAAAAAAACGCTTCTTTTCAAAAGACAAAATGTTCCTTTCAGAAGAAGGTGAAAAGACGCCATTTAAAAAAGAATGCCCAACAAAATATAAATCGAATTTCAATTTATAAACTGTTTAATAAAATGCACTATTCTCCAATTAAATAAACCTTTTACGGTGGACATTGTTGTCTAAGGTAAATAATTAAAGATGCCTTTATATTGAAGCGTGTAATATAATAATCGCTATAAATAAGAGACAAGGTGTAGGCGAATTGCAAGTCGTGGGAGAAAATATTGCACTACAGAATTATTTCTCTTTGAACACGGGTAGGTATAATATTCTTTTTGTCAAAGACTTGTGCGGCGCGAAACTTAAAAAGTGATTCGAGAAATAAGGTCATTTTACGAGGCTTTTAGAGAAAGAGAGAAGGGCACCAGGTTTATAAGAAAGAACAAGAGAGAACAAATGAAACCTTGAAGCAAGACTTTGACGTTAAACATGTACACAAAAAAAACATTTTTGTTCCCTTCGGATTTTAATCAATTACATTTTTTACACTATTCATTGTCAAAGATATATTTTAATTTAGTCATATTAATCCTGCTTATCAAAACAAAAAGGAAACACGCGTATGTACATTTTAAACGAGGTCTTAAATTACACGAAAACGTTTAAAAAATTACATAAAACCTATTCGTTTATGCTTTTGTAAAGTTTAATATATTCCTATACACTACCTTTTTTCTAAATCATGACAGACTTTAATAAAAACAAAATAAATTTTAATGAAAAATCATTACATTTTTTGCCCTTGTCAAGTTAATTGAAGGAAAATATAGTTTACAATCAGTTTTATGTATTCTCTTAAGGAGATTTTCTTAATGAAAAATCAGCGTTTATTCTTTATGACTCTGTTGTGATCGTGAAATATTGGCGACCGTTAAAATAGTAGGAGACCGGGTTATACGCACATGTGTTACTTTCTGTAGTGCAATCTCAATATATCCATTTATCACGCTTCGCGTAACAGAACAATTTTTATAATCATACAGGAAATATGCTGCTGTATTATACAATGCTGTAACAGCTATATTAAATCATTTTAATCCACTTTTATTTTATGGTATCGGATAAGAGTGAAACCAGATTCTTTAGACTACATTAAACAAAATTTTCATAATCAACAGGATGAATGGATCAATTTTATTGTTCATTTTTATAATACAATTTAATCTTTATAGATATACACATATTTTCATCAATTTATTTATATCCGTTTATGTTTATTTCTATTCATTTTTATTTCGTTATATTTCTTCATGTACTTTAAACTGTAGTACTGCAACCCCTTTATTACATCAACAATTTATATTTATGATATTAATTAAAAAGTAGTAAGCAATTGGATTTAGAATTTAAACTTAGAATTTAGACTCGATTAGTATTCTGTGCACAAATATGATATGGTATAATGTTTTCATTGCAAGTTTTATGATTGTTAGGTCATTGGCTGGAAGACTACATTGCTAATTACAAATGAGAGGCCATGCTTTGTCGTAAATAAGACACACGACAAAGCTCTGACGGAATGTTAAGCAGCTTTGTCTAGATAGCACCTTACTCATTGCCAAGAAATACGGTAAAACATCTTTGTTTCTGGTATTAGTTTACAAGATTAAATCACCTTCAAATTAGGAAAAAAAAAAAAGAATTTTCTCCGCGTTTTTCCTTGATAAACGCATTGTTTGAACTTTTTCATTGTGACTATAGAAAATTACGAATATTCTCTTTCTATTAAACAATGCAATAAACTGTCTTTTAATAAACTAATGCACGGAAAGACTTTTGATTTTAATAGTTAATATTATAGTATTTATTTTTACATAGTTCCGACAGGAAACAAGGATATAACGTTATATTTTTAGAATTTACGATTTTTAGTATTATATTAAAACTACATCAAATAAATAATAATAATAATAATAGTGGACTTAGGGGCCGTTAAAAAAATGTGTAACGCTTATAATTTCATAATATATTTATATTAGCTGTCGAAAAAGTATATTCTTTGAGTCGCATGTTACTAAAGATTAAAACATGTCCCGACATGTCCCGGCAAAATATTATATATATGTGACGCTCCGCGAGAGAAGGGACCTATCGCGGAAAAAATCAATTTTCATTTTTTTATGCTAAAAGATAGTTTTTGAGTTGTTCTTTCATTTCCATGTTTCAAAAAAAAATTTTATTAAGTACACTTTTTGTTATAATGCTTCAAACCTAAGCGTGCTAAGTGTATCGCATTTTTTGAATTTTCTTTGAACGACCGTCTCGTGAAATTGATTTTTATTGTTTTCATTTTTTTTATGGTAATTGATAGTTTTTGACTTGCTTTTTGAGTTCCAAAAATCAAAATTTGGTTCCTGCAATTAGTTTTCTTGTTATGAAGCTTCAAACATAGGTATGTTAAAAGTCTCGATTTTTCTTCCTTCTCTTTGCCTATCCGTCCTTTAAAGTTTGCTTTCTCAGCGATAGGTCCCTTCTCTCGCGGAGCGTCACATATACATAATCTGCAGGCTTACAAGATTATAATATAACTTCGATTTAGCGACCCACAACTGCCTATTCATGAGAAAACGGGCTTTAAATATTATTTTTACGTTTTTATAAGGAAATATTTTTGACCTTGTTACACTACCGGCCAAAATTGTGTTACCACTTACAAAAATGGGATTAAAAACATAACCGTATTAAAATGTTGATAATTTTGTCAAATATTAACGAAATAAAAATTTGCATAGACCATTGGAAAGCCTATAAAATCTGCCGCTAAATGGTCCTATTTTAAAGCTTTTTTTGACTAATAGAAACAGAGATTTAATGTAATAAAGACAGGTGAATTTCTCGTTTTTTGTGAATTTGTATTGTTCAAGTTTGGTGGGCTGAATTTTCTAATATAAATAGAAAAATGTGAAATTAAGCTAAATTAAACCTTGAACTTTTAGCTTTAAAATAAGCTAGAAAAAATTAAAATATCTTAACTGGTTCAAAAGTTATAATTAAATGTATGATACGAGAAAATGCAACAATTCCTTTGTCCCCTCTCGGCCTATTTGCCATGTATTTGCCATTTCTCGTATCATACATTTACTTATAACTTTTGAACCAGTTAAGATATTTAAATTTTTTCTAGCTTATTTTAAAGCTGAAAGTTCAACGTTTAATTTAGCTTAATTTCACATTTTTCCATTGACTTCTCTTAGAAAATGCAGCCCACCAAACTTGAACAATAAAAATTCATAAAACACGAGAAATTCACCTGTCTTTATTATATTAAATCTCCGTTTTTATTAATCAAAAAAGCTTTAAAATAGAACCATTTAACGGCAAATTTTATTGACTTTCCAATGGTCAATGAAAATTTTGATTTTGTTAATATTTGACAGAGTTATCAACATTTTAAGACGGTCATGCTTTAATCCCATTTTTGTAAGTAGTCTCACATTTTTATCCTGTAGAGTATATCGAGCAATTTTTCACGCGATTAATAGTCTGTATTATTCAATAATCACCTTTAAACTAAAAGAAGAGGAGGATATTTACATTTTTTTCGTATAGTCAAAATTAGCTACGTTTCGTTGACACAGTTTTGTCAACATCATCAGGCTAAAAACATTTATTAAATATAAAAAGAAATCGAACACACAAAGATACACTGATTATATAAATATGCACAAAAATTAAGAACAAACAAGATGATAACAGGACGTCCATTTGTTTAGGAGATCTTTGTGGTTTGATCCATATACATTTTCAATATAGGTGAAGAATGATGTTTGAAAAGTTGGTAAAGAGTCTATCTCCGATCCGAGACTCTCATTGATTAATAAACCAGAATTAAATCCTTCCATAATTTTTGGAATGAGAATACAGAAAGAGGATCAACTCTCTATACACCAACTAGTGATGTTTGTCTTCATTCTATACAGTATATCCAATAAAAACTGGTTCTGATTTTACATAATTATAAAAAGGAATTTTTAATCAAGGTAAAACTATCACTGAACATAACCTAATTTTTTTTCCTTTTTATGTCCCTTTCTTCATATCGCTTCACAGTTATTTAATAATAAACAATAATGAATTTATAAATTAATTTTTTTGTTAATGTTTATATCTGAATATTATTAATTTCTTGTTTTAATATCACAAACATTTTCAGTGTTTTCCTTTTTTTTTTCTTTTTATTAAAATATTTGTTTTAATTGTTTGGTGTTTAAATGCTTTTATGTTATTTTTCCCATTATTTATTACTACAACATTTACTTTCAATGCGAAAATCTTTTGGCAAATGCTTTTTTAATTGCGACCACTGTAATAGGATTTTTTGATGCCAACTTCACGTTACGAAAGTTTATCCAAAAACCAATTTTCTACAGATTCTTATAAAATTTTAATGACATATTAAATGCATTATTTTATACGTATGGTTACAATTTTGTTGAAATTTACCGTACTGTTTTTAAGATATAAATTTATAAAGTTGGAACTTTTACATGAAAACAGTAACAGAACGCGCAAAATAACTTTATTTTTATTAATTAAGAAAAAACGGCCTTACATATTTTTAAACAAAACTAATATATTCTAAACTATATAGTATAATACAATTTGTACAACAATATTAAATTAATTTACCGTACGGTTGTTAAGAAAATGTTATTCAAGGTTAGTAATTCTTCTCTTTTTTAAAATAAGGAGAAATTTTAATAGTTTGAAGTTCTCAATGTCATTCGACAAAATAATTAAATTTTTATATTTTTATAGTAAACTAATAAACACATGAGTGTATTTAAATAAAAAATTTAAATTAATTAGATTTCGATTAATTGGGCTTTTCTTTAAATTGTCTTATAATTTCCTCTTTTTTGAAACAATCTGTTTCCTTTAGTTTTATTAAGATTTTTGCATTCATCTTCAATATTTTCTTCTTCTACACTATTTGTTAATTTTTTCCTTTTTTGGCATTGTTTTCGCTTTGGTCAGATTTGAATTTTCGACTTGTTCAATATTTTCATTTTCTTCATCAGTTGTTGATCTCTCAATGAAACTTTTAAATAACATTATTTTTTGCAGGAAGATAATAATTTGAATGTCCTTTTGGTATGACTTTTCCACTATTAGAAACATACTCCTGTCCAGAGTTTCATTTTAATTTTCTATTAAAAATAAACGGCAAAACAACATAACTCCAACAAGATATGAAAAAATATTTAATTTCTTAAAAATCTGTGCCTTTTATTAAATTTGATACACATATTTCCAAAGTACGTTAAACACATATTTCTCGATTTTGCAGAACTAAGAGAATATTGAAACTGGCATTTATCTCAAAACTATAAAAATAGAGTTATGCTCTTTTGCCTTTCAGCCACAGAATTTTGGAGTCTTGATGTTTTGTTGATCCAATATTTTGAAGTTTAGACATTTTTGGGATATTGAGATTTGTTGCTTATTGTAGTTTCTGTTGCAAAAGTTATCTTGAAAAGTATTTCCATATATAGAAAAAAAAGTTTGTTTAAATAAACATTCACAACTTCAGGATCGCATGTTGTTCATTATTTGATAATAAAAATATTCGCAATATTTTTATTTCAAAATAATGCCTTTTTAAGGACTCGAGTTGTATATTTATAAAGCAAGTTATGGCTTGCTTTATAAGGAAACAGTAAATACAGTTTTCTTTGGAAGATTCCCACAGTATTTGAGGTTTTAAAACTCCCATAACACTCGACTCTTATGGCAAACTAGGGAATGCTTGAGTCATTAGTTCGCCCAATGGCTCAAATACATTATGTATTGCAGTCTAGCGTTATTTGCAAAGTGCATACGCTAGTAAACAACGGAGCTTTGAACTCGTTTATGCAAATTAAAATTTTAAACGATTGCAAACAGTTCAAAAGCACGAGACGAGTTTAATAAACTGATTCGTCTAAAGATTCCGGTAACTGGCCTACTTCTAAACAGACATTTCACTATATAGGGTGGGAAATGGAAAAAAAAAGCAAAGCCTTAACAATAAAAATGGTAAATCAAAAGAATGAGGATATGAAAATAGGTCAATATACAGAGAAAAATAGAACTGGACAGCGAAAAAGTAGGACTTTGTACTAAAAAAGAAAAATGGAACTGTAAACGAAAAAAAATAATAAACTTTTAAAAATTTTATAATTCTTACATAAAATTGTTTTAAAAAAAAAACTGATAATTAAATGACTACTTCCCACGTTGAAAATTAGTTAATTTACAGTAGATTTATATTTGATTAACAAAATGTAAATTTTCAATATTGCGCTTTATCGAGCCTCATTATTTTTAAAAACATTTAAAATCCGTAAATTTAAAACTCCTGGAAAGATTAGATAATCTGTCATGTCAATACGAAATGACTAATCGAGAAAGCTCGCAATAATCAATAATAATAATGAAATTGAAAGTAATTAGTTGTCGCAGCGAAAGGAGACTCGGAGATTGACAACGATTATGAATAACATCAGAAAAACTGATTCATGAATCGTAAACCTAAATTCTCAAAAGAATGGTGAAAATTGTCAAGAATTAATATCTTGATTGAAGAAAGTGTGAAAATAAGTAAACGTTATCTCAACTCTGTTCTCGATAGCAACTACCAATATTTGTGGCGCGCAAGTATCTAAATATAACATCAAAAACATTTCAGAATGAACGTTGACGTTTAGTCATTGTCCATCAATCGGTCTTATTGCAAAATTTCAGCTGAAGATAAATGTTCCAAATTGTATTTTAACTATATAGATATCATGTGTCTAAAACAAAATCATAACCTCCCAGATTACTCCAAAAAAGGAGCAATCTGAAATTTTTCATTCACTTGGAGCAATACGGTTAAAAGGCCTTTTAACAAGTTTAAACAAAGAATTAAGATATTTTTGTGGGAATGAGGATTTAAAGCAAGAATTGTAACGAAACATAAGATGGCGGTAGGTTTGAGAAGGAAAAATATAATAGTTGGGTTTGCGCACCTGCAAATTGTTTGAGTCCTCGTGTTTATTATCAGTTTCCATTTTCATCATTTTTTTTAAAGCGTAAAATTCACGAATGTCTCTCAGCTGGACGGCACACTTGTTAATTGCAATTTTTGCGGGAATTTAGATTAAACAGAGAAAAACACAGAACCTGACACACACTGATAGACTGACGAACGAATGACGCTTATGGCTCTTCGCCATGCACAGGAAGTCGATGCACCATTTCATTAGCACAACAAATCAAAAATGAAATAAAATTTAAACGGTAAACTAAGGTGTACTAGTAAACTATTGTAAAAATAAAACACTTTTTTTTTTAAAAAAACGGTCACGACTCCCTGGAAAGTTTTCGTTTAGGAGAAAAATTTACCACCAGCGAAACTCGAAACACCAGTGACCAGACCAGAATCGAGAAAAGACGAAAAAAATGTCAGTTATAATCCGAAAGTCTGCCGTCAGAATGCTCTGTTTTCCACTCTAAAAGGCGGCAAATTCAAATTTGAAAATTGCTCTATTCTAATTTTGATAAAGATGACAAGTAATTTATTAACTTGAAAAATTCAGAAAATATTATTTTTGTTTTTAAATTTCATTTATAACTTCATCAAGAGTGAAAAAGACGATTTTTCTTCTTTTTCTATAGACAGAAGGAAAGAATTAATTAATCGCACGAAAATTATTAAATATAAATTAAAAACACATTTTATAAGTCGGTTTCAGTAGCGTAACTGTTAAGGAGCAAAGTGGGGCAGTGCCCCGGGGCTTTTAAGCTCAGGGGGCCCTCGGTATATAAATAAATAAATACATAACATAAATATGTATTTAGGAAAAAGTTTATAAAATTTTAGAATTAAAAAACATTGCAAACAATAATTGAAATTAAACAACATCACATATTCCTGAAATTAAACAAAATAATTGCAAATTTTGTAAATTAATTGAAAAAAAAAAATCAATTAAAAATTGGGGAAAGTAATTTAAAAAATCATAGAAATGTTTTAAAAATAAAGAAAAAAATTTTAATTTGAGAACAATACTTGAAAATCTTACAAATAAATTGAAAAAAATTAAATAATGAAAAATTAGAGACAACAATTGAAATTTAAAAAACAAATTATTGTAAATTGAGATAAATAATATAAAATGTAAAAAAATAATTGAAATATGAGAAAGTAGGTAATTGATAAAATTACATAATATATTTTAAATAAAGGAAAATTACAAAAATATATCAGAAAAATTCTTAAAATCTTAAGAAATTCATTGAAAAAAAGAAATAATTGAAAATTAGATAAAGTAAATGAAGAAAGACAAACATAATTTAAAATTAAAGAGAATAATTAAAATTAAAGAGAAATAATTTAACATTTTTTGGAAATTATGAAAAAGAACGAAAATAATTTAAAATTGAAGAAAATAATATAAATAATTGAAATGTCAGATAAATTGTTTAAAATTTTGGAAATTATAAAACAAATGAAAAAAATTGAAAATTAAGGGAAATAAATTTTGGAAAATAAGTGAAAAATGATTTGAAAATTTGAAACTTGAAGAAAATCATTGAAATATGAAACAAACAATAATAAGTTGTAAAAAATAAATTACATTTGAGTGCAATAGTTGAAAAAATTGAAAATTTTTTTTGAAATAAAATTAATAATTAAAATTTCAGAAAAATACATGAAGATCTTTGAAATCAATAGAAAAAAATGAGAATAACTAAAAATTGAAGAAAAGAATTGAAGGAAGCTAAAAATAATTGAAATTTACGGTAATTAATAAAAATTTTTGGAAATTATGAAAACAATTGAAAATAATTAAACATTGAACAAAATAATTGAAAATTTAGAAAAATACTAAAAAATCTTAGAAAATGAGAATAATAATTGACAATCGAGGAAAATAATTGAAAAGTGATAAAATTAATTCAAAATTTGAAAAAAAATTCAAATATGCTGGAAATAATTTAAGATTGAGAAAAACAAATTTAAATGTGAAAGATTGGAAACAGTAAATAAAAATTGACAGAAATAAATGAAAAAATCATAGAATATATGTTTAAAAAAAAGAAAATAATTACAAATTTACTGCAAAAATTTTAATTTAAGAGAATAATTATAAAATTGCAGAAATAATCCAATATTGATGAAAATAATTGAAATTTCAGATAAATAATTAAAACTTTTGAAAATTATGCCAAAATAATGGAAATAATTAGAAATTAAAGAAAATAGTAGAATAATTGCTGAAATTATTTTTAAGCAAAAGAAAATAATTGAAAAATCGTTTAAAACCTGTAAAATTTATGACAATAATCTAAATTTGAGATAATAACTAAAAATTTAGGAAATTCATTTAAAATATTGAAAATATTAAAAGCTGAAAAAATAATTTCAAAATAATAAAAAAAAAATGAAAATTGAACAAAATAAATGAAATTTTAGAAAAATACTAAAAAATCTTAGAAAATGAGAATAATAATCGACAAATCGAGAAAAATAATTGAAAAATGATCAAATTAATTTAAAATTAAAAAAAAAATTAAGATTGAGAAAAAGAATTAAAATATATTAAAAATAATTTAAATATGAATGATTGAAAACAGTAAATAAAATAAAAGAGAAATAATTGAAAAAATCACAGAATATATATGTTTAAAAAAAAAAAATAATAATTACAAAATTACTTAAAAAATTTTAATTAAAGAGAATAATTAAAAAATTGCAGAAATACTCGAAAATTGATGAAAATAATAAATTGGAATTTCAGATGAATAATTAAACTTTTAAAAATCATGCCAAAATAATGAGAATAATTAGAAATTGAAGAAAATAGTAGAGAAACTATAGGATTTATTTTTAAGCAAAAGAAAATAATTTTAAAATCGTTTAAAACATGGAAAATTGATGACAATAATCTAAATTTGAGATAATAACTAAAAATGTAGGAAATTAATTGAAAAATAATGAAAATATTAAAAGCTGGAAGAAAATAGTTTCAAAATAATAAAAAGAAATTAAAATTGAACAAAATGATTGAAAATTGAGATATATATATATTTGAAAGTTCAGGAAATTAATTCAGAAATTATGAAAATGATTAAAAATTAAAAATATGTAATAATTGCAAAATAATGAAAATAATGGTAAATTTAAAAAATTAATATAAATTTGCCATGAATAATATAAAATTTAAAAATAAATAATCAAATTGATTTACTGTCGAGGGATAAATAATTAAAATTGAAAAAGTAATTAAAACCACCAAACAAAATAAATGAAATTTGAGAAAGATAAATTTAAGATTAGGGAAATAATTTAAAAATAATTAAAAAGTGTATAAAATAATTGAAAAATGATAAAAATAGTAGAAAATTGTAGTTTAAGTTATTGAAATAACAATAGAAAACAATGATTAAAAATTGAAGGAATTTTAAATCACTTCAAACATCAGGGTTGCCACAAATATTTTGTTATAATTTTCCCTGACTTTTCCCTGATTTCCAGACCAATTTTTTTCTTTCTCCCTGACCTTTTTTGAGTTCTTAAAACCGATTTTTCGTATATTTACTATAAAACTAGATTATACAATGAATTAGAATTGGAAAAAGAAATTAAAGATAATATAATTGAAATTTAAAAAAATGGCATATTTGAAAATATGTAGTTGGACTTCAAATACTGGAAAAAATGAAAATAATTACAAATTTTGCAAATTCATTGAAAAATAATGAAACCAATTAAAAACTGGGGAAAATGATTTAAAAATCACAGAAATATTCTCAAATTGAAGAAACTAATTGAAAGTTGAGAAAAATACTTGATAATATTATAAATTATTTGAAAAATATATTAATAATAGAAAATTAAATATCATAATGTAAATTTGACAAAAATAATTGAAAAAATTACAAAATATCTATAAAAGAGAAGAAAATAATTGAGTTTTCAATAAAATTATTGAAAATCTCAGAAATTAATTAAAAAGAACTCCAGAATATATATTGAATAATAGAAATAAATTGAAATTTTGAACAACAATTTTAGAAATTATGATAAATAATGAAAAAAAAAATTCGAAAATTTGGAGAAAATGTTTTTACTACCGATAAAATGGGAAAATAATTGGAACTGAATAAAATTAATTAAAAGTTGAAGAAAATAGTATTGCATAAGAAGAAAATTAATGAAAAATCATTTAAAAGTAATTAAAGTTTGAGAGAAATAATTGAAAAAATTACAAAAATTATTTAAAAAACAAAAAATAATTGAAAAATGATTTTAAAAATTGAAAATTGAAGACAGTAATTTAGAATTCAGATAATAAAGAACTTTGAGCCAGTGATTTAACTAATGAATAAATGAATAAAAAATAAATAATTGAAGATTGAAAAACTAATTAAAATAATTAAAAAGTAGAGGAAATAATGATAAAAATAAATGTAAAGTAAGTCAACGATAATTCTAAATTAGGATCAATAGGAAAACTGAAATTTTAGAAAATTAATCGAAAAATAATAAAAATGTTGAAAAATTGGAGAAAATACTTGCAAAATGAAATACTAGAAAAATTATTAAAAATTGAAGAAAGCAATTCAAAGTTGAGGTAATTAATTAAAAATTCAAATTTGAGAAAATTAATTGAAGTATAATGAAAATAATTAAAAATTGAGACAAATAATTTTAAGATGAAATACATAACTTGAAAACGAAGAAAATAATTTTAATTTAAAAAAATAATTGGTAAAAATACAAAATATATTTGAAGTGCTGTGGAAGAAAATGATTGCATTATGATGAAAATAATGGTAAATTGAAAAAAAAAAGATAATTGAAATTTTCGTAAAGTAAATTTAAGACTTAACGAAGAAATTGAAAAATAATGAAAATAATTGAAAATTGAAGTTAATTGAAAAGTAATGAAAATGTTGAAAATTTTAGTTGGAATCATAATAGAAATTTTTTTTTAAAAATTCAAGAAATTTTACAATCACTTCAGTATTTTATTTTTCAAGTATGGAATTGACTGAATTTTTAATCAATGCGAGTTCAAATTAATTAAGGTTTGAAGGAATTAAAATTGCTATGAGTATAAAAATTGGCGAAGTTTTAAAAAGGTAAAGAATTATATAAAATTTTAAAAATAAATTTAGTGACAAATTTCAGGTGTGGACAGAAAGAATGAATAAATGAATGAAAGAAAGAAACTTGTAAATTATTATATAAATTGTGAAATATAATTATTTTTTAGATTGCAAACATTATTTATTTTTAGTATGTTTAAAATACGACTTTCAAAAATTTGTTTAGTAAATTTCAGAAAAATACAATTTTTCATCTATTTTAGAGATTCTTTGCATTTTTCCAGCATTTTTATGAAAATTCCTGACTTTTCCCTGACTTTTCCCTGATTTCCCTGAATTCCCTGACCTGTGGCAACCCTGAACATGGTATTTTTGAAACGTGGATTAATTAAATTTTCAATCAAAGCAAGTTCACATTAACTGAAATTTGAAGAAATTAAAATTGCTATAAATTTAAAATTTAAGAACATTTTAAAAAGGTGAAATGTGACTTTAAATTCTAAAATCTAATTTATTATATATAATTGGGGCCCCATTTTCCTTTTTGGCCCAGGGCCCTTGCCCTCCCAGTTACGCCACTGGTCGTTTTGTTATAAAAATAGGCAATTCACATAAAATTACTTTAAAATCTTGGATTAATTTTTTATTTATACTAAAACGACGTAAATTATTATTATACAATAATCAATCTTGTATAAGAAAATACTTCTGTATTAAATTCTCCTCTGAAAAATCAATGCCACTATAAATTATTTTGTTGAAATACAATTAATTAAGAATATATCACATTTATACAATTCAAAAATCACATCACAAATAAATTAATTAATTAATACAAAATAAATTAATTCAAGTTTAAGATTCTTAATTCAATTAACGCTAATTAAGTATGGTCGATGACAAAATTGGGAATCTAAAGATGGATAGTAATGCCTGTAGCATAGATATGAAATCCCAAATCCTATCAGAGAGCCAATTAATACATCTGAAAAATAATTTCATTATGTAAAAAGATACAATTTTTATCAATAATGTTATGGAAGATAATTTTAAATACAGTAAAGAAAAGGAATTTTATACCTCAATTAAGTGTTATTTTTTACAAATAAATAAGAGAAATTTTAATGAATAAATAAAGGTAAATAAATAAAAATACGATTTAGAATTTTGACTTTTTGTTAGAAATTTTCCAGGAAGAATTGTCAGAAAATTTATATACCTTGCCAATGATGATGATAATCACAAGTTCGACTCAAGGCCACAACAAGTGCGATTCCCAATGGAATTAAAAATGCACACAGCTTCCAAGAATTTCCTTTCCCACTTATCGCAAATGTGCGTAATTTTCCGGCTAAGTAGAAGGCAACGAATCCACAACTCGAGAACGAAACTAAAATTTACATGAGTTGAAACGTAAACTGTTAATTTTATTAACAAAAAATTAAAAAAACAAAATGTTACATTTTTTTAAAATTTTAGTTTAATATACTTACAAGAGCAATGTCCACTTGGAAAAGATTTCCTGCCTTCCATAATGTCGTGATGATCACCAGTACAATTTAAATCTAAATTAGATTCTCCGTTAGGAAAACAGCGCCAAAAAAAGTCTGGTCTTGGTCTACCTTTAGAAATCAGATATTTAACAATTATTATTTTATAAAATGTACAAATTCCGAATAATTTAAAATCAGTACTGATATTTTTTTGGAAATAACAATTTTATTTTACACATATTTAAAATTGAAATAAATTCGTTATTTGCTGAAAAGTACAAGATTCTAGAAATTTATATTGTCGGGGACTAAACTACAATAAAAGAATTGATTTTGCAATGTTTTCTTGAAATTAAAAATATACTTAAACATAAATTAATAAGTTTTTAACCTTCTTTTCTCTTTTTTCTCGCTAAATGCAGAATTTTGCAAAATTTTAATAGATATTCGTATTTTAAAGAGGAAACATTTTAAAAATAGTATTTTAAAAAAAAAACAAGTTTTTGGTAATATTTATCATCTTTTTCTTATTTTCTTTTGTACTTTAATTCATACTTTGAGCAGATTAATAATTAATTTCATTGAGATTATAAATCAACCTTTTTTATATTATTGGATTATTTTTCTTACCGACTAATAATTTTAAAATATCCACTAATATTCCACTTAATGCGAAGGCTAATGTTGAACAAAGAATCGCTTGTCGAAGGTCGAATTTATCCCTTGTAATTTGGAATGTGATAACGATTAATGCAATCGGAGGAATGAAGACAAATGGCTGAAATATATTTTTAATTGTACAATTTTGTTTCTAATTTTTTTAGCCAGCAATAAAAATATATTTAAATATACATACCCATAAGATATTCGTTGGCACATAATCCTCTTTTCGTGGATTTTTGTACAACCAAAGTTCTTCTGGGTGAATCTTTCTCTCAAAAGGTTCTGCATGTTCCAGCTTCCTAAAAGAAAAATCCGTTTTTTATGATTTTTTTTCAATAAATTAACGAAAAAGCGCCTTCTTAAAAATATTTAAAACATGAATTACTGTTTTATTTAAAATAGTTCTAAGTATTTTACCATTTTCCTATTTTTTAAACAATTACAAAAGTTACAATTTTGCAACGTCAGCAAAACTGTACAAATTATCAGTTCCTGACATTGCAAATTTTTATTGCACATATCCTAGAATTTTTTAAATTACAATTAAAAATTACTTTTAAAATAAAAATTGTATTTAGATTACAATTATTTCGTATATCCCATTAGCAAAATAAATACTAGATTCCTAAATGAATATTATAAAATCCAATAAATTAAAAATATATTACTAAAATATTTGCATAAAATAAATAGAAGATATTGATTCCTTTTATAGACGAAATATTTTTACTTACAAAAATAACACAGCGAGGAGAACACGAAATATAATTTCTAGCCAGAACCCCTTTGAAAATTCAGCTTCTTTTGACATAATCATGTCCGAATAATTTATCTGTCATTTCTAAACGAACAGATAAAAAAAACACCTTGCCTTTTTGTCAGAAAACAAATATTTTTTTGGCAAAATTGTTGACGAGGAGTAAAGTATCCGGCAAAATATCAAGTAAAAACTAAAAGGTTATAATTCATTACACTCCAATCGATCACAAATAACCGTGAAATTTAGTTTCAGCTTTATCAGACTTACTAAACAGTCTGGAAAAAAAAAGAAAAAGACATTTGTTTCTACGTAGAAAAAAAGGGTAATTAAAAAGATATTTACAACCACCTCTTTTTCCATTGATGTAAACAAAGCCTGATGTAAATTTCCTGGTACTTTCTGATTGGTTGATGTAAGAAATGAACGAACACGATTGGTCGAACGAAAGAATGAACATAAATTTGTGCTTGATTGGCGTTGATTGATAACGATAATTGATAATTTGCGCATTGAGCAAAATAAATTTTTCTAATGCTTCTAATCGTTATCACTATCCCACCTTTTATATTACGATAAAATAGTTAGCTAAATACAAAACCTACAGGATAATAACTAATCCTCAGTTCAATACGCAATGAACGTCTAGACGCCACGTTTTCTTCTCTTCATTTTGATCGCAAAATACTAAAGTATTCATAAAAATAAGATTATATTTTAGAAAAGTTTGCGTTAGTGAAGTGCTGGGCATTGAAATAAAAGTGCATAATGTTGTTTAATTAAGAAATAGTACAAAAAGCTTAGTGCGAAATCACTCCAAAATGGTGCACAACGAGATCCTATTATCAAATTTTTTCAGGTGGGTATTTTATTATAAATATATTCTATCAAGTGTCATTACCTTGTTTTTATATCACGGAGTAAATATCTTGAGAAAAAGCTGATACGTAAATTAATAAACAATCAAGTCAATAGTTGCATCATAAATTTGAGGTTAACTTCCAAAATTTCTATATTGACCCTATTGGCATATACATAAATTCGTAGAATAATTGTTAAGAAAATCTGTGCTTGCAATAAACAAATTCCTATCTGTATAATCTTGAAGAATTGTTTTGTTTTTTCTTTATTTTAACCTCTTTAAAAATGTGTGGGAGTGACTGAAGGTGTGATTTTAGTCGTTCTGGAAAAATTTAATGTTTTTTTTAATAACCTCTGTCTATAGCTTTTATAGGAATTTAGAAGATTTATTAATAAAACGCATATAATTAAATTGATACTTAAAGATTCTAAATTTATAAAAATTAACTAATTTACGAAATATTATTTTCGATACGTATTTTAATTGTTTTAGGCGAATATTAAGAAATAAAATTTAGGGTAATGAAATTATATAATTGTTTAAATTAATTCTAATCACGTCATTCTTTCTTTTTAACAATTTTCTTATTTTTTAGTTTACTTATTTTACAATGGTTTTTTTTTTTTTAATAAAAAGGTAATTTAAAATAGTAATATAATGATGTAAATACTTTTAGTGGGAAGAAGATTTAACAAATGGCAGAAGTTGTCAAGGCCAATTCTGGAAGAGACAATTTGATGAAGATGTTGTTAACATCAAACACACCAGCTTCTTCACAAGGTCTGGGTTTACCTAGTCCTACTGGAGACACACTCGATGATAATCCGAATCGATTTACAACATATTTACATCAATTAGCTGGTTGTTACGAACTCGAAGTTGATGTTATTGTCAGAGATCACTGTTATGCACGACCTTGGAACTGGAAACCAGAAAATGTCTATGTTAAACCCATCAAGAAGATTTTCTTCTCAAAAATTACATTGTCGTAAGTTGATTCTATTTAATGACTAATTTATTTCTCGATAAACTTAATGAAACTCGTGTTAAAGACAAGTTTCTAACTTAAGAAACGATAATCTATTTCTGCTGATGTTTACAACACTTTCTGTAAAATTATAATTTATATGGTTATGAAAATGTTTGATTCTAAAACAAAAACAGTTATATTCTGAAGGTAGAAGTTAAAAGCACAAAATTGACTTTTGGGAAAAAAATGGACAACATTTATTATCTAAAAAATGTAAGAATTATTAGTATTGCTTTTATTTGTAATAAATTTATAAAATAATACGTTATGTATGTATTTTATATATATTGGTAAACAAATTTATATAAGTTTGATGTGATATATCAAATTTATAAACAGAAATCTAATGAATTTTTTTCTTTCTCGAAAATGAGCCTTCAGTAATTAAAGTCGCATAATTATTAAAAATTCGATAAATAAAGATGTGGGGGGAAAAAATGTGGTTACAAGCAAAAGGTTATAAATAATATAATATTCCTTGTATATTTTTTCACTTGGAAAATAATATTTTTTTCTTCCGGGAAATTGTATAGAAATATTTCAATATATTTTTTTTAATTAAGAGCCATTCAATTTTTTCCATAGACCAGTTTTTCCGGAAAAAAGTCTCAAATTCTTATCTAAATGTAAATAAGTCATGAAACTACAGTTTTTTAAAATGTTAATTCAATTTTTTCATTTCCATGGACAATGTAATTTGTTTTGAGAAATTAGTTTTTTTAATAAAAAATAGTATAATTTAAACAGGATATACAGCGGCTTTGAAAACATTAAAAACCTTGAAAACACTTTAAATTTTCAAATAAATTCTTGATTTACAACATGCATCACAGATTATTACTTATTTAAATTTTTATCATATTTTCAAAAATTTGTCATCTTTTTCTTAAATTTACAAAATTGTATTTAGTGCAACTTCAGACGGTTTGAATTTGTATTGATTAATTTTTTTTTCCATTTTTTTGTAACTCTTAAAATTTTAATTAGTTTCCATTATAATTTCAACTATCTACTTCAATTTTTATTATTTAAAAATCATTTTTAAATTATTTTCTTCAGATTTTAATTATTTTTCAGATAATTTCATAAAATTTGATACATAAACGGGAACTAATTTTTTGAAATTTTAACTATATTTTTTAATTTTTTCAATTCTTTCTATCAGTTTTAATTATTTTCTTCAATATTAAATTTATTTTTTATTCGTCAATTATTGTCCTTTATTTTTAATTACTTTTTCCAAGTATTATCATAAATTTAGAATATTTTTCTACTAATTTCATTTGCATACTTCAATTAATTTCAATTAATTTCTTCAATACTGAATTAGCTTTTTATTATTTTCTCATTTAGCTTCGTCGTTTGAAAATGATTTTCTTCTTTATCCAGTTAATTTCTCGAAATTTCAATAAGATTTTTCAATATACATTTTCAATTTTTAAGTATTTATATATGTATAATGATTTATATACTTATATTAATAAAATATTAATATTTTGTAATAAAATTATTCCTGAATTAAATTTTACTTCATTTGCTTTAGCAGAGAGGGAATCAGAATTGGTGTCAGGATTCAATACAGAATAAAATAAAAATTTATGATTTTAATTTCCAAAATTAGTGTTTTTAATTAAAATATTTTTTGAAATGAATTATTTAATACTTTTTTATTGTATTATTAATAATTGTGCCTATTTTTATATTAAATTTTGAAATTATGCATCCTTTAATTATTAAAAGTATAATATTAAGAATTTCTATTATTATTGTTTTCTATATATAGATAGACATATAAATCTCTTTTATTTTTCAATTTTAAAATTTTACTGTTTTTTTTTGTTACAACTATTTAATTAAATTTTTCCTTCTTTTCTTGAAGTACAAATTCTATTATTCAATTTTTCTAATGATTTTTTTTGATTTGATATTATTTCTTCATTCACACAATGTTTCTATATTAATTTCTTTTATTTTTCAAAATTAAATTTACTGTTTTTTTGTTACAACTATTTAGTTAATTTTTTTCTTATTTTCTTGAAATATAAATTGTATTATTCAATTTTTCTAATGATTTTTTTCGATTTGAAATTATTTCTTAATTCACTCCATATCTATTAAATCTGTCAAATATTTTCAATTTTGTGTTTTTATTTTTTTTTTATTTAGCTTTTTAATTTTTTCAATTTTTAATTATTTTTAAGTAAATTTCAATTATATTTTTCAATATTTTCAATTTTAGTCATCTATATTCATTTAATTCTTGAATTTAGTTAATTATTTTTTTCATTTTCCAAATTTTTTCTTGAATCTTCTACTTATAATTATTTTCAATTATGTATTTTCTTTAATTTTTTTATTGTTTTCGTTAAGATTCAATCGTATTTTTTAAATTTTATTCTTCAATTTTCAATTATGTTCGTCAAATGTTTCAATTTATTTATTTTTTTTTGATAATACATTTTTTTATTTATCAGTTATTGTTTTTTATTTTTAAGTTTTTTCGCAGTTTTTAATAATTTTTAAGTTCATTTCATAACTTTTGAAACATAAACGGAAACTTATTTGTGAAATTTAAACTGTATTTTTAAATTTTTTTTCAATTTTAATTTTTTTTTTTCAATATTGAATTTATTTTTTATTCAGCAATTATTGTCTTTTATTCCAATTACTTTTTCCACTTTTCAATTATTTTCATAAATGCAGAATATTTTTTTTTTTAATTTTAATTATACACTTTAATTTTTCAATTAATTTCTTCAATATTGAATCAGTCTTATTATTTTGTCATTTAGCTTCGTCATTTGAAAATAATTTTCTTCTTTTTTCAGTTATTTTCTTGAAATTTTAATAACATTTTTCAATACACATTTTCAATTTTTGTTTTCTATATTAATTTCTTTTATTTTTTAAAATTAAATTTACTGTTTTTTTGTTACAACTATTTAGTTAAATTTTTTCTTATTTTCTTGAAGTATAAATTCTATTATTCAATTTTTGTTTTTTTTTCGATTTCTAATTATTTCTTCATTCACTCAATATCTAATAAATCTGTCAATTATTTTCAATTTTTTGTTATTGTAATTTTTCAATATTTTCATCAGTTTGAAATTATTTTCTTCAAATTACAGTTACAGTTTTCAATTAATTTCTTCATTACTCAATTAGGTTTGTTATTTTTATTAAGCTTTGTTTTTTTAAAATTATTTTCAAGCAAATTTTAATTATATTTTTCAATATTTTCAATTTTAGTCATCTATATTCATTAAATTCTTGAATTGTGTTAATTATTTTTTTCATTTGCCAAATTTTTTTTTGAATCTTCTATAATTTTTTCAATTATGTATTTTCTTTAATTTTTCAATTGTTTTCGTTAAGATTCAATTGTATTTTTTACATTTTATTCTTCAATTTTCAATCATGTTCGTCATATGTTTCAACTATTTTTTTCGATACATTTTTTTTATTTATAAGTTTTTTTTCAGTTTTCAAAGTTATTTTTTTTTCCTCATTCACTTTCTTTAATTTTTCATTGCTCTGCAAATTTCAATCACATTTTTAACATTTTTTTCAATTATTTTGTTAATTTTTTTTTTTTCTTGAAATGACAATTCAATTTTTAAATCTTTTCAATGATTTTCTTGAATTGTTGTAATTATATTCTGCAAATATCACTTTATCAATTTTTAGTTACTTACAAATTTTCAAATTTCCTATATTTATTTTCTTCAATTTTCAATCAAGCATTTCCTTTAATTTTCAATCGTATTTTAGCTACTACTGTATTTTCAACTACTTTCTTAATTTTTAATTATTTGCGTTTTTGTTCCATAATTTTCTTCAATTTTAAATCATTTTCTCCAAATTTACACTATATTATTAATTTTTTGTTCACTTCTTCCTTCAATTTTCATTTCAACCTTGAAATTTTTCAATTTTACTCCTCTAATTCAATTCTTTGTTTCAATGTTTCTAATTATTTTCTCCAATTTTAAAATATTCAATTTTTTTTCTATTATTAAAAAGTAAACCTTCTTACAATTTATTTTCTTGAAAACCTTTAAAATTCTTTGAATTATTTTCTCAAAAGTCGCTGGAATGTCTAAAATTTAACTATGTTTAAAAAAAATCTTTGTTTTTAATAACAATTAAAAATTTTACTATTTTATTCAAAATTTGGTGTTTCTTATCGAAAACTATTTTATTTATTCCTAAATAATTAAGTTAACTGTTTTATATTCTGTTAAATGTTATTCATAATTTTGCCCTTTAGAGATAAACAAAAATCTGAGGAGAACATTGACGTGGAACGAAACAACGACGGCCAACTTTCTCCTCCTTTCGACTTGGGAAGAACTCGGCACCTGATGGACGAACTTCAAAGGTTAGCGAATTTCGTAAGACCCGAGGAGGACACAGAATGGGAAGAAAAAATTGATAAAACTTTCTGGAGTCAGGTTCAAATTCGTGTATTTGCGAAAGTCGTCAGAGTCTTGACCGCAGAAAGATTAGCGAGATTGGCAAAAGTTGGCAATATCATGGAACCCGTTTTTCGAAGAACTTCAGTCGACACGGCAGCTAAAAGATTTAGAGAGATAATGTCATCGATCGGTTGGGACATTCGAATTTCTCAATGGATTCACAGTTTATTGTTTGATTTTCTTCCTCAAGAGTACCTGGTTATTTATTTAGATATCCTGCAAACCCTAAGACTGATCATTCCTCAGCTTATCGATAAAATGATAGCAGTGCAGACAAATATTAATGGAAAAGGTGGTCCCGTCACTTGGGAGACTTTGGGATCTTTATTGAAAAGATCTTGGGATCCAGTGACACCGACTTTAAACTCCAATAAACCTGTGAGTTTGTTTTTTATTTATGACTAATGTAGAAGAATTTTTTTCTATTGGGAAACAATATTATATTAGACTAATCGCGTATCTAGCGATCCGGGAAAATAAATCTGGAAAATGTCAATTTTTTCTAGACAAAGAGCTAAATAGATACTTAAAATGTATAAATATTTAAATTTTAAAACTTCCTACGTTATTTTATTTTTTTAAAATCCCAGTAAATTAAATATCTTTAAATGAATGTTGTATTTTAGATCTCAAAATGCTTGTTTTTTATGGCATGAGCGAATTATTATTAAACTTATTTAATTCCTAATTAAAATTCATGCGTAGAAGTTTAAATTGAATGATATTTAGATCATTGGAAACTGAGATCTTTAAAATTTCGTAATAATTAGTTAGTATAATAGAAATATAAATTAATAGTTAAGCATCGATATATTTAAGTTTTAATTTATTGAAGTTTCAACTAAATTTCAATTTCAATTGATAAATAAAAGTTTTAATTTAGGTACACTTATTTTAATTTAAACGAATCTTTATTTTATCATGATATTAATAAATTAGTGTATCCTCTAAATAAAACTTTCTTTCATGCAAATAACAATTCATTCAGATTTTTATTGGTTAAGGCTCTAATTATCTAAATTTTAATCAAGCCTTGTGCTTTTATCTTTAAAATAATTAAAATATACACTTTTGAAATTATTTAAAATTTGTAATAATTAAATTTTGAATTGATTAAAATTTTAATGAATTAAAATTTAAAGAATTAAAAGTTAAATTAAAACAATTGAAGTTTATTACCCACTATTTAAATATGAATAACTTGTTACTAATTAAAGGTTAAAACAATTTAAAGTCTAATTAGGCATAAATAATATTAAGTTTAAAATTTCGAATTTGTAAATGTAAAAGATAATTAGGTATTTACAAAAAATTAAATATAAATCTTAAGAAAATAAAAAAAAAAATTGAATCACTTATAGTTAAAATAAATTTGAGTGAACGTTTCGTTAAAAGTATTTCAAGTTTGGAAAAATTAAAATTTAGATTGATAGAACTTTTGAAGAATAAAAAATTTAAATTAAGTAAAGTTTGTAATAACTGAAATTTGTATTGCTTAAAAAAGAAATAATGAATAAGACATTTTCTGCAAAAGTAAAATATATTGGGTGCCTCATTAATAATTTACCTTATAAAGCAATTTGTTCATATTCCAATTATATCATTAATTTTTTAATTACAGTCTAAAAATATTTAATTTCCACACCGCTTTTCAATTATTTTTGTCATTTTTAAATTAATTTTGCGAACTTTAATTTATTTCTTCAGCAGTTTTACTTGAAAAAAATCGATTTACTTAGGATTTTTTTAAATTGTGAGAAAACGTTATTTTATATATATGCCTTCTATCTGGTTAAAATTTCAGTAATTATTTTCTTCAGTCTTTAAATTATTGCCATGAATATTTAAATTCATTACACAAATTGTCATTTATTTTTATCATTTTTCAATTTTTTTTTAATTTTCAATCATGTTCTTCAATCTTTAAATTATTGTTATGAATATTTAAATTTTCTACACAAATTTCAATTTATTTTTCAATTATTTTTTATTTCGGTATAGATGGTCAAGAAATTATTTTCTTCAAACTTTAATTACTTTCTTCATATTTTATTTTTTTTGACATTTTTGAATTATTCTCTTCAAATTTCGATTATTTTCTTTAAACTTCAGTTAATTTCTTCAAATTTCAATTATTTTTTCAAACTTCTAATATTTTTTCAATTTTTTAATTATTATCTATAAATTTTTAATTTTTACACCAGCTTTCAATTATTTATGTCATTATTCAATTAGGTTCTTCACATTTTTATTATTTTGTCAATATCTCAATTATTGTACTCAAAATTTATATTTCTTGCACCAGTCTCAATTTTTTTTTCAAACTTTAATTATTTTTATCATTCTTCAATTTTTTAAAAATTTTTCAATTATTTTATTTAAATTTCAATTATTTTGTTTCAATTGTGGTCTTCATTTTTTTTATTTTTAATCAATTTTTCAATTAGTTTTGTCAATATACAATTTTTTTTTAAATTTAAATTATTTTTGTTATTTTCCAATTATTTTTTTTTATATTTCAATTACTTTTGCCATTTTTTAATTATTTTCTTCAAATTTGAATGTCTTTCTCTGCTAGCAGCGGTTTTACTTTGCTTACAATGAAAGTTATATTCATCTAAAATACTAGTTCTATTATAATTGAATAACGAATTTCAGGCATCACAGACAGTCACCTTTTCAACTTTTTTGGGGTCAAAAATATATAATTTTTTTGTAAATATTTTAAAATATGTTCACAAAATTCAAATTCAATGATTGAATTCTTCCATCAATTCTGAATTATTTTCTTCAAATTTCAATTCCTTTTTTCAATTTTCAATTTCTTTCTTAATTATTAAAAAAAATTCTTTCCTTTTTTCAATTATTTTTCTCGATTATCAATAAGTTTCTTTAATTTTAAATTCAAATTATCCAATTTTTTTCAAATTTCAATTCCATTTTTCAATTTTTAATAATTTTCTTCAACTTTCAGTTTTCAATTATTTTGTCCAATGTTAATTATTTTTTTATATTTTCAATCCAGTTGTTAAATGTGCAATTATTATTATTATTCTTATTTTTTCAATTTGCAATTATTTTTTTTTAAATAATAATTCTTGTTCAATTTAAAAATTTTTTTTCCAGTTTTCTATTAATCTAGATATTTTTGGAATTTTCTTTTCAGATGTCCATTAATTTCGTCAATTTTCAGATATTTTCCTCATTTTTTTAGTTCTTCTCGTCATTTTTTATTTATTTCTTTCAATTACGAATTATTTTCCGCAATTTTCAATAATTTCCAAGAAATTTATCAATTTTCAATTATTTTCTTAAAATTTTATAATTATTCTTTAATTTTTTCAATTATTTTGTTCTGCTGTGTATTAATCTTGCCATTTTGCGAATTTTGTTTTCAATTGACAATTATTTTCGTCAGTTGGTAATTTTTTGTTCAATGTTAATTATTTTTTTAATATTTTCAATCCAGTTGTTAAATAATGTGCAATAATAATAATTATTATTTTTAATTTTTCAATTTGCAATTATTTTCTTTAAATTTAATAATTCTTGTTCAATTTTAAAAAGTTTTATTCAGTTGTCTATTAATCTAGACATTTTTCGAATTTTGTTTTCAAAAGTCCATTAATTTCGTCAATTCTTAGATATTTTCATGAATTTTTCAATTAATTAATCTCGTAATTTTTTAATTATTTCTTTTAATTATTAATTATTTTCCGCAATTTTCAATAATTTCCTAGAATTATTTCAATTTTCAATTATTCTCTTAAAATTGTATAATTATTCTTTAATTTTTTCAATTATTTTGTTCGGTTGTGCATTAATCTTGCCATTTTTCGAATTTTGTTTTCAACTGACAATTATTTTCGTCAGTTGGTAATTTTTTGTTCAATGTTAATTAGTTTTTTATATTTTCAATCCAGTTGTTAAATTCAATTTTCAATTATTCTCTTAAAATTTTGTAATTAATCTTGAATTTTTTCAATCATTTTGTTCGGCTGTGTATTAATCTTATCATTTTTCGAGTTTTGTTTTCAATTGACAATTATTTTCGTCAGCCGGTAATTTTTTGTGATTATTTTTTTAAATTTCAATTAACTTCTTCAATTTTTAAATTTCCTTTTTTTTTTCATAGATATATTTTTTGTCGCCTTTTTATCATTTTGTCCAGCGAAAAATTCATATTTTCACCTTTTTTGAAGATAGAAGGTCCTGTGTAGAGTTGCGAAGAAGTAATATTACCTAGAGAACGGTAATAAGAACGAAAATATAACTGGGAATATAACCAACCAAAATTCTAATCGAGAATTTATAAGAATTTAAGTTTTCTATTCATTTATCAAATTAAGTCAAATTTTCTCAATCAATGTACGAAAATAGAATCTCTAGTGTCATTGTTATTAGTAATGATTTGAATTTTAATGTTAATAGTAAGAATTATATATAATAACTATAGCAACATTAAAGACAAACTTTGCATTGTTGTTGGTGATTTAAAACTATAAATTTTTGCAAATTCAAATAATGAAAATTACGAAATTGGAAAATATATCTGAAAAATTACGAAAATAATTGACTGTTGAAAACAAAATAGTTGAAAAATTATAAGAATAATAACAGTTGGAAAAAATTTTAAAGTATTGAAAATCGAAAAAAATAATTGAAATTGAAGAAAATAATAAAAAATTTAGAAAATAATAATTTAAAAAATCAAAGAATAATTATACAATTTTAAGATAATAATTAAAAATTGAAAAAATAGTAGGAAATAATTGAAAATTGCGGAAAATAATTCATAACTGAAGGAAATAGTTGAAAACTTGAAGAAAATATGTTAAAAATTTCGAAAATTATTGGCAATTGAAAATAAAACTAAAAAAATAACTAGATTAATAGACAACTGAAAAAAATAATTGTAAAAATTAAACAAGAAATATTAAGTTTTAAGAAATTAATTGCAAATTTAAAAATTAAGAAAATTATAGAAATAATTGTTGGGAATAATTGCACATTTAACAACTGGATTGAAAATAAAAAAAAAATTTAATATTAAAAAATAATTGAAAAAAAATTGAATTGAAATTTATGGAATATACTTAAAAATTGAAAAAAAAAATTAAAAGAAGCCGATAATTAATGAATATAGAAAAAAACAATTTAAAACTGAAGAATGGAAATAAAAATTGAAGAATAGAATTAAAAATTAAAGAAAATAATTGAACAATTGTATTTAAAATTAAAAAAACTTAATAATAATCGAAAAACATTAGAAAAAAGGCGATAATTTTTTAATATTAAAGAAAATAATTGAAAATTTAAAAGTGAAATTTAAATTTGAAAGAAATAACTAAAAATTGAAGAGAATAGTTATAAAATTGAATAATTGAATTGAAATTTTAAAACAATTTTTAAAAAACGAAAATTATTGAATATTATGGATTTAACTAAAAATTGAATAAAATAATTGAAAATTAATAAAATATTTGAAAATTGAAGAAAATAATTAAAAATTGAAGAAAAAATTTGGAAATTAAAAAAGTAAATGGAAATTTCAAGAAAATAATTGATAATCATAAGAAAAATTACAATATGACGAAAATAATTAAATATTCAAAAATTTATTAATGTTAAAAAAAATAATTAACAAATGAAAAAAAAAATTCTACGAATCGTGAGAATAATCGTTTTTCGTACAAAAAAAATTTGTAATTAATGAATATTCATAAAATTGAAGGAGAATAATAAATTGCTATTTAAAAACTGATGTAAATTATGGAAAAAAATTGTAGAAAATAAATAAAAATTAAAGAATCCAATTGAAAATTCCAGAATTGTATTGAAAGAAAATAATTGATAATTAAAAGAAAAATTACAATATGATGAAAATAATTAAATATTGACGAAAATAATTTACTATTAAAAAAAATAATTAGGGGAGAGTCGGGTAGCGCCGGACAGCGGGTAGCCGCGGACACTTGTGAAATAAAAGAAACGGTATATTTTTGAAAGCTAAAACCACATGTGTGTTGTTCAACATGTTCATGAAATGTAATTTAGAAAGTTGGGTACATGATCATTAATTAGATTAGGAAAAAATCGAATTTAAATGTTCACTCCTTTCAAATCAATAGCCTCTTAAGAATTTAAGACCACATTTAACGTCAATTTTTTATGCAACAACATCAAATATATTTTCCTTTCTTTGTAGAAACACATTAATATACTTACAGTTTATGAAATTTCCTAATATTGTTTGTTAATTTAAAGTTATTTACTTTTTATAGCAAATTTACCAAAATATACCATTGTCGGGTAGCCACGGACATTTTTTGTCGTGTACTACCAGACAGATTTTGTGTGTAGTTATCTTTTGTTTCTGTCAAAATAAAAATTTCTTGTTTACATTTGGTTAATTGTAAGTTATATAAAATTAAGAATAAGTGTTAAATTTCTGGCGCAAAGACAGAAGATGGATTAAATATAGCTGTAAAACAGGTATTTTACTTGAAAAGCACTTTTCTTAGCGTTTAATTAACAATTTTCTTAGTGTCCGGTGATACCCGACACTTTTTTTTCCTAACCATTTTTAGCGTAAAATAGTTTTCTTATTCTTTTATTCCCTGTATGTTTATTTGTTGTTTTTCTTTTTTAAATGTATTGGTAATGATATTCAAACTGTAAAAAACCTCAAACACTAAAATTAAGATCATTATTTTAGAATTTGTGATTAAAAAAGCTTAGGTGTCCGGGGCTACCCGACTCTCCCCTAACAATTAAAAAAAAAAAAATTTTAATTGATGAGTAATTATAAAATTGAAGGAGAAAAATAAATTTTCAACTGGATTGAAAATCGAAAAAATTCATTCAAATTGAAGAAATTAATAAAAAAAAGAGAAAATAAATAAAAAATTTAAGAATTAAATTAAAATCTGAAAAAATAATTCAAATAAAAACAACAACGTTGTTTTTGAAAACAAAATTCAAAAAATAGCTAGATTAATACACAACCGAACAAAATAATTTAAAAGAATCAAAGAATAATTATAAAATTTTAAGAGAATAATTGAAAACTGAAAAAATTGTAGGAAATAATTGAAAATTGCGAAAAATAATTAATAATTCAAGGAAATAGTTGAAAAATGACGAGAATAATTGAAAAATTAAAGAAAATATGTTAAAAAGGACGAAAATAATTGTCAATTGAAAACAAAATTCAGAAAATGACTAGATTAATAAACACCTGAAAAAAATAATTAAAAAATAAAACAAAAAATATTAAATTTAAAGAAAATTATTTTGCAAATTGTAAAATTAAGAAAATTATAGGAGTAATTGCTGGAAATAATTCCGTATTTAACGATTGGATTGAAAATTAAAAAAATAATTGAAAAATGAAGATAGCAATTAAAAATTGAAGAATGGAATTGAAATTTAAAGAATATACTTGAAAATAGAAAAAAAGTAATTGAAAAAAGCCGAGAAATTATAAATATAGAAGAAAACAATTAAAAACTGAAAAATGGAAATAAAAATGAAAGAAAATAATTAAACAATTGTATTTAAAAATAAAGAAACTTAATGATAATCGAAAAAAATAATTAAAAATTTTAAAGTAGCATTTAAATATGAAGAAAATAACTCAGAATTCAAGAGAATAGTTCTAGAATTAAATAATTTAATTGGAATTTTAAAACAATTTTTTTGAGTGAAAAAAATAATTGAAAAAATACGAGAATTGTTAAATACTGATGAATTAATTGAAAATCTATAAAAATAATTGAAAATAAAATAAAATATTTGAGAATTAAAGAAAATAATTAATAGTTGAAGAAATAAATTGGAAATTAAGGAATTTAATAAAAATTGCAAGAAAAAACTTGATAATTAAAAGAAAAATTGCAATATGACGAAAATAATTAAATTTGACGGAAATAATAAACTACTAAAAAAATAAATAACAATTGAAAAAAATGCAATAATGATAAGAATAACATTTAATAAAATTGAAGGAGAATTATAAATTTTCGATTTAAAACTGATGAAAAATATGGAAAAAATTGTAGATAATGAATGAAAATTGAAGTAATCAAATGGAAATTGAAGAATTATATTAAAATTTCAAGAAAATATTTGATAATTGAGAAAATGCGATAATTATTCAACTTTGAATAAAATAATTGAAAAACGAAAAATGCTATTGAAAATTGTAGAAAATAATTGAAAATTAAAGAAATAAGGGGAAGATTAAAGAATTAAATTTAAGATTAAAGATTAAAATTGAAATTTTAAAAAAAAAGTTGATAATTGAAAGAAAAAAATAACAAAATTTTTTTGTACTTATCATTGTTTTTATTATATTTCAATTATTGTCTTCAAGTTTCAAACTTTAAAATCATTTTCCAATTTTTTTCCACAAGTTTTAATTATTCTTATTTTTAAAAATTTTTAAATATCTTTCTGAAATTTCCCATTGTTTTATTTAATTTTTAATCATTTTCAATTATCTATATTCTTTGTTTATTATTTTCAATTACTTACGTTCTTTTTCATAATTTCCAAAAAGTTTTTAATTATTTATCTGAAATTTTCATTTTTCTATTTATTTTTCAATTATATCTACGATTTTCTTGTATTTTATGCACCTATATTCTGTATGTTTAGCAATTATTTATCTTAAATTAAAAATTGCTTTTCTTAATTTTAAATTATGTTTATGTTTTTTCATTTATTTTCTCTAATTTTTAATTATTTTCTTTTTTTTTTGCAATTAACTTTTAAAACTTTGAAGTACTTTTTTAAAATTTTCTTTAAATTTTCCTTATTTAAAATATATTATGCAATTTTTTCAATTATTTTTTTAAATTTTAATTATTTTCTTTAATTTTAAATTATTTATATTATTTCTTCATAATTTTCCTTATTTTTTAATCATTTTCATCATTTTTCTGAATTAATTTTCTAAAATTTTAATTATTTATCTTAATTTGAATAATTTTTATTTAATTTTAAATTATATTCTCCAATTTTTCATTACCCGAATTTTCTTAAATTTATTTCTAAGATTTTAAAGTATTTTTCTCAAATTTAAATTACTTTCTTTCATTTTAAAATTGTTCATAATTGTTATATTTAATAATAAATTTTACACTTCATTGACTTATAGTTATTTTATAATGATAACTATTTTGTTACTTATCTTTTTTTTTTTTTTTTTTTTTTTTAAATAAATTATTTGTGTTTTAAAATAGAAACATAGAATCTATGTTTCTCATTTAAACATAGAAAATTCTCATAAATTCTCCTGAAGGAGAATATTCTCGGTTATATTCTCGAGAATGTAACCGGATTTTAAATTACCGAGAATTTTGCAACTCTAGTACTGTGATGCCTGAAATTCCATTAATATATTAATCTTATTTGTATTTGAAAAAATTATAGTTGTAAATGACCAAATACAATGCAAGGCGCTCTATGATGTTGCTAGTTATATAAGAAAAACACAAATGTTTTTAATAATTAATTAAACTTCTTTTTTTAGAAAAAGTTACCAGGGAATCCAATTTTAGTGATAGCGCCCTCAACAATGGGAAATAATACTTCCTCGAGACAACATAAATGGGTTTCGCAATTGGGAGCTTTAGGAATGATTGTGAGTGTTTTCGTGCCTTTAGGATTGACGACGACGAAAATGACAATGATGGGTTGTATCGATCAACTTGTACAAGCCACCAGAACAAAATTACAAGAAGTCAGATCTGATTGTCCTGGGAGGCCGATAATTCTCTTGGGTTTCAACACAGGAGCAGCTCTAGCTTGTCAGGTACTTTTGACTAATTTTGATTTTTCAATTTTTTTTACATTATCTCGATTATTAATATACCTATATTCTAATTATTATAATAGATAGCACAAATGGAGCACGTGACAGCTGTTATATGTTTGGGATTTCCTTTCAATACAGTGGAGGGCAAAAGAGGATCGCCGGACGATACTCTAATGGACATACGATGTCCTGTTATGTTTGTGATTGGACAGAATGCGACTCTTGTTCGTCCAGACGATTTGGAAGATCTTCGGGAAAAAATGCTGGTCGAAACGAGTCTTGTTGTTGTTGGAACTGCAGATGATCATTTGCGAATTTCCACCGCTAAAAAAGTGTCAGAAGGCATCACACAGAGTATGGTAGACAGATGTATTTTAGATGAAATTGGAGATTTTGTTGGTAGCATTCTTTTGCAGCCTCATCCTCTGCCCTTGAGACCAGCCACTTTAGCGAATCTCGAAGCAAGAAATAAAAAAGATTTTCGAAAGAGAAAGAACTCGACGAGCAGTTCCGTTGAAAGTGAACCAAATTCTCCGAATATTAAAAAATCGAGACCGTGCACTCCAGTTATGAGCTCTGCTCCAACTGGACAAATTGTCGCCTCTGCTTCTGTATCACGAACTTTAGGAAATTTACCCATGAGTTTAACTGTCGGCGGAACCAGCGCAAATTTAGTGCCAACTGCAAAACGAAAACCTCGATTGGTTTCCAATCAACGGGCACATTTCCCGGATAATGTCATTTCTCCGAGACTCATGGCTCAGGTGAGAAGTTAATTTTAGTAGTAAATTTTTTTTCTGATTGTTTAAAATAAGTAAATCTATAATAATAATCGACAAGATTCATTCTGTCGACACCTGAAATTGAATAAAATAATTAACAATTGAAGAGCTAAATTGAATAATAAAGAATGAAATTGAAATTTTAGGAAAATAGTTGATAATTGAAAGAAAAATTACAAAGTGACGTAAAATAATTAAATGTTAAAGAAAATAATTCAGAAATAGGAAAATTATTGACAATCGAAAGTAAAATTCGAAATCTGTCGAGAATTATCGACAACAGAACAAAATAATTAAACAAAATTGAAGAATAATTAAAAAATTTAAAGAGAATAATTAATTAATCAATAATAAGAATAATAATAAATTAAAGAAAAATTTATAGATTTATTTATTAATGAAATTAAAATTATTTGAATTGATATTTGTAAATTTAAATTTTATTCAATTTAAGGACGGTCGGCCGCTTGACATAACTTCAAACCAAAAATTGATTTTTAACAGCAAATGAAACTAAAATTAAATCGATTTCACCAAATTCTGAAAGATTCAGTTGTACAATTATCAGAAAAAAATAGATTGGACCAAAATTTGTTGTAAAATAATAATTATTAAACATTTTGTGTTTTTTCTTTAAGGGTCAGTAACATGAAGTAGGATAAGGAGATGAAACGACGTATTTTTACTGGCCCCCATATAGGGGGGTCACAGTAGACAGCTTTGCTTTTTCCCTGCCGACTATGCGCCCCTTCAGGGGAAAAGTAGAATTAATTTTCGTTGTGTGCGTGGCTGTGTCTTATGTACATGTGATATGGTCACGTGATAAATTATAGTTACAAAAATCACCACAGCAAGTGCTGTTGTCAACAGGGAAAAAAATACCTGTACTACTGGGACCCCCCTGATTGGTGTCAAGTTTTCCCGCGACAAACTACAGGCGTTTCATCTCCTTATCCTACTTCATGGTCAGTAACCAATTAAAATTTTCAACCAATTTTGACAAATAATAGCACATTTTGCTCTTTTAAACATTTTCTACCATTCCTCTCGTTGAATTTTGTTTAAGATATTTTGTTCAAAAGTTATTAAACAAATAATATTTCTTTTTAACATATGTTTTTAACAAAACATTTTAAACAAAATTCAACGAGTGGAATTATAGAAAATGTTTAAAAAAAACAAAATGAATCAATTGGTTACTGACCCTCAAAGAAAAAACACAAAATGTTTAATAATTATTATTTTACAACAAATTTTGGTCCAATCTAATTTTTTCTGATAATTGTAAAACTAAATATTTCAAAATTTGGTGAAATAATTTTAATTATATGGTTTCATTTGCTGTTAAAAACCACTTTTTGGTTTGAGGTTATGTCAAGCGGCCGATCCTCCTTAAATTGATTAAAATTTTAATTTATAAATATCAGTTCAAATAACTTTAATTTCATTAATAAATAAATCTATAATTTTTTCTATAAATTATTATTAATCTTATTATTGATTAATTAATTATTCTCTTTAAATTATATAATTATTCTTCAATTTTGTTTAATTATTTTGTTCTGTTGTCGATAATTCTCGACAGATTTCGAATTTTACTTTCGATTGTCAATAATTTTCCTATTTCTGAATTATTTTATTCATTCATAAACGGCGAAATACAAAACATATGGAAGAGCCCTTTCATACAATAAGTACTAATTTTCTTTGATATTTAATTGTTTTACGTCATTTTGTAATTTTTCTTTCAATTATCAACTATTTTCCTAAAATTTTAATTTCATTCTTTAATATTTAATTTAGTTCTTTAATTTTTAATTATTTTATTCAATTCATAATTATTTTCTTCAATTTTTAATTGCATTATTCGTTCTTCAATTATTTTATTCAATATTCAATAATTCTAGCATTTTCTCAATTATTGTCTTGAAATTTCAATACTATTTTTCAATTTCCAATTGATTTCTTTAATTTTATTATTTATTTTCTACAATTTTTCCATAATTTTCATCATTTTTCAATTTACAATTTATTATTTTTCTTTAATTTTATGATTATCCATTAATTTTAATAATTTTTTTGTTCGAATGCCGATTATTCTCACCATTTCTCGAATTTTTTTTTTCAATTGTTAATTACTTTTTTTAATAGTTAATTATTTCCGTCAATATTAAATTATTTTCGCCATATTGTAATTTTTCTTTTAATTTTCAAATATTTTCTTTAATTTTCAATTATTTTGATTGATTTTCAATTAATTCCTCAATATTCAATAATTCTCGGATTTTTTCAATTATTTTTTCTACTCATGAAAATTGTTTTAAATTTTCAATTCAATTATTCAATTCTAGAACTGTTCTCTTAAATTCTCAGTTATTTTCTTCAAATTTAAATTCCACTGTTAAATTTTCAATTATTTTCTTTAATATTTAAAAATTATTCCCTTTTTTCAATTATTTTTTTCAGTTGTCTATCCATTTTTTGAATTATTTTTTTTCAATTGTCAATTGTTTTTATCATTTTGTATTTTTTTTTAATCATCAATTATTTTTTCAAATATTAATTTATTTCTTAAAATTTTAATTTATTTCCTCAGTTTTTTATTATTTTCTTCAATTTCAATTATTTTTTTCGTTTTTCAATCCATTTGTTCAATTTGCAATTATTTCCAACACTTATTCCTATTATTTTTCAACTATTTTGTTTAAACTTAATATTTATTGTTTAATTTTGTAAACTATTATTTTTAATTGTGTAATTATGTAGCCATTTTTCAAATTTTATTTTCTACTATCAATTATTTTCGTCATTTTTCAGATATACTTTTTAATATCGTAATTTTCATTATGTGGATTTGCAAAAATTTGTAGTTTTAAATGAACAACAAAAATTCAAAGTTCGTGGCTCGCTTGGGTGCGCGTTAATGTTTCTAATTAACAAATAAAATACTAAATAGTGATATAAAAAAGTAAATGACGATTTTTGTAAGTTAATGGATTCTTATAATAAGGTGATTGTTTTACAGCATAACACAAACAGCGGAAATGGTGGTATTACCTTGAATATTGGATCTTTAGCAAGTTTATCACCTGTAGGACCAATGAAATTCGGTTCTACTAATATTGGACATACTCCGCCTGTAACACCAAGACCGGGAACATTTCAAAAAACTCCTGCTGTTTTCCAGAAAGGCCCAAAGTTTATTCAGACGGGGAATCAAAATCTTGGGAGGATGAAAACAGTTTCTGTAGCAGGTAAGAGTTAGAAAAATTTTTAGAAAAGTTTTTTTTAAAAACGGAATAAGCTGAACTAGCAGACAAAAGACAGTGGAATATAAAGGAAAAATTAAATTTAAAACTGGAAGGGAAATATTATAATTTTCAGTTAATTTAAATTAAATTTTGTCACCTATTTTGATAATTTTCACCTTTTTCACTTTTTTACACAGTTTTTAAAAAGTTTTGGTAGTTTTAAAATTATAGCTATTTTAAATTCTGAAGAAAATGGGCATGAACATATTATTTAAATTTTAATTTATTCAAAAATCAAACTAAACAAATTTTATACAGTTAACATTTTTACTGATTTAAATTTCTGTCGATTCACATTTCAATCCTATCCAAATTTTAATTGATTTAAGTTTCAATCGATCTAACTTTTAATCAATCGATTATGCAACTTTTAATTTGTTTAAATGTCAATCTATTCAAATTTTATTTGACAAAAGTTTAACTGGATAAATTTTGTATTGATCCAAATTTCAATTTCATCTAACTTTTAATCGATTTAAGTTTCGAACGATCTAAATTTTATTCAATTCCAATTTTAATTGTTCAAAACATTTATTAATTAAAACTGTCATGGATCCTAAATAAAATTTATCCAATTTTATAATCTAATTTTCAAATCATGAAATTAAAATTCAATCAATCAATCACGTTTTTGTCACTTGTTTTCGGAAAATAATAATTCATCTTTTCATTTATTTTTAGAGGAAAAGACACTGTAATCCTTGAAATTTTTAAATTAGAAAAATAATAATTTTTTTTAAACGTATGATTATTATTTCAATTCAATATTTATTTATTCATTATATTCTGTCCTCTATTAAACATGGGTTTTTGCTATTTTTTCTTTTTTTACTGAAAAACAAGTAAAAGCACTGCTGAGTATTAACAATTTTTTTTTGACTTTACATAATCTATAATAATAATCCACAAGATTCTTAAACACCTTTCTAAAATAACTTTTTCATTTCTAAATGATAAAAAAATTTTTTGTTTTAAAACTTCCAACGTTATTTGATACACTAAAATTTAATTCTATCAATACAAAAATTACCTAAAATGTTCATGCGAAGAAGTTTAAATTAATTAATATTTAAATTATTGAAAATTAAGATCTTTAAAATTTCGAAATAATTATTTACAAATGAAAATCTAAATTAATAATTCAGCATCGATATATTTAAATTTTAAAGTATTGAAGTTTCAACTAGATTTCAGTATCAATCAATAAATAAAAGCTTTATTTATACTTATTTTAATCAAACTAATCTTTATTTTATCATTATATCAATAAATTACTGCACCCTCCAATTAAAACTTTCTTTGATGCAAATAACAACTCAATCAAATTTTTATTGGTTTAAGCTTTAATTATCTAAATTCTAGTCAATCACTTTTCAATTATGTTCCATAATATTTAATTAATTTAGTCATTATGTAAATGTAGTCATGTTTCTTTCAATAATCAATAATTCTCGCATTTTCACAATTATCAATTATTTTCTTAAAATTTCAATACGATTCTTCAATTTTAATTTATTTTTTACAATTTTTTCCAGAATTTCCATCAGTTATGAATTGAAAATTTATTATTCTCTTTCAATTTTATGATTATTCATTAATTTAACAAAAAAATTGTTCAAATGACGATTATTCTCACCATTTTTTTATTTATTTATTTTTTTGAATTGTTAATTACTTTTTTTAATAGTAAATTATTTCCGTCAATATTTAATTATTTTCGTCATATTGTAATCTTTCGTTTAATTATCGATTATTTTCTTGAAATTTCCATTTACTACTTTAACTTCAAATTTATTTCTTCATTTTTGAATTATTTTCTTTTATGCCAATTATTTACCTCATTTTTCAATTATGAACTACTTTTTTAAAATTTAAAGTTAATTCTTTAATCTTCAGTTTATTTCTTTAATTTTTAATAATTTTTTTCTTCAATTTTCAATAGCATTTTTCGTTTTTCAATTATTTTATTCAAAGTTGAATAATTATCGCATTTTCTCAATTATCAAATATTTTCTTGAAATTTCAATATAATTCTTCAATTTCCATTTGATTACTTCAATTTTCATTCATTATCTACAATTTTTTCCATATTTTTCATCAGTTTTAAATCGAAAATTTATAATTCTCCTTCAATGTTATTAAATGTTATTCTTATCATTATTGCATTTTTTTCAATTGTTATTTATTTTTTTAGTAGTTTATTATTTCCGTCAAATTTAATTATTTTCGTCATATTGCAATTTTTCTTTTAATTATCAAGTTTTTTCTTGCAATTTTTATTAAATTCCTTAATTTCCAATTTATTTCTTCAACTATTAATTATTTTCTTTAATTCTCAAATATTTTATTTTATTTTCAATTATTTTTATAGATTTTCAATTAATTCATCAGTATTTAACAATTCTCGTATTTTTTCAATTATTTTTTTCACTCAAAAAAATTGTTTTAAAATTCCAATTAAATTATTTAATTCTAGAACTATTCTCTTGAATTCTGAGTTATTTTCTTCATATTTAAATGCTACTTTAAAATTTTTAATTATTTTTTTCGATTATCATTAAGTTTCTTTATTTTTAAATACAATTGTTTAATTATTTTCTTTCATTTTTATTTCCATTTTTCAGTTTTTAATTGTTTTCTTCTATATTTATAATTTCTCGGCTTTTTTCAATTACTTTTTTTCTATTTTCAAGTATATTCTTTAAATTTCAATTTCATTCTTCAATTTTTAATTGCTATCTTCATTTTTCAATTATTTTTTTAATTTTCAATCCAATCGTTAAATACGGAATTATTTCCAGCAATTACTCCTATAATTTTCTTAATTTTACAATTTGCAAAATAATTTTCTTTAAATTTAATATTTTTTGTTTTATTTTTTAATTATTTTTTTCAGGTGTTTATTAATCTAGTCATTTTCTGAATTTTGTTTTCAATTGACAATTATTTTCGTCCTTTTTAACATATTTTCTTTAATTTTTCAATTATTCTCGTCATTTTTCAACTATTTCCTTGAATTATTAATTATTTTTCGCAATTTTCAATTATTTCCTACAATTTTTTCAGTTTTCAATTTATATCTTCAAATTTTGTAATTATTCTTTGATTTTTAAATTATTTTGTTCGGTTGTGTATTAATCTAGCTATTTTTTGAATTTTGTTTTCAAAAACAACGTTGTTGTTTTCATTTGAATTATTTTTTCAGATTTTAATTTAATTCTTAAATTTTCAATTTATTTCCTCTTTTTTTATTAATTTCTTCTATTTGAATTTCTTTTTTTTTTCGATTTTCAATCCAGTTGTTCAATTTGCAATTATTTATAGTTTTAAATGACCAACAACAATGCAAAGTTTGTCAATGCTGCTAGTGAACAAATAATTATTTTTATAATAATATAATTATAATAATAATTATTTTTATAGTTATTTTTGTTAAATTATAAACACACAAAAATCTTATTTTCCCATAAAGAAACAAAAAAGTTTACAGTTTCTAATTTGTTCTTGTCTAATTTTCAAAAAATTTGCGCTTATAAGTTAATAAAAACAATTAAAAGTATATTAATTATACAATTATAATTTTAAAAATACTATTTTTTAATTTAAAGCATCACAAATGAAACCTTCTGGGACAAGTGGAGCATTATCAGCTCTTTTACAAGGTGGCAAAAGTCCAATTAGCATTGGTGGAAGACCTATTACTTCTAGTGTCCTATTAACTCCCAGTGTCACTGTAACTCCTACATCATCTTCATCTCCAGTGGCACCTTCAAAAGGTAGAATATTTATATCTAACCCTTTACCAAAAAAATAATTGGCAGAAGCTGTGCTAGATTTTGAGTAGAAATTTTATTTGTATCCCAAGACGCTTTCTCAAATTTCAAATGCACGTAAAACTTTAAAAGATTTCATATATACCTATTAATAACTATTGTTATTGGTTGAGATTTTTGAATTTATCTTTATATTAATCTTCTTTTTTTTTGCATCAATTTTCCTCTATTTTGGGGAAATTTAGAATTTGGAATTTCTTCTTATAAAATTTACTACTGAAAATTATACAAATGAGTGAAATTAAAGCAGAAATTCAATTTTTGTTTATTTTTAAATATGCACTGATTTTGGTGAATCCGATATTTCTGTTTCATTAATATTTTTAAAACTGAAACTTTTAATATCTAAGTTTTAATAGTATTAGTTGAAAGTTAATAGTACTATATATGAAAGAGAAACTAGTGTCATTAAATGAAATATTTAATAGATTTAATGAGAATTTAAATTAATGTTTAGAAAATTTAATTAATTTGCACTGATTCCAATGATTTATTTTATTTTGACAATAAAATCAAGTATAAATAGCTTTTAAATGTAAGAATTTAAATTAAAAATTGTACTATCACTTCTTAATTTTTACACAAGTTGTGGCCAATTTTTTTAGTATTTACTTCGTTTTTAAAATATTGTATTTTATGTACATAAAATAATGAATTATAAAAAGAGCGTTTGTAAATAATTTTGACGACAATCACTATTGTGATGAAAAATAAAAAAGAAAGAAATTGTGTCTTTTGGCATTAAAAGAAATTTGTAAATATAATATCTTATTCTTATATTTTATGTTAAATAAAACTTTCTCTTGTACTTAAAATTATTTTTCAATTCCTCTCCTGCATCCTATCAAAAAAAAAAAAAAGTTAAATTATAATTCGTAATAATGGAGGATATTTAATGAAAATTAAAAAAAAATATGTCATAAAACACACAAAAATCGTAGATTTAACAATAATTCTTATTTCTGACTGTGGCTTTAATCTCTCTCTATGAGCTTCTTTTTTTCTCGATCTTTTGTCTTGAAGGTCACAGTGGTTTTTTTAAAAAATCTACAAAATTCGGAAGAAAATTGTCTTTTTTACGATATGTTTAAAACAAAACGAGAATAAGATGATAAATTTGACAATATAAATGCATTACAAATAGAAATTTTAGCAAAGGAAAAAGTCAAAGCCACTGTGGCTTTGAAATCGAAAACTCGAACATTTCTACTGATGAAAAAACTGTTTCAGACAGATATATATCTATATTTTATAGTGATGGACAACTCAGGAGGAATAAGTGTGAACGAATATCTGCAAAAGAGTCCCAGGTCATCGAGAGAAATATCTCCTCGACAATCGTTTCCACAGCAATCAAACAAAATCAACAAAATGTATTCCAACAACATAGTAATGCTGGAAAATTCTTGCAGGCCACAAATGTTACCAAGCTCTGGTCAAAATTCAGTAACAATTTTACCTTTCTCGGCGAAAATGAAAAATTCCGAAAAATCAATGAAGATCATTCCAAAGATAACTGCTAATAATGCGCCAAGAAATCATCATCGACCGAAGCCTGAGATAACCTCAAATTTCCTGAATGATGATTTAGGAAATATCCTCGATATTCCGATAATATTCGCCAAAGATGGAGAAAGTATTAATTCAATTGAAAAAACGCCTCCATTGCCTTTAATTTCCAATATTCCCGAAAATCCTCTGCCACCAAGAAATCCAAAATTGGGTCCCACAAAAGTTGTCTTGATCAGTAACAAACAACAGGATAAATCTCAACTTCCGGGAAAATTAATCCCACCTCAAAAGCAATCATTTCTGAGACAAAGTCAGAATTTAAATCACGTTCTTCTGCAAACGAAAAATCAAAGCCCAGTCATATCAAATCGTTCTAGTCCTCCTTTACAAAATTCTAGTCGAGCAAACGAATCAACTGTCAAATATACGAAAATTATTTTAGCCAAGAGAAATTCTTTATCGAGCATTAGCCACAAAGATAAAGGTGAGCCGGTTATTTTGACTAAAACAAATCAGAAAGTTCCAAGAATCTTTAATAAAGAGAAAAATGAGCATCGATGTTCTCAAGGTCCTTTGCCGAAAATTATCAATAATTTTGACGATGAATTTCTCGAGATTGAGGAGGCGATTAAGCCAAATATAATCGAGAGAAAAGTCGTTAATTTAATGGAGTCTGACTCATTTAAAGATAAGAATGCATTTAGCAAGGAAAAGTTGAGTGTTAATTATTCTGAATCACACGTAACGGACAATGAGTAATCGACGTTTTGTATTTAAGAAACTTTAATGTTATTTAAACAAAGTTTTTTTTTTCTTTGAGTTTAATTAATCTTTAAAAAATGTTAAAAGGTGAAATGAAATTCAAATTATTTTTTCGATGTGTAAAGAGATGAGGAATTTTTGAAAAAATTCAATAATCTATCATCTATTATTTTTCATAAAAGCATCTGTTATTTTTGCATAAATTTTTCTAATTGTAACAATGTAGCGGGACTACTGTAAAATAAGCCTCATATGAAAGACTGAAGTTAATTTTTGATTTTGGCTATTATTTAATAACTTGTAATCTATACTGTTATTATGTAAGTTGAATAGTAGTTAACAATTTTTCGATTTTATTCTGGAAAAGTTCTGTCTTCTGGAATATATATATTTATATTTATTTTATTTTCTTCTTTTATAAGAAAAGAAGCGAAAAACAAAACTTCACAGTGTGTTCATTTTATTTGAGATGATGTGCTTTTAATGCATTTTTTTATTTGTAAGCAAAGAGGCAACTAGGAAGAAAATTACGGATAAAGAAGCTTTAACAATTTCGGTATTTTTGTCAAAATTGACAAAAATTCTTTAAAATTTTAAAAGTCGTGATTTGTTTTTAACTAGTCTTTAAAAAGTATTTCTAAAGTCTTCTGTATATTCTTCCGAGATTGTTATATAGAAACTTTTATAATTATTGAAAATTCCCCTTCCAAGTCTAATTATTAAACTCTCATATGATTAGAGACTGAAATAAAGATCCAGCTAATATAAATATGACAAGTTATACCGTTAGTACAGTTTACCAAGTCAGGTACACCTAAATTATTACTTTTCATTTACATTTTATTAAAATGTAGAAAAAAATCCTTTCTTAAAAATATAGAAACTTGGGCGTTTTCAGTTATTGTAATTAATGTAGGCCCAAAAAAGAATTTAGAACCAACAGGAAAGGATCATTGCTACAGTTATATTAAGTCAATTTTTTTTTTTTAAGCACATATAGTTTTAGAATTGGTTATAAAAAAATATTTGTATGCAGTGTATAATAAATTTTGCGAACTTGTAATTTCATATTTACAAACTTTAATAAAACGAAGTCAAGCGACTAAAAAATATACTTCTCATTTCATAAATCATAATCATTGTTCAGCAATATTTCTCCATTCACAGATGTAAACATAATGTACAACTTTTTACTCAATTCGGGACCAATTTTTCGAACTGAAGTCACAGGTCCAGCTGCTCTTCTTATCTGTTTTAATAGAAATTTAATTAATTAGGTTCTATTTATATTAGATTTTTAATTAAATAAATAATGGGATTTACACTAGACAAAAATTACCAGGGTGTCTAGGGAATAATCATTTTGAATTTCCTGGATCGTAAACTACAATTTTCTTGGATTTATTAATTTAATAATTAATAACAATACTAGTTAAATATTAAGTGATTTGAATGAAATGTTAAGATTAGTTTAAAAAATAACTACAAAAACAAAACAAACATATTATTTAAAATTTTTGAAACATCAGAAAAATTATGAAAAAAAATCAACGAAAGAATAAAGATGTTACAGAAAAGGTCGAAAATAATGAATAAATAAGAAAAAAGTTAGAGCATTTGATGAAAAATGGAAAAATGAAAACATTCAAAAAATTTAAGAAATTATGAAAAAACGATAAAATAAAAAAAATATTGAAAACATTATTATAAACTATTATTATTATGTGAATAATCTATTTTAAAATGGGAAAAGATAAAAAGATAATTAAAAAGCCTACCAAAATAGATAATTTTTTAAAAATATAAAAGTTAAGAACATTATTATGAAAATAATCGGAAAATTTAGAAATATGGTAATATAATGTCTTAAAATATTAGGAAGTTTTAGAAAAAATGCTTAAAATGTTTTTGTTTTAAGATAGTGAATTTTAAAAAATCAAGAAAACTATAAAAGAATAAAAAGAATATTTTGTCAATAAATTAAAATATTTACCGATATGTTTTGTCAAATTAAAAAAATAAATTAGAAAATCCATGAAAAAACGTTAACATTTTAATGATAGAAAAATTTTTGAAAAAGGTGTTTTAGAAATTAAGCGAAACAAAAACAATAAATAAATTTCTTTTAAAAGTAAAAAATTCAATAAAAAGAAATTAAACTTTTTTAAGGAAAGGAAAAATATTTGTAAAAAATAGAACAATGATAGTAAAATGATAAATTTATTATAAAGTAAAATTTACATAAAACGGAAAAAAAGAAGAGTCTTTAAAAAAAATAATAAATTATTAAAAAATATTGAAAAATATACCAAACAGGTACATATTTGGAAAAAATTAGAAATTATAAAATAAAAATTAACGAAATTATTAAAAATTTTAAAAATGATTCACAAAATGATAAAAGAACGAATGAATTGAAGAAAATTAAAGAGAAGTCAAAAAGATTTACAGAATAGAAAAAACTAAGAACATCAAATGAAAAATAATAAAGTAATATTTTGAAAAATGAAAAAAAAAATTTTTTAATTTAATAAGCTATGAAAAAATAAACAAAAATTTTAAAAGACGATAAAAAATATAAGAATCGAGATAATAAAGTAAAATATAAAGGCCAGAAGGATTAAAACAAAATTGTATAAAATAAACTGAAATAATTTGCGTAAAAAGAATAGAATTAAAGAAAATAAAAATAACGAAAAAAAAAAAACATTTTGAAAAAAGGAATAAGTTAATGATGAAATTAGAAAAAGTGGTAAATATTTGAAGTAATATAAAATAAAATGCAATATAATTAATTTTAGAATATTGAAATTTAAATTAATAAAAATTTATAAGTTTGAATAAATTAAAGTTTTATTTAATTAGCGTTTTGGGACTTATTTTGATTAAAATGACTTGGAATTATTAAAAATTTTATTTTATTTTTGACTTTCTTTCAGTCCAAGATTTTTAGATCGCATTTTGGGCACTTTAAATTCAATTTTTGAAGTTATTCATGAATACAAGGTTAAAATTTTCAGGATTCATTTAAGATTTTTTTTTAAATTCCCGGATTGTTTTAAGAATGTAAATCTTTTTACAAATTCCCGTCAAATTCCTATTTTTTTTTTTTAAAGATGTAACAAATTTCAACATTTTTTCGAATTTACAGGATCGCTAGACATAAAATGGAAAAAAAGAAGAGTCTTTAAGGAATTATATAAATTATAAAAAAATACTGGAAAATACCAAATAGGTACACATTTGAAAAAAATTAACGAAATTATAAAAAGTTTAAAAAATGATTCACAAAATGATCAAAGAACGAATAAATTGAAAAAAAATTAAAGAAATTTAATGCAAAGTCAAAAAGATTTATGGAATAGAAAAAACTAATAACATCAAATGAAAAATAATAAAGCAATGTTTTGAAATATAAAAAAAAAATTTAATTTAATAAGCTATGAAAAAATAAAAAATAAATTGAAAAGACGATAAAAAATATAAAAATCGTGGAAAATAAAGTAAAAAGAAAAAACCAGAAGAATTGAAATAAAAAATTCATTTCAGAATATCAATTATTAACAACTTATTCCCAAAATTAAGGAAATTGAAAAAGAAATTATAAACAACTCTAAAAAAAAAGAAATTTCTTTAAAATATTAAATATATTTTTAAAACAGCTCTAACAATAAAATCGTTTTTTAAAGTATAAAATCTAGAAATTTTACATGAAAGAGCAAACAAATTTGTGAAAGATAAACAAAATATAAAGAAAATTAAATAAATTTTCCTAAATAGGGGTTTAAACAACAAAATTGTATAAAATAAACTGAAATAATTTGAGTAAAATGAAAAAAATTAAAGAAAATATATAACGCAAACAACAGATTTTGAAAGAAGGAATAAGTTAATGTAGTGAAATTAGAAAAAGTTGCAAATATTTGAAGTAAAATAAAATAAAATGCATTAATAAAAATTTTTAAGTTTTATTTAATTAGCGTTTTTGGACTTATTTTAATTAAAATAACTTGGAATTATTAAAAATTTTATTTTATTTTTAACTTTCTTTCAATTTTAAAAAATAAAAATATTATATATTAAATAATAATTTTAATATGACATATGAATGTTATTTAATTTAACTAATTTTTTTATAAAATAAATTTTTCATTTTAATATCTTCAATATTATGTTTTATTTTTAAACTATTTTATAATAATGAAATAGAAATGATTTTATTCATTTTAAATTAAATTAGAAGTTTAATTTATAAGTTTGTTTCATTTATTTATTTTCAGCCCAAGAGTTTTAGATTTTGAGCATTTTATATTCAATTGAATATAAAATTGAAAAAAAGGTTAAATTTTTCAGGATTCATTTAGCATTTTCTTAAAAATTTCCGGATTTTTTACAAATTCCTTGTTTTTTTCATGATCTAAGAAATTCCTGGCATTTTCTCGGATTTCCAGAATCGCTAGACACCCTGAATTACTTTGAGGATTATTTTTATCACTGCAAAAAATTATGCATTCATTTTCAAATAACATATCACAAAAATAATTCCCTTTTCAATTTTTTCTTTAAATTAATATTCCTGATATAATTAAGAATTTAAGTTTTGGCACTCTTTCAACATTGTATTAAAATATATTTTCTTTTAATAATATAAATTAATATTCCAGATATAATTAACAATTGAAGTTCTGGCACTCTTTTAAGGTAATTTTAAATAGAATTAATAAATTTTGAAAATAAATGCTTTTCTTGCAATGATAAAAAAGAGCTATCTAATTTTTAACAATTCATTGTCTTAGTTCTTAAATAAATAAGAAAAGAAAATATCAAATCTTTCAAAAATTTCGATTTTCCTTTCTTTTCATTTTCAAAAAGAATAATTCTTACAGGCACGTCTTTTAGAAGCATTTCTCCTTCAGCTTGAGTACATTTCACATAAGCCTAGAAAAATTAAATATTATTACTTAATTTTTTCATACATTATTTAATATTAATTCAAATAATGACCAATCTCTACTTATTTTCTACTTACATCCATTAATTGTAAAGGGCTTCCGTAGACTTGACATATAGCCTCAGAAATTTCCAAACTGCTCAAATTAAATTGACAAAGCTGTTGTTGCCAAAGTCTTTTTAAGCCATTCCCATCTTTATCAACTTTTACAGTATCTCGATTGTCTCCTGCAGCATACCAGCTAACTTTATCTTCCATATTTTTATTTTTTTCCTTTTTAAACGGAGTTTCGGCAATTGCTTTTGTAAATTGAGAAATCGCCAGACCTAATTCTGCCGACGATTGTATAATTCTGTTTGAGCAATTGCTGAGTATTTGAATTTCAGCTAAATTCACTTCAAAATCATTCCTCGATATTTTTGGCGAATTTTTGTAAAGTTTGTCATTCTTGTTGTATCGCTTTTTTTCTTTTTCGTTGCCTAATTCTTTAAGAACTTCATCCCTCATGACTTTGTCGTTTACATTCTTATGATAAGCAAAATATTCAATTATTCCGTAAACAAAGAGCGTGACTCGTTTCTGTGAAAATAAACTGGAAATATTTGCAATTGATGCAGAAAAAGTGCCTTCCGATATTTTCTCCACAACTTCATCCCAATTCCAAACAAGAAGAATATGATCTTCGTCCTGTAAATATTTCCTTACGCAAACTTCACCTTTTTCATTTACATAGTTCTCTTCTATTTGTCTTTTCCAGGATATACTGCGAGGAATTAATTGAGAATTTACGTCAAATGTTAATTGAAACTCGAGTAAAGAAGAGAGGATATCATTGAAGTAGGGACATTTATTAATTTCTGCGTCAATGATAACTCTCATAGATTTCATGCATTCTTGAGGTTTCAAATTTTTCAAATTTTTAGAATTTGCTGCTTTCAGGGCCTTTTCTTTTGCTTGTTCCTCTTTTTTCCTTTGTTTCTCAGCCTTTATTCTCTCTTTGTCTAAATCACTTGTCTTCGGTTTTGACGACTTTGCTGCTTTCGGTTTCTTGGCACTTTTTTCTGCATTTCTTAATATCGTGTATTTTTGCAATAAAATATCTATTTCTGAGTCTTGTGAGAATCTGGATTGACTGCTTGACTTTGAACACAATCCTGAATCCAAATTTTTGTCGTCAGTTTCACATGAATCAAAATCTGAGTCCAAATTTTCATCTATTTGTTTCCCGGTTTTTTCATAATGAAAATTAACTTCAGGAAACTCAAAACTAGAATCACTTAGAGCATCGATTTCACGAGTGGATCTTTTATTGGTTTCTTGATAACCTGGATCAGCAGTTGATTCATCAGAATCACTTAAAACTATGACATTATCCATTATATATAAGTCACATGCAGAACAATTTAACAATATTTTTATGTACTTTAGCAATCAGTGATTTCTATATATTTCTATATTTAATCTTACATTTTAACTGGAATTTTGTATTTTAACTGTTTTTTTTTTGTATATTTTAATTGGAATTTCTTTATTTTAATTAGCAAAATGTTTTTAAACAGTAAAAATAATTTATATACAATTTATCCAAATATATTAAATAGAGGTTATATTTTCGAACTGTCACAACTGTCAACAAATTTTGAATTGCCCTTTAAAAAACCTCCATTATTTTCCCCAGAGGTCGCTATTTTAGCGCCAAAATTGAAATACAAAGTAATTTTGTAGTAAAATTATATTTACATATTTGAATTATTTCACTTTTTCAGTATTCGTTATCGCAAATTAAATCGAAGTATTAAATGTCATATTTATTATGAAACCTTTTTAAATTAGCGTAAAATTTGAATATCCCGCTTTTAAAGTGGTGCCCTCAACAGTCAAGAAGTTAAAACATCGTGGTCGTCATCAAAAGTGTCATCAACTCTATTGTCTATGTCAGTGGTTGTCAGTGGTTATTGAAGTGAAAAACGATGGACGGTCGGCTTTGAACACGCTAATATTTATTTATATTTTACTTAATTTGTACATATAAAAACTAAATCCAATTTTACGCAGCAGCAAAAAATGTCAGGGTTTGATGACGATAATCCCTTCGGGGAACCTAATTTAGGCGATCCCTTCTCGGTAAGTAATTACTTATCTTAAATGACAGTCTATCTCCGACAATCACATACGTCTACATTCTTAACGTCATTTTATATACTTGTCAACCTATTTATCTGATTCACAGAATAAAGATAAATACGATTCAATTACAAAAATACTTTTTTACTCAAGGTGCATTTTTCATTCTTAATAGATGAACACAATTAAGCTTGAAATTGATTGAATTTTTTAATCTATTTACGTCGTTTCTCACTTTCGTAAAATGTGGAAAAAATTGAAATGTTCAAATCATATAAAATGTTTTCTTTAACATGGACATAAAGAAATAAATATTATAAACAAATAAAATAAAGAATTCTGGAAATTTGTTAAATATCGTTAAAATTGAAAAGAATCGTTTTAAAAATGACCTCGAAATATTGTTTAAATCATTTAAAGCAATTTAAGTTGTGTTATCCTGTAAATAAATCAGAGTTAATATTTATTCTTTTTAGAATAATCTTATTATTTATGAAATAATATATTTGTTTATAAATCTAGTGCCTACTAATGATTAAAAGGTTATCTTATAGGTATTAATGACTTGATAACTTGCAATTAACTTTCACTTAACCAGATGTGTTTAGTAAAAACAAAAACAAAATTGCATTTTTTTATCTTTATTTTTATACAATTGCCAAATTCATAGAAAATGTTGAATTACAAGAGTTTAAATGACAGGAAAAAAGGTATTAGGGTTAAAAATATTTATTAATTTCTTTTTTAATTATTTTATATACAGGACAATATGACAATTATTTTAATTAAAATATAATTTTAGCCTCCACCTCGTCAACCTACTACAAATGTATCAAATCAGAATCGAGGTATGGAAGATTTCAATCCATTTGCTAGTCCAGTTTCTCCAACAACTCAAGTTCGAGGAGCTTCAAATCCACCAATTTATGGAGGAGCCGGAACCACACCACAACCAGCGACACTTCAACCTTCAAATCAAGAAGTACCACCTCCAAATTATTCTCGTAGTGCACAACAAACTGCACCACAAACATTTAGAAACACCTTTTCACCAACTGGAGATGTGGGTCTATTTAAACTTCTCAAATTATCAACCATCTCAATGTTTAAATGTTGAGTTTTGTCTCGACAGAATAATTTTTATACACTTTTCAAATTTTAATTCAACTTTCTAGATGCGGGTCGAGGATGAAATGAAAGCCAGAAGATCTCAGGAAATGCAAAACTCTCCTTACTATTGTAAGAATAACGCAAATTAGTAATAATTATGTGTAATCAGTAGGTATCGAATTTATCTATTTGAGTCATTAATTAGAGTCAGTCTATGACAGTATTAGCTAAGTTGCTACTAAACTAGAGTTGCGATAAAGTAATTTTACCTGGAGAACGATAATAAGAACGAGAATATAACCGGGAATATAACCGACCAAAATTTTAATCTAGAATTTATGAGAATTTTGGTTTTTTATAATCAACAAATGGTTGCTACAGAACCTGGAAATGTCAGGGAATTTACAAATCCAGCCTGGAATTTCATTCATTTTAGTACTTTTTCTAAAACAATCTGAAAATTAATTTGCGATTGTTAAAGAATTTTCAGATTTATACGAAAACCATGAATTTTTTTTAAAATCGTACTGAAATTTTGCCAAAATTTGTTGTGGAAAACCTGTAAAAATCATAGACTTTTTAATCCAGACTTCAGTAGCAACTATGTAATTATTGTTATGAATATTTAAATTTTCTACACAAGTTTCAACTTATTTTTGTCATTTTTCAATTATTTTCATCAAACTTAAATTATTTTTGTCATCATTCAAGTATTTTTGCTATTTTTCAATTATTTTCTACATATTATTTATTATTTTTGTCGTTTTAAAATTGTTTTCTACAAATTTCAATTATTTTATTCATTTTTTTATTGTCATGAATTTTTAAAGTTTTTACATCGGTTTGAAATTATATTCTTCAAATGTCAATCATTTTCGTCATTCGTTTTATTATTGTCATACATTTAATAATTTTTTATACCTTTTTCCATTATTTTCTACAAATTTCAATTATGATTCTGGAACTTGAATTACTTTCTACATAGTTAAAAGTTTTTTTTTGATATTTTTGAATTATTCTCTTCAAATTTCAATTATTTTCTTCAAACTTCAATTAATTTCTTCAACTTTGAATTATTTTCCTCAAACTTGGAATATTTTTTTTAATTATTTATTTAAATTTTTAATTTTTACTCCAGCTTTCAATTATTCGTGTCATTATTCAATTAGTTTCTTCAAATTTAAATTATTTCGTCAATATCTCAATTATTGTACTCAAAATTTTATTTTTTTACACCAGTCTCAAATAATTTTTTCAAATTTTACTTTTTTTCATTCTTTAATTATTATTTTCTTGTAATGTCAGTTATTTTTTAAACTTTTCAATTATTTTCTTCAAATTTTGAATTATTTTGTTCCAATTTTTCATTTACTCTTGTCATTTTACATTTTTTTTCCCATTTGATTTATTTTTTCCATTTTTAAATTATTTTCTCCAAAATTTAATTAATTTCTTCATATTATTATTATTATTATTATTATTATTGTTTAGTATGAAATAAATAAATATTTAAGTTTCTTTGATATTTTCGAATTATTCCCTTCAAATTTCAATTATTTTCTTCAAACTTCAATTAATTTATTTAACTTTCAATTATGTTCCTCAAACTTCTAATATTTTTCTCAATTTTTTAATTATTGTCTATAAATTTTTAATTTTTACACCAGCTATCATTTATTTATGTCATTATTCAATTAGTTAATTGAATTAACTAATTGAATAATAAAATAATAATTAATTTGCGATTATTAAAGAATTTTCAGAGTTATACGAAAATAATTGATTTTTTTGAAAATTATCCTGGAATTTTTCCAAAATTTGTTCTGTAAAAACTGGAAAAGTCATGGAACTTTTAATTCAAACTTCTGTATCAACCATGTTTATTTATTTATTAAATTAAGTCAAATTTTTTCAATCAATGTACGAAAATAGAATCTCTAGTGTCATTCTAATTAGTAATGATTTGAATTTTAATGTTAAAAGAAAGAATTATCAACTAGGTGTTTGTTTATTTTAAATTTTGACATATTTCACCTTTTCAAAATGTTCTCAAATGTTAAATTTATACCTAGCAATTTTAATTTCTACAAATTTCTGTTAATTTGAATTTTCATTGATTAAAAATTTAATTAATCCACGGTTCAAATATACTAAATTCTTTTCTCTTACGATTTCAATTACTTAAACTACATTTTTCAACTTTTTTTTTATTATTTTCCAATTACTTTCTTCAATTTTTAATTATTTTATTTGTTTTTTACTTTTTTCCCTAAATCTTAAATCTACCTTCCGCAAATTTCAATTATTTTAAAAAAACTTCAATCACTTTTATAATTTTGATTATTTTTTCTTCGACAATAAAACAATTTAATTATTTATTGCTAAATTGCATATTATTTATCGCAGAATAAAATGAATTTTTTTAATTCACCATTATTGTTTTCACTTTGCAATTCTTATCCTCAATTTTTAAACATTTTTATTTTTTCTGAATTAATATCCTGAACTTTCAAATATATATCTCAATTTTCAATTATTTTGTTCAATATTCATTTCTTTTTATCATTTTGCAATTATTTTGTTCATCTTTTAATTGTTTTAATTATTTTTCAATTAATTTCCTAAATTTACAGTTATTACCTCAAATATAGATTATAATCTTCAATATTCAACTTTTTAAACGATTTTTCAATTACTTTCTTTTGCTTAAAAATAAATTTCGTCATTTTTTTATTATTTTCTCTAATATCTAATTAGAATCGAATAGAATAGAATTTATATTCTTTAACAATACAATACACTTGTTTCTTGTCTAGTTGTAGCCTTATTTACATTGATACAAAAATTTTCATTTTTATCTTTATATCTCAATTTTCCAATTAATTTTTATTTAACACTTCACACAATGTCAATTTCTAATTATTTTACATTCTTTTTGCATGATTTTTAAAAATTTAAATTATTTATCTGAAATTTTAATTATTTTCTTCAATTTTTAATTATTTTCATTTGTTTTCATAATTTACCAATTTTTTTTATTAATTATCTTGAGTTTCAATTATTTTTAGCCTTCTTCAATTCTTTTCTGCAATTTTTAATTATTCTCATTTTTTTCAAGCAATTTCTCAGATTTTCAAGTGTTTTTCTCAAATTTCAATTTTTTTTCTATTTTAATTATTTATTTTTATTTATTTCATAACATTTTATTAATTAGATTACATGCTTCATAAATTTGGGCCTTGAAATCAACAAACAGATCTTCTAAAAATTATTTCAAATTTCATTAATTTCTTTCAACTTATTACATGGTTTTCATCATATTTCAATTGTTTTCATCAAGTTTCAAAATTTAAAATCTTTTTTCAATTATTTTCCCCAATTTTTAATTATTCTTCTTTTTTTAAATTATTTTCTAAAATCTTTCTCAAAGTTCCCATTATTTTCTTCCACTTTTAATTTTTAATTCTTTTCATAAATTCCAAATTTTAAACTATGTGTCTCATATTTCAATTATTTAAATCAATTTTCAATTACTTACGTTCTTTTTTATAATTTCTAAAAAGTTTTTAATTATTTATCTGAAATTTTCATTTTTCTTTTCAATTTTCAATTATATCTACGATTTTTTTGTATTTTATGTACATATATTCTGTATTTTTTGCAATTATTTCTCTTAAATTAAAAATTGTTCTTTTTAATTTTAAATTATGTTTATAATTTTTCATTTATTTTCTCTAAATTTTAATTCTTTTTTTTTTTTTGCAATAAACTTCTAAAAGTTCAAAGAATTTTTCTCAAATTTTAATTAATTTTCCTTTATTTAAAATATTTTATATGTAGGTAATTTTAAAATTATTTTCTCAAATTTTAACTATTTTCTTAAATTTTAAATTATTTATATTATTTATTCATTATTTTCTAAATTTTTTAATCATTTCTGAATTAATTCCTTTATTTGTTAATTTTTAATCTCAATTTCAAGCATTTTCTCTAATTTTTCATTATTCTAATTTTTTACAATTTATTTCTAAAATTTTGAAGTATTTTTCCCAAATTCAAATTATTTTCTTTAATTTTAAAACATTTCTATGCTTTTTTAAATTATTTTCGACAATTTTAATTCTTTTTTTTTTCAATTAATTTACAAAATTTGACATTATTTTTTTAAATATTATATTTAAAATATTTACAATTGTTGATAACAAAAGGTGTAGAAACTATTCGCGCTAATAAAAAATCAAAAAATACTAAAACTAATCAACTGACTTATAGTTAATTTACAATGATAATTATTTTGTTTTATATATATTTTTATATCAATAAATTGTTTGAGTTTCAAAATAGTGGAGCTGATTCAAACATAGAAAATTCTCATAAATTATCCGAGAGGAGAATATTCTCGATTTTATTCTCGAGAATGTAACCGGATTTTAAATTACTGAGAATTTTGCAACTCTAAACTAAACCAAACTATATTCAACTGAACTTTTTAATTTTAGCGAGGCGGAATAATTGGCCACCTTTACCTGACAAATGTTGTTTCCAGCCATGTTTTTATCAAGAGATTGATCTAGAAATTGACGCAGATTTCCAAAAAATTGTGAGACAGCTTTATCACTTGTGGCTATGTAAGAAACATTTTCTTTTTTATATCATTTTTTAGTGAATTAGATTTAAATAATATCAACTTATAAACGATTGCTAAATTACTTATCACAAAGTTCAAACTATTTTGCTTTAATGCATAATTTTAATTTTTACAGTTCACGGCCTCGTAATGGTTTTAAATCTATTTGGTGGATTTTTCTTATTACTGACATTTGGAAAATTCTCTACTTTCGGACTAAGTCTTTTATATCTCGTTCTCTTTACTCCCTTCTCATTCCTTTGTTGGTACAGACCAGCGTATAAAGCTTTCAAGTAAGGAAATTGATTAAACTCTTTTTACCAATCGTTAAATAATCAATTAATTATTAAATTATATTTACATTATTATTTATATTACATGTTATTATGTATACAAAATTAAATTTTCTTCTTTTTTCAGAACGGACAGTTCAATCCATTTTATGGTCTTTTTCCTTGTCTTCTTCTTTCAAATAGTTGTCACAGTCCTCCAAGCAATTGGCATTCGAGATACTGGTTCTTGGTAATTTAAATTAATTTTCACTTATTATTTAAATTATTTTTTTGGACAGTTTTGAATTTTGCTTTTTTTTCATTTCAGTGGCTTTTTCGAAGCTATCTACTGCTTTGATTCATCTGTGAAAGGCACATTAGTTGGGATTTTTCTTTTGCTAATTACTCTTGGTTTCACTCTTGCTGCGATTGGAGACTGTCTTCTACTTTCTAAGGTAACTAGAAAACAAACACGCGCTATTTGTGCGATTATTCATTGCCAATTACTATATTATATAATTTTTAAAGTCTATTTTTATCCTATTAATATCCAAGACATAATAGCCTTAATTTGGAACAGCACTGAATGAAGAAAATTAGTTTTCAAATATTAAGAAATAGGATTTCTTTATGCTTTTGGGACCGCTTTACAAGATTCCGTGATTGCAGATTTTATTTTTGACACCAAAGAATCCAATATGGAGACTTTTTGATAAGATAGTAGCAAAAAATCAAAATTTATTTTTTAAAATCATAATATTTCATCAAAGCTATTATTTAGGCGTGAAATAAAGTGACACAAAATGGCATAATTATATAAAGATTAAAAATATACAGTTTGGTGGAATTTGAAAAAAAGATTAGAAAATTTGGTACATATTGGACTAAACTTTATTTTTTTAACAAAATTAATGGAACATGTTATATTAAGGTTAATGGTTGTTAAAAAATAAAATCTGAGCACGGACTCTTGTAGAGCGATTCGAAGAATATAAAGAAATCCTATACCAAAAATTTAGAAAATAAAATTTGAATACGTTCAATTTTGAATCAAATACAATTTTCATCACTATAAATTTACGATTATAAAAATTAGGATTGATTGAAATTTGTAAAAATTGAAATTCGGCTAGATGGAAATTTGTAATTTGAATTAGTTTCAATTTAAAAAAAATTAAATTAATTAAAATTAGATTACAATTTGGAAAATTAAAGTTTGAAATAGTTTAAATTTGGATTAAGTAAAATTTTGATCAAAGTTCATGTTAGGGTTGGGATTGCTAAAGCTTGGAAAAATTAAAAAACTGAAGTTTTAATTTAGTTAAATTTAGAAGAATTTAGTTATTTAAGTTAGTTGAAATTATCTGGATAATTTAAAAAAAAATGTTATTTTATTATCAAGGTTCATCGCATTTACCGATCATCTTCTGCAAGTGTGCAAAAAGCACAACAAGAATTCACTAGCACGTTTTTGCGAAATGAGCATGTACAGAGTGCGGCAAGCAATGTAGCTGCCAGTGTTGTTCGAACACAAATGGATAATATTACACAACAGCAGCCCCGATACTAAGTGAATCTTGACCAAGAGGGTCTTAAGGTACATCCTTTACAATAGCATCAAATTATTTAATAGATTTACTTTGTTATTAATCATCGAACATACTTAATGATAGATTTATGCAGTGTGATACTGATTTACTTATGAAACATAAGCAACGTATGGAGGAATTTAATGTTTTCTCTTTAACTCCATCATCTCGTACATAATCATTATTTTGTTTTTAATCACACCAAGAATTTTTTTTTTTAAGATCAAAGCTTTTAGTACAAGTTAGATTTTCATGTCAATATCTAGAATTCTAAATTCCCTTGACATTCCATGTGTCAATTCCTTTATAAACTAGAAATCTTTAACTTGTTCCTAATCTTTAGAATTGTAAATTTTAAGTTTTTCATTTTAGTATAAAATTGAATAGTACGAAAACGGAATTTATTTATTTTATTCACTTTAAAGTTTTTTTTAAATCAAAACTTAATTAATAGATATAATTTTAATTATTGTTGAAACAATGAATTGATGTAAATTTGTCAACAGTGGGTTTAATAATTTTTCTTAATTAATGTCACGTTTGTTTAAAATTCACGTTTTTATGTGTACATTAATTAAGTGCTAGTTGACACCTTCTGTTTTTGATAATTTTGTGGATTTTAAAACCTGCAGTGACTAGAGTTTTAGCGTAAATTAGACACATATTTCGATATATTCGCATAATTAAATTCTCCTGGAATAACGTACTGATGCTAAAGTCTGTAAATGAAAGAATTTATAAATCGTCATCCAGTTTTTAGTGATAAGTGAAAGGCACGAAATTAAGCAAGGAAACATCCTAACAGTTTTTGCCACTGCAAATAAATAAAAATGTCGCCGTCCTTACGTATAAACTGGAATGATTGGGAAAGAAGTCTATGTTAACGTAATCGAAAATTTCAATATAAATATAATATTTATTAACAAAAAAAAATGTTGCTATATTTAAAATTGTAATGATAACAATAAAATATGTCTAAATATGTTACATTAAGATTATTGAAACATTGAATGTAAATCAAAATTATTAATATTTGTGTGACATGGACGTGTGTTTATTTATAAGATACTAGGCCTGTATTGTTCTTTTATACATTATGTTCTATATACATTAATTTTATTCTTGTCAAAAAAATTTTAATTTTCATATAGAAACGGTTGTAAATTACTTAGTCCAATATTTTTTAATAGCTCCAATCCTGAAAAATCACCATTGTTTTTTTTTTTAAACAGAATTTTTTTAAACGCTAAATGTAAAATATGACTTAAAATAGAATGTAAAGAAAATATGAATTGAGACATATATAACGAATTTTCGAATTATTTTCAAAAATATACCTTCTGTGTAATAGCTGTCCATTGGATCGTGAGGAAAAGGACATCCAATTTCTTTCCCCAATCCTGAAGTTGAACCAACTAATTGAGCGGCAATTATAGCATCCATAACAAGGACTTCTGATCTATACATAAGTCGCGCGTGTCCTTCTGCTAATCTGTAATTATGAAATTTTTCGTGGTCAGGGATGATAAAAATTATGATTTTTTTTTATTTAAATCAATAACTGATTTTTTTAAATACATAAAATCGGTATACAAAAATTTGAAATGTTTATTTGTGAGTGGTTTATTTTTTAAACTGTGAACATTTAATAAGAAATAATGAAGAATAAAACATTTAATTAAAATCAAACAAATTATGTCTTATGAATAAGAAAAAAATTCAAAAAAGTATCTTCAAATACATATGATTGCAAGATTAAGAAAATTAGGTAAAAGCAACGAAAAAATCATAAATTATTAAAAAAAATACATAATAATACCTATATAAAAAAGTAAAAACTCTTTTCAAAAAATTTAACTATTAACTATCTTAAAAATCTTGTAGGAATTAAGAAAAGGATTATTGTGAATATGGAAAATAATTAACATTATTTAATTATTAACGCCCTGGAATTTGAATTAATTGAAATTTAAAAATTTGAATAAATTGGAATATGAGTTAATTGACGTTTGGATGTTATTTAAATTATAATGGCTTAAAGATATAAAAATGTAATACCCTACTATTTTTTGCTATCTTCAACTACAAATTTGTAGATTGTAGGCATTTTGATCAGGGCTATTATTTAATTGATTTAATTCACTTGATTTAAATCATTGGGGAATTTATTAATTTTTACCTTATAATTTGTTTTTTTTATTTCATCTTTTAATTTTGATAATCTTTTTATATTTGTCTTTTTATTTTAGAATTTTCTTTAATTTTCTTCTTTTTATGCAAATTATTTAATATTATTTTACACAATTTTGTTATTATAACATTCACTAAACTTTTTATTTCGTTGATTTTCTTAATTATTTACATATTTTTAAAAATGAATAAGCTCATTTTTTTATAAATTTATTCAATTTGTTTTCACATCTTGTCTATTTTTTGCAAACATACTTATTCTTTCATAAAATTTTTAGATTTTCTTTATTTTTCTAAATTTATTGTTGGACTTGTTTTAAGTGTAATATTATAGAAATGATTTTCGTTTAATTTGCATAAACTTTTTATTAAAGGTTTTTTAAATTTCCTTTCTGGAGTTTTTATTCATCTTTATCTGCATTCTTTTATTTTATATTTATTAATTCTAATTTTTTAGTAGATTCTCACCAAATTTTATTATTTTTGTGCTTTTTACATTTTTTACAATTTGTTAGTTTAAGGAAAAAAACGTTTCTCTATTTTCTTCCTATTTATTTATTTTTCTAGCTGTTTAGCATTTCTTTTAGTCCTTCCATGCGTTTTAATTAATTCTTTAATTTTTATCATAATTTTTCCATTTCTTGGATGCATTTTTCTACCTTTTAAATTGTTTAGTTTTTATCTTACAATTACGAATTTTTGAAAACATTTATTTGCTGCTGTTATCTACATTTTTTAAATTTCTCAATTTTCTACTTTTTTGAAAACTTTTATTCTTTTATTTTACATTAAGTATGTAAATTTAATCTTGTACTAAATATTCTAATTTTAACATCGTTCTTTTATTTCCATAGTCTATCTACCTTTTTTTAAAAATAATTTTAAAATAATTTATTAAAATCATTCTTTTTTTATTTAATTTGTAAAATAATTCTCTAATTTTTCTAATTTTAAAATTTTGTTCTCTTTAGTAATTTATTTTAACTTTTTAATTATTTTCTTATTATTTTTTTTAATTAAAAAAAAGGTCCGTAAATAGTTTAATTTTTTGAAAAGAGTTTCTACTTTTATATATATTTTTATGTCACTATTTCATTCTTGTGTTGTTTTCTTAATTTTTTCTTCATTTCTTATTTAAAAGAATATTCTATTTTTTTTATGGACTGTTCTCTTATCTTCTTACGTTCTTATTTTTTTTTTTATAATTTATTATTCTTTCGCTGCCTTTACCTAATTTTCTTAATTTTGCAATCATATGATTTTGAAGATATTTTTTTTAAATTTTCTCATTTATTGAACATAATTTATTTGATTTTGATTAAATGTTTTATTCTTTATTAGTTCTTATTAAATGTTCTCAGTTCAAAAAATAAACTACTTACATTTGCAGATTTTATATACTGATTATATTTAAAAAAAAATCAATTTTTGATATAAATTTGTGAGATGAAATTTTGAGGCGAATGTTACCTAACCAAACTTTCCATCAAGCGAACAGTTTTTCGTTCATTTCTTTTTCTAGGATCATATCTATGATACGCAAATATTGCTTCCAAAACTTGATCCGCTTCTTTAGTCATCACTGGTTTCAAGGAATGTATATGTGCTAAATATTCTCGAATGTCATTTTCTCTCCATAGCTTCGACTTCACTTCTTTCATACTCTCTTTTAAATTTCTGTAAAATTAAAATAATATTTTATTGAAAGTATATTATAAAATAAAAAATAAATTATATTTGTGTTTTGGAAATAATTTAATTTTAAAATACGAATTAAAATCTTAAATAAAAACTTTTTATTCAAATAGCTTATACAAAATTAGCCTATAATTATTAATTGTTAATTATATACCTTTTATAAGCATCTTCAGGAGACTCGCAAGCGACACTTAATATATGTTTCGTAGTCATAGAATCCCAAGATACACTTTTTACGTCTTTTAGAAGAAGAATTAGATCAAAGCGAGAAAGTAAAGGATTTCCAAGTCGAGTTTTATATTCTTCTGCTTCTGGTTTAAATTCGCCACCTTCAGGATTTATTGCTGCAATTACAGTACATTTGGTATTTAATGAACACACCAGTCCAGCTTTTGCGATAGATATTGTTTGTTGCTCCATTGCTTCATGAACACAAGCTCGGTCGTGAGCACTCATTGTTGCAAATTCATCAACACAACAAATTCCTCCATCCGCTAAAACCAAAGCCCCGGCTTCTAAATGCCAGCCATCAGAATCCTATAAAACAAGTTTCGAATTAGATAAAGCTTAAAATTAAAAAACGAATTTAAAACACTTTTTTTTCTCGTTTCCAAACATTTAAATATACCTAGAGTTGCAAAATTCTCGTTAATTTAAAATCCGGTTACATTCTCGAGAATCTAACCAAGAATATTCTCCTTTCGGATAATTTATAAGAATTTTCTATGTTTGAATGAGCTCTACTATTTTGAAACACAAACAATTTATTGAAATAGAAATGGATAAATAACAAAATAATTATCATTACAAATTAACTATAGGTCAGTTTATTAGTTTTACTAATTTTTAATTTTTTATTAGCTCGATTAACTTCTACACCTTATGTTATCAACAATTGTAAATATTTTAAATGTAATATTAAAAAAAAATAATGTCAAATTTTGCAAATTAATTGAAAAAAAAAAAAAATAATGAAAACAATTAAAATTATCGAAAATAATTTTAAAAACCATAGAAGTGTTTTAAAATTAAAGGAAATAATTTGAATTTTGGAAAAATACTTCAAAATTTTAGAAGTAAATTGAAAAAAATTAAAATAATGAAAAATTGGAGAAAATAATTAAAAATTGAAAAAAAAATGCTTGAAATTGAGATTAATAATTAACAATTGAAGGAATTAATTCAGAAATGATTTAAATTTTTAGAAAATAATGAAAAAATAATATAAATAATTTAAAATTTATGAAAATAGTTAAAACTTGAGAAAATAATTCAAAAAATTACATAACATATTTTAAATAAAGGAAAATTAATTAAAATTTCAGAAAAATACTTGGAACTTTTAGAAGTTCCTTGTAAAAAAAAAGAAAATAATTAAAATTTAGAGAAAATAAATGAAAAATGATAAACATAATTAAAAATTTAAAACAAAAATTTTTAATTTAAGAGATATAATTGCAAAAAATACAGAATATTTGTACATAAAATTAAAAAAAATCGTAGATATAATTGAAAATTGAAAAGAAAAATGAAAATATCAGATAAATAATTAAAAACTTTTTGGAAATTATGAAGATAAATAGTTTAAAATATGAAAAGAATTAAAAAATAAAAATGAAAAAAAATAATTGGAAATTTGAGAAAAATATTTATAAATTTTAGAAAATAATTTTAAAAAATAAGAATAATCAAAAATTGGGGAAAATAAATGAAAAATAATTTAAAAATTTGATACTTGAAGAAAAAAATTGAAATATAATGAAAACCATAATAAGTTGAAAGAAATTAATGAAATTTGAAATAATATTTAGAAGATCTGTTTGTTGATTTCAAGGCCCAAATTTATGATGCATGTAATCTAATTAATAAAACATTACGAAATAAATAAAAATAAATAATTAAAATAGAAAAAAATTGAAATTTGAGAGAAGTACTTAATAATCTGAGAAATTAATTGAAATAAAATGAGAATAATTAAAAATTGAAGAAAATAATTGAAGGCTAAAAATAATTAAAACTTAAGATAGTTAATAAAAAATTTGGTATATTCTGAAAACAAATTAAAATAATTAAAAATTGAAGAAAATAATTGAAATTTGAGAAAAATACTTAAAAATCTTGAAAAATAATGTTACAAAATGAGAATAATAATAATTAAGAATTTAGGGAAATGATTTAGCAAATAATAAAAATAATTTAAATTGAAAAAAATAATTGAAGTATGATAAAAATAATTTAAAATTTTTAAAAATAATTGAAATATGATGAAAATAATAAAATTTTCAGATAAATAATTAATATTTTTGAAAATTATGCAAGAAGAATTAAAACAAATAGAAATTGGAGAAAATAATAGAAAAATTACAGAATTTATTTTTAATCAACAGAAAATAATTGAAAAATCATTTTAAAAGTTGAATATTGAAGACAATAATCTATATTTGAGATAATAATTAATCATTTAGGAAATTAATTGAAAAATAATTAAATGATGGAGAAAATAATTACAAAGTTTTAAAAAGAAATGAATATTGAACAAAATAATTGAAAATTGAGATATATATATTTGAAAGTTCAGAGTATTAATTCAGAAATAACAAAAATGATTAAAAATTGAAAATAATAATTACGAAATGAAAACAATAATGTTAAATTAAAAAAATTAATTTCATTCTGCGATAAATAATATGCATTTAAGCAATAAATAATGAAACTGTTTTATTGGCGAAGAGAAAATAATCAAAATTAAAAAAATGATTGAAATTTTTTTAAGATAATTGAAATTTGCGGAAGGTAGATTTAAGATTTAGGAAAAAAAGTGAAAAACAATGAAAATAATTAAAAATTGCAGAAAGTAATTGTAAAATGATCAAAAAAGTTGCAAAATGTAGTTTAAGTAATTGAAATCGTAAGAGAAAAGAATTTAGTATATTTGAACCGTGGATTAATTAAACTTTTAATCATTGCAAATTCAAATTAACAGAGATTTGAAGAAATTAAAATTGCTAGGTGTAAATTTAAAATTTGAGAACATTTTAAAAAGGTGAAATAAGATGTAAAGAAGATTGCTACGGAAGTCTGGATTAAACATTCTATGACTTTTCCAGGTTTTCCAGAACAAATTTTGGAAAAATTCCAGGATAATTTAACGAAAATCCATTGCTTTCGTATAAATCTGGAAGTTCTTTAATAATCGCAAATTAATTAATAACATAAATAAATTATAGCTGGTGTGAAAATAAAAAATTTGTAGACAATAATTAAAAAATTAAGAAAAATATTAGAAGTTTGAGGAACATAATTGAAAGTTAAAGAAATTAATTGAAGTTTGATGAAAATAATTGAAATTTGAAGGGAATAATTCAAAAATATCAAAGAAACTTAAATATTTATTTATTTCATACTAAATAATAATAATAATAATTTGAAAAAAAAATTGTAAAATGACAAAACTAAATGAAAAACTGATTAAAAATAAAAAAAATGAAGATAAAAATTGAAACAAAATAATTCAAGTTTGAAGAAAATAATTGAAAATTTAAAAAAATATTGATATTTGAAGAGAATAATTCGAAAATATCAATGAAACTTAAATATTTATTTATTCCATAATAAATAATAATAATAATAATAATAATATGAAGAAATTAATTAAATTTTGGAGAAAATAATTTAAAAAAAACTAAAATAATTCAAAATTGAAAAAAATTGTAAAATGACAAAACTAAATGAAAAACTGATTTAAAATCAAAAAAATAAAGATAAAAATTGGAACGAAATAATCGAAATTTTAAGAAAATAATTGAAAAGTTTCAAATTTAATTGAAGAATGAAAAAAAAGTAAAACTTGAAAAAATTATTTAACACTGGTGTAAAAAAATAAAATTTTGAGTACGATAATTGAGATATTGACGAAATAATTAAAATTTGAAGAAACAAATTGAATAATTGAAATAATTGAAGGCTGGAGTAAAAATTAAAAATTTAAATACGATAATTGAAAAATTAAAAAAAATATTTGAAATTTGAGGAAAATAATTGAAAGTTGAAGAAATAAATTAAAGTTTAAAGAAAATAATTGAAATTTGAAGAGAATAATTCAAAAATGTCATAAAAACATTTAATTATGTAGAAAGTAATTCAAGATTCAGAATCATAATTGAAATTTGTAGAAAATAATGGAAAAGGGTATAAAAAATTAATAAATTCTTGACAATAATAAAACCGATGACGAAAATGATTGAAATTTGAAGAAAATAATTTAAAACTGGTGTAAAAAATTTAAAAATTCATGAGAATAAAAAAATTGAATAAAATAATTGAAATTTGTAGAAAACAATCTTAAAATGGCAAAAATAATAGAATAATATGTAGAAAATAATTTAAAAATAGCAAAAATACTTAAATGATGACAAAAATAATTTAAGTTTGATGAAAATAATTGAAAAATGACAAAAATAAGTTGAAACTTGTGTAGAAAATTTAAATATTCATAACAATAATTACATGGTTGCTACGTAAATCTGGATTAAAAAGTCTATGACTTTTACAGGTTTTCCACAACAAATTTTGGGAAAATTCCAGTACAATTTTCAGAAAATATTCATGGTTTTTGTATAAATCTGAAAATTCTTTAATAATCACAAATTAATTTTCAGATTGTTTGCTATATATTATATAGTTTACCTAAGCTACTCGCTATACTATGTTATTTAACTACTAATTTTTAAATTGTGAAAGTTTAAATCATTTACTACTACTTGATCATGTCCGGAAAAATTTAGAAAAAATACTAAGATGAATGGATTTCCAGGATGGATTTGTAAATTTCCTAACATTTCCAGGTTTTCCAGGTTCTGTAGCAACCATTTTTTTATTATAAAAAACCAAAATTCTCATAAATCCTCGATTAAAATTTTTGTCAGTTATATTCTCGTTCTCATTATCATTCTCCAGGTAATATTACTTCTTCGAAACTCTAAATATACCCTAAGTCATAAGTTGTTCCCTCTTGTTAAAAAAAAAAAAATTGAAAAATAAGTTTATAAAAATAATTTTAAAAAGTTTGGAAGAAGACAAACTTTAGTAGCCGCAGCAGTAAGTCCAGCAGCAGTTGTTCCAATTCCAGTTGTTCGAACTGAAGGAAAGACTAAACGAGTAGCTGCACGAAGAATCTGCGACTTTCCTGTTCCTGGATCTCCAACTAGTAATAAGTGTGGTTCACCTCGCACATTTATCCCTTAAAATACAATTTTCTTCCTTTTAAATTGACTCCATTGTATAATAATAATACGTAGAGGAATTTCAATTTAATGTTATTATTATTCTGTAATTCAAATTTTTATTCACCTGAAGTGTTAGTTTTCGTTACGCCTCCAGCTAGAATAACGGCCAATGCCAATTTCAGAATATACATTCCAAAAAGCTAAGCATAATTTTCTTAATTAGAAAGTTTATTGAGTAAAAGTAAATAATAATAATGTAATAAAAAAAAAAAAGAACTTCATATACTTGCGGACAAATTGAGGAAAGAATATTGTCTCTTCCAATAAGAGGCTCCTCCTTGTGACCAATCCAGTAATTGTTAAAAAATTCTTTCATTTCTTTTGTGGTGCATGACAATTCGGATACATTACGCTGAACAGATACACTATTTGCTATCATAATCGGTACCGAGTGCGATAATTCACCAACATCTGCTTTCATCCATCGTCTTATGAAAAAACCACTATTAAAAGAAATAAATAGGTATAATAAAAATAAATAGGTATATAGTATATAAAATACAAATTGCTAAAGAATTTTTTAAATTACAAATTATAATTAAAACAGGAATTTTCCTGATCGTAAATTACAATTTTCTCGTATTTCTTCCTTTAGTGATTAACTTTACTGATATTAACTGATTATTTCAATATTTATTAATTAAAAAAAAAAAATGTAAAGAGCATTTAAAATATTCAATACACGTCACTTTTGTATAGAAAAAATTATTAAATTAATTTAAAAAATAACTGCAAGAAGAACATAGAAACATTAAGATCTAAACGCAGAAGGACTACGAAAAAATTTAAGAATTTTCCATGAAAAAGTCAATATTAAAAATAATTCAAATTGTCTGAATAAAAATTTTATTTTTTAAAAAATAAAAAATTCTAAAAAATAAGAAAATAAGTAAAACTATAATATTAAACAAATGTAAAAAGATAGGAAAAGATTCTACAAAAGAAATTGGTAAAAATTAAAAAAGTTACAGGAATATAAAAAAAAAGACAGATAAATTTTAAAATTTTATAACAGTGGAAAGAAATGACAAAAAATATTGTGTAACAAACTAAAGACTTTTTTCAGAAAATGAAATTATTTACAAAATTCTTTTTAATTAAGAAAATAAATGACAAAATCAATTTAAAAAAGGGTTAAAATTTTGAGAAAAAGTAAAATATTTAAAAAATAAAAAAGTTAAGAAATTATTTTAAACATTAAAAAAAAAACAATGACTACATATTAATAAAAGACAGTTTTTTGTGGATTCATAATATATAATTTAATATATTTATTTATATATATATTTATATAACTTGCCTATAACTTGTTATTTATTTAATGATTACATATTTTCAAAACTTGAAAAAATGAGAATTTGAAAGAAAAAAATTACAGGAAAGGAAAAAATTTCTAAGAAATAAAAAAGTGATGATAAAACAAGAAAATTTAGTATCTACAAAACTTAAATTTACGTAAAATAAAATAAAGGAAAGAAATCTTTTAAAAATCGAAAACTTAAGACATTATGAAAAAATGTAGAAAAAATTACGAAAGTTTTAAAAATGTAAAAATAAAAGAAAACATGTTAAAAATAAATAAAGTCTTAAAAAAAATAAAATGAAACAATCCTTCAAAAATAAAAAAGATAAGTTTTTAAAACAATCCTAACAGTAACTTTAGAAAAATCAAGAAAATCTAAAAATTTTATAAAACAATAAATAAAGGGGAAATAAAATATAAGAAAGGTAAAGAAAAGGAAATTTTAACGGAAGTTATATGCTATATACAAAATTATTTTAATTATAAATTATTATAAATATGAGAAATTATAATAATTATTTATTTATTCATTTATTTGGAACATAAACGGGAAAAGATCTCTTTATTACATAAAATTATAAATAATTTCCTAAATTTCGTAAATGAAAAAAATTAGAACAAATCTTAAAACAAACAAAAAACTAAAGAATTAAAATAGTAGCAAAAAAATGTTTTTTAAATAAGAAAAATAAAGTAACTATAAGAATATACAACATAATGAATGCAATTTTTGAAAAAGTAAGAAATTATGTATAAAAAAACCAAGGCTGATAAAAATCAGGTTTTTTTTATTGAAATCGGATTTTTTTGATTTAAGTAAAAAATTGATTATTTAAAAATATAATCAGTATAAAATATCCATATCCAAATCAAAGAAAGGTCTAAAAAAATAGTGAAACATCAAGAAAATTAAATAAATAGGTAGAAAATGGATAAATGTTTTTTTTCCTTAATCTAACAAACAGTAAAAAAAAAGTAAAAAGTACAAAAAATAATAAAATTTGGTTAAAATGTACTAAAAAGTTAGAATTAATAGAAATAAAATTAAAAAATGTGTATAAAGATAAATAAAAAATTCACAAAAGAAATTTAAAAATACTTTAATAATAAAAAAGTTTAAGCAAATTAAACAAAAATTTATTTATTTATGATATTACACTTAAAATAAGTCCAACAATAAATATAGAAAAATAAAAAACATCTAAAAATTTTATGAAAGAATAAGTAAGTTTACAAAAAATCTCACAAAAAATAGACAAGATGTAAAAACAAATTGAATAAATTTACGAAAAAATGAGCGTATTCATTTTTAATAATTTTAATATATGGAAATACTTATGAAAATCAACGAAATAAAAAATTTAGTGAATGTTATAATATCAATATGGTGTAAAATAATATTAAATAATTGGAATAAAAAGAAGAAAATTAAAGAAAATCTTAAAATAAAAAGACAAATACAAAAAAAATATCAAAAATAAAAGGAGAAAAAATCTTAAAATTTTGTAAAAATAATAAATTATAAGATAAGAATTAAACAAGTTCGAAAAAGTGCAATCTCTTAGGAATCTTGTAAGAATTTAAAAAAAAGGGTTAATTGTGAATATGGAAAATAATTAATGTGGATTTGAATTTGAATTACTTGAAATTGGAATATGAGTTAATTGACGTTTGGAATTTATTTACATTACTAGCAAAATAAAACGCGCGCCAGCGCGCGATTAGTTTTTCATACCTTTTAGAAATTATAAAATACAATAAAAAATATAACAAATCGGTAAATAATATTTATCTAATACGAAGAAATAAATATTTTAAATATAATATTTAAAAATTAATTAATATAAATAAAATAAATATTTATTTAGGATAAAATTTATAATATTTTGGAATTAAAAATAATTGAAATTAAACAAAATAATTGCAAATTTTGCAAATTTATTAAAAAAAATGAAACAATTGAAAATTGGGGAAAGTAATTTAAACAATCATAAAAATGTTTTAAACATAAAGAAAATAATTTAAATTTGAGAAAAATACTTGAGAATCTTAAAAGTAAATTAAAACAAAATTGAATAATAAAAAATTAGGGAAAATAATTGAAAATTGAAAAAACATGGTTAAAAATTGAGATAAATAAATTAAAACTAAAAGAAATAATTAAAATTTAGGAAAATAATTAAACAAATTACATAAAATATTTTAAATAAAGGAAAGTTAAGCAAAATTTGAGAAAAATACTTAAAACTTTCAGAAGTTCATTGAAATAAAAGAAAATAATTAAAAATTAGAGAAAATAAATGAAAAAAGATAAACATAATTTAAATTTTAACAGAACAAATTTTAATTAAAGAGAAATAAGTAAAAACTTTTTGCCAATTATGAAAAAGAACGAGAAAAAGAACGAAAGTAATTGAAAATTGAAGAAAATATGAAAAATATTGAAATAATTGAAAAGTCAGATAAATAGTTAAAAATATTTTTAATTATGAAACAAATGTAAAGAATTGAAATTTGAAGGAAATAAATTTTGGAAAATATTAGAAAAATGTTTTTAAATTTTATATTTTGCCGAAAATAATTAAAATATAATTCATTTAAATTATTTAAATAAAAAAAAAAAAAAATTGAAATTTGAAAAAAAAACATGAAGATCTTAGAATTCAATGAAAAAAAAAGAAAATAATTAAAAATTGGAGAAAAGAATTGAAGAACTAAGCTAAAAGTAATTGGAATTTACGATAATTAATAAACAAATTTTGAAATTGTGAAAACAAAGAAAAATAATTAAAAATTAAAGAAAACATTTGAAATTTTAGAAAAATTCTTAAAAATCTTAGAAAATGAGAATAACTAAAAATTGGAGAAAAGACTGGAAGAATGCTAAAAGTAATTGAAATTTACGATAATTAATAAATTTTTTTGGAAATTATGAAAACAAAGAAAAATAATTAAAAATTGAAGAAAATAATAGAAATTTGAGAAAAATACTTAAAAAATTTTAGAAATTTATTTTATAAAATGAGGAAAACTAAAAATTGGAGAAAAGTCTGGAAGAAAGCTAAAAATAATTGAAATTTATGATATGCATTATGAACAAAGAAAAATAATTAAAAATTAAAGAAAACAATTGAAATTTTTAAAAATTCTTAAAAATCTTAGAAAATAATTTTAGAAAATGAGTATAATAATTAAAAATCGAAAAAAATAATTGAAAAATGATAAAACTAATTAAAAATTGACAAAAATAAAATTGAAATATGATGAAAATAATTTAAGATTGAGAAAGAAAATTGAATTATGATGAAAATAATTTAAATAATATAAAAACTTGAAAACATTCAATAATATTTGAGAGAAATAACTGAAAAATAGAATATATGTTTAAAAAAAATAATTATTGTAAAAATTACTTAAAAATTTTTAATGAAAGAGAATAATTAAAAAATCGCAGAAATAACGAAAATTGATGAAAATAATTGCAATAGCGGATAAATAATTGAAATTTTTAAAAGTAATGCAAAACTAATTAATATAATTATAAATTGATGAAAATCAAGAAAAATTGCAGAATTTATTTTTAAGCAAAAGACAATTAAAAAATTGTTATATAATGGAAAATTGATGACAATAATCTAAATTTGAGATAACTGAAAATTTAGGAAATTAATTGCATGTGTTTATGTATATTTTAAACTTCTTCAAAAACCATAATAAATTTTTAAAGCATTTTTCGAAACTGTTTTTTTACACAAATGACAATTAAAAACCAGTAAAACACGACACTAACGAAAAAGGTTACCTTATTCTTTCAATTCAAATTTCAAAATATTTCCTGATAAAGAGAGTCAAAATCAATAAAATAACAGGGAGTAAGACTAACTTCACTTCAGTTTTTAAAACATGGACAGAAAAAGATGAATAAATATTAATACTAACTAATTTCACTTCAGACTTTAAAACGTGGACAGAAAAAATGAATAAATATAAAAAGTAACTAACTTCAGGAGTTTACGGAGATTATTATAATTTAATTAATTAATTAATAATAATAATGACTTAAAGATATAAAAGTTCAATCCTATTTTTTGCTATCTTTATACCAAACATTTTTAGATCTTAGGTATTTTGATTATTTGTATTAGCATAATTTTTTAAATTTTATAAAGATTAAAATATTAAATTATTATTGGTAATTTGCAAAATAATGAATTGTTGATCATTGAAATTTAGGTAAATTGAAATTTAAAAGTTTGAATAGATTCAAATATAAATTTTAATTTGAAATTTAAAATGCTTTCTTTCTTACTACCAAAAATTTTTAGATCATATTCTGATCATTTCTAGCTCAAATTTTACAAAATACGAATTGAAATTAAAATTTTTAAGTTTTTTTTTACGAATTCCCGGCACTTTTTATAAACTTTCTGATCTTTTTTCAAATTCCCGGTTGTTTTCCATGTTACATTAAATTTCCCACAATTAAAAATCTTTTCAAATATTGAAAATAAAACAAATCACTTCAGGAATTTCAATTCGACGTAAAAATTTGAAAGTTTTTAAGCTTTTAGTACATTGATTAATTAAACTATTCAATAATAATACACTTACCAAATTTCCACTTGATCACCTGGTCTGCAGTTGTCGACTAAATCGTCTAATAAAATAACTTGCCATCCTGATACGCAGCTGCTGTTCGAATCAGGCTGACTTTTGTCCTAATTTTTATGAAAAAATATGATCTTTTATTTCCAACTATGTTTTTTTTATTTAATTTTTAAAATTTTATCATTCCTTTATTTTTACTTTGATTTTATGAAGTTCAGTGTTACCCAAAATATTATTTAAACCTGTACCTGAACTTTTATTTCCTGTTGATCTGAACATTCGTCTGGCTGCGGAGCAGTACTTGACATAATATTGCTTGATTTACAGGCGTCACATTCTTTTAACACTGGAATAACATTTCTGTCCCATTTCATCTAGAAAGTTTATCAAGATAAATAAATAATCATTCTTAATGATTTCTCTAAGCTGGAGAAATGAGTTAGTTGTTACAACAACAAAAATACTTACACGTACTACACTTGTGTGTTTACATTTTCTGCAATAATAATGTTTTGATAATTTTACGACTGTTGGTTGTGACATTCTCACGACTATTCCGACTATTGATACTAATTCGCCAATTTGACCTAAATGTTCTTTTACAGGGACTCCGATAATTCTCAGCCGAACCTGGAACAAATTTTCTAATTTTAAATATTAATGCATAAATTTACAATTTAGTTATAAAGACAAATTAACAGTAAATGAATAAATAATTAATATTATTAATTTTTAATTACCCTCTTTTTTATTTTTTGTTTTCCTGAAGCTAGTGATTTTTGGGCTTCTATAATAGAAGCATCGCACATAGGTAAATAATTTCGGGGATTTCGTAAAACTTTATTTCCCGCATCGAGATCTTCTTTAAGGAGGTCTATAAAACTATAAAAATAATTCAATAAGCAGGTATTTTATTTTTGTTTTTTAAAATAAATTACAGCGAATTTTGACTAACAAACAAAAGACAGATAAAAATTGTAAAAATATTACAAATTAATAGTATTTCTTTCTCCGTAATTATTGATTTACTTTATTAATCCTAAATTATATTAATACAAACTCAATGTTTTAGGTTAGAATCAATAAAGGGTAAGAAAACTTACTTTACATGGATAGCAAAATATTGATCCTCAGAATCATTTAATATATCTTCTAAATCTTGAGAATGATATTTTCGAAAAAAACTTTCCAGCATTTTCAAATTGACATAATATAATATGTGTTAAAAATTATGATTTATTTAATTTATTTTACCGGTTTGCAAAAGCCACACGCGGATACGAACTTTTCTATATTATACTCTTATTACTTAAATAAAAGCAAGAATACTTAGACAATACTACAAGAACTTTATTTTTCTAGTTATTGTTTCACTTAAATTATATCAAGTATGTAAAAAAGCTCTTTAATAATAGAATAAAATACAATTGTTGATGTTTATAACAAAGGCACGGGCGCCACGGCTATAAACAAAGACAATAAGTCTTCTCCACATTGCAAAACAAATGCAAGCTTAACATCTCTTCACATGTGTAAAGCCAAGTACACATGCGTCTGTTTTGAAAAAAAGGAAAGAACAAAAACAAGATGTCGACAAACGATGGTGTTAAAAGGTGTGAGAATTTAAAAAACCTATCAAAAAGTCAAAGAAAATTGAAGTGTGTGATGGTGACGTGTGTAACATCGGTATGCTCGTAACGATTAACATGCAAAAAAAGATCAGGCGGAATGGTCCTCTCTCTTAACAAGTGGATTCCCAGTCTGCCGGGTAAAAAATATGAATACGATTGTATCTGCGAACCCGAGCACGTTTGCACGAGTGACATTTTTTTAAAAACTGAACATTGTGCTTCCGAAATCCCAACGACTCCAGTCACCGTTCCTCTCTGCGTTCTCGGAGATGTTCAACTACGTTTTCTCTGTCCAGACGACCTCGAGGAAGTACGCACACTTTGTCAGGAATGGTTTCCAATCGGTATGTTATCATTAAAAAATAGGTCACAATGACTGTTTCATTAGTATTTTTATTAGTTAATTAGCTTTTTATTAGCCACGATGGCACAATTTTCATGTTTAGTTCTGAGACAATGAGCAAAAGTGATATCAGTCTTATTATGTTTTATTTTTAAAAATATGACTATACATGACCAAATACAGACAGACTATTTCGAATATTAGTTGTATGTTAAACGTTCATTTCAATAAACAATTTAATAATCAGCTGTTTTATGAAACGAAAAAAGTCTATTTTTATTATATCATTATATTAGTGAATATTAGATATAGGATTCTAAATTCATTTAGACAATGTTTATTTTGATTCCGTCTAGATGAACGTCTAGACAGCACTAAATGAAAAGGAATTTATTATTTTTTAAAAGTTTTGAATTGAAATTGTTTTCTAAAATAGCTTTTTAGCCATTTGTTTAATTAATCTGAACAACTTTTTAAGGAATTATCTGATGTAATATATATTTTAGATGTTTAATTGAATTTTTATTAGGTTAATTTTTTCATCGTATTTTTAGTATGATCAGTTGTTGGTTTAAAAGAGTTAAAACATCTATTTAAAGTATATAACGGGAAATAGAGTTTACTAAGTATATGATGAATTGCCAGCGTAGTCATCACTCTTGAACCTTGATTACATCAGCTAAAATTAATTCATGAATCAGAGTTAATGCTGGAATATTTTCTTTACAACGTTCTTGAATAAAAGTGAATGTTTTGAATGAAAGTACAGGCACATAATGTGTTCAATTAAGTATTTTTCAATTGAATCAATGTCATATCAATTTGAAATTATTAATTATCAATGTACTTCATGTGAACACTGAGCATATTTTAGAATATTTTAATATTCGTTATTTTAGAATGTTTCATGATGTTTTAAGAAACTTGAAAATGTTTTAAGATAATTAAGAATATTTTTAGACATTTTAGAATATATTGCTATAGCGGTATTTTAGAATCCCACATGTTTTAAAATATCTTAGAATATTTTAGAAAATGTTATGAAATTCGAAAAGATTTTAAAATATTCTAGGAAATTTTAGAGAATTGGGAGAAATTTTAGAATATTTAAAGATGTTTCAAGATACAGGTTCATAATTATTACAATCTATATTTTTATTAATTTATTTAAACAATTTTTAAACATTTATCCTAATCCTTTAACTTATTAGTTATTTTGTACAAGATTTAGGAAAATCTATAACTTTGAGGGTTTATTTTCAAAATAATTTACAATTAACGATAAATTTTACATTTTTAAGCAAAATGAATTTTTGTTTTAACAATAAAATTGTTTAACATTTGATAAAATTTACAATTTTTTTCTTTTTTGATTTGTTTTTCTGTTAAAAATTTTTTTAGGATTTTTTCTTAAATGTACTAAAATTTGAAAGTTTTGCCTTTTTTAAAGTTTTTTTTAATTTATTTTGCTTAATTTTATTATATTTGAATAATTTCTTTACCTTTTTAATGCTTTTAAAAGAATTATATTTTTTTTTAGTACTTAGTCATTTTTCTAATTTTTTTCAATTGATATTTTAAATATTTTGTCTAATTGGCCTATTTTTCATAATTTTTTAGAATTGTATTTAAAAATTTTCTTGTTTTTCAAAGTTTTTTCTTGTTTTCTTATTATTTTTTTTTTTTTTTTATATTATTCCTTAGTTTTTTTTTCATTTAACCATTTGCTGTAAATTATTGCAAAATTATTTGATTTTCATTTTTAAATTTATGTTTTGAAGATATTTTCCTAAATTTTATGATAAATTAAGATTTTTTCGTTCCTAAAAATTTTTTCCCCATAAGCATTTTTGTAATTTCCTTTTTTTTTGAACACCTAAATCTGTTTTTGAACAAATTGTTTAATTTATTCTGTAAATTTTTATAGGACATTATCTTATTTTGAATTTTTATTATTTCGTATTTTTTCAGTTGAATTTAAAAAAAACCCAAATTTTTACTTATGAGAATTTTTACGTTACAGATATTTGAAATTTTCATTTTACAAAATTTATTTTTAATTTACTTTATATTGAAGAGAATTCGAATTTAATCAAAATTTCATTTAGTAGAATTATTTTTTAACAAAATTTTAAGTGAGTAGATTTTTTAAATGTGAGAATATTGATTTGATCAAATTTTTAAATGATCGAATTTGTGTTGGACGGTTTAAATATTTGATTAAATATCAATCCGTGCAAATACAAATTTGGAGAAATGAAAATTCGGTCGATTGGATATTCTGTCAATTAAAAATTCGATTCACTTAAAATTCTGTTAAATAAGAATTCTGTAAAATGAAAGTTCTGTTAAATATGAATTCGACGTTCTAAAAATCTTGATAATTAAAAATTCGAATTTATTTATATATGATTGGAAGCAAATTCGAAAAAATTACAATTCGGCCAAAGGCTTCTATAAAATGAAATTTCTAAATAATGAATTTTGGAACTATCTTTTTATATATTTCCTCATTTCTTAACAGATTTTGAACAATTTTTGAAAATGTTATCGTTTTTGCTTAATAATTTTTTCTTAATTCTTAAAAAATTTCAAAATAAAGATTTTACTTTTTCGAAACAGTTTGTTAGATTAAGAAAAAAAAACAATTCTCCATTTTCTTCATATTTTTTTAATGCTCTTGTTTTACCATTTTTTTAGTTCTTGCATTTTAATTAATTCTTTCAATTTTATCATCATTTTTCTATTTTTTAGAAACAGTTTTCCTTATTCTTTTAAACTGTTTATCTTTTATCTTGTAATTACGAATTTTTCAAAACACTTAATCGACGCTTTTATCTCCAGTTTTTAAATTTCTACTTTTTTAAAGACTTTTATTCTTTTACTAGCAAATAAAACGCGCGCCGGCGCGCGATTAGTTTTTCATGCAATTTAGAAATTATAAAATACAATAATAAGTATCACAAATCAGTAAATAATATTTTAGAATTAAAAAGAATTGCAAAAAATAATTGATATTAAACAAAATAATTGAAAATTTTGCAAATTAATTGAAAAAAAAAAATGAAATCAATTAAAAATTGGGGAAAGTAATTTAAACAATCAAAAAATGTTTTAAATACAAAGAAAATAATTTAAATTTGAGAAAAATACTTGAGAATCTTAAAAGTAAATTAAAACAAAATTGAATAATGAAAAATTAGAGAAAATAATTGAAAATTGGGATAAATAAATTAAAATTAAAAAAAATAATTAAAATTTGAGAAATTAATAAAAAAAAAAAAAAAAAAATATTTTAAATAAAGGAAAGTTAAACAAATTCTAAGAAAAATACTGAAAACTTTTAGAAGTTCATTAAAATAAAAAATAAAATAATTAAAAATTAGAGAAATTAAATGAAAAAAGATAAACATAATTTAAAATTGAACAGAACAAGTTTTAATTAAAGAGAAATAAATAAAAACTTTTTGACAATTATGAAAAAGAACGAGAAAAAGAACGAAAGTAATTGAAAATTGAAGAAAATAATATAAAAAATATTATAAATAATGGAATAATTGAAAAGTCAGATAAATGGTTAAAAATTTTTGAAATTATGAAACAAATGTAAAGAATTGAAAATTGAAGGAAATAAATTTTGGAAAATAATTGAAAAATGTTTTTAAATTTTATAACTTGCCAAAAATAATTAAAATATGATACAAACAATGATAAGTTGTAACAAAAATGACATTTAAGTAAGATAATTGAAAAAACTAAAAAATTTTTTTTTAAATAAAGAAAAAGTAATTGAAATTTGAAAAAAATACATAAAGATCTTGGAAATCAATTAAAAAAAAAGAAAATAACTAAAAATTGGAGAAAAGAATTGAAGAAATAAACTAAAAGTAATTGAAATTTATTTACGATAATTAATAAATAAATTTTGAAATTATGAAAACAAATGAAAATAATTAAAAATTGAAGAAAACAATTGAAATTTTAGAAAAATTCTTAAAAATCTTAGAAAATAATTTTAGAAAATGAGAATAACTAAAACTTGGAGAAAAAACTAGAAGAATGCTAAAAATAATTGAAATTTACGATAATTAATGAAATCTTTTGGAAATTATGAAAAGAAAGAAAAATAATTAAAAATTGAAGAAAATACTAGAAATTTGAGAAAAATACTTAAAAGTTTTTAGAAATTTATTTTATAAAATGAGAAAAACTAAAAATTAGATAAAAGTCTGGAAGAAAGCTAAAAATAATTATAATTTACGATAATTAATAAAAAAAAGTTTGAAATTCTGATAACAAATGAAAATAATTAGAAATTGAAGAAAATATTTGAATTTTCAGAAAAATACTTAAAAATCTTAGAAAATGAGAATAACTAAAAATTGGAGAAAAAACTGGAAGAATGCTAAAAATAATTGAAATTTACGATAATCAATAAAATCTTTTGGAAATTAGTAAAAACAAAGAAAAATAATTAAAAATTGAAGAAAGTATGTAATATAAATTTGAGAAAAATACTTAAAATTTTTTAGAAATTTATTTTATAAAATGAGAAAAACTAAAAATTGGAGAAAAGTCTGGAAGAAAGCTAAAAATAATTAAAATTTACGATAATTAATTAAAAAAATTTGAAATTCTGATGACAAATGATAATAATTAGAAATTGAAGAAAATACTTGAATTTTCAGAAAAATACTTAAAAATCTTAGTAAATGAGAATAATAATTAACAATCGAGAAAATTAATTGAAAAATGATAAAATTAATTAAAAATTGAAAAAAAATAATTGAAATATGCTGAAAATAATTTAAGATTGAGAAAGAAGATTGAATTATGATGAAAATAAATTATATATGAAAAATTGAAAACATTCAATAAAATTTGAGATAAATAACTGAAAAAATCATAGAATATATGTTTTAAAAAAATAATAATTACAAAATTACTTAAAAAATTTTAATTACAGAGAATAATTAAAAAATCGCAGAAATAACGAAAATTGATAAAAATAATGGGAATAGCGGATAAATAATTGAAATTTTTAAAAGTAATGCAAAACTAATTAATATAGGTAATTATAAGTTGATGAAAATCAAGAAAAATTGCAGAATTTATTTTTAAGCAAAAGAAAATAATTAAAAAATCGTTATATAATGGAAAAATTGATGACAATAATCTAAATTTAAGATAATAACTGAAAATTTAGGAAATTAATTGCATGTGTATATTTTAAACTTCTTCAAAAACCATAATAAATTTTTAAAGCATTTTTCGAAACTTTTTTTTTTTACACAAATGACAATTAAAAACCAGCACAACACGACACTAGCGAAAAAGGTTACCTTATTCTTTCAATTCAAATTTCAAAATATTTCCTGATAAAGAAAGTCAAAATCAATAAAATAACAGGGACTAACTTCACTTCAGTTTTTAAATCGTGGACATAAAAAGATGAATAAATATTAATACTAACTAACTTCACTTCAGACTTAAAAACGTGGACAGAAAAAAATGAATAATTATAAATAGTAACTAACTTTAGGAGTTTACGGAGATTATTATTATTTAATAATTAATAATTTTGAATTATTAACTTAAATTTTGATTTTTTTTCTTTGATTTTGTATCTAGTTGACCAATTTTCAATTATATTCTTTGAACTTAATAACTATTGTTCAATTTGTTCAATTATTGTTCAATTGTCGATTAATATTTCTTTTTTAATTTTTTTTTTTTTAATTTTTTTTCTAATTGTCAAATATTTTTGTCATTGTTCAATTATTTCTTTCCATTATTAAGTATTTCTTTTTATTATTAATTATTTCTTTTAATTCTTAATTATTATTTTTTGTAAAGTTTAATATTTAATTATTCAATTCTCAATTATTTTCTCTGAATTTCAATTTTTTTCTTCATTTATCGACTGTTATCTTAAATTTTTGTTGCCATTTGTAGGTCTATTTATACTTAAAATAAATTTTAAGTTAACAAGAGAAAAAACCGGGAAATGACCGGGAATTTTGAGGGACGAAATTAGTAGACACCCTGAATTTAACATTTTATTTGATTTAAATTAAAAAAATCGGATCTTTTTAAAAAAAATCATTTCATAGATTCTTTTTTTCTTACTTCTTGTTCATAAAGTTTCACATATGTCTTGAAATATTTTTAATCCTTGGACAATTATTTATTTATTTATCACAAACACCCGCAGTTTATATTTATATGATTTATAATTTTACATCGAGATCAAATTCGTAAATTAATTAAGAATCTAAGCGTATTTAGGAATAAGCAATAAGCTATATTTATAATTTTAGTTATATTTAGAATTTTAATTTCTAACTAAACAAACTTAATTTCCTTTTCAGATTATCCATACACGTGGTACGAGGACATCACGAGTTCATCGAGATTCTACGCCCTGGCAGCAGTTTACGGCGGAGTTATAATTGGTTTAATAGTAGCCGAAATTAAGCCCTATATCAAGCTTAATAAAGAGGATCGTGGAATTCTCTGCTCAAGCTTAGGAAAAGATTCTCTAGTTGGTTACATCTTGAGTTTGGGCGTAAGAAGAGCCTATCGTCGTAATGGTATTGCTTCCCTTCTCCTGGAGCAATTATTGGCACATATAACGGCTCCAGAGAGATCTTCAGTCAAGGCTGTTTTCCTTCACGTTCTTTCCAGTAATACGCCAGCCATTCAGTTTTATCAGAGATGTCACTTTCGACTTCACAGCTTTCTTCCTTACTATTATCTTATTCATGGAATTTGCCGAGACGGATTCATGTACGTTTTGTACGTGAACGGAGGACACGCACCTTGGGGTTTGTGGGATTGGATGTGTCACGTGGCAGGAACAATGGCCAGTCTTGGTGCTTGTCGAGTTCCACGCTGGATTTGGCAGCGTCTTCTTTGGGCTTCAACGCTTCTCTCCTACCATAGATGATATGTTGATAACCTCACTTTCAATTACCAAAGTTATTGTTCATTGATTGAACTTTGAAAAATGCATCAGAAGCACGTGCTTTTGCCTATAAAACAAGGCGTAATTTTCGTGATAATGACATGATTGATGTCACGCGTGTTTAACAAACGATGACATTTTTAAAGCTGTGTCTTTAAGCACGATTAAATTATGTTCCTTCTTGCTTATAATATGACGATATTCATCTACCTGACATTATATATACTTATGAATGTTTGTTTATCCAGAGAGAAAAGTCATATTTAAGTATACACGTACAGGGTCGTCTTAAATTAGTAACTTGAATTATAGATACGTTAGAAATTAAGAGTTTAACATTTTTTAAATATTTAGTGTCTGCGGGAATAAAATAGACAGTTAAGATTTGTAAATTAGTCGAATTATAAATATGCTCTTCTCGTATTCCAAAAGCAGGGCTTTTACAATAACTTTCATGAATATATTTAAAAAAAAAAGTGTACAAATGCAGTATTAAATTAATATATATAAATATATATTATTACTCATCGATAAGTATTAAGCGAAAAAGTGATTTATTAAAAAAGAATGTAATTTAATTATGATATAATGAAGATGATCTTCATTAGTCTAACAGGCAGTTATATTAGGATTTAGTTTACGAAAAGGCTATGGAAAAATACACAAAAAGTATTTTGCATTGAAAGTAGTTACAAACTATTAATTGTTATTAAACAATAAAGCATTTAAAAATAGGATAATAAGGAAATCCAATTTTTGATAGCAAAATGAATTATAACGTTAAAGACAAATTAAGAATTTTTTCAGGGAAAAATTTCATTTGTTTTAGAAGCGTGTATATTGAATATATTATATATATTAGAAACAAAAGGACTAATTTAAGATCACCCTGTAATTGAGTTTGTTTATAATAAATTAAATTGTTAATAGTTACATTTAAATTCGACTTTTTGTCATTTTTATTGACAAATTGTGTATCTTTATATTATTATATATTTTAATCATGTTTTAACTTAAGAGTGCTTTTTTACTTTTTCTTAACTCATTTTATTATCTATTCTTTTATGTAAATAGCAAATAAAACTAAAAATTATTAATATTATACTGTCAATCATTCTGTTTAATGTACTATAACTTGATAAATGTATTATTTACTATCAGGCAATTATGGAATTTTTTTTGCGAAAACTTCGTAAAATCAGTCAAATTACAATTATGTTTGAAAAATTAAATATCGAAAAAATTTATCGATCGTTAAAAATAACTTAGTGGAAAAAAAAGAAGAAATGAAATTGATAAAAATATAAGAAAAAAGAAATTAAGGATTCTGTTTTGCAAATTTTGCAAAAAGTATCTTCAATTTTGTCTCCTATATTATTTAAATACTAACAACATTAACTTTGCATTGTTGTTGGTGATTAAAAACTATAAATTTTTGCAAATTCAAATAATGAAAATTACAAAATTAATGAATATATTATCTGAAAATTTCAAAAATCATTGACAGTTGAAAACAAAATTTGAAAAATGGCTACATAATTACACAATTAAAAAGAATAGTTTAAAAAATTAAACAATAAATATTAAATTTAAACAAAATAGTTGAAAAATTATAGGAATAACTGTTGGAAATAGATACAAATTGAACAGCTGGATTAAAAATCGGAAAAAAATATATTGAAATTGAAGGGAATAATAAAAAATTAAGGGAATAAATTGAAAATTTAAGAATTAAATTAAAATTTGAAAAAATAATTGACAATTGAAAAAAAAATTACAAAATGACGAAAATAATTGACAACTATAAACAAAATTCAAAAAATGGCTAGATTAATACGCAACAGAACAAAATAATTTAAAAAATCAAAGAATAATTATAAAATTTTAAGTTAATAATTGAAAGTTAAAAAAATTGTAGGAAGTAATTGAAAATTGCCGAAAATAGTTAAAAATTCAAGGAAATAGTTGAAAAATCACGAGAATAAATAACAAATTGAAGAGAATATGTGAAAAAGAAGGTAAATTGTCAATTAAAAACAAAATTCAAAAAATTCCTAGATTAATAGACCACTGAAAAAAATAATTGTAAAAATTAAACAAGAAATATTATGTTTAAAGAAAATAATTGCAAATTGAAAAATTATAGATAATTGTTTGAAATAATTGTACATTTAACAACTGGATTGAAAATCTAAAAAAATAATTGAAAATTAAAAAAAGCAATTAAAATTTGAAGAAAAGAATTCAAATTTATGGTATATATTTAAAAATGTAAACAAAAGTAATTGAAAAAAGCTAAAAATTAATGAATATAGAAGAAAACAATTGATAACTGAAGAATGGAATTAAAAATTGAAAAAAATAATTGATTTTAAAATTAAAAATTGAAAAATGGAATTTAAATTTGAAGAAAATAACTTAGAATTGAAGAGAATAGTTCTAGAATTGAATAATTGAATTTAAATTTTAAAACAATTTTTATGAGTGAAAAAATAATTGAAAAAATACAAGAATTATTAAATATTGAGGAATTAATTGAAAATCAATCATAATAATTGAAAATTAAAGAAAATATTTGATAATTGAAGAACTAAATTGGAAATTAAAGAATTTAATGGAAATTTCAAGAAAATAATTTAATTTTAATTAAAAGAAAAATTACAATGTGACGAAAATAATTAACTATTAAAAGAAATAATTAACATTTAAAAAAAAATCGAAAAATGATGAGAATAATCGGCATTTGAACAAATTTTTTTTTAAATTAATATAATCATAAAAGTGAAGGAGAGTAATAAATTTTTAATTGAAAACTGTTAAAATTATGGAAAAAATTGTACAATTTAAATGAAAATTGAAGAATTGTATTGAAATTTCCAGAAAATAATTATAGATAATAATTGAGAAAATGCCAGAATTTATTTATTTAAGAATTACAAACGGGCTTACATAATTACTATGAATTATTAAATATTGAATAAAATAATTGGTAAACGAAGAATGCAATTGAAAATTGAAGAAAATAATTAAAAACTAAAGAAATAAATTGAAGATTAAAGAATTGAATGGAAATGTGAAGAAAATAGTTGATTATTGAAAGAAAAATTACAAAATGACTAAAATAATTAAATATTGAAGAAAATAATTGAGAAATGAGGAAAGTAATTGCCAACTGAAAGAAAAATTCAAAAAGTGGCATGAATAATCGATAACAAAACAAATTAATTTAAAAAAATTAAAGAATAATTGTAAACTTTGAAAACTGTTGAAAATTATAGAAATAAGTATAGATTTATTTATTAATGAAATTAAAATTATTTAAACTGAAATTTATAAATTTAAATTTGAATAATAAAATGCATTTTTTAAAAAGTATCTGGATTAAAAAAAAATATCCATGTGCCAAACTTCAGAGAATGAATGTATCGATACTTTTGACAACTTCGAAAATAACAAAAATGGCGACCGGTAATGACATTTAGGGTTGTAAGCTGTGAATCGTTTCATTGAAACATTGAAACTTTCAATGTTTCATGGACGAAAGTTTCAAAGTTTCATGAAACTTTGAGTGGAGGGGATAGAATTTAAATTTCGCGCCTTCAAATTTATTTGTCAAGTAAGGTAAGGTTAGTTTGCCCATGTATTTGCGCCATATTGAAACTTTGAAATGTTTCATGAAGCATTGAAACTTTCATGAAACATTTCAATTAGGAAAGTTTCATGAAACTTTCCAACCCTAATGACATTTAAAGTTTGTTTTGATTCAGTATTTTAATAAAAAACCAATTTGATATTAAAACAATGACAAAAATAATTGAGCTTCGGCCAAATAAAAGTCTACTTAATACCAATTTTGAAAAATATCAGTTTTGTACTGACGATATTCCAGTAGAAAATGAACTGAAACTTGAAAATGGTAAGTTAACCTAAAAATTTTCTGATTTTATCAAAAGTTTTTTTTACACATCTCTTTCAAATAATTATAAAATTTAAAACACCAAATTCTAATAAAAAAAAACCATTGAAAGAGATAAAAAAGAACTCTTTTTTGGAAAGATTAAAAATATTCTTTTATCAATTTTTTATATATTTTAAATTTTAAAGAAAATTTCCCCTCAAGTTTTAGATAATTTATAAACCCTATTTATTCTTTTAGAAATTTTCCATCTTGAAGTAAATACCTCTCGGGAATCATGGCTTGAAGCAAGACTATTTGCTCTGCATAATCATCTTTTTCTAAATCCATTCGATTCATCTTGTTGGTTTGTTGACAAAAATGGAGCTGTTTGGCAGTTTATAGATAGAAAACTCGAGCATAAACACACTTTGAAATCCGTAGATAAAACTCAAATTTGCGCGAAATACAATCCCTCAATTGGCTTTGCAAATGAAAAAATAACAGTCCTTTCCAATGGAAGCAAAAATTTGGAAATTTTAATCCAAGAAGACTCACAGAAACATGCTTTTGTTTTTGATAATATAGAATCAGGAGTTGTTATGAATGCTCAGCAAATAAAAGATAGTACTTTTATAATTGTCAGTGTTTATAATGTTGCTGAAGATGAAGGCAAAATGCATTCTCGTTTAACTTTGCTCACGTATTCTTATAAAAAAGAAGAGTCGTCATTAAATCTTCATCGAACGCAAATTTTAAAAGTTAAAGGCACAATTGATTACGTGTACATTGAGGATAATGGTAATTATTTTCATACTGCTAGTCAAGACCCTGTTGTTTTTGACTACGATTCTCTAAATCCAGTAAATGAATCTAAAACCACTATTTCGGGAATTAAAATTCCAAAATATTGTTGGTCTCAGGACGAAGATTCTATCACAGTTTGGTTAAAAATACCAGATAAATGCAGTAATATTCCAGCCAAAATTGAGGTCAAACCTACACAAATATCAGCTTCAATGAAAGACGTGATTTTAATTCAAGGAGAGATTCAGCACAGATTGGATCCAAATTTAACAACTTGGAAAACCAAGGACGACACTTTAGAAATCGAATTCACAAAGTCGGATAGTGGATTAATGTGGAGCGAATTAATAAAAGGCGATACTGGTGGAGAGTTTCTACCAAATGAATCATTAGCTGCAGAAATTCATTCGAGGTAAATTAATGGATGAGAGCTTCTCAAGTGGACCTTGAATTTCTAAAGGTTGAAATTTTTCAAAGTCAATGCAGAAAAATTATGGTCTATTATAATTATAAACACCTTGTAAATTTAATTAAAAAATATTCATTTGTTTATTTTTTATAGACAATTGAAACTTTATGCATAAGATTTTTCAAACTAATATTACTTAGACATAAATTATCAAAAGTTGATGATTTTTGCACAAATAGTTATTGAAAGTTTGAGCCTTTTAAAAAATAAATTTCTTACTTCTGAAAATAAAATAAATTATTCACTTATAGCAGCTTTAATTTGCTTATAATAAGAAATTATTGTTTATAATAATTATTGATTTTAAACAGTAAGAAATTTATTTTTTAGAAAGCTCAGCTTTCATGAACTATTTGTAAAAAAAATCCTAAACTTTTTGATAGTTTTGATATCAAAAATTAAAATACAAAATTTCCCTGTTGTTAAAATACAGGGAAAGTTTTATTTTAGTTTCTTTTATTATAATTGAATGGTGAATTTTGGCTCAACTCGGATTTTTTTTTCAAATTTCACTTTTTTTGCATTATTACATATTCATTGACGGTTTTTCAAAAGAAAAACTTCATCAGAGGTACTTTTAGCGAAAAAGAAAAGATTTTTTAATGAAAAAATGTTGTTTGAAAAAGTTTTTTTTAAAAAAAATATTGAATTGTTTTTGAGTTAAAAAAATATATTAATGTCCCCTATTTAGAAAAATTTACCCTAAACTCCCCTATTTTTCCCAAAAATATATTTAAAGTCAAGGTATCTACAGATTTATAATTATTTTCAATCTTCATTTATATCTGTCATTTTTAAATTATTTCCTCCAATTTTTCATTTATTAAATTATATTTGATAGATTTGCTGAATTTTTATAGTCCTTTATCTCAGATTTCAATTATTTTCTTCAATTTACAATTAATTTAGTCATTTTTTAATTTTTTCCTACAATTCATAGGTACTTTTTGTATTATTATTTCATTAATTTCCTAAACTCTCAATTATTTTTATCAAATCTTAATTATTCTATTCAATTTTAATTATTTTTTAGACTTATTAAATATTTTCATTATTTTTCAATTAATTTCCAAAACTTGCAATTATTTTTTTAAATTCTAATCTTATTTATTTTTTTTTCATTTTGTTTATCATTTTTCAGTTATTTTATTAAATTTCAAAAATGTTTTGTACTCCAATTTTTAGTTTTGAAAAGTATTTTTTCATACTACACTTTCTACATTTTTAAATTATTTATCTCAAATTTCAGTTATTTGTATTATTTTTCAAATATTTCCATCATTTTTAAATTGATTTATTTAATTTTTCAATTTTTTCTTCGAATTATAATTTTTAAAATTCTTTTTTAACTGATTTACTAAACCTTTAATTATTTATTTAAAATTTTAATATATTTTAGAATTTTTCAATTATTTTTTTTTCAAAATTTACAATTACTTTCGGTATTTTGTAATTAATTTCCTAAATTTTCAATTATTTATCTCAAATTTAAATTATCTTTAAAAATAATATAATTTTATTCAATTACTCTTCTCAATTCTTGATTGTTTTCTTCAATTTTCAAATATTTTCCTAATTTTCAATTTTTTACATTATATTCAATTTGATTTACTTAATCTTAAATTTCAATTATTTTTTTTCCAATGTTCAAGTTGTTCTATAAACATTTCATTTATTTCTTCGATTTTAAATTATCTTCATAATTTTTTAATTAGTTTCCTAAATTTTCAATTATTTTTCTCAAATTTCAATTATTTTAAAAAATGTACCTTTATTTTGTATATTTTTCAATTATTTCCTTTAATATTTTATAATTTTATTCAATTGTTCTTCTTAATTCTCGATTGTTTTCTTCAATTCTAAAATATTTTCCTAATTTTCAATTACTGTCTTCAATTTTCAATTATTTCTATAATTTTGCATTTCTTTTTTCTCCAATTTTCAATTTTTCAAATTATATTCAATTTGATTTACTTAATATTCAATTATTAATCTTAAATTTCAATTCTTTTATTTTCAATGTTCAAGTTGTTTTATAAGCATTTTATTGATTTCTTCGATTTTAAATTACCTTCATACTTTTTTAAATTAGTTTTCTAAATTTTCAATTATTTTTCTCAATTCTCGATTGTTTTCATCAATTTTTCAATTTTTTTTTCAATTATTCTCATAATTTTTAAATTAATTTTTTTTCAATTTTCAATCATTTTCTTAATTTTAAATTATTGTCTTCAATTTTCAGTTGTTACTGTAATTTTTCAATTATAAAAACAATTATCAGTTTTTTTATTTTTAAATTGATTTATTAAATCTTCAATTATTATTTATCTTAAATTTGAATTTTTTCTTTTAATTTTGATTAGTTTTATAATCTTTTAATTGTTTTTTTCCAATTTTTAATTATGTTCATAAGTTTTTAATTAATTTCCTAAACTATCAATTTTTTTTAATTTACCATTATTTTATTTTTTTTTCAATTATTTTCTAAGAAAAGAAAAGAGTTTCCAAGAATTATTATTTCTTATTATTTTTAATAAGAGTCCATATTTATTCGGTACTCTTTCAAATTATTTTTCTCATTTCTAAATTATGTTCTTCAATTGTCAATTATTTTTATTATTTTTTAATTGTTTTCCTCAATTTTTAATTATTCTCATGATTTATATTTGAATTATTATCTTCAATTTTCAATTGTCTTTAAAGTTCTGCATTCATTTTCTATAATTTTGCATTATTATTTATTAGTTTTAAATTACTTTCCTCAGTTTGAAGTTTTTTTTTTTAATCAATTTGAAAATTTTGAAATTATATTTTTTTTATTCTACAATTTTGTAATTTTGTCCTATCCAAACAAATCTGTCGATTTAATTTATTTTCCCAGCTCAAAACATTGATTCCTTCTTTTTTGTAAATTTTAGATTAGCTCATTTGTGTTCGGATCAGCCGGAAAGAATAGAACAGCCTGCGTTGGGTTTTAACTCTGAACAATTGGAAGAATGTGATTTAGAAGGTCGAGAAAATATTCTTCAAAGGGTTAATATAAACGCTCATTGTACAAGTAATCTTTCAATGCTTGGAAGCAGCAACTGTATTCTTTTCACTCGAAAAGTTCAAACTGGACAGATGCTTTGTTTCAGGCACGATCACGATGGTTGTGTTTGGATAACGAGTCAAGCAAACGACGAAAATTGGAATTTAGAACATATCTGGACGTTTCCTGCATTGGGTTATGTCGAAGCTAGTAAAACTAATAAAAAATTCTGCATAACTCCATCAGGTAATTATAAACTCAGAGTTTATATACTAATTTAAAGTTTCAGATCTATTTTGATTTTCACATTGAAAAACTTGAATTTCAGACGCATCTTTCATCGCAATTGTTGAACACACCAGACACGTTTTCATATACCAAAAACCAGAAAACAATGCAGTAGTAGGCAAACAATTTATAATTGATTTTGGCAACAAGACAATACTTGGTGCTGCGGGAATCAATAATTATTTAGTAGTATTAACAAAAGATACATTATATCGACTTAGAATTTATTAAGATCAATTTTAAGTACATACTTACAATTACATGATTTAATTTTATGTACAAATGACTTGAAGCAGTTCTTTATTTTTAAAAACAATCTATAGAAAATATTATTGTATAAATTGTTTAAAAAAATTATCACTTTTATTTTTTCAAAAAAAAATTGATACTTTTTCAAAAATAAAATACAAATCTATAATAATTATGTAAACTTAATTAGATGCGTCTCAACTGAGATTACATAATTAACATTTTATAATATTTTTTTTATCTATATATATATTTATTTATATATATCATTAAACGCTATGATTACTACTCAACAAATTTACAAGTCTTAAACACTAATTGTCTTCTTGTAAACTAACAAAAAATTAATTTCTATATTTTCAGCAGAAGAAATTGAGAAAATAGACGTTTGAAATTGAAATTTACATTTAAATTTAATTTTAATATAATTTCAATTTTGCAGATAACTTTTTGAATTATAAATAATTGAAACAAATTTGACAACTCACTTCTCAAAATTTGTTTTAACAAGCGCTCGTTTGATGTATTTCATGATGTAATCCATTGGAATTGTATCAGTTTCAGGCCAGTTCCACACAATCAAGCTGTTTAAAGTTTGTGCGAAATCGGCGTTAGCATTTGGCGGACGATCGGCTTCAAAGTAAGATTTTTTATTTGTTATATCGTAAATGTACGTAGAACCACTTCTCATACTTCTATGTCGAGCCCAAGATTCTGCCATTACCTTCATAAAAATAAGACTCTGAGGTTTAAAGTAAGTACATTCGTTGCCATCCTCTTCGGAATTATAATCCGCTGGATTTCTCATAGGGAAATAAACTTCAGCTGAGGATCCATTCTTCATCTGGCAAGTTGATAATTTCACATATTCTTCCAAATGCTCATCAACTAAATATCCATCTTTTAAAAAAATCCTAGTCTCGAGACCATTAGGCTTCCATAATGCTTCACAAAAGAGTTTTAAAAGCCTGTGCCTGAAAATTAAATTTGATTAATCAGGGCTGTAATTGATTATAAATCACTTTGATTTAAATCAATGGGCATTTGCATTAAAATCATGATTTACATAAAAAAAAACTTCACAATTTTCCGGGTGTCTAATACTGCATGTAAAAAATCGCAAAACATAAAAAAAAAAAATTGTGAATAAATCTTGAAAATTAAAATAAATTCCAAAAGTCAATTAACTCATATTTAAATTTTAATTAATTTAAATTTAAGTGCATAATAATTAAATAATATTAATTATTTTCCATATTCACGATAACTTTTTTTTTAATTCTTACAAGATTTCTAAGAGATTTCATTTATTTTGAGCCCGTTTAATTTTTGTCTTATAATTTCTTATTTTTACAAAAATTTAAGATATTTTTTTATTTGTGGATTTTTTTTAATTTTCTTCTTTTTATGCAAGTATTTAATATTATTTTACACAATGTAATTTTCTTCTTTTTATGCAAATTATTTAATATTATTTTACACAATTTAATTGACTTATTTTTATGCAAATTATTTGACACTAGCAATATTAACGCAATATTGACACTAGCAATATTAATATTAAGAAACTTTGCATTATTGTCGGTCAATTAAAACTATAAATTTTTGCAAATTTAAATATTGAAAATTACGAAATTAAAGAATATATCTCAAGAATGACGAAAATAATTGATAGTTGAAAACAAAATTCGAAAAATGGCTAGATAATTACACAATTGAAAAGATTAGTTTAAAAAATTAAACAATAAATATTACATTTAACAAAATATTTGAAAAATTATAGGAATAAATGTTGCAAATAGGCAATTGCAAATTAAACAACTAGATTCAGAATAAAATCTGAGGGTTTAAATAAAAGAAATTAAAAAGTTTAATAAAGACTACAACTTTCTAGGTATTTTAGTACAAAAGTTATCGAGAAAAATAATTAAAACTGAAGGAAATAATAAAAAATTGAGGAAATAAATTCAAAATTTAAGAATTAAATTAAAGTTTGAAAAATTAATTGATAATTGAAAAAGAAATTACAAAATGACAAGAATAATTGAGAATTGAAAACAAAATTCAAAAATGTCTAGATTACTACACAACCGAACAAAAAAAAATGGCGAGAATAATTGAAAAATTCAAGAAAATATGTAAAAAATGATGAAAATAACAATTTTAAAAATCAAAGAATAATTATAAATTTTAAGATAATAATTAAAAATTAAAAAAATTGTAGAAAATAATTGAAAATTACTGAAAATTATTTATAAATGAAGGAAATAAATGACAAATGACTAGAATAATTTAAAAATTGAAGAAAATATGTGAAAAATGACGAAAGTAACAATAATATTAATATTAATAATTGAAAAAATTAAATTTGAAGAAATTAAAAATTGAGGAAATAAATTGAAAATTTAGGAATTAAATTAAAATTTGAAAAAATAATTGACAACTGGAACAAAAATTACAAAATGAAGAAAACATTCGACAATTAAAAACAAAATACAAAAAATGGTTAGATTTAACACAGAACCGAACAAAATAACTTCAAAAATCAAAGAATAATTGTAAAATTTTAAGATAATAGTTGAAAATTGAAAAAATTGGAGGAAATAATTAAAAATTGGGGAAAATAATTAATAATTAAAAGAAATAGTTGAAAAATGACGGGAATAATTAAAAAATTCAAGAAAATGTGTGAAAAAAGACGGAAATAATTGTCAATTAAAAACAAAATCCGAAGAATGACTAGATTAATAAAGAACAGGAAAAACAATTACAAGAATTGAACAAGAAATTTTAACTTTAAAGAAAATAATTGCAAATTAAAGAATTAAGAAAATTATAGGAATAATTGTTGAAAATAATTGCACATTTAATAACTGGATTGAGAATCGAAGAAAATAATTGAAATTGAAAAAATAATTAAAAATCGAAGAATGGAATTGAAATTTAAAGAATATAACGTAAGAAATGAAAAAAAGTAAATGAAAAAAGACGAGAAATAATCGATAAAAATAATTGAAAATTAAAGAAAATATTTGAGAATTGAAGAAAATAATTAAAAATTGAAGAAATAAATTGGAAATTAAGGAATTAAATGGAAATGTCAAGAAAATAATTGATAATTAAATCTCTTGATAATCTCTTGATTTCTAAGAGATTTCACTTATTTTAAAGCTGTTTAATTTTTATCTTATAATTTCTTATTTTTACAAAAATTTAAGATATTTTTTTCTTTTACTTTCGATATTTTTTTTATTTGTCTTTTTATTTTAGGATTTTCTTTAATTTTCTTCTTCTTATGCAAATTATTTAATATTATTTTACACAATTTTGTTATTATAACATTCACTAAACTTTTTATTTTGTTGATTTTCTTAATTATTTCCATATTTTTTTAAAAATAAATACCTACACTCATTTTTTTGTAAATGTATTTAATTTGTTTTTACTTCTTGTCTATTTTTTGGAAACTTACTGATTCTTCCATAGAATTTTTAGATTTTTTTTTATTTTTCTAAATTTATTGTTGAACTTGTTTTAAGTGTAATATTATAAAAATATTTTTGGTTTAATTTTCCTAAACTTTTTTATTTTTAAGGTACTTTTATATTTCTTTTGTGGACTTTTTATTTATCTTTATGTACATTTTTTTATTTTATTTTTCTAAATTCTAATTTTTTAGTAGGTTCTACCATTTTTTTTATATTTTTTGTACTTTTTACATTTTTTTTTATTGTTTGTTAGGTTAAGAAATAAAAACATTTCCCAATGTTCTTCCTATTTATTTAATTTTCTTGTTGCTTTACAATTTTTTTTAGTCCTTCCTAACATTTTAATTAATTTTTTAATTTTTGTCATTTTTCTATTTCTCTGAAACATTTTTCCTTCTTTTAAATTGTTTAGTTTCTATCTTGTAATTTCGAATTTTTTAAAACATTTAATCGATGCGTTTATCTACATTTTTTAAATTTCTCATTATTCTACTTTTTTAAAAACTGTAATTTTTTTATTTCATATTATGTAACTTTAATCTTGTATTGTTTAATTTTTTGAAAAGAGTTTCTACATTTTTATATTTTTTTATGTCACTGTATCATTTTTATGTTTTTTTTTTTAATTTTTCGTTATTTCTTTAATTATTGTCCATAAATTATTTTATTTAAAAGAATTTTCTCATTTTTTAACTGTCGTTTTGTTATCTTTTTAAATAATAATTTATTATTTTTTCGTTTCTTTTACCTAATTTTCTTAATTTTGCAATTATATGAATTTGAAGACTTTTTTGGAAATGTTCTCATTCATTCAACATAATTTGTTTGATTTTAATTAAATGTTTTATTTTTTATTATTTCCTATGAAATGTTCTCAGTTTAAAAATAAACTACTTACAAATAAACACTTGAAAATTTTATACACTGATTTTATATATTTAAAAAAAAAATCATGATTTTTATCAGCCCTGTGATTAATATTGGATTTAAAAAAGAAGTAGAAAAATGAAAAAGACTTTTTTTTTACCTGTCTAGCAAGTAATTCTGGCTAATGTCATCTCCACCAAGAAAATACGCATCAATTATCTGCAACCTCTCCAATTTCCGCTGCTGTTTTCCCGTCTTTCGGAACTCGAGGACATTTTCCGCAAAAATAAGAGTGTCCGAGGGTAAAATAATATTATCTACACGCTCCCAAGAATTTTTGTAAAATCGAAATACTTGCGATCGTCCCAAGCCCAAATAAAAAGTTGCCATTCTTCCATCGTTGTCATTCTTTCTCGAGGCACAGGGCATACAATACCAATCAAGTGGAGTGTTCAAAATTGTTTTGTGAATATTGTCCGGAATGCACTCCTTACTCGTCTGAAAACTCTTCTTCAAAATGTCCACCGATGCCTTCAACATATTTTGTACTTTCTCTTGTGGCTTCATTTTTTTCGGCACACTTCGAATTTTATCAGGAAGTTCCCAGTACTCTAAACAAAGTTTACGCATATCACCCTGTCGTCTCTCAATCAGAGATTTTTCTTCCGCATAATGAGCTATTTTCAGAAGACCAACAATCTGTCGACGACCAATTTCATCATTAGAATTTCTTAAATACTGATAAAACTTGTTGTCCGCTTTCAAAATGTCTAATGGCACCAGGTGTACGACGTCTTTGGTTTTGTCTCCCTTCTGCAGAATTGTATTTACTTTAAAGAGATAATCCCTAACTTTCTCTACATTTGGTCGCTTTCCTTTACAAATCAAGTAGCGTTCTGAATTTGCAGGTCTCGACGTATTTGGCTTAAATAAGGATATCTCATCGAAGCAGCGAAACAAAAGAAACACCAGTCCTGCGCTAAATGGAGTGAATAAATCGAAAAGCTTCGTCACAAAATGCCCTCCTGTTCTGACAATCATCAAGGCTACAAGACACTGGCAAAGATACAGCTGCTTTGATAAAATCTCTTGAATATTCTCCTGTCCTTCCACCGAAAATCCACCGTCTGACATCATGAAATGTACTCCTACTCCTTTCGTTTGTTTCATTATCAAATCCTTGAATGAAAGTTGATTCTCTGGCCAGAAAACATCTCCGTCGTTCCTACTCCCGTAGAATGGATGAAATGTTTCACAAGGTCCAGCCGAAAAATCGTCAAGTTTAAAGTCATTCTCCCTTTTTAAAGTGAAACCAAATCCCTTTGTTTTCCATTGTCTTCTAAATAAAACGTACTCACTGAATCCACCAGGTCCAGCGCAAACATCAGCAAAATAAAGCAATTCATCTGGATGTAAATTGGGTGGCCTTGTGAACATAAAATCACACGCTCTATCCATATTTGCCATTTTGACGGCTGCACGATTTATGAAAAAAGCGCTGCGAATCGTTTCGTATGGATTCGATCGAGTGCGAGCGTCGCGCATTTCAATTTTATCCAGTCTATCGAAAACACTCTTTGAATTTACAACGTTACTCACTATTTCAGGATCACAAAATTCAGTTTCATCGGAGATCGTTAATTTCTTATAACCTAGGGTCATCCAGTCTTTTTCAATAAAAGGCTCCAGGTCCGAGTCATTTATCAACCATTCAATGTCTTCCTCGGCTTTAACAATTTCCTCGTCTGGATTGAATTTCTCATGGGCTTTTTCCAGTTCTTCGATACGAAAACCAAGTCCTCTGAAGCCACGTTGTTTCCCCGCTTGCACTGGTTCAACTATTCCTGTGCCATCTTTTCCCAAACCTTGACCTTTCCAGCCCATTTTCTGCATTAATTTCGAACCAATTGATGGTTTATCTGAAATTGTAATGCTTATGATATTATTTTTATACTTTAAAATAATGCAGTCTGAAAAAAATTAGGTTATTTAATATTTTGAATAAGAATTTACGCTTTGAGATAAATCAGGATGTTCATCGACTTTTGCAAAAACAGTTTAAAGATTTTTAAATAGTTTTCAAGGTCTTCTGATGTGCCTCCCCACAGGATGGAAAATTGCCCACCCCCCTTTTTTTTTTTTAGAAAACTACAAATAAAATTTAATGCGATCCTATAGTTGAAATTCAAGGCAACAATTTCAAATTGAAGAAAATAAAAGTAAAAATTAAAGAAAATAATTAAGAAATGAAAAAATTAATTTAAAAATAAAATTTCAAATTAAAAATTGAAGAAATTCCTTTAACAATTAATCGAATTACTTAAAGATTATAAGTTAAAATATTCGAAAATAATAATTAACAGATGAGAAATAGACAAAATTTGGAAAAATTAATTTAAAAATAAGAAAAATTATTGAACTTAAAGACAATACTTTAAAATAAAAAAAAAATAAATAAAATTCCGGAAGAAATTAAAGAGAAGATTGAAAATCAAAAATTGTACTTGAAATTTGAAGAAAACAATTTCATTGCGACTAAACTAACTGAAAATTGAAGAAAATAATTTTGAAAAGAACGTAATTAAGTAATAACTAAAAAATTAAATTGAAAAAAAATTCAAAAGAGAAGAAAAAAGTATTGAAGAAATTCATTTGAAAATAACAAATAAAACAAAATTATTGATTACAAGTTAAATTTAAGAAAATAATAAAAAATTAAAGAAAATCTTTAAAAATTACCTTCTGTTGAATTTAAAAATGAGAAAAATAATCAAAACGGAAATGATAATTTAAATTTAAATAAATATTCTACAAATTAAAGTCATTAACTAAAAAGCGACAAAAATAAATTAAGTTTTTAGGCTGCCTAAGAAAATTGAAGAAGAATAAAATTAATTTTTGAAAAATTAAGAAACATATTGATGGAGTTGGTAAAAAATTAAGACATTAATTTTTTTAAAGATCAATAAGAACTAACATTTCAAATAAAATACTGAAAAATTAAGAAAATCTTTAAAAAAAAATAATTGAAATTTTAGAATCACCTAGAAAACAATTCAAATTGTTCAAACAATACTTTAAAATCGCTGAAAATAACATGTTTCAGATTTGAAAAATTAAAAAATAATCTGAAATTGAAGACAGAAACTGAAAGTTGAAGAAGCTCGTTAAAAAATATCAAATATAATTGAAAATTGTACGTTTCAAATTGAAATTGAAGAAAATAATTGAAAAAAGAAGAAATATACTAAAAATGACAAAAGTAATTGAAATTGATTACAACAGTTTATAACTGAAGAAAGAAAAAGTGAAAATTTAAGAAAATAATTGAAATAGGAAAACTCAGGGTGTCCACTAATTTCGTCCCACAAAATTCCCGGTCATTTCCCGGTTTTTCCCGGTTTTTGCTCCTATTTTTCCCGGTTTTTTCTCTTGTTAACTTAAAATTTATTTTACGTATAAATAGACCTACAAATAGCAACAAAAATTGAAGATAACAGTTGATAATTAAAGCAAATAATTGAAATTCAAAGAAAATAATTGAGAATTGAAGAATTAAATATTAAACTTTACAAAAAATAATAATTAAGACTTAAAAGAAACAATTAATAATGAAAAGAAATAATTAATAATGGAGAGAAATAATTGAACAATGACAAAAATATTTGACAATTAGAAACAAAATTAAAAAAAAAGTAAATATTAATCTACAATTGAACAATAACTGAAAAAATTGAACAATGGTTCAATAGAATATAATTGAAAAAAGAATATAATTGAAAATTGGTCAACTAGATAGAACATCAAAAAAAATATAATTACAAATTTAACTTAATAATTAAAAATTGAAGTAATAAATTAAAAATTAAATAATGAAATTGAAATCGGAAAAACACAGAATTATTGAATATCAAAAAAAAATAATTGAAAATTGAGAAATAAAATGAAATTCGAATACAATAATTGAGAATTAAAGAAAATTCTTGAACAATTGGATTGAAAAAAGAAGAAAATAATTTATAATTAAAAAAAATGGAAAATGCCAGAAATTATTTAATATTGAAGAAAACATTGAAAATTGAAGAATAGAATTGTTATTTAAAGAAATTAATTGAGAATTAAAAAAAATAATTCAACAATTAAATTGAAAATAGAAGGAAATTATTAAAAATTGAAGGAGGTTTTGAAGCATGAAATAAATAACTGATAATTGAAAAAAGTCGAGATTACTGAATATTGAAACAAACAATTGAAAATTGAACAAAATAATTAAAAATTAAAGAAAATTGAAGAAAGTACTTAAAAATAAAAGACAATATTTAAAAACAGCAGAAAAATTTAGATATGGACGGAAATTATTGCGAATTGAAAATTATAATTGAGAATTAAAGAAAATAATTCAAGAATTGAACAATGGGATTGAAAGTAGAAGAAAATAAGTGATAATTGAAGAAAAAATAAATTGAACAACCCAGGAATTATAGAATTTGAAGAAAACAATAAAAAATTAAGAATGTAATTGTAATTTGAAGAAACTAATTAAAAATTGTAGAAAATAATTTGAAATTGAAGAAAATTGTGATTTTATTAAAATTGTTGAATTAAATTGAAGTTTCAAAAACATAATTGATAATTGAAAAAAAATATTGAAAAAAGCCGAGAATTATTAATTATACAAGAAAATAATCGAAAATTGGAGGAGTTATTGAGATGTGAAATAAATAAATGATAATAATTGAAAAAAATAGTTGAAAAAAGTTGAGAATTATTGAATTTTGAATTAAATAATTGAAAATTGAAGAAAATAGTTGAGATCTGAAGAAAATAATTAAAAATTGAGGAAAATAAGTGAAAATTGAATCAAATAATTGAAAATTGAATCAAATAATTGGCAATTGAAAAAAGTAGTTTAGAGTTGATGAAAATAATTTAAAATTGATTAAAATAATTGAAAATCGTAGAAAATATTTCAGAATTAAAGAAATTGATGAAAATAATTGAAAATTGAAGAAAATAATTGTTAATTGAAGAAAATAGTAGAAAATCGAAGAAAATAATTCAAAATGGAAGAAAATAATTGAGAATTGTAGAAAATAATTGGAAATTGAAGAAAATAATTGAAAATTGAAAAGAATAATTGTCAATTGAAGAAAATAATTGTTAGTTTCTAAAAATATTTGAATAATTGGATTGAAGCTTCAAGAACGTAATCGATAATTGAAAAAAAAAAATATTGAAAAAGCCGAGAATTATTGAATATCGAAGAAAATAATTGAAATATGATGAAAATAATTGATAATTGAAAGCACACAATAGAATTGCCCATAACTATATAAACTATTATGCAATGTACGGTCTAATAAAAAAACTTAAGTTTTTTTTTTATAGTTTTTTTATCTACATTTATCTACATTTATCTACATTTTTTATCTACATTTTTTCATAGTAATTTGACTTTTTCATGTTTAATGTCTTTCATTCTTTCTGTGGTATTGTTCGTGTTAAGAAAAAAAAATTGTAGACAAATATCTATATTTCATGAGAATATATTATATTATATTTTAATTTTTAATGTATATTTTTTATTTTTCATTTGCATAAGTGTCACATAATTTAAACGCATAATCAGATTGGTTCAAAATGCATAAAGTTATTATGTTTATTTATAAAACAAATTGATATATCAGTCAAATTAATTAGCCCAGAAATAAAATTCACGGTTTGACGAAAAATTCCCGGTTAATTCCCGGTTTTTCCCGGACAATTTAAATTCCCGGTTAGTAGACACCCTGTTAAAACAATCATTTTGAAATGACAAGAAAAATTTAAATTTAAGAATTTCATTTGAAAACACAAAAATAATTGAAATTGAAGACAATATTGTCATAAAATTGAAGAATTCCGTTTGACAAAAAATATAAAAAATAATTAAAAATCATAGGCTACAAGTAGAAAATCGAAGGAAAAACCGAAAAATAAAGAAAATTATTTCAAAATGGGAAAAACAATTCAAATTGATGACTATAATAAATTATTAACAAATATAATTGCAAAATTTTAATTTTAATTAAAAATTCAAAAAATACATAATTGAAAGCAGAAGAAAATCACCGAAAATTGAAAAAAATTAGTTTAAAAATTAAAAGTGTAATTGAAACAAATGGTAATTTTCGTAAATTAAGCAAAGTAAATAAAAATCGAAGAAAGAAAACAAAAAACATTACAATTTACAAATTAGGAAAAAAATTTAATTGAAGACAAAAATTTATAAAATGTGAAAAATAATTAAGAATTGAAGACATTCAATAAAAATGCCGAAAATAATCGAAAATTGAAAAGAAACATTAAAAAAATAAGAAAAATAATTCCAATTGAAGACAATAATTTAGATATTTTTAAATAAATAAATAAATTGTAAAAGAAATTTTTATTTGAAGAAATTCAGTATAAAATGATTAATATAATTAAAAAATATAAGTTATGAGTTAAATTTGTACAAAATGATTGAAGAAACTTATTTAAAAATAGAAAAAGTGATTGAAATTGTAGACAAAACAGATTTAAAGTAAAAAAAAAAATGAGAAATAAAGAAAATAATTAAAAAAACTGAGAAATTGCATTTAAACAAACTTTTAAAAAATTGAAATTTGAAAAAAGAGCTTAAAAAGTGACAAAAACAATTGAATTTAAAGGATTAAAATTATAAATTGATGATATTCCTGAAAAAATAATTAAAAATTAAAAACTTTAAGATAAAATATGCGAAAATGAGAAAAATAATTGAAATTGAAGACAATAGTTTTTTAAAGTAGCCAAAATTCCTGATGCAATTTAAGGCAAGAATGAAAAAAAAAATTGTAATTGAAATTTAAAGAAAAAAATTGAAATTTTAAGAAAAGAATTTGACTATGACTAAAATAACTGAAAATTGAAGAAAATAATTTTAAAAAGAAGGTAATTAAGTAATGACAAAAATAATAATTGAATATTCGTTTCCAAAGTCAATTTTTTTTAAAATTCATCAAATTGCAATTTTTAACGGCTCATTTTGTAAAAAATACAAGAGTCCACACTTTCACTATTAAAATAATCGACACAAAAATTAAGATACATAATTTAAATTTACTTTAAGAATAATAAATCCATGGAAATGAATTGAAAAACAAAGAAAAGAATTAAAAATAATTACATTAATGAAACAAATTTTGTTTAATATCAAAGAGAATAATTGAAAATTAAAAAAAATGAATGAAAGAATTAAAGAATATAATTACAATTTTCTAAAAGTTGTTTTATTTAAAGTTTAAGAATCAATTAAAAAATTATTAATAATTGAAGCAAATCATTGAAGAATTATAAAATTAATTAAAAATTGAAGAATAAAGTAGAACATGAGGAAAAATAATTGGAAATTAACGAAAAAAAATTAAAAGATTGAATATTTTTGAAAATTGAAGAAAATTATTGATGAATCAAGAAAATAAATAAAAAAGTCAATTAAATAATTGAAGACAAAAAACCATTTATTTTAAATATTTAAAAGTAACAAAAACTAATAAAACTAAAATTTGATGAAAAATATTATTATTTGGGAAATTAATTAAAGAATAATTAAAATAATTAGTAACAGAAAAAAATAGAAAAATGATTTAAAAAATCACGAAAAATTGAAAAAAAAATTGAAATAATAAAAAAAAGTAGAAATTGGAGAAATTTTAAGTTATTTCCAATTTAGTACACTTGAAGCTTGAATTAATTCAATTTATAATGAATACAAATTCAAATCGTTTGAAGTTTGAATAAGTTCGAATCGTTATTAGTTTTAAAAAAAGGATGCCGAAGTTTTAAATAGGTGAAAAATAGTTTAATAATATAGTTACCTATTATATTAGATTTTACACTTTCTTTCTTCTTTTCCGTCTTTGATACAAAATTTTGATGAGTAAAATCTGGATAATCATTGAAAGAATCGTTATCTTTAAGCAAGTTTGTATTTTTAATTACAGAAGATTGTCGGCTTTTTTGTTCAAATTCTGAAGATCTAGAACTAGTTTCTGCATACTGGAATGGTATATTGTTAAACTTCTTATTATCAATATCATATTTGTTTTTTATTGCACTTTCAGCAGAATAGTGCGCTGTAAGATTACTTTCTTTTGGGTAAAAATCACTACTGTGTTTTTTTCTTGGTTTATTCTCAGTCTCATCTTCGAAAACTTGATCAAAAGATCTTTGATTTTCATGTGCTGAAAGATTACTCTCTGTCGAGAAAAAATCACTTCGGAATTTCTTTCTTGGTTGATTCTCAGTCTCCTCTTCGGAAACATGGTCAAAAGATCTCTTTCCATCATATTCTGGCTCCTCATTTGAGTCATCTTCCGAGGAAGAATTATTGTACATACTCATTTTGTGCAAATTTTAAACGTAGATATAGTTTTAAATAAACTTCCTGATTCTATATACTGTTACAAAAGAAAATATTTTAGGTTAGAATCCAATTTATAATCATTTCTATTCTAATTATGTAAAACGATTATTTTAATACCGTAAATTAAGTTTTCATAATATTTTAATATTTAATTAGTGCAAGTTTATAATTAATTTTATCAAATTTTATTTATTAATTGAATATTGGCAGAAAATTTCAAAGTTATGATGCTTATTGTTATGCATAGATTTTCTAAAGTTATTGGAGTCCAATTACATTAGAAATTAAAAAACTTATTTACTTTATGTGTAAACAATAAATATGAGGCATGTAAAGTGGGTTAAAATGATAAAAACTTAAGCAAAACACTTACTTGTTGGCGATTTTAAAAAAAACGTATTTGCGCCGTGAAGAAAACACTTTGTTTTATCACTTATTATTAAACCGCACATTCAGTAAACATTGTTAATAAACTTGTAATAGAGAATTAAATACTGAAAGACAAAATTCATCCACAAAAACAAATCTGTTTGTACTCATTTGCATATTATTTTTCTGCACTGTTTGTTATACGTATATACATATCTTTGGTTCAATGACGGATCAGTTTGGACAAAATTGGAATTCATTCATATTGTGTTTACGCGGTAGCTTTTTAATAAGCTTTATTAGGCAGTTTAATGACCTGCGACTATTTTTAATGACATTTTTAAATAGCAAATTAAATTAGTAGATCAGTTTAATAATAAAATATCAATAAAACTGTACATAAATGCAATTCAAGAAGATTCTAAAAAGACGCAATAAACAACCATTTTGTCTCTTCGACTGTAAAAGCAATTTGATTGGCTTTGCCAGTAGAGAGCGTCCAATTTTTTAAAAATGTTCTATGGGCAAATCCAATGAAAATTGTGAGGGGATATTAATGCACCTTTATAAATTTAAATAGGCAAAATAATCTTTCTGTCAATCAATTTTGACAGCAAATTTGTTCTATAAAAAATGTACAAATGTACTATTTTATTTGTTATTTAATTATTTGATCTATTTGATCAGCATTATTTTTTTTTATTTTGGTGGTAGTGTGACTCCAACTGTATTGGTAAAACTGGAGCCATAGTCAGCCAACTTCACTGGCCTTCGCTTCTCTAACCTCCACGAGAGAAGCTGTTTGTTAATAAAGTTTATTTAATAATAGTTTTTTACTGTACAAAATGGCCCAGTACGATTTAACATCGCGCATAGCGCAGAATTTAGATCGTCATTTGATATTTCCTCTTTTGGAATTTTTGACAGCAAAAGAGGTATGTGACAATTTAGTGACTATATTGTGTTTGTTTCCATGTGGCATTTACAAAAACATCTTTTTCACAGATTTATGACGAAAATGAACTGCTTCTTGTTAAATTGGACATTCTCAGTAAAACTTATATGGTTGATTATGCGATTGACATAAGAAAGCAGTTATATCCTGATTTGGAGGTTCCTGCTGTAAGTTCTACATGCCTTAACCTAAATTTAAGCGGCTTAAAAAGTGCGTGTTCAATGCTTTATAATGATTTGAGGAAAGTGTTGTAGAAAAAAATTTCTCTTTTACAGGAATTAAAAACTCGACGTGTAAGTGTAGTGCAAGAGTTGCAACTTCTTCAAAATAATGTCTCTACGATTTTGCAATTAATTGGAGATGAAGAAATTATGAAAAAAATGGATAGTATGCGAGATTCAAAAGCTTTGAATAATTTTTTGACTCAGGAGCACAATGTGAGTTTATTTAATTTATTTCTTTAATTCTGTTTTCATTTTTTCCAGTTTGTAAATTATAGACTAGTTAATTTTGTATATTTATTCCAATCACACTAAAATTTCTAATCTATTTTTGATTTATAGCTTCATTTGATTATTTATCAAATTTTTAAATACTTGTTTGCACCTGTTTGTTTCAGTTCAAAGTTGAATTGATGGACGATTTTGTAAAGCTTGCAAAATACCGATATGAATGTGGTAATTATTCAATATCGTCATCTTACTTGTACTTTTATATGCTGATTTTGCCACCATCAGACAAGGTAATTTATTTATCGAACTATTTGAAATGAATACAATCAGGGCTGTTATGGATTTAAATCATGATTTAAATAAAAAAACTTTACAATTCTCCGGATGTCTAATACTGCATGTAAAACATCTCAAACTATAAACAAAATCCACAAATTTGTAAATAAATCTTAAAAATTTCAATTTTAATATTTTAATCTTTATAAAATTTAAAAAATTGTGCTAATACAGATAAACAAACTAACTACGATTTACAAATTTTTGGTATAAAGATAGCAAAAAATAGTACTAAATTTTTATATTTTCAAGTCATTATAATTGAAATAAATTTTAAACGTCAATAAACTAATATTTTAATTTATTGAAACTTTGAAATTTCAATTAATTTAATTTTAAATGCATATTAATTAATACAAACTAAGTAAATAAATATTAATTATTCTTCAAATTCACAATAATCCTTTTTTTAATTCTTATAATTTTTCAAAGAGATTTCACTTTTTCGAAACTGTTTAATTTTTATCTTAAAATTTCTTATTTTTACAAAGTTATAAGTTTTTTCTACTTTTACTTTTAATATTTTTTCTTTTTTCATTTGTCTTTTTATTTTAGGATTCTCTTTATTTTTCTAAATTTATTGTTGGACTTATTTTAATTTTAATAGTATAAAAATGTGTTTGGTTTAATTTGCTTAAACTTTTTTTTATTTTTAAAGGATTTCTAAGTTTCTTTTGTGGACTTTCTTTTTATTTATCTTGATATATACATTTTTTAATTTTATTTTTTGTACTTTTTACATTTTTTTAGTTTGTTAGATTAATTCTCTAATTTTTCTAATTTTAAAATTTTGTTCTCTTTAGTAATTCAACGTTTTAATTTAGGGGAGAGTGGCCATCAATGTACCAGTTTTTTCAATGAACCATTTCAATTTTCTCAGAAACAATTAAATAAAAATTCTCCTAATTTTAAATATAAATTAAGTTTGCGTAAACACACTATGTCCATAAATTTGAGACGTGTGGATTTATTCATTACAGAGAAAACTGGAAAAAACTGTTTTTGATGTACTGAAGAAAAAATTTACCTAAAATAAAAACACGTTTTTTAATTGAAATAAGGCCATTTAAAAATAAATGTACTTACGATTTATTTTGTTTTGGACCTTAACTACAATATTCTAATGAGATAAAGATTTTGAAATATTGGATTAAGTTATAAAAAACCATTTTTGTTGCAAATGTCATGTTGATTCAATGTACCAGGGAACAATGAACCACCTGGAATTTCAGTGTATTTTCGATTTCTAGAGTGGTATGCCTGATTATAAAACTAAGCATGCGTACAGCATGTTACAGCAATTGTTATCAGTACTTTTCTCAACATAGCAGAACTAAAATGCCATTTTAGATAGTTAACTTAAATTTGAGGTATATTTATGTTATACATTATCAATTAAAGGTGTCAAGTAATAATTTTTTATAGTATTTGATAGAAAATAAGTTTTTTTACAAAGTGAAAATTGCAATATTACTATTGTTAAACATTTTTAGTATTTTTATAGAGGTGGTTCATTGTGTACCCAGGTTGTTGAAAATGAAAATAGCTTGTTACTTTAGAAAAACCCTAAATTCTTTTATTTAATCAAAATAAATCGTGTAAAATATGTGTGCATTACCTAGATAAGTGTTGTAGTTTTATATTGATGCAAAGAAGTGCTTGAAATTGGTGAAATTCAATAAGTACTATGACCTTGAAAAAAACCCGGTACATTGATAGCCACTCTCCCCTAAACGTTTTTTTTTTAATTATCTTCTTTTTTATTATTTTAATTTAAAAAAATGTCCGTAACTAGTTTAATGTGTGGAAAAGAGTTTCTACTTTTTTATATATAATTATGTCACTGTTACATTCTTGTATTTTTTTTAAAATTTTTTCTTCATATCTTTAATAAACTATTTACAAATAAACATTTGGAGATTTGATATATATGGATTATATTTTTAAAAAAATCATGGTTTTTATCAGCCCTGAATTCAATAGATAACTAAGTATTATTTGATCTGTTTTCAGAATTACTTGAAAGTACTTTGGGGTAAATTGTCTTCTGAAATTCTTACTCAAAATTGGGAAACAGCCATTGAAGACGTAAACAAACTAAGGGAGTACATAGACAGTAATGTAATTGGAAACTCGTTAGAAGTACTTCAAAAACGGACGTGGTTGATTCATTGGAGTCTTTTTGTATTTTTCAATCACGCAAAAGGCAGAGATCATATTATTGAAATGTTCTTGTATCGACCTCAGTAAGATTATTTTCTAAAACAAATTTATATTCTAATTTATATTGTTAATTTAATTATTATTGTAATTAATGTTTTATATTTTTTTGTTACAGTTATCTAAATGCTATTCAAACCATGTGCCCTCATATATTACGGTATTTGTCAGCAGCAGTGATTGTAAATCGTTTAAGAAGATCTACATTAAAGGATCTAGTTAAAGTTATTCAACAGGTGAATAAATAATCCTTTAAATTAAAATAATATTTGGTTAATTGAAGAAATGATAATCTGTACTTGATTATCCAAATTTCAATTAATCTTGATTTACATTGGTTCTTGTATTAATGAAAATTTTAATCGATTCTAAATTTAATTCATACAGCTTTCGATTGATCTTAATTTGAATTCCGTATAATTTGAGTTAGTCGCAATTTGAAAATAATAAATAAAATGTTTTTTTAGGAATCTTACACATACCGAGATCCAATCACTGAGTTCTTGGAACATTTATACGTCAATTTTGATTTCGATGGAGCTCGTAAAAAATTGCAAGAATGCCAGATTGTCGTGTATAACGACTTTTTCCTAATTTCCTTGTCTAATGAGTTTGTCGAAAACGCGAGATTATTGATTTTCGAAACATTCTGCAGAATTCATCAGTGCATTAGTATTGAGTAAGTAACATTAAATTAAACTATTTTTAATTCAATCTTCTATAATAATAATCCGCAAGATTAATTCATTCTTTCATTCTGTTCACACCTGAAGTTTGGCACATTGATATTTTTTGTTTTAAATCAGATACATTTTAAAAAATGCCTTTAAATTGATTAAAAGTTAAATTTATAAATATCAGTTCAAATAATTTTAATACCATTAATAAATAAATCTATAATTTTCAACAGTTTTCAATATACAATTATACTCTTTAAATTTTATAATTATTCTTTAATTTTTTTAAATTATTTTGTTCTGTTCTTGATTATTTTCGACAGTTTTCGAATATTTCTTTCAATTGTCAATTATTTTCCTCACTTCCCGATTATTTTCTTAAATATTTAATTATTTTAGTCATTTTGTAATTTTTCTTTCAATTATGAACTATTTTTTTAAAATTTATATTTAATTCTTTAATTTTCAATTTATTTCTTTAATTTTTAACCATTTTCTTCAATTTTTAATTGCATTCTTCGTTTCCCAATTATTTTATTTAAAATAGAATAAAATTCTTCAATTTCCAATTGATTTCTTTATAAGTCCCATTTATTTTCTACAATTTTTTTCCATAATTTTCATCAGTTTTCAATTGAAAATGTATTATTCTCCTTCAATTTTGTGATTATTCATTAATTTTAAATATTTTTTTGTTCAAATGCCAATTATTCTCACCATTTTTGAAAATTTTTTCAGTTATTAATTATTTTGTAAAGTAGTTAATTATTTCCGTCAATATTTAATTATTTTAGTCATATTCTAATTTTACTTGTAATTATCAATTTATTATTTTCTTGATTTTTCATATAATTCTTTAATTTCCAATTTATTTCTTCAATTTGTAATTATTTTCTTTAATTTTCAATTATTTTTTTCGATTTTCAATCCAATTGTTCAATTTGCAATTATTTGCAACAGTTATTCCTATAATTTTTCAACTATTTTGTTTAAATTAAATATCTATTGTTTAATTTTTTAAACTTTTCTTTTCAATTGTTTAATTATTTAGCCATTTTTCGAATTTTGTTTTAACTGTCAATTATTGCTAGTGTTATTCTATTTTTTTAAAATATTATTTTTTGGAATATTAACTGTTTTTTTTTATTGTCTGAAACTATTAATAATTTTTTTTTCTTTTTAGAATGCTTGCTGAAAAGCTAAACATGAAAGCTGACATTGCAGAATGCTGGATTGTTAATTTAATCCGTAATGCAAGATTAGATGCAAAAATTGACAGTAAATTAGGACATGTTGTAATGGGTGGACAACCAGCATCGCCTTATCAACAGTTGATCGAAAAAATTGAGACCCTCAGTGCGAGAAGTGAAGTTTTGGAAAATGTAATTGAACGAAAACTCAAAGCGAAAAACCAGGATACACAAAATATGATGTGGCATTAGCAAAAGGTCAGTATATTCATCCAAGAGTCCTATTTATAATAGAATCTTACTTATAGAATTGTAATTAATAACAAGTATTAATCGTTAATTTATATATTTTCAGACGAATTTATCCTGCAATAACTTTTGAGGAAACGCACAGAATTATCAATATTTATCTTGATTCAACAGACGTGAATTGGTGTTAATAAAATCAACTCAAATTGAGTGCAGTATATGAAAAAAAAAAGAAAAACCGAATAATAAATAAATAACGCGAAGTATTTCTTGAGAAGAGTCCTTTTTTATAAATGAAAATAGGTTTCAGTGAAATAAACAAAAGTCTTAAACAATAGTTTGTCAATTTTTTATGCCTCGTATAAAGAATATATGTACAGTAACATTCGTCAAAATTAAGTTGTTCCAATCGATAATAATAACAAATAAAAGCAAACATTTTTATCTAAAAAAATAATTAAAATATTCACTTTAAATTAAAATGGTTGTCATTATTTACTGTACCGTAATTATGTCTTCTAATTTACATAATCATTATGTATTATTTTTTACACGCAGATTAAGTTCGCAACATTTTTTAATTTTGTCAACAACGAAAATTCAAGAAACGTAATTGTGTTTCATTTAAAATTTATCTTAAAATTACGATTTTTTATAAAAAGCAGTAAATAATTTATAGAAAATTTATGTTACAGTAAAACGAAAGTTTACGTTTTTTGTTTTCCGTTTATCGAAAAATGTTGCGAACCTGATTTTAGTGCTTACAGCAACAAATTAATATTTCGTTTCGATTATTAAGTTGATTTGTGATCCATTACCCTTTTATATTGAAAGGGTTGATACACTGCAGCCAGTGTATGCGTCACGTTCTATACAATACGTTAAAACAGTTCTCCAATATGGATCTTCACATAAAACATAAGGATTTCCAATTATTATAAGAAGAGCTCGAGCTCGAGTTATAGCGACATTTAATCGCCGAGGAGAAGATACGAATCCAAGAGTGTGTTTTAAGTCATCGGTAATGTAATCACTTGTTGATCGTACAGTAGACAAAATTATGACATTCCGTTCTTGACCTTGAAATTCTTCCACACTTCCTACTTTTGGCGCTTCCATTTCTAGTTCAAGTAGCAAGTCTCTGATCTGACGAACCTACAATTTAAAAAATAATGTTTTCTGTTAAATTTATAATGTGTATTTTATTTAAAAATTAAGAAGGGCGTCTGATTAACTGATTATTTAAATCAGGGTGGTCGCTAGATTCAGTTTATCAATTTCCCTGACATTGAATTTTTACAAAATAGTTGAAAAATTAAAGGAATAACTGTTGCAAATAATTGCAAATTGAATAACTGGATTGAAAATTGAAAAAAATAATTGAAATTGTTGAAAATAAGAAAAAATTGAGGAAATAAATTAAAAATTTAAAAATTAAATTAAAATTTGAAACAAGAATTGATAATTAACAAAAATTTTAAAAAGACGAAAATAATTGACAATTGAAAACAAAATTTAAAAATAGTTAGATTAATACACAACCGAACAAAGTAATTTAAAAATTAAAGCATAAGTATACAATTTTAAGATAATAATTGAAAATTGAAAAAATTTTAGGAAATAATTGAAAATTACAGAAAATAATAAATAATAATTGAAGGAAATAGTTGAAAAATGACGAGAATAATTGAAAAATTAAAGAAAATGTGTAAAAAATGACTAGATTAATAGACAACTGAATAAAATAATTGAAAAAATTAAACAAGAAATATTAAATTTAAAAAAAATAATTGCCAACTGAAAAATTAAGAAAATTATAGGAATAATTGTTGGAAATAATTGCACATTTAACAACTAAATTAAAAATCGAAAAAAAATAATTGAAAATTGGAAAAGCAATTAAAAATTAAACAATGGAATTGGAATTCAGAGAATATACTTAAAAATATATTGAAAAAAAGTAATTAAATAAAACCGAGAATTAATGAATTTAGAAAAAAAAAACAATTCAAAACTGAAAAATGGTAATAATAATTGATGAATGGAATTACAAAATTAAAAGAAAATAATTAAACAATTGTATTAAAAATTAAAGAAACTTAATGATAATCGAAAAAAAAAATAATAGTAAAAAGGCGATAATTTTTTATTATTAAAGAAAATAATTGAAAAGTGGAATTTAAATTTGAAGAATATAACTGAGAACTGAAGATAATAGTTCTAGAATTGAATAGTTAAATGGAAATTTTAAAACAATTGTTATGAGTGAAAAAAATATCCGAGAATTATAGAATATTGAGGAATTAATTGAAAATCGATAAAAATAATTGAAAATTAAAGAAAATATTTGAGAATTGATGAAAATAATTAAAAATTGAAGAAATAAATTGAAATTAAAGAATTATATGGAAATTTTAAGAAAATAATTGATAATTAAAATTAAAATTACAATATTACGAAAATAATTAAATGTCGACGAGAATAATTACTATTGAAAAAAATAATTAATTGAAAAAAAATTTAAAAAATGGTTAGAATAATCGGCATTATTTGAAGAAATAAATTTTTTAAATTAATAAATAATTATAAAATTAAAGGAGAATAATAAATAGTGAATTGAAAACTGGTGATAATCATGGAAATAATTCTAGAAATTAAATGAAAATTAAAGAAATCAATTGAAAATTGAAGAATTGTATTGAAATTTCTAGAAAATATTTGATAATTGAGAAAACTTTTATTTTATTTAATTTTAATAAAATAATTGAAAAACGAAGAATGCAATTAAAAATTGAAGAAAATAATTAAAATTTAATTGAAATTTAAAGAACATTCTTAAACTCCATTTAAAGTTAAAGAAACTTAATGATAATTGAAAAAAATATGAAAAAGTCGATAATGTTTTAATATTAAAGAAAATAGTTGGAATTAAAATTTGAAGAAAATAATTGAGAATTGAAGAGAATAGTTCTGGAATTAAATAATTGAATTGAAATTTTAAAACAATTTTTATGAGTGAAAAAGAATTTGAAAACATCCGAGAATTATTGAATATTGAGAAATTAATTGAAAATCGATCAAAATAATTGAAGATTAAAGAAAATATTTGAGAATTGTAGAAAATAATTAATAATTGAAGAAATCAATGGAAATTGAAGAGTATTGAAATTTAAAGAAAATAATTGATAATTGAAAAAATGCGAGTATTATTGAATACTGAATAAAATAATTGAAAAACGAGGAATTGCAATTGAAAATTAAAGAAAATAATTAAAAATTAAAGAAACAAATTGAAGATTAAAGAATTCAATTGAAAAAAATTCAATTGATAAAATGTCTTTTATTAATAGTAAAATATGATTTTAAAGTGTAAGAGAAGCGAAAAAAATCTACACTTCGTTAGCTATCAGAAAATATGTAAGAAAATATTGGATTATCCTGAAAAATGGGAAAACTATTTTTTGTATTTGTTGAGAATTTATTGTTAAAATTATTATTTTAAAGGTATAAAATAATAGATAAAATATGGTTTCAATGTTCGCCTATCAAATAACCTTAATTTGCGATTTTTAACCCTTTATTTGTATGATGGAATTTTTTTTTAAAAATATATACGGGCAGAAGGCCATTACAATAATAGAAAAAAGAAAATTTTTCTAAAAATAATAAACAATGATAATGACCTTAATAATAATAACAATAATATAATAAAATATAATTATGTGCCGCATTTAGCTGTACAGTGCTCTAACTTTTAAATTCTCTTACAATTAGCACTTTTTAAATTTCATCTTTAAATTATCAGAAATGTTAATTTTAAAAGATGAATTTTCTTCATTTTTGCTAACTTAAAGACCTTATATTTTGGTTGGAGAAATATATATAAAAATTTGTTACTTTCAAAATATTCAAATCACAGATTATTCAGATTGAAATTTTCACTTTTTTCTGAAGTTAGATTTTGAAATAATAAAGTTTAAAAATTGATATATATTGTCAGGTTTAAACAATATTTATTTCTAAATATTGAAGGTGTTTTTTTAATAGTATTAACCTGAAAATATGTTACAATTTTTCTACTTTATTATTTCAAAAACGAAATTCAGAACCAAGGTGAAAATTTCAATCTAAGGTCTTAAAGTCAGTATCAGATTTTTAAAAAAATGATCCACAATGACATTGGTCGAAATAAAATGCTCTGACCCAAAGGGGAGAAAAATCTTGGTTTTAGACTTTTAAAAAAAAAAAACGGGGGAAAAGGGGGGGACTGTGATTCTTGGGATTCCAAAGTTTGAATGGCGCTAAAAAACAATTTTTGCCAGGGTATATAATTATAGATTAGGGTGGTCCAAAATCCTAAAAAAATACTCAAAACATCAATACCTATTATTTTTTGCAGGGTTTGAAACAACCCTCATAAATGCAAAAAATGGTAATTTTTTAAATTGCAAATTAATAGTTTCTTTAGGATTTTTCAACAAACTAGTTACATATCGTCAATTTACGAATGTTTACAGATATTTTTATTTGTTTAAACAATTTATTATTGTTAATTTATAGCTATTAGGGGGTAGAAGCAAAACATTTCAGACTTTCGTCTTTATGGAGCATAAATAAATTATAATAAATTTTTTTATTATAAAAAAAGATTTCTTTAGACAAAGTAGACGTTACCTGTGCCACATAAGGAGTAATAATTCCAATATCATCAGCTCGAAGACCTCGATTGTACAATTTCAATAGATAAAAATACACCTGAGTGGCTTCTTCTGGATTATACCAGCTTGGACTGTCAGGAGGCTGATAATTATTTCCATTTACTCCATGGAACACAATTGCAGGTGGTAATCCAGATCTTTCAGGTAATTCAGGAGCCAATTTATTTAGAAGAGTAGCTTCATTACTTCTGTCACTCGAAATCTAAACAAAAACAAAAAAAAAAGATTAATTAATAATTTCTATTTTCTTGCAAAAATCCCTGCTATTTATAAATTGAGATTTACCTGGGGTATTAATTCAGAGTCATAAAATAGAGAATTAGGCAGTTCAAGGATCTCTGGTAAACTTCGATAATTAATTAATAACTTAGTAATCAGTCTTGGGTCGTAACCAGTTTCAAATCCTTGAGGATCTCTTTGGTAAGGAAATCGTTGCAGCAATCTTGAGAGAAAAGATTCTCCTAATCCAAAATGTTGTGCGAATTTGCTTTGCACGACGGGGCCCAGTTGCATTGGATCACCAGCTATAATCACTTGTCCATTATCGGCACGAATAAAAGTTAATGGTATCATGATTTCTGGTTCAGTCGCTTGACCCGCTTCGTCAACAAGAACATGAGTAAAGTGTCCATGAGCAAAGCCCATGTTATAAATTATTCCTAAAGCTGAACAAGTACCGATTGTAATTCTGTGACGGCCAAGAACGCTTGCTGTACAATTACTTTTAAATCCACTATTTTCTATTTTCATTGTATTTCCGCTTCTCTCTTCCTGAAGAGTTCCTGTTGCACAATAAGGAACAAGTCTTTCTGGAATTGTTCCTTCTTCGATGCAGTGCTGAGCAACAAGCCTCACCTGTAAAAACATCAGGGCTGATAAAAATCATGATTAAAAAAAAAAGAAAAGATTTTTTTCTGTACATAAAATCAGTACATAAAATTTCCAAATATTTATTTTTAAGTACCTATATTATTATCAATTTTTAATACAACGTAACTTTGTAAAAATTAATTAAATTTTCCACACAAGTTTAAACCTATTTTCGTCATTTTTCAATTATTTTCTTCGAACTTAAATTCCTTTTGTCATTATTCAAAATGATTATTCTATTATTTTTGCCATTTTAAAATTGTTTTCTACAAATCTCAATTTTTTTATTATCATGAATTTTTATATTTTTTACACTAGTTTTCAATTATTTTCTTTCAAATTTCAATCATTTTCGTCATTCGTTTTATTATTATCATGAATTTATTAATTTTTTATACCTGTTTTCATTATTTTCTACAAATTTCAATTATGATTCTGAAACTTGAATTACTATCTACATAATTAAATTTCTTTGACATTTTTGAATTATTCTCTTAAAATTTTAATTATTTTCTTCAAACTTCAATTTATTTCTTCAATTTTCAATTGTTTCCCTCAAAATTCGAATATTTTTTTCAATTTTTCAATTATCGTATTTAAATTTTTAATTTTTACTCCAGCTTTCAATTTTTTGTGTCATTATTCAATTTTTAGTTTCTTCACATTTTAATTATTTCGTCAATATCTCAATTATCGTACTCAAAATTTTATTTTTTTACATCAGTCTCAAATAATTTACTCAAATTTGAATTTTTTTTTCATTCTTCAATTAATTTTAAAACTTTTCAATTATTTTCTTCAAATTTCAATTATTTCGTTCCAATTTTTATCTTTTTTTTTTTATTTTTAATCAGTTTTTCATTTAGTTTTGTCATTTTACAATTTTTTTCAATTTTGAATTATTTTAGTCATTTTTTTAAAACTATTTTCTCCAAAATTTAATTAATTTCTTCATATTGATATTATTATGATAATTATTATTATTATTTATTATGAAATAAATAAATATTTAAGTTTCATTGATATTTTCATATTATTCTCTTCAAATTTCAATTATTTTCTTCAAACTACAATTAATTTCTTCAACTTTCAATTATGTTCCTCAAACTTCTAACATTTTTTCTCAATTTTTTAATTATTGTCTTTAAATTTTCAATTTTTAAACCAGCTTTCATTTATTTATGAATTATTATTTATGATTATTAATTCAATTAACAAATTGAATAATGAATTAATACATTAATAATTAATTTGCGATTATTAAAGAATTTTCAGATTTATACGAAAACAATGAATTTTTTTTTTATTATTATCCTGGAATTTTTCCAAAATTTGTTTCGGAAAACCTGGAAAAGTCATGGATTTTTTAATCCATCCTTTGGTAGCAACCATCTTTATTTACTTAACAAATTAAGTCAAATTTTCTCAATCAATGTACGAAAATAGAATCTGTAGTGTCATTCTAATTAGTAATGATTTGAATTTTAATGTAAGTAAGAATTATATATAATAATTAACAAGTTTCTTTAATTCATTAATTCTGTCCACACCTAAAGTTTCTCACTTGATATTTTTTTGTTTTAAATTTTTACATCATATTTCACCTTTACAAAATGTTTTCAAATTTTAAATTTATACCTAGCAATTTTAATTTTAATTTTCAATTACTTAAACTACATTTTTCAATTATTTTTATCATATTCCAATTACTTTCTGCAATTTTTAATTATTTTAATTATTTCTGAATTAATATCCCGAACTTTAATAGATATATATCTAAATTTTCAATTATTTTGTTTAATATTAATTTCTTTTTATCATTTTGCAATTATTTTCTTCATCTCTTAATTATTTTAATTATTTTTCAATTAATTTTCTTAATTTTCTAAATTTTCAGTTATTATCTCAAATATAGATTATTGTCTTCAATATTCAACTATAATTTTTTAAAATATTTCCCTAAATTCTTAATTATTATTTTCATTTTGTAAAATTATTTTTCAAGATTTTTAAGTATTTTTCTCAAATTACAATTATTTTCTTTAATTTTTAATTATTTTCATTTTTTTTCATAATTTACAAAATATTTTCTTAATTTTCTTGAGTTTCAATTACTTTTAGCCTTCTTCAATTCTTTTCTTCAATTTTTAATTATTCTAATTTTTTTACATCAATTTCTCAGATTTTCAAGTATTTTTCTCAAATTTCAATTTTTTTTTTCTATTTTAATTATTTATTTTTATTTATTTCATAACATTTTATTAATTAGGTTACATACATTATAAATTTGAGCCTTGAAACCGACAAACGGATCTTTTAAAAAATTTGAAAAAATTCTGCAATTTTTTCAGTTATTTAATTTCAAATGACATTAATTTCTTTCAACTTTTCATTGTTTTTATCATATTTCAATTGTTTTCTTCAAGTTTCAAATTTTTAAATTATTTTTCAATTATTTTCCCCAGTTGTTGATTATTCTTATTTTTTAAAATTATTTTATAAAATTTTAAAATAATTTTCTCAAATTTCCCATTATTTTCTTCCATTTTTAATTTTCAATTCTTTCCACAATTTTCAAATTTTAAACTATTTATCTGATATTTCAATTATTTAATTCAATTTTCAATTTTTTTCCATAATTTAGAAAAAGTTTTTAATTTTTTATCTGAAATTTTCATTTTTCTATTTAATTTTCAATTATATCTACAATTTTCTTGTATTTTATGTACACATATTCTGTATTTTTTGCAATTGTTTCTCTTAAATTAAAAATTGTTCTTTTCAATTTGAAATTATGTTTATCATTATTTAATTATTTTCTCTAAATTTTAATTATTTTATTTTTTTTGCAATGAACTTCTAAAAGTTTCAAGTATTTTTCTGAAATTTTCTTTAATTTTTCTTTATTTAAAATATATTATGTAATTTTTTCAATTATTTTCTCAAATTTTTATTATTTCCTTAAATTTTTAATCATTTCTGAATTAATTCTTTAAATTTTTAATTATTTATCTCAGTTTCAAGCATTTTTTTTTAATTTTTAATTATTTTCTCCAATTTTTCATTCTAATTTTTTCAATTTATTTCTAAGATTTTCAAGTATTTTTACCAAATTTAAATTATTTTCTTGAATTTCAAAACATTTATATGATTTTTTAAATTACTTTCGACAGTTTTAATTGTTTTTATTATTTTTTTTTCAATTAATTTGCAAAATTTGACAATATTTTTTTAATTATTATACTTAAAATATTTACAATTGTTGATAACATAAGGTGTAGAAACTAGTTGCGCTAATAAAAAACTAAAAAATATTGAACTCAATAAACTGACTTAAAGTTAATTTGTAATGATAATTATTTTGTTATTAATCACTTTTTATTTCAATAAATTGTTTGTGTTTCAAAATAGCAGAGCTCATATAAATAAAGAAAATTCTCATAAATTATCTGGAAGAAGAATATTCTCGGTTATATTCTCGAGAATGTAATCGGATTTTAAATTATCGAGAATTTTGCATCTCTGGTTATTAAAATATGAAAAAATATACTCGGGTTAAACAGTCAGAGAGTTAAACTAAAACTTACCATATCTCCGGGTTTAAGAACTCCACTATCTAATAACCGCTCGGCAATAAGATTAGCAGAACTATTAGAAGGAGTAGCCATCATTAGTCGACTATCAGAAATTGTCGTTAGAATCTGCAAAGCAGCTTCACAAAGAGTGATTGTTTTTCCAGTTCCTGGCGGTCCAAAAATTACGTAAGGTAATGGTCTAGCGAGGCCCTTTAAAATATTTAACACTGCCCTTTTCTGATAGTAATTCAAACGTTTATTGTACCATATTAACTTCCGTTTCTTTAACTCAGATTCTATAGATTCCAAACTGTTCTCAGTATTTTTCGCCTTATTACTAAAATCTCTTTTCTCAATTTTCTTAATGTTTTTAACATTATTGGCCACTTGGTGTTTCTCACAAGACTGCACCTTTGTAACTATAAATACAGAATTGTCAGTATTTTCATTAGATGTTGATGGTTTCGTATGGAAAAGTCTTTCCACGACAGAAACTTTAGGAGGCGACTTGATTTTTTCCTCATTACATAAATTAAGATTTAGTGACTTATTCGAGTCATTGGAAGAAACTGACACATTTCTTTTATCTTCTTCGCCCTTTTCCTTTCTTAATGGACAAGTTTTTGCTAAATCCATTTCTTCAATTTCCGTAATTTGATATTGTGGCGGTTTTTCGACAATTTTGTTTGGAAAGAGAAAGTCCACTCCAAGTCTAGTTATTGCCAAATTTACAGCGTCATGACAGCGTCTTATCGTGGTTATTGATCCTTTGAAACTAATTTCGCAATCTTCATTGTTGTAATCTTGATGGAATTTAGGATTGAATTTTAATAAAACCTCCGAGCTTCTTACTTTATGAACGAACCCTTCATATTTCCTTTTATCTAGAGAAAAAATTAAAGTATTTTAAAAACAAGACAAATTAATTATGTCAGAACAATAAATTCAGTTTTTTTTTTATTTCTAATAAATATTAATTTTACCTGTTGAAGAGTCCCATTTATGGTTAACGATCACTTTATCACCAACAATTAAAGACGGTCGCTTTTCCGCGAGTCCTGGAACATTTAAGCTGAGATATTCTCCACAGTGTGTAAGAATAGCACTTTCCATGTCATATTTTTGCATTAAAATATTTTGCGCAATTTCTTCTAAATACAATAAATGATGAAATTTTTCTTTATACTTTAGCATCGACAAAGTTTCCGTTAGACAAGGTAATATTTCTCCAATTAAAATCTCTTGTTCGATTTGTGAATATCTATTGTTTACAGCTTCCAAAACGACTGTCCAACATTTGTTTGGAATTTTGAATATTCCACTACGAACGGCAACAAAATTTGGCGGTTTACAAGGTCTAACTCCCGGAATGTATCCAATCTCATCAAACACCTCTTGTTTAGCAACAATATGTTTTTTTTCATTGTTAATGAAATGTTGTTGGCCAGTAAGCCTTTTAGGTTGAACCACAAAACGAAAAGTGCGAATAACTTTAATGTTTTGAAAAATAAAGAGAAATTTTTCTGTCGAAGTGCCCATAAATTTAGCCTTACAAAGAAATTTGTACGAAATTTCGTCTCCTGGTTTCAAGAATATTCTGTCATCGATATTCGGATCAAGTAATCTTAATTGTGATTCCATTTTCTTGGAAAGAAAACAGCATTTTACCAGAACGTGTTCACGATTACTGATATTTTCTATCTTTACAGATATCTCTCTCTCCTCGTGCAATACCAAAGAAAATTCCAAGTTGCTGGTTACGATCAATCCCAATTCTTCCTCTTTTCCTAATTCATTTACATCTGGTTTTTGAGTATTTGACAATTTCAGATTGTCTTGTGGTTTCTGAAAAAAGTCAAAAGTTTAGTATCAATGTCCAGTGATTTTTGAAAAATAATCTGAAAGGCGAAAATAAATTGATAATTGAAGAAAATAAATAAAAGGCTAAAAAACTTAAAAGTAAAAGAAAATAACTAAAAATGGATAAAGAAAAAATTAAAAAAACAATTAGTGAAAAATATGGTTGAAATTTGCAGAAAACAATTAAAAATTGAATAAAAAATGACGAAACTAATTAAAAAATAATAGGTAAGAATAATTATGCAATTAAGATGTTAATTGAAAAAGTAAACAATATAATTGTAATTTAAAGAAAATAGTTTAAAATTAAAGAAAATAATTAAAAAATTAAAAAAATCAAATAATTAAAAATTAAAAAACAGATTTTGATATTGCAAAAAATATATATGAAAAATTAAGAATGTAATTCAAAGTTAAAGGAAAAAATTCCTTTAGTATATTCCTTCAAGCAATTAATTGTAATTTGAGAAATCAATTTAAAATGGAAGAATGAAATTGAAAAAACATAATTGAAAATTAAAGGGAATCATTGAAAAATTCATAAAATCCAATAAAAAAATTCACATTTTAAGAAAATAAATAACAATTCGTTTAAATAATTTAATTATAAAAAAAATAAAATTTTAATATTGGAAAATGAAAAAAAATGTAAATGACAATAATATTGGAACTATTGGAAAATATAATTGAAATTTGAATGAAATTAATTAAAAATGATAGAAATTAATTTTAGAAAAGCAAAAAAAAAAATTACGAAGTTTAAAATAAAACTAATTGAACATAGAATGCCCGTTTACAAGTGAAATAAATAAATAAAATAAATAGAGGAAATTAATTGAAAAATTGAAGAATTTAATTATAATTCGAAGAAAATAATTTAAAATTGATGTAAATAATCGAAAAATGACGAAGGAAATTCAAAATGAAAGACGTAAAATGGACATTTCAAGAAAATAACAAAGTTTATTAAAATTAAAAATAATGCACTTTAAAAATTGGAAAAAGAAAAAGTAATGAGACCTAGAGGACAATAATCGAAAAAATGAATATGGATAATTGAAAAAATGCATTAATAATCAGAAATTAAAAAAATTAATAGAAAAAAGAAGAAAACAATTAGAAAATTGAGTTATTAATTAAACAATACTGTCAGTAATTATTAAATCAATTAAATATCCATAAAACTGATTTAAAAAATGGAATAAAATTTATTTATTTAATTATTTGAAACATAAACGGGAAGAAACCTTTTATTACATAAAAAAAGAACAACATTTTAAAAAATAGAAACAACACAAAAAGAAAAACTAGAAATAATAACAAAAAATCATATTGAATTGAAAAAAAAATTGAAATTTGAAGAAAATAGTTGGAAAAAAAAAATATAGGTATTTAAAACAAAAGAAATACAATTAACATTTCAAGAAATTAAAAAAAAATCGTAAAATAATTTAGGCAATAAAACAGTATATTTTTATTCTTGAAAACTAAAAAAATTAATATAGAAAACAATAGTATTGAAAATATAATTTAAATTTGCATAAATAATTCTAATTTTGGAAAAATTAACTGAGAATAGAAGAAAATAATGTAAAAGTGACGAATCAAAATTAAAAAGTAATATAAATAATAAATTGACTATTGAAAATATTGATTAAAGAATTGAAGAAAAAAATTGCCATTTCAAAAAAATAAATTGTAAAATAATTGAACAAAAAATGGAGTTTATCTTTAATACTGAAAAGTAACAAGAATTAAGATAGAAGACAATGATTAGAAATATTAAATTTGCAGTAAATAATAAAAAATTTGTGTATAGTTACTGAAAAAAAAATCGAAAAATTATGAAAAATAATAAAAAATAATAAAAATAAATTAGTATTAAAGAAACTAATTAAAAAATCTAAGAATAGCATTGTGGTTTGTAAAAAGTAATTGAAGATTGAAGAAAATAACTAGAAGTGAAAAAAATAATTGAAAAAATATAGAATATAATAAAAAATTTACTGATAAAAACATTTAGAAAATTCATTGAAAAATAATTAAAATTATTTTTAATTGAAGAAAACAATAGAAAAATTACACAAATAATTATTTAACTATTTAATTTGAAACTATTGAATTAAAGAAACCATAATCGAACAGAATAAAAATTTTGAAAGAAGTTTTAGAAATTAAAGTCATTTTTAAATCAATTCAAATTTAGTAACTTGAATTTTGGATTAATTAAATTTAGCAAAAAATAGTATTAAATTTTTATATCTATTGTCTTATTTTACTTCTGATATTTTTTTTTGTATTTGTCTTTAATTTTCTTTTTTTTATGCAAATTATTTAGGTAATATTACTTTACACAATTTTGTTGTTATAACATTTACTAAACTTTTTATTTCGTTGATTTTCTCTATTATTTGCATATTTTAAAAATAAATACCCGCTCACTTTTTTCGTAAATTTATTCAATTTGTTTTCACATCTTGTCTATTTTTTGCAAACTTACTTATTCTTTCATAACATTTTTAGACTTTCTTTACTATACTTTTTATTTCTAAAGGATTTTTAAATTTCTTTCGTGGGCTTTTGATTTATCTTTATAACATTATTTTATTTTAATTAATTTTAATTTCTTAGTAGATTCTTACCAATTTTTGTTATTTTTAAACTTTTTATATTTTTTTACAGTTTGTCAGATTAAGAAAAAAAGCATTATTCTCCAATTTCTTTATATTTATTTAATTTTCCTTTTGTTTCACAATTTTTTTAGTCCTTGCATTTTATTTGTTTATTTAGTTACATTTTATTTTAGTTTTAATTTTTTTTTATTTTAGAATTTTAGTGCATTTCTTTAATTTTTTTCATCATTTTTCTTTTTTCTTTTCCTTTTTTCAAAGTATAATTGTTTAGTTTTTATCTTGTAATTACGAATTGTTTTAAAACATTTATTGGAAGCTTTTATCTAAATTTCTCAAACTAGTTAATTTTCTACTTTTTTGAAGACTTTAATTCTTTTATTTTATATTTTTATGTAAATTTAATCTTCTACTAATTCTCATTTTAACGACGTTTTACTATATCTCATAAAATTTTGTTTCTTTTAAAGTTTTTAAAAATTTTCAAAAATTTTATAATTCTATTTTTTTCAATGTGTAAAATAATTTTAATTTTTCTAATTAAATTTTTTTTTCTCTTTATTAATCTATTTTAACGTTTTTTTTTTAATTACATATCTTATTGTTTGTTTTAATTTTAAAAAAATGACCGTAAATAGTTTAATTTTTTAAAAAGAGTTTCTACTTTTTTATATATATTTTTATGTCACTGTTTCATTGCGTTGTTTTTTTAAAATTTTTCCATATTTCTTTAATAATGTCCATGACTTTTTTTAATTAACAAAATTTTCTCCTTTTTATAATAAACTGTTTTTTTCACCATTTTTTTAAAATAATTTATTATTTTTTCGTTGTTTTCACCAAATTTTCTTAATTTTGCGATCATTTGAATTTAAAGAATAACAAATTATTATTTAATGTATTTAAATTGATTAAGAATATTAATTTTTTAAATATTTATCCCTCAAATCTTTTGAATATAAAAGTTTGACAATCCTTAAATCTCTTTATTTTTAATAAAATAAAAATCCCTCTAATTTTTAATAATTCTTCAAATATTTTAATTTATTATTTACACTTTTTTGAAATTTTCTCATTTATTCGACATATTGTTTTCTTCTTACTAAATGTTCTCTGTTTAAAAAATAAACTACTTACAAATAAACATTTGAAAGTTTTATTTACTGATTTTATATATATCTAAAAAAAATCATGATTTTTATCAGCTCTGATGTTTATTGTAATTAAAGGATTTGATTTAAAGTTCCAGGAGACCTTAAAGTTTTCAAAGTCGCTGAATCCCTGACTATTTATAAAACATAATTTAAAAAAATAAATAAATAAAATGAAGCTTACCTGATAAGAGAGTGGAACAATAGTGAGTGACCTCCATGCAAATTTACCTTGATCACTTTCAATGCTATCCGAAACTACTTTGTCTCCTACACAAGGAACATATCCTGCTTCGCAAACCACTTTTGTAAAAATAATTGTTCTATTGACATTGCCGACTCCTAAATTTTCATCGTAAAACGTAACAACTCCTGTGTCCAGTTTCGATCTCAAAGGCGAAATACTTTCAACTTCCAAAATTTCCCCATTAAAATCAACAGCTTCTTCACTGACTTCTACAAGTGCATCTACATTCACCCAATCGCCAACCAATGGAATAAATTCTGAGCGAACTTTATCTAAATTAAAATTTATACTATGAGGCTCGATAAAAACTGATCTGCCTTCTCTTCTCATTACTTTGCCCAGTAAAGTTCGGCGTATCATTTGTCTTTGGATAAGAGGGTCAGGTTTATTCTCTTCTTGAGTTTCTTCAAGAGTTTTCTCATCCCAAGATGAATCACACACTTCCATTATTTTATGTATCTTTATTTCTTTATTTTCATCTGCTTGAGATGCCAAGTATCTAACTTTGTTTCCAACTTCAACATTCATTGTAATTCTGTCATTATCACATATATATTTGTTGTCTATCAAAACATATTCATTTAATACAGCAGATATTATTCCCGTTGTATAAAAGCAACTTTCTTCGTTTCGCCAAGAAATTTCATCTCTTTGAGTATATTTTGAGACATTTTCAGTCTCCGCCTTTTCGAAGATTTTGTCAATATCTGCCATTTCCATTGGCACGTCATTTTTGTACACCAAATTAGTAAAAAAGGATGACAACGCCGAAATCATTTTTAAGTTATTTTACTTGTGCCAAAAAATATAATTGAATTGCGCAAATGTTTTGTTTTTATGGTTTTAAACAAAGAAGAGTTAAATTCTCAACAATTCGTGTGCTAAATAAAGAATAAACAAGTATTGTCGATTAGAAAATAATTTTTGAAGTAAAAAATAAAAACCTCATCTATCAATTGGTTGATATTTCCACTCAGTTGCCTTTAAATACTCCAATTCCTTTCGAAGAGATTGCACTCGTTTTATGTGTAATTCGCGATTTGCTCTTTTCTGATGTTTTTGCACTTGTAATTCAGAATTTACGTGATTAAGAATTTTTGTTGTCTGCGAACTACTTGAATTCAATTCGGAGTCTTCTGGTTCTGGTGTTCGTTGACCTGACGAGGAGCCCAAAGTATTTGGCGAAAGGGCAGATGAATTCATTATTTCATTTGTTCTATGAAAACAAAAAATAATTGCGCTTATACATTGTTTTTATTTTGACAACAAGACAGTAGATTTTTGCATTCATTCCGGTAACTAACCTCTAAATTTCGGAGCTTATTAAACACAGAACAAAATTATTTAATAATTTACCTGCAACTATTCCGACGGATTTCGTCGACTCTTCAACCTAAAATTGTGCTCTAATTACTCTTAAAATTTAGGAACAAGATAATTAATAACTTTAAAGAAACATTTGCAGAAGAAAAACTTCTTGTTTGTTGAGTGACAAAAATATATTGTAGACCTATTTTGATCAGAGTAGTGTAAACAACTATCAAAACGGAAGTCAAACGTAAGAAATTGTTAAAACTTCCTACTGTTTTAAAAAAAGAATCGCTAAAAAGTATTAAACAAACAAGAAAGACTGAAAAACTTCAAAAACCATTTGGATTTTGTTGCGACGAAAAATTACAGGACTCTAATACAAAATATGATCAACGAAAACCACCTTTTATGTCTTCTTTGACTGACGTAGTCTTAAATGGCGGCGGGCCAGATTTAAAATTTCAAATAAAGGATATTTTCGTAAAATCTGTTTCAAGATCTGCAACTCACAGAGTTAATTTAAAATCTGCAACTGCACATGTTGGAGCCTGTAAATGGAGTCACGGGCCTATTAATTGGTACCTAGAGGACGAAATTTCTCTTGGACAAGAAATATTTACACATAATAAGCAGAATCAGCATGAAGAAAATGTGTTAAAAGAAATCAAATTTGCAAGAAAAAGTAAATTTGAATTTTTAGAACATTAGAATGATCATTATTATTATCTTAAACGGTAAAATGTTAAATTTTTTTTTAATTTCAGAAGGACGAAAACATAAAAAAGGCACCGTTCTTGCAAAAGAAGAAAAGTCTGATGTTGACAGTTCTGAAACAATAAGCAGCGAAAAAGAATGATTTTAAAAAAGTAAATTTTTAGTAAAAATTCAAAGAAATACTGGAATATTAAATATGTTGTGTTTCTAAATAAAAAGAATTTTTCATTCAATTATAATTTAAGTTTTTTTGCCCTAGTCATCTAAAATTAAGACATTACAAATTTTCAAATTCAATAAATAAATAAGGAGCACTTTTTTAAAAGTTGAAAAATCCACATTTTATTATTTCGAGAAAATTAAACAAATAATGCAGTTTCGCACCTAACCCCTAGAGTTAATTATAAAGTAGAAAAATAAAAGGAAATTATTTATAAAAGAATGTTTTTTGGACTTAAAGCGATTTATTTTTAATTAAAGTTCAAACTGGAAAGTCGTTTTTCACATGAAATCCACGAAATAAAAATATTATTTACATAAATCAATTTCACCAAATTTTGAAAGACCTGGTTGCACAATTTTCAGAAAAAATTAGGTTGAGCTAAAATTTGTTAAATATTAATTATTTAAAATTTGTTGCTTTTTCTTTAGTTAAAATCTGTGATTTTCATTCAATTTTAACAAATAATAGCTCTTTCTCGTTGTAACATACTCTACAATTTTATTTGTTGGGTTTTTTTAAAGACTATTTTGTTTTAAAGTTATTAAACAAATAAAATTTGTTTTGTTTGTTTTTACGTATTGTTTAAACAAAATTGGATGAAAAATTACTGATTTTAACTGGATTGAAAAAAAACATGTAAAAAAATTTGATGGATTCTGAATTTAACGTATTCAGTTTTTAATTGAATTTAATAACTAAGTAATTTAAACAATAATTTAATAATAAATCAAATGATTTAAATAACGAACTAAACAATAATTTAAATATTAATCCTAATAAAATACTATGTACTAACTTATAAGGGTTTGTAAAAAGATAAAAACATGTAATATTAGAACTTTTATTTAAAAAAATTAACTCTGAACAGTTTACAAATTTTACAATAAACATGTAGTTACAAACGAAGCTTACTGCTAATTTTTGTAAAGCGCCTATCAATCTTTTCACTCACGTCTTTAGCAGTCAAAAATTTAAGTGAAATCATGGCACTTAATTTTTAATTTTAATACTTTAATTAGAAAATATAGTCTTTGATTGCAGACGGCGTAGAATTCTTTTAAACGCATTATTTTCGTTACTATATGCAGTATTTTCATTTCTTTTTTTCTTAACTGTATTTACATTTACGGATATTGAATTAAAGAAATTATTTTTTAAGAAAATAAAAAAAAATCGTAATTTAAAAAAAAAGAAGAAAAAAATTTGTCATCACTTCTATAAACGATTATCGACAATATCCGCAAAATATTTTAAAATTAATTAAATAATAAATTTGTTAACAATATACCAACTTCTACGTAAAAAACTAAAACCGTAGTCGTGCTATTCTCACTTTTTTTTCAAGTCTATTAACAAATTTTCATCGACTGTGCTTTCTCAAATCACTAGTTTCTTTTATTTTTGTTTTTATAAATAATGCAAAAATGCACCAGGCATTTTTGTATTTTAGATCAAAGTTATTGACTCTATGGCGAATATAAATTATGATTTTTGTTTACAATATTACTGAAATAAAGAGAGCATTATACATAAAGCTAATTTTTTTTAGCAGCACTTATAGAAAAGAATCATTTTGTTCAAAACAATTTCGAATCTAGAACTTATTTGTACAAAAGTAAACAATTATTATTGTAATCCGACTGCTGAGTAAAACTGGAAAAAAATCGCAAATTATCGAAAGTTATTCTTTGGTAATACATGAATTACGTCCACAGATAAAAAATAAAGAAAAATACTTATCAAATATTCCAAACTTTGCAAAATAATAATAAAATAAAAAAAAGACAATCTTGGCTTGCAAAAGTTCAAAATTGTGGAGCAGAATTAAGGAATGCTTTCGGTTGCATATTTTTCGAATATTTACTCTTTGACTCTCCATGAAATTAATAAATCAACTCAGCGGGAGTTTATTTCAATTAAATTAGAATCTGCTGCAATTTTAATATCGTCTAAAATTGTCGCACGTTCATCTAACAAGGGATCAGATTATTGTGAAAGTTTAGATTCGCTTCCTGTCAATAAATTATTTCCAGATGCCAAAATTTTCTTTTCGTGGGGTAAGAACTTTCGTCTTTTGTTGTTTACAAAAACTGGTTCACTTTGTGTCGTTTTATCTTCGTCATTTTTTGGTTGACTTCCAGACAAAAAACCTCCTACAACTATCTCATCGTGTGCTGAAGACCTTCGTCTTTCCAATCTTGGGATTGGAATTTTGTCAGAGGTTTCCGGAATATTTCCAGAAACACTATCTGGTAAAATTTTCTCATCATGTGCTGAAGACCTTCGTCTTAAACCGCTGTATTTCGAGACATGTTCTTCTTCCGTCGTTGATTCACTTTTTTCTGATTGATTTTCAGAAACCGGACAATTTTTTTCTTCCTTTGAAGATTCTTCGTTTTTAACACTTTTCGTTATTTCTAAATCGCATAAAAAGCTCTCCTCAGATTTGGTTGGAACTGGTAAATTTTCTTCTATCGTTGAAGATTCTTGGATTTCAATTATTTCTGTAGTTTCTAATTCGGCGGGAGTTTGACAGATCTCTTCAGAAATGGTTAGAACTGGTAAATTTTCTTCTATCGTTGAAGATTCTTGGGTTTTAATTATTTCTGTAGTTTCTAATTTGGCGGGAGTTTGACAGATCTCTTCAGAAATGGTTGGAACTGGTAAATTTTCTTCTGTCGTTGAAGATTCTTCGTTTTCATATCTTATCGTAATTTCTAATTCGTCGTTAGTTTGACAGATACCCTCAGACGCTGTTTGATCTTCATTTTCGGTCGTTTTTTTATCTTCTGTCGTATCTTTATCTTCGTTAATTGTTTTTTCTTCCATACTTTTTTCATCCTCTGTTACATTTTCACTTTCCTCATTTTCAGTGCTGGTAATTTCTAATGCAGTAAGTTTTATACACAAATTTTCGGAATTTTCAGGTGTTATACAATTTTGATTTACAGGTTCGTGAATCATGCTCCTCATAATATCATCAACCGATAACCCATCCTGTTTATTTTGAGAAATCGAATCAGAAATTAAAGGCTGGTCGACTTGTTTATCTTCCGAAATAACTAAACTCTTCTCGGTTTGGACTGAGAGGCTACAGATATTTTCGGAATCTGCAGATGTTACACAATTATTAACCTCAGATTCTTGATTTACTCTTTTCGTATTATTCACCGATAAATCAACCGGTTCATTTTGAGAAATCGAATCAGAAATAAAAGTCTGATTGACTTGGTCAACTTCCGAAATAACTCTCTTCTCAGTTTCGACCGGCTCCTTATCGCTGACAGAAACATCTTCTTGTTCTTTAGAAATCGTAGATTCCACGTCACGAGATGAAGAAGAAGTATCTGCAGGTTTTTCCGAATGGTAGGCACTATCCGGTGATTTTTCCCCTTCGTTTTCTATTTTACAAGTCACCAAAGAGTCGTCAAGATCGGTTTCATCAGTCAGATCAATTACTTCAATTTTCCGAAATTTGGGTTCTTTAATCTGCGAATCATTCTCTGATTTACCATCATTGATTACTTTTGTACACAGAGGAGTGAGCAGTTCAACGACATCATTTCCCTGATAAATTAGCTCGATTTCCTTTGTTTCTGGATCTAGGATTTTGTACTGAAGCATAATGGCACCATCGCCAATTAATTCAAAGAATTTTTCGCAAGCTTCCTGGGACCACTCACTGATTTCCGATGGCTTGCGTAGAGAATATTGATTGGCCAAATGTTCAATTGCCATTAGATCTTCTGGAAGTTCTCTCAATTCATTTGTCATAGACGAATTTCCAAAATCGATGTAGATAACTTCGGTTGAATCCTCGGAACGAGATAGAATTTTGGCTCTGTACCATAACTCATCATCAGGAAATTGAGCCGCACATATTGTCCCAACATCGATATTCTTCAATTTATCGAAACTTGCAGCATCCTCTAAACGTTTTTCGACAATTTCTTGAAGTTTAGATAGGTCAGATTGAGTTTGACCCCAGAAAATTGAAGGTGAAATGGTATTAGTTATAGCCATGTTTAAAATCTCTTCACCCTCGGGAGGTAAACGTTGACTAATTTCGCAGTCATTTTGCGGAGTTAGGACTTCATGGGATGATACGGCAGGAGTATCTTCTTCAATTTTATCTTCGACGATTCCGTTGATTTTGCTAGTTTCCACGTCCATTGGAGAATCTTCGACGATTTTTGTAGTTTCCGACACAGACTTCTCGTCTCTTGAATCAATTTTCTCCGTTTCTTTCTGTTCTAACTCACAATTTTGCTTCTCTTGTTTGCTTGGCACAGACTCGAGCAGTTTGTCAATCACACTCTCATCATTTAGTTTTAAATCCACAATAGCCAAATCACCGTCTTGGAGAATATACATCATAAAAGCAGCAGTGCCATCAGCCGAGAGTTTATTAAATTCAGCCAAAGCGTTTTCAGGCCATTCAGAAACGTCTGGCGGTAATTTCAGAGAACACTTTTTAGCCAGTGGAGGTAAATTAACAAGATCATCGGACAAGGTTCGTAATTCTGTGACAGAAGATGCATTTCCATAATCAATGAAAAACACACAAGTTTCAGTTTCATTGGAAGAAATAACTTTTGCTCTGTACCAAAAACTATCCTCCGGAAACAGAGCCGCATAAACTGAACCTTCTTTTGGATCTTTAACCGCAGGATTGCTCTCAAAACTGAAAAGCAAATCACCAACTTCACTAATCTTGTCTGCGGACTTTTCTTCTTGAATCCAAAACTCCCGAGTTGAATTGAGCTGACTGATGAAAACAGAAACAGGCGCTTCTTCCTGAACGGTTTCTTTTTCTGGAATGGATTCTTTCTCTTGAACCGCAACCTTCTCAACAACTACTTCCGCCGTTTTTGCAGCTACTTCCATCGTTTCTGCAACTTTAGAAACCAGTTTCTCAGCAATATTTTCCTTCTCGTGGAAGAGGTTAACAATCGCGATTTCTTCTTCCTCGACGACATTTAAAATGAATGCCACATTTCCGTCCTGGGAAAGTGTACAAAAGACGTCAAAAGCATCTTCGGACCATTCATTAGCGTAAGTTGGTAGCAGTAAACGGCATTTAATCGCAAAATATCCAATATTCGCTAAATCCTCCGGCAAGGCACGAATTTCAGTACAAGACGAAGAATTTCCGTAATCAATGAACGAAACGACTGTTTCGTTTTCGTTGTGAGATAGAATTTGAGCTCGATACCATTGCCCATCTTCAGGAAACTTGGCCGCGCAGATTAGTCCTTCCCTTGCTTCAACTGAAGAATAATTCTCAGCTTCTACAAGTCTGTCTTGCATTTTCTCCAATTCGGATAAAATGCTCTCTTTCTGCACCCAGAATTCTTGTGGTGAGTTGATGTTAGAAATAATGGCAGTTTCAGGAGGTGCCAATTTTTCGGCGATGTCTTCATTCTCCAGAGTCAGCTTGACAATGGCAATTTCTCCTTCTTTGAGAACATCCATCAGGAAAATTGTGGCACCGTCAGCAGAAAGTTCGCAGAATGATTCTAAAGCGCCATTCGGCCACTGAGAGGCATAATATGGCATCTGCAAGGAGCATTTTCTAGCGAGAGGAGGAATACAAGCGACATCGTCTGGAATTTCTCGAATCTCGGTGACTTCTGCATGATTTCCGTAATCGATAAAGAGCACTTTTGTACTGGATTCGCCCTGGGAAATTACTCGGGCTCTATAATAACTCTCGTCACTAAATTTAGCGACGCAAAGTAAACCCTCTTTGACATCACTAACCAGTGAAAGCATTTCGGCTACCATAAATCTGTCTTGAATTTTCTCAAGGTCAGAGACGGATTTTTCCTCCTGTACGTAGAAATCACTTGGTGAATAGATATGACTGATAAAGGCGGATCGAGGATCTAATTCATTCTCAACTATTTCTTCAACGAGTATCGCGTCTTGGTGTACTTTTAAGGCTTTACCTTCTTCGACCAGAGTATCAATCACACTCTTTCCATTAATAAACAAATCGACGCGCATTGGAGCACTTTCAGCAATGATAATTGCTTCTAGATTTTTCTCAGTCTTAAGATTTCGCATCCAATTGCAAATTGAATCACTCCAGTCTTCAGAATCCACAGGGATAACGTCCAATCTGCATTTGATTCCACAAGCTTTCTTCGATTTTATTGAGTCAGGAAGGGTTTTAATATTTTCAGGTAGATTGTTGATAACATCTGTTTTCCCGTAGTCGATGAAACGAACAGTCGAAATGTCTTCATCGGCATCGATAACTTGTGCTCGATACCAAGTGTCTTCAGAAATCACAGCACAGAGTGAGCCTTCCTCTGGAACCTTGTCCACCGCTGGACAACTAGAGATGACTTTCTGTAATTCCGCCTGTATTTCTTGTAATTTAGACATCTCATCGACTCTCTGGATCCAAACTTCTGCAGGTGAATCTGTATGAGAAATAATAACTTGGATTTTTTCTTCTTGAAGCATTTCTTCAGTTTCCTCGGGTATGATGGTAGTTGCTTCCTTAACTAGTTTCAGAGAAGTCAAAGTTTCGCTAAGTTTAACTCCATTCTCGACTAATTCAACAATCCATTTTTTATGTACGTTGTAGAAAGTAGCGGTGAATTCTTTACCAATAAGATGTGGTTTCAAAGCCTTCAATTGCTCAACTGGAGCACCTAGTACAGTCACATTCAGAGACACATGAATAGCCAGTTGATGTGGGACATGGAAACGACTATCGAGCACCTTTAATTTATCACAGGCAACATTTTCATTCATTCCAAAATCAATTAGATTTACCGTAACAGTATCACTATTAATTTTAGTTATTTTGGCACGACAAAAGCTTCCTTGACTTTCGACGGCACACAGTCTATTTAATTTAGGTATGGCTTTTTCTCTATTCGTTGAGTAAAATTCAGTCATCTCTTGATGTAATTTTTGATCCTTTTCAGCATCAGATACCATCTGCAGGTACAGGCTGTTCGAATGATTTGCACAGGAGACATTAACCTGGTGAGTTGAACTTAAAATGGGCATTGGACAGACAGGTGGAATTTCCTCTTTTGAATCCATGTCGAGCAGTTGAATTTCACATCCCAGTGAGTCGTACAACTTGACAATAAGCCTGGAAAAATTTGTTTATATTAATATACATTGAGGGATACTTTTCTTTTCTTAAAATAGGTAAAAAGATAAATAATTTTTGTATTATTTTAAAAACAGGTTTTATAGGGACAATAAAGAATATTTAAGGGGAAATAGGGAACTGATTACATAAAAATATGAGACTTTTAAAGGTACTTCAAAAAGATAATAAAGATAAATAAATTATACATCCTAATAAATTTGAAAGACAAAAATATTTTCAAGTTCAAATTCTAAAAGAGAGTTACGATATTTCTTTTAATATTATTAAATTATTAACTTTTATGATCAAAAATATTTTATTTATAAATACGTACATGAAACAATAAGAAAATGTAGAAATTTTATAAACAGAATGACAAATTCCTTTAAAAATGTACAAAATTATTAACAAATTGGAGAAAATTTGAAAAGGAATGTGTCAATAAATTAAAAAACTACAAAAAAAATACATTTTTTAACAACAAAAATTTGTTTAAATTTGAAAATGTTATGAAAGGGTAAATAAATTTGCAAAAAATAAACACAATGTAAAAAAAGTTAAATAAATTTCAGGCTTCACAGTGACAAAATGAATATATTTTAGGGGAAATAGGGGACTGAATATACAAAAATAGGCAACTTATAGGATACTTTAAAAACTTAATAAATAAAGATAAATGAATTATATACAGTTCAACCTCGATTATTTTATTTGGGTAAGACAAAATTACAAAATTGTAGGATAGAAAAAATATAATTACAAAATTTTCAAATGAATCGAAAAAAAAAAAGGAAAACAACTACAAATTGTGAAAAGCAATTTAAAACTGATAAATAATAAGGCAAAATTATAGAAAATAAATGCAGAGTATTAAAAATAATTGAAAATTCAAGCTAATAATTCAAATATAAATGATGAGAATAATTAGAAATTGAGGAAAATAATTAAAAAATAATGAAAATAATGGACAATTGAAGAACATAATTTAGAAACGAGAAAAATAATTTGAAAGTGTACGGAATATATATGGACTGAGAGAAAAAAATTAAAAAAAGATAAGAATAATGTTCAATTAAAAAAAAATTGAAAATTTAGGAAATTAATTAAAAACTTATGAACATAATTAAAAATTGGAAAAAAACAATTAAAATATTATAAAACTAATCAAAATTAAAAGAAAAAATTCAAATTTAAGATAAATAATAATTGAAGATTTAATAAATCAATTTAAAAATAAAAAAAACTGATAATTGTTTTTATAATTGAAAAATTACAGTAACAACTGAAAATTTAAGACAATAATTTAAAATTAAGAAAATGATTGAAAATTGAAAAAAAATTAATTTAAAAATTATGAGAATAATTGAAAAAATTTCAAAATTGGTGATAACAATCGAGAATTGAGGAAAATAATTAAAAATTTAGGAAACTAATTTAAAAATTATGAAGGTAATTTAAAATCAAAGAAATCAATGAAATGTTTATAAAACAAATTGAACATTGAAAAAAAAATTGAAATTTAAGATTAATAATTGAAGATTAAGTAAATCAAATTGAATATAATTTAAAAAATTGAAAATTGGAGAAAAAAATTGCAAAATTTTATAAATAATTGAAAATTAATCGAGAATTTAGAAAAATAATTTAAAAAAATTACAGAATATATATCAAATTAAAGAAAATAATTGAAAAAGGAAAAAATAATCGTAAATATTTAAAGATAATTGAAATCTGAGATAAATAATTGAAAATTTAGGAAATTAATTACAAAATACCGAAAGTAATTGTAAATTTAAAAACAAAATTTAAATCAATTGAAATTTGAAATAAATAATTAAAAGTTTAGTAAATCAGTTAAAAAATAATTTTAAAAATTATAATTTGGAGAAAAAAAAAAAAAATTAAAGAAATAAATTTAAAAATGATGGAAATTTTTGAAAAATCATACAAATAACTGAAATTTGAGATAAATAATTTAAAAATTTTGAAAGTGTAGTATGAAAAAATACTTTTTAAAACTAAAAATTGAAGAAAATATTATCAAAATTATAGAAATAATTGAAAATTAAATAAAAGAACAAAAAAATGATGAACACAATGAAAAAATGATAAAAAAAATTAGAATGTTAAAAAATAATTGCCAGATTTGGAAATTAGTTGAAAAATAATTAAAATATTTAATAAGTCTAAAAATAATTTAAATTGAATAGAATAATTAAAATTTGATGAAAATAATTGAGAGTTTATGAAATAATAATACAAATAAGTATAAAATGTAAGAAAAAATTAAAAAAAGACAAAAATTGTAAAAAAAAACTGTACTCCCAACGCTCCTTTAATTATTAAGTTAAATAAGAAAATCAATAAAAAAATTAATAAACACAAAATAATTGATTTTTGAATTTTAACTGTTAAAATTTGAAATAATTGTAATTTAAAACTTCAAGTAAGTTAAAGTTTGCGATCAAAAGTCTTTTGAATTTTTTCTTTTTACAAATTCCCAGTTTTCTTAAAAAATAGGTGATATTTGGGAAAAATGTTCAAAAAGGGAATTTCAGGGTTCTTTAAAAAGTTGATAAATAAATTATTTATATCATAATTGATTTTCAGGACCAAACATTTTGTATGTAAAAAAAATTGAATAAATTTACAAAAGAAAAACCAGCTAATGTAAAAACAATCCGATAAATGAAAAAAAAATTATACTCCCCCGCTTCCTTAAATTATCAAAATAGTTATAAAATCAATGAGAAAATAAATAAATTTTACGGAACGTTATAAAAACAAAATTATATTAAAAATAAATTAAAATAATTTGCGTAAAAGGAAGAAAATCTATATAACCCAAAAAGAAATCTTCAACAAGTGATAAGAAAAAAAAGATTATGTCAAAATACTGAAAAACTTTTTTGAAGAATAAAAAATTATAAAAAAATTTATTGTTTTAAAAAATGATAGTAAAAATTTCAAAGCAATAGGAACAATAATAATTACATTAGACAATTTATTAAAAAAATCAAATAATAAAAGAAAACTGTCAAGAAAGGAAAAAATGTATAATAAAATTAGAAAATTTAAGAAATGTCGTAAATATTTAAAGTAAGTCAGAAAAGAACATAAAATAATTAATTTTTAACTGTTGGATGTGGCTAATTTTGACTTTCTTTCTACCTAAAATTTCTAGATCGTACTCTGAACCATTTTAAATTCAGTTTTTCAAATTATTGAAGAATACAAAATTGAAATTAATTTTTTTTGTTGCTATTTTCTAATCTTTTTACAAATTTTCAGTTTTTAACTTGCTGTATCTAAATTGCCAGCAATTTTTCGAATAACCTTTTAAATAGATTTGTGAAAGAAATAAGGGATATTAAGGAGAAATGTTACAAAAAATAATGTGATATAAAATTAACGAAATTAAAATAAAATATAAGAGGCATTCTATTTTTAAACAACCATCTTCAGAAACAATTGTCAATTTCGACAAAGTTGAGACAAATAATATATAATTTTGAAAGCTAATGAAATACAAGATTTAGAAAAAAATAAATAAATGCCGCTCTGTTGAAAAACTGTTTTTTAACTCATATTAATTCCTCAAAATCTCCTGAGAAATCCATTATTCGCTTTACGGAAATAAAAACTAGAATATTTAAGCTTTCTTTTTAAGATTTATTTTTAAAAATTTTGTAACAACGTATTTCGAGATATTGGAAAGGTTAACTTTTTAACTATATTTTGTATATACATAAATTACATGTTTGAACAAAAAATTTTTTATCATTGTAAAATTGAGAAATTTTTCTTTTAAAACTACTAATTACTAAAGTAATTTGGTCTTAGTAAGTAGAAGAAATAATTACTTAAAAATTGTCTCAAATTTGCAATTGTTTCTGAAGGTTGTTTAGAAATAGAATGCCCTTTAAATAAAATTACCAATAATAAATATTTTATTACCTGTTTTTGTCGATATTTTCTACGTAAATCATGATATCTTTATTCTGGACCATACTCTTCAGCTTCTCATTCAGAGAAGACGAGGGCTGAACATTATGAAGAGCGCATTCGATTGCTTGATTCTGCATAACAGCCAATTGACTAGGTAGAGCAAGCACCTTAAAAAATACAACAAAAATTAGTTCAAAACTCTTTATCTGTTAAAAATATGCTACATCTAATAAAGATTACACGTCGTTAGTAGAGGCATGTTCATTAATTTAGAATAAAAAATAGAATATTAAATAGACATAAATTTGTAAACAAATTACCTATTTAGAGACATTTATTTAAATTTTAATTTGTTACTTGGCATTATGTTATAATAGTCTAACTTTTTCTAACTCTATTAAATTAAATGACTTAAAATTCTTGTTATTTGAAAAATATACATGATAACTTGTTATTTAATAATAAGGATACGGTACATTCAAACTTAGTTAAAAGTTTTATTCTCTTGTTATTTAAATATGTATACTAATTTACAGTAACTTGTTATTTAAATAGATTTATAATTATTTGTTATTTAATAATTAGGATACATTCACTGTAACAAAATTTGGCATAAAAGATGTACCAGAGCTAATGCTGTAAATCAGGAATGTTCATGCATATTTCTTACAGCTAAAATGTAAAATGATCTTTGTGAATTTGGTATTGAGGTTGATTTTCAGGATAAAGCGTGAACTAGAAAAAGTTATTTCGATGAATGAAGATTAAGAAGTTCAGTGAGCATTTCAATGTGGATTTATTCCACAGAAAAAACTCACTCGATCCTGCGATATCTTGACATAAGCTCCAGTATCAATAAGTTTCACATCGAAACCTCTTTTTTCAGAACAGTTTACGATTACGGCACGTCTCCATACTCCGTTTTTAAATATGAGACAACCTGCGCCAAGGCACATCTCGCGGCTTGATAATCGTGGCATCACCTGACATTGGCAGACTATTTTTTACTAACTTCGACCTTTCAAAATTGGCCGTTAGTATCTTGTGGATAAAATGATGGTATTTGATTCTATCTCATGCTTCTCACATAATTCTGCTTATTTTGTCAATTAATTAATCAATTAATTTTTTATAATTAATTTTGTTGACAAATTAAATTATTCCAGTTAAAATTAACGAGAATCATTAACCAGAATTTTAGTAACAATTTATCTAATTAGTTAACCGATATTCTGGTTAATCCAAAAAAAAATTAAAAGATTAAATATACCCTAAACGGAATTTTTTAAAAAATAGTTTCGCAGAACTATGAGAGCAATTAAATATTAGTTTGCCAATGTGTTATACAGATCAAGTAGGCGAATAAAGTAGTGACAGACCATTCGTTTAATTTGTAAAAATTATAAGGGTGCCCACCACACTTTTGTTTTAAAATTCCCTGACTATATGTGACTAAAAAATTTTTTCCGTACTTTTTACAACTGTTAATTATTAATTACTTTCAAATATAATTTTAAAAATAAAACCAGATTTAAAATAAACATTACGAAGATAAACTAAAAAAAAATTAAATAAGAGGAAATGAGAACATTTAATAAAAAATACTAAAAAGAAATTGAAAAAACAGAAAAAATTTCGAGAATATTGAAAACTTTACGAAAGAATGCAAGAATAAGAAAATTAGAAAAACTATTAAAAAATGAAAAAATAAAATAAATGTAGCTTAAATTAAAAAATTAAAAATTAGAATATTAGTTTAAAAAATTTGAAACTGAAAAAAAGATATTAAAAGAACTTTAAAATATAAAAAATTTCTTAAAGCATTAGAAAATATTAAAAATAATTATAAAATCTTGAAAAACTCAAGAAACCATCAAAAGCATAATTTACGAAAGAATGGTAGGTATTTTTACTATAAAAATTAAAAAATCTTTTTAAAAAACCAATCTATTTTATTAAAAATTGAGAAATGTACAGAAAATCTAATAACAAATAAGTTAAAAACTTTTTTAAAGTGAAAGCAATTAAAAAATAATGGCAAATGAGGGAAAAATACGAAATAAATATTTTAAAAAATATAAAATTTTGTAAAAAAATTACAACAATTTTTAGAAGAAATTTTTTTTTTTTTTTTAAATAGAAACACGAGGATAAAACTGTGAAATTTATTAAAAGGCCAAACAATGATAAAAATATTTTGATAAGTATTATTTTCTTAGTCATTTCTTATTTAAAATGAATGCAATTTTTTGTGGCTTTACTACTTGCTTGTTTTTGTTTGTCCTTTGTTTTTCATTAATTTATTTTTACGGTTTTTTAAATTTATTTATTTATTTACATACATGAACGGGCGAGCAAAAATTTGTTTTTTTTTATTAATATTGTAAGTTAAAAAGAAATTTACATCTCTTATTAATTTATAAATTCAAATATTATTTTTTATTAAAATAAATTACTAATTATTATAATTTATTGTTGAAGAATAGAAAAGTGAAATTGAAATTTTTTAGTTGTTTCTATGAATTCTCGAAACTTATTACAAATTTCCTTATCTCTTTGCGAATTCCTGTTTTCTTTTCCAAGATCACTAGACAAACTAATTTTTGTTCCGAGCAATAAAGGTCGAGTCCATACCAAGTGATCATACTAATTTCAGTCACATTAATTAATATTTATGAAATTGATGATTTGGGTTCCTTCAGTGGTTAAAAAAAGAAACTTTAAGTGTTTTTGAAAAATTCAAAATATTTTTGAAAATATTCAAATTTAAAATTTTGAGCATTATTTTTTTTGTTTTTTTTGTTTCCGTAATTTTCAAGCAATTTAGATCAATTTTTTTTTAAATTACTCGAATTTGAATGCTCTTTTAAGAAAAATTATAACAAATAAAAAATTGTTTATAATTAAATTTTTATTAACAAAAAAAAATTATTTATCTAAAAAAAAATCAAAATCATATCTTCGATTTTTTTCAAAAAATTCATAAACATAGCCTATAATGTGCTTAAAAATTTAAGCCAAAGAACAGGATGGTATGTCTTATAGTTTTCGAGAAAAAAATTATTATGTTACGCTAGCGCGGACTGGTGTCGCCACGCCGCTACTCAGCGCGTAGCTCCGTAGTAACCTAAATGTATGTATATCATTATTTAAAATAAATATAGCTACAGTATTGTGTTTAAATTATAGGCTTGAATAAATCTTACTGATTTTTTCTTAGTACATGGATATATATGTTAAGTTTAATCAACTAAAATCCATAACGATTTCAGAATTTCAATAACGATAATCGTCTTTTTATCGTACTTTTTGGATTGTACTGTGTGCTGAATTAGAAAATAGTTTTTTTTTTCATTTGAGGCATGTATAATAAAATTGCTTACTTACTTATTGAAAAAACAATATTTTTTTTGTGTAATTTCCAATTTTTGTTTTTTAAATAATAAATATTTTTCAAAATCCATTCGATTTATTGTAAGGATTCATTGAAAATAAGTGAAAAAAAAATGTCGATAAATAATAATAAAAATAGTCGACGGAGTTCAAAATTACAGATGAGAAATCGAAAAAATTTAAACCATTGTTCCGGGGTGTCAATTTCTTTCCTACTTTTTTTTGAATCTAGAATTAAGATGTATTATCAAAAGATGGAAAACAATTTTTTCGAGCATTTTTTACCATTTTAGAACTTTAAGGTTTTTTAAAAAAAAAATTTTTTTATTAATTTTTACGATAGATTACGATAGATTGTAGAAAATCATTTAAAAATCACACGAAAAGATTGTCGATGAAAAAAAAATAAAAATTGCGGATGTGGTCTTTTTTTACAAAATTTACTTTCTTTTGAGAATAAATATCTCAAACTCCGCAAATTATTCATTTCTCTATTTTTGACATTATCTCATAATTTTAAGTCTAAAATTGCATAAGAAAAAAATTGGCACTCCTGAACATAACCAATATGAATGAGCTAAAATTTCACCAGTTCTTACTCTTCATTATTTATTCTTTTTTAATTTTTTTTCCAATTTCTTTTTTCAGTTTTAAATTATTTTAATAATTCACTTATTTTCATTCATTTAACCGTAGTTTTAATTGTTTTAATTATTTTTCAATTTATTTAATAAATTTTCAATCATTCTTAAATGTTAATTATTTTCACAATTTTTAGTTCTTTTCATTCCTTTTCTATAATTTACCAATTTTTTTTTTATTAAAATTATTTTTTGCGATTTTTTAATTCTAACGTTTTATAGGTTTTGTTGTACTTGCATTATTTATATTTAAATATTAAATTAAATTATTTGTAATCTTATTGTAATTATAATTGTCAATTCAGAAAATTCTTTACGAATATATTTCATAACAGTTAAAATTTAAGTAAGCAATTTTATTTTACATGCCTCAAATGAAAAAAAACTATTTTCTAATTCAGCACACAGTACAATCCAAAAAGTACGATAAAAAGACGATTATTGTTATTGAAATTCTGAAATCGTTATGGATTTTAGTTGATTAAACTTAACATATATATCCATGTACTAAGAAAAAATCAGTAAGATTTATTCAAGCCTATAATTTAAACACAATACTGTAGCTATATTTATTTTAAATAATGATATACATACATTTAGGTTACTACGGAGCTACGCGCTGAGTAGCGGCGTGGCGACACCAGTCCGCGCTAGCGTAACATAATAATTTTTTTCTCGAAAACTATAAGACCTATCCTGTTCTTTGGCTTAAATTTTTAAGCACATTATAGGCTATGTTTATGAATTTTTTGAAAAAAATCGAAGATATGATTTTGATTTTTTTTTAGATAAATAATTTTTTTTTGTTAATAAAAATTTAATTATAAACAATTTTTTATTTGTTATAATTTTTCTTAAAAGAGCATTCAAATTCGAGTAATTTAAAAAAAAATTGATCTAAATTGCTTGAAAATTATGGAAACAAAAAAAACAAAAAAAATAATGCTCAAAATTTTAAATTTGAATATTTTCAAAAATATTTTGAATTTTTCAAAAACACTTAAAGTTTCTTTTTTTAACCACTGAAGGAACCCAAATCATCAATTTCATAAATATTAATTAATGTGACCTAAACAAAAATTCCATAACTTTTTACTTGAAAATCAAATATGTACTGTTTTTTTTAATAAATTCCTTATCTTCCTAAACTTTTTAATTCTCTCACTTTTCTTGATTATCTCTATTTTCCCTGACTGGTGGGCACCCTGGTCGAATTATAGGTTGAATGTTTTAGTTTAATTTATAAAAATCCATGGTGTTTTAATTTTTCAGCAATTGTTTCATTTTTATTATCAAACAAATTTCAATTCAATCAAATGTAGAATATTATTGCTTATAATTTTAGAATTGCATTATCATAATGAAAATATTTTATCAGTTAGTTCAATTTGTTTGACAGGGTGTCTACTGGAAACCTAATTTGAAATCCTAGGACTTTTTCAAGACAGTTTTATTTTTATTTTTCTAGGACATTAAATTCAAAGATTTTTATAGAAAGCACATTTCCTTTACAAGAAAAATAAAAAAGTCCGCTGAGGCCTTGAATTAACATTGAATTCTTATGGAAAAAATGTATTTTTTTTCTTAAATTTGATGTAAAATCTATAAAAATTGGTATTATGTAACCTGCAAATCATATTTCTTTTCAAAAATGTCCAGAAAATGAAACTCAATGTTTTATTTATTAATCAATTATTTTAATTATTTCTAATAAGGTCCCAAACCCCTTCCCACCCCTGAAAAAATAGGAAAAACCCATTTTTTTGCTCTATCATCTAGTTCTGTTTGTTTAAAATATTTTTAACAACAAAACATATGTTACAGTGTTATTTTTAAATATTTCTTAAATTGTTTAAATTATTCATTAATTATTATAACTGTTTATATTTAGTTCTTTCTTAGAGAATATGAATTTTGCATTTTTTTCCTAGTTTATTCAACCAAAAAAAAAAAGATTTATTAGTAGTTACATTAAAAAATGTTTGAACAAATTATTATTATTTTTTAATTTCTGTAGAAATGTATCAAAACAATTATATTTTTTTCTGAATTTTTGTACAGTGTGCCTGAGAAATATTAAAAAAATTAAATTTTAAGTTGAGAAAAAATTAAATAATAATAACCATAATTTGTTTAAGCAATTTTTAATGTATGTACTAATAAATATTTTTGTTTTGTTTTGTTTAATAACATACCAAATTACAAAAAGAAGAAAAAAAGTTATGAAATAATAGCAATATTTAAACAATATCTAATGTAATAATATATTAATAATTTTTTTATTGGAATAAATATATAAAGTTTCAAACTAAGGAGAAAAAACTACAATTCTCTAAGGAAGAACTAAAAATTGTTAATAAATAATAACAATAAACAGATTAAGCAATTTAAAAAATATTTAAAAATAACACAGTAATATGTATATTTTTTTATTAAAAGCATTTAAACCAAACATAAGTAACAAGACGATAGAGTAAAACAAATTTATTTATTCCAAATTTTTTTTGGGACGTTATGAAAAATAGTTAAAATAATTAATTAATAAATAAAGCATAGGGTTTTATTTTTTGGACATTTTTGAAGAGAAGTACCTATGATTGGCAGATTAAATAAAATGAATTTTTACAGATTTTATATCAAATTTTTTATTGTAATTATGTCCTATGTATGGAAGCAAAAAGTATGGGTTAAACGCAAAAAACTGAGAAACTCAAGGACATAAATTAAAATCCCAGGAAATTTCCAGGACGAGTAGACACCCTGTAAAAAAAAATGACATTCATGCTTTCTATAAATAAAAATGTACATACCTTTGGATCATTGTTTGTCATATAAGATGATATAACTTGATTACAGGCATCTGCCGATGAGAATTGAACATGGAACTTGGACACACTCTCTACGCTGGAAACTTTAGCACGTAATGTTTGTCCCGGGAGAAGTTGAATATCAAATCTTGGAGCGTCATTTGCACTGGATTTCACTGTAGTTGGTTTTTCTGTAAATTATTTAAATAAGCATTTTTTTAACCATCCATAAATGCACTTTATAAAATAAAAAATCCATATTAAATTTAAATTTAATAAACCTAATTTTTACGATTTAATAGAAGCAATCAAAAAAAATTTAGAACATTTTCTAATTTTTAAAATAGAAATACTAAACTACATTTCTCAGATTATTTATTTCATTCCTTTAAATATAAACATTAAATATCTTACCAACAGGTGTTTGAGCTAATTTAGCCGTCGTAGATAGTACATGCTTCTTTTCGACCAAATGATCAACAACATCTGTGCCATTGCTGTTGAGAGAAACTAGATACGTATCATCCTTCTTTTCATGGAAAAGGCACTGGAATTCGTCTACGTCAAACAAATATTTCTCAACTTCTTGAGAGTTTTGATTCGTCCAATTGTCCCCAGTTGGTGGAAGAATGTCCTTCAAAGAGCACCGAATTCCTTGTTTAGGAAGAGTCATAAACCTTTTTTCCACGGGGTACATTTGGCGTTGACTTACTGTCGCCTTGTTACCAAAATCAACGTATTGAACGACATGATTGCGATTAGGATTAACCTCCACAACTTCTGCTCGATATAAAGCTTCATCTTGAGGGAAAATAGCTATTACTGGATTACCAGGCTGAAAATAAATTTTGTATTATTAACAATGCAATTTATATTAATAATTTTAGGTATAATATAGTATTTAAATAAAAAAGTAGAAGGTAAAAGGGTCAAATCATTACATTTCACCTAAAGTCGTTGCGCGGCCTATTTTTAGAAAAATTTGATACTTTCTGAGATTAATTTACGATGTGTGTGCAATAAGTTTTTGATGATTAATTTGTATGTAAATCCCTATATATTACCATTCCTTTTTAACAAAAGTTTATTTAAGCCTATATTTATTAATTATAAAAAGTTTGAAATATGGACGAAAAACGCCATTTTAACCTTACTCTGTCATCTTTAACTACAATTTTTGAATAAATATGAAAATATTTAACAAAATCTTCATTAAAAATTATTTCTACGGTGTTTAATAATTATTTATATATAAAATAAAATTATTTTTGAGAATATGACAGTAACATCTCTCAGACTAAAGTCAGTAGAATCACCCTCCCATAAAGTATCAAATTTTTATAATAAAGGGTTGCAACGTTTTCAAAATTTTAAAATTCCATGACTTTCCCAGGTTTCCTAGACCATTTTTTATCAAATTCCATTACTAAATATAAAATAAGTAGCAACTTTAAGAAACTTTGCACTGTTGTTGATCATTTAAAACTATAAATTTTTGCAAATGCAATAAATAATTAAAATTACGAGAATAATTACAAAATTGAAGAAAATATCTGAAAAATGACGAAAATAATATTGAAAACTAAATTCAAAAAATGGCTAAATTAATACACAACCGAACAAAAATTTTTTAAAAATAATTGAAAAATTTCGGAAAACAATGGAAAATTAAAGAAAATTATTAATAATTGTAAGAAATAATTTAAAAATGACAATAATTGAAAAATTGAAGAAAATGTGAAAAATGACCGAAAAAAATTGACAATTAAAACAAAATTTGAAAAATGATTAGATTAATAGGCAACTGAAAAAAATAATTTAAAAAATTAAACAAGAAATATTAAATTAAGAAATTAAGAAATAAGAAAAACTCAGAAAATTATAGGAATAATTGTTGGAAATAATTACAAATTGAACAACTGGATTGAAAATAAAAAAAAAATTGAAAATTAAATAATGGAACTGAAATTTAAAGAATATAGTTAAAATTATGGAGGAGATATTATCGATTTCACTGAGTCAAATAAAACGAAAAATCTTCACTTTTTTTACGTTTCAACATCTACGCTGCCCTCATCAGAAACATAAAAATTAACAATGAGTAAATTAAATATAAAGACGACGACAAATTTTTAACAACAAAATTAAACTCTTAATATAATTAAAAATTAAAAAAAGTAGTTAAAAAAATTGAGAATTATGGAATATACTAGAAAATAATTGAAAACTAAAGAATGGTATTGAAATTTGAAGAAAATAACAAAAAAATGAAAAAATAAATTGAAAATTGAAGAATTAAATTCAAATTTGAAAAATTAATTGATATTTAATTAAAAAAACGTTGAGAATTATTTAATATTAAACAAAATAATTTAAAATTGAAGACTGCAATTTCAAATTGAAAATAATAATTGGGAAGTGAAGAAGATATTTGAAAATTGAAGAATTAAATTAAAGATTAAGAAATTGAATTAAAATTTTGAGAAAATAATTGACAACTGAAAAAAAATTAGAAGACTGTCGAGAATAATCAACGGCAAACAAAATAATTTTAGAAATTAAAGAAAAATATGAAATTTAAGAAAAATAATTGAAAACTGACAATCTTGTAAAAATTAAAGAATAATTATAAAATTTTAAGAGAATAATTGTGGAAAATAATTAATAATTGAAAGAAATAATTGAAAAATGATGAAATAATACCTAATTAGAGAATATATTAAAAATTGAAGAAATAAATTGACGATTAAAGAATTAAATTGAAATTGTAAGAAAATAATTTATAAGTAAATGAAGAAATTACTAAATGACTAAAATAATTCAACATTAAGAACAATACTTGACAATTGAAAGAAAAAAAGTAAAAAAAAATTCGAGAAATGGCGAGAATAATCGGTAGCCGAACAAAATTATTGAAAAAATTAAAGAATAATTATAAAATTGAAGGAAAATATTAAGTTGTCAATTAAAAACTGAAAAAAATTCTAGAAAAATTTTTAGAATATAAATACAATTGAAGAAGATAATTATAGAATTGTATTGAAAATTAAAAAAAAAATTGATAATTGAAAAAAGACGAGAATTATTGAATATTGAATAAAATAATTGAAAATTGCGGAAAAAATTCAAAGTTGAAAGAAATAATTGAAAAATGACGAAAATAAAAGAATTAAAAATAGAAATAGAAATAATTCTAAAATTTAAGGAGAATAATTTTATGAATAATTTAATGACTTCAATCAATGAAATTTCACAGGATATCAGTTTAAAATTACTAAATTATCAGTAATTTTTCACTTATTTGATATAGTTGAAAATAATTTTCAATTTCAGTAACAGCATTGAAAATTTCAATTATTTTCTATTGATCAATCAGGTAAAAGTGCCGCCAATTCAGCAGTTTCAACTTATTTCAAATGAAATATAACTGATTGAAATCATAAAAAGAGAAATGAATTAAATTAATTTTTAAAACAACATTTTATAAAATTCCCTGACTTTTCCAGGTTTTCCCTGGCAACAACAAAAATTCCATGACAATTCCAGATTTCCCAGAACCGTAGCAACCCTGTAATAGTTTGACCCAAAAATAGAAATAAAAAAAATTCATAATCACCTCAACAGGATCGCTAACAGGTTCACGTTCAACATATACTTTTTGGATTTCTTCCATCATCGGTCTAAATTCTTGTTGTTTACTAAGTGCTTGACAGTAGAATCTTTGAGGACTATCAAACCAGGTCACCATCACTGAATCCTTTGTTCCAGATTCGATTTTTTTGTCGTTCCATTTGCTTTCTGACGACGCGAAATCGAAGGAACTCTGCTTATTAGCAGAATTGGAAACTGTACGTTGAGGAGATTCTTTCTCTTTTATTAAATCTACTCCTGGACAGAAAGTTTGGTTGATAATGTCCGATTTGGTAATTTCATTTTCAACTTCTCGAAGGAGAACTTGGAACCACTCATTATCTTTCGTGACAAATTCAGCCTCTAATAATTTTTCGTTTGTCAAGTCACCGAAAGATGTAATTTCTTCATCGCTCCATTCAGTCTTTTTCGTTCCAAATAACTTACAGGGTACGGCTTGAATCGGTAATTTTGTAAATTCCTCGCTAATTTCTTTCAACTTATCCATATTTACAGTCTCGATATTTCCATAATCAACAAAAAGAACTTTCGCAGTAGTACCCTCGACACTTTGAACTATTACTCGATACCATCTCTCATCTTCAGCATATTGAGTTATACACACAACATTGGGTTTTACTTTCGAAGATTCCAAAATGGCCCCTCCATGTTCGTAAGCCTCGGCTATTTTTTCCATGAGTTCTTCTAGTTTTTCATTCTCTGGAATTAGATGGACATAGAAGTTTGAGAGATTTGTTAGGTAAACCAATTCACATCTATTTTTCTTTCCTAGAGTCACTGGAGGCAACGGAATTTCCAATTTTTTTGGTTCTGAAAAGTCAACTCCAGAATCGAAATTGATCGTCTGAAAAGAAAAAAAATTGAGTAATAATTAAGGTTTTTTTTTAATTTGTAATATGTACACATTTTTTAAATTTATTTACCTTATTAAATTCATCATCGTGACCGAACTTAGATTTAAAATTACTTCCGCTATTATCGTCTGAAATAATAAATAAAAATTGTTTGAAAAATGATATTTTGTTTGTAAAAAGAAAATTAATTAAAGTACAATAAAAGTAAGAAAGTAAAAAAAAAAACTATTGAACATACCAAATCTCTTAGATTTAAATCCACCATTTTCGTTGTCTCGATTATCGAATTTGTTAAAGTTATTAGATCTATTATCTTTTCGGTTCTGGAAACCTCCTTTATCTCCTCGTTTACCACTTCCTTTAGAAGATACAGATTCATTATCACTGGCACCAAAACTAGTGTCCTTCTTATTCGAACCAAATTTATTTCCTCTGTTGTCAAATTGATTGTATCTACCACTATCTCCATCCCGATTGAATCTATCATTTCCTCCGTCTCGGTTAAATCTATTTCCACCATCTCGATTAAATTTGTCGTTTCCTCTATCTCGATTATATCTATCGTTTCCTCCATCTCTATTATATCTATCATTTCCACCATCTCTATTAAATTTATCATTTCCACCATCTCTATTATATCGATTCCCACCATCGTGATTGAATTTGCCGCTTCCTCCATCTCGATTAAATTTATCATAACCACCATCTCGACTAGAAAAATTACTTCCTTGTTCTTTACTAAAGGAGTTGTTTCCTTGACCGAAAGGATTGTTCCCTTTATCAGAACCGAAAGAATTATTGCCAGCATCTTGACTAAAAGAATTATTTCCTCCATCTCGACCGAAAGGATTATTTTCTGTTTCTCTATTAAACGACTTGTTTCCCCCATCTTTGTTGAATCGATCATTTCCTCCGTCTTTGTTAAATCTGTCGTTTCCTCCGTCTCGATTATATCTATCGTTGCCACCATCTCGATTAAATGATCTATTGGGATTGTCACGATTGAAATTGTTGCCTCTTCCATTTCGATCATTTCCACTATCACGATTAAACCGATCACCATCATCTCGACGTTGATATCGATTGTCATGTCTTTGTTCATTGTGATCGTCTTTCCAAGATTTGGATTTACTTTTCGAGGAGTCATCATCATTTGTTTGGAATGGATTCGATGCTGATCCATTGTTACCATCTGTATCCTCTCTGCAATAAAGATTAGACATTTTTTTATATTTGAACAAACTATCGATAAAAAGTAAATCAATGTAAAATGATGCCTTAATTGAAAGAAATAAACATAATAGAAAATGTAATGGATATGAACATAAATTGTTAAAATTAAAAATAATATAAATGGGTCAAACCACTGACTTTTGACCAAAGGTGGTCGCTGACATATTTTAAAAAATATTAAAACCTATATTATATAGGTATGTATTATTTAAGTATCTTAATTCAATTTCTGCAGTTGTTTTAGCTAAATTTTTTTTCAGCCGTTTTTTTTCATTTTAATTATAATTAAAATGATTTTTCCAAATTCTGAAAGATTCAGTTGTACAATTATCAGAAAAAATTAGGTTGGACCAAAATTTGTTGTAAAATAATAATTGTTAAACTTTTTGTATTTTTTTTAAAGGTTCAGTAACCAATTGAAATTTGCAACTAATTTTGACAAATAATAGCTCATTTTGCTCTTTTAAACATTTTCTACAATTCCACTCGTTTAATTTTGTTTAAAATGGTTTGCTGAAAAATATGTTAAAAACAAATTTTATTTGTTTAATAACTTTTAAACAAAATATTTTAAACGTAATTCAACTAGTGAAAACACAAAATGGTTAATAATTATTATTTTACAACAAATTGTGGTCCAACCAAATTTTTTCTGATAATTGTACAACTAAATATTTCAAAATTTAGTTAGTTGCTTCTTTAATTACAATTTACGTCTGAATAATAAAAAATTTAGCTAAAAAAAATCTTCTGAAATTTAATTTAGATATTTTAATATTTTTTAAAATGTCAGCGACCACCTTTGGTCGAAAATCAGTGGTTTGACCCAAATACATGAACTTCAATAAAATTAATTTTTTTATTAAATAAAAAAAAACGCAGAAAAGCATTTAAGTGAAAAAATAATTCAGTTAGGCAATTTTATTTCTGAATTTCGCAGAGATAATTATATATAAACAGAAATTTGTTTACGAAAACAAAATTTTAGAAAAAAAGCTGTGCTGTATGAATATTTTCTATAATTTGTGAAATAAAATTTTCAGGAGATCTAAATTTATTATTTCGAATTATTTAGTGATCTGATTTCTACATAATTTTGAATATTGTTACTTTTACTATTCTAATTATAAAAAATAATTAAATAATAAATTATAGTTTATCTAAATTTTTATATCATCGACTTTTTAAAAAGCTGATTCTTTATTGATTTATTAAATGTATCATGATATTTGGATGATTAAAATTTAAATAGATTCAAGCTTAGGTTTAATTTGAGCTTGATTACAATTATTAGAATTGATGGATATAAAAAACAATTGAAATTTGAATGAATTAAATTCAAAAACAATTAAAATTCCATTCATAAAAATTTTTAGCATAAAAAATTACGATTGTATGAAATTTTATTACTTTTCAAAATGATTAAAATATGAATAAATTAAAACTTTGAACAATTGAATAAATTCTTTTTAAAGTGAAATGACCAATTACTATTTAAATTAAAATTTAGATTACTCGACAGAAATGTGGGATCACATGAAAATTTTATTTAACTGAGATTTTAAAAAAAATCTCGAAATATTTATAAAGATGTTTTGAAAACAAGCACTAGTTAAAAAAATCGATAAAAGTATAAAATGAAGTAATATATGCTTTTAAATTAATAAACAATTTTTTAAAATATGTTCTTTTATTGCGTTAGCTTCCACCATTTCATGAAAAATGTGCAAATGACAAGCTGTGCAAATAAGTGCATAAATATGTAGCAAAAGCAAAAAAGATAAAAAAATACGAATAATGCTGATTCTTATTATCACACAAAGTTACCGATTTTTTGCGGCTTTAGATTTAAATTTTTGACGCTGAGCCACGCCAGGTTGTTGTTTACTGTCAAACCTGTGATACAGTAAATTATTCAATATTTGGCAAAAATTAATACTCAAGTATTTACATTAAATCAAAAGTCTATTTTTCAAATTTGAAAACATTAATTTAATTAATAATATATAATAATATTTAAAAAGAATACTACTGTAACATTGCATATTTTCAAGTATATAGAATAATTAAGCAATACTTTTTGGTAAAATTAATTTTAAGCTTTTAAAATATGAAGTTTTCTTACCTTTGGTGATTTTGGGTGGGAGGCACTCCAGATTCATTTGGTTTTTTGGTAAAAGAGCTCTGGTTGTTGATGCTCGGTGTCTCCATTGTGAGTTTATCTAATTCTTGTACAATACTTTTTGGAGGAGTTGTCGTAATGTCAAATAGATCAACGATCAAGCAAGACGATTGAGCGCTTTTTACTGTCATAGACAGACGTTTTTCAGAAGTTAAAGTCTCAAAATGAGAATCTAATTGGGCGTTCGAAGCTTTACTTTGGAATCCAGTTAAGACACACTGAATTGCTTGACATGGCATTTGTGTTACTAAATCCTTGCGAATTGTGCGAAGTTGATTTTTATTTACAGTCTCTTCATTGCCGTAATCAACATATAGTACATTCACGTTATCTCCATTGATTTTCAGGATTTTGACTCTGTACCTAAAGCGAATAATTAAATTGTTCAACATTTACTTTATTATTTTTATGCATGGTTTTTGTAAAATTGTTTCATTAAATTTTAGGTGAAAAGGGTAGGTTTTAGAGAAAGGGAATTTTTTGAAAAAGGGAATTAAAAAAATTATTACAAATATTGAAAAAAACACACGTAGAAAAGAAAAAGAATTTGTTTATAATAAAAGGAAAGAATTCATTAAAAAATCTTAAAATATTATATGGACAGTGAGAAAAATTTGAAAAATAACGAAAAACCAGTAAATGGAATATCAAAGTTAAAAACTGAGAAAAACGAGAAAATATTTTACGAAAACAAAGTTAATAAAATTTTTAAAAAAGAACTATAAAGAAAATAACAAGAATATTATCAATAAAATTTATTAATCTTCTACGAAATAGTTAACCCAAAAGAAATAGAAATAAAATAGAAATTCTAGAAGTCTTTATAGTCAGAAGGAATAAGAAAATGTAAGAATTAAATAAAAAATGAGACAATTACAAAGCAAACAAAAAAATGAATAAAATAAAAATTTAGAATATTTTTAATACAAAATTTCCGGTCAAATAAACTATTTAAATTGTTTTTAGTTCTATTATACAGCTAATTGAATGAAAAATGAATCATATTTAACCATGGAATTTTATAATTTTAAGTTTAATATACAAAATTTTGTTCGTTTCTCAGAAACGTTGTGCACTTCAGTATCATGAACATTTACTAAAAGAGAAAAATTGAAAATACAAATAAAATAAGAAAATGTGAAAAGAAATGTGGAAAGATATGTAAAAAGCCTAAAAAATCAGGATAACTTAATTTTCTTTTTTATAAATCAAGAAACACTTGAAATTTTGGGAAAGAGTAAATAATTTTGTGAATATTTAAATGGAAAAATAGAGAGACTCTATAAGAAACTAGTGATTCTAAAAAAAATAATAAAATTGAGGAAAACATTTATATCCCCCCAATTCCCCCTTAATCCAACCCTCTTTGAGAAAAAGTAAGAAAACCATGAGATAATCTCCAAAAAGAAAAAAAAAAAAAATTATATATATTTCAAACTACACAAGAAATAAAAAATTGTCAAAAATTGAGATAAATAAATAAAAAACAAGAAAACCTTTTAAGTAAACATTTGCAGAATTAATGAAAAAATTATTTTTAAAAATTATGAAATTAAATAACAAAATACAGGAAAACATGACAATTTCACTAAACGCGAGACTAAGCGTTTTAACCAAAGCAAAAATTCGTAAAATACAATAAAATTACATTAAATAAAAATAAATTACAACTAAAGGTCAATTAGAGTTTAATTAAATTATAATGAGTTGAAATTATTGAAATCAATTAAAGTTTAAATAACAAAGGGGGGCGGAAAGAGAGGAAAAAATACAAATTTTTTTGGATTTTAGGTTATTTTTTTTTTTTTAATTCAAATTAAATTTGAACCGAAAAAATATTACTCTAACTATATAGAATTTATTTGGATCAAATATAACTTGATTTGAGTAAGAAAATGTTCATTTGATTGCAATATTCATTTGGATTAAATCTAGGGTTTGTTCGAAACTAATTAATCAACTTCTACACATTTGACTCACATTTTTTTTAACATAAAATTTATTTTATTTTATGATTATTAATATTTAATTATATAATTGATAATTAAAATTCAACATAATTTTCAAAAATTAAAATTCCTATTTAATATCATTTTTGTGTTACAAAATTAATTTTTTTCAATATGTAATATTTAATAACTTTTATTCCATACTGTTTACTATTTACTATTTGCTTAAAATTTTTAATACTTTTAAATATTTTTCGGCAAAATTGTTCTATTATTGTACTGTTGTAATTTAATTTTTGTTAATCAAATTGACTTACTTTTCAATTATTTTTACCAATATTTCTTTTCATCCAACTTTTATGCAGTTTAATTACTAATAACATTTTTATTTTTACGAATTTTCATTGTTTAAAACAAAACAATCAATCACAATGTCGTCTTTCAATATAATTATTAAATATTATAAGATCTAAAATATCGAAATGCAATTTGCAAAAATAACAGTATGTCAATTAATTTGCACATTTATTAAAACAACAAATTTAAATAAATTTAAAGTTAAATTTTTTTTTTTTTTTTTTGCAAGATTTCATTTAGGCTAATTTTTTATGCACATTTATTAAAACAACAAATTTAAATAAATTTAAAGTTAAATTTTTTTTTTTTGGCAAGATTTCATTTAGGCTAATTTTTTATTTTGATATTCAAAGTAGTTTATAATAATCAAAAGTAGCAAAAAAATAATAAAATAAAACATAACTACGAAATAATGACGAATATTAAAATTTCAAATATTAATTTAGTTATATAAAAATTCAACAGAGTAAACATTATTAATTAAATACTATGATCGCAAAAAAAGTTCTTTTTAAGTAAAATTAATTTGATGAAAATTAAATCATTGATAAGGGGCAATACTTAAATTACGTAACGCTCTAGAGGGAGGGGGAGGGGTGGGGGTTCTGAAAAGTTGTTACACCTGTGTAAACTGTCATACGTTTACATTATAAAAACTGTTACAGGGGGGAGGGGGGTCTTAAAATTCCTGAAAAAAGCGTTACGTAATTTAAGTATGGCCCCTAATATGTTATACACTATTTAGAAAGAGAAATTAATGCTCTTTCGATTGGTTTTTAAATTTTTTCTTAATTTCGTAAAGTAATTTCAATTTTAAATCTAAAACTCTTGATGTCTTAAAAAACCTATCCTCAATTTTTTTTTAAACGGATGTGAAAATTATAATTTATAATTCCTTTGAATTTTTAAGAGGATTCATGGGTAAAAATTATATACAATATTTATTTTGGAAAAATCTAACATGAAGTAAAGTTGAATTTACCTAAGCGAGAGTCAAATTTCGTTGTCTTTTGTTTTTAAATTTTGAAAGAAAGTACGACTTATTTAAAAAAAAAAAACTTTCAGACAAGAATAATTATTTATTATTTTAGTTGTATAAAATATAATTTAAAGTAATTATAAATTTACGAATTATTTTTCAAATAAAAAATAAATTATAAGAAAAATACACGTTGTATTTTCTATCAGAATTTAAAAACAAAAAAAAAACGAAATTTGACTCTGGCTTCGGTAAATTCAACTTCACTTTATGTCAGATTTTTCAAAAACACATATTTTATATAATTTGTATCCATAAATCCTCTAAAATGTCCTTTAATGAATTCAAAGGAATTAGAAACTATAAAACATTAGCTTTCTTTTCACATAGGTTTCAATTAAAATTTGTGGATGGGTGTTTTCAGATAACAAGAGTTTTAGATTTTAAATTGGAATTTCTCAGGGTGTCTACTAATTTTGTCCCACAAAATTCCCGGTTATTTCCCGGTTTTTGATCCTATTTTTCACGGTTTTTTCTCTTGTTAACTATAAATATATTTTAAGCATAAATAGACTTATAAATGGCTAAAAAAATTGAAGATAACATTTGATAATTGAAGAAAATAATTAAAATTCAAAGAAAATAATTGAGATTTGAAGAATTAAATATTAAACTTTACAAAAAATAATAATTAAGAATTAAAAGAAACAATTAATAATGAAAAGAAATAATTGAACAATGACAAAGATATTTCGTCGGAGCTAGTGCAATACCGCGAATCTACATATTTCCATAAGAGTTATTTTTAGTGCAATTTCCCATGCAACAAAGTCTTTATGGAAATATGTAGATTCGCGGTATTGCACTGCCCCGACGATTTGACAATTAGAAACAAAATTAAAAAAAAAAGTAAATATTAATCTACAATTGAACAATCATTGAAAAAATTTAACAATGGTTATTAAATTCAAAGAATATAATATTGAAAATTGGTCAACTAGATAGAAAATCCAAAAAAATAATTTAAAATTTAAGTTAATAATTCAAAATTGAAGAAATAAATTGAAAATTAAGTAATCAAATTGAAATTAGAAAAACACAAAATTATTGAATATTAAAAAAAAATGGAAAATTGAGAAATAAAATTGAAATTCGAATAGAATAATTGAGAATTAAAGAAAATTACTGAACAATTGGATTGAAAAAAGAAGAAAATAATTTATAATTAAAAAAAAATGGAAAATGACAGGAATTATTTAATATTGAAGAAAACATTGAAAATTGAATAATAGAACTGTTATTTAAAGAAATTAATTAAGAATTGAAAAAAATAATTGATTAATTGAACAATTAAATTGAAAATAGAAGAAAATTATTGAAAATTGAAGGAGGTTTTGAAATATGGAATAAATAACTGATAATTGAAAAAAAATAATTGAAAAAAGTCGAGATTACTGAATATTGAAACAAACAATTGAAAATTGAACAAAATAATTACAAATTAAAGAAATAAAAATTGAAAGAAAAACATAAGTTAAAAAAGCTGAGAATTGTTAAATATTGAAGAAAATTGAGAAGAAATTGAAAATTGATAAAAATTGAGAAATTGAAAGAAATATGAAAAAATAATTGAAAATTAAAGAAAAGAATTGAAATTTATTTATTTATTTATTTATTTCACAATTTACAGGCTGAAGACAACCTTTCGTAGTAATGTATTAATTAAAATACTTGGCTAAGCCGCAAAAGAGATATTGCAAATAATCATTATGAAATTACAAAAAAAAAAAAAAAAAAAAAATTGCTAATAACAGAGACATATGTAGTACATTTAAATTTCAGTCAATAACATCTAGAATTCGTAGAGAGAATTTTTTACAGTTTTGGTAAACCTTAATTCTGACGGTTCAAAGAGGTCTATAACCTTCACAGTTTTTGTTAAAGAGTTTGCTTTTTGACAGACTCTATTAAAGAAAGAATTTCTGGCATAATCACATTGGCAGTTTTTCTCATTAAATATAGGAAGATCATAATTACAAATCGAAGATTTCCTCAACGGTCTACAAAGTGCATACAATCCTACGTTTGAAATCATTGATGGGCAGTTACCCTGACCATGAATAATTTTATATAGGTACTGTAAATCGTTAAACAGAAATCTTGATTTCATTTTTGGAATGTTCAGAGCAATTCTGATATCAGAATAGTCGTGATTCCATCATCATCATAACATTATTTTCATGAAGAAAATAATTGAGAATTAAAAAAAAATCATTGTAAAAAGCCTAGAGTTATTGAAAATTAAAAAAAAAACAATTAAAAATTGAAGAATGGAATTGAAGGTCGAAAATTATAATTGAGAATTAAAGAAAATAATTCAAGAATTGAACAATGGAATTGAAAGTAGAAGAAAATAAGTGATAATTGAAGAAAAAAGAAATTGAACTACCCAGGAATTATAGAATTTGAAAAAAATAATAAAAAATGAAGAATGTAATTGTAATTTGAAGAAATTAATTGAAAATTGTAGAAAATAATTTGAAATTGAAGAAAATGCGATTTTATGAAAATTGTTGAATAATAACTGATGAATTTAATTTAAGTTTCAAAAACATAATTGATAATTGAAAAAAAATCTATTGAAAAAAGCCGAGAATTATTGATTATAGAAGAAAATGATTGAAAATTGGAGGAGTTATTGATATGTGAAATAAATAAATGATAATTGAAAAAAATAGTTGAAAAAAATCAAGAATTATTGAATATTAAATCAAATAATTAAAAATTGAAGGAAATAATTGAGATCTGAAGAAAATAATTAAAAATTGATGAAACTAATTGAAAATTGTATCAAATAATTGGCAATTGAAAAAAATAATTTAGAGTTGAAGAAAATAATTAAAAATTGAAGAAAATAATTGAAAAATGAAGAAATAATTTGAAATTAATGAAAAATAATTCAAAATGGAAGAAAGTAATTGAAAAATGAAGAAATAATATGCATGTGAAGTTGGCCCCCCACTATCAACCAATTGGATTTCTTTTCGGAGTTCTGGCTTCCTTTCGAATAGTTCTAGAGTTCCTTATACATTTTAGAAATAGTTCTGGCGATTAAATACCAAAACAATCGATTTAACATGATGGGGGGCCAACTTCACGTGGCCCCCCTTTTTTGCAAAAATCGATATATTTTTAGAGTTCTGAGTAGTTTTTAAAGAGTTCTAGAGTTCCCTGTACTTTTTATCAATAGTTCTGCCCATTAAGGCAAAAAAAAAATTTTTTCAAAAAAATAGTCAGCCCCCACATTTTTTTTAAATTACATTATTCTAATCAAAAATGAACTAAAACAAAGAGTTCTAGAGTTCCCTACACATTAAACATAAGACAACTAACTCAAAGTCCTAAAATTTTAAAAACCATCACAATCCAAACTCAAAAGCAAATCAATAAACAACTTTGAAGTTGCAAAATTTATTTCAGTTTTTAAAAATTTAGAGTTCCAAAAGTTCTAATCAGAGTTCTGTTTAACCCCCCAAGAGTTCAACAAGAATTTCTAATAAAGTTTTTCTTAAGAATCAAAATCCAACAAACTATACAACTTTAAAATTTCAAAATTTTTTTGAGTTTTTAAAAATTTAGAGTTCTAAGAGTTCTGATCAGAGTTTTTAAAAATTTAGAGTTCCAAAAGTTCTGGTCAGAGTTCTGTTTGCCCCCCGGAGTGCTCTAAAAAAAACCCCAATAACATTATTCTCTAAACTCAAAATCCAAAAACTTATTAACGTTCAAAGTAACCCAAAAAAATTTGAATTTCGAAAATTTTAGAGTTCCAAGAGTTCTGGTCAGAGTTCTGTTGGCCCCCAAATAGTTCTACAGGAAATGCTAATAAAGTTTTTCTCTAAAGTCAAAATCCAAAAAACTACACAACTTTAAAGTTTCAAAATTTTTTTGAGTTTTTAAAAATTTGAGAGTTCCAAGAGTTCTGGTCAGAGTTTTGTTGGCCCCCCAAATAGTTCTACAGGAAATGTTAATAAAGTTTTTCTCTAAAGTCAAAATCCAAAAAACTACACAACTTTAAAGTTTCAAAATTTTTTTGAGTTTTTAAAAATTTAGAGTTCTAAAAGTTCTGATCAGAGTTCTGTTTGCCCCCGGAGTGCTCTACAAAAAACACTTATAACATTTTTCTCTAAACTCAAAATCCAAAAATTTATTAACGTTCAAAGTAACCCAAAAATATTTGAATTTCGAAAATTTTAGAGTTCCAAGAGTTCTGGTCAGAGTTCTGTTGGCCCCCCAAATAGTTCTACAGGAAATGCTAATAAAGTTTTTCTCTAAAGTCAAAATCCAAAACACTACACAACGTTAAAGTTTCAAAATTTTTTTGAGTTTTTAAAAATTTGAGAATTCCAAGAGTTCTGGTCAGAGTTCTGTCGGCCCCCCCAATTGTTCTACAGGAAATGCTAATAAAGTTTTTCTCTGAAGTCAAAATCCAGAAAATTACACAACTTTAAAGTTTCAAAATTTTTTTGAGTTTTTAAAAATTTAGAGTTCCAAGGTTCTGGTCAGAGTTCTGTTTGCCCCCCGGAGTGCTCTACAAAAAACCCCAATAACATTATTCTCTAAACTCAAAATCCAAAAACTTATTAACGTTCAAAGTAACCCAAAAAAATTTGAATTTCGAAAATTTTAGAGTTCCAAGAGTTCTGGTCAGAGTTCTGTTGGCCCCCAAATAGTTCTACAGGAAATGCTAATAAAGTTTTTCTCTAAAGTCAAAATCCAAAAAACTACACAACTTTAAAGTTTCAAAATTTTTTTGAGTTTTTAAAAATTTAGAGTTCTAAAAGTTCTGATCAGAGTTCTGTTTGCCCCCCGGAGTGCTCTACAAAAAAAACTTATAACATTTTTCTCTAAACTCAAAATCCAATAACTTATTAACGTTCAAAGTGACCCAAAAAATTTTTAATTTCGAAAATTTTAGATTTCCAAAAGTTCTGGTCAGAGTTCTGTTTGCCCTCCGGAGTGCTCTAAAAAAAACCCCAATAACATTATTCTCTAAACTCAAAATCCAAAAACTTATTAACGTTCAAAGTAACCCAAAAAAATTTGAATTTCGAAAATTTTAGAGTTCCAAGAGTTCTGGTCAGAGTTCTGTTGGCCCCTCAAATAGTTCTACAGGAAATGCTAATAAAGTTTTTCTCTAAAGTCAAAATCCAAAAAACTACACAACTTTAAAGTTTCAAAATTTTTTTGAGTTTTTAAAAATTTGAGAGTTCCAAGAGTTCTGGTCAGAGTTCTGTTGGCCCCCCAAATAGTTCTACAGGAAATGCTAATAAAGTTTTTCTCTGAAGTCAAAATTCAAAAAATTACACAACTTTAAAGTTTCAAAATTTTTTTGAGTTTTTAAAAATTTAGAATTCCAATAGTTCTGGTCAGAGTTCTGTTTGCCCCCCGGAGTGCTCTACAAAAAACCCTAATAACATTTTTCTCTAAACTCAAAATCCAAAAACTTATTAACGTTCAAAGTGACCCAAAAAATTTTGACTGTCATAAATTTTAGAGTTCCACTTTTTCTCTCTCCAGTCCTACAAGCTAAGTAGTCTGGTATTGGAGCGTGTGAAGAAAATTATCGGCAATGTGAGGGGATATATGCCTTATGGAAGGGAAACTCTTCGACTCTTATCTGGTTTAAATTTCAAAAACGAGTATTTATAAATTGTTATAACAGAAAACCTATAATAACTATTGTGAAGTTCATTTCTCAATAAGTAATTAAAAAACACCATTCACGATAAATAGGCCTATGAGTCTTAATTCCACACACAATACTAAATGACACATGTTATTTAAATAAAATAAAAATACTCTAAATTTTTGTAAATTTACTAGAGATTAAATTTGAATTTTCTAAACTACAAAAAAAAATATATATAGAAAAATATTTAGATGTCACTCAATGCGCTTAAAGTTTTCCATGCATTTTAAGTGAAAAAAAAAGTTTTTAGTAAAATTTAAATCGGTAACTATATTTCTCTTCAGAACATTTCAAGGAGTATTGCCAAATTGTTTATTTCACTATTTTTATAATAAGTCCTCCAAAAGACGAATGTAACCAGTTACTAACAACAAACTAAACATAACAATTATAACAAGTTTAAACAAATTATAATCAGTGTGGCCATAAGTTTTATGAATGTAAATTCCCGGTAAGTTCCAGGTTTTTCGCAGTGATATTTTTGTATTTCCCGGTTATATTTTTAAGGGAAATTTAAAAATAACTTTAGATTTTAAAAAGCTTATTATGACATTAGTAATTGTAAGGAACATTTGTATTCATGACATAAGTAACAATTAATTTTTTATATCAGAATGGCCGCAAATTTTCATTTTCAAACACACCTGACTTTCCCGGAACTTTTCCCTGATTTACAGTTTTTGCGGACACCCTGTATATGGATCTTAAAGAAATTTTTAGAACAGCAAAAATTGGAACGAACGACTATGTTCTAAAACTCATTAATTAAAATGTCTTTGATTGAATCACGCTTTAGGCGAATTTAAATTCTTAGAATTTCTTGTCAAATTAATTTAAAGAATTACAAATTTTTACTTAATAAAACTCTTGGAATAATGAATTAATTTTTAACATTATTTTTATTTTATAAAATAAATTTTTAAATTAAATTTTTATTTAAAAGAATTTTAATTTAATCGAATTTTAACTTAAAACAATTCTTATTTAACAGAACTCGTGTTAAGAACGTTCAACCGCTTGATCTAACCTCAAACTAAAAAATGGTTTGCAAACAGCAAATAAAAATAAACAATTTCTCGAAATTGTAAAAGATTCACTTGTTCAAGTAACAGAAAAAATTAGATTAGGCAAAAAATATTTTCAAACAATAATTATTTAACACTTTATGTTCTGTCTTTATTTGTCACTAAACCAATTGTAATTTTCATCTAATTTTGACAAATAATAGCTGATTTTACTCTTTGAAACATTCTTTACAGTTCTACTCATTTAACTTTGTTCATAATATGTGACGCGCTTTGAAGAAAGGGACCTTAGAGGCAAATCGGTAATTTTACAGGAGAGCGAAAAGAAAAGACGAGCGCGTATGGTGCTCTGTACAAATCGATGATGTTTGAATTGTCATAACTTGAAAAATAATTAATAAAAACATTTTCTGACTTCAAATAATGAAAAAGGAACTTTTATTGAAGTTAAATCAACCATAAACCGAAAATCGATTTTTACCCTCTAAGGTACCTTTCTTCACACAGAAAAATCTAACTGCGATTTTTGCTGCATGTGATTTTCAGGTAAATGAAATTCTTAAGATTAACTCATCATTGCTAAATGTCTCTTTATTTTGATGTTAAATTTACATATATGGGTGACTTTCTGCTGCATTGAAATTTTCACCAAATCATATATTAAATTAACAAAATTTTTTTTCAGTGCATAGCGAGACATATTTTGTTCAAAAGTTATTAAAAAAATCAAATTTGTTTTTAAGAATTTTTTTTAACAAAATATTTTTAACGAAATTCAAAGAGTAAAATTGTAGAGAATGTTTCAAAGAGTAAAATAAGTAATTAGGGGAGGTGGGGGCAAGACGGGGTACCTGCCTTAATTAAGAAACTAATTAACCAATCATGGTCATATTTTGCATAACATAGTACCGTTACAATAGTTTTTGATTGGCCAAGTCACTGATTGATGAAACCGAGTTTTTTATTTGTTACAATTAAAAAACTATTTTTGACGATTTTCTTGTCATTTTTGCATTTTATTTAGAACGTGTTTGATATTTTAATAACAACATTTTATATACTATATAATTTTATTCATGTTCAACAATGATTAGACTTGAAGTTAAGCACTTGCTTATTTCCGTTTCGAAACTTAATTTTTAGAAATTAATTTTTTAATGAAATTCCGTATGTGGGGGCAAGACGGGGTATAGGAAGTGAGGGCAGGATATGGTACTGAAAACCAATCATTTTTTTATTTTATGAAAAAACAATCTTTTTTTTGTGATTTTTCACACTATTTATAACGTTTTGTTATTTAAATAATACATTTAGAATACAGGAGCAGGTAACCTCTTGTTTATTTCTATTCTAAAAGTTATTGTTTTTTGAGGTTAGTTTTGTAATTTAATTTTACATGAGAGAACTAAAATTACGCATTAAACTTGTTCTTTAGTTTATTTTACAAAATCAATAAACGTGTTTGCGAAAGTTGTAAGGAAAAATAGCTTGATTTTTATACTACCCTATCTTACCGCCATGTTTTGTAAAATGGAAAATTTGAATTTTTTTGCGTATTCTTAATTCTACATTTAATTAAGTAACAAATGTTCGAAATAAGACTCTTTCATGGAAGACTAATTGCCAAGGATTATTATTATAATAAATAAAATATTTTTGAATCGATAATATTAGTGTCATTGAGCTTCAAACCTTAGCAGTCTTGCCCCCACCTCCGATAATTTTCATAATTGGGTGAAAATAATCACTATGAACGTTAATAACTTTTTGTATTTAGAGTTTTGCGAAAAATGTTATTAGGGTTTTTTGTAAAGCGCTCCGGGGGCAAACAGAACTCTGACCAGAACTCTTGGAACTCTAAAATTTTCGAAATTCAAAATTTTCTGGGTCACTTTGAACGTTAATAAGTTTTTGGATTTTGAGTTTAGAGAAAAATGTTATTGGGGTTTTTTGTAGAGCACTCCGGGGGGCAAACAGAACTCTGATCAGAACTCTTAGAACCCTAAAATTTTCGAAAGTCAAAATTTTTTGGGTCACTTTGGACGTTAATAAGTTTTTGGATTTTGAGTTTAGAGAAAAATGTTATTAGGGTTTTTTGTAGAGCACTCCGGGGGGCAAACAGAACTCTGATCAGAACTCTTAGAACTCTAAATTTTTAAAAACTCAAAAAAAATTTGAAACTTTAAAGCTGTGTAGTTTTTTGGATTTTGACTTTAGAGAAAAACTTTATTAGCATTTCCTGTAGAACTATTTGGGGGGCCAACAGAACTCTGACCAGAACTCTTTGAACTCAAAAATATTTGAAAGTCAAAATTTTTTGGGTCACTTTGAACGTTAATAAGTTTTTGGATTTTGAGTTTAGAGAAAAATGTTATTGGGGTTTTTTGTAGAGCACTCCAGGGGGCAAACAGAACTCTGACCAGAACTCTTGGAACTCTAAAATTTTCGAAATTCAAAATTTTTTGGGTCACTTTGGACGTTAATAAGTTTTTGGATTTTGAGTTTAGAGAAAAATGTTATTAGGGTTTTTTGTAGAGCACTCCGGGGGGCAAACAGAACTCTGACCAGAACTCTTGGAACTCTAAAATTTATGACAGTCAAAATTTTTTGGGTCACTTTGAACGTTAATAAGTTTTTGGATTTTGAGTTTAGAGAAAAATGTTATTGAGGTTTTTTGTAGAGCACTCCGGGGGGCAAACAGAACTCTTATCAGAACTCTTAGAACTTTAAATTTTTAAAAACTCAAAAAAATTTTGAAACTTTAAAGTTGTGTAGTTTTTTGGATTTTGACTTTAGAGAAAAACTTTATTAGCATTTCCTGTAGAACTATTTGGGGGGCCAACAGAACTCTGACCAGAACTCTTGGGACTCTCAAATATTTGAAAGTCAAAATTTTTTGGGTCACTTTGAACGTTAATAAGTTTTTGGATTTTGAGTTTAGAGAAAAATGTTATAAGTGTTTTTTGTAGAGCACTCCGGGGGCAAACAGAACTCTGGTCAGAACTCTTAGAACTCTAAATTTTTAAAAACTCAAAAAAATTTTGAAACTTTAAAGTTGTGTAGTTTTTTGGATTTTGACTTTATAGAAAAACTTTATTAGAAATTCTTGTTGAACTCTTGGGGGGTTAAACAGAACTCTGATTAGAACTTTTGGAACTCTAAATTTTTAAAAACTGAAATAAATTTTGCAACTTCAAAGTTGTTTATTGATTTGCTTTTGAGTTTGGATTGTGATGGTTTTTAAAATTTTAGGACTTTGAGTTAGTTGTCTTATGTTTAATGTGTAGGGAACTCTAGAACTCTTTGTTTTAGTTCATTTTTGATTAGAATAATGTAATTTAAAAAAAATGTGGGGGCTGACTATTTTTTTGAAAAAATTTTTTTTTTGCCTTAATGGGCAGAACTATTGATAAAAAGTACAGGGAACTCTAGAACTCTTTAAAAACTACTCAGAACTCTAAAAATATATCGATTTTTGCAAAAAAGGGGGGCCACGTGAAGTTGGCCCCCCATCATGTTAAATCGATTGTTTTGGTATTTAATCGCCAGAACTATTTCTAAAATGTATAAGGAACTCTAGAACTATTCGAAAGGAAACCAGAACTCCGAAAAGAAATCCAATTGGTTGATAGTGGGGGGCCAACTTCACATGCATAGAAATAATGTGAAATTAATGAAAATTAAGTCAAAATGGAAGAAAATAATTGAGAATTGTAGAAAATAATTGGAAATTGGAGAAAATAATTAAAAATTGAAAAGAGTAATTGTCAGTTGAATAAAATAATTGTGAATTTCTTAAAATAGTTGAATAAGTGAAGAATTGAATTGAAGCTTCAATAACGTAATCTATAATTGAAAAAAGAATATTGAAAAAAGTCGAGAATTATTGAATATCGAAGAAAATAATTGAAATATGATGAAAATAATTGATAATTGAAAGCACACAATAGAATTGCCCATAACTATAGTTTGACGAAAAATTCCTGGTTAATTCCCGGTCAATTTAAATTCCCGGTTTTCTCGGTTTTCCCGGTTAGTAGACACCCTGGATTTTAAATTGGAATTTCTTTACAAAATTGGGAAAACTTTTTAAAAATTTAAAAATCAATCGAAAGGGCATAAAATTCTCTTTCAAAATAGTGCATAATATGTTACACAGGCCTACAAAATTTCGTTCATGTCTGTTACAAGAAAATGAAAGGTGATTCTTATAGATATTTTTGACGCAGAATCAGAATCTGACCTTAAATTTCCCATCACGTCAGGATTTTTTGTAATAGTAGCTTAAATGGACACAAACAGACATGAACGAAATTTAGCAGGCCTGTGTTATCATTAATTCAATTTTCACCAAATTATTTATATTTAAAAATATTTTTGCGATCGTCTTTTGTAGATGGAACGATTTGAAATAAAATGTCCCTATATAATAAAAGAAATTTAGAAAAGACGAGTGAATTTATGGGATTTTTAGATACCTTAATTAACCACAGAAAATAGTATTAAATAACTTGAGATTATTTGATGGAATATAACCAAATTTTAAATACGAACCATTGCTGATCGACATCGTATGGAGCAATACAGAGTGTATTGACAGCAACTTGTTTCACTGGCGGAGCAGTAGACGCATATTCGTAGATAACAGCCATCAAATCATCAAGATCCTGGATATTCTTCTCGAGATGAACGAAGAATTTGGAGCAAGATGCGACAAAAGAAACAAAAACTGTTTCCTTGGTGCCGTCAGTCATAGGTTGTATACGCCCATAGGTAACAGACGCAATATCCGGAAATCTGTCCTTCAGATAGTCTTTCACATTTCTTCCATTGAAGGTAAGTTCACCATATTGAATCAGCAATGTTCCCTCAGGTTGGCAAATAAGAACATTAACTTCCTGTCCCGAGATTAAATCCGTAAAATACTTCTTCACTTCTTCTGTGACATTCATTTCTTTGAGTCCCGTGAGGCAAATTCGAATCGACAACACTTTCTCTGTGATGAATTTTTTCGGTAATCTATAAATGTCAGTGTGTGGCACACATTCGGTGTGGCCAAAATCGACAAAATAGATCTTGACTTGTTTCTCGGATGTTGCCATTACAACCGCTCGACAAAGGATACTCTGTGTTTTGAGACGAGCCAAGCAGACAGCTCCAATTAAAGGCGGTTCTCTGAAGGGAGTAGCTTCATGTGCCTGAATTCCCGACATCAGTTTCATTAAATCATTTCGATTTTCGAGCAATTGAATGGAAAACATGCACGGTCCATCCTCAACAAAAGTAATCTTGGCAGGATAAAGCTTTCCCATTTGAGGAGGAACACTCCTAAATCCAAAAACAGTTGGCTCTGACTCGTCATCAGAATCTGGTTTCTGAGGAGCAGCAATTCGTGAAACTGGAGCAGGCTGCTGAACGTGGGGCTGCTGATGATGAGTCTGCTGCAGATGAGGCTGTTGATAAAGATAAGATGACGGTTGATTGACATAGGAAGATGGATTGAGTCGCCAGTTTGCTGATTCCACATTGGACTGGATTGGCATTTGATTAACGGGAGGCGCGTGATAACCGTGATCTCCTCCAGAATATCCATTAGTTGACACTTGCGGCACAGGCATTTGCTGCTGGTGCGAATTCACCTTATACGGCGGCTGTTGCGAGTACATTGTCGACGCTGGTGTGGACTGAGTCCTGCAAGAAATAAAAATATATAAATTAAGAAATCAAACAACAGGATTTCATCAAGATTTGAATGTTCATTAAATGAGAAATTTGTAACAAATTTTATTACAGGCTTCACAGTGATCAGGGTTGATGAAAATCATGATAAATCTGATTTTTTTAATTGAAATTAAAGATTGATTTGTTTTGTAAATGTATAAAATCAGTATATATAAAATCTCCAAATGTTTATTTGTAAGTAGTTTATTTTTTAAACTTAGAACATTTAATAAGAAATAATGGAGAATAAAACATTTAATTAAAATTAAACAAATTATGCCGAATAAATGAGAAAATTTCAAAAAATATTTTTAAATTCATATATGATAGCAAAGTTAAGAAAATTAGGTAAAAGCAACGAAAAAATAATAAATTGTGAAAAAGAAAGTAAAAGGATAAGAAAACAGTCTAATAAAAAAATACGAAAACTCTTTTAAATAAAAAGAGTTATATTATTAAAGAAATAAAGAAAGATTAAAGTAAAAAACACAAGAACGAAACAGTGGCAAAAAAATATATAAAAGAGTAAAAACTCTTCTTAAAAAATTAAATTAACATTTTTTTTACATTAAATAAGAAAATAATTAAAAAAAAACGTTGAAATATATTACTAAAGAGAAATATTTTACAAGTTAAAAAAAAGAACGAATACAAATTTGGAAAAGATTAAAAAAAAAAAAAAAAATATATATTTTATGAAAAAGAAGAACGATGCTAAAATGAGAATATTTAGTTTTAAATTTACATAATACAGGGATCACAGTGGTTTCTTTGTTCAATTTTAGGTGAAAAAGGGGATTTCGATTTTTAAAAAAGGGTATTTTCTTTAATAAAAAGGGGATTTTGGAAATTAAGAAAAAAGGGTTATATTAATAATTCAAGTTTTCTTTTACAAAATTTTATTGTTTCTTTTTTTCAAAACAGTTTTATTAAGTAATTTAGTCTTTTTTTGTTTAATTTGTTAATGAAAATTTCAAAAGAAAGAGCACTTTTGGAAATACAAAAATTTATCTTTTAATAGGTTGTCTGTTCAATGACGAGAAGATGATTGTTGCAATTAAATATTTTTAAAAATAATTTTCAATTTCAAATGGTTTTTTAAATTATTTATTTAATAATAAGATTTTAAACAGGAAACATAAAAATCTGTGATGTAAAATTTTCTGATATAAGGTTAAAGAAATTAAATTAAAAATCTTTCAGCGAAATATAACAAAATCAATTCAAATTATTTTTATTAATCTCTTATAAAATATGAAATTTATTAATCTTAAAAAAATCAAAAACCAAAAATGTTGAAACAAATAGTGCTGTTCTGATGAGGGTATAAGATCTTATACCGAAACGCGTCAAACTGATGCTAATATTTGTGTAAACAAATGAAGAAATAAAAAGCCGTATAGGCCAAAAAAATTTTAATTTATTATTAAAACGCCTTAAAAGAATAAGGTTAAAACTTTTAATCTATTAATCTCTTTTATTGTATTTTTATATTTTCTAATTCAAAAATTTGATATATTTCAGCAAGAATACATGGTTTTATTTTATGATGCAAAACTAGTAATATTTGTTTAAAACGAGTAAAAAATATTTATTAAAAATTTTTTTTATCCAATAAATTAATTTGCTTTAATTAATTAAGAATACATGGTAATAATAAAATTATATAACTTTTTAAAATAATTTTAATTTATTTATGATTTTTTTATGTTTCCTGTTTAAAATCTAAATAAGTTCAATAAATAATAATAAAAAAACCATTTCAAGTTAAAAATTATTTTTAAACATTTAAATTCAATAACTAATTTCTTATCATTGTACAGACACCCTAAAAAAGGATAAATTTTTGCATTTCCAAAAGTAAAAAAATAGAAACTTTTTTAAAAAAAGAAGGTCAAAGAAGAGAAAAATGTTGATTTTAGGTGTTTTAGGTGATTTTTCTAAAAAAAAAAAGGGGGAAATAAGGGGAAAAAAAGGGGAGATACTGTGATCCCTGATAATATAAAATAAAAGAATAAAAGTCTTCAAAAAAGTAAAAAATTGAGAAATTTAAAAAATGTAGATAAAAGCATCGAACAAATGTTTTAAAAAAATTCGTAATTCAATTTAAAAGAAGGAAAAAATTTTCTAACAATCAGAAAAATAATGACAAAAATAAATTAAAGAATTAATTACAATGCAAGAAAGGACTAAAAATATTGTGAAACAAGAAAATTACAGAAATAGGAAGAAAATGGAGAAATAGTATTTTTCTTAATCTAACAAACTATCAAAAAATGTAAAAAGTACAAAAAATAAAAAAAATTGATGAGAATCTACTAAAAAACTTGGAATTAATAACATTAAAGTAAACAAATTTATGCAAAGATAAATAAAAAATCTTCAAAAGAAATTTAAAAATCCTTTAAAAATAAAAAAAGTTTTAAAAAATGAAGTAAAAAATATTTTTATAATTTTACACTTAGGGTATTTCTCTCGCAGTTATTTTTGAAAAAATCAATTTTCTATGGATTTTCTTTAAATTGTGAGACATGCAAAATGATAAAAATTGAAATTTTGAATGTGAATATCTCAAGTTTTAGACAGTAAATGTTCCAGAAATTTTAACCAGATACAAGGCACATACAAAATAATGTTTTCTCACAATTTCAAGAAAATCCTTAGAAAATCGATTTTTTCAAGTATAACTGCGAGAAAAATACCTTAAAACAAATCCAATAATAAATTTAGAAAAATAAAGCAAATATACAAATTTTATGAAAGAATAAAAAAGTTTGAAATAAATAAACAAGATGTGAAAACAAATTAAATAAATTTACAAAAAAATTAGCATATTTATTTTTAAAAATATGGAAATAATTAAGAAAATCAACAAAATAAAAAGTTTAATAACTGTTAAAATAACAAAATTGTGTAAAATAATATTAAATAATTTGCATAAAGAGAAGAAAGTTAAAGAGAATCATAAAAAAAAGACAAATTGGAAAAAAAAATGTCAAAAGTAAAAGAATTTTTTTTTTTAATTTTGTAAAAATAAGTATAAGATAAAAATTCAACAGTTTCGAAAATGTGAAATCTCTTATAGAAATCATGTAAGAATTAAAGATTAAGATTATTGTGAAAATAGAAAATACTTAATATTATTTCATTATTATTATGCATTTAAATGTGAATTAATTGAAATTTAAATATTGAAAAAGAGATAGATTTAAATTATTAATAAATTGGAACCAATATTAATGTTTAAAAAATAAAATAAAATAAAGTAATACACTTAAAAAAGGAAAAAATCTTCAAAAGAAATTTAACAAACTATGAAAATAACACAAAAAATAAATACTCTTTGAATCTGAATTAGTGAAAAACTACTAATAAAATGATGATAACTCGTCCACAAAATGAATAAATTAGTAAGAATTACTACGTGAAATATTACTAATTTTTAGTCAAAAACTACAAATTGACAGAAAAAATTACTAATTCACATTTGTAAGAGTTATTAATGTGAAATAGTAATTTTTACTATAAATTTGAAGTTTTTGACTAAAAATTAGTAATATTTCACTAGTTCTTAGTAGAAATTTTTACTAATTCATTTTGTGGGCGACTTTTTATCACTTCATTATTAGTTTTTCACTAATTCAGATTTAGAGAATAGACAAAATATGAAAAAAAAAATTGAATAAATTAAAAAAAAAAACAAAAAAAACGAGCTAAATGTAAAAACAATCAGATAAATAAAGTAAAAATGTTGTCCCCCACCCCCTTTAAGTATTAAAATAGATAAGAAAATCAATGAAAAAATCAGTAAATTTTTCGGAACGTTATAAAAACAAAATTATACAAAATAAACTGAAATAATTTGCGTAAAATCTTTAACACAAAAACGAATTAAAAGCAAAAGAAATACAAATCTTCAAAATGTGATAAGAATTCAGAAATTTTGTAAAAATTTCGAGAAATAAAAACAAAATACTGAAAAAAATTTTGAAAAAAAAATTTTATGATGAATTTAAAAAAAATTATAGTTTATAAAATTTTCAAAAAAAAATAGAAACATAATTATTACATTAGAAAATTCAGTAATTCATTATCACTGACTTTAAATGGATTTTTGTGAAAAATAGAGATATTAGGGAATAATTTTCCAAATAGGAGACTTTTAGGGGAAATATGAAACATGCCTGTGAAGCCTGTGAATAAAAAGAATAAAAATTTAAATAAATTTAGGAGCGATTAGACAAACAATCATAAAACAAAGTTAGTCCAACTTTATATTTTCCTATGTTTAAAAAAAATTTGATTGTAAACAATTTTATTTTTTACATTTTGATCAAATCAGAATTGCATTTGAATAAAAATTTCAATTTTCTGTTTATTGGAAAAGATTGGCGGGTTATTTTGCCTAAAAACCAATAAACAGAAAATTGTAATATTTATTCAAATGCAATTCTGAATTGATCAAAGTATTAGAAATAACATGGTTTACCCTTTCACCAAAAACGTTTTTCAATTTTAGATACTTGGTTAAATTTAAAATACGAAAATATGGAGTTGGATTAATTTTGTTTATTTTTGACGTTTTCGAGAATATATTTTTAGAAACATAATAAAATATCAATTTATAATTGATAAATACAAAATTAAAGATTATAGAAAAATTTCACTTTATTGAACATTCAAAAATTTCAAGTACGTTTACAAATGGTTAGAATTTTTTAGTTAGTACAGTTAACAACTACGAAAAAGAAACATGAAAAACAAAATAATTTAAGGAAAAATACCACCAATTTTATTTTGAAAAAAATTTAACCTTTTGAAAATTTAATTTCTTTCTGAAATATTTTTATTTTGTACCTTTTTTTGCATTTTGGATTATCAAATATTTTAATTTATAAAGAAAACAAAATTCTAAAATAGCTAAATCGGTATTTTTAAACATTTTTCAAATTTTTCTCTTCAATCGTATAAAATTGAGAAAAATTTTCTAAACGAATTTATATTTAATTTATTTTCGAAAAATATAAAAATTCTAAATTTGTTAAAAATTACGGTGGTGTCTTCCCTTGAAACAAAAACAAATAAAATGACATCGGTATGAAATAGATTTTTAAAACAGAAAAAATGAATAAAAACGTAACTAATTATGACAAAATAAAAGCTTGAGCTAAAGAAAATAAAAACCAGAATATAAAATTCATTTTTAAAAATTTTTGTTTCTACTTCACGGAAAATTAGAACATAACATGCATTGTTGCAAAAAATGTTAAATCAGGCTAAATAAGTTTTAGTGACGATTAAAAACCATGAAGCTAAACTAGCCGCTACTTTTTGAGTTTTTTTTTTGAAATCTTTAAATATTTAATGTTTTGAATATAATTTTCAAATCTAAATAACAAATAATTAATAGAAAAATAAAACTCCCACAAATGGAAATTACTAAAATATTTTTTAAGTAGCGGCTACCTTCACTTTCAAATAAAACCAAAAATACAATAAATGTTAGTAGTTAAAAAGAAAAATTACAAACACAAACTGAAAAGCGATTAGTCAGATTAATTTTTTATTAAAATTTTTTTAAAAAATGAAATACAAAATTTTCAAAAATGTTATATAAATGTCATTTTTTCACAAAAAATAGAGAACACACATAAAATAATACACACAAGCAGAAACAAATGGGCAAGCAATTAAAAGAAGAAATTAGTAAAAGATACAACTACGCTTGCAATAGACACTACTAAAAACTTCAACTCGTAAAAAATACTAAATTGCATTTTGTCACAAAAAAGAGAACACACATATAGAAGAAATAAAATAATATAATCAGGAGCAAATGTATATCAAAACAAATGCAAAACAAGTTGGAAGAAGAATTATTCAGTAAAAAAAGAGGCTACATTTGGATATTATTGCTAAAAATACTAAATAAATATAACAAGTACATAAATTAAAATTGACAAAAAAAAATTATATTTACTTTGGAAGTCTGCAATAAGGGAAGCCGGTTACTGCTAGCATTTTTAAAGGACAAATTAGACACAAATTACACAGGAAAAATCCCAAAAAAATTATTTGAAGCACAAGAATTGTTTACACTTGAAAAGGAAAACGTGTTAAGACCACGAAAAACTGTCAACGACTGTTCAGATTTTAGGCGCTTTCGGGATTTTATGGTTTCAAGCCCCCCCCCCCCAAGGATTCGGGTCAAGTTTAATATTTATTTTCTTTAGTGGGTGTATTCTGAAGCGATCCTTGAAAGCAGATTGGTCGAGCTTTTTCGCAAGGGATGTAACCCACAAAAAAGAGAGGGAAACATTTCAATTGTACTCGTTTTCCCCCCAGAAATTCAATTTTTTTTTAAAGTGGGAGTAAAAAAGTTTTTTAAAAATGTTGAAACATTATTTATAAATATTAACATAATATCCACTCATTCAATGAAACACTGCATCACTCAAATAAAGTCTTATATCAATAAACTGCATCGAGTGAAAAGTAAACAAAAACAAAAGAAAATTTGTTGATTGTTAGATAAGTTATAAAAATTACTAGAATTTTGAAAATTTAGGTAATTTGTGTTTATAAAAGTTACAAGAATCACAGTATTTTTTTTCCCAGAAGTAGATGAAAAGGCAAATAATTTTCCGAAAATAAGTGCCAAAAAGTTTTTTTTTTTTCTAATTTAACTTATAATGAATTTGCATTAAAATAAATTGAAATTTGCATTAATTAGATTGAAACTTCCATCCGTGAAAGTTTTTGTTACAAAAAATTTAGGAACGATTAAGCTTAAAATGGAAAATTAAAATAATTGAAAATTTACACCGCTTCAAGTTTTAATGAATTAAAAATAAAATCGAGAATAAGAGAGATTAAACTTTGGGACTAAATTTTAAAATGAAAAGCAATTAAAGTCTGATTAAAATTTGAATTAATTAAATTTAGAATAAATAAAATTTGAATAAATTGAAATGTGGATTAACTGGAATTTTAAATAGATTAGAATTTTGATAAATTGAAAATTAAATGTGAGGCTTATTAAAAATAAAATAAATTTTAATTTAGACAGGGTGTCTACTAATTTCGTCCCACAAAATTCCCAGTCATTTCCCGGTTTTTTCCGTTATTTGTTCCTATTTTTCCCGGTTTTTTCTCTTCTTAACTTAAAATATATTATAAGTATAAATAGACCTATAAATGGCTACAAAAATTGAAGATAACAGTTGGTAATTGAAGAAACTAATTGAAATTCAAAGAAAATAATTGAGAATTTAAGAAATAAATATTAAACTTTACAAAAAATAATAATAAGGATTAAAAGAAACAAATAATAATGAAAAGAAAAAATTAATAATGGATAGAAATAATTGAACAATGACAAAGATACTTGACAATTAGAAACAAAATTAAAAAAAAGGAAATATTAATCGACAATTGAAAAATGATTGGAAAAATTGAACAATGGTTATTAAATTCAAAGAATATAATTGAAAATTGGTTAACTAGATAGAAAATCAAACAAAAAAAAATTCAAAATTTAAGTTAATAATTCAAAATTGAAGAAATAAATTGAAAATTGAATAATGAAATTTAAATTGGAAAAACACAGAATTATTAAATATTAAAAAAAAAAAAAATTGAAAATTGAGAAATAAAATTGAAATTCGAATACAATAATTGAGAATTAAAGAAAATTACTGAAAAATTGGATTGAAAAAAGAAGAAAATAATTCATAATAAAAAAAAAAATGGAAAATGACAGGAATTATTTAATATTGAAGAAAACATTAAAAATTGAAGAATAGAATTGTTATTTAAAGTAATTAATTAAAAATTGAAAAAAATAATTCAACAATTAATATATATTAATATTAATATATTGAAGAAAATTGAGAAGAAATTGAAAATTAAAAGAAATTGAGAAACTGAAAGAAATATGAAAAAATAATTGGAAATTGAAGAAAATAATTGAAATATAAGAAAAAAATTTGAATTTGAAGAAAATAATTGAGAATTTAAAAAAAATCATAGTAAAAAGCCTAGAGTTATTGAATATTAATAAAAAATTGAAAATTAAAGAATGAAATTGAATCTCGAAAATTATAATTGAAAATTAAAGAAAATAATTCAAGAATTGAACAATGGGATTGAAAGTAGAAGAAAATAAGTGATAATTGAAGAAAAAAGAAATTGAACAACCCAGGAATTATAGAATTTGAAAAAAAACAATAAAAAATGAAGATTGTAATTGTAATTTGAAGAAATTAATTAAAAATTGTAGAAAATAATTTGGAATTGAAGAAAATGTGATTTTATGAAAATCGTTAAATAATAATTGATGAATTGAATTCAAGTTTCAAAAACATAATTGATAATTGAAAAAAAATATTGAAAAAAGCCGAGAATTATTGATTATAGAAGAAAATAATTGAAAAATGGAGGAGTTATTGAGATGTGAAATAAATAAATGATAATTGAAAAAAATAGTTGCAAAAATTCGAGAATTATTGAATTTTAAATTAAATAATTAAAAATTGAATGAAATAGTTGAGATCTGAAGTAAATAATTAAAAATTGATGAAAATAATTAAAAATTGAAGAAAATAATTGAAAATTGAATCAAATAATTGGCAATTCAAAAAAAAAAAATTATAGTTGAAGAAAATAATTAAAAATTGATTAAACTAATTGAAAATCGTAGAAAATATTTCAGAATTAAATAAATTAATTAGAAATTGATTAAAATAATTGAAAATTGAAGAAAATAATATAAAATAAAATTTCAGTTCAATTAATTTCGATTATTCAAAGTTTGCGTGAATTAAATTTGTAGTTGATTAAAATTTTAATTAATCAATATTTTGACAAATTAAGATAATTTTAAAATCAAGATTAATTAAAATTTGTATAAATACAAGTTTTGTTTAAAAAAATTGTAGAAGAAAAAAATTAGGTAAAAAAGAATGTAAGATTAAAGATAATTACAATTTTTGTATCAAGGATTAAAAATTTTGATTAAAAGGTTAGCGATAAAATAACAGATTTTAAGATGAAGGATAAAAAAGTTGAGATTATAAACCAGTTGATTAAAAAAAAAGCTTTAATTTTGATTTTATTCATTAGTTCATATTTTTATTTATTATCCAATAAATAAGCTAAAAATATCCATTTTTTACCGATTTTAAAATCTACACTTTTTAATCACTAGGTTAAAAATTACAACTTTTAAATTCATTATTTATAAATTATAAAATAATAATTTTCTATCTTAAATCCGACCTAAATCTTAAAATTTTAGCGTTTAAATGCTGAATTTTAGTTCATAACTTAACAATAATCCTTCTAATTTTGTCGTTAAAAATGTATTTTTTATTTTTCAATCTTTGATATATAAAAAGTTTCACTTTTAATTACCTTAAAATTAAAATGTTTATTACTTTACTAACCTTAGAAAATCAATATTTGATTTCTTAATATTAAAATCAATATTTTGCTGTTCTTAATTCTAAATTTAGAAATAGAGACTTGTACATTTTAATGTTTAAATTAACAATAAAAAAACCTTAATATACTTATCCTGAATATATCTCGCGAATTTTAAAATAAAAAAATTTTTAATCCCCATTATTACGATTTCAATTTTTTACCTCGAGCTTTAAAATCCCCGTAATATTAAGAAATAAATAAAATTAGGTAAAAATATTTAATTTAATACAATTTTTATATTATTTAGCCATTTCTTAAAAAGGGTTTTCAAGTTTATGAATAAAACAATAAGATTTTAAAAATTGAGGTTAAAAAAAAATATATTTACTGCAAAAACTTAAAGAATAAATAAAAGAAAAAAGATATCAAAGAATAAAAAATTTTATTTGAAAATTGAAAATAAAAGTTTAGGTTTTAAGAAACATACTTAAATAGGTTTTTTTAGATTAAAATATTTTAAAAAATGACAGAATGTTCAAGTGGGGAATAAATCAATGTTATTAAAATAATGCGATAAGAAAATTTGAGTGTAGGGAAAATTGTAGCTTTGTTGAGTGACAAGGTATTTACATTAAAAAAAATTCTTATCGCTTGTATAATATTTTGAAACGACTGTGAAAGGTCATTCGAAACTGCCTTATATTTATTCTTTATTTTATGTCATAATTCAAAAAATAGTTATTAATTTTACAATTTATTAAAAAAAAGAGAAATAATAAATAAACTGAGTAAATAAATTAGAAAAAAAAAAAAAAGATAAATATAAAATTTCGATTCTCTAAATCTGAAAAATCAAAGAAACAAAGTTTTCACATTATTCATCATTCAAATAATATTTTTTATTAATTCTGATAATTCTGATAAAATTGTTAATAACTAACAACTTTTAACAAAAATTCAGTTTTTCTAAATAATCCGTGTATTTACTAATTTTTTTATCCCATCTTCTATAACCTTATCAAAACATTTGATTAAATAAAAACACTGTCAGCAAAAGTTTTTAAATATTCTCAAGTACACAATTATAAAAATAAAATTTAATGTTTCTTTTACAAATTAAATATTAAACAAAAATATAATTATACAATAATTGCAACACATAAATAAAAAAATTCAAGCACATAATCACATATGAGATTCAAGGTCTGAATATTAGTGGCAAACTTTTGTAAACTCAATATGTCTATTAAAGTTATTTAACAATTTGTAAATAAATAATAAAATCTCTAAATAAAAATAAAAAAAAAAACACGTAAAAGTATAAAAATAAAAGAAAAATTCGCAGAATTAAATGGAATATCAATTAAATCAATGGAAAATTTAAAATAATACACATTCTTTCTGTTAATAAAGTAATGAGAAAATTATTACTAGTTAAGCCTAAGAAAACATAATAATCTCTAGTTGAAACTACCTTAATCTCTGTCGGCAATAATCTGATCTATTTATTACACTTGCATTATTATAAAGATTTTGTTGACACACTACCTGCTGTTACAGTTCCAGGTACGAAACTAATTTTCGTGAAACTAAAGAGAAACCTTATAATATCTATGTAGAGTAGACAATACCCTGGTATTTAACTGCACATACACTCGAAATATTTACTATATAGAGAGAAGAGAAAGGCGAAACAAACGCGGTCAAACCGGCGCCCTCTGTATTTATTACTCTTCATAAAATCTTCAAAAATTGAAATAAGTGGGGAAACCCTATTATCTATTCAAATCAGACACTGGCAATAAACTAGAAAAATCTTTAACCTGGGTCTCTCAAAAGGGATTAAAGAAATAATATTTATAATACGAAAAGGATTAAAGAAAATAACCAGTCGAAAAGAAAACTTCCCTCATAAATAATACGAAATCTTCTCCAAAATATTACTAAAAATGCAAAAAAAAATCCCAACACATTTTAGGAATTTCAATCAGTTAACTCCTAAATTTTTTCCCAAATTTTCATGCACCGTTCTTTTAAATTGTATCAAAAAAATAACCTGAGGATTTTTTTTAATTTTTAATCTTTTTTGCAGAACGAAAAACTGTAATAATAAATGTGTGGTATAATATTGCCATTCGAAAAAACATGCCAACAATCTTATAAATTCACCTGTAAGAATAGAAAGCAAAACCATAAAAAATCTCGTGAAAAACTACAGAAACCGCAAAATAAAAAATGATCAGAAAAAACTAGATCTGGGAAAGCAGATGAGAAATTAACAAAATAAATAAAAAAAAATTAATAATTATTTGATATAGTGAAAAATAAAAATAGGCTGAAATAAAAAGTAAAATAATGTTTTGGAAAAAATTTGGAAAAATTTTATTTTAAAAAAACTTACTTGAACATCTCTTCAATCGTTGCCATTTTTGCCATCCATTTGTTGACAAGTGTGTTACCAACGTCTTGGCCATTATACACCAGGTTGACCAGAAAACGTGAATTGTATCTTTCATAGGAAGAAACTTCCATTTCTTTGTCTTTAATAAAACCTAAGATACATTCAATGGACCTGCTTTCCCATTTCTCATTAATACAAACAGTATTCGCTAATACTAATTCATTAGCGAGGGGAGGGATCGAACACAAAAAGTCTTCTTCTGGCGAATTTCTATTTAATAAACGAATTACGTCTAACGGCACAATTTCAGTTATTCCTGAGTCAACCAAGTACACAATTACCCCATTCGGTCGAATGTCACGAATTTTCGCACGTACATAATTTCCACGATAATTGACGCAACACAAGGCGTCCGGCAAATTTGGATCCTGTGGATTAGGAAGACCATGTCGCTGAAGGAATTTGCTGTTCAGTATACTAATAACGTTTTCGACCAATTTTAAACTTTGTATATTGATAACACCCCAAATTAATAATCGCGGACCTTCGCTGTCCACATTAGTTACTAAAATGTTGTTCCCTTTTTGCGCCATTTTCAATGACCTCTTTGTTCTAAAGTGTATAGTCAAAAATTTTTTAGTCGGTTATTGCGCACTATTTAACAAGAACACAGGAAACCATAGCATAGTCTCGATTACAGAATTTATCGTACCTTTATGTTGATCTTCCAATGACGATAACAGCAACACCCAAACTTTAAAAAACAAAAAAAAAACTGCGATGTACTTCCAAAAATGATGTCGACGAGCCGCTAAATCTTCTCCCCACGAGGTTCGCAAGAAAAAAATTTTAACGCTCTCAACAAGCTAAACTTAAGTTTTCTCGCAACAAGCAATGTCCGAACTCAATTAACTGTCAATTAATCCAACTATCACTATTCTGTATAACAAGAAATATCAATTTCGTGCTCAATTTACATTTTGATTCAATTTTCTAATCCACCTTTAATGAAAACGTGCGATGTTATGTGAGAACGAACGATGTGTGTGAACTTTGCTGCAGTGCAATCAGCAGCCAACTTCACATTATTAAAAGACGCTAATTTGAATTTACCGGAAGTGCGAGTTTCGAGACAAGTAGCGGCTTATTTAAGAATGAACAAAATTAGAGAGAACTTTTTCCAAAAGTTGATAAATGCATATTTTGTTTTTTTTGGAGAAATTAAACAAATTCGGGAAATGCAGTTTTGCACCTAACCCCTAGAGTTCATTAGAAAAGTAAAAAAAAACCATATGAAATTATTTACATAAGTTGATATTTTTTGAACTTAAGGCGATTTGTTTTTAATTGAAGTTTATAATAATTAGGGAATTTTTAAAGGTTTTTGTCATTTTCTCTAGGAAAAAATTAAAAATTTTCAATAAGAATTTTAAATATTCGTTCAATTTTAAAAAGTATTTAGCCCTGCACATAATTTAATTAAGTAGCTTAATTAATTAAAAATTCCAAATTTTGTGTAAAATATGACAATTTAACCTCAAAATTTCCAAACCGATTCACTAGAGGTTTTATTCTACAATAAAAAAAAACATCAAGTAATTAAAAATCTGTTTTATTCAATATTTCAGCAGTTTCGTGGCTTATAAATAATACTGCGACGTAATTTAAAAAATATTTTTGAGGGAGATTGATACAATATATTTGATTATTTTATCACAAAACAACAATATTTCGAAATTTGTTGATTATAAATTTCTAGTAATAATAAAAACTCGCTCTTATTGCTCGTAAAAATACTTTTTCGAGATTAAATATTATAATAAACAATAAAAATATAATAATTTCTCTTTACTTCCTCCTTTTTCGAATTTCTCAATTTTTAAATTATTTGTACACAAAAGAATATGAAATTTACCAAATATTCTGTTTTATTTTTGACATTTTTAATTTCCAGCTTTAGGGGAAATAAAATGTTTTATGGAAAAAATAATTTAAAATGTGAGAACTTTGGAAAAATTAGAGAAGTACAAAATTACTTTGAAAAATACTAAATAACAATAGTTTATTCCATCTCCTGTAAAACAAAAAAAAAAACTTATACAAAAACCCTCGATATTCGACGTGGTAAAAGCGAACAAAATTAGAAATAAATTTCAAATGCTATTTACACACACGGTTGTAAAATGCGAAAAAAAACTTTGATATAATATATATATTATTATAATAGACGCAATAAAGAATAACTTTATGTTTCTAAAACTAAAAAGGTCACAAATCTTCAATAATCAAAATAAAAAAAAATTGATAAGATATATAGAAATATGTAAAAACTGAAATTAATGAAAATCTATTTTGAACTATCGTTTCTATATCGTTTTAACGAATCGCATTATTGAAAATCAATTATTTTCTGCAGGTACTAAAATTCGTTTGATAGAAAATGTAGCTATATACATAATTCGACTGAACAATAAATTGTATACTTTTCGTAAATAAAATAACATAATAATTGCTCAACGAGCTTGAAGCAAATATAAAATATTTTATAGAATAATCTATTTTTTCACGTGAGAATGTGTTTCGAGATTCTCATATTTTCATATTAAGTACTAGAATGTTCAACAAGAACTTGTATATTTGTAATTTTAAACGCTTTTAATTATAGATTTATTCGCCATCTACGTATTCGTCTTCATCAGATTGTAACCAGGAAACAGAACGATGATCAGAAAGTGAATTATCTTCAACTGTATCTTCAATTTCGTTATCACTATTGAGCGACATGTGATCTCTTAAAACTAACGATCTCATTTGCTCCAAGATTTGATGCAGAGATTCTGATCTTTGATCCGATCTGTCAGTGAGAGGAGTTGCGTCACCGGAAGCTGATCCTCCTGCAGGAGTCTGAGGCGTGTTACTTGGAGGAATTGGAGTATTTGTTCCATCTGCAATTCCTAAAATAAAAATAGAATATTTCTTAATTTTTGTTCAAGGTAACGACTTTTTTTATGAAATTAAATTCCCGGTCAATTTTTTGGATTTCCCGGTCACAATTTTTCGAACAATTAAAACAGTATTTTTAATTTTGCAAAATTCGCCTTTATGCATTTTTTCAAATGCAAACAAGAATAATAAATTAATCAAATTTGTTATTCAATTATAATAAAAATAATGTTTTAGATAAATATAATTTTTATTGTATGCAAAGTAAAACTGCCGATTTCAAGAAATTAAGAAATAAGTAAAAGAAAAATCAAAAGTGTTTTAAAAAACCACGAATTTTTCAATTTTATTTATTTATATTTAAAAAAGAAAAAATAAGCGCCTTATAATTGGTCATTGAAAACTATAAATTTTTGCAAACTTAAATAATGAAAATTACGAAATTGAAGAGTATATCTAAAAAATGACGAAAATAATTGACAGTTGAAAATAAAATTCGAAAAATGGCAACATAATTACACAATTGAAAAGAATAGTTTAAAAAATTAAACAATAAATATTAAATTTAAACAAAATAGTTGAAAAATTATAGGAATAACTAAAATTGAAGAAACTAATAAAAAAAATTGAGGAAATAAATAATTGAAGATTTAAGAAAAAATTAAAATTTGAAAAAATAATTAATAATTTTAAAAAAATTACAAAATTACGAGAAAATAATTGATATTTGTAAACAAAATTCAAAAAATGGCTAGATTAATATACAACCTAAGAAAATAATTTAAAAAATCAAAGAATAATTCATAAAATTTTAAGATAATAATTGAAAATTGAAAAAATTGTAGGGAATAATTGAAAATTGCGTTAAATAATTAATAATTGAAGGAAATAGTTAAAAATGACGAGAATAATTAAAAAATTGAAGAAAATACGTAAAAAATGACTAGATTAATAGATAACTAAAAAAATAATTGAAAAAATTAAACAATAAATATTTAATTTAAAGAAAATTATTGCAAATTGAAAAATTAAAAAAATGATAGGAAAAATTGTTGAAAATAATTGCAAATTGAACAACTAGATTAAAAATCGAAAAAAATAATTAAAATTAAAAAAAAAACTTGAAAATTGAAGAAAGCAATTAAAAATTGTAGAATGGAATTGAAATTTAAAGAATATACTTAAAAATTGAAAAAAAATAATTGAAAAAAGCCGGGTATTAATTAATATAGAAGAAAGCAATATTGAAAATTGAAGAATGGAAATAAAAATTGAAGAATGGCATTAAAAATTAAAGAAAATAATTAAACAATTTAATTAAATTATTATTTAAAATTAAAGAAACTTAATGATATCTAATCAAAAAAATAATTAAAAAAGGCGATAATTTTTTAATATTAAAAAAAATAATTGAAAAGTGAAATTTAAATTTGAAGAAAATAACTGAAATTTAAAGAGAATAGTTCTTGAATTGAATAATTGAATTAAAATTTTAAAACAATTTTTATGAGTGAAAAAATAATTTAAAAAATCCGAGAATTATTAAATATTGAGGAATTAATTGAAAATCGATAAAAATAATTGAAAATTAAAGAAAATAATTGAGAATGGAAGATAATAATTAAGAATTGAAGAAATAAATTGGAAATTAAAGAATAAAACGGAAATTTCAAGAAAATAATTGATAATTAAAAGAAGAATTACAATATGACGAAAATAATTAAATACTGTGGAAAATAATTAACTATTAAAGAAAAAAAAATTATCAATTGAAAAAAAATTCGAAAATTGGTGAGAATAATCGTCATTTGAATCAAAAATTGTTTTAAAAGTAATGAATAATCATAAAATTGAAGAAGAGTAATAAATTTTCATTTGAAAACTGACAAATATCACGAAAATAATTAATAATAATTGAGAAAGTGCCAGTATTATTGAATATTGAATAAAATAATTGAGAAACGAAGAAGAAAATTGAAAAAAAAAAATTAAAAATTAAATAAATAAATTGAAGATTTAAGAATTAAATTGACATCGTAAGAAAATAGTTGATAATTGAAAGAAAAATAAGAAAATGACTAAAATAATTGACAGTTGTCAACAAAATTAAAAAAATGGTTAGATTAATATACAACCGAACAATATAGTTTAAAAAATCAAAGAATAATTTACAAAAATATAAAAATTTTTAAAAATTGAAAAAATTTAAGGAATAATTGAAAATTGCGTAACATATTTAATAACTGATGGAAATAGTTGAAAAATGACGTGAATAATTAAAAAATTGAAGAAAAATGAGAAAATTACTAAAATAATTGAATATTAAAGAAAATTGATTTTTTAATATTTTTTAAGTTTAATTTTTTAAAGGTTTCTATATATTATCTGTTGAAAAAAATATTTACTAACATTTGAATTTAAAAACAAAATGATATATATAAATTTTTATTAAAAAAACACTAAAAGTTGTATTTTCAAAAAAATCTCTATGATTTTTTTCTTTGAAACTATTGTAAAATTTACAATTAAAAACTTCTTTTAGTTCAATTTTTGAAAAAACTCTCGCTTTTGTGGTTTGAATTATTTTTAATCCTTTTCCTTTTTAGAAGTCGAAATTTTCTCAAAACAAAAGTGAAATATTGTTAATACTAAACAAAATACTTATATCTTAAGTTTTACTTTTAATAACATTTTAATGCGAGATTTTATGAATAAAATTTTTAAAGAAATTAATTTTTTATGTAAAGCTTTCTAAGTTTAAAAACTTGAATTATATACGTTCACTTCATGAAAAATTGTTTGAGATAAATTTTAAAAATCTTTTCTATTTATTATGAATGATTTTTATTCAAATTTGTCTTTTAAATTAATTGCTTTATTAACGTTTTAAATATTTACATAATTTCTGTAATTTTTGTTTTTAAGCAGATTTCTGTAATTTTTTGAACAAAATTATTTTAAAAATCAAAATTCCAAAACTTGTTTAAAATCAATTTTTGAAAGAACTTTTCCTGTGATTCGAATATTATTCTTAATCTTTTTTCTTTTTAGAAATCAAAAGAGTCTCAAAACAAAGATAAAATTTTTAGTTTTTAATAATAAATAAAGTAGTTATTTATAATCATATTTTATTCTTGATAACGTTTTCTAAATAAAAATTTTGAAAAAACTTATTTTTCTGAAAAGCTTTCTAAGATTAAAAATTTGAAAAATAATTATTATTTAGGTTCAAATCCTGAAGATTTTTTTAAGTTAAATTTTTAAAAGCTTTCCTATACGCTTAAAAAATTTATTATTAAATATTTTAAAAAAATTGCTTCCTTAAAATTAAAAAAAAAATCTTTAATTTTTAATTAACTTTCTGCAATTTTCTCTAAAAAATTCAATTTTTAAATACTTTTCTAAATTGATTTGAAAAAAATCCTTGTGCGGCTCGATTTATTTATAATCATATGTTTTTAAATATAAAAATTTTCTAAAAACAAAGGTGAAATCTTTAATATGTAACAAATAAATTACCTATTTATTGTGTTCTATTCTTAATAACGCTTTTTAATCAAATTAAAAAAAAATTTTTTTTCTTAAAAACTTTTTAACATGTTTTTTCACATGTTTAAATTATTTAATTTATTTAAAACTCCTAACGTTTAAATCTAATTATGTAATTTTCTAATTTTAATTAAATTTTTGTATTTTTTTCTCAAACAGTGTTCAAAAATGAGATTAAAATCACATTTTTATGCTTTTTTAATTAAAAAAAACTTGAAATAACAATTTAATTTTTTTTGTTTCACCAAAATTAAAATAAGCGTGCTTGTTATTTAAAATACAATTTAATTTAAAAACAAACAACAAATATGATTTCTTCAAGATGAAAAATCCCCAGTTTATTGTGGGAAAAACCGGGAAGAGCAATAAAAAGGATTATCCGAGGATGTTGAATTTTATGGTTCAGAAATGTATTTAAATCAGTATTCTTGAAAAGGATTAAGAAGCCATCTGGTTTAAATTGAGGTACGAAGAAAAATCCTTTAGGTATAATAAAATGACTAAGTTAACAGCTACTTAAAAAAAATCTAAGAACCGTTTTTCTAGAATAAATCCTGTTATTTCTTATTATTCAGTTTAACTCTAATCAAAGCTTACTTAGCTTTCTAATCTTGTAGATTTAGGAAACGAGAAAAAAATTGTAGCTTAGTAGAAAAAAGAAAGAAAAATAAAATATAAACTGTCGTTTAATTAACTAATTATTCAATTAAATAATTTTTTAAATCGAAGAATGAAATAAAAAATTTAATAAAATTTTTAAAATAATAATTGAACTTTAACTTTTTTTAAAATAAATGTTATTTGTTTATAAAGTATAAAGATGTTGTGTTTTTTTTTATTAAGAATTTTTTAATAAAAAAATTTATTGTTCTTAGAAAAAAACATTATTAATAAAAATTTTAATAATTAAAATAGGCAATTAATGTAATTTTATGATTGAATGAATTAATTGGATTGGAAGTTTTGTTGGAAGTTTTGTTTATTAAAAAAGTTTGTTATCTGGACGCTCATTTTTCTAAAAATATATTAATTGAATTTTAATTATAATGGTACATTTAATTAAAAAAATTATTACTTTATTATTGAATTAAATTATATGTTTACAATTATATTATTTATTATACTTGTTTAAAAACCAGTATTTTGCCAGTTTAAAATAGTTATAAATATAAATAAATAAATTCTAAAGCATTAATGAGAATAAAACATGTTATATATTTAAATATATAAATATATTTAAATAGAATTAAATAAATGGCAAAAACAATTTCCAACTGATTTATTTAATTTTCATATATTTTCTACAAAAAAATATATGAATATTTCTACAAATATTTTCTAAAAATATACAAAAATGTAGAAACTCTTTTCAAAAATGTAAACTATTTACAGATATTTATTTAAATTAAAAAAATAAATAAGAAGATAATTGAGCAATTTTTTAAATTAGGAAAATTGGAGAATTATTTTACAAAAAATTGACAAAAAACAGAATGAATAAAATTTTGGAAAATTTTTAAAAATTTTAAAAGAAAAAAAATCAATGAAATAGAAGAACGACATTAAAATGAGAACATTTAGTACAAGAATTAAGTTACACATTACACAATATACTGAGAATAAAATAATAAAAGTTTTTAACAAAGCAGAATAATGAGAAATTTAAAAAATGTAGATAAACACATCGAATAAATGTTTTTTCAAAAATTCGTAATTACAAGATAAAAACTAAACAATTTAAAAGAAGGGAAAAGTTTATAAGAAATAGAAAAATGATGATAAAAATTAAAAAATTAATTAAATAGGGAGAAAAAATAAATAAATTTCAACCAAAAATATTTTTATAATTTTACAATTAAAACAAGTTGAACAAAAAATTTAGAAAAATAAAAAAAATCTAAAAATTTTATGAAAGAATAAGTAAGTTTACAAAAAATTGTTAAGATGTAAAAACAAATTGAATATATTTACAAAAAAAGGAGAGTATTTATTTTTAAAAAAAATATGGAGATAATTAAGAAAATCAACAAAATAAAAAGTTTAGTGAATGTTATAATAACAAAATTGTGTAAAATAATATTAAATAATTTGCATAAAAAGAAAGTTCAAGAAAATTCTGAAATGAAGAGGCAAAAAAAAGTATCGAAAGTAAAAGAAGAAAAAATCTTAAATTTTTGTAAAAATAAGAAATTATAAGATAAAATTAAACAGTCTCAAAATAAGAAAAATATCTTAGAAATCTTGTAAAAATTGAAGAAAATATTATCCTAAATATGAAAAATAATTAATATTATTTCATTATTATGCATTAATTAATATGCATTTAATTTTGAATTAATTAAAATTTAAGTATGAGTTAATTGACTTTTGAAATTTCTTTAAATTATAATAACTTAAAAATATATAAATTTAATACTATTTTTTGTCATCTAGATACTAAAAATTTGTAGACCGTAGATAATTTAATAATCTGTATTAGCACAATTTTTTAAATTTTATAAAAAATTAAATCTTATAATTAAAAGTTTCAAGACTTATTCAAATATTTTTGTGTTTTTTTTTATGTTTTGCGATATTTTACATGCAGTATTAGACATCCGGAGAACTGAGAAGTTTTTTGATTTAGGTAAATCATGATTATATTGCAAAAAAAAATAAAGAGAATTTAAAAACTTTATGGAAATTTTCTCTCTTTCTCGCATTTTCTCAATTATCAATTATTTTCATGAAATTTCAATACAATTCTTCAATTTACAATTGATTTCTTCAATTTTAATTTATTTTCTACAATTTTTCCCATAATTTTCATTAGTTTTCAATTGACAACTTATTATTCTCCTTCAGTTTTATGATTATTATTTATTAATTAAAAAAAAAAGTGTTCTATTTCTAATTATTCTCACCTTTTTCTGAATTTTCTTTCCACTGTTAATTATTTTTTTTAATAGTTAATTATTTACGTCGTATTGTATTTTTCCCTTTATCGATTATTTTCTTGAAAATTCTATTTAATTCTTTAATAACCAATTTATTTATTTTTTTAAAAATTATTTTTTTTTATTTTCAATTCTTTTTATCGATTTTTAATTAATTTCTCAATATTCAATAATTCTCTGATTTTTTCAAATATTTTTTTCACTCATAAAAATCATTTTTAAATTTCAATTCAATTATTCAATTCTAGAACAATTCTCTTTAATTCTCAGTTACTTTTTTGAAATTTAAATTTCCCTTTTCTATTTTAAATTATTTTCTCTAATTTTTTATTCCATTCTTCAATTTTTAATTGCTTTCTTCAATTTTCAATTATTTTTTTTTCACTTTTATTAATTTTTTTATATTTTTAATCTAGTTGTTAAATGTGCAATTATTTCCAACAATTATTCTTTTTTTTTTTTTTTTTTTTTTTTTTTTTGCGTAGGATGTGAAAACCTGCCTTCAGGTACCCTGTAGCCCGTACTACAGGGTTATGCGGGGGTGGCGATGTTCTGCCGACCCGCTAAAAACACACCCTTATTTGGGACCTTAAGACCACTCCCAGGTAGAGCCAGTTCACTGACGTATCGCCTTCAGGAGTGGTCTTATATCCCGCCTCTATCGCCTAAACGATATCATTCCTCGACCTACGGGAACTACCTTTGTTGGCGGCCATCGAAATCTTTAACCCTCATAACATGTTGGATGAAGGTCTCGATGTGTCGCCAATTCTCTTTGGACTCGGTCATTAACAGAATCATGTTCCCCGGTGTAACTTCGCAGTTTACACCGGCGAACATGAGCCGTCTCTGAGCGTTCCATCGTGTACATGTAAAGAGTGTGTGCTCTGCGTCATCCTTTGGGGATTGGCAGTACGCACACTCTGAACTTTCTCGTCTTTTGAAGCGCTCCAGGTACGAGTTAAAACACCCGTGACCCGAGAGCGCTTGGGTGACGTAGTACGAGACTACTCCGTGCTTTCGATCTATCCAGGTGGCGAGTGTAGGTATGAGCCGATATGTCCATCGACCCTTCTCATCCCCGCTCCATCTTGCTTGCCATCTTTCGACGAGTCTGCTTCTCGCATCTCGGCGAATTTGGTCCTTGCTGGGTCTATTGTCATCCGTGTAACGGGTGGACATCCTATCTTTGAAAAGGAGGAAAATTTCCTCCCTTTCTTGCGCCAAAAGATCTGCCGGCGGGACGCTGGCAAGGACCTGAGCAGCACTCGCAGATACTGTCCTATATGCAGAGATTATACGCTTAGTGATAATCCTTTGCGAGGACAGTATCTTTTCCAAGATGGTCTTGCTTCTATCTGTTCGCAGGGAGGGAGCCCACACTGGTGCTGCATAAAGCAGCTTTGAGTGGAACACACTCGCCACCAATCTTCTTTTCTTTTCAAAGGGCCCACCGACGTTCGGCATTATACGGGCTAAGCTGAGTGCACATTCTGCTGCTTTTTTGGAAGCCACAGCGATGTGGTGCTTAAAATTCAAGAACTTGTCGAGTTGTACACCAAGATACTTTATATGCGTGCTCCACTTGACCTCGAATCCGTCTACTTCGATCCGGGGAAGTTCGTAACCACGTCTGTCTGTGACCATGAGCGCTTCGGTTTTGTCCAGGGCCATTTGAAGACCTCTGGCATCCAGCCAGCTCTTTGTTCGTCGCAGACATTCGTTCACCAAGATTCCGAGCTCTTCTGCAGTTTCGGCAGAGCATACGATCAACGCGTCGTCCGCGAAGCCGATGATCACCGCACCTTCGGGTAGACCCATTCGCAAGAAGTCATCATAAGAGACGTTCCATACGAATGGTCCTATCCTAGAACCTTGAGGGGCACCTCTTTGCATCTCTTCCTCCAACAATTATTCTTATAATTTTATTAATTTTTCTATTTGCCATTATTTTCTTTAAACTTAATATTTCTTGATTTAAGAAAAGTAAATTCCCTTCCAAGTATATGTTTGAGAAAATATATTTCTTGTTTAATTTTGTGAATTATATTTTTCAGTTATTGATCTAGTCATTTTTTGAATTTTGTTTTCAATTGACAATTATTTTCGTCATTTTTCACATATTTTCTTTTATTTTTCCATTCTTTTCGTCGTTTTTCACATATTTTCTTTAATTTTTCTATTATTTTCGTCACTATTATCGTAACTGTTTCTTTCAATTATTAATTATTTTCCGCATTTTTTAATTATTTCCTACAATTTTTTCAATTTTCAATTATTATCTTAAAATTTTATAATTATTTTATGATTTTTAAAATTATTTAGTTCTGTTGTGTATTAATCTAGCTATTTTTTGAATTTTATTTTCAGTTGACAATTATTTTCTTCAAATTTAAATTCCACTTTTGAATTATTTTCTTTAATATTAAAAAATTATCACCTTTTTTCTATTATATGTTTCAATTATCATTAAGTTTCTTTAATTAAAACTATTCTTTTCAATTGTGTAATTACGTAACCATTTTTCGAATTTTATTTTCAACTGTCAATTATTTTCCTCATTTCTCAGATATATTCTTCAATTTCGTAATTTTCATTATTTCAGGGATCACAGCCCCTATTGTTAGTAAAAAAGGGGAATAGGGGCAAGTTTTTTTTTAAATAGGGGACAAAAAGGGGACAAAAAGTTCGCTTTAAAGTCTATGATGGCGACTTTCATTGAAAAATTGAAGATGTTAAATATGGTCTTAATAGTTTACTTTTTAAATAGAAGGAAATTTAGTGTTTACTTACCCTAAAATGTCAAAAAAATATTTTTTAAACAACTTTTTAATTGAAAAATAAGGAAAATAATTGACAATTGAAAATAAAACTCGAAAAATATTTACATAATTACACAATTGAAGAAGAATAATTTAAAAAATTAAACAATAAACAATAAATTTTAACTAGAAAATTAAAAAATTAAGAAAATTATAGAAATAACTGTTGGAAATGATAGCAAATTGAAAAACCAAATTGAAAATCGACAAAAATAATTGAAATTCAGGAAAATAATAAAAACTTAATGAAATAAATTGAAAATTTAAGAATTGAATTAAAATTTAAAAAAATAAATTAATATTGAAAACAAAACTCTAACAATGGCCGGCCAGATTAATACAGAATCGAACAAAATAATTATTGAACAAATTAAAGAATAATTGTAAAATTTTAAGAAAATAATTTAAAAAATTGTTGCAAACAATTGAAAATTGAGGGAAATAAATAATAATTGAAAAAATAGTTGAAAAGTAGATTAATTCACAATTGGAAAAAATAATTCAAAAAATCAAACAATATTAAATTTAAACAAAATAATTCAAAAACTATGAAAATTATAGGAATAGGTACCTAATTGTTGGAAATAATTGAACATTAAATTTTTAAATTGAAAATAATAATTAAAATTAAAGAAAATATTTTAAAAAAGAGGAAAAAAATTGGAAATTAAGAAAATAATTAAACATTGCAAGAAGGAATTGAAATTTAAAGAAAAAACATAAAAATTGAAAAAAGTAATTGAAAAAAAAACGATTTTTATTGAATATAGAAAAAAATAATTGAAAAAAGCGAGAATCTTTTAGTATTAAAGACATAAATTTAAAATTGAAAAATGGAATTTGAAATTTAAAGATAATAGTTGTAGAATTAAACATTTGAATTCAAATTTTGAAACAATTTTTGTGACTGAAAAAAAATAATAGAAAATGGAATTAAACTGAAAATTTAAAAATTAAATTGAAATTTAAAGAATATAATTAAAAATTGAAGAAAGTATTTTAAAAAAGACAAGAATGATTAAATATATTTAAAAAATGGAAATGAAATTAGAATGAAATATTTAAAATTGAAAAAAACATTTGAGAATTGAAGAAAATAGTTGTAGAATTGAACAACTGAATTGAAATTTAAAACAGTTTTTATAATTGAAAAAAATTATTTAAAAATGTCGAGAACTGAAGAGAATTTTTAAAAATAATTTTAAACTGAAAACATTATTTAAAGTTTTTAAAAATAATTAAAAATTAAAGAATTAAATTACATTTTTAAAACGACAGATAGATAATTGAAAGAAAAATTACAAAATGATAAAATTATTAAATATTAAAGAAAATAATTGACAAATGTAAAAAAATTTGGAAACTGTCGAGAATAATAAACAAGAGAACAAAATAATTTAAAAAGTAAGAGAATAGTTATAAAATTTTGAGAGAATAAGTGGAAGTTGAAAAAAAAAATTTATTATCTAAATAAAATTTTGTGTTCTCTACATTACAGAAGCGTTTAAAATTAACAAAGCTAATAATTTTAAATCTAAAAATAAATACATTCTCTTAAACCATTGTTTATAATTTTCTTTAAAAAAGCGGCTAGCTCTGCCTTTTTCATTAGGATTTAAAATTACCCGCAGTCTTTTAAAAAAGATCAGCGCATTTAATAATCAGCGCGATTATTAAATGATTAAATGATACAAATTCAGAATTAAGTAAAAAATAACTTTGATAAATTATAAATTTGAAAATTAGAAATAGGGGAAATAGGGGACAAATCTTTAAAATAGGGGAAATAGGGACAAAACTTCAAAATAGGGGAAAAAAGGGGAATAGGGGACAGTCTGTGATCCCTGTTATTTGAATTTGCAAAAATTTATAGTTTTCAATAACCAACTATAACGCGCTTATTTTTTCTTTTTTAAATATAAATAAATAAAATTGGAAAATTCGTGGTTTTTTAAAACACTTTTGATTTATTTTTACTTATTTCTTAATTTCTTGAAATCGGCAGTTGTTTTACTTTGCATACAATAAAAGTTATATTTATCTAAAGCATTATTTTTATTATGAATAACAAATTTGATTAATTTATTATTCTTGTTTGCATTTGAAAAAATTTATATTTGTAAATGACCAAAAACAATGCAATGCTTTTTTTTCATATTAATTTCTTTCTCACCTAAATTATCACTAGCTGGACTGGAGGATCTTTCAGCTCCCCTGATTTCTCTGACGATTTGATCTTCTTCCTGGGAATTAAGTCGCAGGCCTGCTACGCCTTTCTTTGGTACATTGTGAAGATCTCGTTTAATTCTTCTACGTCTCGATGGATCATTCCTTCGCAATTGAAGCATTGATCCAAAATCGGCTATATACAGAAATCCTGCAATAAGGAGCTCGCAAGTCCGTTTACCTTGTTTGTAAGCCGTTTCAAGTTCCAAACTTGTTCGGAGATCATATTGCCACCAGCCTGCAAATTATAATCATAACTACTAACATTTTTCCAACATTCAATTTTCTGACTCGTTTCGTAAATTTGGGCCGCAATTTCTATTTTTTTTTATACTCATTTTATCCCTAGAAACTTCAATAAATACTTCCTCTACGAAGAAGCAATAAATAACCATAAAATCCATTTTTTCAATTTAAGGTAAAAGGTAAAAATACTGTGAACGAAAAGAATTCTTTTTTGTTATAAAAATCATTTATTAATTCTCAAAGGCTTAATAATAATCATTTATAATTATAATAATAGCGTAGCTTAAAGTAACAATTTTAAGGTTTATTTAAAAACGAGACGTGCGTTGTGACTGAGTAAAGATTGTATTTGAAATATAGTTTGAACTGAATGGTAACTTTCATTTCACTTGGACAACAAGAAAACAAATTTTTCTTTAAAAAAAAGTTGATTACTATCTCACACCGGCTATTCCTTTACAAGGAGCGTCTTTTTTATCACGTTTAATGGTACGTTTACACCGTGGATTATACTTTTTGTACTGAATTTTTGTTTGAAAATCAATTACATAAAGTGTACCGCAAATCAAAAGCTCGCAATCGGTAGTTCCCAGATTGAAAATTGCTTCCAAATCTTCATTGGTCCTTGCATCATATTTCCACCAACCTACGAATGGGTACGCAAATGATATTTTCAAGCTGCTAACAAATTTTGAATTCTAATTGCAAGTCAGTAAAAAAAAAAACAAGAAAGATAATTCCTTTGCAAGAAAAACAGTAGGAAGCAATATAGGTAATAATTTGAATTTAACAAAATTCGGATAGAAAACAATAAACAGAGTAGAGAGAAGAGTAAAATGGAAAAAATATAGAGATTTACGGGCGAAATAAGAGCGATGAATTAGTTCGAACGCTAGAGATTTATAGAGAGGGGGAAAACGGGCAAAAAAAGAGAAATGAATTATTTCACCCGTTAAAGAAAAAAGAATTACTAAATATGTGTTTTAAGACTTGTATACACTGAATATTATAACATTTCACAACAAATCCAGGCACATTACCTCCATTTCTGAAGTTTAACCAGAGTATAACAATAACAAAAATATATCACGTTAATAATTTCCTAAATAAGCGGGAATTTTTGAAAAATCTAATAAACTACTTTAAATATTACATTCGTTAATTTGTATGCAAATTTTCTTTAAAATTTACGTAATTTACATTATAAAAATGTATATCTTTTTAAACAAGATAATTTAAACATTATGAAGATTAAAGCTTGATCTGTCAAGAAAAGTTGCCTTCTAGAGAAATACAATTTAATTATTACTAGCAAACAAACTTTGCATTGTTGGTCATTTAAAAATATAAATTTTTACAAATAGTTGAAAAATTGTAGGAATAACTGTTTGAAATAATTGCAAAATGAACAACTGGATTGAAAATAAAAAAAAATAATTGAAATTAAAGAAAATAATAAAGATTTAATGAAATAAATTGAAAATTTAAGAATTACATTAAAATTTGAAAAAATAACTTATAATTGAAAAAACAAAAATTACAAAATGACGAACATAATTTACAATTGAAAGCAAAATTCAAAAAATGGCTACATTAATACAAAACCGAACAAATTAATTTAAAAAATCAAGTAATAATTACAAAATTTTAAGATAATAATTGAAAATTGTGGAAAATAATCAATAACTGAAGAAAATAGTTCAACATTCACTAGAATAATAGGCAATTAAAAAACAAAATTAAAATAACTAAACAAGAAATACTAAATTTAAAGAAAATAATTGCAAATTGAAAAATGAAGTAAATTATATGAATAATCATATTTATCAACTTGATTCAAAATCGAAAAAAATAATGAAAATTGTAAAAATAAATAAAAAATGTTTTTAAATTTTAAAACTTGACGAAAATAATTAAAATATGCCAAAAACAATGATAAGTTGTAAAAAATAAATGACATTTAAGTGTGATAATTGAAGAAACTACAGAATTTTTTTTAAATGAAGAAAAAATAATTGAAATTTTAAAAAATACATGAAGATTATAGAAATCAATTAAAAAAAAAGAAAATAACTAAAAATTGAAGACAAGAATTGAAGAAATGAGCTAAAAGTAATTGAAATTTACGATAATCAATAAACAAATTATGAAAACAAATAAAAATATGTAAAAATTGAAGAAAACAATTGAAATTTTAGAAAAATTCTTAAAAATCTTAGAAAATAATTTTAGAAAATGAGAATAATAAGTAACAATCAAGAGAAATAACCTCCATTTCTGAAGTTTAACCAGAGTTTAACAAAAACAAAAATATATCACGTTAATAATTTCCTAAATAAGCGGGAATTTTTGAAAAATCTAATAAACTACTTTAAATATTACATTCGTTAATTTGTATGCAAATTTTCTTTAAAATTTACGTAATTTACATTATAAAAATGTATATCTTTTTAAACAAGATAATTTAAACATTATGAAGATTAAAGCTTGATCTGTCAAGAAAAGTTGCCTTCTAGAGAAATACAATTTAATTATTACTAGCAAACAAACTTTGCATTGTTGGTCATTTAAAAATATAAATTTTTACAAATAGTTGAAAAATTGTAGGAATAACTGTTTGAAATAATTGCAAAATGAACAACTGGATTGAAAATAAAAAAAAATAATTGAAATTAAAGAAAATAATAAAGATTTAATGAAATAAATTGAAAATTTAAGAATTACATTAAAATTTGAAAAAATAACTTATAATTGAAAAAACAAAAATTACAAAATGACGAACATAATTTACAATTGAAAGCAAAATTCAAAAAATGGCTACATTAATACAAAACCGAACAAATTAATTTAAAAAATCAAGTAATAATTACAAAATTTTAAGATAATAATTGAAAATTGTGGAAAATAATCAATAACTGAAGAAAATAGTTCAACATTCACTAGAATAATAGGCAATTAAAAAACAAAATTAAAACAACTAAACAAGAAATACTAAATTTAAAGAAAATAAATGCAAATTGAAAAATTAAGAAAGTTATTATTAAATAATAATAATCTTCGTAAACTCCTGAAGTTAGTTAGCATGTATATATATTTATTCATCTTTTTCTGTTCACGTTTTAAAGTCTGAAGTGAAGTTAGTTAGTATTAATATTTGTTCAACTATTTCTGTCTACGTTTTAAAAACTGAAGTGAAGTTAGTCCCTGTTATTTTATTTTGTTGTGCTGGTTTTTAATTGTCATTTGTTTAAAAAAAAAGTTTCGAGAAATGCTTTAAAAATTTATTATGGTTTTTGAAGAAGTTTAAAATATATACACATGCATTTAATTTCCTAAATTTTCAGTTATTATCTCAAATTTAGATTAATGTCATCAATTTTCTATTATATTACGATGTTTTAATTATTTTCTTTTGCTTAAAAATAAATTCTGCAATTTTTTTTCTTGATTTGCATCAATTTATAATTATATTCATTATTTTGTCATTACTTATAAAAATTTCAATTATTTATCCGATATTGCAATTATTTTCATCAATTTTCGTTATTTCTGCGATTTTTTAATTATTCTCTTTAATTAAAATTTTTTAAGTAATTTTGTAATTATTATTTTTTTTAAACATATACTCCATGATTTTTTCAGTTATTTCTCTCAACTTTTATTGACTGTTTTCAATTTTTTATATTTAAATTATTTTTATCATAATTTAATTTTCTTTCTCAATTTTAAACTATTTTCAGAATATTTTAATTATTTTTTTCAATTTTAAATTAATTTGATCATGTTTCAATTATTTCTTTTGATTGTTAATTATTATTCTCATTTTCTAAAATTATTTTCTAAGATTTTTAAGTATTTTTCTGAAAATTCAAATATTGTCTTCAATTTCTAATTATTTTCATTTGTTATCAGAATTTCAAATTTTGTTTATTAATTATCGTAAACAATTATTTTTAGCTTTCTTCCAAACTTTTCTTCAATTTTTAATTATTTTTCTTTGTTTTCATAATTTTCAAAACTTTTTATTAATTATCATAAATTTCAATTATTTTGCTTTCTCATAGAGGAAGTTTTGTGATCGTTAAAATTTTCGATTTTCCAAAAATAGTCTAAATCGACTCATTTTCATCTGAAAAGCAAAAATTTTCATTCCTGAGCAAATGTCCAGATGTATGTGTGTGTGTATGTATGTATGTGTGTGTGTGTGTGTGTGTGTATAGCGTTTTTTGTGTACAAGATATCTTGAGAACGCTTAGACGGATTCCAATAAAATTTGGATGACTTATTAAGCTCATGAATATCTAAATTTGGACACAAGGATTTTTGAAAATACCCAACCAAATTTTTTTGAGCACCTTTTTTCATCGAAAAAAATCGTTTTTTGCCAAAAAAATTTTTTATGATAAAAATACAACTTAATGAATACAAAAATCATATTCCTTATCTCAATACGAATCGATTGACCTATATAACTTTTATAATTGATCAAGAATTCGTAAAATAATTCATATTTTTACATTTTTTTGCATTAAAAAATTTTTTTATCACACTTACATCAAAAGTTAGATTTTACGGCTTGTTTGGAAACCTTTAAGAGCTCATTTCACGGCCTAGGCCGTAAAGTAAATGAACTCGCAATCTGATTGGCTGATGCTGGTCAGCTGACCTTTACTTTATGGTACAGCTGCCCAAACTGGCCCAAACGTCACGGCTGTTCACGGGTTTCGCCTCCCTCCGGGGGCATTTCTAAGTCTGTCGACCTACTCCCACCTAGAAATGCCCCCTGAGGCCGTTTTTTACGATAACCACCTCTTCCTAGGTTCGAATTCTCAGTTTTTTGTGTGATAAAAAATGTTATATGACACTTGGACCCTTTCGGCACTTAAGTTCTCGTGTATCGTACAACTCGCCACAGCCACATCAGAGCCTCGGCTACTTTTCGGTGGAGCCTCGGCTTCATATCTTCACTTCACCTCGGCTTCGCCTCGGCTACGTTCGGTGAAGCCTCGTCACCACCTCTACTTCGCCTCGGCTGCGATTGGACTTAGGCTCGTATTACGATACTTACTCGTACTATAAAGTGCCATTTCAGGTCCTTGTGTCATAAATAACTATTGTTAACAACTTCCCCAATTAACTTATATATTATTAATTTCTTGCTTCCTCTATGAGGAAGCAAATTATTTTGCTTACTTCGAAGCGAAATGTCCATGAAATGGACATAATTCTCACCTAGTTTAGAATTTTTTTAGTCTTTTCTACAATTTTTGGTTATTCTCATTTTCTAAAATTATTTTCTAAGATTTTTAAGAATTTTTCTAAAATTTCAATTGTTTTCTTCAATTTTTACATATTTTTATTTGTTTTCATAATTTGTTTATTGATTATCGTAAATTTCAATTACTTTTAGCTCCTTTCTACAATTCTTGTCTTCAATTTTTAGTTATTTTCTTTTTTTTTTAATTGATTTCTATGATCTTCATGTATTTTTATCAAATTTCAATTATTTTTTCTTCATTTAAAAAAAATTCTGTAGTTTCTTCAATTATCACACTTAAATGTCATTTATTTTTTACAACTTATCATTGTTTGTGTCATATTTTAATTATTTTCGTCAAGTTTTAAAATTTAAAAACATTTTTTATTTATTTTTACAATTTTCATTATTTTTTTCGATTTTGAATCAAGTTGATAAATATGATTATTCATATAATTTACTTCATTTTTCAATTTGCAATTATTTTCTTTAAATTTAGTATTTCTTGTTTAGTTATTTTAATTTTGTTTTTTAATTGCCTATTATTCTAGTGAATGTTGAACTATTTTCTTCAGTTATTGATTATTTTCCACAATTTTCAATTATTATCTTAAAATTTTGTAATTATTACTTGATTTTTTAAATTAATTTGTTCGGTTTTGTATTAATGTAGCCATTTTTTGAATTTTGCTTTCAATTGTAAATTATGTTCGTCATTTTGTAATTTTTGTTTTTTCAATTATAAGTTATTTTTTCAAATTTTAATGTAATTCTTAAATTTTCAATTTATTTCATTAAATCTTTATTATTTTCTTTAATTTCAATTATTTTTTTTTATTTTCAATCCAGTTGTTCATTTTGCAATTATTTCAAACAGTTATTCCTACAATTTTTCAACTATTTGTAAAAATTTATATTTTTAAATGACCAACAATGCAAAGTTTGTTTGCTAGTAATAATTAAATTGTATTTCTCTAGAAGGCAACTTTTCTTGACAGATCAAGCTTTAATCTTCATAATGTTTAAATTATCTTGTTTAAAAAGATATACATTTTTATAATGTAAATTACGTAAATTTTAAAGAAAATTTGCATACAAATTAACGAATGTAATATTTAAAGTAGTTTATTAGATTTTTCAAAAATTCCCGCTTATTTAGGAAATTATTAACGTGATATATTTTTGTTTTTGTTAAACTCTGGTTAAACTTCAGAAATGGAGGTTATTTCTCTTGATTGTTACTTATTATTCTCATTTTCTAAAATTATTTTCTAAGATTTTTAAGAATTTTTCTAAAATTTCAATTGTTTTCTTCAATTTTTACATATTTTTATTTGTTTTCATAATTTGTTTATTGATTATCGTAAATTTCAATTACTTTTAGCTCATTTCTTCAATTCTTGTCTTCAATTTTTAGTTATTTTCTTTTTTTTTAATTGATTTCTATAATCTTCATGTATTTTTTTCAAATTTCAATTATTTTTTCTTCATTTAAAAAAATTCTGTAGTTTCTTCAATTATCACACTTAAATGTCATTTATTTTTTACAACTTATCATTGTTTGTGTCATATTTTAATTATTTTCGTCAAGTTTTAAAATTTAAAAAAATTTTTTATTTATTTTTACAATTTTCATTATTTTTTTCGATTTTGAATCAAGTTGATAAATATGATTATTCATATAATTTACTTCATTTTTCAATTTGCAATTATTTTCTTTAAATTTAGTATTTCTTGTTTAGTTATTTTAATTTTGTTTTTTAATTGCCTATTATTCTAGTGAATGTTGAACTATTTTCTTCAGTTATTGATTATTTTCCACAATTTTCAATTATTATCTTAAAATTTTGTAATTATTACTTGATTTTTTAAATTAATTTGTTCGGTTTTGTATTAATGTAGCCATTTTTTGAATTTTGCTTTCAATTGTAAATTATGTTCGTCATTTTGTAATTTTTGTTTTTTCAATTATAAGTTATTTTTTCAAATTTTAATGTAATTCTTAAATTTTCAATTTATTTCATTAAATCTTTATTATTTTCTTTAATTTCAATTATTTTTTTTTATTTTCAATCCAGTTGTTCATTTTGCAATTATTTCAAACAGTTATTCCTACAATTTTTCAACTATTTGTAAAAATTTATATTTTTAAATGACCAACAATGCAAAGTTTGTTTGCTAGTAATAATTAAATTGTATTTCTCTAGAAGGCAACTTTTCTTGACAGATCAAGCTTTAATCTTCATAATGTTTAAATTATCTTGTTTAAAAAGATATACATTTTTATAATGTAAATTACGTAAATTTTAAAGAAAATTTGCATACAAATTAACGAATGTAATATTTAAAGTAGTTTATTAGATTTTTCAAAAATTCCCGCTTATTTAGGAAATTATTAACGTGATATATTTTTGTTTTTGTTAAACTCTGGTTAAACTTCAGAAATGGAGGTAATGTGCCTGGATTTGTTGTGAAATGTTATAATATTCAGTGTATACAAGTCTTAAAACACATATTTAGTAATTCTTTTTTCTTTAACGGGCGAACTAATTAATCGCTCTTATTTCGCCCGTAAACGGGCGATATAGACACTCCGTAAAAAATAGCCTTTTTTCTTGGTATGCTTTTGTAACGACGCTTATTTTTTTTTTAGAAATAATTTAAAGTAAATATTACCATTGCGACCTTCGTAAAACCACTGGTATTCATCTTCTGAGTCGATTGTTTCCTTTTGTGGTTCATCGACTTCTACGAGTTGTGGTCTCTCCAAATAATCAGCTGGAATTTCTTGTCGACACATGGGGCATCGTTTACTTTGATTGGCGACTCCTTTTACACATAAGTAGCAAAATATGTGACTACAAGGTAAGCGTGCTGGGTGTATGCATGGTTGTAAACAAACTGCACACTCAGGTACTGTTGACGGATCTAAAACACAAAAAAAAAGACAATTTTTACTTTTGAAAAAAATATACTTTTCATAGTGACCAAAATTATTATGTACTTTAGCTAAAAATAAATTTGTATTATCAAGATTGAATGATTAGAAGGTCATTTAAAAACACTTACCCTCTTTTTCCTCAACATCTTTTTCATTATCTTTTATTTCGGTTGATTTTGTGGGAACAGTTACTTTCGCCTGAGCCATAATTTTCACGAAATATACTTTTATTTAGAGTTTTATCCTTTGCAAAACTATTAAAATTTCCAAACATTGAACTTAATCACTTCATTGGGCCATTTTTGTTTTTATTTACGTTTGTGTGTTGACAACATCTGCTATACATTAGGTATGTTCTCGCTACCTACACTTGCTACACTCGAGTGTAAGAAGGTGTAAAACGGAGCATGCGCATTAAAGTAAAGTACAGAAACTAACGAGAACAGAATAGTGTAGATCTGTTACACTTTTTTCAAATTATGTAAGACATTAAAAGTAGTTATACTGTCAAATTTAGAACTTATTTTAGTACATCATAAAATTACCTTAAATATATATATATATATTTAAAACAAAAAATCTAAGAAGGTCCATAAATAAAAAACAGTAAATGGTTAGTTAGAAATAGATATTGAATTTATAATAATAAAATTTTAATAGTAACATTTGTTTAAGTTGTTTAATAAATATGCAATTCTTTTACTGGAAATTATTTAACAATATGAATGAAACTTTATTTTCTTTAATTAAGATCATTCTTTCATTAAAATTTTTATTATAATGATCCTTTCAATCCTATATAATCCTTTTAAACAAGGCTGATAAAAATCATAATTTTTTTAAGAAAGTCAAACAATCCGATTTTTTGGGCCCGTATCATTTTGACACAAATGTTTTCGGGCAACTTGTTATATTGTACTCCCGAAGATGAATGTTATATTTTATTCCTTCTGAAATCAAAGATTTTTAAGTCTTATTTAATAAATAATTGATTTTAATACATTAAAATAATATTAAAAGACTTAATTAATCCAGTAAGTCCAATTATTGAATAATTAAAACTTATAAATCTTTGATTTTAGTTGGAGTAAAATATAACATTCTTCTTCGGGAGTACAATATAACAAGTTGCACGAAAAAATTTGTGTCAAAATGATACGGGCCCGATTTTTTTATTTAAATCGGATTTTTTTTATTTAAACCAAAAATTGATTTTTTTTTTTAAATCCAATTAGTATATAAAATTTTCAAATGATTATTTGTAAGTAGTTTATTTTTCAAACTTATATATAGAACATTTAATAAGAAATAATGAATAATAAAACATTTAATCAAAATCAAATAAATTATGTCGAACAAATGAGAAAATTTAAAAAAAACACCTTTAAATTTATATGAATGCAAAACTAGGAAAATTAGGTAAAAGCAACAAAAAGGTAATAAATTATAAAAAAAAACAAGATAATAATAAAATATTAAAACATTTAATCAAAATCAAATAAATTATGTCGAACAAATGAGAAAATTTAAAAAAAAACACCTTCAAATTTATATGAATGGAGAATTAGGAAAATTAGGTAAAAGCAACAAAAAGGTAATATAAATTATAAAAAAAAACAAGAACGTAAAAAGATAAGAAAACAGTCTATTAAAAAAATAAGAAAATTCTTTTAAATAAAAAATGTCATAACAATAATATTAAAGAAATGAAGAAAATATTAAAAAAAACAAAACACAAGAATGAAACAGTGACATAAAAATATATGAAAAGCAGAAATTCTTTTCAAAAAATCAAATTATTTACGGACATTTTTTTTCATTAAAAAATAATTAAGAAGATATTTTTAAAAAAGTTAAAATATATTACAAAAGAGAAGAAAGTTTTAAAATTAGAAAAATTAGAGAATAATTCACAAATTGAAGAAAAAAAAATGAAACAAAGTTGGGAAAATTTTTAAAGAAAAAACATTCTTTAAAATAGAATAACGATGTTAAAATAAGAATATTTAGTAAAAGCCTAAATTTACAAAATATAAAATAAGAGAATAAAAGTCTACAAAATAAAATAGAAAGTTGATAAATTAAAAAAATTAAACAAATTAAATTAAATTAAAACAGCATTGAACAAATATTTTCAAAAATTCGTAAGTACAAGATAGAAACAAAAAAAATTTAAATGAAGAAAAAAGGTGTATAAGAAATGGAAAAATGACAACAAAAGTTAAAAAATTAATTAAAACGGAAGGAATGACTAAAAAATAGTAAAACATGAAACAATTAAATAAATAGAAAGAAACTGGAGAAATGTTTTTTTTCCTTAGTCTAAAAAACTGTAAGAAAGTGTAAATAAACAAGTCCAATAAAGAAAATTTAAAAACTTTATGTAAGAATAAGTAAGTCTGACAAAAATCTCGCAAAAAATAGACAATGTGTGAAAACAAATTGAATAAATTTACTAAAAAATGAGCGTATATTTATTTTAAAAATATGGAAATACATAAGTATGAAAATCAACAAAATAAAAAGTTTAGTGAATGTTATAATAACAAAATTGTGTAAAATAATATTAAATAATATAAAAAGAAGAAAATTTAAGAAAATCCTAAAATGAAAGGATGCAAATACAAAAAAACAAATCAGATGAAAAAAGGAGAAAAAACCTTAAAATTTTGTAAAAATAAGAAATTATAAGATAAAAATTAAATAGTTTCTAAAAAGTGAAATCTCTTAGAAAAACTTTAAGAATTACAAAAAAGTTTATTGTGAGTAAATTTAGATAGATAGATAGTAGGTATTTTGATCATCAGTATTAGCACAATTTCTTAAATTTTATCAAAAATTAAATATTTAATTGTAAAGTTTTTTTTAATTTAAATCCAATGATTCATGATTTAAAACAATTATAACAGCCCTGCTTTTAAATATGAAAATTTTAACCCTTTAGATTTAGATTTTACTCAAAATCAATTAATTTTAATTCATATTATTTAATGATAATTAAACATTTTTAAATATTCAAATTTTTGTTTACATATTTCATTAATTTCATTATTTCTCTATATAGCGTTTTATTTATTTACGTATATAATTAATAAATTTAATAAATAAATAATTTCTTTAATAATTCTTTTTTTAATTAAATTTTTTTTTTATTTTTGTTATTAATTACATAAATGTTTTATATATGTATATATACATAATATTTTTTATTTGAGGTTAACCTGCATTTTGTGTTAATTTTATCAATTACTAATTTTTATAATTTCTATAAACAAACTATAGGTTACGAAAAAATCATAAACATGGGTAAATGACTTTGAATTTTTATCATTAACAAAATTTTAATTTTGAATTAGATGCCACTTTTGCGCCATTTCGTTTACTCCACTTTTTACACTCGCTTGTAGTCGAGTGTAATGAAATAGGGAAAAGTGCAACGACAGCTAGGGATTTGAGTGTACACTATCTCGTCACTTCTGGTAGCGAGAACGCAAAAGTGTACACTTTTGTGAAAAGTGTAGAAAGTGTAGGTAGCGAGAACATACCTATAAACACTTGATCCAAAATGCGCATTTGCGAAATCATTCTTAAAATAACGAAATTTTTAAAGCACTTTATGTAATTTATGATACTATGAGCACTATTTATAATTAATTTCTAAACTAGAGTTCAATTTTTAAGATTTAATATAATAAAGAACGAGTAATTTACTTTTTTTAAACAAAAAGAATACAGCAGATGTAGGGAACAAAACAATAGATGTGATATCACCTTTGTGTTTGTTTAAAATCGTATTTGTTGCTTTTATCCAATGAAAATAGAGCGAAAATAACTTGTCCGTGCTGTTAACCAATGGTATTTAAAATCAGTATTCCATTGAACCAATCAAAGTGTTTTTTGCGAACTAAATGGCGTTTGAGACACTTTGAACTGAGCTCTACACTTATACAACAAAATAGAAAAGAGTATTTTAGATTAAATAAGTCTCAGTTAAAAGATATATCATGTAAGTTACATTATTGTTTAGTTAATATATTTAAATACTAACTAAAATATGAGTATTAAAATGTTTAACAATGTATATGAACTCGCTTTTAAAATATGGAGGTTATGTTCTCTAAATTCTCCAAATTTAACGTTTTCTTATTATTCTCTTTATGTTTTGCTCCTATATTTCTTATTAATGACAAAAGACGTGATGATTTATTTTAATCTTTGAAAATTAACAACCTTTTCTAAACAAACACTCTTTCTATTTATTACCTTTGTCCCCTTGTTAGAACTGTGACATCATTTTGTCAATTAAATAAAATTGGAAAGAATTTAGTTTATTGATTGTTACACAGGGAAAATTGCATCATTTAAACTAATTCTTAATTGTTTAACAGCACTGAGAAATTATCTTTTGAAATCTATTCAATATTATACATTTTTCAATTAATTTTGAGAACATCCATTGTTCGAAAAATTAATTTTCTATTATTAGAATATTATTTAAAACATTTTAAATATCGTTTCCAAAAGTACACCTTGAATTAGGATTTTAAAATTATTTTTAAATACCCTACATAAATAATTGTGAAAATATGATAGTATTTGAATAAATGATTATTTTTGAAACATTTTAGAAATTTTACATTTTTATGATGATTTTATATTATTTATTTTTTATTTTAGTTACAATGTCTAAGGCTCATAGCCCAACACGTTTCAACGGAGAAGCTGACAATTTTTTTGATCCAAACTTCACGCTTGATATAAATCATCGAATGCGAGTGCCAAAAAGTATTCGTGTAAACGGTGATTTTAATGATGACGATATTAATGGCACAAATGGATCCAATTGGAGTCAACTACTAGCTAATGAAAAATTTGAAATGCATGTACCGGACAGAATTCTAGTCGTTGGTAAATATTCCATTTATAGAAAAATAATACATTTTATCTGCCAATATTAGGTTAATTTGTTTTTTTTTAAACTGATACGATTTAATGGTGATCGTAATAATTAATAGAATATTATTTTACCTGAAAGTTTTAATATTTAATTATTAATTTCACAGGACAAGAACAACACGTTGGGACTAAAGCTCCTCCAAGAGAAATTACCTTAGAAAATGCGGTGCTAACAACCGTTGAGCCAGGTTTAGTTAGAGTCCAGGTTAGCTTTTACAATTAGAAATTAAGAAGATAAATAACAATAAATTTCCAGTTTTTGAAATATTTTGTTTAATAACAAAGAATAAAAGTTTTTTCATAATTTTTTGCCTAGACGCCACCAAGAGTTTTGACTTTAGATGATCATTATTTTCCAATGGCTGACGATGATGTTCCTGTAAATGAATCTTTAGAAATGTTAACTGCTACCCCTAAGACAAATCGGCAATATAATAGTGAAAATCAAATTGCGAGACAAGTAAGGTATGTAAGATGAATGAATAAATAATTATTATAGGTTTTTTTTTTCTATGTAAATACCAGGGGTGCAATTATTTAAATCATTGGGACATTTTCACTAAAATCATGATTTAAACAGGGTGTCTACTCACCGGGAATTCCGGAAAAACCGGGAATTTGCCGGGATTTTAGTTCGACCTTATTTACCTTATTTACTTTTTTTAAAATCACTTACTATTACTCGCTTTAAAAAAAATCACTTTTCTCACTTTCTTAGTAAAATAATAATTATCTATTATTATTATTATATACAATTATGTTCTTCAAATTTCAATAAATTTTGACATTATTTAATTAGTTTCTTCTAATTTTAATTATTTTTTCAAGTTTTTAATTAATACTTTACTTATTAATACTTATTATTACTTTCGTCGTCTTTCAATTTTTCCATCAAATTTAAATTATTTTTATCATTTTTTAATTATTTTCTGCATATTTCTATTAGTTTTAACATTTCAAAATTATTTTTATCAAATTTCAATAATTATTTTCAATCTTTTTTTTTATGATCATCAGTTTCTAAATTTATTACACAGTTTTCAATTTTTTTCTTTAAATTTCAGCAATTTTTTTCAATAATTTTATTATTATGTATCAATAATATTTCAATACTTTACACCAATTGACAATTATTTTTTTTCAAATTTCAATTTTTTTATTCAATTTTACATTCTTTTAATTATTTACACCAGTTATCAATCATTAATGTCATTATTCAATTATTTATCTCAAATTTTTATCATTTTGCTTCCTCATAGAGGAAGCGTTGTGATCGTTAAGATTTTCGATTTTCCAAAAATAGTGTAAATCGACTCAGTTTCATCTGAAAAGTTCAAATTTTCATTCCTGAGAAAATGTCCAGATGTGTGTGTGTGTGTGTGTGTGTATGTGTGTGTGTATGTGGTAAATTTTTTGTCGCCAGGATATCTCGAGAACGCTTCAACGGATTTTAATAAAATTTGGATGACATATGAAGCTCACAAATATCTAAATTTGGACACAGGGATTTTTGAAAATACCCAATCAAATTTTTTTGAGCACCTTTTTTCATCAAAAATATCGTTTTTTGGCAAAAAAAATTTTCATGCTAAAAATTCAGACAAATGAATGAAAAAATCATGTTCCTTGTTTCAAAACGAATCGATTGACCTATATAAAGTATATAATTGACCAAAAACTCACGTAATAATTCATGATTTTTCAGTTTTTTTCATCAAAAAATCTCGTTTTTGGAAATTTAAAAAAAAAAAAAAAATTTTCATGCTAAAAATTCAACCAAACAAAATCATATTCCTTGTCTCAAAACGAATTGATTGACCTATATAAAATATATAATTGACTAAAAACCCACGTAATAATTTATGATTTTTCATTTTTTTTCATCGAAAAATCTCGCGATTTGTCAAACAAAATTTTCATGCTAAAAAACCAACCAAACGAATTACAAAATCATATTGCTTGTCTCAAAACAAATCGAGTGACCTATATAAATTTTATATTTGACTAAAAACTCACGTATTAATTCATAATTTTTAATTTTTTTTTATTGAAAAATCTCGTGTTTTGCCAAAAAAAAATTTCTTGCTAAAAATTCAAACAAATGAATTAAAAGAATCATATTCCTTGTCTCAAAACGAATTGACTAAAAATAATTGACTAATAATTGGCTTTATTTATTTATAATAAATAAATAAATAAAGTTTTGGAATATAGAAAAAATATATATATATTGATTTATTATTATTTTATTATTATTACTTATTTGCATAAAAATAAATAATAATTAATTTAAAATTGAATTATTATTTTTTATGTTATAAATAAATTTATTGCTTCCTCTATGAGGAAGCAAATTATTTTGCTTTCTTGGAAGCGAAGTGTCCATGAAATGGACAGAATTCACACCTAGTTTGTTATTTTTTATGTATTATCTTCAAAATTTAAATTTTTTGTAATTTCTCAATTTATTTTCTTCAAATTTCAATTATTTTTGTCGTTTCTCGACTATTTTTTCCTATTTTCAATTATTTTTGTCATTTTTTAATTGTTTTTTAAAAAATTTCAATTAATTTAGTAATTTCTCAATATTTTCGACGTTGTTTTATTACTTTCTCCAAATTTTGTATTTATTTTCTTATATCTTTAAATTATTGTCATGAATTTTTTAATTTCATACTTCAATTTTCATTTATTTTTGTCAATTCTCAATTTCTTTTCAAATTTTAATTATTTTTATCATTTTTCAAGTCTTTTCTTCAAATTTTTTATTTTTTACTTAATTTTTAATTAGTTTTGTCACTTTTCAATTATTTGTCTCAAATTTTTATTATGTTTGTTATTTTTCACATATTACCTTCAAATTTAAATCTTTTGTAATTTCTCAATTTATTTTCTTCAAATTTCTGTTCTTTTTGTTATTTCTCGATTATTTTTCCTATTATAATTATTTTTCTCATTTTTTAATTGCTTTTAAAATTTTCAAATAATTTAGTCATTTCTCAAGTATTATCAATATTTTCGACATTTTTTTATTACTTTCTCCAAATTTAACTTATTTTCTTATATCTTTAAATTATTGTCATGGATTCTTTAATTTCTTACTTTAATTTACATTTAATTTTTTAATTTTTCAATTATTTTTGTCATTTTTCAATTGCTTTTTATTTTTAACTTTAATTATTTTATCATTTTTCAAGTATTTTCTTCAAATTTCAAATTTTTGGGATTTTGCAATTATTTTGTCATTATTTAATTATTTTCTTTAAACGTCAATTTTTATCTCCAATTTTTCAATTATTGATTTCTAATTTTTATGTTGTTTCTGCATTTTTCAATTATTTATGTCATTTTTTACGTCTTTTTTTCAAATTATTAATTTTTTACATATTTTTAAATTAGTTTTATCATCTTACATTTTTTTTCAAGGTTCAATTATTTTTGTCATTTCTGGACTATTTGTTCCATTTTTTGATTATTTTTGTAATTTTCAATTATTTTTGTTATTTCTCAATTATTATTTTTTTTTAATTTTAATTATTTTTATTATTTTTCAAGTATTTTTTTCAAAGTTCTATTAATTTTATGATTTTTCAATTATTTAATTATTTTCTTTCATTGTCAATTTTTTAATTATTTATTGACAACGAATTTTCATTTTGTTTTTCATTTTTCAATTATTTTTGTCATTTTCCAAGTCTTTTCTTCAAATTTTTAATTAGTTGTGTCATCTTTCATTTTGTTTCTTCAAATTTCTATTATTTTTGCCATTTTGGAATTATTTTCTTCAAAGATCAATTTACCTTAAAAACTTCTATATATTACGCACTTAATTTTTTCACTATTTTAATATTATTGCTATTAATCATACATAAAAGAAATCCGGGAAAAATGTGATTTTAGATCCGGGAAATCCGGGAATTTGAAAATCATGTTTCGGTAGACACCCTGTTTAAATACAAAAAAACTCCACATTTCTCCGGATATCTAAAAAACATCGCCAAAAAGTAAAAAGAAACACAGAAATTTGTGGATAAATCTTCAAAATTTCAATTTTAATATTTTATTCTTTATAAAATTTTAAAAAATAGTGCTAATACATATGATCAAAATACCTAGGATCTAGGTATTTTTGGTATAAAGATAGCAAAAAGTACTATTAAATATTTATATCTTTAATTATTATAATTTAAAAAAAAATCAATGCTTAATAATTAAATAATATTAATTATTTTCCATCTTCACAATAATCCTTTTCTTAATTCTTACAAGATTTCTAAGAGATTTCACTTTTTCGAAATTGTTTAAGGGGAGGCACCATTCCTTTTTTTGACCCCTTTAAATTTTTGACGTATGATTAAGTTCTAAAATTAATTATTTAGAATATTTATTTCATAGAATTTCATTAGGAAGAATCTTCTTTTAGTCGAAATTTCACATTTTCGAATATGTTTTCAATCGAACATAAATTAATCCGATTTTTGACCTAACAGAATTTTTAGGTCAGCGAATTCATATTTAACAGAATTTTCATTTTACAGAAATCCCTTTAACCAACTTTTCATTTAAGAGAATTCCAATTTAAACGAATTTTAATTTAGAAGAATATTTATTTTACAGAATTTTAGGTTAATCGAATTTTTAAATACCGGACAAATGAAGATTCTATCAAATGAATATTCTAGTATTTAAAAATTCAATTAACCTAAAATTCTGTAAAATAAAACTTCTAAATTAACATTCGTTTAAATTGGAATTCTCTTAAATGAAAAGTTGGTTAAAAGGATTTCTATAAAATGAAAATTCTGTTAAATATGAATTCGGTGTCCTAAAAATTCTGTTAGGTCAAAAATCGGATTAATTTATGTTCGATTGAGAATATATTCGAAAATGTCGAATTTTGACTAAAAGAAGATTCTTCTTAATGAAATTCTATGAAATAAATATTCTAAATAATTAATTTTAGAACTTAATCATACGTTTCTTAAATTTTCATAACCTTAGTAAGCTACATTTTTTCTTCCATTAATTGGGTACTAAAAAATACAAAAATATAAAAACTAAAAATATAAAATCTGAACTTTTAACCAGTATAAAATTTAAAGTCTTAAAAAATTAAAATTTTGGAATATTCAATTTTTACTATTTTTTATCGCCAATTTTTTCACACGCTTTTTTAATGATTTTTTTTACATCTCTAGGACGGATTTTCAAAAATTTTAATTTTCAAACATATAAAAATTTTTGAAAGGTTCTAAAATGGCCAGATAATTTGTTTTTTTAATTTTTTATGCTGTACTATAATTTTAAATGTAAAATTATGTCAAAAAGAAATTGGCACCTCTGAAAAATATGTTATTTCATGGGTCTTTCTAATTAAATATTCAACTTCTTTTACAATTTTGATTATTTTTCAATGCCAATTTTTTAATACGATTTTTTAACGATTCTTTCTAATCTCTCGCATGGAAACTAAAAATTTTTTATTTTTTAAAAAAATACCAATTTTAAAACTAGCAAAACTTAAGATATTTTATTTTTGATCAATCTGCATGTTTTTAGGACCCAAAAAAAGCAAGAAAAAAAATATAGCATACTAAGGTCAGGAAAATTTAAAGGGGTCAAAACAAGGGGAGGGCCTCCCCTTTTTCTGCAAATTATTTAATATTATTTTACGCAAATTTGTTATTATAACAGTCATTAAACTTTTTATTTCGTTGCTTTTCTTAATTGTTTCCATGTTAAAAATAAATACTCTCACTTTTTAGTGAATTTATTCAATTTGTTTTCACATCTTGTCTATTTTTTGCCAACTTATTCTTTCATGAAATTTTTAGATTTTCTTGATTTTTCTGAATTTATTGTTGGACTTGTTTTAGGTGTCATATTATAAAAATATTTTTGGTTTAATTTTTCTAGACCTTCTGATTTTTAAATTTCTTTTCTAAACTTTTTATTTATTTTATTTTATTTTCATTAATTCTAATTTTTTAGTAGATTCTTACCTAATTTTTTTATTTTTTGTACTATTTACATTTTTTTACAGTTTGTTATTAAAATTTATTTAACTCAATTTTGAAAGACCGCGTTATACATTTTTCAAAAAAAATTACGTTGAGACCAAATTTGTTATCAAATAATAATTATTTAACATTTTGTGTTTTTTCTTTAAAGTTTGGATTTTGTCAAAAAAAAATTGTTTAAAAAATATATAATAGTACAATTTTATTGATTTAATAAGTTTGTAACAAAATATTATTAACAAAATTCAACAAACAGACTTATAGAGAATTATAAAAATAAAGATTAAAATAAGCCATTATTTGTCAGAATTGGATAAAAATTACAATTGTTCACAAACTTTAAAGAAAAAAACACAAAATGTTAAATAATTATTATTTAGTAACGAATTTTGGATCAACCCAATTTTTTTTTTTTTTGAAAAACGTACAACTGTATCTTTACAAATTGGATGAAATTAATTTTAATAATATTTTTCTTTTATGTGAAAAACAATTTTCTAGTTTAAGGTTATGTCAATGGGTTGAACATCCTTAAGAAAAAAACATTTCTCCATTTTCTTCCTATTTACTTAATAGTCTTGTTGTTTCACAATATTTTTAATCCTTCCTTGCATTTTAATTAATTCTTTAATTTATTTTTCTGATTTTTAGAAACATTGTTTCTTCTTTTAAATTAAATTACGAATTTTTGAAAACATTTATTCGATGCTTTTATCTACATTTTTTAAATTTCTCAATTTTCTACTGTGTTGAAGACTTTTGCTTATTCTTTTTTCAACTTGAAAAATAATTCTCTACTTTTTTTAATTTAAATTTTTTTTTCTCTTTAGTAATATTTTTTAACGTTTTTTAAATTATCTTCTTATTTATTTATTTAATATAAAAAAATGTCCGTAAACCGTTTATTTATTTTTTTGTTAAAGAGTTTCTACTTCTTTATATATTTTTATGTCACTATTGTATTCTTATGTTGTTTTTTTATAAATTTTTCTTTATTTCTTTAATAATGTCCATGAATTTCTTTATTTAAAAGGATTTTTTCATTTTTTTAATAGACTGTTTTCTTAAATATTTTTATGTTCTTTTTAAAAATAATAATTTATCATTTTTTCGTTGCTTTTACCTAATTTTCTTAATTTCCCAATCATATGAATTTGCAGATATTTTTTTGAAATCTTCTCATTTATTCGACATAGTTTGTTTGATTTTGATTAAATGTTTTATTCTTCATTATTTCTTATTAAATGTTCCCAGTAAATAAACACTTGAAAATTTTATAAACTGATTTTATACATATTTAAAAAAACCATTTTCTGATTTAAATCAAAAATGTCCGATTTAAATTAAAAAAAATGGACTTTTGTTTATTTTTTTTTTTTAATCATGATTTTTATTAGCCCTGGTAATTATTAATTTCTCAAAAATTAATTTCAAATTGGTGTTTTCAGGGAACAAACTCCATTTAATACGACGTTAGATGTGACTCTCACTCCCAGCGAAGAAGTTCAGCATTTACGGCGTCAAGTTGGAAAATTACATCGGCGAATAATTGCAGTGGAATCACAAATCATGCAACGTCAACAAAGAGATAAGATTCTTTACGCAATATCCTTAACTTACTTTCTTTTAAAGGCTCTGTCCTGGATAACTAGAAATTAAAATTGTACCCGACGATAAAGACTTCAACGTTAAGAAAAACGAGGTGTTTTCAGATAATAGAACGTCACAGTAATCATTCTTGCTATTAAATTATTGCCAAAGGTTTTTCGGTAGAATTTGAAATCAGTCCAGAAAGATTTTCTGAGAATTATGATGGACTAGACTCGACAGATGTAACAATTGCAAATGTTAAGTCCGTAAGCTAATGTACGTGCTCGACAAACTCTGTTCTGATTTTCGAGTAAAGTGATTTAGAACTTTGGTTTATAATGCAAGAGTTGACAGCTTGATTAATGAGCAAAAATCGTGTTAATGATTTAAAAAGTATTTTATAACGCGTGAAAACTCTGATTAAGTATTGTTCTATGTTTGAAAAAAAAAAAGAAGTAACCTACCGCTTGAACTTGAAAAGTTTAAAACTTTAAAAGTTTCAAGTTGGTTTTAAATTAAAAACGTGTAAATGAGTCTAATTTAATTAACGTTGCGTGAAGAATTTACTTAGACGGTTAATTTTAAAAATAAATTTATCAAATCACTTGATTTCGTCTCATAAAGTAATATAAAATGGATTATGCGAAATAGAAATATTGAATTTAAGTTATAAACATTAAGTAGCAGTCTACTTTTTTAATCTCTGCGTTTTCTTTCATTTATTTTACTAGGAGAATTGATCTTTAACAGTATACGGTTTTAACTGATCGACTCTGTACCTCGCACTAAGCCATATTTTTTAAAATTATTTTTGATTTTAGAGTTAGGTACGAGTCGAAATTAAATCGACGATTGCATTAATTTCTATTTCATTTGTCCATATTGCAAAATATTAGCATTTTTCTTAAATAAGAGAATTTTATACTTTCGGAAAAGTAACGATGTTACAGTTTGTTTTCTCAATACGTGTAACGTCTACTTTGTCAATGATTAATTTTTACGTTTTTGTAGAAAATAGCTGTCACTCGTTTCTCGATTTTAGTTACTGTATTAAAATTGTAAAAATAAAAATTAGTTATTCATTTAAGAAAGTATTAGCCGACAGTAAAAAAAATTTCGTGAAATATTAATAACAGTATATTAGAATAATATTATTCATTGATCATTCCTGTACTAAATGTGCTTCATTGGAAGAAGAAAAATTATCTTCTTCCCGTGAAAGAGTTTCATCAATGGGAGTGTTAAATGCCCGGAGTTGGAAAGTTTGTTGTATTTGCCTCAATGGCCATTCTAAATACCCTTGTACATTTATAATATACTTTTTGTCATTAGGTGGAAAATAAATATTTAGACAAATAATATTTCTTATTATTATTATTATTATTTTTATTATTTTTCGTTAACAACTTTAGGTACATTTGTTTTCTACTTTTTAGCTGTTAGTTTTAAAAATGAAAATAAAATATCAAGTGCTTAAAATAATTAACATGTTAAAATTATATAATTATATATATATTATATATAACATTTAAAATTATAAATTTTTGTAAATTCAAATAATGAAAATTACGTAATTGAAGAATATGTCTGGAAAATGACGAAAATAATTGACAGTTGAAGAGAAAATTCGAAAAAATTAAACAAAAAACATTAAATTTAAACAAAATAACAAGTTAAAAAATTATAGAAATAACTGTTGGAAATAATAATTGCAAATTGAACAAAGAGATTGAAAATCGAGAAAAATAATTAAAATTGTGGTCTTAAATTGAAGATTTAAGAAATACATTAAAATTAGAAATAATAATTGATAATTACAAAAAAATTACAAAATGACGAAAATAATTGACAATTGAAAACAAAATTCAAAAAATGGCTAGATTAATATACAACCGAACAAAATAATTTAAAAAATCAAACAATAACTGTAAATTGTAATTTAAATTTTAGGGAATAATTGAAAATTGCGTAAAATAAATAATAATTAAAATTGAAAACAAAATTCGAAAAATGACTAGATTAATAGACAACGGAAAAAAATCATTGAATACATTAAACAAGAAATATTAAATTTAAAAAAAATTATTACAAATTGAAAAATTAAGAAAATTATAGGAATAATTGTTGAAAATAACTGCACATTTAATAACTGTATGAAAATCGAAAAAAAAATTGAAAAATAGAATAGAAATTTAAAGAATATATACTTAAAAATTTAAAAAATGTAATTAAAAAAGCCAAGAATTAATTAATTAATTATAATAATAAAATAATTATAAAATAATTGAAATTTTGAATTTGAAGAAAATAGTTCTAGAATTGAATAATTGAATTGAAATTTTAAAACAATTTTTATGAGTGAAAAGAATAATTGAAAAAATCCGAGAATTATTGAAAATTAAGGAATTAATTGAAAATCGATAAAAATAATTGAAAATTAAAGAAAGTATTTGAGAATTGAATAAAATAATTAAAAATTCAAGAAATAAATTAAAAAATTAAGAATTAAATTAAAATTTGAAAAAATAAATGATAATTGAACAAAAAATTACAAAATGACGAGAATAATTGACGATTGAAAACAAAATTCAAAAAATGGTAGATTAATACACAAACGAACAAAATAATTTAAATAATCAAAGAATAATTATAAAATTTTAAGATTATAATTGAAAATTGAAAAAATTGTAGGAAATAATTGAAAAATGTGGAAAATAATTAATAATTGAAGGAAATAGTTGAAAAATGACGTGAATATATGAAAAATTGAAAAAAATAAATGAAAAATTACGAAAATAATTGTCAACAGAAAACAAAATTCCAAAAATGACTACATAGATTAATAGACAACTGAAAAAAATAATTGAAAAAATTAAACAAGAAATATTAAATTTAAAGAAAATAATTGCAAATTGAAAAATTAATAAAATTATACTGAGTAATTGTTGGAAATAATTGTACAATTAACAGCTGGATTAAAAAACGAAAAAAATATTAAAGAATTTACTTAAAAATTGAAAATAAGTAATTGAAAAAAGCTGATAATTAATGAATATAGAAGAAAACAATTGAACACTGAAAAATAAAAATAAAAACTGAAAAATGGAATTAAAAATTAAATAAAATAATTGAGCAATTGTATAACTTAATAATAATTGAAAAAAATAATAGAAAAAGGGAGATAATTTTTTAATATTAAAGAAAAACATTAAAAATTGAAAAATGGAATTTAAATTTGAAGAAAATAACTGAGAATTGAATAGAATATTTCTGGAATTAAATAATTGAATTAAAATTTTATAACAATTTTTATGAGTGAAAAAAATAATTGAAAAAATCCGAGAATTATCGAATATTGGCGAATTAATTGAAAATTGATAAAACTAATTGAAAATTAAAGAAAATACGTGAGAATTGAAGAAAATAATTAAAAACCGAAGAAATAAATTGGACATTAAAGAATTAAATAGAAATTTCAAGGAAATAATTGATAATTAGGAGAAAAATTATAATATGACGAAAACAATTAACTGTTCAAAAAAATAATTAACAATTGAAAAAAAAATCGAAAAATCGACATTCGAACAAAAAAATTTGTAAAATTAATTAATAGTCATAAAACTGAAAGAAAATAATAAGTTGTCAATTGAAAACTAATGAAAATTATGGAAAAAATTGTAGAAAATAAATGAAAATTGAAGAAATCAATTGGAAATTAAAGAATTGTATTGAAATTTCAAGAAAATAATTGATAATTGAGAAAATGCGAGAATTGTTGAATATTGAATAAAAAAATTGAAAAACGAACAATGTAATTAAAAATTGAAGAACATAATTAAAAATTTAAGAAATAAGTTGAAGATTAAAGAATTAAATTGAAATCTTAAGAAAATAGTTGATAATTGAAAGAAAAATTACAAAATGACTAAAATAATTAAATATATAAAAGAAAATTATTGAGGAATGAGGAAAATAATTGACAATCGAAAGATTGTCAATTTTAATTTTGATCAATTCAAATGCATATTTTTTAAAAAACATTTATGTGCCAAGTTTAGGTGTTTTACAATAAAATACAAATAAAATAAAAACTCATTTGATTTATAATTATAATTTAAAAATATACATTTTTTTCAAATTTAAAACAAAAAAATATCTAAGTTATTTAAAAAAGTATTAAAATTTGAGGATAATTCCTAACCTTCTAAATTATACGAAATAACTAATTATTTATTTATTTTAGAAAGTAAACATTTTTTTGTATTTAAAAAAGAGGCGCTTAACACGCTTGACATTGACTCAATTTCCGGCATTTTATAGGTTAGAAATGCAAATCACAAGTCATGAAATGTTTGTTTATATCTTTATAATGGAATTATTTCATATTTTGTTGGATTTTGAACAAATAAATTTGAAAACCATCTTTTGGGCAAATGTAAACCGATACTAAAATTTACCTGCCACATAATTATAAATGGTTTAATATCAGTTTTGCTCGAAATTTGTGTTCTAAGTAGTTTTGCAATTTGGTATTTTTAATTAAAAGAATGGTAAGTACAATTGATACAATTAAATTTTCATAGTTAGATTTAAAAAAAATTATCTGCACTAATTAAACATAATTTTATTGTAATTATATGCATCAGCATTCAAAATCGATATTATTCATTTACATCAGGCAAATTTAAATAAAGTATGAATTAAAAATTACTTTTTTTGTATTGTTACAGATGTATTCGTGCAATTTAAGCAAGATGAATTAAATTAATTACACTCATTAATCTTCTATAACCTCAAAATGAGGCCATTTTACTTTATTGTCTTAAAAATATGCCCGTTGATTGCATTTCTTTACTGTATATTGTCAATCTTTATAACAATTTACATCAGAAACGAATTTTCGCCACTTTACGCCTTTTTCTTTATTCAATTATATTTAAATTGGTATTCAGCTTACAGAATTTCCAAACAACTTTGTACTTTAAAGGCCGAAAGTTTCAATAATCGTAGCACAGTTTTAAATATTCATCAAAGTACCAGTTCTTTTGGATCGGAGAGAGAAACAAAATTTTGGTTTTGTGAGAAATGTCAAAATTACACACGTAAAGCGACAATACACTGCCCTTTGTGTAAAAAATGTTATCATTTTCGAGACCACCATTGTTTCTTTATGGGTACCTGCGTTTTGCGTCAAAATATGGGCAATTTTATTTTATTGTGTTTTTATTCCGCTTTTACGTGTTTCTACTCTTTAACAGTGCTTGGTCCCTATTTATACGATCATTTCAATCATTTTATTAGACCAGATTCAACTCTTTTGAATGTTTTGCTCAGTTTTTGTTTTCCTATTGCATTGGCCAGATTTTTGTTTTCCGAGCAGGAATCCTGTTTACTTTTAGTTACACTTTTCGATGCTCTGGTTGCTACTTTTTTTATTGCATTTTTTTATGGAAGCTGGAAATTAAATGCATGTCTAACTGGCAGACAAATTTATAATTTTAATATAAGAAAGAAGGACAAAATTAGAGAAATTTTCGGATATTATGGTCTTCTTAATATCTTGTTTCCAATTGATAGTTTAGTATTAGGTTCTAGATTTACGAAAAATTGTGATCTTAAGGATATATAGTTACAAGGTTTTTAGATTTTGTATCAATAGAAAAAATGTAAATAGGATAATTCAGGAAATAGAAGGTAAATAATAGCAATAAAAATGTAAATAACAAAAGTACGAGAAATAAATGTAAATATTTAAATAATATATTGGTGTTTTTAAAATATTTTTAAAGGTTATTAAAAAAATCTCGATTTTAGGAATTTCAAATTTTAATTAATATTGAAATAAGAATATTTACAGTCTTCGCTTTAAAATACATTGTTTCGAAAGCGAAATTTAATTAAATTTATTTTCTTATCGCTGATGTTTCTTGATTTATCAGTCTGTATAATTATTTTTTGTCGTGAAAATTTGAAAATCTTTTACACACTTGGTAATATTTAGTAATTCTATTTACTTTCTTAAAAAATAGCTATTAAATATATATGTATGATAAATAAAAGAATAGATTATACTGACACTATACAAAAAAACACTTGCACTCTTTTTCATTCATTTCAATTTAAATCAGTAACAGTTTGGTAAAATTGAAGAAAAAAAAAACATTCAGTACGAATCTTCACTCTCACATTTAACTTTTAATTAATTTACTAGCACTTTGGTAACTATAATAAAATTTATAGCTCTGTATGCTCGTAATGTTGAGATTTAAATTCATGAGGATGAACGAAGAGACCTTCCATTGCTTGCCATTCGGCATGATATTGCGAATATTCTCCGACTACTTCAGTTTGGCCAACAATTGGTGAACCGTAGGTTCTTCCAGTCACTGATAAATATCTATTAAGATGAGAATTTTTGTTAATAATTGTCAAGATAAAGATTTTTGTTACTAGTTGTGAAGATAAAGGTTTGTTAACAATTGTAAAGATAAATATTCAAATAGAAACAGCTAAAGGATCTATACAGGAGCGGCGACTTGTGTATGGTACATCTGCAAATTCCATAGAGCAAAAAAGTCGCCTTGTGGAATTCCATAAGGCAAAATTACAGACAAAAAATAAATTTCTTAATAAGAATGCGGATAAATGAATTTGAAATTCGAAGAAAAAAATTAAAATTTAAAAAACAAAAATCATATTTTGCAAAAATAATTGAAAAATGACGAAAGAAATGGAAATTTAATTAATAAATAATGAAACTAATTTGATATTGAAGGAAATAATTAAAAATGAAAAAGTTTTATTTAAAAAAGTTAAAGAAAATAATTGAAACTTGCGGTACTTTGGAATTTAAAATATGGGGGAAAAATTTAAAAATAATGAAAATCATTAGAAATTGAAGAAAATTTTTGAAAAATGATGAAAATAGATGAAAATTGTAGGAAATAATTAAAAGCATAATGGAAAAGAATTATTAAAAATGTATAAATTTTCAAATATTTTTAAAACTATTATTTTCGAAGGGTAGATTAATTAAATTTTTAATCAATGCAATTTCAAATTAATTGAAGTTCGAAGAATTATAATATATAATTGTAATTGTAGTCTTGTTTATCTCAAATATGTTCTGAATTTTTTAAATTATTTTTTACAAATTTTTATCATTTTCTTCAATTTACAATTTTTTATTTAGTATAATTTATTTTTCAATTAATTTTCAATTACTTTTCGTTACTTTCAATTATTTTTTGATTAATTTTCTATTTTTTTTTTATTTATCTCAAAATTAAGTTATTTTTTCAATTTAAAATTATTTTCATCATTTTCCTAGATTTTAAAATGTTTTTCTCAAATTTTAATCATTTTCTTCAATTTTCAATTATTATTGTTATCATTTTGAAAATCAATTTCATTAATTTTTAATTATTTCAAACTTCATTTCTCAATTAAATTTTTAAATTTTCAATTATTTATTTCATTTTTCAATTATTCGATTCAATTTTTATTTTCTTTTATCTTTTTGCAATTTTTTTCTCCACCTTTTAATTTTTTTTGAAGTAATTTACTAAATTTTTATTTATTATCTCAAATCTAAGTTCCTGTATCCACTTTTCAATGTTTTAATCACTCTTCAATTATTTTTCTCAAATTTCAAATACTTTCGTCAATTTTTAATTATTATTTTTTTTTTTGCAATAATTTCCATAAATTTTATATTATTTTGAATATTGAATAATTCGAAAAAGTTCAATTATTTATCTCAAATTTCCATTAATTTCTTCAATTTTCAATTATTTCTATCATTTTTCTATTACTTTTTGTCATTTTCAATTATTTTCTAATTCAATTTCTAATTTTTTTAATTATTTATCTCTAATTCCAGTTTTTTTTAATTCAAAATTATTTTTATCATTCTTCAATAATTTTCTTTTATTGCAAATTTATGTTGTAATTTTCTCAATAATTTTTCACAAATTAAAATTATTTTCTTCAATTTTTAATTATTTTATTACTTTGCAAATATTTCCTCGAATCTTTTATTACTTTCATTATTCTTCAATTAATTTCCTAGATTTTAAAATGTTTTTCTCAAATTTTAATAATTTTCTTCAATTTTCAATTATTATTTTTATCATTTTGAAAATTAAATTCTTCAATTTATAATTATTTTTAGTATTTCTCAATTAAATCCCTAAATTTCCAATTATTTATCTCATTTTTCAATTATTTTATTCAATTTTTATTTTCTTTTATCTTATTGAAACTAGTTTCTCCACCTTTTAATTAGATATATTAATTATTTTTGAATATATTTCCTAAATTTTCATATATTATCTCAAATCTAAGTTATTGCATCCACTTTTTAATGTTTTATTCATTCTTCAATTATTTTTCTCAAATTTCAATTATTTCTTCAATTTTCAATTATTTTTTTTTATTTTCAATTATTTTCACAATTTTTTTATTATTTTGAATATTTGTTGATTAATTCCGAAAACTTTAATTATTTATCTCAAATTTCTATTATTTTCTTCAATAAATTTTTGATTATTCTTATAATGTTGTAATTATTTTCCTGAATTTAAAATTCTTGAAACATTTTATAATAAGGTACTTTCGTTTACTTCATAAATATCCTGTATTTTTGAAAACTACTTTTCTAAATCTTCAAATTACAATTAATTTCTTCAATATCGAATTATTAATGTCAAATAATGGAAGGGCCTAACTCATCAAATTTGTTAATTTAATTATCAGATTTACTATTTTAATCGTTTTTCATATTCATTTTCCAAATAATTTTCAATATTAAAAAAATTGTTTCATGCTCCATCAATTTTTATTAAAATGTTATTTGTTATTTTTATATTTTATTTGTATTTTTCAAGTATTTAAATAATGTTCTTCGATTTTCAATAACTTTTAGATCAAATAAATTCTGTAATTTTCTCAATTTTGTTATTAAAATTTCCAATTATTTTTATCCTTTTTTAAAATGTCTTATTTATCTCAAATATATTCTGTAATTATTTCAATTATTTTTTACAAATTTTTATTTTCTACATTTTTTAATTATTTCTATTATATTTCAATTACTTTTTGTCATTTTCAATTATTTTTTAATAAATACTCTAATTTTTTTATTTATCTCAAGTTCTAGTTATTTTTTCAATTCACAATTATTTTTATCGTTCTGCAATAATTTTCTTTTATTACAAATCTATGTTGTAATTTTTTCAATTATTTTTTACAAATTAAAATTATGTTCCTCAATTTTTATTATTTTTATTACTTTGCAGATATTTTCTCGAATTTTTTATTACTTTCATTATTCTTTAATTAATTTCCTAGATTTTAAAATGTTTTTCTCAAATTTTAATAATTTTCTGTAATTTTCAATTATTATTGTTATCATTTTGAAAATCAATTTATTCAATTTTTAATTATTCTCAAACTTCATTCCTCAATTAAATTCCTAAATTTTCAATTATTTATCTCATTTTTCAATTATTTTATTCAATTTTCATTTTCTTTGATCTTTTTGTAATTATTTTCTTTTATTCCATTACTTACTTGAATTTTCAGTTATTTTTATTATTATTCAATTACTTTTTGTCATTTTCAATTATTTTTTAATTCAATTTCTAAATTTTTTTTATTATTTATCTCTAATTCCCAGTTATTTTTTAAATTTAAAATTATTTTTATCATTCTGCAATATTTTCTCGAATTTTTAACTATTTTCAATATTGCTTAATTAATTTCCTAGATTTTTAAATATTTTTCTCAAATTTTAGTAATTTTCTTCAATTTTTAATTATTTTTACTGTTTCTCAATTAAATTCCTAAATTTTCAATTATTTTGTCCATCTTTCTATTAGATAAGTTAATTATTTTTCAATTAATATCCTAAATTTTCATTTATTATCTCAAATCTAAGTTGTTGTATCCACATTTCAATGTTTTAATAATTTTTTAATTATTTTTTTCAAATTTCAATTAAGTTCGTAAATTTTCATTTTTTTTTTTTTTAATTTGTAGTGATTTTCAATATTAAGTGTGCAGATGGCAAAAATTTACAAGTCACCGCCCCTGGATCTATATTTTGTCAAAAATTAAAAATTATTGTTCTATTCTTACGAATCAGTATCCACGTGTTGAAGCATTACTGGTTCTTTTCGTAGCCAGTAATCTGAGTCACAAATCACCGTCCAATGATCTCCAGTATCGCCTTCTCCTTTAGGATCGCCATAAGCAGAAACTTCTTGTTTTCCACTAAGTGGGGACTTGACGAGGTGAGAATGAAGATTTTTTTTCGTTGCTATATGCTCCAAACGAATTGTTCCTCCACATTTTACTGGCTTTCTATGAAAAAAATAAGAAAAATTGATGAAAAAACTTGGAAATACTTGAAAAATGGTTGAAAATCTTTTTCAACAATTATGAAAATTTGAGAGATTTACAAAAAAAAGTGAATACACTAGGTAGATTAAAAAACAAAATGACAATAACTTTGAAGGAAGGAAAAATCAATTGATTGCAAAAATTGCTCTAACGATTGATTTATAATTGTTATTTTTACTTACCCTCGAAAACATTGTTTTCCAGTTTCGTCTTTGACCAACCAATGTGAATTTCCGTCTGTTAAAGATTCTGTACCTGTCACAGATTGTTGTCCACTTCCAGTTCCGTATTTTATGTCATGAGAGTGCAATCTCACTTTATAATCAACATTCATTAATTTCAAAACCGAGCCATAAGTCACATAATTTGTTCCTTTTGCTAAAAACACAAAATGTAACGTGAAATAATACGTGTTTAAAAATATTAAAAACTAGGCAATTAAAAAGCGTGGAAAATAAATTAAATATTTTTAAAAGAACTGAATTATTTGATTTTCTATTATTAATTTTTTTTAACTTAAAATTAATGCCTGGTAGACATAAATATCGAAATTTGTTTGACTTTATTAAAAAGAGAGGTTAGGATTTTTAGGGATATTTTCTTAGTGTTGGGAGCTGTCAAAGTAAACTTTATTTGAAAATATAGGGAATATGATATTTAAATATAGAAAAGAATTTAAATATTTAACAATTTACTTAATAGTAACTGAAGTTTAAATGAGAAAAACTGTTCTGTCAATAACAGAATTGAAATTTGTGATACCTAGAATAGATTTAATTGAAATTAAATATTCTTGAGTATCTTAATATTTATATATTAATTATAAATATTTGAAACTTACCTTGGATAAAGGTTATAAATGACAAAATTAAAGTAAAAAGCGAAAGAAACAAATCCTTCCTTCTTCCCGGGGCCATTTTTAAAGACTGACAAATGGAAGATTGTCACGAAATTATGAAAATTTTTCTGCCTATCACGTATCAGTTCCACGCGTGGTGAATTCTGATTGGCTTATTCGTAATATTTATTTATATTGCCTCCTTCTTTTTTTTAAATGTTTATTACTTACAAAAAATATTGAAATATCTTTTTTTCTGGAATTTAAAAGTTTGACGAGTTTATAATTATTTAGAAATACCAAAGAAACATATTTTTAACTCTACTATTCAAAATTGATATTTATAAAAATGTAATTCCTACTAATTTATTTATTACTTATATTATAAGTTTTAAAATAATTATTAGGGGCATTCTATTTCTAACCAACCCCCTTCAGAAACAATTGCCAATATGAGACAATTTTTAAAAAATTATTTCTTCTACATACTAAGGTCAAATTATTTTTGCAATTAGCAGTTTTAAGAGAAAAATTTCTAAATTTTACAATGATAAAAAGAATTTTGTTCCAACAAATGTAATTTATATGCAAAATGTAGTTTGAAAGTTTACCTTTCAAATATCTCAAAACACGTTGTTTGAGATTTATTAAAAATATATCTTAAAGGAAAGCTTAAATATTCTAGTTTTTATTTCCGTAAAGTAAATAATGGACATTTCAGGGGATTTTGTGAAATTAATTAAAATTTACAGTCATGTCAGAGGTTAAAATATATTTTAACCTCTGTTAATATTAATATTCTGTTAGTTAATATTCAAACTACATTTTGTATATAAATTAAATATATTTGAACAAAATTCTTTTTATTATTGTCAAATTTAGGAATTTTTCTTTCAAAATTGCTAATTACAAAAGTAATTTGGCCTCAGTAGGTAGAAGAAATATTTATTTAAAAATTGTCTCAAATTCGACGAAATTGGCAATTGTTTCTGATGGGGGTCGTTTGTTTAATGTTAACAGATACTAATAGATAACTAAATATTTAATTACTTAGAAAACAGGTATTAAAAACTCGGATTAAACATAAATATATTTTATTATTTTGGACCCAAGACGCACACCGTTCGCAATTTACTCACATGCAATAGACATACCTTATTATTGTAAAATTTACATAATTATTTCTCTTTCATTAAAGGCATAAAAGTCGAAGCGTATAAATATTTCTCTTTGAATAACATAGATAATATATATCTTGCAAAGCTACATGATTATCTTAGATAATATCTATTATAAAGTATAGAAAAATTATAATTTCACATTTCAAGTAAATTTATAACTTTACAAATATATTATACTTTAGCATAATATACTTAAATGTATAAAAATTAACATGACAAATAAAAACATACAGTAAATAAAAAAGTAGAGCCGTCTATTATACATATTATAGTAGTTGTAACATTTTTTGATTACTTAAAGTTTTCAAATAAAACGTTTTATTTAATTTTGTTTTTTTTAAATAAGAAAAATGTAAAACAATGAAAATAAAATACGTATTTCTTATAACATACAATAACGAATTTGCGTAAGAAATACAAAAATTGTTGGTATTCTGGTTTCAAATAAAAAGATGAGATGAGAAACAATAAAATTAATATAAAATATGAGCATTGACGTTAATGGAAAAACAATAATTAATTATTAGAAATCAACGGCTTTTGGACGGGTCTTGAAGTAAACGTAAGCAGCAATAAAACAAAAAATTGCTGCTATTGTTGGCAAAACAACGGTGAATACTCGTTGCTTGTTTTCTAAAAATTCTTTTTTACGTTCTTTTTTTTGTTTGTTGGTCTCTTTCGTCTTGCCTTTCATTTGACGCATTGCTAAAAATGAAAGAAAAACATATTAATATTGTTAGAGAAACATACAAAATTCAAATAATGATTATATTAATAATGATCATAGCAATAAAAATAATACAATAATTTCATGATTGTACTACAGTGAGATAATAATATAATAATTAAACTAGTATACAATTCTTTCAATATTATGAATTATTCCGATATTCCGATTTATAAATAAAGCTGAAAATACGTTAATCAATATTATATTATTGAAATTAAAAGGCTTACTTTTCTGGTGTTTTTCTTAAATATTTGTTTAGATAAATTAACAAATTTGTTTGCACAATGATATTTTATTCAGAGTTGAGATGAGACTTTGGAGTTGTTTGGAATGTTGCTTCCTTGACAGCTTGATACGTAGCGAGTTTTGTATGTATATGTATAGAGGAATACCGGTAAATGCGGTAATTCCTACGAATTAAATCCTTCTTAAAATTGCGACGAAATTTTAACTGAATTCAATACGAATTTTGCTTACAAAACAACCACTTGAAAGAGGAAAAACCTTTTCTTTCATTTCTATTATTTATCATTTATGGATGGAAAGGGAAACTTCCATATCACAATATGGATACAGCTTTATGTAAATAAATGTAGTGGTCAGTATCAATATGTATTTTACGTAATTTTACATAAAATTTCCTTCGGTAAAACTCAGTGTTGGGCAGTGAAGCGTAAGTTCGAGTTTTTTTACGTATATTACGTCTTTGACATATTATACGGTCAAAAACCATTAAAAACGTAAAAAAGAGTAAAATACATTTTCAAAATGGCAAATATGTTTTTAGTTAGATATAATTTGTCAGAAATAGCTTAACGTCGCTTTATTTAAATATCAGTAAGATTTAAAGTAATTAATAATATAATAATAATATGTTACAAAATAATAATTAGAAAATGTAAAAATATGTGCATAAATATGTACAATCACTTAGGAAAACTTCAATTACAAAAAAAATTAAAATAAATAAGTTTGAAAAGATTTTATTTACGGGTAGGAAACAAGTTGTACAACATAAATAATAATTTAACAATCTATGAAAAATAGATATTATTATAATTAAATGATAAATGTCAGTTTATAGCATGTGTTAATTTAGCCAATTTTGTCACAAAAAAAAAACGTAATATACGTCGCACCACGTATCATCAGGTAATATACACGTAAAATGCATATGTAACATTTCTTACGTATTTTACATATTTTACGTGAAGTAGTTTACGTTCCGAACCCTGCTTGACGTATAAAGGTATAATGTATAACGTGCCCAACCCTGGTAAACACATACACTCACACATAACCATATGCATGTCAAACCCTTTTAAACGCACATACATATATATATATACATATATGTCAATAATCAGCTGTGATCAGCTGTTTGATAAATTTAAAGATAAGCAGAATCAAATTCGGATTAATATAAAAAAATTATTGTATTTCAGTATGTTCTAAAGTCATCCAAATTCTAATTTAACTACATTATGAGTGCCGAATGCAGAAAAATGGGTTGAAAAACATTTTGCCAAAAGTTCAAAGTAATTCATAAATTTGATAAAGTGTAAATGACTTGAATGTTGTGAATAATATGTGTACCACTTGGACATTGTACAGGTTAGGATTATATAATGCTTTTTGTTTTGTGTCGACATGTATTTCAACGAAATATTTTTCAGTTTTTACACAAAACATTCTTTAGAATTAACATATATGTTATTTACAATTAATATAAAATATGCCATTGTTACTAGAGATCTATAAAATGATTTTATAGCATAACTCACAGACGTCATTTCTGATAAATAAGTAAATATTAAGGCATCTTATCTTATAAATAATATCTACAATAATCAAATTATTATTTACGAGCAATTGTTAACAGATTGATTTACTTAATCAAAAGATTACAAGCTTTAAATAGACATATAATCTATACAATTTTTCAGAAAAAATCTAAATTCAACATGAATTGGAAACGTTCAGAAGAGACCTGGCTTGTTCCAAAAGTTGACGCATCAGCCAATGAATCGCAAAATGAACCAACTAATTTATCAGAAACGGATAAAAACGAAATTGAAATTAGTACAATTTTAAAACCAAATTTGAACGATGGTCGTGAATTTGTCTGTGGATGGGGAGCAGCTGTGATCAATATTACTATTACTTATCCAATAAACAAAATTATTTTCAGACAGGTAGGTTTAAATTGACGTTGAAGTTGAAAAAACAAAATTTAATATATAAACTAGTTTCAAAATAAAGTCATTTTTAAACAGGTTTTGGACAATGTGCACGCAAAAGCAGCGTTTCAACAACTGTATCAAGAAGGATTTAGTCTTTTATATCGAGGTATTCTGCCTCCACTCTGTCAAAAAACTCTTTCACTTAGTTTCATGTTTAGTGTTTATGAAGGCTCTCGAGAGAGAATTAGTATACTGACTGGAAACGAAGTATTAGCAAAAATTTTAGCAGCGAATATTGCTGGCACTACTGAAGCCAGTTTAATGCCAATGGAAAGAGTGCAAACTCTGCTACAAGATTGGCGATACAATAGTAAATTTAAAAACACTTTGCATGGTTTTAGGTATATATTAACAAAATATGGAGTCAGTGAGTGCTATCGTGGACTCGTGCCCATCATTTTTAGAAACGGACTTTCCAATCTTACTTTTTTTACTCTTAGAGATAAGTCGAGAGAATTGATGGACGAGAAAGACTCTATTTTAAAAAATTTTATTTTCGGCGCGTTTATTGGAGCCTTTACAAGCACTGTGTTTTATCCCTTCAATGTGATTAAAATTCACATGCAAACAAAAATAGGCGGCGAGTTTGACAAGTTTTTCGTGGCTGTGCGCGAATTATACATCGCTAGAAACAGAAGTATAACCAGTTTTTACAAAGGAGTACATTTAAATTATATGCGATCCTTCATTAGTTGGGGAGTAATAAATTCAGCTTACGAATTCCTCAAGAAAATTATTTTTTGACCAAATTAACTTTCTAGGTAATTCGAATTATACTGTAATTTTAGCTTGTCATAATTATACATTTCATTGAATCTACAATTATTTGTAAAAAAATTCAATTTATCTATTTTAGACGAAATTTATTTTTCAATTTTATTAACTTAATTATATTATATAGTCCCTTAAATGAGAAGTTCATTATTTTTATACAATATTTTTGATTATCTCGCGTTAAATCAAATCTTATGACTGTATAGAGCGCAAAAGATAATTTTATTAATTATATGTGCTAGGCGTTAAAAGTTGCAGATGTTATATTAATATTATTATATTCAAGTGGAAAATATTTTCCCTTGTTGTTGTTCATATTATAACAAATAGTGACTGTGGTAATGAAATATATGTATAAATCTAATTTATTTAAAAATGGCATAAGAAAATCGAAAATATATAAACTTTTTTGAAAAATCTGACGTTATTTTAATTAATCAAAGCTAATTTCATGTTTCAAAGTAATAAAACAGTGCAATTAGTTTCAACACCTTATTTTATAGACAATTATAAATATTTTAAATATAACATTTAAACATAAATAAAGCAAGTTTTATTTACATACGACAAAATTTGAAAAAATTAACAAAAATTGCCAAAAATAGGTAATTGCGACTTTTGCAAATTAATTGAAAAAAAATAATGAAAACAATTAAAAATTGGCGAAAGTAATTTAAAAAATCATAAAAATGTTTTAAAATTAGAGAAAATAATTTAAATTAGAGAAAAATATTTTAAAATCTTAGAAATAAAGTTAAAAAAATTAGAATAATGAAAAATTGGAGAAAATAATTGAAAATTGAAAAAAATGATTGAAATTGAAATAAACAATTAAAAATTTAGGAAATTAATTGAAACATAATAAAAATAATTTAAAATTGAAAAAAATGATGAAAAAATAATATAAATAATTAAAAATTGCAGAAAATAATTGAAAAGATTACATAATTTATTTTGAATAAAGGAAAATTAAATAAAATTTCCGAAAAATGCTTGAAACTGTTATAATTTCATTGAAAAAAAGAAAAAAATTAAAAATTGGAGAAAATAAATGAAAAAAGATAAACATAGGTAATTTAAAACTGAAAAAACAATTTTTAATTTAAAAAAAAATTGCAAAAAATACAGAATATACATATATTATATACATATAAAATACAAGAAAATCATAGATATAATTGAAAATTGAATAACACAATGGAAATTTTAGATAAATAGTTTAAAATTTTAGAAAATAATGGAAAATAATTAATAATTGAAAAAAACAATGGGAAATTTGAGAAAAATATTTTAAAACTTAGAAAATAATTTTAAAAAATAAGAATAATTAAAACTTGGGGTAAATAATTGAGAAATGAATTTAAAAATTTGAAACTTGAATAAAATAATTGAAATATGGTAAACAATTGATAAGTTGAAAAAATAAATGAAATTTGAAATAAATAATTGAAAAAATTTATTTATTTATTTTATTTACTGTAATACACAATTTTGTAAAAATTGAAGAATTTTTTCAAATAAAAAAAAATAATTGAAAGTTGAGGAAAATACTTAAAAATATGAGTAATTGATTGAAAAAAAATTAGAATAATTCAAAATTAAAGAAAAGAATTGAAGAAAACTAAATAAAATTGAATTTTAAGGTAATTAATAAAATTTTTTGGAAATTATGTAAACAAATGAAAATAATTAAAAATTAAAGTCAATAATTGAAATTTGCGAAAAATACTTAAAAATCTTAAAAAATAATTTTACAAAATGAGAATAATAATTAAAAATTGAGGGAAATAATTAAAAAATGATAAAAATAATTTTAAATTGAAGAAAATAATTAAAATTTGAAAAAATAATTTAAAAAATTACGTACTGCTATATTTTGAAATAAATAGAGAAAATAAATGAAAAAAGATCAACATAATTTAAAATTGAAAAGAAAATTTTTTAATTTAAGAGATAAATAGTTTAAAATTTTAGAAAATAATGAAAAAAATGGAAAATAATTAAAAATTGAAGAAAATAATGAGGAATTTGAGAAAAATATTTTAAAATTTATTTATTTATTTATTTAATACATACGGGACCAGCTCTTTCGTACAAATGTACTCCTAACAACTAGGAAAAAAACTTTTCTAAAAAATCTTAGAAAATATATTCAAAAAATAAGAATAATTAAAAATTGGGGAAAATAATTGAGAAATGAATTTAAAACTTTGAAAATTTGAAACTTGAAGAAAATAATTGAAATATGATAAAAACAATTGATAAGTAGAAAAAATAAAGGAAATTTGAAATAAATAATTGAAAAAATTGCAGAATTTTTTTTAATATAAAAAATAATTGAAAGTTAAGAAAAATACTTGAAAATCTGAGAAATTCATTGAAAAAAATGAGAATAATTAAAAATTGAAGAAAGCTAAAACGCTAAAAATAATTAAAATTTAAGATAAATTATACGAATTTTTGGAAATTATGAAAAGAAATGAAAATAATTAAAAATTGAAGAAAATAATTGAAATTTGTGAAAAATCGTAAAATATAATTTTACAAAATTAGAATAATAATTAAAAATTGGAGAAAATAGTTGAGAAATGGTATTAAAATTTGAAACTTAAAGAAAATAATTGAAATATGATAAAAACAATTGATAAGTTGAAAAAATAAATGAAATTTGAAATAAATAATTGAAAAAATTGCAGAATTTTTCTTAAATAAAAGAAAAAATTCAAAGTTGAGAAAAATACATCAAATCTGATAAATTAATAATTGAAAAAAATGTGAATAATTAAAAATTGAAGAAAATGATTGGAATTTAAAATAAAGTATACAAATTATTGGAAATTATGAAAACAAATGAAAATATTTAAAAATTGAAGAAAATAATTGAAATTTGAGAAAAATGTTTTAAAATCTTAAAAAACAATTTTACAAAATGAGAATAATAAATAAAAATTGAGGGAAATAATTAAAAAGTGATAAAAATAATTTTGAATTGAAAAAAAATAATTGAAATGTTTGAAAATTATTCGAAAAGAATGAAAATAATTAGAAATTTGTGAAAATAATAGAGAAATTGCAGAATTTATTTTTAAGTAAAAGTAAATAATTAAAAAATGACAATTGAAGAGAATAATTTAAATTTGAGATAATAACTGAAAACTTAGGAAATTAATGGAAATAATAAATAAAAGATGGCGAAAATAATTGCAAAATGATAAATTATGAAAATGATTAAAATTTTCAAAAATTATTAAATCACTTGAAATTTAGTATATTTGAACAGTGGATTAATTGAACTTTTAATTAATGCAAGGTTAAATTAACAGCAACTTGAAGAAATTAAAATTGCTATAAATTTAAAAATTGAGATCCTTTTGAAAAGGTGAAAAATTTAAAACAAAAAAACAAAACATCTATTAGTGACAAACTTCAGGTGATGTGGATAGAATGAAAGAATGCATGAAAGAAACTTGTAAATTATTATATAATTATTATAATATGTAATTGTTTTTCCCATAAACAGTTATTCCTTCCCGTATTTATTTATCAAATTAATTGATTAATGTAAATAAAAAACTATTAATTCCATTAAATTTTAAAATAAATTTGAGAAATTGTTCGTTGCGCCATCTACAGTGAACACGGTTAAGTTCTTCATTTCATTTTACGTTGATTCTTTGACGTGAAAGCACGGGATTTGTAGTCAGAATGGTTGTTGAATGTGGATAAATATTAAATGCCTCTGACAGTGTAGTGAATCGTTGATATTATTCGTTCTATCAACTTAATTTGATTAATAACTCCCGAAGGAGTCCAAGAAATCGTTTTTCTTTCGTGAGTTCAACGTACGAAACGACAAAAAAAATGTATCTCCAGTACTACTCGAGTGATTGGCGACATTTGAGTTTTGACAGCGTGTGCTATGATGAATGTGGGATCAGTAATTAATTATGAGAATCAACTCAACGAAAATGAGTACTCCGATCGAGGAGAAGATTGATCAGAAGATGAAGGTGAATATCTAAAGAAACAGTTCCTCAAAATTTTTTTCCCTTTATCCAGCACGATCTTTGCAATCAATAAAGTTGGGGTAGAATGTGTTCGTGACATGCCTGCTCCAAAATTATTACTACATCGACAGAACAATTATACCGGATGGAATAAATTACAAGCTTGATATAAGTTGAGAAGTCGATTTTGAGAATTGTTTCCTGAAACTTGGCCTTCTCGAATTTCTTGACTCAAGTTACCGTTCAAGTTAAATTGATTCTGATTTTGTGAATCTTGCAAAAAATTCGATATAAATACACTGAATGAATAGCAATAACTCATTTTTGAATCAGGAATGCCATGCGCGTCAAGTTTTTTTTTCTCAATCGAACGTCGACCTTAATCTACGACCGTTAATTGCTCTTAATTTACTTTTTATTTTGTATTAAGAGTCTATTTCTTTCACAGAGAAAATCTCTATACCTCTTTCTATTTTTTCTCTGATGTTTCCTGGCACACTGAATTAATGATTTTATACATTTTTTTTGTAAACTATTTTTAAACTGTTTAACAAAGCATGGCAAATGAAAAGTTATTTTTTATTTTCATTAATTTCAAATAAAGTTGTGTAAAATCAATACTGACAAACTATTAATGCTAATATCACGAAACCACTGTCTAATGGCTTTCTAAACTAGTATTACTAAACTGAGTACAAGCATCGTAAAAGCAATTTAGGAATTGTGGTTTTAATTAATTAGTCAATTCAATTTATCAGTAATCCATTCTAATTAGTTTTCATGTGTAATGGAAAATGTTTTACTTTATTTTTCTCCTTTTTCTATCTTTTAATATTGTAAATTACAATTTTTATTGTATTATTTGTACATAACTCGACATTTTTTAAAAAACTTCGCATTCTTTTAAAAGCTAAGTTTCAATTAATGATTATTTAAATTCATTAAAAACCTTATTAGGCTTAGTTTTAACTAGTAAAAAGTTAAAAACATTAATTCACGTTTTAGTTCGATTCAAAATTTAATTATTGAGCTTTTAATTTATTCCAATTTATTCAAATTAGTCTGTCAATCTCAAATTCAATCAATTAAAATTTTATTCTAGTTTCTGTAGCTTTAATAAATTTTCTAAATTTAGATTGACATTAATTTTTAATTATTATTGATATCTAATTTTATTTAATTCCAAACTCATTTCATGTGAATTTTAATATTTTCCCGAAGTTCTGAACGTTTATTTTAACAAACCTTTTTCTCCAGGGAAATATTTTCAAAAATAACTATTGCAACATGAAATATAAAAAGGGAATTCAATTCTAATATCTTAATTATTTTGTCGGTATTTAAAACATTATTTTTCGTCAATTTTGAATTTAAAAAATACCCAAACAATATTCATTTAAACGTTCAGAATTTTAAGTTAATATTAATGGATCCAAATAATATAATTATAAATTAAATAAGTCTCAATTCAGTCAAATTTCAATTTTAATTTATCGAACTTCCAAAAAATTATAATATTTTTAATTCCCAAAACTAATAAGTCCAAACTTTAATTTTGGTAAAATTCACTTAATTAAAATTTCTATTTTTATTCATTTTTTTTTATTTACTACTTTTATTGACTAAGTATCGATTTTATTTATTTTTATTTTTAAAAATCTCCCCTTTAAATATTTATTCCTTCCTTTTTCTATTATTATATTGTTATTTTCCCGATTAAAATGTTAAAAAGACACATTTTTAAAAATAAATTTTTTTCTGATTTATAAAAGGTGCGGACGGGGATGGTAGCAGTTAGCGATGGCAAAAGTAAACCAATACCAATGCGTTTATATCTTTCTATGGAGATTCTTAAGCTCCAAAGAGAAGATTTAGAGGTAATATGATTTTTCTATAGTTTAGTTATTTTTTTCAAGAATATATATTCCAGATGCAAGTAATCGATATTAAAGTCTGCAGACGCATGTCACTGTCAAATTATTAAATTCACATTAAAGGAATAAAATGATTTAATTTTAACTTGGAGCTATCCTGAAATTCAATTATCAATAAATTCTTCCTGTGTCTCTCTCCGTTTGAAATAAGTCGTTATGGGATCTATTTTAAGATTCATCAAACATTGGAAAATTGCTTTCATGCATTTTATCGGATTTCCGATTAAAAGTAACAGTAACTAAGTGAAATTATGGCTTGTTAAGATAATTAAAATTGACGCTGCCTCCAGTTGTCTATATAAATACATAAGTCATGGGAATGACAATTATAATTGTATTCTTTCTGAAAATTTAGTCATTTCTTTTATTTCTACGTCAAGTTAAAATCTCGAATAATTTCGCGTTTAAATTTAAATGAAATTTCATTTGAGAAGAATTAACATTATCCTCTAGTTTTATTATATTAAAATATTCAATCTAAATATTAAATTTGAATATTAAATTTAAACAAGGGGATAAATTTCAATCTATTTGAGACTTGACATTATATTTCAATAAAAAAATTTAAAATGTAATGGTTTCTAGCAGGCGGCGAATCACAATAAACCTCCTGTGGATGCAAAAGAACGAATGGTTCAAATAACAAGGCAGAAAGTTGGAGGCTTGGGTTTGAGCATAAAAGGAGGAGCTGAGCACAAGCTTCCTGTTTTGATATCCAGAATTTATAAAGGACAGGCAGCTGATCAATGTGGTCAACTTTTTGTCGGAGACGCTATTATTAAGGGTAAAAGATTATTTTTAAAGTTATATTTAATGGGTTTTTTTTTCAAGAACAAAAAATATTTGTATTTAACGTCAGTTTTTACCAAATAGTTTAGTAAAAAATCCTACTTTAGTGACTAAAGTTTATCTTAATTTAAATTCGTCAAAATAATTCTAGGCGATTTTAAATTTAATTCATTCAAGTTTAAAATGTTGCCCATTTGAATTCATTTTATTTTTAATTAAACTCAAATTCAATCGATTGGAATTAATTATTTATGCAAATATTGATTTATTCGAAATCTAATCGTTTTATTTCAATCAATTCAAAACTCAATTTATTAAAAATTGTATTTGATTCAAATTTCAGAAAAATAACGAAATTTGTAAGAAAAAGAAAAACTGTATAATAATTAGAAAAAGTTGTGAATAGATTTCGAAACTTTTTTGCGATTAGTTTATTTATTTAGAGAGATTTTCTAAGCGGTTTAGATTTTTACTTGAAGTTTGGTCTTTTTTAAAACTGTTTCCATTCTATTCTTTTGTTTTTCGATTATTTGGCCCATAATTAATTTTCTGTTAAAAATTTAAAATACTATCAATTTAATGCAAAAGATAAATAAATTTGAAATATGATGATTCTTTTTTGAGTAATTTTTTCAGGGTTTTAATTGTTTTAAATCACTGATTAAAATCATGACTTAAATTAAAAATCTTGAAAATTCTCCGGATTTCCAATAATGAATGTAAAAAATCGCAAACATTAAAAATAACCAGAAATTTGTGGATAAATCTTAAAAATTTCAATTTTAATATTTTGTTTTAAATTTTTTTTTTTAAATTTTGCTGATACTTATGGTTAAAATACCTACGATTTACAAATTTTTGGTAAGAAGATAGCAAAAAAATAGTATTAAATTTTTATATCTTTAAGTCATTATAATTTAAATAAATTCCAAACGTCAATCTACTCATATTTCAACTTGTTTGAAATTTTAAAATAATTCAAATTTAAATGCATAATAATTAAATAATATTATTATTTTCCATATTCAAAATAATTCTTTTTTTATTTCTTACACTATTTCTAGAAGATTTCACTTTTTCGAAACTGTTTAATTTTTATTCTATAATAATTTATTTTTTTTGTTAAATTAAAGATTTTTTTTTTACTTTTGATATTTTTTTTTATTTTAGGATTTTCTTCAATTCTCTTCTCTTTATGCAAATTATTTAATAATATTATTTTACACAATTTTGTTATTTTTTAAAATTCACTAAACTTTTTATTTCGTTGATTTTCTTAATTATTTCCATATTTTTAAAAATAAATACTCTCATTTTTTGTAAATTTATTCAATTTGTTTTCACATCCTATTTTTTGCAAACTTACTTATTCTTTCATAAAATTTTTGGATTTTCTTTATTTTTCTAAATTTATTGTTGGAATTGCTTTATAATATAAAAATATTTTTGGTTAAATTTTGTTAAAGTTTGTTGTTTTTAAACAGTTTTTAAATTTCTTTTGTGCACTTTTTATTTATCTTTGCATACATTTGTTTATTTCATTTTTATTAATTCTAATTTTTTAGTAGATTCTTACAAAATTTTTATATTTTTCGTACTTTTTACATTTTTTAATATAGTTTGTTAGATTATAAAAAAAAACATTTCTCCATTTTCATCCTATTTATTTATTTTTCTTGTTGTTTCACAATATTTTTTGTACTTCCTTGCATTTCAATTAATTCTTCAATTTTTGTCATCATTTTTCCATTTCTTAGAAACATTTTTCCTTCTTTTAAATTGTTTAGTTTTTATCTTGTACATAATAAGGAATTTTTTTAAAAATTTTTTTCATCATTTTTCTATTTTTTAGAAAAATTTTTCCTCCTTTTAAATTGTTTAGTTTTTGTCTTGTACATAATAAGGCATTTTCGAAAAAACATTTATTCGATGTTTTTATTGACATTTTTTAAATTTCTCATTTCTCTACTTTTTTGAAGACTTGTTCTTTTATTTTATATTATGTAAATTTTATCTTGTATTAAATATTCTCATTTTAACATCGTGCTTCTATTTCATAGAATTTTTTTTCTACATTTTTTTTAAAATTTCCAAAATTTTATTTATTTTATGTTATTTTGTTTTTTTACTTATTCAATATGTAAAATAATTCTCTAATTTTAAAAATTTGTTCTCTTTAGTAATATAATTTAACGTCTTTTTAATTATCTTCTTATTTATTTTTTAAATTTAAAAAAATATTCGTAAATAGTTTAATTTGTTGAAAAGAGTTTCTACTTTTTTATATATTTTTATGTCATTGTTTCATTCTTGTGTTGTTTTTTTAAAGTTCTTCTTTATTTCTTTAATAATGTCCATGACATTTTTTATTTAAATGAATTTTTTCATTTTTTTAATAGATATAATTTATTCGACATAATTTATTTTAATTAATTGTTTTATTTTTCATTATTTCTTATTAAATTTTCTCATCTTATAAAATAAACTACTTTCACATAAACATTTTAAAAAAATCAATTTTTGATTTAAATTAAAAAAATCGTATTTTTTGGATTTTTTTAAAAAAAATCATGAATTTTATCTGCTCTGATTTTTAAAAATATTTGATTTATGATTCTTTAAATCACTTTTTTCTTGTATAAATTTCTGAGTTAAATATTTTAATGAATCGAAAGATCAACTATTACTTGAATTGAATAATAATCTTTTTTAATTTTACAATTATTCAACAGTGAATGGGGAATACATCACAGCCTGTAATCATGACGATGCTGTTAATATACTCCGAAATGCTGGTGATTTGGTTGTTTTAACCGTAAAACATTATCGAGCAGCAAAACCATTTTTACAAAAAAATGGTAAGTTCTTCACTTACTTGAATGTAATTTCATATTCTAAATTTATAATAACAAATTTCATTCTCTTTCAATTAAAAAAGTTCAAAATGATTTTCCCGTTTGTGACAATTTTTAAAATTAAAATTTTTGTTGATTTGGAAATTAATTTTTTTTTTTTTTATAGAAAAAGAAGAAAAATTAGATAATGCGACAAATGGAAGTGCAGAGGATGGATGGGTTTCTCCGAGTAAGCAGCCAGGAAGTCCGAAATGCAGTCACAGTAGGCATAGTTCAAACGCATCTGCAAGTTCCACCCACACAAAAAAGTGGGTCGATCTAATAACAGGTCTGCATCCATTTTTAGTAACAGCCATTTAATTGTATCAGTTTTATAACTTGCAACAAAGACCTTGTGGCACATTTTCATTGAATAGTTTTGCTATAAAGTTTTCAATGAGGGGGCATATTGAAAGGTTGGTGAATGTCCCAGAAACCTATCTACATTCTTTATAAGCGCGTTGAACTCTTCTCAACAGTTATAAGTCGCACTAAAACGTTAAGAGAATAATAACGACTTTATAGTCTCTGTGACACAGTATAGAAATTAATTGATCAATTTCTATAGCTTCGCAGAAATTCCTCTCCAAATGTACATACACTCTTTTTTTTTCTTCTTCAATATTGAATTTCATTATTTTAATGTTTAAATTATTATAATCTTTATTACCATAAGCTTCAGATTTTGCAATTAATTCAGTTACATGAACTTTACATGAATTCACAAGCAAGGTTTCATGAATAATTTTCAATGTAAATTTCAAATCCGCGTTCATTGATTATAGGTATATAGATGCTCTCATTTCCTTGAATAATTTCGAAGCGCTTAATACTCTCTAGTTGAAAAAAGCTTCTAATTCGTAAAATTAGAGTAGCTGTGTTAAATTACATATTTATGTTCCCAGATCTAGATGCGTGAGACTTTTTATATTGTCAATTTAAATGCATTTGTTTTTTAATATTATTAATTTTGACGCATTTAATTTTTAATATTTCAAACTTTGTGATACCTAATTTTAATTTTTTTTTTTAGAATTTCTTTTTATTAATCTCCAGAAAATTAATTTAATTAATAAATTGTTTTCAGTTCCGTTGATGATGGCGTATGTTACTAGATATATATTTGGTACTGATAAATTAAGACGAAATGCTTTCGAGGTGAGGGGATTAAATGGAGCCAGAACTGGAATAATACATTGTGACGATAGTGCTATTCTTAGTCAATGGTTGAAATTTATTACAGATAATATTACAGGATTGACTCATTTTCAAGTGAGTATTTTTCAATTGTAAAAATTATTGTAATTTTCGTTTAATTCATGGAAAATGAAGACTCATTTTTCAAGAAGTAGCCGTTACTAAATTAAGGTGGGTGTCCAGTGATTTTTGAAAAAAAAAACAATTCAAGGCTTTATCAAAGTCAAAAATAAATTATATCAAGGTCTATTTTTTAATTATTGGAACAATAGCTGAATATAATTTTGAGCTACAGGAAATAATTGAATTTTAAGAACAAAGAATTGAAAATCTAATTAAAATTTTTAAGATAATAGATGAACAATTATAAAATAATTAATAAAAGTAATTAAGAGAATTGTTTGTCAATTTAGTTAGTGCTAAAATGTCGTAAAAATTTAAAGAAAATAATTGAAAATTAAAGTAAATAAATTGAAAAATAAAAAACTTGGAATTAACTAAAATTGAAGAAAATAACTATGATTAGATAAAGGAGTGACTTGTGCAGAAAATAATTACGAAAATTAAAAAAAAATCTTTCAAAATTAAAGCATTTAAGAACTTAAAAAAATTGAATCATTGAAAAATAAAATTAAAATTTCAAGCAAAGTAGATAAAAATTTATTACAAAAATTGACAGAAAAGAAAATACAAATTTGAAATGAATAAATAAATATTAATAAGAAGATAATAATCGAAAATATTGAAATTTGCATTAATAATAATTAAAATTAAAAAAAATGCATACATTCATTTAATTTAATTTAATTGAAAATACTATATAACTTAGTATTAATAAAATAATTGAAATAGTTGAAGAATATAATTATTGTAGTTTGAAGAAAATAATTGAAAAATGACGAAAAAAAAGTAGAAAATTAAACATAACAATTGATGAATGTAAAAAATTGTAATATTAAAAAATTTGAAAGATATAATTGAAAATTGAAGAAATTAAATAAAATTGAAGAATACAATGGAACATTGACGAAATTAATTGAAAAATTAAAGAAATTATTGTAAAATTAGAAAAAATAACTAAAATATGGAACAAATTATTGAAAAACATTGAGAAAATTGAAATTTTCATTTCAAGAAAATACATACAATTTTACTGATTTGAGTGAAAAAACAATGTAGTCTTAAAATTGGAAAATGAAAAAAATAATTGAACATGGAAGACAATAATTGAAAATATTAAAAACAGTTAATTGAAATTAGCGTCAATAATTAGAAGTTAAAGAAATAAATGTAAAATAAAAGAAAATAATTGATAAATGGCGCCACTAACTTAAAAATACTAAAAATAATTGAGTATTGATAAAAGTAATTTAAAAAATATATATAATTGTAATTAATAATTAAAAAATAATGGAAAAAAATAAAAATGAAGAGATTAATTGAAAAATGAAAAAAAATACGGAAAAAAACTGAAAAATGGAAAGGATATGATTGTAATTTAAGAAAAAACTTTGATTTGAAGTAATAAAATTGACGATAATAATTAGAAGTTAAAGAAAATAATTAAAATTTAAAGAAATTTACTAAATAAAGAAGAAATCAATTAAAAAATGACTAAGGTAAATAAAAAATAATAAAAACAATTAAAGTATTTTTGGAATAAATTGAAAAATTGAAAATTAAGAAAGAAATGGAAATTAAAGACAATAATTGATAAATAAAGAAATAGATGTGATAGAAAACAATTAAAAATTGGCGATAATAATTGAAAAAATTAAAGAATATAATGAACATTTTCTGAAAGTAATTTAAAACTTAGGAAATTAAATTGAAAATAATGTAAATAATTAATTTAAAAATATGGAAAATAATTTAAAAATTATAAAAATACTTGAAATCAAAGTAGACAAGAGTTAAAATTTTTAAAGAATGATTAAGTTTTAGAAATTTTTAATTCAAATTTAATATATAGCTGAAGTTTGGATATAATTTATAATTTTATAATTTTTAAAAATTATAAAAATACTTGAAACTTTTTGAAAAAAAGTAGACAAGATTTAAAATTTTTAAAGAATGCTTAAGTTTAACATTTTTTAATTCAAATTTAGTAGATTGAAGTTTGTATGAATTTAACTTTTATTTAATGCAAATTCACATCGATTAAAGTTTGAATTATTTTTTAATTTTTATTAAAAAAAAGCTAATGAACTTTTAAATAGATGAAAAAAGTTGAATAAGTGATAATTTATGATGCCTATTCTAATTTAAGAATTTGATTTAAAATATAAAGTGTTTTCAAGATTTTCACGGTTACAAAATTTTAAAGAGAGTTCATGTTTTTAAAAGTTTAAAAAATCACTGGACATCATGTAAATCATTATTTGTTAAGAATTGATGATTAATAAAAAATTAATGATTTGTGTATTTAATAAATAATTTTGGTATTATTAAATGTTAGAAATATTGTTTAAATTTGCAATACTGTTAGTTAAATTGCTAATATTGTAATTGAATAAAAATGCATTTTTTCTGTTTGTTACAGATGAAGTTATACAATCGAAACTTCGGAGTAGGTGAACGCATTGAATATATGGGTTGGGTAAATGAGTCCATCAGCAATAGCAATCAACCGTGGCAAAGTTATAGGCCAAGGTTTTTAGCTCTCAAAGGACCGGATTTGTTACTTTTTGAAACTCCGCCCGTATGTATAGGTTTCAATTAAAAAAAAAATCTGTTATTGTTTTGTTCTGAGAATTAAAGTTTCATTGTTTTATTTTTTAACAGTGCAATATAGGAGACTGGTCACGATGTGCTTTAACTTTCAAATTATATCAGACAATGTTTCGAGTAATGCGAGAATCGGAAAATGTTGATGAACGACAACATTGTTTTTTAACGCAAAGTCCTGGAAAATCTCCAAGGTATCTTAGCGTTGAAACGAGACAAGAACTTCTCAGAGTTGAAGCAGCGTGGCATACTGCAGTTTCTTCTGCAGTCATTCATCTTAAAGTAATTTAATTCTTACATTAGTAATTTTTGTTTTACATATTTATAAATTCATTTATTCCTCGAGGTCCGTTTACAATTTAGGATAATTTATTTAAAGTTTATGATTAAAAATTTTAATCTCTTTTTAAATTTAATTAATTCACATGGGGTCTAATATATAATACCTATATTTTAATTTTAACGAACTTTAAATTTAAACTATCCAAACTTTAATTTAACGAAATTCTAATCCATTCAAATTTTAACTGTTCTAAATTTTAATCAATTTAAATTTTTAACGGGTATAATCCAAACAATATCCAAAACAATCCGAATTTCAATCTACATACCAAAATTTTAATTTATCAAAATTCGAATACAAGTAGATTTCCAATAATCCTTTTTTTTAATGGCAAATATTTTTAGTGATTGATATTTTAATCAATTCTGATCGAATTATAATAAATTATAAATTCAATTAATGTGAATTTTAATTATTCCAAGCTTCAATTTTTCGATTTTCAATTAATTCAATTTTTTATAAGTCCAAATTTAAATTGATTAAAGCTTCTTTCATTAAATTTGTAATCTATTCAAACCATTATAAATTTGAATTGATTCAAAATTTAATTTATCTGCATTGCAATGAATCCACATGTTCAATTTATTCAATTTTCAAATATTAATCGATTTAAACTTAAATTAATAAAATTTAAATCAATCAATATTTTAGTACTTCAATTTTAATCTTTTCAAATATCTATCGATTCAAAATTCAATTAATCAAGATTTCAGTTCATCCAAGTCTCAATTTATTCAAATTTGAATCGATTAGAATTTATTTGGATATATGTTTAGTTACCTTTCAAATACGGTATTGTAATTTGACTAAACTTAAATTAATTTAATTTAGAGTTGAATAAGATTTGTCTTAATTCAAATTTCAATTATTTCGAACCAAATTTTAATATTTTATTATTTCATAATTTTAATCTACACAAATTGGAAATAATTTGAATTTAAATTGATCTAAATTTATGTAGGTATAAAACATTTTTTGATATTAAATTTTGATCGATTTTTTTTCCATTGATTTAAAATTCAAATACTCTGACTTTCATTTGGTTCTAACTTCAAATTATCCGATTTTCAATTACTTCAATTTTTAATTAATCCAAACTTAAATATTAAAAAACACCCATCAAATTTGTAATCGTTTATGCCAATATAAATTTCCATTGATTAAAAATTCAATTAATCTAAGATTTAACTGATTCGAACTTAAATTTACCCGATTTTCAATTAATTAAATTTTTAAACTATACCCAAATATTAATTGATTCAATTTTCAATTAATACAAATTTAAATTAACTAATTAATTTTTATCAAATTTGCAGTAGGTTGTAATTTAAACCAATATAAATTTTTATTGAATCAAAATTAAATTAATTTGAAATTCAATTAATCAAGATTTCAGTTCATCCAAATCTCAATTTATTCAAATTTGAATCGATTAGAATTTAATTGGATATATGTTTAGTTACCTTTCAAATATTTATTTGTTTATTTATTTATTTAAATTATAAACGATTCAAATTTCATTAATTTTAATAAGTGCAATAGATAAAAACCGTGATTTATTTTGAAGGTAATTTATTTTTTAATTTCTCATATTTTTTATCACCCATTTTCCTCTATTTTGAAGAAAAAAAGCAAAATATAAACGAAAGCAACTTTATATTTTTTCTTGTAAAAAAAACATAGTATTTTAATGTATAAATAAATATAAATAATAAATGAACAAATAGAAATAATTGATAATTAAAAGCAGGTAAATACAAATTGATTAACTGGTAATATTTTATTTCAGAGCAAAACGTTTCCAGTAACTTTTAACGGGAGAACTGCAGGTTTGACGTTGGATTGGTCTCAAGGATTTTCGCTTGCTTTTGAAGGTAAGGCGGACAATGTTTGGAGGTATAGATTTGCTCAGCTTCGAGGGTCGAGTGACGATGGCAAAAGTACATTAAAATTACATTTTCAAGAACGTGACAGTATCGCTATTGAAACAAAGGTAAATATAAAAAATTGAATAAAACCAAAAAACAAATAAAATAAAAATAAAATGCTCAAGTAAAATTATTTCCGTTGAATTCTTTATTTTAAAAAATACATTTCTCTTGTTTGCATCTAAAATTGTTTTGATCTAATTTGAATAATTGTTTACTTCTTTGTAAAATATTTTATATCTTGTACATTTTTCAGGAATTGGAATGCTCCCAATTGCAGAATTTATTATTCTGCTTGCACGCTTTTTTGACTGCAAAAATAGCCGAAGTTGATCCAACTTTTTTAACGTCAACAACACCGTAAAGGTGTATAAGACAGTAAGTACGACTGAACTTTATTGACTCATTCTTCTTTTTCAATAGAAAAACGTTAAGTTTTTAAAAAGCTTTGGAAGAAAAAAGAAAATTCACCCAAGGAAGTTCTAGTCAATATTCCAAAAAAATGACATTAATATCTTTTTCAATTATATACTTTTACTAAAAAAAAGTTTTTGTTATTGTTTTTCAATTACTTCTTTTTTTTTATTTACAACTGATTTACCAAAAAAAAAAAAAAAAAAAAATGTATTCCGTTCAAGAGATCGCGGAGTATTTAAATGAACATTTATGGAAATATTTATTTCTAGACTGAGTATTATTTAAGGAATTACAGTAATTTTGAATTATAATAATTTCTTTGAAATTGTGGAATTGCTTAGGAGAAAATATAGTTTAGCAGAGAGAGATAATTACATAGGCGATCAATAAAGTCTTACTTTTTAAGTCTTTAACGTAAGAGATTGAATGTAATAAGTTTATCGTGCTAAATTTTGTTTTCTTAGGACAATATTATTAATTGTTAATATGCGCTTACCGTTGCACTCGTTCATGGTTTTTAAGCAAATAACAATATTACAAGAGATAAAAAAAAAACTGTTTATGCTCGTAGTGAATGAATTTTTTATTAAACATATCGAGTGCCTTAAAAACCGTGAATACAGCGTAACTGTATTAAATAAAATGCAACAAAGTTGCAGGCGGTTCTTTTAACTATTGTTAATTACGCATATTATTTTTAGTATATAATAATAATTATTTTTAATAGGTTAAAGAAAACAAGATAAATTTAATGCCAGTATTACTATGTCAATAAAATTTCAATCATAGGCATAGTTACGACAGTAAAACCACAATTATTATTGTAGTTCGACCATGGTGGCTACCTTCGAGTAAATATTTCTTCTGACGTTTCAAAATAACGTTTCTAGAAATAGAATAGTGATTTTCTCGAGACAATGATAATTAGTTAGGAGTTCCGTTTACTCTAGATATGAATCTCATGCTTTTATAGATATCTAGACATAACTTGAATATATATTTTTTAAATATTAAGTTTACATTAAGAGGAAACTGTTAATAAAATATGTAATTATTTTTTTTACAAAGCAGGCTTAGAAATTGTCCTTTCACTTGTTTAGAAATTCTGCAATTTATTTGCCTCTATACTCATTAATTAGTCTTATTGTATTAAAAAGAGATAAGCTTGTGTATAATTATTAAAATAAGAGTTATATTCCTTAAAGTTCTCTTTTTAATTATTAAATTATTAGAATTAATAATTAACAAGAGTTCGAAATTGTACATTTTTAAATAGCAATTATTATAAAGTGAGTGAAGAAATCAATTTTATTTACCCACGATTAATACGCGTTTTTTAAATTAAAATCCAAGTGAATAATATTGATTTCGTGAATCACCTTAAGCGGCCCTATCTAAATAAAAGATTGAAAATGCAGTTCAAAACTTGCCCTTTTCGGTTTTTTGATTAGATTTGGCCTCTTAGCTTGTTTTTAATTGGAGATATAATGAAAAGTTGAAACTATGATTCTCGGGTTACTCGTAGAAAGTGCCTAAACTTTATCTCAGAGTAATTGACGTTTATTGTGAACCTTTATGAAATTCCTGTTAAATCATCGCGCCAGGATGTTACCATGGTCTGAATAATTAACGATAAAACGAAAACAATCTCTAAACGAAAATTCATCTGCGTCTTTTCAATAATGTTTGACAGCTGTTTTCGAAAAATGGTGTTTTTTGTTAACAAAATTACGACTCTTAATTTACTGTATTGCTTGAAAATGGTGAATTTTTGTAAAAGAGACTCTAAAACGAAATTTTAATAGGCGTACTATTCCGAGATTGTAACGAATGATATTTGAAAATGATCAATGTGAATGAATGTATGTGCTATATCGAGTGCTTGAAATGTAGAAAATTAAATTATGACCACGATTGAATTTAATTACAGAAACATTTTCTTTTTAATTCTAATACCAAAGCTTAGATATATTAAAGTTTTAATCAGAAATGCAATTTTGTCAGCGATTTTATTTCTGAACACTGTTAATCCTGTAATTAAATTTAAATCGCATTAAGGACTGCACAATTATATATTGTATAGGTAGCTTAAATAAAAATACAAAAAGCCGAAGAAATCTATCGCAACTGAAAATATATCTAACATTAGCTAAACGAAAAATTTAATTATCCACTGGAGATTGAGCGAGATGATTATTTAAAGTTACTTTTCTAAAATTATTTTGTAAACGACTTTCACTATATTTGTAAAAAGGAACTTGTAATCTTTGCAGAAATTTTTTATTTTAAATCGAGAAAATATTTGTTATTTTATGTGTTGATTTCGCAAAGATTTCTGTGATTTAACTGAATTTTAACTATAAATGTGTACAAATAACAAGTACAAATGTCCGTGAGGATTTTTAATTATTTTTTATCGCGTGCATTTTTAAATATATTTATAAGTTTTTACTTTATTAGTGTTCCTGAAATACGTACAAAATATTTTTATTGACTTCAGTTTATTATAATTACCGCTTGCATTTAAATAGTTCTGAATTTGATGTTGATGATGATAAATTCCTTTATAAAAAGACAAAGATGAAAAGTGAAAATTAAGACGAGTCAATTATTTAAAACAGAAAATATATTCTATAAATTGTTCTCTGTAAAATGAATATAAAAATCGACATCAGATTCTTGTCAATGTTTAAAAAAGAACTTTTATATAGTTGAAATTGTCCCTCATTCTCTGGTAGATATAATACATAATTATAAAGAAAAACTATCTTGAAAGCTTACTTTAGGTTGCATATTGCTCTTTTGAAAATTCCAACCAGAAATTTTTAACTGAAATTCTGCTAGGAATTTTGACTGGAGTTGATCCAAAATTAAAATCTGTTATTCTCGAGCAGAAAATAAAATATCTGTTTCAATTTAAAGATTATTTAGTTTATAAAAATAAATATAAGGTATTTAGTATTTCTTTTTCTTTTAAAAGTCAATTATTCACATTTTTTTATCTTTATATTGAAACAGAAATTTTGTCTGTGTAGCTGTTATTCTTTATTATGGAAAAATTTTCTGATGCTACAACGCACCTACCAAACTTCTAACGCTCGAATTTTTTGTGTTTTGAAAATATTGTTCTTCTTATTACAATATACTAATATGTGAACAATTTAATGTTAATAACAGAAAAAGACCAATTTGAAAGAATGTTAATAAAACAAAAAATCTTGAGCTCCAGAAGTTTGGAAGATATCTTCGAGATCTTATATTTCGAGATATAGTTTATCTGTTATAATGTCTATCCCTCAATTGACAATATGTTTTAAAATATATAGTCGTTACAGGTTTTTGCGACTTTCTATTACTACACCTAATTCCTTTTCCTACATATAAAATAAGTAAAATTATTAAATTGTTTTTATCATTATTTTAAATTAAATATAAAGTTGTTTCAAAAGTTTAAATATTTTCAACATACAAAATTGAATATCTTTGTTCTCTTGATTTTACGTTTAAGAGTTTCGTTAGAGAGAGGAGTTGATTGTTTTATTTTTAATTTGGATACAAGTAAAAGATACATCTCTCGCAAAGCTCGTTTCCAGTCGTGAGGGAAAACACGATTCTTATTTCAAGGAAGGAAAAAGAACATTCCTTTTTAAATTAAAACATTTCAAAAAGTAATCTGTAAAAAAAGATGAAATTTAAATCTACAAGGATTAATAATTATTTTCTCTTATTACGATAGAAATTCTTTTAATTAAAATCTAATTTATGGTAATTGTTAGAAAAGAAAAAGAATGTTTTCAATGCAAGTAAATAGGGAAATAAATTACTTAAAGAAAGTCAACCTCTTGCATGAAATAATTACAATCGAAAAAGTGGTTTTTAACGGCAAAAAATATACAATTAAAATTGATTTTGCCAAATTGTAAAAAATCTAGTTGTACAATTGTTGGAAAAATTATTTTAATTCTAAATTTGTCATCAAATAATAAAAATTTCAACACTTTTTGCGTTAAAATAATTTTTTCTGAAAATTGTTTAACTGAATTTTTAAACCGTGAAATCAATTAAGAAAATTAATATTTTATTTTTTTATTTTAAATTGTCGTTTATTTCACCAGTTTTGTTAATTTGTCAATCATTTAACCCATTTTGCTAATTTTAAAAATCCTTTTCACATTTTTTAATCCAAGCTTAAATTTATCGTAATTTAATCGATTAAAAATGTAATTATTCTAAATTTTAATTGGTGAAAACAATTATTGATTAAACTATTAATCGACTCTAAATATTCATTCCTATTTTAAACGATTTTAATTCATTTTAATTTTTATCAATCTTAAATTAACGATTTTAATTCATTTTAATTTTTATCAATCTTAAATTCAATCGACGTAAAATTTATTCAAAATTTTATTGGTAGAAAATTCAAATGATAGGAAATTTTAATAAACTCCAAACTTTAATCTCATAAAATTTTAAAATTTTTTCACCATCTACTACGCACTGTTGCACTCCCCTCCCCATTCGGGACGAGGTTTACATTCCTGATAATTTGTCGTAGTCCGTGTCCAAATTCAAGAACTCAGTTTCACTCATTCTATCAATCCTATTATTATTTTCCTCTGTATCAATCTTTTCGTCAAAAATAGTTTTTTCTAGTATTTTACAAATTTCATCCTTTCTTTGCGACCAATTTGCGGGCTTAAATCTTAGACCATCTCTGCTTGGCAATAAGAATTTAAACTTTCCTTGAACTTTCCTTTCCTCGCAAAATTCATCATGAAACAGATACAATTCCTTGATTACCCTCTTTCCACAAAAGCGACATTTCCAAGAAACCATCCTCTCAACCATCTGAAACCAAAAAATCCAAAACGCAAATCCAAAAAATCAAATAAAAATAAAATTAAATTTCTGTCCTTTTTGTCGCCTATAATTACAGTCTTTTTATTTTCTATCACTTCCTTTTCTAACTCAATTACTTCATTCGGTAATCCTGCCAATGATAATCCGTGGTCTTGATTATCAAGTCGATTTTCTTTATCACTACAAAATTTTCCTGGTACCGAAAATGTTCTAAACTGGTTTTTTCCCCGTGTCCGATTCTTGAGGGGTCGTTTCATTCAACTTATATTCCCTTAATTTATTTTGCGGAACTATTTTCATTAATTCTCGTATCGACCGATTTTTCTTTCTTAAACTTTGTTTTAAAAATGTCATTTGTTCTATATTTTCTTTTTCTTTCCTACTACTCCCAAAATCGATATTTTCTCGCCTAAAGTTGTTCGCCATTTTGGAAAAATCTGAAAATCCACCCGTTTTCTACTAAAATAAAATTTTCAAATAAATGATAACCTTATTCACTTTTAAAATCAATTATACGTCGTTTCCTCTTAAATATATTTTTCACGAAATAAAATAAAATCTTATTTAAAATAATTTAACATCTTTCGCTCATAATTTCCTATTTCTTAAAATCTTATTTTCTAACTATTTCTATTTTTGAAAATCAACCAAGAAATTCGACCTTCACTTACTTAACGAAAAATTTATAAAATCTAACCTTTAATTATTTTTCAACTTTCTTTATCTTTAATTGTTATTAAAATTTTTTTTTAAAACAATTTATTCACGAAGTCACCTTTCTAAAATCAATTTCATTTCATTTTATCCGTTTTTCACTTTCAAAAATTTTCAATGTCACTGATTTAAAAATTTCCTTATTCTTCCCCTCATTTTATTTCAAAATCTTTAAAATTGTACCTTTTTTCACTTTATTTTCCGATTTTAATTTCGTTTCTCTAAAAGTATTTTAATTTTATTTCGTATCTCTCGATTTTACTCTTTATTTTGTCTCAGCTGATCTTTATCAGCTTAACCTGCACTTCCTGACAACAAATACGACCTTCGCAAAGGTCGTGAAGGATTTCGTTACTTTTTCTACTTTTACAGGACCATGTTTTCTCTAATATTCAATAAAATCACTTTTTCCCTAGTTCTTGTTTTTTTAACTTAATTTCCTTTTATTTCTTCTTTTTTCAGCACTTTTTATTTCACTTTTTACTATTTACCGCCTTTTGTTACGATTTTTCAAAACCTTTTTCTTTCCTCAATCTATTTCAATTTCCATATTTCCCTAATAAATCAATACAATTTCAACACATTTCAAATAATAAAATCAATTTTCCATTCATATTTAACACAGATTTCATTATACATTTTGAACACCTGCTCTGAGAAAAAATTTTGAGGTTAGGAAAAATGTCAGTATTTCGGTTGTGAATTTTGGGTAAAATTCGGTTATTTTGGAAAAATTAATTAATCCCTACATTAATTAATCGGAATTTTGACGTTGGGCGCCAGGTATAACCTTTTTGCCGGAAAAAGGATTATAAAAGTGGAAAGAAAGCTTGGAAGATTAAGGAAACCAATTTAAAATTAAATAAAACTTACAATTAGAAACTAACTCTTCCACAACGAAACTGATTCTTTCAAAGACTCAAGAGGATAATCGGACATAAAAGCAGACACAACCCGTTCAAGAGGGGATTTTTCCAAACAGCTATCTGTCTCGAAGACGCACAAAAGAACACAAAAGAATAATTAGCAATTGATCGCCGATCGCGATCCCGCGCTTTTCCCTCAATGACGAATGTCGCTCGGCCATTTTCGGCAATCGCCGACGAAAATCGTCACTGGCTGCACGCAGGTTACCATGGTAACGTATGAAAGTGAGCTGGAGGGAATTCTCTCTCTTTCTCACTCTCATACGTTGCCATGGTAACCTGCAGGCAGCCAGGAGCTGTGAACGTACCTTTACACCTATCTACTTGTAACGCATTAATTTATAAATCAAAACTTTAAAGGTTAATGCAATTTCTGCAATAGAAAAAATTAATTATTTTGTATGTTAATTTAATTTAGGTAAACTCTTTTATTTTAAAGTCGACTTATATTTAAAATTTTCACATTTTTTTTAATTTTTTTAATTTTTCGTCGACTGTTTTGTTCTTGCATGCTTCCCTTTCTCGAAACTATTTAATTTGGTTTTTCTTAAATAATTCTTAACTTAAAAAATTGCATATTTTTTTCCTATACTTTATATAATTTTTAAAAAGAATTTCTAATTCTTAAGTCAATTATTTTAGTAGTTTTCAAGTTATTTTGTTTATCAATATAATATTAAAATTTCCACGCACCTCGCTGAACTTTTTATTTATTTTCAAAGTAAAAAACAGGTTTTCGTTAATTTTCTAAAATATTTCCTTGGTTTCTAAACGTTTTGTTTTGCTATTCTCATTCATTTTTTTCATTTTTGCGTAGATTAAATGTTCAAAAATTTAAATTAGATTATTACACAGTTTTTTTTATATTTCACCATTTTTTTTCATTTTTTGTATTTTTTCATTTTTTCCCACTTTTAAAAATAAAAAACAATAATTTGTGATTAAATTGTTAGATGTATTTTAAAATTTTAATAACTATACTAATTTCTGAAAACATTAATATTTTGAATTCGAAAATCTTCTGGTCCGTGAATTCATAAATTACAATTTTAAGTAGTACAAATGGATTTTAGTCAGACGAAACTCACACATGTTTTATTCAGACATTTCTTACCTTAATGACACCTTAGTGACCTTATTTCATAAAACATTTGACATTAATTATTTTAAAACAATTGTTTAATATTTAGTTAAATAAATTATAAATTTTTAATAATTCTAATTTTGTAATTTAATAATTATTTACCAATTATTCTTAATTAGTTAATTTACCGATTCAATCAATAATTTTATTACTCGGAGTATTTACCTTGAGAATAAATAATAAAAAATAAATAATAAAAATAAAAATTTAATATTAATTTATATGTTTTATAATTAAAATTCGTCATATACATTTTGCAATCTGCTGCTAAACGACATGACGAAATCTATTCTGTTAAATCACTGTTCTATCAAATTTTCTCACTATTCTATTCTCCATTTCTATCCTTGTGGTTTGAATACTCAAATCCTAGAAATTCTCTTCAAGCGTGATATTTTCGTTTGATAACTCTGTTGACGACAGCATGTGCACCGGAATAGTTTCGATAGTTTATTTCTTCTTTTTCTGCCGACTATAGTGTAAGAAATAAATCCTATTTTTAAAATTGATAGCAAACTTTCCATTCATCCGTGACATCAGAAATTTATTTTCATAGGGAATAAATATTCATGAAATGCATCAGAGTGAAATTCGTGACTAGAACACGCTACGTTTAATTTCAATACAATCGACGAATATTTTTTGCACGAAAAATGGTTTTCCTTTTCAAATCAAATGTAAAATGATCTGTATAATGAAAAACACAGCAAAAAAATCAATCCTAGTTTTAATCCTAAATAAAATTTTATTAAAAATTTTAAAATCTCTTTTATATCGTTTCGATAAAAACTCTCTTTTCAAGGAAAATTGAAAAAAACAAAGTAGAGAATGAAATGAAACAGACATAACAGGAAAATAATAATTTTGAAATCATAAATCCAAAAAACCACGAATGAAAGAAAAATATCCTCTCTGTTTGTGGTTAATAATAATTTCAAAAAACAGAAATCACAAGTGAAAAAAAAATCATTTTTCTTTGTGGTTACTGATTATTGCATTTATAAATTATTATTTTTATGTTATATGAAACATAAAAAAATCTTTTCAAGGTTTTTAAAGCCAAAAACAAATTATATCAATGTCCACTATTTAATACTAGATATTTTTTTTTTTTTTGAACAATGCAAAAAATTTAAAATTAAGAAAATAGTTAAAAAGGTAGTAGAATAGAATAGAATAATAGAATAATTGATATTAAAAAAATATTGAAAAATATAATTATTGAAAGTTTGAGAAAATACTTAAAAATTGTAGAAAGAAGAAATACAAAACAAATATTTAATGATTTAAAAGAAAGCAATTAAAAATTTTAAAAATTAATTTAAAAAAGAAGAAAATTGAAAAATGACGAAACTAATAAAAAAGAATATATATAGGTAGATATATTAAAAATAATTATGCGTTGAAAAAATTATTTAAAAATTTAAAGAATATTTTTATCCGAAAAAAAAATTTTGTAATAGAACAAATAATTTAAAAACGAGAAAAGAAATTGAAAAGCATAATTCAAAATTAAAGAAAAAAGTTTTAAAAATGGAAAAATATAGAATTTAAATTTAAAAAATTAATTCGAAAACGAAAAATACAGTTAAACTTTCATGAAAAAAATTGAAAAATTTAAGACCATAATTCAAAATTAAAAAAATAATTTAAAAAAAAAAATGGAAATTTTAAATATAAACCTACTTAAAAAGAAGAAAGTTTATTTAAATTATATTAACATGCAAAATAATTAATTTTTTTATTGCAGAAATCACATTATCATTTAAATTTCCAATTCATAAAAATTGAAAAGTTTGAATCAATTGAAATTTGGATAAATTAATTTTAGAAACTACACATTTAAATTTGGACAAATGAAACTTTTTTTTAAATTAAAAATCCGCCGAATTAAAATTTGTTTTTAAAATTTGGATAAATTTTACGAGATTGAAGTTTGTGATTGATTAAAATTTCCTATCATTTCAATTTTCTATACCAATGAAAATTTTAATAATTTTTAGATCGATTGAAGTTGAGATTGGTGAAGATTAAAATGAATTAAAATCTTTCAAAATTTAAATGAATATTTAGAGTCGAGTAATAGTTTAATCAGAAATTGTTTTGACCAATTAAAATTTAGAGTAAGTAAAATGTTAATCGACTAAATTATGGTAAATTGAAACTTGGATTAAAAAATGCTATAAAACATTTTAAAAATTAGCATTCATTTCCCGATTTTTCCCCGTCCCTATATTGTAATATCAAGAATTTGTTTCAAATTTTAAGGTCATTTCAAGGTTTTCAAGGTGATAAAAAAATTTCAAGAGAATTTAAAGACGTTTAACCCATTAACATAACCTCAAACTAGAAAATGGTTTTTCACATAAAATAAAAATATTATTAAAATTGATCAAAAAAATTAGCTTAATGCAAAATTTGTTATGAAATAATATTCTCTACAAGTCTATTCGTTGGATTTTTTAAAATGATTCTTTATTCAAAAAATATAAAATAATAAAATTGTATTTTTTTAATAATTTTCTAACAAAATAGGTATTATTAACAACATCAAACGAACAGACTTGTAGAGAATATTTCAAAGATAATTTGTCAAAATTAGACAAGAATTACAATTTATTGTTTACAAATCTTCAAGAACACAAAAAGTTAAATAATTATTGTTTTATAACAATTTTTTCTGTGTAACATAATTTTTTTTTGAAAAATGTATAACCGTTTCTTTCACAGTGGCGTAACTGGAAGGGCAACGGCCCTGGGGTTTTATCATTTTTTAATTATTTTCAGCAATTTTTAATTATTTTTAAATTTCTCCCCTAAATCTCAAATTTACTTTCTTTAAATTTCAATTGTTTTGTTCAGTTTTTTCAATCACTTTTTCAATTTTAATTAGTTATCCCTCAACAATAAATCAAATTGATTATTTATTCTTAAATTTTATATTATTCATGGCAAATTTGAATTATTTCAATTTCAAATATAAATCTCAAATTTCAGTTATTTTCTTCAATTTTTACTTCTTTTTAGGGTTCCGTACACCACAAGTGTACGCACGGAACCCTATTGGCAAGACTTTGTCGAAAATGGTACCCCCCCCCCCCCCCCCTAGCCACCAAACTATTTGACTTAGAAAGTTCAAATTTGGCCCACATATGTATTTTCACGTGCAGACGAAAGGAAAATTATAGAGAACATGATTCTAGGGGTTGATCATAGCGTTGTCAAGAAAATAACAAGATTTTTGAGAAATTTTGATATTTTTTGGCTGATAACTTTTGCCATTTCTTTGACAGCGCTATCACCACAACAATCTCTATAATTTTTCTGTAATCTACATATGATACTACATTTTTGTACCAAATTTGAACTCTCTAAGTCAAATATTTTGGCAGATAAGAGGGGAATACGGTCATTTTTTCGAAAAAATGCCTTGAATTTGTACCATTCCTGCCCTTTATCTGCCAAATTATTGTACTTGGAGTGCTGAAATTTGGTACACATATGTAGTTTGACGTGTAGATTACAGAAAAACTTTAGAAAACCTTGTTGCAGGCTGTTATCATAGCGTTTTTCAGCAAAAAAAAAAAACGATTTTTTTTAAAAAATGGTCGTATCCCCCCCCTGAACTTCCAAACTATTAGACTTAAAGAACTCAAATTTGGTACACAAATGGATTTTCACTTATAGATTACAGGAAAATTATAGAGAACATAATTGTATGTGTTGAACATAGCGTTGTCAAGGAAAGAACAATATTTTTGAGCATTTTTTTAACATATGGACCATAGTTTAGTGTTATAACTTTGACAGCGCTATAATCATCACTTTTTTCTATAATTTTCCTGTAATCTACACGTAAATCTACATACGAGTACAAAATTTCAGCATCCTAAGTCAAATAGTTTGGAAGATAAGGGGGGGGGGGGATACGGTCATTTTTTTAGCAAAAATGCACTAAAAGTGTACAATGCCACCTCCATATCTGACAAACTATTGTACTTAGAGTGCTGAAATTTGGTATACATATGTATAGTTTGCCATATAGATTACAGAAAAACTGTAGAGAACTTTGTTGCAGATCGTTATCATAGTGTTTTTAAGCAAAAACCAACGATTTAAAAAAAATGCTAAAAAATGACCGTATCCCCCCTCCCATAACTTCTAAACAATTTGACTTAGAGAGTTCAAATTTGGTACACAAATGTATTTTCACGTGTAGATTACAGAAAAATGGTAGAGAACATGATTGTAGAAGTTGATCATAGCGTTGTTAAGGAAATAAAATGATTTTTGAGTATTTTTTATGGATATTTGCTAAAATCTCTGGATTTTTCGTTAAAAATGCAATCACGATCACGTTCTCTATAATTTTTATGTTATTTACATCTGACAATACATTCCTGTACAAAATTTAAACTCTCTAAGTAAAATATTTTGGAAGATAGGGGGGGAGGGTGGTCCATTTTTATAAAAAAATTCATTATATATCCTATTTTATTTATTATATTATATATAATATGTATAATATATTTATATATTATATATTTAATAGTATCAAATATATTAAAAATTATTTTGTTTTGTGTACGGAACCCTCGATTTTAGTGCGAGTGTAACTCGAACTTGCCCGATTTTTTATTTTGTAATTATTTTCTACATCTTTTAATATTTTTATTATTTTTTCATTTAATTTCCGAAATTTTCAGTTATCTCAAAATTAGATTATTGTCAACACTTTTACATAATATAACGATTTTGCAATCATTTTCTTTAGCTTAAAAATAAATTCTGCAATTTTTCTATTATTTTCTTCAATTTATAATTATTTTCATTATTTTGGCATTATTTTAAAAAATTTCAATTATTTATCTGAAATTTTAATTACCTTCATCAATTTTCGTTATTAATTTTAATTAATAATCTCTTTAACTAACATTTTTTAAGTAATTTTGTAATTATTTTTTTTAAACATGTATTCTATGATTTTTTCGTTTATTTCTTTTAAATTTTTTTTACTGTTTTCAATTTTTCATATCTAAATTTTTTTCATATTTCAATTTTTTTTCTCAATCTTAAATTATTTTCAAAATTATTTTCTTAAATTATTATTTGAATTATTTTTTACAATTTTGAATTAGTTCTATCATGTTTTAATTATTTTCCTCGATTGTTAATTATTATTCTCACTTTCTAAAATTATTTTCTAAGATTTTTTAGTATTTCTCTAAAATTTCAATTATTTTCTTGAATTTTTAATTATTTTCATTTATTTTCATAATTCCCTAAATTTTTAGTTATTATCTCAAATTTAGATTATTGTCATCAATTTTTCCATATTTTAAACGATTTTTCAATTATTCTCTTAAACTTAAATATAAGTTCTACAATTCTTCTATTATTATCCTCAATTTTTAATTATTTTCATTATTCTGGCATAATTTTCAAAAGTTCCAATTATTTCTTCTGAAATTTCAATTATTTTCATCAATTTCCGATTATTTCTGCAATTTTTTAAATATTCTCCTTAATTAAAAATCTTAAGTAATTTTGTAATTATTTTCTTTTTTTAAACATATGCTTTTTTCAATTAATATTCCTCTCAAATTTTATTTACTGTTTTCAATCTTTCATATTAAAATTATTTTCATCATATTTCAATTATTTCTTTTACTTTTACATTAATTTTATCATTTTTCAATTATTTTCTTGGATTGTCAATTTTATCCCTCTTTCTAAACAATTTTTTAATTATTTTATTTAGCTTAAAAATAAATTCTGCAATTTTTCTATTATTTTCTTCAATTTGTAGTTATTTTCATTATTTTGGCATAATTTTCAAAACTTTCAATTATTTATCCTGAATTTTCAATTATTTTCATCAATTTTCGATTATTTCTGCAAACTTTTAACTATTCTCTTCAATTTAAATCTTTTTAGGTAATTCTGTAATTATTTTTTTTTAAACTTATATTCTATTATTTTTTTCATTTATTTCTCTCAAATTTTATTTATTGTTTTCAATCTTTTATATTTAAATTATTTATTTTCATCATATCATTTTTCAATTATTTTCCTCGATTGTTAATTATTATTCTCATTTTCTAAAATTATTTTCTAAAGTTTTCTACAATTTTTAGTTATTTTGTTTTTTTTTAATTGATTTCGAAGATCTTCATGTATTTTTGTCAAATTTCAATTTTTTTTCTTTATTTAAAAAAAATTTTGTAATTTTTTCAGTTATCTCACTTAAATGTCATTTATTTTTGACAACTTATCATTGTTTGTATCATAATTCAATATTTTAATCATGTTTCGAAATTTAAAATCATTTTTCAATTATTCTCCTAAAAAATCCAAAATTTAAAACTTTTTATCTAACATTTCAATTACTTCATCCATTTTTCAATTATTTATATTACTTTTTATATTATTTTCTTCAATTTTCAATTACTTTCGTTTCTTTTCACGTTCTTTCTGATAATTTCCAAAAAGTTTTTATTTAATTCTCTTTAATTAACACTTGTTCTCTTCAATTTTAAATTATGTTTATCTTTTTTCATTTAATTTCTCTAATTTTCAATTATTTTCTTTTATTTCAATGAACTTCTGAAAGTTTTAAGTATTTTTCTAAAATTTTCTTCAACTTTCCTTTATTTAAAATATTTTATTTATTTTTTTGAATTATTTTCTCAAATTTTAATTTTTTTTTCATTTTTAATTTATTTATCTCAATTTTCAATCATTTTTTTTAATATTCAATTATTTTCTCTATATTTTCAGTATTCAATTTTTTCCAATTTACTTTTAAGATTTTGAAGTATTTTTCTAAAATTTAAATTATTTTTTTTATGTTTAAAACATTTCTATGATTGTTTAAAATACTTTCCCTAATTTTTAATTAATTTCATTATTTCTTTTCAATTCATTTGCAAAATTGGCAATTATTTTGTTTAATTTCAATTATTTTTTGCAATTCTTTTTAATTCTAAAATATTATAAATTTTGTCCTAAATAAATATTTATTTTATTTATAAAAATTGATATTTAAATATTATATTTAAAATATTTATAATTGTTGGTAACACAAGATGTTGAAACTATAAATTACTACAATTAGTAATGTTTTTGGGATTTTTTTTTAAAAAAAGGGTTTATTAGGGTTGAGCAAGGGCCCCGGGGCACTGCCTTACTTTGTCCCTTAACAGTTACGCCACTGTTCATTCAAAATTAGGCGAAATTAATAATAATACTAGCAAAATAAAACGCACCCAAAAATGAATGAATAAAAAAATAATGAAAAATTAGAGAAAATAAATAAAAAAAGATAAACATAATTTAAAATTGAACAGTACAAGTTTTAATTAAAGAGAAATAAGTAAAAACTTTTTGGCAATTATGAAAAAGAACGAGAAAAAATTGCAAATTGAATAAAATAATTGAAAAGTCAGATAAATAGTTAAAATTTTTTGAAATTATAAAACAAATGTAAAGAGTTGAAAATTAAAGGAAATAAATTTTGGAAAATAATTGAAAAATGCTTTTAAAATTTTAAAAATTGACGAAAATAAATAAAATATGATAAATAAAAATTTTATTTTTAAAAATAAAATGATATGAAGAAAGCTAAAAGTAATTTAAATTTACGATAATTAATAAAATTTTTTGGAAATTATGAAAACAAGTGAATAAATAAAATGAAATAATTAAAAATTGAAGAAAATAATAGAAATATGAGAAAAATACTTGACAATTTTACAAATTAATTTTATAAAATGAGAAAAACTAAAAATTGGGGAAAAGTTTGGAAGAGCTGAAAATTATTAATCTTTATTTACTCTCCCTTACGGGTTCGAGGGCCTCCGCTCCCTTTACAACTTCTTACAACTATTCTATATTACATAGTGCTTTCGTTTTACATATAAACTTAAATTCTAATCGCATTCTTATAACTAACTACAACAAAACTCTTAACTCCATTGCCAGTGCCTGGGCTTCCGTTTCCTCTTACCTCTTTTTTCAATTTCTTTTCATTACTAAACTTTTACTTTACTGTTTATTTCTTTTCTATCCTTTTCGTATCCTTTCCCTACGCCATTCTCTCCCTTTTACACTCTAATTCTCTCATCCATTTCTCTCCACTTCCACTTTCATGCAACTTCTCACACACTCTCTCTCCTACTCCTTTATAAACATCCTCTCCTACCATACACACATCCAATACATGCGCCCAGTCTTCTAATTCATACATACACACTCTACACTTTCTCTCTTCCTCGTCTCTCCAATACTCACACTCATTCATTCCTTCTCCCATTCTAACCCTAATCACTCTATTCCATTTACACTCCTTCCTCATCGTTTTCAGATATTCTGGCATCCCTTTCCCTTTTATCAACCTGTACCATCTGTTGTACTTCGATTCCATTATTTTTCCCCACCTATCCTCACCATCCTTTCTCACTAACCTTTTCTCTATTTCATTCCAACCGCCTACTCTCTCTCCCTTTTTCAACCCTTCTTTAATTGCGTTCCTCCTAACCTTCTCCCAGTCTGCCATGTTTCCATCCCCTCTTCTCGCTCTATCCTCCACCTGCTGCCAACATAACTGAGCTATTCTACTCCCTTTTCCTTGTTTGAATTTCTCCTCCATCATCCACGCTCTCTTTCGCTGTCTAATAAGCAGTTTTTCTCTCCCTAATTCCTCCCTTAGCATATATCCTGGACAATTATGACTCACTCCCATCGTCCATCTCAAATATTTCTCTTGCATTCTCTCCATACCTTTCTCCTCCTTCCATCCCCACACTTCCACGCCATAACTCATCACCGACCACACTAGAACATCGAACAGCCATATCCTTTTTTTCCAATCATCTTTGAATCTTCTTTTCCCTATCCCCCAGACCTGACCCATCGCCTTGCTCGCTCTTTCTATCCTTTTTCTCACATTCAACCCTCCAGCTCCATTACATTCAAACCAGTACCCCAAATAGCAAAACTCTCTCACTTCCTCCACTATTCTCCCATTCAACTTCCACACCTCATTCCTACCATCTTTTCTTCTTTTAAATCTTACAATCTTTGTCTTCTGCACATTCACCCACAAATCCTTCTCCTTCACATAGTTCTCAAATTCTCTCATCATCATTCTCATACCATTCTCATCCTCTGCTAGTAACACCACATCGTCCGCGTATGCCAGGGAGAAAATCTTTACATTTCCTAACACCACCCCTCCTTTCCCTCTCTTCCATAGTTTTTCCTCCAAGTCTGCCATTAACAGGCTAAAGAGCAATGGACTCAAAGGACAACCTTGTAAAAGTCCTCTTCCTAGCCAGAACTCCTCTCCCATATCCCTTCCTATCCTTACTCTCACCCTCGTGTCCATATACACCTCTTTTATTCTTTCTATAATGCTCTCATCTATGCCTCTATCTTTTAATACTCTCCATAATACGTTCCTATTCACCGATGGAAACGCCGACTTAAAATCTACAAACAATGCTATCAACTTTCCTCTTTTCCTCTTTAAATTCCTATTAATTATGAAGTTCATTACATAGACATTATCCATCGTTCCCATCCCTTTTCTAAACCCGGTCTGATTATGTGGTATGCATCCTAACTCCTCTACCTTCTCCTCCAGCCTCTTTCTTATAATCTCCGCATATACCTTATAACCTACTGGCATTAACGTTATGCCTCTATATTCTTCTATGATCTTTCCCTCTCCCTTTTTTATCAACGGGACTATCAATCCCGTCTTCCATTCCTCAGGCCAGCCCTGGCCCCTCCATATCTTATTTACTACCTTCCATAAGTCCTGTCTCAAACCTTCCCCACCATACTTTAAGCTCTCATTCTCCACTTCATCCCATCCAGTCGCCTTGTTTCTCTTCAATCTCTCTAATGCCTCATCTACTTCTTCTCTTCCTATTTCCTCTCCTTCCTTCTCTTCCACCCTTCTTCTTCCCTCTCCTCTTACCTTGCCTGAAACTCCTCCATACATGTCACTGAAGTACCTTGTCCACTCTTTCATTTCTATTTCCCTACTTATCTCCCCTCTACCTTTTCTCTCCCTATTTATCACTTCCCATTCCTTTCCTTCTCTAATTGCCTTCTCCACTTCCTCCATGTACCTTCTCTTCCCTTCCTCTCTTTTTGCTTCCAGCAACCTTTCATGCTCTTTATGTCTCTTATTGTATTCTTTCTTCTCCAATCTACCTTTCCTCCACTCTCTCATGCATTCCCTTAGCTTCCTCCTGCTTTCTTCACATTCCTTATCCCACCATCCTCTCTCTTTCCATCCTTACCTCTTGCTTCCCCATCTCCTGCTTCACTCTTTCTATTCTCCTCTTTATTATTCTTAGACTCTCATCCACACTTTTATCCTCTACTTCTTCGTTCTTCTCTCTCTCAATCCTCTCTCCAAATTCCAAGAGTCTTTCCCTCTTCCATTCTCCTATTTTAACCTTTTTATTCTTTTTCCCCATTTTCTCCGCCTCCTTAACCCTTCTTTCATTTTTTAATCTCACTGTCACTACCAGAGGAAAATGTCCTGATCCCACTTCTCTTGCCACCTTCATCTTTACCATTCTCCGTCTTGTCTCTTCATCTGCCAGCACATAATCTATTACCGTCTCTCCTGTTCCACTGAATGGGTATTGTTCCTCCTCGTCTCCTCTCATATTACCATTACAGATCGATCAACCTTCCTCCTCCACCATCTTTATCATCTTTTCTCCCTCTTTATCTACCTCCTTATGCTTGGAATTCCTCGTATACAGTTGTTTCTCTTCGTCCCATATTCCTACACCTCTTTTCCCTATCCAGGCATTCATATCTCCTCCTACTATTACTCTTTCTAATTTACCCTTCTCCATCCACTTTGCCAGTGTCTCCCATCCTTCTTCCTCTCCTCTTCTCCTATACATACTTACTACCGTCAGTCTCTCGTTTCCTACTCCTATCCTCCTTATCATACTCCCTTCTACCTCTTCTTTTGCCTCTCTCTTCTCCTCCTTTATTCCTATTCTCACTCCTGATATCATACCTCCTGCCTTTCTACCCATTTTCCTTTCTTTCTTTGCTTCCTGCATCCTCCAAATATACCCCGTTGGCAACTTTTTCCTAACTACCTCCCACTCCTTCTTATCTATCCATGTTTCACTCAACATTATCACATCCCACTTTCCTAAAACTATCCAAAATCCTTCATCCTTGTTCTTCAACCCCGACACGTTCCAAAACGTTATTCTAATCTCATCTCTTCCTCCCTTGCCTTCTCTTTTCCTACCTCCTTGCTGAACCCCACCTCTTTCTTTTCTCCCTCTCTTTTTCTTCCTTTCTTCTCCTTTGCTACCCTAACTTTACTCCTCCTAATGTCATCTACCTTTACCAACTCTCCATCTTCCTCTACCACTGTCCACTTTTCTCCTTTCAACCAAACGAAACCTCTTCCTGCTATTACTTTATTCCCTTTTTCACACTCTTCTCCTGCTTTCCATACTAACTGTCTCTCTAATCTTCTCTCCTTGTCTGTTTTATCCAGTTCGATCCAAACTCTCTTACCCTTCAATTTGCTCTTAAGCCCCATCACCTACCATTTCTCTTCCTCGCTTCCTAGCTCCACTATCCATATCCTAACTCACTTAACACTTTACCTATCTCCTCCCTACCTTCCTTCCTTTCTGCCTTTAGCCCCTTAATCACAATATTCCTACTTCTTTTCCTCCTCTCATTTTGCTCCATTAAGTCCTCTAACTCTCTCACCTTTCTCTCTAACTTCTCCTTCTCAGTTCCCTTTACTCCATTCTCTACTCTATCCCTTACTTTTCCTTCCAGCTCTTCTAACCTTCTCTCTACCTCCATCTTTTCCTTCTTGTTCCCTTCTACTAACTCACCTTGTCTCTTTTCTAAACTTTCAACCCTTTGCATGACTTTGTCTCTTTCTTCATTCCACCTTTTCTCCCAATCTTCCCATATCTTTTTTATTTCTTTTATCTCGATTTTTAGCCCTTTTCCATCTTCTTACCTATTTCATCCATTTTCTTATTCAATGACTCACCCATTTTCGAAATTAGCTGCCCAATATCTTCAGGTTCCTCTACACTCTCTACACTCTCGCCTGAACCTTGCTTTTTTTCCTCTTTTCCCCCCTTCCTATCTTCACTAACCTCTCCGATCCTGCATAATTGCTATCACTATCCTCCGTATCTTTATCCAGATCAGTTACCCACCCACTGATGTTTGGTAATGACTCCTTAAAAGCTGCCTTACTCAACATTTCTCTATTCGTGGGTCTACCGCGCCTGTTGCTTGTACTACTAGCTACCACTGTTCTTTCTAAAGTTACGGTCACACCTCGACAACTGCCTGCCTGCGCAGGCAGCCGATATGAGATAAAGGGAGAGAAAAAATTCAAATTTCTATTTCTGTCCTCTGTTATCTCATATCGGCTGCCTGCGCAGGCAGGCAGTTGTCGAGGTGTGACCGTACCTTAACTCTGTCTTCGCTTGCGGCGTAGAGAATACGTCTGGTGGCCCTTCCCTCTCCCCTATGCTCACGGGATCTTCTCTCTCTATATCTGTCTCTACCTGCCTAGTCGCGTCGTTGTGACGTCCTGAACTCAGGGCCGTCTAGTTTTAACTTCTGAAATTACTTTTTTTAGAAGCGGCGAATTTAAAACTTTGATTTTTAATTAATAAAAAATTATATTTTTATGGGTACTTTTTATCTGTCCTATGAAGATAGGTTGACAAGGAAATAACACAAAATTTAACTTTTCAATAAATAACTTTAATTTCCAAAAAAGAAATTGAGACCACGAAAATTAGAAGAATGAAGTTAACGCTTCGAAGGACGAGCAAAATCTGCCAAGTGCGTCGACAGGGAAAAATGCACGCTGCCCCAAAAATCGTTTTAGCCCTTCCCTATGCAAAAACAGGCCCAAAGGGGCGGGCTCACGCATAACTCCACGTGGAGTAGTAGGCCGCTTCCGATTCCTGGAAGAACCTTGACCGTAATAAAACTATAAAGATCATGTTGAAAGGATTACATATAATTATTTAGCAACCTTCAAATTTCAGAGGATTACTGGAATTTTCCGGTCCATAAATAAAAGTGATAAAATGTAAAGCCTGAAATAACAAATTAATTCCGGAATTTCCGAAGTATTTCCAAAAATATAAGCTAATTTATTACACAAATGATTTGATTCTACTTTCCGTGGTCTCAATCGCGTTCCGTAGACGTCTTTATTAAAAGTACTTGCATTCGCCTGATTTTTCAATCAGAGTATCGGGAAACTACGGAAAACCTCTACTAAGTACAGTTGTACAATAAACTTATAACAAATAATCAATTTCAACAATTAAACATAAAGACATAACCTCAGTATTCATAATTCAACATAACCTGAAAATAATACATTAGACCAAGCTTAGTTTCCAAATATTATTTTCTTAGTCTAAAAGTCTCTTATTTATATATTTTATTCTGCCATGTATTAAAATCAGCGAATAAAATTATATATTCAAACTTTCCGCTCTTATAAAAATAAAAATGAGCGCATGCGTAGAAATAAAACATGCGTGCGATCATCACATCGTCAGACCCATGCTGCTCTCTATTGCCATTCGGCGGCGTTCTCATCAGCGAACTCATCTTTCTTCTCCTGCTAATTTCTCCTCCCTCTTCCCCACACCTCAGCTAACCTAAAACCCCTTTCACACAAACTTTGTTCTTTCACACACACTCACACGCTTTTTAAGCAAACTTTTTACACAAAACAGTCACTCACCTTACCTTTTACTCACTGCAAACTTCTACCCAATTACACTAACTTACTACCTTTCACAAAACTCAAAAAAAGACAGCACGCTGTCAAAATTCAACTTTACACGAACGGTACCGGAAACGGAAGCTGAGCTGAAAATGATTGAAATTTACGATAATTAATAAAAAAAATTTGAAATTCTGATAATAAATGAAAATAATTAAAAATTGAAGAAAATATTTGAATTTTCAGAAAAATTCTTAAAAATCTTAGAAAATAATTTTAGAAAATGAGAATAATAATTAACAATCGAGGAAAATAATTGAAAAATGATAAAATTAATTCAAAATTGAAAAAAATAATTGAAATATGCTGAAAATAATTTAAGATTGAGAAAGAAAATTGAATTATGTTGAAAATAATTTAAATATGAAAAATTGAAAACAGTAAATAAAATTTAAGAGAAATAATTGAAAACATCATGGAGTATATGTTCAGAAAAAAATAATAATTATACAAAATTACTTGAAAAATTTTAATTAAAGAGAGTAATTAACAAATTGCAGAAATAACAAAAAATTGATGAAAATAATTGAGCCTCCGGATTCAAAAACCACCTCTGCGCGTGAAAAGTCTGACATATGGTAGTCGGGTAGCAGTGAGCGACAATGGGAATTTCACTGATTTTTTCAACGTTTGGTCAGACATTTTTCAGGCAGAGGCGGTTTTTGAATCCGGAGGCTCAATTGCAATTTCGGATCAATAATTAAAATTTTTAAAAGTAATGACAAAATAATGAATATAATGAGAAATTGATGACAATCAAGAAAAATTGCAGAATTTATTTTTAAGCAAAAGAAAATAATTAAAAAATCGTTATATAATGGAAAATTGATGACAATAATCCAAATTTGAGATAATAACTGAAAACTTAGGAAATTAATTGCATGTGAATTTATTTTAAACTTCTTCAAAAACAAGAATAAATTTTTTAATCATTTTTAGAAACTTTTTTTTTACACAAATGACAATTAAAAACCAGCACAATACGACACTAACGTAAAAGGTTACCTTATTTTTTCAAAATTCAAAATAATTCCCGATAAAGAGAGTCAAAATCAATAAAATAACAAGGACTAACTTCACTTCAGATTTTAAAACGTGGACAGAAAAAGATGAATAAATATTAATACTAACTAACTTCACTTTAGACTTTAAAACGTGTGCAGAAAAAGATGAATAAATATTAATACTAACTAACTTCAGGAGTTTACGGAGATTATTATTATTTAATTTTTGTTTTTTGCGAAAAACCATTTTCCAGTTTGAGGTTATGTCAATGTCAACGTCTTTAATTTTTTCAAGGTCTCTGGACACCCAAAATGATTTTGATTCACTTTTTGCCAGTTTTAATTATTTCGAAAATCGTATTTTCAAAGCATATAAATTGTAAAAAAAGCTTTAATTAACTATTTAACAGCTGTTTGTTGGATTTATCTCTCTGAAAAAAGCTTAAAAGAAATTGTGATAGAATGTCTGCTCTTTCTTTTACACGCTAGTTGATGTCATTGCCCTTAAACTGCCGCGAGACTTCATTTCGTATTCTTGATACGCATAGGATCATTTAGGACTTTAGAGTGACTGGAAGAAAGTCTTCAGAAAAGTGTCGAGTGATAAATTCCAGACGGAGGAGTTGCCTAGACTGAAGTAAGGAGAAAAAGTGGAAGGACGTTGGAATTAAAGTTCTGACAACTTGGACGTTTTGATGGCTCGAGCATAAGCTGAGGAAAATCTTCCATTTCTGATTACTATATACTTTCATTCTACTACACCCTTTCAATAAAATTTTCTTAGTTAGAATCGATGATTTATGTCCTTTCCTCGTCTAAAAACTTTTCATCTATATAGATTGCAGTTTCTATGGTTTCATTATTAAAACAGATATATCTTTTTCCTGAAAATGAGCAAAAAGGTGAATTTGATAAATTTAATTTCACATTGTCTAACTTTCAGAAGAAGCAAAATTTTGGTATTGGTTTTCTTCTTCGGAGAAATTCATATATAAGATGAGTTATAATGTTGAGTTGTCGTCGAGTATGGTGGAAAGTTGTGTCACGTGTGAGAACCTTAAATCAGATTTTCTTGAATTTTACGAAAGTGTCAAAGTTTTATAAAACTCGAATTACTTTCTTCAAGTATCGCGAGAAACTATTTATTTAATTTAAATAAGAAATTATTTAATTTCTAATAGATTCTAATTTGAATAATTATTTTTATATTAATTTCTATTTTAATCATTCAAATATTCAAATATAAAAATTGAAAAATTATCATTTTAAACGATTCAGTTATTTTTTAATTTATTAAAATTTTAATCCATTTAAACGTCGATTGGATTCAATTTATTGAATTTTTAAATATCCAAATTATAATCGATTCAAATTCAATTGATCTATATTCTAACTAATCCAAACTCCAATTAATGAAATTTTCAATCTATTTTTAATTTTAATTTATTCAAGTTCAATGTCTTCAGTTTTAATTAATTTAAAATTCAACGAATATAAATTTTTAACAATTCAAAATTCAATTACTAAATTGCATTTGATCTATTCTTTAATTTATCGAATTTTCAATTTATCCGAATTTTTATCCCTTCGAATTTTAATTGATCCAAACTTCAGTTAATCAAAATTTTAATCCATTCAAATTTTAATTGAATCAAACTTCAATTTAAGGAATCTTTAAAATATCCAAATTATAATCGATTCAATTAAACAAATTTTTAATCAATTTTAATTTTAAACTATTCAAATTTGAATTTATTTAAAGTTTAAAGAATATACATTTTCAACAAAGCAAAATTCAATTAATCTGTATCTGATTTGATCCAACTTTAATTTATCAAATTTTCAATGTTTACAAATTTTTATATTTTAAAATTCTAATTAATATAATAATATTGATATTATTAATATATAATATTATAATAATTTCAATCTATTAAATTGAATCAAATTTTGATCGATTTAAATTCCAATTCATAGAAAATTCAGTTCTCAAATTTTAAACGATTCAAACTTTAATGATTAAACAAATTTCAACAAATTCAAATTTTTAAATTTATTTTATGCAATATCTTTTTGATGATTGAGTGTCAACAAAATTGAAATGTGAATGGCGATTTTTTCATTTTTTTTTTAACACAATTTTGCTACTTTTAGAAGCATGTTATGGAAGGTACGTGTTAAACTTGCTCTAGCTTGGATTAGGGTGAATCAATCTGGTTCACTTTCTTATACACACTCGAGAAACTTTCTCACGTATGCTGAAGACCAGCAGGAACATTCGTGATGGCTCATTTTTCTGTCTCCTTAATTCTCAGCATCTGCAAATTCTAGAAACGTGTATCACTTGTTTGCTTTCTTCCTGGATAAAAAAACTAATTAAAAGGATAAAAAAAAAAAATAATTTTAATTGATCCAGATTTTAATACTTTCAAATTATAGTAAACTTATAATTTAATCAATATAAACTTGAATCTGTAAAATAATTTGAATCAATCAATATTTGGATAAATTGAAATTTGGATTAATTTAATTTTGAATTAATGGAAATTTCAAACGATTAAAATTTTGATACATTAAAAAATCGATAAAGGAAGTTTGGATCGATAATGAAATTGGAACCGATGTGAAAATGTCAATTAAATAAAATAAGAATTTAATAATAATAAAATAAATAAATAAATTGATTGTAATTTTGAAAATTAAAGTGTGTAAATATAAATTTTGAATATTAAAATTCAGATTAATTGAATTTAGAAAGATTAAGAATTTATATTGTTGAAATTTAGATCGAATAAAACCCGGTGGGATTAAAATTTCAATAAATTTAAGTTTTTAGAAACGTGTAACACTTTTTTGCTTTCTGCTAGGTTAAAAAAACTAATTAAAGGGAAAAAAACTAGTATATAATAAATTTTAATTTATCCACATTTTAATACTTTCAAATTATAATTAATTTAAAATCCTAATCAATACAAATTTCAATGTATAAAATAATTTATATCAGTCAATATTTCGATAAATTGAAATTTGAATGAATGGAAATTAGAATCGATTAAAATTTTGATGTATTGGAAATTCGATAAATTTAAATTTGAATCAATAATAGAATTTAAAATGATGAGAAAATTTCAATTAAATGGTATTAGAATTTAATAATAATAAAATAAATAAATTGATTGTAATTTTGACAAATTGAAGTGTGTGTTATTTAAAATTCAGATTAATTGAATTTTGAAATTGATTGAATTTATTCAATTTAGGTATATTGTTGAAATTTAGATCGATTAAAAACCGGGCGGATTAAAATTTCAATAAATTTAAGTTTCGATCAATTGAGATTGATTTTGATTAAGATTATAATCTTTATTAAAATAGACATCTAATTTATTTTAATAAATTAATTTTTTTTATTTTAAATTAAGAAATCAATCCAAATTTCCAACATTATAATTTTTATTGATTAAATTAATTGAATGAATTTTTCTGAATCCTACAAAACTTATCTTCATTAATTAATTGTTTTGAATCTAAAATACCATTTTAACAAAATTCAAAGGTTTTTTTCTTCTTTGAAATACAAAATATTTAATTTTTTTATAAAATTATTCGTAAAAAATAAGCAAACAAAAATGCGCTTTTTATACATTCTTAAATAACTTTGACTGATTTAAGTTTTTAGTTTACAGATTTATTATTCCTCCACTTTTAAATCAACTGATTTATTTCTGTAACTAGCAAAATAAAACGCGTGCCAGCGCGCGATTAGTTTTTCATACATTTTAGAAATTATAAAATACAATAATAAATAATATTTATCTAATAAGAAGAAATAAATATTTTAAATATAATATTTAAAAATCAATTAATATAAATAAAATAAATATTTATTTAGGACCAAATTTATAATATTTTGGAATTAAAAAGAATTGCAAAAGATAATTGAAATTAAACAAAATAATTGTAAATTTTGTAAATTAAATGAAAAAAAATAATGAAATAAATTAAAAATTGGGGAAAGTAATTTAAAAAATTATAAAGATGTTTTAAACATAAAGAAAATAATTTAAATTTGAGAAAAATACTTGAGATTCTTAAAAGTAAATTAAAACAAAATTGAATAATGAAAAATTAGAGAAAATAATTGAAAATTGAAAAAACATGGTTAAAATTTTAGATAAATAAATTAAAATTTCAGAAAATAATTAAACAAATTACATAAAATATTTTAAATAAAGGAAAGTTAAACAAAATTTTAGAAAAATACTTAAAACTTTCAGAAGTTCATTGAAATAAAAGAAAATAATTACAAATTAGAGAAAATAAATGAAAAAAGATAAACATAATTTAAAATTGAACAGAACAAGTTTTAATTAAAGAGAAATAAATAAAAACTTTTTGACAATTATGAAAAAGAACGAGAAAAAGAACGAAAGTAATTGAGGGGCTGGATGCAATAAAGGGATATAGAGGTGTTTCGAAGTCCCCCGTTTCTGCCGGAGACTCGCTGTACGCGGGGCCAACGAAAGTCGCGCGTATCCCCTTATTGCATCCAGCCCCTCAATTGAAAATTGAATTGAATTTTAAAACTTGACCAAAATAATTAAAATATGATACAAACAATGATAAGTTGTAAAAAAATAAATGACATTTAATTGTGATAATTGAAACTAGGTGTGAATTCTGTCCATTTCATGGACACTTCGCTTCCAAGGAAGCAAAACAATTTGCTTCCTCATAGAGGAAGCAATATTTAATAATATTTTAAATATTTTAAGTTAATAAAAACAAAAATTAAAAAAACATGAATTATTTTTATTAAAAAGATACTAAAACAATTTGATTAGTTAATTTCAAAAATCCCTAAGTTCAAATTTAGATATTTATGATTTTAATAACCAATTTATGTATACATAAATACACATACACATAAATAAATTAAAATTAAATTAAAATTTAATTTTGATAATATGGCATTCTTTTACATCCAAAATAGTCCCAGAAAAAAATTGGCACCGATAAGTAACATATATTTCGATGGGTTGAAATTTCTCAGGTGACTCCACTTAATGAACCAAATTTCATGATTTTAATTTCTCCCAAAAAATATGTTTTTTTCAGCCAATCAAAAATGGCTTAAACAGACTTAAGGTACATGTTTAAAGCTTTAAAAATCCACTTAGAAATTTTATTTATGTCTATTTTTGGTGTTACTATAGCTATTTGAAAAAAACGACTTTTTAAAAAAGTATCTTTACATTTCTTGAAATATTTAAAAAAATATTAAAGACACATTAATTTAAGCTAAATATTCTTTTTCTACAGGTTCTGGCAATAAGTTTTAAAAAAAAGACGTCCCGATATGTTCATTAGACTCTGAGCAATCAGCGTTTGAAAATCGCTCTGGTCCCGTAGACCCAATCTAGCAGTTACGTTAAATCCCGATAATCTAGCAGTTGAGGGTTAATATTATTAGTAATATTATTATTATTATTATTATCATTATTTTACTAGGTGAAAATTATGTCCATTTCGTGGATATTTCGTTTCAAAGTTAGCAAACAAATTTGCTTTCTCATAGAAAAAGCAATATATTAATAACATAAAATTTAATTCGAGAAATTCTTTAAAAAAAGGAATTTTAAGTGCAAAAAAATGAAAAAACATCAATTAATTTACGAATTTTTGATCAATTATAAAAGTTATATAGGTCAATCGATTCGTTTTAAGATAAGAAATATGGTTTTTTTATTCATTAAGTTGTATTTTTAGCTTGGAAAAAAATTTTGGCAAAAAACGATTTTTTTCGATGAAAAAAGGTGCTCAACAAAATTTGATTGGGTATTTTCAAAAATCCCTGTGTCCAAATTTAGATACTCACGAGCTTAAAAAGTCATCCAAATTTTATTGAAATCCGTTGAAGCGTTCTCGAGATATCCTGGCGACAAAAAACGTTATACACACACACGTACACACACACACACACACACACACACACACACACACACACACACACACACACACACACACACACACACACACACACACATCCATCCATCTGGACATTTGCTTAGGAATGAAAATTTACGCTTTTTAGATGAAAATGAGTCGATTTTGACTATTTTTGGAAAATCGAAAATCTTAACGATCACAAAGCTTCCTCTGTGAGGAAGCAATAATTAAAAATTGAAGAAAATAATAGAAATTTGAGAAAAATACTTAAAAAATGTTAGAAATTTATTTTATAAAATGAGAAAAACTAAAAATTGGAGAAAAGACTGGAAGAAAGTTAAAAATAATTGAAATTTACGATAATTAATAAAAAAAATTTGAAATTCTGATAACAAATGAAAATAATTAGAAACTGAATAAAATATTTGAATTTTCAGAAAAATACTTAAAAGTTTTAGAAAATTAGAATAATAATTAACAATCGAGAACAATAATTGAAAAATGATAAAATTAATTAAAAATTGAAAAAAATACTTGAAATATGCTGAAAATAATTTAAGATTGAGAAAGAGAATTAAATTATGATGAAAATAATTTAAATATGAAAATTTGAAAACATTCAATAAAATTTGAGAGAAATAACTGAAAAAATCATAGAATATATGTTTAAAAAAAATAATAATCACAAAATTACTTAAAAAAGTTTAATTAAAGAGAATAATTAAAAAACCGCAGAAATAACGAAAATTGATGAAAATAATTGAAATTTTTAAAAGTAATGACAAAATAATTAATATAATTATAAATTGAGGAAATACGTAAATTGGGATAAATAATTTAAAATATAAAAAAATAATTGAAATATGAGAAAGTAATTAATAAAATTACATAATATATTTTAAATAAAGGAAAATTAACAAAATATATTAGAAAAATACTTAAAATCTTCAGAAATTAATTGAAAAAAGGAAATAATTGAAAATTAGAGAAAATAAATGAAGAAAGACAAACATAATTTAAAATTTAAGAGAATAATTAAAATTAAAGAGAAATAATTAAAAAAATTTTGGAAATTATGAAAAAGAACAAAAATAATTTGAAATTGAAGAAAATAATATAAAAAATAATTTAAATAATTGAAAATTGAAATGTCAGATAAATTGTTTAAAACTTTGAAAATTATAAAACAAATGAAAAAAATTGAAAATTGAATAAAATAAATTTTAGAAAATAATTTAAAAATAATTTAAAAATTTGAAACTCGAGGAAAATAATTGAAATATGATACAAACAATGATAAGTTGTAAAAAATAAATGACCTTTGAGTGCAATAATTGAAAAAATTGCAAATTTTTTTTTAAATAAAATTAATAATTAAAATTTCAGAAAAATACATGAAGATCTTTGAAATCAATAGAAAAAAATGAGAATAACTAAAAATGGGAGAAACGAATTGAAGGAAGCTAAAAATAATTGAAATTAACGGTAATTAATAAAAAATTTTGGAAATTATGAAAGCAATTGAAAATAATTTGAAATTGAACAAAATAATTGAAAACTTAGAAAAATATCAAAAAATCTCAGAAAATGAGAAAAATAAATGACAATCGAGGAAAATAATTGAAAAGTGATAAAATTAATTCAAAATTTGAAAAAAAATTCAAATATGCTGGAAATAATTTAAGATTGAGAAAAAAAAATTTAAATGTGAAAAATTGAAAACATTCAATAAAATTTGAGAGAAATAACTAAAAAAAAATAGAATATATGTTTAAAGAGAATAATTAAAAAATCCCAGAAATAACGAAAATTGATGAAAATAATTGAAATTTTTAAAAGTAATGCCAAAATAATTAATATAATTATAAATTGATAAAAATCAAGAAAAATTGCATAATTTATGTTTAAGCAAAAGAAAATATTTAAAAAATCGTTATATAATGGAAAATTGATGAGAATAATCTAAATTTGAGATAATAACTGAAAATTTAGGAAATTAATTGCATGTGTATATATTTTAAACTTCTTTAAAAACCATAATAAATTTTTAAAGCATTTTTCTAAACTTTTTTTTTACACAAATGACATTCAAAAACCAGCCCAACACGACACTAACGAAAAAGGTTACCTTATTCTTTCAATTCAAATTTCAAAATATTTCCTGATAAAGAGAGTCAAAATCAATAAAATAACAGGGACTAAGACTATAACTTCACTTCAGTTTTTAAAACGTGGACAGAAAAAGATGAATAAATATCAATACTACCTAAATTCACTTCAGACTTTAAAACGTGGACAGAAAAAGATGAATAAATATAAATACTAACTAACTTCAGGAGTTTACGGAGATTATTATTATTTAATAATAATTAATAATATTTACATATCTTCAAATGATAAAAATGAGAAAATGAAAAAAGTTACAAGTAGTTTAGTGAAAAAAAATCTATTCTGACAATTAATTTTTTGGTAATTGCATTAAATTAAATTAATAAAATACGTAAAAGTGTCATAATTCACAGTAATTAATTTATTAAATACAAAATTACAAAATGTAGTAATTCAGTGATATATAAATGAAGGCTTAAGAGATTTTGTGGAGAGTCGTTATATTGCAGACGATTTTAATGAGCGGATAACAGAAATAATATCACTAATAAATTAACCAGATCTGACACGTTTTTGACCCCAAATGACCTTCAAATCTCATTACGATGATCCGTATTAGTGCCGTTATCATCATATCCAGTCAAACGTAATGGAAATTGTTCCTTTCTCAACTGAAAATTTATCGCATTTCAAGCCAGCAAATCCTCTTTAAATTCTTTAGATTAGCATTAATTTACCTTTCCGTCCAAATTGAAAATGCAATTTTCTCAACAAAAGCTCAACTTTCGTAAAATAATTACTTCACCCAACATTCGAAAGATTTGTAAAATTGCTAAAAACATATTTATTTGCAATTTTTTAAAATCTAAATTAAAAAAAAATGATAAAATCCCATTTTCATAAAGAACAGGAAATTATTTTCGAGGAAGTTGCATATCTGTTAATGATTGGATAAGGTGTTTTTGTAAATAACAGCTGTCAATAGAATATCATTTTATCAATTTTAAAATAAAAAATAAGAATTGACAGTTAGTCGATAATAGAGTGAGAGAAAGAGAGAGAGGAGAAATTAATTTACATATTTCTCTTCGACACTTTTTCATTTTCTGAAAAAATCCGAGGAAATAAATATTAGGTGGTTCTTGTGGTGAAATAAAAGAAAAGAAATATGATGCGAATTACTCTGAAATCATGTCGTTGATCTTTGAGTTGACTATACCGTGAGGGAACAAGTCGAAGGATGATGAGAATGTCGGGAATGAAAGTCGCTATTCTGATTGTTTTCCAATAACGTCGACCAACCGATGTGACCCAAGAAAAGCGAAGAATAACGAGCAGCCAATTAACTTACCCCATGTGTCTTTGATTCTCAAAGCTTTAGAGTTTTATAGCCTGTTTGCTTCTTTGCACAACCGAACGGAAGTGAAATTATTTTTATTTCCAAGATTTTTAAAGCTTTGTTGAGTTTCAAGAGAGCATAAAATAAAAATTCAAAATAATGTGTTTTAAAGAACAAAAAGGTTTTACTAAAATAGTGTTTTTTTTTTTTTTTAAACAAAACGTAATTATATAAAACAATATTTAATTTATGTTCTTATCAATTTTAATAAATAAATTGCAACTCGTAAAAGTAATTTGTGATTTTTATGAATAAAATGCAAATACCTGTTATGTTCAGTAGATTTGTTTCGCATTTTTTATGATTGTAAATAATTTATTCTACGTTTCAAAAATATAATTTGTGATGCTTCCTTTGAAGAGTTTTTCTAGTTTCACAACGAATACATTTTTCCGATAATAACACTTTTGCACCTGGAATAAAATTGAAATACAAAAGTGAATTGAAAGTAAAACACAAATCCAGCGATATTTTCTGAATTCAAAGATGTATTTTATGAACTGTTTGAAGTAGCGGTAAAGAGTAATTTTTAAATTGTTCATAAAAAAAGATAAATTCATATGTGGATCTTGAAGAATAGTAAATATATACTTAAGAAATAATATTTTATAAGACTAAAATAAAGACATTTTGTTCTAAGGGCTAAAAGGCACTTTTAAAAATGGTATTATATTTTTTCTTACAACAAATAAATAAGTTTATAATAATAAAACGATAAGATAACCAAAGTTAATTTTACAGGTTTAAAATTTGCTGTAGTTTTCTGTTGCAAACAAATAAATAAATTAAAGAACAAAGATAACATAATCAACATAACCTCAAAGAGTTGTTAAGACAGATGAGACAGATTTACCACATTTATGATCGACCTTTCTAGTATTTATAGACGAGTTAGAATTTGATTTCAGGAAGGCGAATAGCACATAAAAAAGCAAATTTTTCTTATGTCATTTGCTTTCTTATTTTAAAGCGACGTTTCGATGACTAATGTTTTTCATCCTCGTCAGGCTAATCGTCAAATTTAACGTTACACAGTAACCCGTCGAATAGTTTTAAAAGGCATGTCAGATGGTAAAGTATTTAGTTTACAAAAAGCAGAAGTTTTATCAGCTTGCACGTTTTCAATGAAACTTTCAATTTAATTACACAAAAAGATGAAAATTAAATCTTCAATTCCTAACTTGTCAACTTTGTAAGCGCCATTTTGTTTAGTTGACGTTAGTCTCGAAAGTTTTCTGTAGAGGACGCTCTGAGAAAGCTTTGTCATTGGTTGAATTTAAAATTTCAAATTCCACGTGATTGGTAACCAATAGGGATATTTTCTGTTAGGGTTGTAAGCTGTGAATCGTTTCATTGAAACATTGAAACTTTCATTGAAACTTTCAATGTTTCATGGACGAAAGTTTCAAAGTTTCATGAAACTTTGAGTGGAGGGGATAGAATTTAAATTTCGCGCCTTCAAATTTATTTGTCAAGTAAGGTAAGGTTAGTTTGCCCATGTATTTGCGCCATATTGAAACTTTGAAATGTTTCATGAAGCATTGAAACTTTCATGAAACATTTCAATTAGGAAAGTTTCATGAAACTTTCCAACCCTATTTTCTGTCTAGCCGTTTTGAACGAAATTCTCGAAATTAACCCTTTTTTACTACGTTTGTACTACGTCTAATAAATCCTTGGAATTCAGAACAAGTGTATTTAAATTAATGCAAAATTGCTTATATATGCTACTGAGAATATAAGTAATAATAATAAAAGTAGTAAAAGAAAAATAAGATTACATAATAATAAATTATAATAATTAAAAATTAATAAAATAAAAGTATTAATTAATTAATGTAAGGAACTATAAGAAGGATTTTTGTATTCTTGAACATTCTCCACAAGGACTTGATCCTGTACTTTTCTCGACTTTGCTATCCTTCTCGTCATTACCCATTTTACGAGAGACAGGAGCTATAAGAAAACATTTTGCAACCACTATTTTCTATAAAAGTCTCCTTTATTTTGTAAAAAGCTGAAAAAATTTATTTAAATTTTTTTTTAAATTGTTAAAATTATTTTACCTTAACTTCTGAACGTGTTTACATTAATATTTTTGAAAATTTGTTTTATGAACAAAAAAAAAATTGTAGAAAAAAGAACATGAATTATTTTTTTTTTTGTTCATTAATAAAACAACATTTTTACAACAATAAAATGTAAACACGTTCAAGACGTAAGGTAAAAATATTTTTAACAATTTAAAAAAAAAATTTAAATCAAATTTTTTCAGCTTTTTACAAAATAAAGGAGACTTTTATAGAAAATAGTGGTTGCAAAATGTTTTCTTATAGCTCCTGTCTCTCGTAAAATGGGTAATGACGAGAAGGATAGCAAAGTCGAGAAAAGTACAGGATCAAGTCCTTGTGGAGAATGTTCAAGAATACAAAAATCCTTCTTATAGTTCCTTACTCCCAGCTTGCTTCTTTTAATAGAAAATTTTCAAATTCAAGTAAGTATTTTAAATTATAATAAAATTAAAAAAGTGCCGTTCTTATATTGTTTATAAACTTGAATAAAATCTATATAATTGTATTTGACGTAAATTTAATAGTCTGTTTTCATGTACGGTAAAAAAATTAATTTTAAAAATTGACAGAAATTACTTGGATTGAAATTAATAAAAATTAGCAGGTAAATAAAAAAAGTAAATAAAAATTAAAAAAATACTGTTTATAAAAAAAAAGAACTAAGCAATTGAAATAAAAATTTATTTTTAGTTTTCAAATAGCATTCTCTGAGTAAAAGTTGCATTAATACGTGGGTAAAAATGGCATTATTTAAATTTTAAAGACTCATTGGTGTGGTGTAGGTCAATTTGGATTATCGTTAAAAGTAAACACTGTCCTTCTGTCGCGTTAAACCTTTGGATTAAAATTTTAAATTTCAAATTAGACCCACATTTGGAAAGCAGCAGGTTTCTTTAAAACGGCAAGTGAAATGGAAAAATGAACTTTGAAAGTTGAAAAGAAAGAAGTTTTTTCATTAAAGTGTCCAGCATAATTTGTTTTCCTTTCGTTTGAAATGTGTGCTTTGTTCTGCTTTGAGAATTGTTTTTTTTATAGAACCAAGTATAAGGGAGAAGTTGAAGATTTAATTTATTCCTGCGACAATTTGTAACAGACTCCATTAGGTGCATTCTGCGGAACCTTTACATCCTATAGGGGAAGCAATAACGGAGTATATAATCAGTTCTTACTATCCGCACAGTTCCACAAGCGATAATGAAGAAGGCCACTTGTGTGAGTTTTGAGAGTATGTTGGAGGGCTTGTTATGACTATCGTCCCCTAAACATTGGACACCATTAAATTATACTGCTTTGTCGTACCAAAGTGGGATTTTACCACTAGTCACTTTTTTGCTTCTTGCTTCTTTTTTAATTAGAGTTTTTTTTTCATTTTATTATTATTTTACAATAACTTTTTAATATTATTTTTTAATTAAACGTTTAATTTATTTATACTTCAATAAAAAAAAAAAAAAAATTATGAATACTGCCAAGTTGTACTTTTTAACATTAAAAAAAAGATAATAAGTGCCAAATAAAAATAAATTAATTAATCCTAATTAAATTGAATTAAATCAAAAGATTAGATAGAAGCGCCAAATTGTAACCTTAAAAATTTTGCCTTAAAAATATTTAGGTTAGGAAAACTAAATTCGGAATTAAAATTAAATGCAAAAAATTAATTTGAGGTAACGAGGTAACATACCGGAAGACGAAAAATAATTAATTTAATATTCTGGGCGCCAGATCTTACTTGGATCAATCTACAAATAAAATAAAAGTCACAGGTAGAAGTTAAAAGACAAATTGACAATAAAAAATAATTGGAGGCTCAATTTATAAAGAATAAATTAGATTGACAACCAAAAACGATTGGAAGCTCAATCAAGAAAATTGTTGACAAAAATAATTGCAAGCTCAAAAAAAAAATTATCTAAATTGACAACTAAAAACAATTAAAAGCTCAGTTTAGGTTAAGGTCGCAAAGAGAATATAAGAAAGAAAAAGAAAAACTCAAAGAGGAAAAGAGAATCAAATTTTTAATTTAGAAAATGAAGTTTAATTAAATTATCTAAATAAACCAAACTTCAAAATTGTCTTCCGCAAAAATAATTTTATCTCGACTAGCTTAGCCCCGAATCTGGATAATGTTAGAGGGGGTGATTTAGCATTATTTGAAAAGATTAATTTATTTTAAAATAACTTACCAAATAAGACACTATATTAGTAAACAAAACAATTTATTCGAAATGGATTCTAAAATTAAAAAGTACAAATTTTGAGGTTAGTTTTCAAGAATCAATTAAATCAATTAAATTGACGACATTATAAGAACAAGATCAGTTTTTAGGTTAGGTTCTAAAAGAATTTACCAAAATCAACAATTTTAAGTAGTTAAATAAAATTTTTGAGATGACAGATAATATTCTGTTTTGAATAATTTTAAAATTAAATTAAATGAATAAAGCTAACATAATAATCAATTAAATCAGGGCCTTTCAACCTATTCACCCTCCTTCCCCGCACAGGCTGTTTAGCCACAACTATTTGCACCGATTTGCACATTTTCGCTAGTTTGAAAGGCCCTGAATTAAATCATGATATTAGTCAATTAAAATGAAATTTGCCTCTGAAGATTAAACAATGAAATCTTACCGATCAAAGAAATTCAAAATTGAGATTCCCAAACAAAATCAGTGGTAGAATTTTTTCTTTTAAATATAGAAGTGTTTTTAACAAGGCAATCATTCTTTTCAAGAATCCAAAATATCAATATTAATATTTTTCCTTTGAGCTGATCAACAAAATTTTCAATGAAAAATATCCAAACTCGTCCGATTTCTCTGATAGGGAGCAAAATATAAGATGGCGTCATTTGTTATTTTTCACGGTTACCAACGCAACAATAAACTTCAATTTTAGGTTATAAAATAAAGCGGGAAATTCAAATTAGCCAGGAACGTAAATTCAAAATTTAGTCTCGTCATCAAATAAATTCTTCATAAATTCAAAATTTCATTAGAAATTTAAAATTCAGCAGGAATCAGTAAATTTCTTCAAATAATATTAGATTGGCGGTTAATTCAAATTTTCACAGTAACAATAATTAAAAATCTTCTGGTTTCTTTTTCACAAATTCAAAGATTCTTCCAAATTTGTGCGACTTGTCGCAGGATTAAAATAAATTAAAATAAGGGAAATAAATACAAATAAGTCTTAAATAATAAATTTCGAAAAATCAATCTTGGAATTAGACGAAACCTTTAAGAACAGAAGAGCTAATTGGGAATAAATTAAATTAAATAGAAGTTAACGGAATTTTTAAATAAGAAAATAAAGTTTCTAATTTAAAATTAAAAATTAGTAAGTTTAAAAATAGGTAAAAAAATTGAAAAAAATGTAAGAATGTATTTACAACAGAAGAAGGAAAATCAGAAATTGAAAAAACATTAAAAATTATAAAAAATTGGTACCTTAATCGTTTCAAAATTAAAAAGATTTAAAATCGAAGAAAATCAGCTAAAAAATTAGAGAACAGAATTGAAATTTAACAAAAATAAAAAAAAAATTACAAAAAATAATTGAAGGAACAAAAGACTAAAATTGAAAACTTTAAGAAAAAATGGTTAAAACTGAAGAAATTAATTGGAAACGACTTCAATAATAAAAAAATGCATAAGTTAATTTAAAATCGAAGAACAGTGTTTACTGAACTACTAAAGAATACAATTAAAATTACAAGACAATAAAAAAAATGTTAAAAATTGCAAGAAAAGTAGAATATAATTGAAAATTTTAAAGAAATCAAAGATTGTTTTAAAAAATAATTAAAAATGGAAGAAAATAATTGGAAATGTGAGAAATAATTTGAAATTGAAGAAAATAATTGGAAAAAGTTTGAAAAATATAACTGTCAATAAAAAAAACAGTGAATTAAAGAAAATCATTTGAAAATTTTACGAAATACTAAAAAATAAATTGCAAATTGCAAAATAAGAAAATAAAAATTAGAAACTAAAAAAAAAATAATAAAAATTTTAGACTTAATAGATAGATAGATGCAATATATTTGAAAGATAATTTTATTTTCAAATTTTAAGTTTAAAATAAAAGAAAAAAAGATTAAAAGTTAAAAAAAGGAACATTGAAAAATGACGTAAATCGTTTTCATATTAAAAATATAAATAAAAATCAAAGAATGCAATTGAGAAGAATTAAAAAAGTGAAACTCAATTGAAATTCAAGGAAAATAAAAAAATAATCCGTAAAAAAATTAAAAGGGCAAAAAAAAGGTAGGATAAAAATTTAAAGAAATCAAATAATGCTAATAAAATAATTGAATACTGCAAAAAATAATTGGAAATGACTGAAATAATTACAAACAGAATAAAATAATTGAAAAAATTAAAGTTTATTTTTAAAATTTGTAAAAACACTGTTAATTGAAGAAAATAATCGTAAAATTGTAAAAAAAAAATTTAAAGCTGAAGAAAACAATTGAAAAATAACGAAAATAATTGAAATTTTAAGAAAATATTTGAAGCAATTAAAGAATATACATTTAAAATATAAGGAGAAAAATTGAAAATTAGAAGAAAGCTTTAAAGAATGATGTAAATCATTCAAAAATGAAAAGAAACAAAATTTAAAATAAAAAAGATCTTCAAACAAATTTAAAAACACAATTAAAATTGCAATAAAAAAGTTGCATAAACTATTTTTAAGAATGAAAATATTAAGAACGATTATTAATGATTATTAAATAAAATAAAATTGAAAGCTGAAGAAAATAACTGGAGAAATTGAAGAATAACATCAAAATTTTTAAAAGAATAATGGATTACAAAAAATAAGTTTAGAATTACAAAAATAGTTGAAAATTGATGAAAACAATTGAAAAATATAATATATTTTTAATAGAAGAAGAAAAATTGAAAATTAAGAAAAAAGAAACGTTAGAAAATGAAAAAAAAAATTAAAAATCGGAAATACCCATTAAAAAAAATTAAGGAATACAACTGAAATTCCAAGAAAATAAAAAATAATTAAAAGAATAGAAGAATAGAAGCAATTGAAAATTTTAAGAAAGCAGGCAACAATTATAAAATATTTGAAAACTGAAGAAAAGAATTGGAAGTAACGAAAATAATTTATCAACGACCAAAATTATTGAAAATTTTGAAATTAAAGATGAATAAAGCAGCAAGAAATTGCAGAAAATATTTTTAATATATAATGAAGCTGAACTTGAAAATATCCTAATGTTAGAGAAAGTAATTAAAAATTGAAAAAAAATAGTTAAAAACTGAAAAAAATTTTAAACCTGAAAAAACAATTGAAAAATGTCCTAATTAAGTGCAATTTAAAGAAAATAATTGGAAAAAGTTTGGAATATAATTAAAATTTGAAGAGAATAATTAAAAATGTAATAAAATTGACTTTAAATTGAAGAAATTAATTGAAAAAAGAAGTTGATATTTGGTGACTGAAGAAAATGTTAAAAAAAATTATATAATATAATTGAAATTTGAAGAAAAGAATTTTAATAATAAGGAAAAAATCGGAAATTTATGAAGCTATTTATACACTTCAAATATGAATATATATTAGATTTGAAGTTCAAAAGAAAATAATTTTAAATTTGAAAAAATGGAGTGACATGTGTGTAATTGAAGCTTGAAGAAAATAATTTAGAACTTTTTTTTTATTTGCTTATAAAATAGCCTACGGTTTTTTTCTTTTCATTTGGAAGAAGTCAATTGGAAAATGTAATTAAAAATAAAAAAAAGTGATCGGAAATAAGAAAGAATATATTTGAAAAATTGAAAAATATAAAAACTAAAATTTAAAAAAAAAAGAAATGAAAAATGACGAATAATTAAAATTTTATAAAAAAAAAATACTAAATGAAAATAGAAAAGTGATGTAAGGAAAGTAAAATAAAAATAAAAAGTAAATAAAAGAAAAACAAAAAATAGAAAGAAACAGTATTATAATAGAAAGAGGGATATAAAACGAGATAAGAGAAAAAGAATAGATTTGAAATCTTTATAAAGTTACTTTGACGTTTATACAATTTATTTTATGATTGTATATTTGTATTTTCGAAACTTTATTTATTTTTTCATTTTATAAGATTTAATCCGACTGCTTATTGTCTATTTTTAGCAATTAAAAAATATAAACGAAAATTATTTCTATAATCGGTTAACGAGCGGTACTTTCTGGCTTTCGGGAAATGATGCGGTTGAAAGAGCACTAAATCACTGAAGACATTGTTGATGATCGTTTCATGAAACAGAATTGCAAATTTACGTCAAACGAGAATGAATTTTCCTTAATGTGCAGAATTTTAAAGTACTGATTACTGAGTAGTTTAAAGGGCGATATTTGGTTCCAAATATTTCAAGGGGAAAAAAATTAAATATTGTCAATTAATCTGAATTTCTATCAATATAAATTTTGAGTGATCGTAATATTAAATTATTAATCCAATTGATTTTAATTATTTCTCTAATAATTTATTTAAGATAAATGACAAATAATTAGAATTTTACATATTTAATCAAATGAATTGAAAATATAATAATTTTAATTAAATTCAAATAATTAAAACACCAAAACAATATATTTTTTGTACTTTTACAAAAGTAACAAATTAGCCCAAAAAGAAACTAACGCAAAAAATGATTGTCAGGCACAAATTTCTCTGAGTGGATATTTTATCACGATTTCACTTTTTTCAGAATAAACGTGAGTTTCTTCTTTGTCTCAATTTGTCAATGTCGCGATTTCATAGTTCGCCTTGAACTCCATAAAAAAGCGGATAAAGAAGGAAAAATGTGATTTTTCTATCTTCCTTTTTAAGTAACACAATCACTTCTTATCATATTTAAGTGTTTATGCCTTATTTAAAATTTGGTCGTATCACTCATTCTGAAAATGACTTTTATAAACTGACAGAAAAATCTTCATTTTTCTTTCCTTTTTTTTCTTTTTTTTTATTTACACGAAAATTTCGTAATAAAATCAAAGAATAATAAAATTCGCTCATCTGTTTTTTCCGTCACTCTTGTTCAATTCAATGTCAATAACATCCTTTGGATAAATCCATCCATCATATAGAAAATTGATGGCCAACAAATCCAGTTCGACTGTAACTTCAAGAGCGATAAACATGTCGTTAAATCGGAATTTCCAAAATTTACATAACTTTTTGTATTCTGTGTGAAAAAGTAACTCGTGAGTTTTATTCAATCGAGTTAACTATATTTTACGAGAAAAATATTGCTGGAATTATGGATTTAATCATTTTATGAATATTTTTGTATCTATACTGAGAAAGAGATTTATTTAAATCAAATCTAATATATGTTTCATTGAGACTTTATTTTTTTTACTTTTAATAAAACTACAGACAATTGAAACGTTATTTTTCGAATCTGAATTTAACTTAAAAATATTATTAAATGAAAATCATTCAAAAAATTGTTATATCATTTTCCTTATAATAATTTAATTTATATTTCTTAGTAGACCTTATTTAATAAGCTATTTGCAATAATAATTTATTATTACTTTAATTTAAAAAAAAAAAACATTTTAATTGCAAAATATTTGGCTTCTGTCATGTATTATTAATAAACAAAAAAGAATAAGAAAAATGAGCAATTTTAATTCTTGCTTCACTTGAATAAACATTTTCCACCTTATTTTTTTATCTTATGTACCTTTTTCTCTTTTGTATCCTTCCGTTACATTTCTTTTTATCATGTCTATCATGCATCGCAGAAATTTAACGGAAAACTTTTGTCAAAAAGCATCTAGATTTGTCAGAAGAATAGACCGTTGAAACTTTATTTCTTGTATAAGAATGTCGATTCGTAAAAACCAGGAAAATATTTGAATTTATCAGTGAAACTATATTTTTCCAAGATTGCCAGAATGTAAATTCGAAATAATGGAAAATTACCTGAATTAAAAGAAAAAGAAAAATTGAATAAAGAATAATAAATATTTGGAAAAATAGTGGAAATAATTAAATAATGGGAAAAGTAATTGGAAAATGATAAAAATAATTCAAAAGATTACAGAATATGTATATTAATTAAAAAAATAAAAAAATTGCAAAATGATGAAAATAAATATGAATTGAAAGAAGTAATTGAAAAAAAGCAATTTATGGAATTTAATTGCAAAATAGTGAAAATTTATTTATTTATTTAATTATGTACAGATTTACGGGCTTTATTTATTTGGTACATATTTAAAAATAACTAAAAATAGATTTAAAAAAGAGACATTAAATACTCATGAATTGAGAATTGAAAATAATTAAAAATTGGGAAAAGTAATTAAAGAAGGATAAAAATACTTGAATTTTGAGAAAAATACTTGAAAATCTTATAAGTTATTTCAAAAAATGCGAATAATAAAAAATTGGAAAAAAAATTGAAAAATGATAGAAATAATTAAAAATCTTAGAAATTACTTTAAAAAATAAGAATAATTAAAAATTTGGAAAAATAATTGAAAAAGATCAAAATAATTAAAAATTGAAGATAATTGCAGTTTAAAAAAATTAATTGAAAAGATTACAGAATTTCTTTGGAATAAAGGAAAAAAATTGCAAAATGATAAAAATAATTACAAATATGGGAATTTAATTGAAAAATAGTGAAAATAATTAAAAATTGGGAAAAGTAATTGAAAATTGATAAAAATAATTGAAAATTGATAAAAATAATTAAAAATTGATAAAAATAATTGAAAATTGAAGAAAATAATTGAATTTTGAAAAAATGCTTGAAAATCTTTTGAGTTATTTAAAAAAATTGGAATAATACAAAATTGATAAAATGAATCAATCAATTTAACGCTTCAAAAATATTAAATTTGAAATGATTTTAAAATTTCTACAACTTTTAATCATTCGTTTCTATTATAATTTCAAATACAATTTTCAACAAGTTTGATCATTTTTCAATTATTTTCTTCAATTCTCAATTATTTTCATTTTTTTTTATTTCATCGTTAAGTTTTAATTACTTTTCGCAAATTTCAATTATTTTTTCAATTTACCATTATTTGGATCGTAATTGTAATTTTTTCAACTATTTTTTTAAAATTAAAATTACATTCTTGAATTTTCAAATTATTCATATCATCTTACAATTATTTTCCCCAATTTTTAATTATGTTCATTATACTTCAAATTATTTTTTCAAATTTTAAAAAGTTATTTTTTTTCAATTTTTAATTAATTATCGAAACTTTTAATTGTTTTCTTCAAATTTTTAATTATTTTGCAAGTATTTCAGTTTATAAGTATTTTCTTTAATTTGTAAACATTTTTATTATTTCTTGATGAATTTTCTAAATTTTTTATTATTTATCCTTATTTTAAATTATTGTTTTTTAATTTTAATTTATTTTTTTATTTTGTATTCGTACAAATTTACAAATTTTTTAAACTCAAGAACTCTTTAATGGTTTTAAATAAAATTTGGTGTGTTTATTTTTACTACTAAAATCTGGATTCAGACACAAGGGTTTTTAAAAATAACCATTACCAAATTTTTATTAAATTTACATTTTTTAAAAAATCTGTTTTTCAAAAAAAAAAAAAAAAAAATTAACTTAAAAATTTAATTAAATATATAAAAACTCATATTTCTTGGTTAAAAAAAAATCGATTGACCGATATAAAGTTTATATTTTGTTCAAATTTTAAAGAACAATTCTCAATTTTCAATTTTTTAAAACATTTACATTTTTAATTTTCTTAATTCTTTTTTAATTATTGTTTCTTAAATTTCCAATTATTTATTTTTTATTAATTTATTCATTAATAAAATGAAGGGTTCAACGCCCTTTATTATTTCTAATCTTAATTATTGTCTTCAGTTGTCAACATTTAAAATCATTTTCAAATAATTTTTCGTATTTTAAATATATTTTGTAATCTTTTCAATTGTTTCTCTCAAACTTTAATTCGTCTTAAATCATTTTTCATAAATTTTCTTCTAATGCAATATTATTTTCTTCAACTTTTAATTATTTTTATTCATTTTTAATTATTTTCCCTATTTTTTCAGTAGTGATAACAGTTTCTTCTCCAATTTTTCTAATTCACAATTATTTGCATTGTTTATCATAATTTCCAAAATTTTTGTCTGAATTTTCCATTTATTTCTATAATTTAACATATATTCTGTAATTCTTTCAAAATTAATTTCTAAGATTTTTAATTTTATTTTCCTGAAAATTATACTATTTTGTTCAATTCCCAATTATTTTTATCATTCTTTAATTACTTTTCTCAATTTTTAATTATTTTTCCATTAATTTCCAAAATTTTTAATTTTTTTTATTATTTGTTTCATTTTAAAATTATTTTCTGATATTCCATAGATATTCTGTGGGGGGGTTCAAACTCTCCAAATTTAAACTCTACTTCGGTGAACTCTGCAAGTTAAATTCTACAATTTTAAATTCTCAATGTTAAACTCTACACGTTTTAAAACTGTTGTTAAACTCTTTTCAGTTAAACTCTACATCGTTAAATTTTACAATCTTAAATTCTGCATATTTAAATAGTTCAATTAAATTCTACACATTTAAATTCTACATATTTAATTTGCTCAATGTTAAATTCTGCATGTTTAAATAGTTTTATCAAATTCTACACAGTTAAATTCTACATGCTTAAATACTTTCATTAAGTTCTACAAAGTTAGTTTCTACATGTTTAATTTCTTCAATGTTAAATTCTGCATGTCTAAATAGTTTTATCAAATTCTACACAGCTAAATTCTACATGCTTAAATAGTTTCATTAAGTTCTACAAAGTTAATTTCTACATGTTTAATTTCTTCAATGTTAAATTCTGCATGTTTAAATATTTTTATTAAATTCTACATATTTAATTTGTCCAGTGTTAAATTCTGCATGGTTTAAAAGTTTTGTTAAATTATACATATTTAAACTCTCCAAGGTTAAATTCTGCAAAGTTAAATTCTACACAGATAAATTTTACGCAAGTGTCTATTGTTTAAAAATAATTGATTATTATTGAAACACAACCTAGTTAATAAACTAGTCAGAACAAATTGTACGAATAATTAAATTTAATCTTTATATACCTTTCAGCTAGAGTATTTAATGTAAAATAAGTTTTCTTTGTTGTTTTTCCTCGACTTTTTTAGAAATGTTTCCGAAAAGAAACTGTTAACCTATCGTAATAGACTTTTATGGTTAAATTGTTTTTTCAGTCGATTTTTCGGTAGATTGTCCAGTGAAATAAAATTTGTAAATAAACAGAATAATAAACGATTAATATAATTATATTTTTACAATAGTAACAGTAATAATTCTATTAACAATAAAAGGATTATAAAATTGAAGTTTTAATATTTAAGGGTTATAACCTATAATCAAATAAAAATATGAAGATATGAGTCGTATAATAAGGTTATAATAATTAATCAATACTTTTCGTAATTTAAAAAAGTTTGAAACTCCAATAATAAATAAATAAATATTAAAATATTTATAACCAGCACAGCAACTAATAATGAGAAAATTAAGATAAAGTAAATTTTATTTAAAATAATTTCTATATTCATAAAAAGATAAAACTGTTGTCTCGTTTTTTCAATCAAATTATTTATTTATCTGAATATTTTATAACGTAGAAGACAATAATAATAATAATACTAATAATAAAAGGAAGAAACCAAATGTTAAGTTCAATATAATTTAGAAAGCAACTCAAAGAACACAATGTATATAAAACATGATAATAATTATCATAATTATAATAACAATAAACTAAGTTTCAAGAGGAAGTCAGTTTTAAAAGAAGACAAGCACTCTACTCGCAATTCTCGATCTACAAACTGGACAATTTAAACTCATATATAGAGACGAGCATAACCTACACAGGCACAAATGTGCGCATGGTAGTATGAGATAATGCGCAATGTTTTCATAACATATGCAGCATCTTGCAGATTGTTGCTCAACTTCAGGAGGTGGTGATCCTGGTGGTGGTGGCCTTGGAGGTTGACCTTCATTTCGAGGTACCAATGCTGGGTCTGGAGCTGGTGATGCTGGTCTTGGAGGTATTACTTGACCTTCATTTGGCATTATCTCTACCACTTTAAAAATATTTATGGTAATATAGTACACTATTAAATATTATAAATTATGAATATTACTGCTATAAAATTTACTGATGTTCATTGAAAGAACACTAATTGTCAGATATAATATATCACCATAAGGTAATTGGTAACCACCGTCTCACCGATTATCAGTAAAATTTCTACTCATTTAAATGAAGAGAAATTGAATTTTATTATCTATGTATTAAATTAATTATATTGAATAATTCGTTTATTATATTAAGAGAAAAGTTGAAATTTCTGACACATTTTTAAAAAAACAATAATAAAAAATTTATTTATGGGTGTATAAAGTTTTTAATTTACTGTGATATTGCTCTTGCTCGACCTAATCCTCTTGGCCTGCCTCTGCCCCTCTGTTGACCTATGCCCCTTTGTTGGCCTCTGCCCCTTTGTGGGCCTCTTTCTCTTCGTTGGACCCTGCCTCGTGGTCTACCTCTGCCCCTTGGTCTACCTCTACCCCTAGGTCTACCTCTACCTATTTCTTCAATCAGATTTTCCTCTATAACATATTCACCTTCGGGTCCGATAATCCCTGGTTCGACTTCCATTTCAACGACTGGCTCTGTATTTACAATGTAATATATATATTCTAAAAATTTTAAAATATTAAAATTTTAGTACCTTGTGCAACTTCTTGATTTAAGCTTTCAATTCGTCTTTGGATAGCTGGTAAATCTTTACATACAAATTACAAAAGTTAAATGATTAATTTAAGTGTTTAAAAAAATTTTAATAATGTGTCAACGTTGCTATAAGATTATAGTATGAGCCTTTCGAAAATATTTCATCGCAATCGAGATCGCAATATCGAAGTAAAATTAATTGCAGACATTTTAATCTTGCAGGAAACTTATCCTATACTATAGTACTATAATAAACTTTGTACAAAACTTTATGCTATCTGTTTTTTGAATAAATATCCGACAGACAAACTTACCCGGAACATTTTGATTGGCTTCTAATAGGTCCGGATCTACAAGTTCGATATCTTCGTTTCGTAAATTTTCCAACAACGCTATTAAAATATAATATTATTAATAATTATTATTATTGTAATGTAAAAAATAACATTATTGTAAAAAGAAAACTTACGCGCCCCTAATTTGGTTTCAAAGTCTTGACGTCTCTGAAAAGTCATTGCTGTCAGCAAAAAAATCTTCCAATGATAGCCTGGGTATCGAATTTTAAATTAATATAAATATTATATAATTGACGCATTCCCTCATATATGCCTCCTATGTATGGAAACACTCTCTATATTTGCAGCAGTAAATTTCTACTGTTGCAGTAGAATGTATGTCGACGAAGTTGGCAACGTCATTTTTAAAATTAAAAAAGAAAATTTTTTTACTCATTTGTGATAAATTATGTCGTAAAACATTTTATCCAAAAAATTATTTTTTCACCCAAAAAAAAAAATTTTTTTGTCCAGAATCGTCAATTTTGAAAAATTAAAAAAATAATATTGTCCTAAGTACAACAAATTGTACTAAATAATGTGCCGTAAAATAAAATTCTATATTATTAAAACTTTTTAAAAAAAATAAAATTTTTGAAAAAATAATTTTTTCTCTAAATTACAAAAAATTGTCCTAAATAAGATTAGTGCAGTATAGGAAACGCCTAACACAATATTCTCCCAATAATTCTTTCGACTGCATCCTTGTTTCCGAAGAAAAAACTACCTTTAAAGAATTTTTGTAATTTTTCAAAGGTAAAAATTCAAATTATTGTTTAATCTGAAAAAGCAAATTTTTCCTGCACAAAAACTTTACCCATACCATGTTATTCCATCACAAAAGTTTTCTCCATCAATTTACGAAATAAACTACAATTTTATTTTTTTTTTATTTTTTAAAGTCCAGAATTCCAAAATTTTGAATTTTGGTATTATTAATTTTGTGCTAAACAGAACTCAACCATCAGAAAATTAATAATATCAAAATTAAAAAATATGGAAATATGAACTGAAAAAAAATTTAAAAGTGGAAGGGGTATTTTTTTCTAAAATTAAGGGTGTTAAAGAAAACTTTCTTATGGGAATAATGTTGTGCTGGTTGAGCACTGTTCAGCACAAAATTAATAATTGCAAAATTTAAAATTCTGAAAATCTGGAATGTAAAAATTGAGTAGTTTATTTAACCCTTTGCGTCACAGCGGGACGCTCAGCGACCCACCAATTTCTTTATGGATTATGATTTTTCTAATCGAAAATTAACAGTTAATTCAAGGTTTTTTGTTTTCTTAAGAATCTTTAGATATCAGCATAGGTAAAAAAAAAATTAGAAATAGGTAGTTTGTTAATAATAAAAATAAATGTCAAAAATTTGTGCTTTTTTAAAAAAAAAATCATTTTGTGCTCTGTTGTAATAACAATTAAGTTTCCAATTTTTTTTTATACGCAATACATATACAGTAAGTTTTTAAGACATTTTTAGATTTATTTGCACAGTATTTTTAGTAAAAAATTAACATTTTTCTTAAAAATATATATGGGGCATTCTATGTCATCGGGAGACCCCCTCCTGCCCAAAATTGGTTTTAACGGAAAAAGCTCTTAAGTAGCTTAAAATGTAGGTTATAAAGTGTAGTTTCAAGTGTAAAGTGGCATCTTTTAAAATTGCAAATGGCGGATCCAATATGTCGGACGAATCTATTTAATATATGTGATTTAAAAAAATTGTTTTGAATGAAAAATGTATGACACAAAGGGTTAAAAATGAGGGGGGTGGAGTAACCTTTTGTTGTGGCATAATTTTGTGCTGTTTGAGTTCTGTTTAACACAAAATTAATTATTGCAAAATTTAAAATTTTGGAAATCTGGAATGGAAAAATTGAAAAAAACTGAGAGGGGTTGTTTATTTTGAAAATTAAGGGTGTTAGACAAAACTGCTTTGGAACATAATTATGGGAATAATGTTGTGCTGGTTGAGCTCTGTTTAGCACAAAATTAATAATTGCAAAATTTAAAATTCTGAAAATCTGGAATGAAAAAATTGAGTAGTTTATTTAAAAATGAGGGGGGTGGAGTAAACTTTTGTTGTGGTATAATTTTGTGCTGTTTGAGTTCTGTTTAACACAAAATTAATTATTGCAAAATTTAAAATTTTTGAAATCTGTAGTGGAAAAATTGAAAAAAACTGAGAGGGGTTGTTTATTTTGAAAATTAAGGGTGTTAGACAAAACTGCTTTGGAACATAATTTTGTGCTGGTTCAGTTCTGTTCAGCACAAAATTAATAATTGCAAAATTTAAAATTCTGGAAATCTGGAATGGAAAAATTGAAAAAACTGAAAGGGGTAGTTTATTTTGGAAATGAGGGAAGTGGAGAAAATTTTTGTTGTGGAATAATATGGAACTGGTTAAATTTTGTCCAGCACAAAATTGCATTTTTCAAAATAAATAATTTTACTTTTTAGCTTTGAAGAAGTGAAAAAAAAATTTTTAAAGGTAATTTTTTCTTTGGAAATAAAGGTGTAGGCGAAATAATTGTTGGTAAGAAAATATTGTGTTTGGCGTTTTCTATATTGCACAAACCTCATTTAGGTTAATTTTATGCAATTTAAAAAAAAATTATTTAAAATTGTTTAAAATTTTTATGATATGCAATTTTATTTTACGGTACATTATTCAGTACAATTTATTGTACTAAGCACAATATTATTTTTTGCATTTTTCAAATTTGGAGATTTAGGACAAAAAAAAACATTTTTTTTGTGAAAAAATAATTTTTCGGAAATATGTTTTGCAGCACAATTTAGCTGAAATTTAACACAAATTAACACATATTTTCTTTTAATTTGAAAAATGGCTTCACCAACTTTGTCGACATTATAAAATTCGACTGATTTCAGTAAAATATCACTGATATTTAGTGTAAATCAGTCATCTCTGTTATTAAAATAATTACTCAATTCCAACTATTTTATGAGTAAAATCCTATTGATATTAAGGGAGTGTCTATGTACAGCTATCGCCAGATATGCTTTAACATTTTAACACGTAGCTCCTATGGAAATATGTTAAAGCATATCTGGCGGTCAGTGTATATGATCTAGACAATTTTTAGTGAGATCTATCGCCTTAACATTGCACCTCAACTATTTTTTCTACAAAGTTTCAGAGGACAGGAAGGTTTACAACGGTTGTCGTAAATTTTTCCTACATCTTGGGAAAATCTATCTTGAAAAAGTCTATTTTTAATACACACCTTCCGATATCAAATTGATCTTGACACTGCATGATGTGCAGATCGTCCATCATTGCTCTCGATCTTCTTGGCCGTCTGACTCTTTGTCCTGCTAACAGTCTATCATAGTCTGCATCTTGTCCATCCGTGAATTCATTCAATCTGGCTGTGTGCCAACAATTAATATTATATAAATTTATAAATACTTGTCTATAATATTTTAAAATAAAGTAAAGCATATATTATTTTTAAAGAAATTCTTAAAATTTTTTAAATTAAAATTTGTTTCTTCTTCTGAATTTGAATCAGCAAATATCTACTGTTATCTACTGCAATTAATTAAATTCTACCCAGTAAAAACCATCACTGATTTTCAGTGTGATTTCACTGATTGTCAAAAAATGTAACTATTAAAATTAGTAGCTCAATTATAGTTTAAAAAATTAGTAGATTTCTATTGATCACATTCAAGAGTAAGCTTGATGAAAGCTCACGTTCAAACTGGGTAGTCTAAATTTAAATTACTCTGAATCTGAGTCAGTAAAACTCCACTAATTTATGGCCAGAACTGCTCTACTAATTCAAACAGTAAAATTTTACTGACAATCAGTGAAATTTCACAGAACTTCAATAAAGGTTTTCGTTGATTTGCTACTGATCAGATTTAGAAAACACCAATTAGTATTATTATAACACTTTTTCTGTGTTTGCCCACCAAGAAAAGCATAGATATCCTGTCTTACTCCACCAAATCGTTCAACAAGTTGCCGATTGAATGACTCCACTTCGTTGTTGGTTCTAATAGGACAACGATAAACGGAGACAATGTGTCTTCTAGGTAGCCACTGAAGACGAATGTAGGCCATGAATAGTAAAATTCCAGGGTAAACTTGTCCAGTAATATCAGCTTTTAGTTGAATGACATTAAGTCCTGCTTCAAAATGTTCAGCCGGCAGAAGTGCTAGACTCATAACCATCCACAAAATTTCTCTAGGAGCATTCATTAAACCCATCCTTTTCCAATTCCTGCACAGCGCTTGGCAATAATGGAACCAACATCCGAGTAAAATTGCTAGAGGTAGTAGTTCATGAATTGCAGCATGTGGTGCGGCTTCAAAATCACCCATCACGGTAATTATGTGTTCAGCAACTTGTGGAACCAATTCTATGATTCTTTGCCAAATCGCCAGATATATCTCTTTGGTTTTTCTGTTAGTTAAAATCCAGAAAACTGGAAAAACCTAGAAAAATTCATAAAGTTGAAGGAAGTTACTCACTGATATTTATGCAGACTGATATTTTAACATCATTTTAACATCATCAACCCGTTCGCACGAGTGGTAAAATATCTATAAGAATAAAGTTTTTCTCAGTATAAATATATAAAAATTATTATTACAACATTTGCACGTCGAATGTGCACAGTATACAGTTGGATAATTTCCGGTGTATTTGGTGTCACCTGTAAAATTAATGTTATCATTAATATAATTGAATAACTAAAGAGTCCACTAGTTACATTTTTCTTCACTGCAAAAAAAATTAAAACACTACATTAAAAGTTCCATCCATGGAGAATTCTGTTGCATTTTGGGCCATTAAAATCATTTTATCTGTAGCGAACATTAACCCCGTGGAATTATCAGTGCCTATAACACTTCCTCGGTAAATCGTTTCAATGCTTTCCAAGTTTAACGTTTCGAGATGTTGACTGAATTCAAATAAATCCGATGGAATTGGCCCTCGTCGCTGCAGCATTTGGTAAGTCATCATCCCTCTTATCGAATTATAATTGACAAGCCTTTTTACCTCATCAGGATATCTAAATGTTTTAAAAAGAGTTGAAATATATGTTACCGGCAAAACCCGAAGAGCAGACAATTCGCGAAATGCCAAAGCATTTCGGGAAATGCCTATAATTTTCGGCATTATCCGAATCTCCTAGAGATTTATAGGTATTTCTCGAACTGCCCAGGCATCTCGGAAGTTTCCTAGGCAATTCGGGAAATGCCGAGGCCGTTTTAGGCAAATTGAAAAATGATTTATCTGAGTCATTTATAGACGAAAACAAATAATCGGAAGTTTCTTAATAGCTCAAATAGAAAATGATGAAAATAATTAATTATTAAAGAAAATAATTTAGAATTGAGGTAAATAATTAACAAATTAAAAAATTGCTAATTGAACAACTAAATTGAAAATGGAAAAAAATAATTGAAATTAAAGAAAAAATTGAAAAAAGCCGATAATTATTGAATATAGAAGAAAGTAATTAAAAACTGTAGAATGGAATTGAAATTTTTAAAAAAATAATTGAAAAAGGCAATAATTTTCAAAAGTTATTTCAACTATAATTTTCTTAATTTTTCAATTTTCAATTATTTAGTTTAAATTAAATATTTATTATTTAATTTTTTAAATTATTTTTTTCAGTTGTGTATTAATCTATCCATTTTTCGATTTTCGTTTTCAATTATCAATTATTTTCGATATTTTTCAGATATTATCTTCAATTTTGCTATTATTCTCGTTATTTTTCAATTATATTTTTCATTTATTAATTATTTTCTTCAATCTTCAGTTATTTCCTACAATTTTCTAAATTATTATTTATTCTTTTTAAATCTTGTAATTATTTTTTACCGTTTTCAATTATTTTTTTCAATTGTTATTTGTTTTAGTCTATAAATGACTCAGATAAATCATTTTTCAATTTGCCTAAAATGGCCTCGGCATTTCCCAAATTGCCTAGGCAACTTCCGAAATGCCTAGGCAGTTCGAGAAATACCTATGAATCTTTAGGAAATTTGGATAATGCCTAAAATCATAGGCATTTCGCGAATTGCCTGCTCTTCGGGTTTTGCCGGAAACATATACACTAATAGTAGATCCTGTAAAAAATAGTTCATTTGATTAATTAATATCTTTCTTTTAATTTGAGCCAATGACATTTCACTGGCAATTAATGAGAAGTGATGAAATACTCATCACACCAGTGAGTAGTAGACAAATTTTCATCAAAATCCCACAAATTACTAGTAAAATTTAACTGATTTTAGTGATTTTTATTGAGATATTTGACTGTTATCCAGAAAATAAATGGATTCTTTTTATTAAGATATCTGGTTATTTTGATTAAAAAAAATTATATTACAATACTTTATACCTCAAACAAATTTCATCAAACATTCTTCTCAAACTTTTTGAGCCTCTTGAATTTTGCGCTGCTGCTTTTAATTCTAATTGTAATTGTGACAGAGTTAATGAAAGTTGATCTGGACCATGTACCGTGTGTACTTTTCTTCTTACGATTCTGCCTGTAATTGCATTTTTTCTTAAAAATCCAGTGCAATGAGTTAGTGACCTTATTGCACATCTATAATCTTCAAAAGGCAAAATGTATGAATGATCCTGATGATAAAAGAATCCTCCATGGAAATACTTAAAAGTTCCAGCTCTTTCACCCTCCAATGTAATTATTTCACGATTTTCCAATTCTTGGACTTCTATATTTTGATTTTCACGATATTCTTCTTCTTCTTGTTCCTCCATTCAACATTTTTTAAAAAATTAAAAATTTAACGATAACTTATCAAAAAAATAGTTTAAAATTTCTTTAAAGTTATTAATATTACTATAATAATTAAATTTACATCACCAATAATTATTATGAGAAAGATAAATTAAATTATTTTACTCTGGAAAAGCGAAATGTCAAAAAATACAATCCTTATTTACATGAAACTTGCTTCTAACTAAATTTGAAATAAATGAAACTTGAAATTTGTTTGTAACCTTGTAATATAAACAAGTAAAGGTTATATTTTTAAATTTCACTTTTTTCAGAGTAAAACAAGTAAATATAAATCTTAAATTTAATAATAATAATTAATAATTCAAAATTTGATATTACAGTAATGTCACAAAATTAAGAAATTTAGATTCATCAGAAGAATATTGTGAAAATCAAAATTAAAAACTCATGGAATTGGATGATATTCGGCATAAAATAGTTACAGAGAAAGGTAAAAGAGCTGAAATTTTAAATTACTTTATTGGGGGATACTCTTATCATCAAAAACGTTATTCTATTATGCCTTATAAAAATTATCGATGTGCCTTACAATTCCAAATTAATTGCACTTAGTTTTTTAGAAAAAATTTAATTATGAGCAGAACAGAAAAAAACAACCACATTCAATTGGTCCGCGTAATTTTGTGTGTTGGATATTTATTCAAAAAACAGATAACACAAAGTCTTGTACAAAGTTTATTATAGTACTATAGTCTGGGACAAGTTCCTGCAACATTACTACATACTACCATGCGCACATTTGTGCCTGTGTAGGTTATGCTCGCCTCTATATATGAGTTTAAATTGTCCAGTTTGTAGATCGAGAATTGCGAGTAGAGTGCTTGTCTTCTTTTAAAACTGACTTCCTCTTGAAACTTAGTTTATCGTTATTATAATTATGATAATTATTATCATGTTTTATATACATTGTGTTCTTTGAGTTGCTTTCTAAATTATATTGAACCTAACATTTGGTTTCTTCCTTTTATTATTAGTATTATTATTATTATTGTCTTCTACGTTATAAAATATTCAGATAAATAAATAATTTGATTGAAAAAACGAGACAACAGTTTTATCTTTTCATGAATATAGAAATTATTTTAAATAAAATTTACTTTATCTTAATTTTCTCATTATTAGTTGCTGTGCTGGTTATAAATATTTTAATATTTATTTATTTATTATTGGAGTTTCAAACTTTTTTAAATTACGAAAAGTATTGATTAATTATTATAACCTTATTATACGACTCATATCTTCATATTTTTATTTGATTATAGGTTATAACCCTTAAATATTAAAACTTCAATTTTATAATCCTTTTATTGTTAATAGAATTATTACTGTTACTATTGTAAAAATATAATTATATTAATCGTTTATTATTCTGTTTATTTACAAATTTTATTTCACTGGACAATCTACCGAAAAATCGACTGAAAAAACAATTTAACCATAAAAGTCTATTACGATAGGTTAACAGTTTCTTTTCGGAAACATTTCTAAAAAAGTCGAGGAAAAACAACAAAGAAAACTTATTTTACATTAAATACTCTAGCTGAAAGGTATATAAAGATTAAATTTAATTATTCGTACAATTTGTTCTGACTAGTTTATTAACTAGGTTGTGTTTCAATAATAATCAATTATTTTTAAACAATAGACACTTGCGTAAAATTTATCTGTGTAGAATTTAACTTTGCAGAATTTAACCTTGGAGAGTTTAAATATGTATAATTTAACAAAACTTTTAAACCATGCAGAATTTAACACTGGACAAATTAAATATGTAGAATTTAATAAAAATATTTAAACATGCAGAATTTAACATTGAAGAAATTAAACATGTAGAAATTAACTTTGTAGAACTTAATGAAACTATTTAAGCATGTAGAATTTAGCTGTGTAGAATTTGATAAAACTATTTAAACATGCAGAATTTAACATTGAAGAAATTAAACATGTAGAAACTAACTTTGTAGAACTTAATGAAAGTATTTAAGCATGTAGAATTTAACTGTGTAGAATTTGATAAAACTATTTAAACATGCAGAATTTAACATTGAGCAAATTAAATATGTAGAATTTAAATGTGTAGAATTTAATTGAACTAATTAAATAAGCAGAATTTAAGATTGTAAAATTTAACGATGTAGAGTTTAACTGAGAAGAGTTTAACAACAGTTTTAAAACGTGTAGAGTTTAACATTGAGAATTTAAAATTGTAGAATTTAACTTGCAGAGTTCACCGAAGTAGAGTTTAAATTTGGAGAGTTTGAACCCCCCCATATTCTGTAATTTTTTGAATTATTTTCTTCAAATTTTCTATTATTATTACCTTTCTTCAATTATTTTTACAAATTTTTAATTATTTTCATTTTTTCAATTCTTTTCGACGACTTTTAATTATTCTCATTTTTTCAAATAATTTATAATATTTTCAAGTATTTTTCTCAACTTTGAATTAGTAAAAACGAGTAAACTTAGTAAAGTAAGGATAAATAATTAAAAATTTAGAAAATTAATAAAAAATAAAGAAAATGTTTAAAAATTAAAGAAAATACTTATAAAATGAAATACTTGCAAAATGATTAAAAATTTGAGGAAAACAATTAAAAGTTTAGATAATTAATTAAAAATTGAAAAAAAATTAACTTTTTAAAATTTGAAAAAATGATTTGAAGTATAATGAACATTAATGAACATTAAAAATTGGGGAAAATAATTGTAAGATAATATAAATAATTTGAAAATTCAAGAAAGTAATTTTAATTTTAAAAAATAATTGAAAAAATTACAATTACGATCCAAATAATGGTAAATTGAAAAAATAATTGAAATTTGCGGAAAGTAATTAAAACTTAACAATGAAATTAAAAAAAATGAAAATAATTGAGAATTGAAGAAAATAATTGAAAAATGATCAAAATTGTTGAAAATTGTATTTGAAATTATATTAGAAACGAATGATTTAAGCATTTTTTCAAAATTCAAATATTTTCTTCAATTTTCAATTATTTTTATCAGTTTTTAGTTATTGTTATGAGTTTTAAATTATTTTAATCAATTTTCAATTACTTTTCCCAATTTTTAATTATTTTCACTATTTTTCAATTAAATTCCCAAATTTGTAATTATTTTTATCATTTTGCAATTGTTTTCCTTTATTCCAAAGAAATTCTGTAATCTTTTCAAATAATTTTTTTAAATTGCAATTAACTTCATTTTTTAATTATTTTGTTCTTTTTCAATTATTTTTTCAAATTTTTAATTATTCTTATTTTTTAAAGTAATTTCTAAGATTTTCAATTATTTCTATTATTTTCCAATTATTTTTCCAACTTTTTATTATTCGCATTTTTTGAAAAAACTTATAAGTTTTTCAAGTATTTTTCTCAAAATTCAAGTATTTTTATCATTCTTCAATGACTTTTCCCATTTCATAATTATTTTAATTATTTTTCAATTAATTTCCAAAATTAAATTTTTTTTTTATTATTTATATCATTTTGCAATTGTTTTCTGTTATTCCATAGATATTCTGTAATTTTTCCAATTATTTTTTTGAAATTTTCTATTATTATTATCTTTCTTCAATTATTTTCCCAAATTTTTAATTATTTTCATTTTTTCAATTCTTTTCCACGATTTTTAATGATTCTTATTTTTTCAAATAATTTATAATATTTTCAAGTATTTTTCTCAACTTTGAATTAGTTCCATCAATTTAAAAATATTTCCGTGCTTTTTAAAATATTTCCTCCAATTTATAATTGTTTTAATTATCCTTCAATTAATTTGCAAAATTTGCGATTTTTTGTTAGTCTCAATTATATTTTCTTCAAATTTTTTTCAATTCAAAAATTTTATATACGTATAGTTTTTTTTATATATAAATAAAACTTATTTTACTCAGATTTAAATATTATTTTAAATTATTTAAAATTTACGATAACAATCTTTGTTACCCGATATGGAGAAAGGGACATAAGAAGGAACAAATTTTAGGTTACGTTTGTGATTTTTGAATAGAAAATACAAAAAGAGGATCAACTCTCTATACCAAGTTTAAGTCTTTATTCCATATAAAAAAATTCAATAAAAACTGATTTTGATTTTATACGATTAAAAAGGAACTTTTAATCAAGATAAAACTACACTGTAAAAACGGTATTCTTACTTTAAGAATTATTCTTCGCGTCTATTTAAGAACAAGATGTTCTTATATTAAGGATATAATATTCGTACAATAAGAAGATTATTCTTATAATAAGAAGAATATTCTTAAAATACGAAGTACATTCTTAAATTAAGAATCATACTCTTCTGGACATAAAAAATATTCTAAATTTAAGAATATGCTTCTTAATTTAAGCGTATTCATCTTAATCTGAAAATATAATATCCCTAATATAAGAATATTGTATTCTTAAATATGAGCCAAGAATAATTTTTAAAATATAAGAATATAATTTTTTTTCAGTGTATCATTGAACATAACCTAAAAAAAATCTTCTTTCATATCGCGTCACATTTTTCAATAAAAAATCCCTTTTAGTTATTAATAACTAAATGTGAATTTTCTCATTACACATTTTTAGGAAGCATATAAAAACATATAAATCGTCATCTCTGGTGGTAACTTTGAGCGTTTTCTGCGTGTCGCCACAGGACCAAGTCCTCTTAAAATGCAGCTTTTGAAAAAGTTTACTCCCCTGTAATCCGTTTAAACGTCGTCTGAAAATAGCTTTTATACTTTATTTAGAAGCAAGTTTTAAAGCTGCACCCGTAGGCCCTTAAATTGCACGTTTGAAAAAAAGTTCCTCGCCAGCGTAATATATCGTCTTTATTACTAGCCATATAGACAATGAGTTTATAGCGACTAGTTTTTTTTTTACCCCCTTTCGAACGTGCAAGTTCAACCCCAGCGGTTGCAAACTGATTTCACTAAATCTTTAATCCGAACTGAACTATTAATCCGGCAATAAATAATCTTAAAACTTTTTTCAAATAGAAAAAGAAAAACTTGTACATTTTTTTATAGAAGAAATTATTCATAAATTATTTTTATACAAATGATGAGTATGTATAGATTTTAATGGATTTGAATTAGTTGATTTTATCAGATTTGAGTTAATTGATTTTGTCAGATTTGAATTAATTGCTTCTATCAGATTTTAGTCTATATTGATTTTATTAGAATCTGAGGATAATTTATTTTTGATCGAGTGCATTATTATTTTGAGATTGGATTAAGAATAGTCTCTTCTGAGTGACTTGATTTGAATTTATCGATTTTATCAGATTTTAATTGGAGTTGTTTGCTTCTATGGTGGTTTTAATTGAACCAGTGGTAATACGCAAAAAATTAAAGCTTAAATACCCTTTTATCGATAAGGCGCATCTGGGTCAACGCAGCAGGGGTTGAGCTTCTGAAAAGCTCAACTTTCTCGTATTATTGATCGATTGGTGGTTTGACTTTTCTAATACATACCTTTTGATCTTTTTACTTTTATCATATTCTATAGATTAAGAGGTCCTTAGATATCATCTGGTTATAATTAAATTAATGACTGTCACCTACAATTATAATAATCCTTTTTCATTATTGGAAGAATTTAAGAGGGGATATAAAATTTGAATCTAATGTAATGTAGATAACAACAATAATAATAATATAATAATAAAAATATTAGTAGCAATAAATAAAAATAATAAAAAATTAACATTAAATCCTTGATTACTTTTCAGTATTTTTTAAACCAAAAATAAGAACAAAAAAATTTATATAATGGATGCACAAATTTAAAAAATCTTTTTCTCATTTTTGCATAAGATTCTCACAAAGCTTTGAGGCAAGCTCAGGATTATTAAACTTTCCTCCGTAAAAAATTCGTTTTTACAAAAGACGCTATTTATAAGTACTCGGAAGCCGTGAATTTCCGTTTTAATTAAATAATTTTTTAGCCCGAATTAAAACCCGTTTAGGTCTTAAATACAACGTACTGATTAAATTTCAGTTAATAGAAACTAAATTATACAATATATACTCTACCTTCTAAATGCGCGCTGTTAATTAACAAAAATTAAACCAATTAAAAAAAACAGGAATAAAACCATTATTACTAACTGCAAACAAAAATTAATATTAAAAAATCTTTAGTACTAAAATAACGTTATGCAACAAAAATTTTTGAAGGTTTTTTTTCCAAGATAATTTATTTTTATATTTTTAAATTACCGCCAATCTCTCGGAATCTTTGGAAAAAAATGTACTTAATCAATTTTTTTAATACAAACTTCTTTAAACGATTTTTAAACTTTGTTTTTAAAAAATTGTTCATGTATTTTTGAATTATCATTCATTTCTTTACTTCTGAATTTATATGTTTTTTTTAGCATTTTTGAACAACAAATTTTTTGATCGCTTTGGAATAAAATCTTTCCTAAGTATTCTAAAATAAATCTTTATTCAATCATTTTTCTAACGAAAAACAAATTTTTATTTAGCATTTTTAAAATGAAAACATAATTGAGCATTTTAAAAAAACTCTATTTGGAAATATGGCAATTCTACTTTATTTTTAACATTTTCTAATGAAAATCTTTTCGACCATTTTTGAATAAAAACTTATTTGATCATAATATTTAATTATTATATATTTTATAAATGTATATATTGTTATTGTTAATTATAAAGGACATCAAATTTTAGATGAAAAATTCAAAAAGTTACAAGCAATCAAAGTTGGAAATATGGAATATGGTTTTTTTCAGCAATAAAAAGACATTCGAAAATCTGAAGCTGTTTTAGAAAAATGTGAATATCTCGGAAAATAAAATCGACAAAGTGGCCCCTTTTCATGCGGCTGAATAAGAACTTATTTATTTTATTTCTCTGTTTAAAAAATAAATAATAAGTATTATCAACAACATATTAAAATAGTTTTTAGATGTTTTTAAAGTGTAAAGAATAAAGTAACAACATATTAAATTGTTTAAACAATTTATTAATATTAATTTTACAAAATATGTAAAATAGCCGTAGAGACTTTTAGTTTTTTTCCATTTATACAATTTTTTATTCCTTTGTGGACTTTTTATTTATCTTTATATACATACATTTGTTTTATTTTATTTTTATTAATTCTAATTTTTTTGGTGGATTCTAACCAAATTTTACTATTTTTGGTACTTTTTACACTTTTTGTTACAGTTTGTTAGATTAAGGAAAAAACATTTCTCCATTTTCTTCCGATTTAATTAATTTTCTTGATTTTTCACTATTTTTTAAATTAATTGTTTAATTTTCGTCTTCATTTTTCCAATTCTTAGAAACATTTTTCCTTCTTTTAAATTGTTTAGTTTTTATCTTACAACGTATTTTTGAAAACATTTAATTCGATCCTTTTATCTACATTTTTAAAATTTTATAATTTTCTACTTTTTTGAAAACTTTTATTCATTTTTTCAGATTATGTAAATTTAATCTTGTACTAAATATTCTCATTTTAACATCGTTCTTCTATTTCATAGAATTTCTTTTCTTTTAACATTTTTTTTAATTTTCCAAAATTTTATTCATTATTTTTTTATTCAATTTGTAAAATAATTCTCTAATTTTTGAAAACAGAAAAGGGTAAAAAATATTTTTTTTTGCAAACTATTTGCAATAATGCAGAATTCAAATGATTCTAAGGTAATAAGAAATTAGAAAAATAAATAATAATTGAATGATATTGTCGAAATTTGGAAAGATTATAAGTTACTTTCTAAATTTGAATAAGTGGAAAGTAATCTTTTGATTTATTATAAAAATTTAAAGAAACTTGCTTTAAAAGTTGGATGAATAAATTTTAATTTAAAGAGCGGAAAGTTATTAAGTTTCAAAAACTATATTTTAAAGAAAATGAAATTTTCTAGAAAGCTTTGAAAATAATGTCAGTTTCTCAACAAACAAACAAATGTGACATTTTCGAATTTACGGTCTTTCGATGACAAAGCTTGGAAGAATTATGTCCCTCAAGTCCATATCTATTTTGGATTTTATGTTACAAATAAATTTGATTCGAGTTTAAATCTAATCGTAAAAGAATCATTAGGAATTTTGTAAAGGAAACTAAATTTTTTAGTGAATCTGTAAAATAAAGCGAAATTTGCATCGAATTCGAAAAATTAAACTAAATTTTGTAGTAAATTTGAAAAAATTGAACAAAATAAATATTATACTCTAAAGTGACGTAATATTTTAATTTAAATAAAATTATGTAATTTTAAATTTATTGTTATGCGGCACAAAGAAAGAAATCGGTGTAACGTAATTTGTCAACAAAAGAAAATCGAGGGAGATCTTACATTGCAAATGTTCTTGTTGGGTTTCTCGAAGCCGTGGTGAACTTTAATTTAAGAAAAACATATTGGACCATTTAGGGAGAGTGTACGATTATTTTGTTCCTTGATATATATACTACCTTTCGAAATTGTCAATAAGCTCCTTCTTATTATTACCAATCTATTCCATTTTCCAAAATTTATTGAAAAAAACTTTTTTCTTTCGATTTTCCCAGCCAATTTCGCTTTATCTGTTAATTTTTCTTTATCTGCGTTTTTATTTATTTAAAAATTTTTAGCAAAATTTAAAAACAAATATATATTTTTAATATTTCAAAAAAATCTAAAAAACGACTTTATATTAATTTTTGTTTTGGAAAAATCAGGAGCATAAATTTTTTGTTAGTGATTAATGGAAAAATATCGTTATATATAGAGAAGAAAATATTTACCGTTTCAGTTTCTTGAGAAAGGGATTTTTGTTTTGTTTCTTCGTTTTTCAAATTTTCAACGGATTATCGGTTTTCATTTCCCCTTGTGATTTAGATCTGAAAGTTTTTCTTCAGAGAAGCGGGAATACTTTTATGGCAGATTTTTTTAAATGTAGCTATAAAGAAATAAATGCACACGTCTAGTTTGTCAACCTTTCCACTAGTTTCCCCTAAAAGATAGTCAGACTACTGGAGCCATAGCGCCAACTAGTCTAGCCAAATAAAAGTTGTGGAAGTCATCCACCCGTTTCTGTACGCATAGGGCTGATCTCGTAAATATTGCAGATTTTTCGGCTTCAGTTATATTTAATACTTTAGCCATTTTTTCCAAGGAGCTGTTAAGAAGCTTCTCTCCATTTACATAACCTCAAACTAGAAACTCGTTTTTCACCCCAAATAAAAATATTATTCAAATTAATTTCATCAATCAATTAAATAAATAACGAATTTTGTTAAATAATGTTTTGTTTAAAAAACAATTATTATTTGACACGAATTTTTGGTAAACCTAATATTTTCTTAAAAATGTACAACTAGATCCTTCAAAATTTGGTGAAATTAATTTTTATAATAGTTTTATCTGATGGGAAGAGTCAGTAGCGTAACTGCGAGAGCAAGGGCCCTGGGGCAAAAAGGAAAATGGGGCCCCAATTAAAAATAATAATTCACAAGTTTAATTCATTCATTTATAGCAATTTTAATTTCTTCAAATGTCAGTTAAAGTGAATTTTGCATTGATTAAAGTTCAATTGAGACACGTTTCGAAAATACTAAATTTGAAGTTATTTAAAAATTTCGTAAAATTTTTAATAATTCTTTTCTATTATGATTTCAATTATTTAAAATACAACTTTGTACTATTTATATCATTTTTCTACTATTTATATTATTTTTCAACTATTTTCTACAATTCATAATTATTTTAACTAGCGTAGCAATTTTTCAATTTTAATTATTTTTTCCTTGTCATTAAATAAATTTAATTATTTATTCCTAAATTTTATATTATTCATCCCAAATTTAAATTATTTTTTTTTAATTTACCATTATTTTTGTCATTTTGCAATTATTATTTTCAATTTTTAATTACTTTAATAATTTCTGAATTAATTTCCTGAACTTTCAAATATGTATCTCAATTTTTAATTATTCTGTTCAATTTTTATTTCTTTTCATCATTTTGCAATTATTTTCTCCATCTTTTAATATTTTCATTATTTTTCAATTAATTTTCTAAATTTTCAGTTATTAACTCAAATTTATATTACTGTCATCAATTTTCCATTTTTTAAACGATTATTCAATTATTTTCATTATTTTGGCATAATTCTAAAAAATTTCGATTAATTATCTGAAATTTTAATTATTTTAATTAATTTTCGATTCCTTCTGCAATTTTCTTTAATTAAGCAAATTTAAGTAACAATTGTAATTATTTTCTTTTTTTAAACATATATTCTATGATTTTCTCTATTATTTCTGTCAAATTTTATTTACCGTCTTCAATTTTTTATATTTAAATTATTTTCATCATATTTCAATTCTTTTTCTCAACCTTAAATTATTTTCAGCATATTTCAATTATTTTTTTCAATTTTAATTAATTTAATAATTTTTTTTTTATCTCCATCTTTCAATATTTTCATTATTTTTTAATTAATTTTCTAAACTTTCAGCTATTAACTCAAATTTAGATTATTGTCATCAATTTTTCATGTTTCAAACGATTTTTCAATTATTTTCTTTTTTCTTATAAATAAATTCTGCAATATTTTTCTATTATTTTCTTCAATTTCAAATTATTTTCATTATTTAGGCATAAATTTCAAAAGTTACAATTATTTATCCGAAATTTCAATTATTTTCATCATATTTCAATTTTTTTCTCAACCTTAAATTATTTTCAGCATATTTCAATTATTTTTTTCAATTTTAACTAATTTTATAATTTATCAATTATTTTCCTCGATTGTTAATTATTATTCTCATTCTTTAAAATCATTTTCTAAGTTATTTTTAAGTCTTTTTCTAAAATTTCAATTATTTTCTTCAGTGTCCAATTATTTTGATTTGTTTTAATAATTTCTGAGTTAATTTCTTGAATTATCAAATATATATCTTAACTCTCTAAATCTGAATTAGTTAAAAATAGCTACTTATTAGTCAAATCGTGGCTGAGTTTTTGTTTCAGCAATTAGTGGAAAATAACTAATTATTAGTAAAAAAATAACTAAAAAATAGTTAAAATTTTACTAATGTGATTAGTAAACTGAATTTTGTTAAAATATTAGTTATTTTGACATAACCTAAAAATGAATTTGACTAAAAATTAGTTATTTTTTACTAAATAATTATTAGTAATGTAACTATAAATTAAATTAGTGACTGAGTTTATGCTTTTAAATTAGTTATTTTTGATTAATTTAGATTTAGAGAGAATTTTCATTTATTTTGTTCAATTTTCATTTCTTTTCATTAATTTTGCAATTATTTTTTCCATCTTTTAATATTTTCATTATTTTTTAATTAATTTACTAAATTTTCAGTTATTAACTCAAATTTAGATTATTGTCTTTATTTATGATTAAATTAAATTTCAATTATTTTCTTTCGCTTAAAATCAAATTCTTCAATTTTATATTATTTTTTCCGATTTTGAATTATTTTCATTCTTTTGGCATGATTTTCAAAAATTGCAATTATTTATTTCAAATTTCAATAATTCTGTTCATCAATTTTCGATTATTTCTGTGAATTTTAAATTTCTTCTCTTTAATTAAAATTTTTAATTAATTTTGTAATTAGTTTCTTTCTTTAAAAATATATTCTATGCTTTTTTCAATTATTTCTCTTAAATTTTATTTACTGTTTTCTATTTTTCATATTTAAATCATTTTCATCATATTTCAATTTTTTTTTCTCAACCTTAAATTATTTTCAGCATATTTCAATTATTTTTTTCAATTTTAATTAATTGTATAATTTTTTAATTATTTTCCTCGATTGTTAATTATTATTCTCATTTTCTAAAATTTTTAAGTATTTTTCTAAAAGTTCAATTATTTTCTCCAATTTTTAATTATTTTCAATTGTTTTTATAATTTCCAAATTTTTTTGATTAAATATCGTGAATTTAATTTTTTTTTTAGTTTTTCTCAATTCTTTTCTCCAATTTTTAGTTATTTTGATTTTTCAGATCATGTATTTTTCTCAAATTCCAATTACTTTTTTTTATTTAAAAAAAAATCTGTAATTTTTTCAATTATTTCACTCAAATGAGATTTTTTGTATACAACTTATCAATGTTTGCATCATATTTCAATTAGTTTCTTCAAGTTTTAAATTGTAATATCATTTTTCAATTATTTGCCAAAATTTATATTCTTCAATTTTTGAATTTTTTTCATTTCTTTTTTATTTTAAAAAATTTTAAACTATTTATCTGAGATTTCAATTATTTCATTTAATTTTCAATTATTTATAATATGATTTTTTATATTATTTTCTTCAATTTTGAATTAGGTACTTTCGTTCTTTTTCGTATTTTCCAAAAAGTTTTTAATTATTTCCGTTTAATTTAAAATTATTCTCTTCAATTTTAAATTATGTTTATCTTGTTTAATTTATTTTCACTAATTTTGAATTATTTTCTTTTTTTGTTCAATTAACTTCTGAAAGTTTTAAGTATTTTCCTGGAATTTTCTTTAAATTTCCTTCATTTAAAATATATTATGTAACTTTTTCAATAATTTTCTCAAATTAAAATTATTTTTTTCAATTTTATATTTTTTATCTCTATTTTCCACTATTTTTTTTATTTTAATTTATTTTCCCTAATTTTTTATTATTCAATTTTTTTCAATTAATTTTTCAGATTTTCAAGTAATTTACTCAAATTTAAATTAGTTTCTTCATTTTTAAAACATTTCTATGATTTTCTAAATTACTTTCCCCAATTTTTAATAGATTTCTTTTTTGTTTTCAATTAATTTATATTTATACATATAAATTATAATATTTTAATACAAATAGAATAGAATTCAAGAAACAAAAAAATAATAACAAATTTTACCGTAATTTAATAATATTCGACAAATTTAAAAAAATCTTATTGCCTGAAACTATTTTCAACAGGATAAAAGACTCAGAGAATTTTTTCCAAGATTATTTTTTTACAGCAGTTTAGTAGCCGTCCATGTTTCTTCTGTTGTATTTTATTTCTATATTTTATTTTTCTCTCCGGGGAGTCCATGCATTGGTATTTATGTATTGGACTGTATGAAAATCCCAAAGCTCTTATTCTGCTAGGGTGACTGCTGCAGATCTGGGTTTTTCAGATGAAGAGAACTAAAAAATTGTCATGTTTCTAAACTTTACTGTTTACATAAATAGTGATATTTTATCCAGATTATATAGAAAATTTATAATTTCAAATTTTGTCAAATTATAAAGGCAAAATTGTTTTTTAAGTCTTTAATAAATAATTTCGATTATGAACATTATTTAAAAACCTTATAAATTATTGTAAAATTATTCTAAAGTCTTTTTTAATAAATCTGCTTTATTATTAACCATTCAAAAAATTCTGCTTATTTCTAATTTTCTTGCATTTATTGTTATTAATTTTTCTTAGATTTTTCTTTATTTTTCTTGTTTTCTTCATTCCACCATAATTTGTATCATTTTTTTTCTTTTTTTTCTTTTCTTTATTTTCTTTTTTTTCCTCTTTGCATTAAGTTTTGTCTTCCTTTTCCTTTTTTTTTAATATTCTTTTTTTCTTAACTTATTTGTTTTTAGCTTTTAATTAAATTTTTTTTATTTGTCGTAATTTTCTTCCCTTATCTGATTTCTACCCTTCTGTTTTATTTGGATGTTTCTTTATTTCTTACAACTTCTTCTGTTATAAGAATTTTCAATTTACATTTCTTCTTTTTTGTAAGTTTTCAGGAGCCAGTATCATTTTGACACATGACTTAATTTTAGATTGTTATATTGTACAGAATGGAAATGTTATTTTGTACAACTGCTAAATGTTATTTTGTACAGTTTTGAAAAATGCATTTGTTATTTTGTACAATTTTTTAAAAAAGCAATAAAACATTGGAAGTACAATATTTTAGCTTTTTTAAAGAATTGTACAAAATAACAAATTCATTTTTCAAAATTGTACAAAATATCATTTAGCAGTTGTACAAAATAACATTTCCATTCTGTACAATATAACAATCTAAAATTAAGTCATGTGTCAAAATGATACTGGCTCGTTTTCAGTTATTCTCTGATCTCCTTTTGTTTAACTTAAATTTTTCTTTTTTTAATTAAGTTCTAAAACTTAATAAGGAAATTTTAAATTAAGTTTTTCTTATACTTCATTTTATCAGAATCCCTCCAAATGTCGTTGTTTGACTCATCACGGTTTATTCTACTTAATCGCAATTTAATTCGGAAAAATAAAAAAAATTAGTGAAGCAACTTATCGAATTATTAAAATCCAGCTGAATACTATTGTCTGATACTAACGGATATTTCTACTTAATCTCAATGATATTTCTATCTCGTTTATCGTGTTTTTTTATTGACCAAAGTTTAGTAGATAAATTATATAATAGCAAAATTGTTCACAAAGCTTTCAAAATGTAGAGAAATATTGTGTCTGACATGACAAGGTTTTTTCTACTCTTAAATAAAAAAAAAAAAAAACTATCGCAATTCATCCAGATTTTGTTGTCTGACTCATCACGGGCTTTTCTACTTACACTAAACGAGATTCCTTTACTTGTCCATTAAATTTGTAATCGAGAATATTTCAGTAAGTAAATAATAATAATAAAAAAAAATGTAAAATTATTCAGCAATTTACTTGAATCGAAAAACTTCTTGTGTCTCACCTAACAAGGTTTTTTCTACTTTGAATACACTCAGTTTCTCAAATAGTGTATTATTTACATTCAGTAAATGGAAAAAGTTAGCGAAACAATTTATCAAACTAACCGAATCCGGGAAAATTGTCTTGTCTGACTCTTCTCTGGATTTTCTACTTAATCTAAACGGAAATCCTGTTCTTATATGCGTCTAGTTTCAAATAGTAAAATTTAACGAATTAATTAAATAATAATAATCTCCGTAAACTCCTGAAGTTAGTTAGTATGCATTTATATTTATTAATCTTTTTCTGTCCACGTTTTAAAGTCTGAAGTGAAGTTAGTTAGTATTAGTATTTATTCATCTTTTTCTGTCCACGTTTTAAAATCCAGAGTGAAGTTAGTCCCTGTTATTTTATTTTGTTGTGCTGGTTTTTAATTGTCATTTGTGTAAAAAAAAAAAGTTTCAAAAAATGCTTTCAAAATTTATTATGTTTTTTGAAGAAGTTTAAAATATATACACATGCAATTAATTCCCTAAATTTTCAGTTATCAGCTCAAATTTAGATTATTGTCATCAATTTTCAATTATATAACGATTTTTCAATTATTTTCTTTTGCTTAAAAATAAATTCTGCAATTTTTCTTGATTTTCATCAATTTATAATTATATTCATTATTTTGTCATTACTTTTAAAAATTTCAATTACTTATCCGATATTGCAATTATTCTCATCAATTTTCGTTATTTCTTCAATTTTTTAATTACTCTCTTTAATTAAAATTTTTTAAGTAATTTTGTAATTATTAAATGTTTTCAATTTTTAATATTTAAATTATTTTCATCATAATTCAATTTTCTTTCTCAATCTTAAATTATTTTCAGCATATTTCAATTATTTTTTACAATTTTGAATTATTTTTTACAATTTTGAATTAATTTTATCATTTTTCAATTATTTTCCTCGATTGCTAATTATTCTCATTATTTTGGCATAATTTTCAAAACTTCCAATTATTTATTCTGAAATTTCAATTATTTTCATCAATTTTCGATTATTTCTGCAATTTTTAAAATATTTTCTTTAATTAAAAATTTTAAGTAATTTTGTAATTATTTTCTTTTTTTAAACATATGATTTTTTCAATTATTATTTCTCTCAAATTTTATTTACTGTTTTCAATCTTTCATACTCAAATTATTTTCATCATATTTCAATAATTTCTTTTACTTTTAAATTAATTTTATCATTTTTCAATTATTTTCTTCGATTGTCAATTATTTATCTCTTTTTCTAAGATTTTTAAGTATTTTTCTAAAATTTCAATGATTTTCTTCGATTGTCAATTATTTATCTCTTTTTCTAAGATTTTTAAGTATTTTTCTAAAATTTCAATTATTTTCTTAAATTTTTAATTATTTTCATTTGTTTTCATAATTTCCAAAATTTTTAGTTATTATCTTATGTTTTCATGTTTCAAATGATTTTTCAATTATTTTATTTAGCTTAAAAATAAATTCTGCAATTTTTCTATTTTTTTTTTAAATTTGTAGTTAATTTCATTATTTTGGCATAATTTTCAAAAGTTTCAATTATTTATCCTGAAATTTCAATTAATTTCATCAAATTTCGATTATTTCTGCAAATTTTTAACTATTCTCTTTAATTTAAATGTTTCTAGATAATTCTGTAATTATTTTCTTTTCTAAACTTATATTCTATTATTTTTTTCATTTATTTCTCTTAAATTTTATTCATTGTTTCCAATCTTCTTATATTTAAATTATTTATTTTCATCATATTTCAATTATTTTTAAAAATTTTTAATTAATTTTATCATTTTTCAATTATTTTTCTCGATTGTTAATTATTATTCGCTTTATCTAAAATTATTTTCTTAAATTTTTAAGTATTTTTCTGAAAATTCATATATTTTCTTCAATTTCTAATTATTTTCATTTGTTATCAGGAATTAAAAAATTTTTTTTTTTTTAATTTTCGTAAATTTCAATTATTTTTAGCTTTCTTCCAGACTTTTCTCCAATTTTTAGTTTTTACAGCTTATTATTGTTTGTATCATATTTTAATTATTTTCGTCAAGTTTTAAAATTTAAAAACATTTTTCAATTATTTTCCAAAATTTATTTTCTTCAATTTTTAATTCTTTACATTTATTTCATAATTCCAAAAATTGTTTACTATTTATCTGACTTTTCGATTTTTTCATTATTTATATTATTTTCTTCAATTTTCAATTACTTTTGTTCTTTTTCTCGTTCTTTTTCATAATTGCCAAAAAGTTTTTACTTATTTCTCTTTAATTAAAACTTGTTCAGTCAATTTTAAATTATTTTTATCTTTTTTCATTTAATTTCTCTAATTTTTAATTATTTTCTTTTATTTCAATGAACTACTGAAAGTTTCAAGTATTTTTTTCAAGTTTCGTTTAACTTTCCTTTATTTGAAATATTTTATGTAATTTGTTTAATTATTTTCTCAAATTTTTATTATTTTTTTAAATTTAAATTTATTTATCTCAATTTCTAACCAGGTTTTTTTTAATTTTCAATTATTTTCTCTAATTTTGCATTATTGAATTTCATTTTAATTTACTTTTAAGATTCTCATTAATTTTTCTCAAATTTTAATTATTTTCTCCATGTTTAAAACATTTTTATGATTGTTTAAAATACTTTCCCCAATTTTTAATTGATTTCATTTTTTTTGCAATTATTTTGTTTCATTGCTATTATTTTTTGCAATTCTTTTTAATTCTAAAATATTATAAATTTTGTCCTAAATAAATATTTATTTTATTTATATTAATTGATTTTTAAATATTATATTTAAAATATTTATTTCTTCTTATTAGATAAATAGTATTTACCGATTTTTTATATTTATTATTGTATTTTATAATTTTTAAAATGTATGAAAAACTAATCGCGCGCTTGAGCGCGTTTTATTTTGCTAGTAAATAATATAAACACAATCCGAAATCGTTTATCAAGTGATCGAAATTAAAAGACTTATTATGTCTCGCTCAACACGGTTTTTTCTACTTAATGTACGCTGAAGCATTAGATTCTTGTTTCTTTAGTTTGTCGAATGTAATTAACATAATAATAATTAATCATTTAAAATGTTACTTTTTCTCGTTTAAATTATTTTTTCTGTAGAGAGAATGATATTATTATTCTTTTGAAAAAAATAATTATTATTCTTTCAAAATAAATGTTTATTATTCTTTCGAGGAAGTAATTATTCTTTTCTCAGAAGAATAATGATTAGCTGAGTATTTGAGTATTTCTTGGGACTTCAGAGGCTGGAAAAATGTTTCGTCTGTATCAAAGCATCACGTCGCGTCAAGAGCAATCAGAATCCACCCTCTTCGATAAGTACAGTGTAGCAAGTAGAAATGAACATAGAAAGTGGATACTTGAGATATCTTACGTTGTTCTCGAGACTGCAAGGAGGTTCACTCTCGTTCATCGGAAACTGTCTCGCGTCGATCAACGATCACGCTAAGCACTTATCGAAAGCTCAAGTGCTTCTCCGCAAAAGCTCCACTTATACTGAACATTTATTTTGGACAACTTTTCTTTTTAACTTGCGAAATTCTGCTCAGTATCGGATACTTTTTTTTTTATTAAAAAACACTTCTGTTTACTTCTATTTATATATATTACAATGTAAGATCAGTTGAAACCTTTCGATTTGGACAAAAAAAAAGGAAAGAGAAAAAAAAGTCTTATTAAATTTTCACTTTTTTTATTCAGCTTAAAAAATTTTCTCCAATTTCTTCCCATTGTTTTAATTAATTGCGTATTAGGGTCAAACCATTTTACTGACCCTAATGTATTTTTCACATTTTTAAATTTTTTTTTGTGGATTTTATAAAAACATCTTGATAGGTTTGTGTTTCCATTTAATATACGTTTCTGCTCTATACACTTTTATCAAAATAACCTTCTTTTAGCCAACCTTGTGAAATTTAAATAGTTTAATTTTCAAGTTTTATAAATGGATCTTTTTCTATTATAAATAATTATTTTTGTCTGCAAGTAAATTTTTTAAATCATTATTATATTCCTGTTTTCTAAATTGTAACTAAAATGGTTATATTACCTACTTTTATCTGCATATTAGGGTGGTCCAAAAATGTACAGTAACAATTTTTTTTGGAAATGTTTTGCTCCTACCCGCCAAAAAGTTTCCAAATTGAAAAAAACATACCCCTATTTTTTTTTAAATCGGACAATATTTAGGAGTGGTGCAAACCCCTTGAAATTTCCCATTGATTTTATATGGGATTTGATTTACACTCAAAACATCAATACAACGAATCATATCTTAAAAAGTTCTCACAAAACAATATTCTATAATTTATTAAATAATTTATTAATATTAACTATTTTTTATAGAGTTATAAACAACCCCCATAAATGCAAAAATATGATCATTTTTTTTAAATTACATTTAATATTTCTTTAGAATTATTCAACAAAATTGTAACAAATCGTCAATTAACGAATATTTGTATATAATTTTATGTAGTTTTCATTTGTTTAAACAATTTATTATTGTTAATTAAATAATAATTAAATTAAATAATTAAATTTAAATAATTAAATTAAATAATTAAATAAATAAAATAAATAAATAACTACATAAAATAAACCTATAGGTTTATTTGAATAATAGCTGTAAATTAACAATAATAAATTGTTAAAACAAATGAAAAATACATTAAAATATATATAAACATTCGTTAATTGACGATATGTTACAATTTTGTTGAAAAATCTTAAAATTAAACTATTCAAGGACAATTATTGCCAAAGAACTAATTTATCTTATAATAATAGAAAAGCGTAATTTACTTATAATTTAAATGGTTATTTGAAACAAAACTAAAAAAACTGTTTCAAGATATCTATTGATATGTTTCACTAGAAAAATAGTAATTTGTTTATCTAAACTAACATATTAACGAGAAATATAAAAAAAATTGTGCTACTTTAAGGTTACATCAAAAGTGAATTTTTTCTTTAAACGTTAATTGGGAAAAAAGTATACTATTTAAAGAAAAATTGGGAAACTAGTTTTAAATTAACAAATTGACGAATAAAATTTTAATATCACACTCCCAATAGTTTTTAATTTTATAAATTTCTTTTTTATATACAGAATTTATTGCATTCATGTGGCACTTTCGTTGTAAAAATAGAAAAAAAAAAAATAGAAAAAAAAAAATAGAATTAAGAATCAATATATATTTAAGTTTTAATTTATTGAAATTTGAATTCGTCTAAATTTTGATTGGTTGTTAGGCTTTAAATTATCTAAATTTTAATCAATCCTTGCGTTTTTATTATTCTGATTATTAATAACTAAACATTTAAACTTTTCACAATTTTAATTTGTTTATTTAATATAAATTTCATTTAATTTCAAATTCCATTAGGCCCAATTTTCATTGATTCAAACTATATACCTAGTCTAAATTATTATTTTCAAAATTTGGACTGATTAAAGCTTTAATATACAATGAAATTTTTTTTGTATAATTAAAAGTATTTATATAATGGTTAATGTTTAAAATAATGTAAATATGTATTATTAGATTTTGAAAATATGTAAAGTTTATAATAGTTCAAATTTGTATTAATTGAAATTTTTATTAATTAAAAGTTAAAGAATTAAAAGTTTAAAATAACTAAAGTTTATTACCCAATATTAAAATACGAGTAACTTTGTAATTCCTATACCAATTAAAAATTAAATTAATTTTAAATCGTATAAATAAAATTAAGTTTATATAGGTTAGTTTTTGTAAATGTAGGAGATTCAAATAATTAGGTATTTAAAAAAAATTAAATATAAATCTTAAGACTTTAATAAATAAAAATTTGAATTAATCTAAGTTAAAATAAATTTGGGTCAACATTTCGTTCAAACTGTTTTAAGTTTGGAACTGTTTTAAATTTGAGAAAATTAAAACTTGAGTTAGAACTTTTGAAGAATAGAAATAATCCTCAATAGAAGTTTGGATCGATTGAAGTTCATACAAATTATAGAAGTTATAGAAGTTTGAATACATTTTGTTGAAAAACTATTCTTTCAACAAAAATATTTCAACTTTTTGTAATGTCTCTTCCTACGCTATTTTCTCCTTTTATTTATTTTTTTTATTATTTTTTCATTTTTAAATATAAAATTGAAAAATTCGTGCTCTTTTGAAACATTTTTTATTTACTTTTACTTATTTGTCTATTTCTTGAAGTCAGAAGAGATATTAATTTGCATAAAATGAAAGTTATATTTATCTAAAACATTAAGTTTATTTGAATAACCAATTTCATTAAATTATTAATCTTATTTGTTCTTTTAAAAGTTTATAGTTTCAATTTCAAATGACCGAAACAAACCAATATTTTACGCGCGCCTGGGATAATTATAATAATTATTTTATAATTATTCTTTAATTTTTTTAGATATTTTGTTCTGTTGTCTATTATTCTCGGCAGATTTAAAATTTTTCTTTCTATTGGCAATTATTTTCCTCATTTCTGTATCATTTTCTTTAATATTTAATTTTTTCAGTCAATTTGTAAATTTTCTTTCAATTATCCATTATTTTATTAAAATTTCAATAAAATTCTTCAATTTTCATTTATTTTCTTTTTATTTTATCCATAATTTTCATCAGTTTTTAATTGACAATTTATTATTCTCCTTCAATTTTATGATTAATAATATTGTAATTTTATTTTTTAATTGTCAAGTATTTTCTTGATATTTTAATTTAATTCTTTAATTTTCAATTTATTACTTCAATTTTTAGTAATTTTCTTCAATTCTCAAATATTTTCTTTAATTTTCAATTATTTTTATCGATTTTCCACTAATTTCTCAATATTCAATAATTCTCGGATTTTTTCAATTAGTTTTTTCACTCATCAAAATTGTTTTAAAATTTCAATTCAATTGTTATTATTATTATTATCGCCTTTTTTCTATTATTATTTAGATTATTATTAAGTTTCTATCATTTTAAATTTAATTCCTCAATTATTTTCTTTAATTTTTAATTCCATTCTTCAATTTTTATTTTCATTCTTCAATTTTTAAGTATATTTCACAAATTTAAATTCAATTTTTTAATTTTTAATTGCTTTCTTTAATTTTTAATTATTTTTTTAATTTGAACTATTTATTTCGTTTTTTAATCCAGTTGTTAAATGTGCAATTTTTTCCAATAACTATTCCTTCAATTTTCTTAATTTTTTAATTTGCAATTATTTTCTTTAAATTTAATATTTCTTGTTTAAATTTTTCAATTATTTTTATCAGTTATTAATCTAGTAATTTTTGGATTTTTTTTTTTTTTTAATTGACAGTTATTTTCGTTATTTTTCACATATTTTTATGAATTTTTTAATTATTCTCGTCATTTTTCAACTATTTCTTTCAGTTATTAATTATTTTTAGCAATTTTCAATTATTTTCTACAGTTTTTTCAATGTTCAATTATTATCTTAAAATTTTAAAATTATTCTTTGATTTTTTAAATTATCTTGTTCGGTTGTGTATCAATCTAGACATTTTTTTATTTTGTTTTCAATTGTCGAATATTTTCGTCAGTTTGTCATTTTTGTTCCAGTTATCAATTATTTTTTCCAATTTTAATTTAATTCTGCAATTTAAATTTATTACCTCAATTTTTTATTATTTTTTTCAATTGAAAAAATTTATTTATATATATATTTTTTGTTCGTCTTCTGTGTATAATAAAAATTAACTAATTATTAGTCAAATTCATTTTTAGGTTATGTCAAAATAACTAATATTTTAGTAAAATTCTGTTTACTAATTCAATCAGTCAAATTTTAACTATTTTTTAGTTATGTTTTTACTAACAGTCATATTTCACTAATTATTAGTTATTTTTAACTAATTGCTGAAATAAAAACTCAGGCACGATTTTACTAATTATTAGTTATTTTTAACTAATTCAAATTTAGAGAGTTCATAAAAAAAATATAGCTATTTTTTTTCAAATCGGACACGTTTTTGTGGGTAGGAGCAAAATAAGATAAAGATAAGATAAAAGTAATTAAAATTTACGATAATTAATAAACAAATTTTGCAATTATGAAAACAAATGAAAATAATTAAAAATTGAAGAAAATAATTGAAATTTTAGAAAAATTCTTAAAAATCTTAGAAAATAATTTTAGAAAATGAGAATAACTAAAAATTTGAGAAAAGATTGGAAGAATGCTAAAAATAATTGGAATTTGCGATAATTAATAAAATCTTTTGAAAATTATGAAAAAAAAGAAAAATAATTAAAAATTGAAGAAAATAATGGAAATTTGAGAAAAATACTTTAACGATTTCAGAAATTTATTTTATGAAATGAGAAAAACTAAAAATTGGAGAAAAGTCTGGAAGAAAGCTAAAAATAATTGAAATTTACGATAATAATTATAAAAAAAAAGTTTGAAATTCTGATAAAAAATGAAAATAATTAGAATTTAAAGAAAATATTTGAATTTTCAGAAAAATACTTAAAAATCTTAGTAAATAATTTTAGAAAAAAAGAATAATAATTAACAATCGAGAAAAATAATTGAAAAATAATAAAATTAATTCAAAATTGAAAAAAATTAATTGAAATATGCTGACAATAATTAAGGATTGAGAAAGAAAAATGAATTATTTATTTATTTACTTATTTACTTACTTTATTTACTTATTTAATACATAAACGGGCATAATTAAGGCCCTTTTGTACTATAAGTACATTATGATGAAAATAATTTAAATATGAAAAATTTAATACATTCAATAAATTTTGGAGAAATAACTGAAAAAATCATAGAATATATGTTTAAAAAAAAATAATAATTACAAAATTACTTAAAAAATTTTAATTAAAGAGAATAATTAAAAAATCGTAGAAATAACGAAAATTGATGAAAATAATTGTAATGTCGGATAAATAATGGAAAGTTTTAAAAGTAATGACAAAATTAAATAATAATAATATCCGTAAACTCCTGAAGTTAGTTAGTATTTATATTTATTTATCTTTTTCTGTCCACGTTTTAAAATCAAAAGTGAAGTTAGTTACTATTAATATTGATTCATCTTTTTCTGTACACGTTTTAAAAATTAAAGTGAAGTTAGTCTTAGTCCCTGTTATTTTATTGATTTTGACTCTCTTTATCATGACATATTTTGAAATTGGAATTGAAAAAATAAGGTTACCTTTAAACGTTAGTGTCGTGTTGTGCTGGTTTTTAATTATCATTTGTGTAAAAAAAAAGTTTCGAAAAATGCTTTAAAAATTTATTATGGTTTTTGAAGAAGTTTAAAATATATACACATGCTATTAATTTCCTAAATTTTCAGTTATTATCTCAAATTTAGATTATTGTCATCAATTTTCCATTATATAACAATTTTGTAATTCTTGTCTTTTGCTTAAAAATAAATTTTGCAATTTTTCTTGATTTTCATCAATTTATAATTATATTCATTATTTTGGCATTACTTTAAGAAATTTCAATTATTTATCCGATATTGCAATTATTCTTATCAATTTTCCTTATTTCTGCGATTTTTTAATTATTCTCTTTAATTACAATTTTTTAAGTAATTTTGTAATTATTATTATTATTAATTATTCTCATTTTCTAAGATTTTTAAGTATTTTTCTGGAAATTCAAATATTTTCTTCAATTTTTAATTATTTTGATTTGTTATCAGATTTTCAAATTTTTTTATTAATTATCGTAAATTTCAATTATTTTTAACTTTCTTCCAAACTTTTCTTCAATTTTTAATTATTTTTCTTTTTTTTCATAATTTCCAAAAGATTTTATTAATTATCGTAAATTTCAATTATTTTTTGCATTCTTCCAGTCTTTTCTCCAATTTTTAGTTATTCTCGTTTTCTAAAATTATTTTCTAAGATTTTTAAGTATTTTTCTGAAAATTCAAACATTTTCTTCAATTTCTAATTATTTTCAATTATTATCAGAATTTCAAATTTTTTTTATTAATTATCGTTAATTTCAATTATTTTTAGCTTTCTTCCAGACTTTTCTCCAATTTTTAGTTTTTCTCATTTTATAAAATAAATTTCTAAAATTGTTAAAGTATTTTTCTCAAATTTCTATTATTTTCTTAAATTTTTAATTATATATTTTTCTTTTTTTTCATAATTTCCAAAAGATTTTATTAATTATCGTAAATTTCAATTATTTTGCTTCCTCATAAAGGAAACTTTGTGATCGTTAAGATTTTCGATTTTCCAAAAATAGTCTAAATCGACTTATTTTCATCTAAAAAGCGTAAATTTTCATTCGTAAGAAAATGTCCAGACGTATGTGTGTGTGTGTGTGTGTGTGTGTGTATAGCGTTTTTTGTGTACAAGATATCTCGAGAACGCTTTAACGGATTCCAATAAAATTTGAATGACTTATTAAGCTCATGAATATCTAAATTTGGACACAGGGATTTTTGAAAATACCCAACCAAATTTTTTTGGGCACCTTTTTTCATTGAAAAAAATCGTTTTTTGACAAAAATTTTTTTCATGCTAAAAATACAACTTAAAGAATACAAAAATCATGTTCCTCATCTCAAAACGAATCGATTGACCTATATTACTTTTATAATTGATCAAGAATTCGTAAAATAATTCATATTTTTACATAAGTATTTTTGCATTAAAAAGTTTTTTTTTAACAACTTCCCCAATTTACTCATATATTATTAATTTCTTGCTTCCTCTAAGAGAAAGCAAATTATTTTGCTTACTTGGAAGCGAGATGTCCATGAAATGGACATAATTCTCACCTAGTTTAACATTCTTCCAGTTTTTTCTCCAATTTTTAGTTATTCTCATTTTCTAAAATTATTGTCTAAAATTTTTAAGAATTTTTCAAAAATTTCATTTATTTTTTCATTATTTAAAAAAAATTCTGTAGTTTTTTCAATTATCTTACGTAAATGTCATTTATTTTTTTACAACTTATCATTGTTTGTATCATATTTTAATTATTTTCGGCAAGTTATAAAATTTAAAAAATTTTTCAAGGCTGGTTTCATTTCAAATCATACAGGTCGAATTTGTTCAAAATTCAAAATCATGTTTAACATGATTTTTATTGTTTTTTAGGGCAAATAATGAGACACGTATTTTTTTGTTTTGAAAAAAAATTTTTTTTTGCAGAGTTACGAGCATTTGAAAGTATTAGGACAAAGAGTGATTTTTGAACGAAAACGCTAACAAATTTTTTTAAAATCACTCTAGTTTTTTCAAAAAATTGTATTTTTTAATTTTGTTTTCTGATTTTACTTATGTTTCAGGTGCTCTTTCTTAGAAATTTTGAAAATTTAAAAAATTTTGAAAATTAACAAAAATAAACCTATTAGAAAAAATTATTTTTGTTATCTACTAACTACAAAAAAAATTAAAAAAAAAAAAATTACGTTTTTGAGAAATTTGAGTTTTTTGATTTTTCAAAAAATGGCCGCCATTTTGTTAATTTTCAAAATTTTTAAAATTTTCAAAATTTCTAAGAAAGAGCACCTGAAACATAAGTAAAATCAGAAAACAAAATTAAAAAATATATTTTTATTTTTTGAAAAAACTAGAGTGATTTTAAAAAAATTTGTTAGCGTTTTCGTTCAAAAATCACTCTTTCTCCTAATACTTTCAAATGCTCGTAACTCTGCGAAATTTGATTTTGAATTTTGAACAAATTCGACCTGTATGATTTGAAATGGAACCAGCCTCAATTATTTTCCAAAATTTATTTCCTTCAATTTTCAGTTTTTTACATTTGTTTCATAATTTCAAACATTTTTAATTATTTATCTGACTTTTCAATTATTTAATTATTTATAATATTTTTTATATTATTTTCTTCAATTTTCAATTACTTTCGTTTTTTTTCTCGTTCTTTATCATAATTGCCAAAAAGTTTTTACTTATTTTTCTTTAATTAAAACTTGTTCTATTCAATTTTAAATTATTTTTTTCTTTTTTCATTTATTTTCTCTAATTTTTAATTATTTTCTTTTATTTCAAGAAACTCCTGAAAGTGTTAAGAATTTTTCTCAAATTTTGTTTAACTTCTCTTTATTTAAAATATTCTATGTAACATGTTTAATTAATTTCTCAAATTTTAAATTATTTTTTTGTATTTTAATTTATTTATCTCTATTTTTATTAATGTTTTTTCAATTTTCAATTATTTTCTCTAATTTTTCATTATTCAATTTTGTTTAAATTTACTATTAAGATTCTCAAGTATTTTTCTCAAATTTAAATTATTTTCTTTATGTTTAAAATATTTTTATGATTGTTTAAATTACTTTCCCCAATTTTTAATTGATTTCATTATTTTTTTTCAATTAATTTGCAAAATTTGCAATTCTTTTTAACTCTAAAATAGTATAAATTTTGTCCGAAATAAATATTTATTTTATTTATATTAATTGATTTTTAAATATTATATTTAAAATATATTTATTTTTTCTTACTAGATAAATATTATTTACCGATTTGTGATATTAATTATTGTATTTTATAATTCCTAAAATGTATGAAAAACTAATCGCGCGCTGGCGCGCGTTTTACTTTGCTAGTAATTAATAATAATGTTTTACAAAAAAATTCTATTGCAGAGTTTAAAAGTGTAGAATTTTGCTCTCGTCAAAAAGTAAAAAAGGTTTTATACAAATTATCAAAATTTCTTTCATTAAAAATCGAGCCTAAATGTCCAGTCAGTGAAAAAAGTTGGCAAGAGAATAGAGAGGTAAAAAAAATTGGATTCCCAGGACCTGAGAATATTGCCGGTTGTGGAGATCTCGTGAAATAGGAAAGTTGGAAGCTGGGCGACCAGGTTGCGCCCTGAACTGGGGCGCAAACTCGCCGAGACTCGGGGTGGTTTTAGAACGGGGACGGACATTTTACTAAGTCCTCTACGCGAGGCGATACTCGGCAGTACGTTTCCACCACCCACGCACGTAGTACGTACACAGGCACGTGAGTTTTGGCGTATAAACCATCATTTGCCACATTATCCCGACACCTCAACAATCATTTGTCTCTGTATCCTTTCCACTCTCAGTTTCTTACTCACACTCAATTTAACAAAACGTGTCTATTATTTTTAACACTAAATAAAATCAGAAAATTAAAAAAATTCGAAAAATTACCCGTTGTAAATTTATTCTGTAAATGTAAACTGGATAATTTTTCTTTCCATGAAATGTTCCTGTAAAGTTTTGCCAATTCTCGGATCAACCGGTCGAATTCTGAGCGCGTCGCGTGATTATGGTAAAGTTCAAAATGAAACAAGATCGAGCGATTTTATCTATCGGGAACTCAGTTGGATTGAAATTTTATCTACTTTTGGAAATGGCCCTTCGTTCTCGCTAAGACAGGACTTTTTACCAGCTAATTGTGAGTAAATTTTAAATAAAAAAAATTTTACGGAGAAAATAAATAATGGAGAATTTTTTTTTTTTTGATTAGTTTTCATTTGTAGAATAACCGAAGTTCGGGGTTTTTTTTTTAAATAATCTTTTCGAAAATTCGAATTTGATTAAAAAAGTGCCACATTTTAATGGGGACACATGGATAATAAATTTACTATATAAAATTTTGTATTTCAGTATTTTAACCTTAAAAAAAGAGGTAGGTACTTAAAATGGAATATAAATTAAAAAAAGTTAAAACCAAACTTTCTGCTTTAATGTTAAATTTAGAAATTAATTGAAAAATTTTTTAATTCCCGTTAAACTCAAATTACAAAAATCCAATTTTAATAATACTGTGTTACAAAATATGAAAAAAAATTACTTTTAATCGGCCCTAGCCTAAGTTGTTTGACATAAAAAACTGAAAAAATAATATATATTAAACCCCCCCCCCCCCAACCACAAAATTTTTAGTTTAATTAGTTTATTTATTTATTTACAAAAGTATAAGTTCAAAATTAAAAATTAATACAGAAACTTCAGTTTTAAATTGTTTAATTTATATTCCATTTTAAGTAACTTTTTTTTAAGGTTAAAATACAGAAATGCAAAATTTCCTATACGAAATTTATCATTTATATGTCTCCATTAATATGCGGCACTTTTTTAAATTTTCGAAAAGAATATTAAAAACCTCCTCACCAAACTTTGGATACAAATTAAGTGTACTTTGTTTTTTATTTGGTTACATTTAATTACTTTTTTAAATTTTATATTCCATACCCCCCTGTTTGCGGTTTTACACTTAATAATTAATTTGATTATATTTTTCTCACTTTACTTCTCAAAAAATTGAAATGTCTCCCCTAAATAAGAAATCTGAAATAAAAAAGTTGTACCTAGAATTTAAAATAAGAAAATAATTAAAGAAAGAAACATACAAAGAAATAAATTAAGAGTTTTTTAATACAAATAATTTCAAAGATTGAAAGTTTTAAAAACCGGTAAAAATTCGTTTAAATTACAACCGTGTTAAATTTTTATTAATTAAAACGCAAATTATCATAAATTGAAAATTATTATTGTTATAAATTGTTTTTGAACGTGAAAATGTTTATAAACGAGAGACCTGTGGTTTTGTGATGTGAAAAACTATAAATGCCTTTAGAACGGTTGAACAAACTTGAGAAAGCACAATTATTACAGTATATCTAGTGTTTCAGAGCAATTAGTAAAATATGGTTCAGACATTTATTGGATGTAGCAACCAATTGTTTCGTTCGACTGAATGTTCGCAGCTTGACCCAACCAATTAATTAGTTGTCAACCGCAATAATGTCTGAGGACCGATTTCTTGCTCGACATAAATCCTTGGCTCAAAATCAAAGTTTGAAAATTATTTTAGCGTTATAATATGAAAATCTTTTAAAATTAAATAAATAGATAGACATAAAATAGTATAATTTTGTGAATTTACATTTAAATGTAAAAATTTAACTACAGTGGCTTAAAGAAGCAGATTTTCAAAGTTTGGAAATATTTTGAATATTGTGTCGATTGAAATTAATGATTTAATTTAATTATAAATTATTTAATGAAAATGTTGTAAAATGTGTCTTTTAAAGCGCCAACTAATTTCAAATAAAATTCAGTTTTTATGCTACTATTATGTGCGTTTCTCTTTTTCAAAGAATATAAAAAAAACTCTGAGAGTCTGCACTGCTGAGATTACGTGACAAATCGCAATTTAATTATCTCAACAAGCATAAATCTTTTGACATGTAAGATGCTTTTCTCCGAGTTTACGTAATGAAATAAAATTTAAAAAAATGCAATAATACAAATTTACTTTAGTAATAAGTGAATTGTGACATAAAAATGTTTAAATACATAAAAAAGAAAATATTAAAAAGTGAATAAATGTATATAGTTATTAATAAAGCGAAACTAAAAAATTGGAAAAAAAAAAGATTTGACGTAAAGCATTTTTCTCTTCTTTTACAAAAAAAGCAAAAATTGAAGAATATAATTGAATTTTGGAGAATTTTTTTCAAAATTGAAGAATATAATTGAAAAATCATGAAAATAATTAAAAGTTGGAAAAAGTATTGAAAAACTAAAGAACATATTTCAAATTAAAGGAAGGAATGGAAAAATATGAATATAATAAATTAATATTGTGTAAAATAATTAAAACAATGGTGAAATATCCTTGAAAGCTGAAAAAAATTATTGTAAATATATAAGAGAAAACAATTTTAAATGTTGAAAAAAATTGCAATTGAAGACAGAAATTGAAAAGTTGAAGAATTGATTTCAAATTGAAAAAAGGATTCTAAATTGAAAAAAAAACTATTGAAAAATATGAAGAAAGAAAATTAATATTGACTAAAATAATTTAAACAATAGTGGAATGTACTTGAAAGATGACAAAATAATTGAAAATAGAAGCAAAAATTTTAAATTGAAATGGAAAAAAGAAAGTGTAAAATTTAAGAATATATTTCAAATTGAAGAGAAGAATTGGAAATTGAAGAAAACAATTGATAAATATGAAGAAGAGATATGAATATTTTCTTATCTAGAAATGAATATTGTGTAAAATAATTGAATAAATAGCAAAATATACTTGAAGACTGTGAAAAATAATTTAAAATTGAAGAAAGAATTAAAACTGTTAAAAAGAATTGAAATTAAAGAAAGAAAGTGAAACATTGAAGGTTACAAAAATTGATGTTTACAGAAAAACAATTTAAAAGAAGAATTAAAATTTGAAAAAAATAATTCAAAAAGTTAATGAATTGGTGTGTATATTTGAAATAGAAAAATATATTTGAAAATTGAAGAAAATTATTAAAAAGTCTAGGAAATTCTTGGAATATAAAAAAAATAATTGAAAATTGACAAAATTATTTAAAATTGGAAGAAAATGATTGAAAATTGCAGAATATTATTTAAAAGTGAAGAAAAAAAATTAAAAACTAAATAAAATAATTTAAAAACCTTAAAATAATAATTAAAATTGAAATTGTAAATTTGGAAGTTATAATTGAAATTTGCAGAAATATAATTAATATTTAAGAAATTTCTTGAATAATGACAAAAATAATTGAAAAATACACTTTTTTTAAAATAAGAGAATAATCAAGAAAAGAAGAAGAATTTAAACGAAGAATTTAAAACGAAGAAAAGCACTAAAAAATAAACAAATGGAATTGAAATGTAAGAAAAAAGTGAAAGCGGGTAAAGGATTTAAATTTACAGAAAACAATAATTGCATCAACTGAGAAAAATAATTAAAAATTGAAGAAAATATTTTAAAATTGAAGAAACCAATTAAGAAGTAAAGGAAATTCTTGGAAAAATTTTTTTTTTTTTGGAAAAAAATTATTGGAAATTCAAGAAAATAATTAAAACAAAATTTAAATTAAAGGATATAAATTCAAGTGGAAGAAAATAATAGAATAGTGAAGGAAGAGATAGAAATAATCCTAAGAATGTAATTAAAATTCAAAATAATAATTGAAAAAATAAATTTTATAAACAATAATTTTTTATTGTTAAATATTGTTGAAATCAATTGATTTAATTAAAGAAATAAAATATATAATTTAAGATTAAAAAAAAAAAATTGACCATATAATCGAAATGTACAGAAAATAATTTAAAAATGAAGAAATTAAACATAAAATTACGTCAATAATTGAAACTTGGAGATAATACTTGAAAAATGCCAAAAATAATTAAAAACTAAAGAAATCAATTGATAATTAAATAAGTAATTAAATGCTTAAAATGAATGATTTAATAAGAATGAAATGTAGTAAATAATTTAATAATTAATAAAGTGATTAAAATTGCTTTAAAAAATTAAGATTTATTTTCATGTCTCTGTGCATATTATGTTTTGAAAAGCAATAATCTAGTGAATAAATATTATAACAGTAAATATACTTTTAGTCTAAATCGATTTATCTGCGTTGACAAAGTTAAAAAGAAAGCGAAAGGAGGCAAAAAATTAATCTCGATATTGCTGGATTATATACAATTTTGCGTTTCTTATATTCCTAATCCAATTTACAGTAGAGTTGGTAAAAAACCTACCCTACGTCAAAAATAAAATCTCAAATCCGAAAGTAAATTTGAAAGGTTCACAAAAGCTTCTAGCAAAAGTTTTAATCTTTTCAAATGGCTGAACCTCAATTGATGCTAAATTGTGCTCTTAGAGTCTTGCGAAAGAAGTTTTAAAACATCTCTAAATCATATTATTGATTCAAGGGATGATTATAGTGATACTGATAAATTTAACTTTTGTTAATAAATAGTAATTAAAAAGTCACTTTTCTTTTTATTTGTTGCTAATATTCAATTATTTCATTTACTTAAACTGTTTAATTTATTCATTGAATTAATTTTATATTATTTTAAAAATTTTATATAAATCAATTAATTAGTAAATTATAACATTCTTAGACATGAATTGATACTAATAAATTAATAAATACAATACAAATTAATTTGTACTTAAAATAGTGAACAAAATATATAAATAAAGAAATCATTAATATATTGAATAATTAAGTTCAAGTTATTATAGAACAGTTAGATTTTATTAAAGACGATTGTTAATTAATTTAAGTTGTTGGTTGGTTTCTTAAAATTTGTAATTTGTTTGTTTAAATTGTTTTTTAATTTTTTGAATTGTTTATTAATATTTTTAATTATTTGGTAATTGTTTTAAAAATATTCATTAATCTGCAAAAACTGTTTTTCATTATATTAAAAATGTTTGTTTATTTTTCATTAGTTTGTAAATTTGGTGAAATTCCACTTTAATTTGATCAAATTGTTTGCTTATTTGTTAAATTCATTTGTTTATTTTTTTAAATTTTTTATCAATTTATTTGTTTAATCAAAACATTTGTTAATTTTTAAAGATTTTTATATAATTTGTTAAAAATGTTTGTGTATTTGTTTAAATTGTTTGTTGATTTATTGATATTGTTTAATTACAATCACAAAATGTTTGTTAATTTCATAATTTGTTTGTTAGGTCGTTCGGATTAAATGTTAAATTGTTTAAAGTGAAAGTTGTTTGTTAAGATTATTTGTTTACTTCATCAAATTGTCAGATACATTTTTAAATTGTTCTCTATTTTAGTAATTTGTTTACGTTACTCATACATTTTTCAAAATGTTTGATAATTTTCTAAAACATTTATTAGTTTTACAAAAACACTTATTCATTTTACAAAATTAATTGTTAATTTGTTTAAATTCTGTGTTAAATTTTTTTAAAATGGTTTGTTAATTTGCTTTAAATATATATTAATTTGTTAAAATTGTTTATAAATTTATTAAAAATATTTGTGGATTTTTTTAAATCCTTAGGTAATCTGATGAATTTGTTCATTTATTTCAACTGTTAATAATAAATTTTTTGTAAATGTTTCCATTTTTTTATTGCTGTCTTCGAATGGAACGTCAGTTTATTAAAAATTAAAAGTAAAAGTTGGTTTTTGATTCTTTAAAATAATTTGTTTATTTATTTAAATTATTTGTTAACTTTTTAAAGCTTTTGTAAATTTAATAAAGTTATTAGTTAAATTTGCTAAAATTGTTTGACAATTTGTTAGAAATTGTTTTAAATTATTAAAATGCTGCGTTAATTTCTTCAAATTCTTTGTGAATTTGTTAAAAACTTTAATTAAGTTTTCAAAATTCAATTTTAATTAGTTGAAATTATTTGCTATTTTGTTCTGAAGATTTGTTAACACCTTGAAATTGTTTCTTGATTTATTAAAATTGTTTTTCGATATCTGAAAATTGTTTGTAGATTTCTAAAAATTGTCTGCTTCATTAAAAATATTTTTTAATTTTAAAAATTAGTTAGTAATTTGTTTTTTTTTTAATTTGAAAATGTACTGGTTAGTTTGTTAAAATTCTTCGTAAATTTGTCTAAATTTTTTGTCAATTTGTTCCTATTATTTGTTTATTTTTTGCAATTCTTTCTGAATTTATTAAATTTATTGAAAAATTACTTAAAAAATTATTTATTTATTTTTTAAAACTTGTAGGTAATTTGTTAAAATTGTTTGCTAATTTTTTCCAATTGTTTGTTAATTTGTAAAAATTGTTTATTAATTTATTGATTTATTCAAAATAGTTATGAATTTCTTAAGATTTTTAGATAATTTGTTGATAATAGGTTCGATAATAAGTACAAAATTTTTTATCATTTCATAATTTGTTTGTTAATTTGTTCGGATTAAATGTTAATTTGTTTAAAGTAAAAGTTGTTTGTTAATCTGTTAAGATTATTTTTTCATTTCATCAAATTGTACATTTTAAATTGTTCTCTAATTTGTTTACGTTATTCATTAATTTTTTAAATGTTTGATAATTTGCTGAAAACATTTATTCATTTTACAAAATTGTTTGTTAATTTGTTTAAATTCTGTGTTAAATTTTTTGAAATTGTTTGTTCATTTGTTTTAAATATATATTAATTTGTTAAAATTGTTTATAAATTTGTTAAAGATATTTGTAGATTTTTTTAAATCCTTAGGTAATCTGTTGAATTTCTTTGTTCATTTGTTTCAACTGTTAATTGTTTGTCAATTTTTTCAATTGTTTGTTACTTTGTTCGAATGGAATGTTAATCTGTATTAAAAGTGAAAATTGTTTTTTGATTCGTTAAAATGATTCATTTATTTCTTACAATTGTTTGTTACTTTTGTTATTTTTTTGTAAATTTGTTTAAGTTATTAGTCAATTTTAATTTGTTGAAATTTTTTCTTAATTTATTAAAATTGTTTTTGGATGTCATAAAATTGTTTGTTGCTTTCTTAAAATTGTCTAAAAATTGTAAAAATATTTTTTAATTTTTAAAATTTTTTACTTATTTGTTTACAATTTTTTTAATTTATAAATGAGCTGGTTAGTTTGTTGAAATTCTTCGTAAATTTATCTTAATTGTTTGTTAATTTGTTCCTATTATTTGTTAATTTCTTGTAATTGTTTCTAAATTTGTTAAATTTATTAAAAAATTACTAAAAAAATTATTTATTTTTTGAAATTTTTAGATAACTTGTTAAAATTGTTTGCTGATTTGTTCCAATTGTTTATTGATTTATTCCAATTATTTTCTAATTTCTTGAAATTATTTGCCTATTTGTTTAAATTGTTTATGAATATCTTAAATTGTTTATTAATTTGTTCGGATTAAATCCTAATTTTAAAATATCTTAAACATATTTGTTAATTTGTTAAAAGTTTTTGTTTAGTTTTAAAACTGTGACTTAATGAATAACTTAATGAATAACTGTAATTTAATAAAAGAAACTACTAATTCATTCAACTTGTTTACTAATTTTTACAAAATTGAAATTTAAAATAAAAAATTTGTATTTATTTAGTGTCTTTTTTACTTACTAAACATTTCACCAAACATCTAAATTCTTCATTTAAATTCAAAGTGTACTTTGAAAAAAATTATTATAATCTAAAAAAAAAAAAAAATAAGAAATGTTTGCTTTCCACACAAAAAACAGTTTTAAGTTTTTGAAATTGCTATGGTTATTGGAGGGTCAGGTAATGTTTATCATTTTTATAGGGAAAGTCCGTCATATATCGTTCTTTAGAGCCCAGTAAAAATTGTATTATATACCAATTTTTTTTTCTCGTATGTTTTCTTACATTATGTAACAAATTTCCGCGCAGAGCCTTGATTTATAAAGTTTAAAATTTACTTTCACATTTTGTAGGCAATTTCAATTTTTTTTTAATTTAAGTCAAGTTTACATAACAGCTTCATTACAAAAGAATTATACTATATAGATTACATGGAATGAAGGATTTTTAAACTTGCTTAACTTTTCAACGTAATTGTTTTTAAGTATTTTTCCAAGGAAAAAAGTTTTATTTTTTGTTGAAAAGCATAAATTTTGGTGGATTATAGAAATTCACTTTAGGTGGTCACGTAAAGAGTTTTCAGTCTCAAAATGCATGCAAACTGAATCACTAATAGTACGTTTAGTGTCTCCTATATGCAAGGCATTTTTTAAAACATTTTGCATAGTTTTCAACCTTGATTGTTGTGTGTGTTGTATCTCAAAATTTTTACAATGTTTATCATTTATTTATTATTTTTAAAATAAACAACATAATGTTAAAAAATCTGTCGTCTTTGATTTTAAAGATTCAACACGAATAGATGGACGAAAAAATTTATAATTGAAAATTTTTTTACAACAAAACCAATAAAATCATTTTTAAAAGGCTAAACTTTATGAACTAATAAATTACAGTTTTTGCTAATTTATAGGATTTTTTTTTCAGTATAATAAATGTTATTAACTTTTTTCAATTTCTGCTGAGTAAAAGTGAACAAAAATTTTTTATTTCTACATCTTATCAGAGACGATTACAACACGACTATCGGAAAGATGCTTTAAACAATTTTCGTGCCCTATTTACGATAAGCTGACGATGCACTATAAGAAATCGCACTGATTCTGAAAATTTAAACTGATTGTAACAAAAAGTGTTTAAATTGATTAAAACTATTGTAATCTTTTACCGAGTTGCAAAATTAGATAAACACAATTTCGCTTTGTGGAAATATTGTTTAAAATGTGAAACAATTCTACGAAAACCGCTTCACGGAAATTTTGTATTTAAACCTATTTTTAGGTTATGTCAAAATAATTAAAATTTTAGTAATTTTGTTGTTCCCTAATTCTATTAGTTATAAATTTGATTATTTTTTTGTTAATTTTCTATTATTCACTAAAATTGCCAAATTATGATAAAACTGACAAAGTTTTAACAAAATTTAATTAACGTTCAAAAATAAATATTATAACAGTTTAGGATTTGGATTTGCTTCTTCAATTACTTTTGTCTAGAACAGCGAATAAACAACTTGTGACAGCAGAGGTACTAAATATGCGTTTCTCATAACGGTAACTTTGTCCATTAATAAACTTATAAACTTTGAAATCAGATTGTCTCGGTAGCGTATAAGTAGTAAAGAAGAAAGAGAAATTTCTAAAACGAGCAAAATTGAAATGAGTGATAAAATAAAGTTGCTGATTGATTTATTTTTAATTTAGTGTTTTGCGGTTCTTTAATAAAAGGAATTTTTTTTTTAAATTAAGCAGATCCAATATGGTGGAGAAATAAAAAAAAGAGATTATCTTTCCTATCTCTTTTTAACCAGTTTTAAAAAACTTAATGTTTTTTGAGGTTAGGATCGAAATTTAACGTGGTGGAGCAAAGGGGACTTTAGACTCGTTTTTAAAATACATAAAAAAAGGTAGTTTGACTCCCGACAATTTTTTTTGTATCTGTGTAATTTATCATTAATTATTTTTGTTTGTTTCAGAAACAAATATGTCGGGACTGGATGCATGTGGCACGGACATAAGCCCCACTCGTGAGCTTAGGTATTTATAATTATGTTCGTTTTACTTTTAAATTAATTAATTTAAAATTGTAGCTTGTGTAATAAAAATATTGGAGAAAGGGAGAATGTATTTATATGTATTTATACTAAAATTAAAAATGCGTTGAAATATATTTAGTAAGAATAAAGACGCATGTAATAAAAATTTACATATTCACAGAGAAAATCTGAACTCAAATTACTTGAGTAGTGAAAAAGTGTAAATCGTCTGAATGAATGATAAATAATTTTAAAAAATTGCAAGAAATATTATATTATTACGTGACATAAGTTCCATATTAGACTGAATAGTTTGTTCAATTTTAAAGATAATGACAGTCGCGTATTAAAAAGTCACTTATTTTTAGGTTATAAACATGAAAACAAGTGTTTCGGGAGAAAAGACTACCAACCCCATAATCTCGGCGCCACTGTCGAAATGGCGCCAAATTTGAAAATTACTTTATTATTAATATTTTTTTCCATTGCATTATTTATTTCATATTAAGATAAGCGCTAACTTATAATACGTTAAATAAATGTAAAATAACATAACCTGACATTTTATATCGGCCAACATAAAGTTTGTCATTTACTCAATTTGAATCCTAACTAAAAATAAATTGCCTGAAATATCAGTTCAGTTTTATTCTGTGCAAGTGTACGTTGTTACTAAATAAAGAAATCATTGCTCAAAATTAAATTTTCTTCCGTTTCTGAAATTCGCCTGCGGTTTATTTACGAAAATAATTAAATCAGATTTATAAGCGATGAACATATTTAGTTACAAAGTTTCGGGTTGCTTTTTTTATCACAGCACTCAATGATAATAAATTTGTTTCACGTTTGTAGTCGAGTGTTTTCGCAAGCCGTTGTGGGAAGCACATGATTCATTTAACATAAATGCGTCGGCATATTTAATTACTGTTAGAAGTACAGGGGAGAGTCCTCCCTCGAGAGCGAGTATACATATCGTTCCCCGTTTATTAAAGTGATTAGTGAAAATGTTTCAGCCCTTGACTACACTTGTACGAAAGCGCGATGTTTGTTAAACTTCCAAAAATGTTTCTCTTGACGAGATTTATTCAAAATTGTACATTTTGATCCCTTCTAAACAAACAGAAACATATACATATATCAGGATTGTAAAGTGAACAATATTGCAATTATTAAATATTTCTATGGAAGTGGATTATGGAGTGGGACAGATTTAAAAGTGGGACTAAATATTAGATGAACTATTAGATCTTTTAAACATATAAACATAAATATACTAAATAAATTATTAATAATGATAATCGTAAACTTTATTAATTTGTTTCTTAATAATACTTTGAATTATTTTTTTCAAGTTTTTTAAATCTAAATTTTCATATATCTTGTTCTAAAAATAAATAAAACTCTTGATGTCACTGTAAAAAGAAAGTTTTATTTTAAGACAGAAAACCTGTCTTATTTTAAGATGCAAAATTTTTAAGACAGCCCTTGTTGAATTTCAAATACAATTTTTGCACCTCAATTTAAGAAGCAAAGAATGTGATTATCAGTAGGTAAATTTGCTGAGTTTAAGACAATTAATCTGTAAAATCAGCATCTGTGTGCTGAATTTAAGAAATTAATTGAAATTTAGCTGAACAAAGATCTTATTTTTACACAAACTTTAGTTGAAATTAAAAGAGCACTCTTATTTTCACAGAAGCTTTAGTTTAAATTAAGGATAGCATTATTTTCAAGACTGACTTAATTTCAGACTTCTCTAAAATTAAGACTTACTTTTTACAGTGTATTCATATTTAAATATTATATTTAAAATTTTTATAATTGACGATAACACAAGCCTTAGTATTATTATATAATAACGCGTTGTATAATCTATCGAACGAATAAATATGTATGTGATTTGTTCTGTATAAGCCTCAGTTGAAAATGCAGCGCATTAAGTCGAACGTTGTAAAAAAGTACTTTCAGAGATTATAAAAATAAGCAATGAATATACGGCGATATACTGTAGGTCGATTTTAAAATAAATTTTTTTACTCTATTTTCAAAGGCGAATGATGTTACGAATGTAGTTTAACAGCTACTCGGATTTTAAAATTACATTTGGTATATAAAAAGTTTAATCTTTTGTGCGGCAAAAGTACGATTTTTATAAACGTATTTAAAAAAAAAAGGGTTGATCCTAAAATTATAATTTTTCATTTTCCCGACGATGAGAGCTCTTTACACTTTACAAAGAAGAATTGTGTTATGAGCGAAAATCACGGAACTGAAGCCAGAATAGTAACCTTTTTATCCCATTTTGTGCCTATCATAGGCCTCGAGGAGAAAAGCTTTTACAGCAATTTTTTTCGGTCACTCGTGCGTGATATTGCAGTGTTGAAAGCGACATAAAAGAATTTTTTTGTATCATTCTCCGTTAAGAATAATGATAAAGTTGTGCGCAGTATGTAATTTTGAAAAGTGTGATATTTCACTTTTATTTACTTTAAATCATCTCTTTTAAATTTTAAACTGTACTTATTTACTGTTGTTATTGTGTTTATAATAACTATAATTATTATTACATATACAAACAAAAAAATTGAAAAATTTTATTTGACTCCATCGAGTCGTTTTGGCGTGATACGCGAGGTAAGTTTTGCACACAGACAGACGGACGGACGGACATTATTATGCATTTTCAGATTCCTGACATTTAAAACTGAAAAACGAAATGTAAGAATTTCCAAATTTTGAGCAATGTACAAACATGAGTCTAGGTTTATTAATATTATATATTATCATTGTTATTAATTGAAGACATTTTTATTGTTTGTGTCTCATTATAATTTCTGCATTATATTCAGAAAAATAACTAAACTGAATTTATCATTAAAATTATTAATTTGAGCGGGAAAGCTAATAATTTTACATTTATTGGATATTTTTCACCTTGAAGGGCTTTTAATTTGGCATGAAATAAATTTTCTAAATATAGGAAGATCAGAACGCAGAGCGTCGGATTACCAATAGGGACATCACTACTTGCAGAACCACCACCTAACGGAAATAATGGAGTACCACCAATTCCTCGGCGTCATTCTGCAACCCCAACGGTACACTAAATTCTAAATTGACATAAATGTAGTTTTTAAATTGCTTCAAAACAAGATTCTCTATATCTCGATATTTTACAACTCTATTACAATCAACGATATTATAAGAAAGCACATACCTTAAAGTTATGCGTAGCATGTGAAGTTTTTAATAATAAATATCTTTTTAAAAAAAGAGAGAGTATAAATAATTATTTATACTAGAATATTCCAAAATTATGTAATATTTATTTAGAAAAAAGATTTAGTATTAAATTTAATATTAGAAGAATATTAGAGCAGTGGCGTAACTGAATTACTGAAAATTACTGAAACTACGATTTTGTACTATTTTTTATCAGTTTTCTATTATTTTGTGCAATTTTTAAATATTTTTAATTGGTTTCTCTAAATCTTAAATTTACCTTCTCAAATTTCAATTATTGCTTCCTCATAGAGAAAATATTGTTTTACCCTTAAATTATCGATTGCAATTTTTTGACGTATCTCCACGTATTTCGACCTTAGGATATCAAAAATGAAGTTTTTAAAAAATGTCTGTGTGTTTGTGTGTATGTCTACATTACGTTTGGTCCAATATTTCGAAAAATATAATACTTAGCACAATTTTTTCTACGAAATAATAGGTCCCTCTGTGGAAAAAATTATGATATATGTTCGAACTTGATCAATCAATTCTAACTATTTTTTTTCGCATTTAAAAATTTTGAAAAAATTGCTTTTTTTTGCAAATTTGTATATATTTTTAAAAAAGTTGAAATGTAAGTATTTTATTCGTTTTATCAATCATTCTTTAAAATTCAATTATTTTTCTCTTGACATTAAATTCATTTAATGATTTATTCCTAAATTCTATATTACTCATCGCAAATTTAAATTATTTTTCATAATTTACCATTATTTTTTTTATTTTGCAATTATTATTTTCACTTTTTAATAACATTCATAATTTCTGAATTTATTCACTGATCTTTTAAATATATATCTCAATTTTCAATTATTTTGTTCGATATTCATTTTTTTTAAAAATTATTTTGCAATTATTTTCTCCATCTTTTAATATTTTCCTTATTTTTTAATTAATTTCCTAAATTTTCAGTTATTATATCAAATTTAGATTATTTTCATCAATTTTCCATGTTTCAAACGATTTTTTAATTTTTTTCTTTTGCTTAAAAATATACCTAATCTGCAATTTTTCTATTAATTTCTTCAATTTCTAATTACTTTCATTATTTTGTTACAACTTTTTAAAATTTAAATTATTTTCATAAATTTTCGATTATTTCTGCGAATTTTTAATTATTCTCTTTAATTAAAATTTTTTAAGTAATTTGTAATTATTATCTTCCTATAATCTTCTCTTCTATGCTTTTTTCAGTTATTATTATTATTATTATTATTTTTCTCATATTTTATTTAAATTATTTTCATCATATGTCAATTTTTTTTTCAATCTTAAATTATTATCAGCATATTACAACTATTTTTTTTAATTATGAATAATTTTTATCATTTTTCAATTTTTTTTCTCTATTGCTAATTATTATTTTCATTTTCTAAAGTTACTTTTTGAGATTTTTAAGTATTTTTCTAAAATTTCAATTATTTTCTTCAATTTTTATTTATTTTCATTTGTTTTTATAATTTCCAATTTTTTTTTTTTTTTATAGTAAATTTCGATTATTTTTAGCTTTCTTAAATCTTCTTCTCAAATTTTTAGTTATTCTCATTTTTTTTAATAATTTCACATTACAATTATTTTCTTCAATTTTTAATTATTTTCAGTTAATTTCATAATTTCCAAAAAAAAATTTATTAATCATCATAAATTTCAATTTATTTCAACTTTCTTCAATTCTTTTCTTAAGTTTTTAATTATTCTCTTTGGTTTTCATCATTTCCAATTTTTTTTATATTTTATCGTAAATTTCAATTATTTTTACCTTTCTTTAATTTTCTTCTCCAATTTTTAGTTAATCTCAATTTTTTCAATTAATTTCTAAGATCTTCATGTAGTTTCTTCAAACCTCAATTATTTTTCTTTATTTCACTGAAATGTCATTATTTTCTACAACTTATCATTGTCTATATCATATTTCAATTATTTTCTTAAATTTTTAATTATTTTCAGTTAATTTCATAATTTTCCAAAAAAAGTTTATTAATCATCTTAAATTTCAATTATTTTTGTCTATTTTATATCAAAAATGCTGCATTTTTTGAAATATTTATTCCAAATTTCATTTATTTATTTTAATTTTCAAATTTCATTGTTTTGTCTAATTTTAATTATTTTCGTCAAGTTTCAAATATTAAAATAATTTTTCAATCATTCCTTTCTAATTTTTAATAATTTTCTCTTTTTTCAATAAATTTCTAAGAGATGCAAGCACTTTTCTAAAATTTCAATAACTTTTTGTTTAACTTAAAAAGAAATCTGTAATTTTTTCAATTATTTCTCTTAACTTCGAACTATTTATTATTATTATTATATTATTTTAATTATTATTTCTAATTTTTAAAAAATGCTGCGTTTTTTCAATTATATATTTCAAATTTCATTTATTTATTTCAATTTTGAATAATTTTTATCATTTTTCTATTATTTTCCTCGATTGTTATTTGTTATTCTCATTTTATAAAATTAATTTTTAAGGTTTTTAAATATTTTTCTAGAATTTAAATTATTTTCATTTGCTTTCATAATTTCCAAATTTTTTTTTATTATTTATCGTAAATATAAATTATTTTTAGCTTTCTTCAATTTTTTTCTCAAATTTTTAGTTATTCTCATTTTTTAAAATTAATTTCTAACATCTTCATGTAGTTTTCTCAAATTTTAATTTTTTTTTTTAATTTTAAAATAAAATTTTGTAATTTTTTTAATTTCAAAATCAAATTTCAACTATTTACTTCATTTTTAAATTATTTTCAGTTAATCTCATCATTTCTAAAAAAAATTGTATTAATCACCTTAAATTTCAATTGATTTCATCTTCCTTTAATTCTTTTTTTGCTTCCTCATAGAGGAAGCTTTGTGATCGTTAAAATTTTCGATTTTCCAAAAATAGTCTAAATCGACTCATTTTCATCTAAAAAGCAAAAATTTTCATTCCTAAGCAAATGTCCAGATGTATGTGTGTGTGTGTGTGTGTGTGTGTGTATAGCGTTTTTTGTGTACAAGATATCTTGAGAACGCTTAAAAGGATTCCAATAAAATTTGGATGACTTATTAAGCTCATGAATATCCAAATTTGGACACAAGGATTTTTGAAAATACCCAACCAAATTTTTTTGAGCACCTTATTTCATCGAAAAAAATCGTTTTTTGCCAAAAAATTTTTTTGTGCTAAAAATACAACTTAATGAATACAAAATTCATATTCCTTATCTCAAAACGAATCGATTGACCTTTATAACTTTCAAAATTGATCAAGAATTCGTAAAATAATTCATATTTTTACATTTTTTTGCATTTAAAATTCTTCATTTTTAAATAACTTTACCAATTAACTTATATATTATTAATTTCTTGCTTCCTCTATGAGGAAGCAAATTATTTTGCTTACTTGGAAGCGAAATGTCCATGAAATGGACATAATTCTCACCTAGTTTAATTTTTAATTATTTTAATTTTTTCAATTAATTTCAAGGTTTTCAAGTATTTTTCTTAAATTTCAATTATTTTTGTCTTTTTGTTTCTTTTAGATTTTTCAAAATTTTAAACTATTTCTCTGAAATTTCAATCCTTCGTTCAATTTTTAATTATTATTATTATTATCTTCAATTTTCAATTATTTTCGTTCATTTTTATAATTTTCAAAATGTTTTTAATTATTTCCCTTTAATTAAACATTATTCTCTTCAATTTTAAAATATGTTCGTTTTTTTTCATTTTTTTTAAATTTATTTTCTCTTAGTTTTAATAATTTTCTTTTTTTTTTCAATGAAATTCTAAAAGTTTTAAGTATTTTTCTGAAATTTTCTTTAACTTTCCGTTATTTAAAATATATTATTTATTTATTTATTTACAAGTAGACGGGTCAAGCCCTTTAACTATAGCTAGAAGTTACAATAGGTAACTGAACTTAATTTTGTAATGTGAATGATTTGTTACACTAGTTTGTTAATTATGCAACATTTTCAATTATTTTCTCAAATTTTGATTATTTTTTTCAATTTTCAATTATTTATCTCAATTTTCAATGATTTTTTTTCAATTTTCCATTATTTTCTCTAATTTTACTTTATAAAATTATTTTCAATTTATCTTTAAGTATTTATATTATTTTCCTTATTTTTAAAACATGTCTATGATTTTTTAAATTATCAAGGTATAAAATATATTTTATAAATATAAAATATAATTTTTAATTATCAAGGGCCCCCTGAGCTTAAGAGGGCCCCGTAACTTTGCCCCTTAAGAGTTACGCCACTGTATTAGAGTCAGTATAAATAATAAGAAAAAATTCTCGATCTTGTGGATGACATTTTTATATTTCTAAAGAGTAATTGTAAAATATAAACTTTATCTCTATAGATCAAATGTCGGGAAATGTTTCATTACAGATACATTGGTTATTGAAATTATAATCACACAAAATCTGGGAGCTTTGGGAGCATCAATCAACATCCACTTACAACCTCTTGGGGATTGGTACACACACAAACACACTTCCACCATATTCTACACGCACACAAACCAATAATTCCTACACTCACTAGCAGGTGATTAACGATCATTGAATGTAATATTTTTTTTTATCAATCTTATATAAAATATTGACACCATTTTTAAAACAGTTGTAGATGAAGTTTCATTTTTTCTGTACACACTTTGTTTCATCCTAAAACTCATTTTTCATATAATATACTTTTCTAAAGGCAACTTTTTATAATACACTACGAAAGTAAAATCTGTTCTGAAAAACAACATTAATTTTCCTCTCCTGCACAGTTAAAAACTTTGTGTATTTGTATAACAATTGGCCCTTGTTGTAAAACGTAAATTTCGTTTTGAAAATTCATTTTGATAATCAAAAGGTAAAGTTCAATACTAATTGAATAATATTGACTCCTTAATTCAAAGAGGTTATATTTTACTTTTGTCAAGCAGACAATAAAGAAAAACAACACAAGGAATGACAAACAAAATTAAAAATGATTGATGCTAGTGTAAAATCGTCCTCTTATTAAATAAATAAAAAAGCCCTGATGATGGTTCTGATAGATCAGAAACCGAAACGTAGGCAAGTCAACAATTAAAATGATTATTATTAGTTTTTGAAAAAACCAACATCATACCAGATCCTATTATGGCAAAATAAATAACAACATCAAATATATTCCAAAGTAACAACTAGGATAAAGGAACAAAAATCATTTTCTATATAACATCCCTGTGTTAAAAATTAACACAAATTTTGAGTGGACCGTTTGAGACATGTAATTTATGTTAAATTTAACACAAAATTTTTAACTGTGATGCTTTATTTTCCGAATATTCTGAAATTCATTATAGGGTAGATGTACCACTTTTGGCCACAGCACCGGTTTTGGCCAATTATCTCTTTTTTTTATTTTATTAATTTCTAGGTTATTTCACATAATGAATTATGACAAAACTTCACTTTATAGATCCTTTTACTGAGAACTATCGCAAAAAATACAATATTTTGCTTTATTTTACACGAAAAAAATGTAAATTTCTAAAGGTGTCGACGATCGTCTATTTTCTAGCGAAACAGTCTAAACGAGTGCAAGGTGTAAAGTTATTAAATTCTCATTATAAAAGGTGATTATATTAATGACATTTTTTTGATTATTTATTAGTTATGTTTAAATTACACATTACCAATAAAATATTTTATTTAAAATGCCTTATTTTCTATAAAAAAGGGGTGGCCAAAATAGGAACAACTTTCTATTTAATTATCTAGTTTTGGCCATGCCTTTAAATAATTTTCTAACATTTTTTAATTTTAGAAAAAATTACATTATAATTAAATATTTTAATAGAAATAAATTCTAAATTTAATTCTAAATAAATAATTCATTAAAAGTTATTAATACTTAATACTTTAATAAATCTTAATACCCAGATAATGATATAAAATTTGTTTGCATAGGTTACACGTTTTGTGGTTATTATGTAATTTATACTATTTTAAATTATGTTTCTTTTAGAAACAAATGTTACAAACAAGAGAAGCCAAATATTTTTGAATAAAAAACTAGTGCTGCCCACGAGACCGATACAAAGTTTCTCGAGACCGAGACTCTCGACGAAAATTTAAAACAAAAAATAAAATATTATTACGAGATTTTTTTTTATTATTTTTAAGTTAAGTTATTAATTTCTATAAATAATTTATGTAATTAATTAACAGACAAATATTTTTTAACTAAACATTTTTGTTATATTTTTATAAATAATTAATAATCGCGAAAAACTGCTGTTCGCCATTACCTCGACAATTTTGCCAAAATTGCAAAATTTTGGGGTAATAGCGAACAGAATTTTTTTAAGAAAGTCTAAGAAGAAAGTTGTCTAAAGTATATTGCTGTAAAGGGATGAAATATCTTGAAAAAAATTTGTAGTAGGTATATGATACTTCAATTAGTTGAATGATAATGTATCATATAAGTTCAAAAATTAACCATGCCTTTCGTAGCAATGTAAAAAATTAAATAACTTGAAGAAATATTAAGGGATTTATCTTAAACTTGGTAACAAAATATTTCTAAAGTCGATGAAAATTAAGTATAATTTACTATCTTCTTTTACGAGTTATTTTTATGAATATTATGTACTTTTTTTTATTTTTTTTATTACGAGGTTTGGAAAATGCATTTACGCACCATAAAGAACACCTTACAATGAATGATGCTAGGCATCATTTAAGGAGGGTGCTCCCCGTGTGTGGGACTCGAGTCCAGAGAATAGTTTACTTGGGAATATTAATATTCCCCCGTAAGTTTGTCTCTTGGTAATACCCACTAAATCTTCCTCGCTTTCTGGGAGTATTTAACCTTCTGCGGAACGATTGTTTCTACAACCAACATCACAAAAGGTTAACTCCACCCACACCCATGAAATACTTTACCCGGCAATAGGTCTCCAACCACTCGGCGAATACAAAAGAGGATTCGCCGCGGCCCCGGACCCAATTGTTCTGCAAAGTACTTCATTCGGATTTCTTCCTACCCTAACGACTTACTTGCTAAATGTCCGCAGATTTAACCTTGGCTCCTTCTCCTCTGGTTATCGATGTCCTTGTTCCTCATCACTCTGACGATAAAGGATTCAATGTGCTGCCAAAAGTTTACACTTTTAACCATTAAGGCAATCATGTTTTCGGGCGTGACCTCAGTGCCCACAGCCCGAAACATTTCATGCCTGCCTTCTCTCCATTGCTCACACTGGAAGAGGGTATGCTCTGCGTTATCCACTGGGGCGTCGCAATAAGAGCACAGTTCCTCTTCCCTGATACGAAAACGTTTCAAGTACTCGTTGAAACAACCATGACCGGTTAGTTCCTGGGTCAGGTAGTAGTCAACCTGCCCATGCTTCCTCTCAAGCCAAGTAGCGAGTTGAGGAATAAGGCGGTGCGTCCACCTTCCGGTAGTTTCCCCATCCCATCTCTCCTGCCAGTCCTTGACTAATCCACTCCTTACATTTCTACGGATTTCCGTCTTTGCGCGCTGTGGGTCCTCGTCTGGAAGCGAGCTTGCTAGATTTTTGTTGAGAGAAAAGACAACTTGTCTTTCTCTCGCCAAAAGATCTATTGGCGGTACGCTCGCTAGGACTTGTACAGCGCTAGTAGATACTGTCCGGTAGGCTGAGACTATTCTCAGCAATACTGTTCTTTGTGCTGAATTCAGCCTCTTAGAGATGGCGTCTATCTTTTCCAGCCTGGAAGCCCCACACGGGAGCTGCGTAAAGCAACTTCCAGTGGAAGACGCTCGCTACTAGTCGCCTTTTTCCTTCCCTGGGACCACCGATGTTTGGCATAAGCCGGGATAAATTACCCACACACTCGATGGCTTTATTTGTCGCAGATGTTATATGTTGGTTGAAGTTAAGCTTCTTATCCAACTCGACACCCAGGTACTTAATGGTTTTCTTCCATTCTACTTGAACTCTATCTATTTCTATGGATGGGGTAATATAGGACCTTCTATCTGTGACGAGGAGCGCTTCGGTCTTCTCCAAGGCCATTTCCAGACCATTGGCATCCATCCAGCGCTTCACTCGCCGCAGGGTTTCGTTGACCCTTATGGCAAGGATTTCTTCACTTTGCGCGCCAACGACGTAAATCTCGTCGTCCGCGAAGCCGATGTTTTGGGTGTCCTTCGGCAAGCTCATTCGCAGGGAACCGTCATACATGACGTTCCATACAATTGGACCCACTTTGGACCCTTGCGGGGCTCCACAAGTCATTTCCTCTCGGATCTGAAATGTATCGCCCTCATACACGATCCACCTATCGCTAAGATAATTGTCCATCATTCGCAACAGGTAGTTCGGTATGCCTTTTTCCCTCATTGACTCGATGCAGATGTTCCATCTCGCGGAGTTAAACGCGTTACGCACGTCGATCGCTATTAACGCGCAAAATCCTTTTTTCTTTCCCCTGCCTTCTTTGGCACGTTTTGCTGCCTCAACCACCGATAGAACAGCGTCAACGGTGGAGCGGCCCTTTCGGAAACCATATTGGTTATCCGACAAATCGTTATCGCCAGTAAGAAGACCCTGAAGTCTTTGTAGAACCATACCCTCTAGAAGCTTACCCATTGTGTCTAAAAGACATATAGGTCTATAGGATGTTATTTTGTCTAGAGGCTTGTCTCCTTTCCTAAGAAGGACTAGCTTTTGCTGTTTCCAGTCCATAAAGAACTTTCCAGCCCTAAGGCAGTCGTTCAAAGGGTTAAGAAGGAGTTCCGGATGTACATCGATCACCAATTTAAGGATCTCGTTTGGTATACCGTCCATCCCTGGCGCCTTGCCTGCCTTCAACCCCTTTCCCACAATTCTTAGTTCCTCAAGGGTGAAGAGATCTTTGCCCTGTACTAAGCAAGAGGAATAGTCCTCTCGAGACCATGGTTCTACATATGGGAATAACCCTCTTATTATTTCTCGAACCCAATCCGGTTTGCCCAGACCTGGGGTCTGTTGTTTTGTTGCCAATTTCTTGGTAACAATTTTAAACGCCAAACCCCATGGGTCGTTATCGATATCCTTGATTAGGTCGAGCCAACATTTCCTTTGACTACTTTTGATTGCCCGTTTAAATGTTTTCCTAGCAGTGTGCCACTCTTGTTTCAGCGAGGTGTCTCCCTTTGATCGGGTATATCTCCGCCTCGCTTTAAGGCATTCTCTGCGTAGGCAGGCTAGTTCTTCGTTCCACCAATACATTGAATTCTTCCTGGAGAATTCGCGTCTACAACGAGGCATGCAATAGTCACAAGTTGCAAGAATTACACGCCTCGCAGCACGCACCCTACCTTCCACCGTTTCCGGTTCCTTTACCCAGCCAAGTTCGGTGATCATCTTGGCTTCTTCCAGGTACTTTCTTACCTTATCTCGGTCGAGCTTCCTGATGTTCCATGAAGGGTTCTTACTAAGACTACCGGATCTTTTGCCCTCCATAAGCTCATCTCGCGAAATAACGAATTCAATGTACTGGTGGTCGCTCAGGGTTATTTCCTCGAGCACTTTCCAGTCTTCGATCCTTCCTGCTAATATCGGTGAGGCAATGGTCAGATCTTAAATTGATCCTGATCTGCCTCTACGAAATGTAAATTTATGGCCCCGATTCCCAACAATCAGGTCATTTCTGGCCACCATTTCGCTTACCAAAATGCCCCTCCTGTCCAAACGGGTCTCTCCCCACTCCGGAGACTTACTATTGAAGTCGCCCGTTATGAGAACATTCCCGCCGAAAGCATGGATGCTTTCTTCAAGAGATCGCATTTCAGCCTCGAAATCCTCGAATAAGTCGTTTGGGGAGAAGTAGCAGCTGTACATTCGCACACCGGCCACCTCCACCCAAACGAACCCGTCGTTGGTCTCCAGGAAATCACTGATCTTCAGATCCGGGTTGCACACTTGAATCCCAGATCTGCATGCTTTATCCTGATACCAAACAGAGTGGTTTGGTTTCTTATACTGTTCACTGAAAAACAGTATATCAACCCCCCTCTGCTTGGCCGTCTGAAACATCAGATCTTGCGCCTTTTTCCCTCTACCAAGGTTAATCTGCAAACACCTTAGCTCTTCTCTTTAATCTTTTGGAGTTCCGCCCTATAAATTGGGCAGGACCCACTCCCTGGACGGTGTTTGACGTCCTTCATCCCTTTATCAGAGCAAGACGTGCAATGGAATTCCTCTTTGCACGTCCTACTGTGATGGTCTGGGCATCCACAGCTCCAGCAAGCTTTACTCCTGTCAGGGCCACTGCAGTTCCTTGTCAGGTGGCCGTAGCCCAGGCACTTATAGTACCTGTCTACTTCCACTCTGGCCCGGATTCTGCAATTTATCCACCCTATCTTCACTCTGCCGACCTTCAGCAAAGCTTCTGCGGATACTTCTTGTAATCGAAGCACCGCCAGCCTGCTTCCGTCTCGCAAAGGGAAAAGACGGCATGACACTTCCAGGTCGGTCCTGCCTAGTGTCCTCTTTACTGCTTCTAGGACGTCCTCAACTTCGGTGGTCTCATCCAGATCTCTGATCTCCACAGATCTTTTCTGAACCACCGCCCGGACTTCTCCCTTGTCAGCCAGGGCGGCAGTCAACGCACTGCTGACACTCGAGCGATCTTCTCTCCCTTTGAGGACCAGAAGCATATCATTCTTCAACGTTCTCTGGATCGAGAGAACCTCCGTCTTTGTATCAGCAAGGTTGACTACCGTCTTCATATGCTTCAGGGCATCAGCAAAGGAAACATTTCCCTTCAGTGATACCCTGATAGCATCATTTCTCCTCACTTTTTTTTTGGGGTGGGAGAGGGCCTTTTTTTCCTTTTCCGCGTTCAGGGCCTTTTCCTCCCTTTTCTTCTTCTGCTTCTCCTTTTTCTGAGTGGTGGGGTCCGGCTTCCAACCCTTGGATTCCACCCCTCTCTTTCCCACCTGAGTCTTCTCAGCAAAGAACTTTGCAGTTCCCCGCTGAGATTCCGCAGGTCCCTTTTCCTTCTTCGACGCCCGATCTTCCGGCGTCTGTGAAGCGACTCGCTTCGACCCTCTCGTAACGGGAGTTGCTGCTTTGGGAGTAAGGGTTTTAGGGGGAGCTCTTTGCGTCCCCTTTCCCTTTAACTGTGGAGCAGCTCTTAGTTTCTTAAGAAACTCATATCGAAGGTCCTTTGCAGCCTCCTCGAGATTAGAGCTGTATTCCACAGCCTTCTCCATTTCAGCTTTCACTGGCTTTGCGTTATTGTTTAATAACCCTCCTTGGATAAAAGCCAGTGACTTCGTCAACTCTTGAGAGAAAACGACTTGCTTCTCTAGCAATCTTAAAATGGCTGCCCACGGGTCTTTTGTGGGTGCAGCCACTTTATTTCTTGGCTCACTAACGGAGGGGGCACCAAGTGCTTCTCCTGTTTCCGCTCCAAAAGCGTTAAACAATCCGTGTGATTGGCTCTCCCCAGAATCCATGGAGCCAGCGTTGGCCACCGGGGCTTGCACCCGATCGGAACCAACGGTAGGACCACCCTCCGAAGAGGGGCCTACCTGGGGTAAATCGTTTTAAGCACGTGTATTCATTTTTGTTTTTGGTGTCGTTGGTCAGACCGAACAGACGACCGGTCCGCCGGCCGTCATCCCCAGGTCGAGCCTTCTCCACTTCGGCTTGGTCCAACCAAGCCGAATGAAGTGTTCGTATCCTCACGGGTTCTCACGTCCTCCCTAGCTAACGAGGATGGTCAGACCTCATTCTGGAAATCCGGGTAAGCGGATTTCCTCACAAGGATCTGGTGCACCGATTACCACTTTCGTAGCTTTACCCCTACGGAGCATGTTATTCATTCAAGGGAGGAGACGTTTATAGTCTAACCTCCCGCATTTGTTTATTTGTTCGACAGTACCAGCGGAGCTACACACTCGCGGAATCGAGTTGAAGGCTCGCCTTCCCCGGTGTTGGTTCAACTCGCGGAATTGAGCTTGTGGCCCGTCTTCCCCGGTGAACGCGCAGCAATCCCTGGCAGGTAATACTGTCCATGCAAGGAATAGGCCGTTTATAGGCTACTCTTATTCCCCATTTGTTCACCTTTCATTCATTGGGACAAAACGCGTCTATAGCGCGCCCATATTTCCCTGGTGCCCAAACTCATCAGACGATCGGAATCAATAAGTCCCATCATGAGCCGAACAGCTCGGCTAGTTATGGCGACCGAAGGACTAGCACCTGGCCGGTCCTAAGCCCCCTCACCACGACAAGTTGACACCACGAGGGGGTGAATATTATGTACTACAAGTAATAAAAAAAAAAAATTTAATAAAACTTGCACTCAATTTTCAACTTTTATTTAAAGCTATAGTTAACTTCTTATATTTTGTGTATCACTTTCTTTAACTTAATTCTAAATTACTCGCATTAAAGCAAGTAGATTAATCGAGACTGCGAGACCGAGACCGAGATGGAGGCCATATTTATCGAGACCGAGACCTGAAATTTTAATACTCAACGAGACCGAGACCGAGATCGAGACCATAATTTTCGAGACCGAGACCGAGATTTGAAATTTTGATATTTAACGAGACCGAGACGAGACTGTATGAAATCTCGTCTCTTCTCGTCTCGTAGGCAGCACTATAAAAAACTTATGTAATAAAACTTTCTGAAGTAATTTGTTAAATAAAGTTACGCTTATATGTGTGTTTTTCATATTTATCAAAGTAAAAATGCTATAACCCGAACAGGGTAATCCATCGGCAAGAGCTTCGGCGCGAGTTTGGGACCGCGAGCTTCGATATTGGGGATTTACATTAGGCCAATGTTTCTACCAATATTGGACTGTCACTTCGGTCCGAGTCTCAAAATTAATCTATGCCCAATATTGGTACTTCAATATAAGCTCAATATTAAAACCTTTAATCTACCCAATTATGCGTACATTATACACAAAAACAAAAAATCCTAAAAATATTTCGATACACGGTTTCTGAAGCATATATTCTGAGATTATACCCATTATAATCTTTTTTTGTCATTTATATATTTATTATAATTTATATAATCGCTTACCTAAGAGAAAAATTCCCTTCCGCTGGGAATCGAACGCACGACCCTAACACTAACAGTCCGCAACCCTAACCAACTATCTACGCAACGCACGCTACACTGGTTTATAAGAAAGTTGAAGACATTCGTACTACATATTACACACAGAGTAACACTGTTAAATGTAGATAATTAATTCATAATATGTTCTACTTATAAATTGCATTTAGTAAAATGGTGTTGTCTCCCAATAATAAACATAATTATTTTTAGTTTAGATAAGAATGAGTCAAATATTTTTGCTATACGGTTCAAAATATTATTTATAACGCAAAATAAATAGTACAAAAATAAAAAGATCTTATATGATCGTGGGCTGTATACTCTGGCAAATAAAAAAAAATTGTTTTCTACCACACATGCACGAAAATCTCGTGTTTTGTACGCGTTAGCGGGTCAGCACTCGCAGTTTTCAGGTTAGTGACGTTAGAGATAAAAAAACTTCCGAACAGTGAAAAAAACTCTCATCGCGCAGGCTTATCGCCGCAATGCGCCTGCGCGATGAGAGTTTTTTTCACTGTTCGGAAGTTTTTTTATCTCTAACGTCACTAACCTGAAAACTGCGAGTGCTGACCCGCCAACGCGTACAAAACACGAGATTTTCGTACATTTGTGATAGAAAATAGCATATGCATATGCTTGACAAAAAAACACGGACTTCTTTCCCTTGATGCATAATATACTATTATATTTAAATGTTTTTAGGTAAAGTTATAGACTATTATTTCTTTTCTTTTTTTATAAATAAGTTTAATAACTGTTTTACAATTACAGTTTTTAATCACAAAAGTGAAGTATTTTAAAAAACCCAAACAAAATTTGTAATACACTGAAAAACTTTATAGATCATTATTTGCTTAACTCGCAATTTAATTTTAGTAAACTGACTATCAAAGTGGCGAAAAGTGGTCACTAGATAAAATATTTTATTTAATATAAGCTTATTAACAATATATGATTTCTTTTTTATTAAAATTTAGTAGTCAGTCGATCAAAGCTGCACGCATGCAAATGAACATTGCTCGTACATGTAAGAAAACATAAGCCTACGCACAAATGAGGAGCACTTTTTCAAAAGTTGATAAATCCATTTTTCAAAAAAGTTGAGATAATTACAAATTTAACATATTAGGAACCTTACAAATCGATCTGTCACTGTTAAATTCAAGAAAAAAATTTATTACCAAAGAATTTTCAATTTAAAAAAAACTTGTACTTAACCAAGATGATTTAAAATTTTTATTTTTTTCCTAGAATAAATTACAAAAACCTTTTAATTACTTTATTATTATAAACTTTAATTAAAAATAAATCTCCTTAAGTGCAAAAAATATTCGTATATAAATAATTTCATATATTTTTTCTCAAATGTACTATCATCTTCAAAAGAGATTCTACTTGAATGAAAATCAATTATGTTCCATCGAAAATTTGACCTGATTAATAATATTCAATCTGACATATTTTGAAACTTTTGGGTGTGTGTTAGAAACAATGTTTCATTCGAAAATACTAATCTCACAAGTGGTTAGGAAATTATTGGATACATTACGTCGGTTAAATCGAATGTTATTTTATCTGTATTTCACTGTAAAAACAAGTGTCTTATTTTAAGACATTTTTGTCCTCACTTTTAAGACGTTTTAAGGTGTCTTAATTTTAAATCAATGAGAAAGCATCTTTCAAAATTATTAACCAATGAAATAGCTTGAAATAACCGTAAGACGCTTTCTTAATGTCTTGTGTCTTAAAATAAGACACTTAGAAGACAGCAGTTTTTGCAGTGTTTAGGTTAAGATGTATGTTGTAATATAAGTTATATTATGTAATTTTTAATTCTACTTTAATACATTCAATAATATATTATTGAAGGTAGCATTGAGGTTAGGTTAGCTGTCATATGGCGATTCGACGAAGTGTTGTGTTTCCGCTCTATACTTTTTCTTCCTTTTAGGATAAAATTTTAATCAACAGACTACTAAAAATTGAATGTTCTTTTAGTCAAACCATGAATTTTACATTTTAATAGTCAAACTATGAAATAATAATAGTGTTCCAGTTTTTTCCTGGTATGATAGTTTACTAAAATTAAATTGCGAGTTTAGTAAATATTGATCTACAAAGTTTTTCAGTGTATAAAACTAAAGTATACGTTATTATAAAGGGTCGTTATGATTTTATTGTTTATATTTTTAAGAATTTATTTTCCATATTAAGTGCCAAAAAATATTTTATTTCTGATTGTTTATTTCTGCGAAATATATCTGTTTGAATTTAACCTTAAATTTTACTGGACAACATGATATCTAGAGATTTTACTACATATGATGATAAAAAAATAACAAAATCTTTAAATAATGTCGGATAGTAAAATTGAGGGTTAACTTCAAGCTAATATTTTGCAGCAATAAACAATTAAAAATAAAAATTATTTTTTAGCACTTTTAAATATGAATTCTTATGTATAAAAAGACTGCATGTGTTATAAAAATATATTTAAATATGAAAAATAAATTCTTGAAGATATGAAAATAAGCCAATACTGACCTCTTAATTACAACATGGTAGTATTTTATATTCAACAATATTTTTGGTTATGTGTGTATGATCGACTTAGGCCGAACATTGCCCTTTTGTCTCATAACCAACATTGGCATAAGTTACATAAGCCCCAGAATCGGCAGAATGTGAGGCCCCCAACCTAAGACAGTCAATATTGGCACAAACATTGGCCTTTACTCGTGAATCCAATGTTGGCAATACGATAATCAGCCGAAGTTACAGCCAATGTTGAAAGCCCGAGTATCAATATACTACATAGAGCCAAGCAACGGCCACGTTGGCTAGCTCGGCAAACCCTGCTCGGGAAAGGCAATAGAAAGTGATACAAAATCCATCAAAAGAGTGAGTTAAATGTTATTTAAATAAACAATAATTTGAGAGAAATTATTAACTTGAATAAATAAATAAATTTGCAATAAATTTTGGTATAAAAAACAATATTTATAAACTGTATATATTGAAAACTTTTTTAACATGCAAAATATCTAAAGCATTTGTTAATGATTTAGATTTTAGAAGCATTACTACAATGTAATGTTTTTTCCAAAAAAGTATTTTAATTAAAAATAATTGTATATTGCAGTTTGTACTTGTTATAATAATCTACAAATATTATAAATACCTTTGAAATTATCCTTTCGACCTGATTAATGAAATTTCAATAAATGTTTTTTTTTCTACTTATTATGCGCTTTTTTGTAATTCTTTTTTTTTTAAATAGAATTATAGATGATTAATATTTTGTGTAAAAGTACAAAATAATGATTTTTATCCAGATTTGATGATTTTATATTAATTTTTAACACCGTTTAAAAGTGGTGTAAATATTAGGGAACCAAAGCTGGAGCACAGATGGCCAAAACTAGTGAAATTCAATTTTAGAAATATTTATTAATTTATTTTATAATCTGTATTTTTCTTGCTTTCATTGACTAGAAGTCAATCCTAGTTTTCAAAAACTAGGAACTTCAATTAATCTATATTGGCATGCATCAGTTATTCATTATATGTATTTATTCTAAAAATAACTGTGTTAGATTGTTTGTAAATTCTAAGGTTGGCCAAAAACGGTACATCCACTCTACACTTGAAGATATTCATCATGAAAATAAGGAAAGAGAATTTTCCCAATCTGAAATTAATGAATTTTCTCCAAGTTGAGTAATCTCTCCTAAACTAACGTTTGAAACCAAATATTGACACTGGGAGAAACACGTAAATTGTTTTTCTTTCTGGTAAGTCTTCCGTGATTAAAGAGATGTGCCGAAATGTGTTGCTTATAGGTAGCGCCTCCGCCAATACCACTGAGGCCTCCGGCAATTCCAAAACGGAGTAAAAATGAACGTCCCCATCTCCCGGTGCCGAAAACAATTGATCGTTCGGCAATCAATAAAAAAACAAATCATGGACAGAATATGACCTCGGGCGCGTTATTGGGGCCAATGATGATGCAGACTTGGCGCAATTCTGGCATAAAGTGTGAAAAATTAATTAACATCGACGCAGTCAACTTGAGAGGTCCATCGAGAACGAATCAGAAGGACTTTGTCGAGAATTTTGATAAGGTCGATTTCAACAAGACTCTCAAGGATACTTCGGACTTTGAACAACTTGACAAGTCTTCGAGGGATCTCGAAAAGCGTCTTCGTGATAAGATAATCAAGGGCACAGACTTGAACATCGGTGGACTGAAAGAGGTGGAGAATTGCTCACAGCAAAGTTCAGCGATGCAGAAGTGCAGGTAAGGTTTCAATTTTTTCCCCCTCGTAACTGGGTCTAGTGCTCGTTTATTGCTTAATTTTCAAGTTTATTGAGATATATTGCTGAGCCAGTATCATTTTGACACATGATGTAATTTAAGATTGTTATATTGTACAGAATGAGAATGTTATTTTGTACAAATGCTAAATGTTATTTTGTACTATTTTGAAAAATGAATTTGTATTTTGTACAAGTATTTAAAAACTGGATTTAATTGTGATCCCAAAGGTTTTTAGCTTCTTTAAAAAATTGTACAAAATAACAAATTCATTTTTCAAAATTGTACAAAATAACATTTAGCAGTTGTACAAAATAACATTTCCATTCTGTACAATATAACAATTTTAAATTAAGTCATGTGTCAAAATGATACTGGCTCATATTGCTTCAGGGTTGGATTATTTGGGGCTTATTATTCTGGAAAAGATAAGAAAAAAGATTTCCGTGTAAAAAGAGATTTATTAAGGTATACTCTGAGAAAAATATTTTCTTAATTTATAAATATAAGTATTTGTTTGAATGATTTTGATTGAAATAAATTATATGTTTGAAGATAATTTTCGACTTGGTTGATTAAAAACTAAATTTTATTAATTTTAAACATAATTTGTGTTTAAAGTATTTATATTTGAAAGAAATATATTTTATGTTTGATTCAAAGATATTGAATGCGCAGAAGTCTTTGCGCATTCAATATGGCGTCACTGTTCCAACGTCAGTTGTTTTTTTCCGGTAAAATATGTACGCGTTATTAATATATATATGTTCGTGTTTATCGATTTTGTAGAAAAAATTGATTGTAATCGTGGCTGTGTTTTTATTAAACCAATTATTTAAATATGGAAGTGTTATTATTTTATCAAAAAATTGGCAGATAATTTAAGTGATTGAAACTTTTGTGCATAAGTTAGATTGCTGAAAATTTTTTTCTTTTTGGTACATGTTTCTTGTAAGTTTGAGTAATTTATAGATTCTGGTTTCTACAATTGAGAGCAATTAATGAAAAGTGTAATTTTCTTCAGTTTTTAACAATTTATGAATTGACTCCTGAAATAACCTCAAACTGTAAAGAATAAATAAAAGCAAGAAACGAAGAATTAACTCTCGCGGAACGTATTTTGTATTTAAAATAACAAATATTGTATTAAAAATAAAAAAGTAATATTTTAAAGATAAACACATTCTTTGTTTAAAATAAAACTTAGTTCATTTAAAATAAAAACATATTTTGTTTTAATTAAAATAAATATTTGTTTGAATCAAACAAAAAATAAATTAAGATAAGTCACTTGCTCTAGTTATTGGACTCGAAAAACATTGAAAATCCAGATATTAGAACCCAGTTAAGGGACAAAGCAACAATACTAGACCTTTTTTTAAAAAGTACCAAAAAATAATTAGTCACTACGGGAACGGATATTAATGCGAATTGTGCCAAAAACACTTCATTAAATTTTACACTTTTTTGCACAGGGGTATAACTACATTCAATTATACTAGAGCATTAATGAACATTCGCTAGAAAACCGATGGATAATAAACGTGGTCTCAGTTTTATTTTTTTTTCTTTTAAAATCATACATGGCTTAATTTATAATTTGTATCTATTGTTTAAATGCTAATATACAGCCTAAGCTGCTCATTGTGCTTAATTTAAGTTTGAATTCTTTCTTACTGGCAGTTCATAATTATGTTAAAGAGGATTTAAATCCTTAGCTAAAAGTAATATTGTATAGTGCCAATTAATGCATATAATGATAATCCTGTAATTGGTCCTTTGGGACTGTTGGATTTGTTCAATAAAAATAAATTAAATTAAATTAAATTAAATTGAAAATTTTACAAATAAATTAAAAATTGGAAAAAAGTAATTTAAAAAATCATAGAAATGTTTTTAAAAAAAATAAAATATATAAATACCTCAAAATCTTAAAAATAAATTGAAAAAAATTGTATAATGAAATTAGAGAAAATAATGGAAAGTTGAAAAAATTATTGAAAATTGAGATAAATAATTGATAAAGAAAAAAATAATTAAAATTCGAGAAAATAATTTAAAATATTGCACAATATATTTTAAATAACGAAAAGTTAAAGAAAATTTCAGAAAAATACTTAAAACTTTCAGAATTTCGTTGAAAAAAAAGAAAATTATTAAAAATTAGAAAAAATAAATGAAAAAAGACAAACATATTTTAAAATTGAAGAGAATAATGTTTTAATTAAAGAGAAATAATTAAAAACATTTTGGAAATTATGAAAATGAACGAAAATAATTGAAAATTGAATGAAGTATCTGAAATTTCAGATAGTTTAAAAATTTGAAAAATCTTAAACAAATGAAAAAAATTGAAAATTGAAGGAAATAAATTTTGGAAAATAATTGAAAAATAATTTTAAAATTTAAAACTTAAAGAAAATATTTGAAATATGAGACTAACAATGATAAGTTGAAAAAAAATAAATCACATTTGAGTAAAATAAGTACAGGATTTTTTTTTAATTAATAAAAATAATTAAAATTTGAAAAAACTGAATGAAGATTATAAAAATTAATTTAAAAAAATGAGAATAATAAAAATTGGAGAGAAAAATTAAAGAAAGCTAAAAATAATTAAAATTTAAGATAAATAATAAAAATTTTTGGAAATTATGAAAGCAAATGAAAATAATTGAAATTTTAGAAAAACACTTGAAAACCTTAGATAGTATTTTTAGGATATGAGAATAAAAAAATTAACACTCAAGAAAAATAATTGGAAAATGATACAGAGAATGATAAGTAGTAAAAAAATAATGATATTTGAGTGAAATAATTGAAAAAATTACAAAATTTTTTTTTGAATTACAAAAAAAGAATTTAAATTTAAAAAAACTATATGAAGATCTTAGAAATTAATTTCAAAAAATGAGAATAACTAAAAATTGAAGAAAAAAATTGAAGAAAGATAAAAATAATTGAAATTTACGTCTAATTAATAAAAATATTTTGAAATTATGAAAAAAATTAAAATAATTAAAAGTTAAAGAAAATAATTGAAATTTTAAAAAAATACTTAAAAATGTTAAAAAGTAATTTCAGAAAATGAGAATAATAATTAACAATCGAGAAAAATAATTGAAAAATGATAAATCGAAAATTTATGAGAATAATTGAAAATTTAAAAATTATAACAAAATAATAAAAGTAATTAGAAATTGAAGAAATTAATAGAAAAATTGCAGATTATATTTTTAAGCAAAAGAAAACAATTGAAAAATCGTTTGAAACTTGGAAAATTGATGACAATAATCTTAACCCATCAAGGACGCCATTTTGTTTTTTGAAAATCTGATATCAGATTCATAATCAGCGACTCCAAAAACCCTTAGGTACCTAGTTTTATGAAAATAGAAAATTGTTTTCTGATTTTATACACAGGACTATCATTTTGCAACAAAAATTAAAATTCAGTCGCCATTTTGTGGGCGCCATTTTAAAATTAAATTCTGTAAATAGCTCTATCTTTTAGCTTATCCATTTTTGACACGTTATTTATAACGACTAGAGATATTCCTCTACCATAAAGGGTCCAAAAAAATTCATAAATAAAAAAAATCGAAAAAAATTATGTTTTTTATTAAAAAACGGACTGCAATTTGTTTATTTATAAACATACATTATTTTTTATTGCAAAACTTGAAAGAGCGATTCTTGGACCATAAGAAATGACTATTGCAAAATTTTTCTCTTTATCTTTTACCAATGAAAAATAATATCAAACTTCTTGAAAAAATTTTGTACATCCCGTCCTTAATGGGTTAATTTAAGATAATGACTGAAAATTTAGCAAATTAATTGAAAAATAATGAAAATATTAAAAGATGAAGAAAATAATTGCAAAATAATTTTAAAAAAATGAATATTTAACAAAATAATTGGAAATTGAGATATATATATTTAAAAGTTCAGGGAATGAATTTAGAAATTATGAAAGTTATTATAAAAAAAAATTTAGGAATAAATGAATAAATTAATTTAAGGTATTTCTCTCGCAGTTATACTTGAAAAAATCGATTTTATATGGATTTTCTTAAAATTGTGAGGAAACGTTATTTTATATGTGCCTTGTATCTGGTTAAAATTTCAGGAACATTTACCGTCCAAAATTTGAGATATTCATATTCGAAATTTCATTTTTTATCATTTTGCATGTAAAATTGAAATTTCGAATATGAATATCTCAAATTTTAGACGGTAAATGTTTCTAAAATTTTAACTAGATACAAGGCACATATAAAATAACGTTTTCTAACAATTTAAAGAAAATCCATAGAAAATCGATTTTTTCAAGTATAACTGCGAGAGAAATACCTTAATGTCAAGGGAAAAATAATTAAATTTTAAAGAATGACCGAAAAAACTAAACAGAAAACCCCTGCCAAGTTGTATCTCAAGTATTTATTTGGTGTGAGTAATTTTTGGTATTCATTTTTTGAAAAAATTGCTTCCTAATAGAGATTACTGTACAAACATAACTAAGTTTTATTTTATAGCACGCAAAAAAATATTAAGTAGTTCAATTGAAGCCTTTTTGAATTGTCTACAAAACAAGCAAAAATTATTCTTTGTAAAATTTATATAAAAAGCAAAAAACCTAAAAAAATTAATTTTTATAAAAATTTTCAATTTTTGAAACTTTGATAACTCTGAACACGATTACAGTAGAAGATTAGCAAATAGCTCATTTGATGTGTTTTTCAGTCACCTACATAATATGTAGGTATATTATATATATTAATATTTTAATATATTAAAGCTTATAATAGCTATATAATAGCTATAATATTAAATATATTAAAGCTTTTATTAAAAACATAACAAAAAAATTACTAAAGAACAAGATTTTAAAAATTTTCGATTTTTTACAGTGCTAATAAATTTAGATTAAATTGCACTAGAGGGTTTGCTAATAGCTCAATCGATGCGTTTTCAAAAAATAAAACGAACAAAATACTAACATTTTAACTTTTTTAAAAAAAATGTTGCAAAAAAAAATGTATGAAAGAAGTAAATTTGCAGAAGAATAATAATAATCATGCAAGCTGCACCTCTCAATATTGTCAGATCAAAAAAATGAAAAATGGGGGTAATATATTTTTATTTGTAGCCTTTAAACAATATTCGAATTCTTTTCACTTTTGGAACTAATCTAGAGCACATCCATTCAAATATTATTTCATAAACGTGTTTTTTGATTTATTTTTCTTATACATCTAAGCAAATCATTTCTAGGAGCAAGTAAAAATTTTAAACAAATAATTTACTTCCTTCGTCTCTGGAGAAGCAAATAATAATAATCCTTGTTGCAATTATTGAAAGATTACGCCGTTCATTGTGGCTGTGCAGTGCACTATTAATTGAGTCACTCGATGTTCTACAGACTTAAATGTTATAGTTTCTATCAGGCTTAAGTCTTTAGACTATATAACGGTTCACTTGGCACAATCAAGTTTTCATCCATGGTTTTGGATTCAATGAAATTAGAACGACAGATAATACATAATACATATATATAATGAATCTCTTAAACACAAAGTTTCAATCTGCGGAAAATAGGATACATTAATTAAAATCAAATTGAATCGAAACAATCATATTTCTTTTATTTAAACTTGCAGTTTTTTTGCATCAAAGAAATTTTACAAAAATAAATTATGTCTACAATCGAACTCACTAAAAGAACTGTTGTTAAGATCAAATACAATTTATTCTGAAAGTTATCTTTTTATTAATCCTAACCTCAAAGATTTACTAATCTCGTATAAAAGTTATTATAATAAGAAATGTGATAAAAGTTATTTTATTCAAAAAAGATTTATTTATAAATATTATTATATTCGGAAAATTTTGTTTTAAGAAGTTTCTATAATAGTCAAAACAAGTTTAAATTATAAACCATTGTAAAAAGAGATTTATTAAAACAAGGTGTTTTTAATTAGAATTAGGGCAAGTTCCAATTAAAAATGTGCTTATTTTTTTAAAAGGAACAAAAGTTCCAATTAATCTTAGTATTTTTTACTGTTTTTAGTCTTCTTGATCTAACCTCATTGTTCTTAAAATTTCATTTTAGAAATTATTATTGCTCAAAACCTATTACAGGGCCTTTTGTGGTATTTTGATATAAATATATTAAAACGACATACTTCGACTCATTTGAGTCCTCATCATTTATCGGATTCTTAAAAGCTCTCTCAATAAAATAATAAAATAAAAATTTGAGGTTATAAATTATATATTATATCGAAATGAACATGTATTCAATTATCAGTAGAAAATATAAACTTACTTTTAAAAGCTCCATTATTTTTGGATGCTATTAAGTCCAAATAGAAATTTATGGATTACATTTTGATTTTATTTGTATTATTTGTATATGAATAATTTTTATGAATCAACATTTCGATTTTAAAAGAGAAGGAAAAAAGAGAAACCAAGTTAGAAAAAGTAATTTAATCGATTAGACGATTTTAATTCAATACATAATTAGCGGGAAATAATTTAAGTTTTAAATATCTAAAAGTCTAAATTTCTAAATTTCAAACATTTTTCAATTATTATTAGTGCGGTTCCAAGTGAAATTTACATTATTTTCAGGCAGGTTAACGGCGGAAAATTTAACATAAATATTTATGTTAAAATATTAAATAGTTTACGAGAATTGAAATTTCGAAAAAAAAATTTGAAAGAGCAATGTTTCGTTCTATCAATCGTATCAAGGTTTTCTCTCTTTTTAAATGCTCAGGAAAATATAAGGAATATTTCTATTTTAAGGCAATTTTTTATAATTTTAATATTAAAAAGTTATTAAATAAAAATTATATAACTTTTAAGCAGCAAGATAAAACTCAATGACCCAAATGCTAAAACGAACTTACGAGTGTTCTTTTCAAAATTCCGAAATAAATTAACTTTACAGTAGCATTTGGAATTTTCTGCTTAAAAGTTATATAATTTTTATTCAATAACATTTTTAATAATAAAATTATAAAAAATTACCCTGAATTAGAAATATTCCTTATATTTTCCTGAGTATTAAAAAAAAAATAGAAAACCTTCATACGATTGATAGAACAGCAGATATTACTATTTCAAATTTCTTTTTCGAAATTTCAATTCTCGTAAACTATTTATTATTTTGACCTAAATATTTATGCAGAACATTAGTCATATTAAATACATATATTATACAATTCAAAGCGTCCTTTGTGTTTTTTTCAATAAGAAATACAATCCGATAAATTGGAACTTTTGTTTCAATTCAAAAAATGAGCACTTTTTTAATTGAAACCTGCCATTGTTCCAATTCAAAATCACCTTGTTCTAATAAATCTCGTTTAAATAAAAAAAAACATCCTAACAAGATCAAAATCAAGAAACCGCAAAACACCCTATAGAAAAATGTTTATTTCTCAGATTTATTCTATTTTTATAAAAAAAAATCTAAGCAAATGTTAGGTTATATTATCCTCTATAAAAAAAAAGCTTTACAGGTGAAGTTTGCATCGATCGGTATACAATTGACTTTTGTTGCTTTTGAAAGGATGAAACCATCGCGCAAACCTTTCAAGCAGAGTTTTCTTTACTTTTTAGTGCTGAGAACGAGAGGTCGAGTTTGGTGGACGGGGAAGGGTTGAGAAAGAAAGGTTTCTCGCGAGATAAGGCTTTTCAGCAGAGGGAGATAAATTTCGAGGACATTTCTTGCATCAGTAGAAGTCGTCAAGAAATTGAGAAACATTCTTTGTTTGAACAACTGCAGGCAGTATCGAGGAATCTGGAAAGGCATCTTGAGGAGACATCGACTGCTTATCAAGTGGCGGACATCAAAGTAGATGATTCTCAAAGGATACGGGAAATTGAGAGACAGTTTCAAGAGATGTCACCCAAATTTGAGGATCTGCAGAAAGCTTCTCACGAGCTGGACAGGAGGCTGCAAGAGAAGAATATTAGTGCGATTGAAAAGTCATTTAGAATAATGAAGAATGAGCCGGAATTGGAGAAACCTCGAAACGTCATGCAAAATAATTTAAGAAAGGAGAAAAATCTTAGTGAAAAATTAGAGAAGCTGCCAAAAGCCACTCAGACCAATTTACCGCCACCTCTGAGTTCCATTTGTCAGAGTTCAGTGCCGAATCCTATTAGTGTGCGACAGGACAGCAACGTGTCTTCGGATAGTTTCAGTCAAACGAGTTCGCCGAGTTATACCAGCAAAACCATGGAGGCACCTCTACTACCCCATAAACATTCTAATGGCAAAATTCCAGGTGAGAACTTTTTTTTTAATCATTAAATTGTGCAGAAAAAATCGTATTATGAAAGTTTGAAAACAAATTAGTTGCGTAACTTGGGGGCCATCCATAAACCACGTGGACAGTTTTGGGGGGGCGGGGGGGGTCCATCAAAAGTCCACGAGGGGGGGAGGGGGAGTTGGAGCAAATGTCCACGTGGACATGCATTTAAGCATGTACATAAAGATTTCTAGCATGTCAAATTCTTGACTTATGTTTGATCAAAAATGATCAAAACCAGGGGTTTCTGAGTTTCTGAGCCCTGTTTTTCAGAATCTTGACCTCATGGACCAGTTTTGGTCATGGTCAGATTCGTGTTTAGTAATAAAAAATCTACAAGAAAAACTTAGTCCGATGCTTAAATAAAAAAAAGTCATTTTTGTCGACCAGGGTAATTTATAATGTTAACAATTTAGGAATTCATGTTATTTTCCGTAATCAGTACTTAATAAATTATAAGATGTTCAATAGAGTGGTCCAAAAATTTTTTTGGATTTTTTTATGCTCTTACCCCCTAGGATTTTTTATCGAAAAAAATACCCCTATGATATTTTGTTAAAATTATATAGTAATGAGAGATAGCTCAAAGCTGATGAAGTTTCCCACGTATTTTTGATAAAATAAAGCTATAAACTTTTAATACAGCTTTAACTTTATAAGGTTTACAACCTTTTATGTTTGAAATAATTAAAAATAAACTATAACATTAAAATTTATTTATAAAAATGTTTAAACAATTTATTTTTGTTATTTATCAGCTCAAAAAAAATTAGAAGAGCATTTTTTAATGAAGTTTTCAACTTTTTATATTTTACATAACTCAAAATATATAGCAACTTTAAAATTTATTTACAACAATTGTTGAAGAAAATTATTAAAGCATTGTTAATTATCATCTTTTGATAAAATAAAGATAGTAACTTGCAATTTTTTCTTATGTACTATGAATTTGTAAGATAAAGTTATAATTTTAGTCATTGTTTAAGTTATTAAATAATTTTAACTTGATAATATTTTCAGACTGAAGCTAATAGAGCGGTTTAGTTTTTTTTCTAAATTTATCAACTTTAGATATAATAAAGCATTAGAATTGTAGTTTTACTAGAAAATAAATTTTAAAAGAAGATTATCTTCAATTTGTACTTCTAGATCTCACAATAACAGTGTCCTTTCATTAATTTTAATTCAAAATTTAAAAACATTATTAATAAACTTTAATAGATAACTTACTGGACATTTTAAATGTCTAGAGCTATTATTTTATCCTTCATATTCATAATAAATAATTTATTCTGTTTCTGTAATAGTTGCAATACCGTCCCAAGCATAAAAGTTGTAATATTGAGAAAAAATGGCAAGTCTCTAGCTTCATTGTATCATAAGACGATAAATAACAACAATAAATTGTTTAAACAATTGTTAAAAATAAAATCTGGTATTACTGTTTACTTTCAGATACTTGAAACATAAAAAGTTGCAATGTTGAGAAAAAATCGCAAGTCGTTATATTTATTTTATCAAAAGTTCATAAATAACAACAATAATTTCTTTAAACAATTGTTAAGAATAAATTTTCAAATTATTGTTAATTGTTAGTTACTTCAAACGAAAAAAACTGCAAATTTCAGAAAAAATTGTAAGTCTCTATAGCTTTATTTTATCGAAAGTTGATAAATAACAACAATAATTTGTTTAAACAATAATTGTTATAAATAAAAATTTTAATTATTCATTACTTTTAATTACATATCACACATAAAAGTTGCAAAAATTAAAAAAATTGCAAGTGTTAAGCTTTATTTTATCAAAAGTTAGTAAATAACAACAATAAGTTTAAACAAATTAACAATTACGTGAATTAAATAGTAAAAGCTTATAAGTTATTTTTATAAAATATTGCAAAAAACTCCCAATAAAATAGTAAAAGTTATTTTTTAACGTTTTTTCCATAATTTTACAATTTTAGGGAAGGTTTTACGACCCTGTACAAAATATTAAACCACAAAAAATTTTTAATAAATTTTTGGATGTTATTTTTTGAACGTTTCTAAGAAGATGCAGAGCTGTCCGATTAAAAAATATTGATTTTCGTGAATTCTATACTAAATCTATGAATAAGTATTTTTTCCTGATGCAAAATTCATTTATAAAACTTCATCGGCTTTTAGCTACTACGTCTAAAATTTAGAGTCTAAATATTATTTAACTTAAAAAAAAATAGAGGTATTTTTTTCGATAAATAAGAAAAATCCTAGTGGGTGAGAGCATGAAAAATTAAAAAATTTGTTTACAATGCGTTTTTGGACCACCTCAATGGCCAAAGTTATTTTTTAAGATCTATAAAGATTGTTTAAAAATGTATTTGCTAGTAGTGAAAATTGTCTTTAAAAAGAGGATAGTGATTTTCTTATTGTTACAAACCACTTCTTAGGTTTACGATATCTTATAGTATATTTATGCGTATATTTTAATTTTCCTTTTAAGAATAATGTAAATTGTGTTTATTTATTATTTTTTCATAAACTTCTTTATTCCAGCAGTTTTTTTTGAAAAATATTCAGAATTAAGCTTTATAATTATATTAACTTATTGGTTTATAATATACAAAGAATTTTTTTGCAATGTCCACGTGGACAATTTTGTAAGGGGGGGGGGGGTTTGTAAAATGTCCACGATTGTCCACGAGGGGGGGCGGGGGGGTCAAAAATCAGCAAAAAAATGTCCACGTGGTTTATGGATGGCCCCTTGGGACATTTGAGGCCCCTATATAGACAGAAAAATTGGGCCTCCTTTTCTTAGAATATTTCAAATGGTCACGGAGAAAAAAGATTTTTTTTTTATAAGAATAAAAATATGTTTGCATTGATTGCATTGAAAGAAATCGTTTTTATGCTTGTTTCAAGAATAAGATATTTGTCGTAAACTCTGATTTGGTTCTGTCATGGGCAAAACAGTTTAACATAACCCAGGGTGTCTACTAATTTCGTCCCACAAAATTCCCGGTCATTTCCCGGTTTTTGTTCCTATTTTTCCCGGTTTTTACTCTTGTTAACTTAAAATTTATTTTAAGTATAAATAGACCTACATATGGCTACAAAAATTGAATATAACAGTTGATAATTAAAGAAAATAATTGAAATTCAAAGAAAATAATTGAGAATTGAAGAATTAAATATTAAACTTTACAAACAATAATAATTAAGAATTAAAAGAAACAATTAATAACGAAAAGAAATAATTAATAATGGAAAGAAATAATTGAACAATGACAAAGATATTTGACAATTAGAAACAAAATTAAAAAAAAAAGTAAATATTAATCTACAATTGAACAATAATTGAAAAAATTGAACAATGGTTATTAAATTCAAAGAATATAATTGAAAATTGGTCAACTAGATTGAAAACCCAAAAAAATAATTTAAAATTTAAGTAAATAATTCAAAATTCAAGAAATAAATTGAAAATTAAATAAGCAAATAGAAATCAGAAAAACACAGAATTATTGAATATTAAAAAAAAAAACAATTGAAAATTGAGAAATAAAATTGAAATTCGAATACAATAATTGAGAATTAAAGAAAATTACTGAACAATTGGATTGAAAAAAGAAGAAAATAATTTATAATTAAAAAAAAAAAATGGAAAATGACAGGAATTATTTAATATTGAAGAAAACATTAAAAATCGAAGAATAGAATTGTTATTTAAAGAAATTAATTAAGAATTGAAAAAAAATAATTGAACAATTGAACAATTAAATTGAAAATAGAAGAAAATTATTGAAAATTGAATAAGGAGGCGAGGAAGGAGGTTTTGAAACAGGAAGTAAATAACTGCTAATTGGAAAAAAAAAATAATTGAAAAAAGTCGAGATTACTGAATATTGAAACAAACAATTGAAAATTGAACAAAATAATTAAAAATTAAAGAAAATAATTGAAAATTGAAGAAAATAATTAAAATTGAAGAAAGTACTTAAAAATTAAATACAATATTTGGAAACAGCAGAAAAATGTAGAAATCGACGGAAATAATTGCGAATTGATGAAAATAATTTAAAAATTCTCAATTTAAATAAAAATTGAAAGAAAAACATAATTAAAAAAAGCTAAGAATTGTTAAATATTCAAGAAAATTGAGAAGAAATTGAAAATTGAAAGAAATATGAAAAAATAATTGGAAATTGAAGAAAAGAATTGGAATTTAAGATAAAAATTGGAAATTGAAGAAAATAATTGAGAATTAATAAAAAATCATTATAAAAAGCTTAGAGTTATTGAATATTGAAAAAACAATTGAAAATTAAGGAATGGAATTAAATGTCGAAAATTATAATTGAGAATTAAAGAAAATAATACAAGAATTGAACAATGAGATTGAAAGTAGAAGAAAATAAGTGATAATTGAAGAAAAAAGATATTGAACAACCCAGGAATTATAGAATTTGAAAAAAAACAATAAAAAATGAAAAATCTAATTGTAATTTGAAGAAATTAATTAAAAATTGTAGAAAATAATTTGGAATTGAAGAAAATGTGATTTTATGAAAATCGTTTCGAATAATAATTGATGAATTGAATTCAAGTTTCAAAAACATATTTGATAATTGATAAAAATATTGAAAAAAGCCGAGAATTATTGATTATAGATGAAAATAATTGAAAAATGAAGGAGTTATTGAGATGTGAAATAAATAAATAATTATTGAAAAAAAGCTGAAAAAAGTATAGAATTATTGAATATTAAATTAAATAATTAAAAATTGAAGGAAATAGTTGAGATTTATTTATTTATTTATTTATTAACACAATAAAATCTGAAAAAAATAATTAAAAATTGAAGAAAATAATTGAAAATTTAATCAAATAATTGGCAATTCAAAAAAAATAATTTATAGTAGAAGAAAAGAATTAAAAATTGATTAAAATAATTGAAAATCGTAGAAAATATTTCAGAATTAAATAAATTAATTAGAAATTAATGAAAATAATTGAAAATTGAAGAAAATAATTGGCAATTGAAGAAAATAGTAGAAAATCGAAGAAAATAATTGAGAAATGAAGAAATAATTTTAAATTAATGAAAATAATTCCAAATGGAAGAAAATAATTGAGAATTGTAGAAAATAATTGTAAATTGAAGAAAATAATTGAAAATTGAAAAGAATTTATTATCTCAGAAAAAATTCCTGGTTTGACGGAAAATTCCCGGTTAATTCCCGGTTTTTCCCGGTCAATTTAAATTCATGGTTTTCCCGGTTAATAGATACCCTGATAACCTCAAATTCTTGAGTATAATATTTTATACTAGGACCGATTATAAGCATAATTCATACTTGATCCAATGCATTTTTGCTTTGGCGCAAGAAAAGTTTTTTCTCAGTGACGATATTTCAATATGTTTTCTATAATCAATCATCTTGTTAATATTAAAGAAAGAACTAGCTTTGAATACAAAAATATAATTTTTTTATTATAAAACTAAAGTTTCCATCCAAAGCAGTGTTCGACAAAAAGTGGAAATAAAATCTATAACGAATAAATAAAGCTTCTACAATTATAAAATAATTTAGAAAAAGAAATTAAACACTGGAATAAATTACAAAAAATACCTGCTTGCTTCAAAATAGCGTGAGTTTTAGAAAGAAAACCTAAAATTTGATATTCAATGCCAAATGTGACAGGTTAATCCGCCATGATTGTTTATAATCACGTGACTCACGTAACTTTCGTACTCGAACGTATTTTTTCTGCGCATGCGCACTTCTTTTGATTCATCCCGCGCTTATTTAAAATCGACTTTTAAAATTTTATTAAAAATTGTTCTTCAATGTAGAATTATTATAATTATTATTAATATAAATGCAATAATTAATTTTAAAAAAAAAATTATACACGTTTGTGAGGTAAAAGTATATATTTTCTGAAATTTAAAATTGAAAAAATTATCTTTGGAAAGCATCATTTTCACAATTCTTTAACAAATTCTTTAATAATAAACTGATAAACATGAAAATTTATAGAAATTATATTTACCTTAATATACTTCATTAATAAAAAAATAAAAAAATGATGGCAACAGTTTCTAAATTGAAGAAAGAACAAGTAAAAATTTAAGAAAATAATTGAAGAATGATAACAATCATTTTAAAATAACGAGAAAAATTTAAATAGAAGAAATTCATTGAAACATAAAAATAATTTTTAAAAAAAAACAATAATATATTGTGAAATTGAAGAAATTCGTTTGACAAAAAAATATAAAATAATTAAAAATTATAAGCTACAAGTTAAGTTTGTAGAAAAGAAACTTGAATCTGAATTGACGCGAATTTAGTAAACAGAGTTCCCTTAATAAATTTCCCCTTATTGAAGATTCTAGTGCAATTGAAAAAAGAAGAAACTTATTTAAAAATATTAAAAGTAATTTAAATTGCAGACAAAATAGTTTTAAATTAAAGAAAGAAATGAGAAACGAAAAAATTTATTTAAACATATTATAAAAAAAAAAAAAATTTGAAAAAAGTCCATAAAAAGTTATTGAATTTCAAAGATTAAAATTCAAAATTGAAAAAATTCCTTTAAAAAATTTGAAAATTAAAAACTAAAAGTTAAAATATACGAAAATAATTATTAAAAAATGAATAAGTAAACGAAATTTGGAAAAATTAATTTTAAAGTGAGAAAAATAATTGAAATTGAAGACAGTAATTTAAATTTAAAGAGAAAACCAAAATTGCTGAAGAAATTGAAGACAAAATAAAAAATCCGAGATTGTAATTGAAATTTAAAGAAAACTATGTAACTGTGACTAAAATAACTGAAAATTAAAGAAAATAATTTAAAAAAGAAGTTAATAATTAAGTAATGACAAAAAAATGATAAAGAAAACAAAAGTTTTATAATTAAAGAAAAAAATAGAGAATTGAAAAAATTCATTAGAAGATCACAAATATAATAATTAAAGATCTTTGATTACAAGTTAAATTTAAGAAAATAACAAAAAGATGAATAATAATCATAAAAAAAATTTTTTTGAATTTAAAAATGAGAAAAATAATTAAAATATAAATATTAATTTAAAATTGAAGAAAGATTATATATAAATTGAAGTCATTAACTAAAGAGTGCAAACAAAATTAAGATTTTAGGCTACCTGTGAAAATTAAAGATATATTTGAAAAATTAATAATCATATTGATGAAATTGAAAAAAAAATTAAAAGAATTTTTTAATTGGTAGAAAATATAAAACAATACCAATATGAGATTAAGAACAGAAAGAATTAATATTTCAAATAAGATATTGAAAAATTTAGAAAATCTTTAGAAAAGAATAATTAAAAACAAAACAAAAATATTTTTAAATATTTAGAATGTAATTTAAATTTTAGAATCAGCTGGAAAACAATTTGAATTCAAAAAAATACTTTAAAATCGATAAAAATACATCTTTAAGAAGTAAAAATGAAAAAAATTTAAAAACAATCTGAAATTGAATAAAATAATTGAATATTTAAGACAATAATTAAAAATTTAAAACAGAAATTGAAAGTTGAAGAAATTCATTAAAAGATAGCAAAAATAATAGAAAATTGTAGGCTTCAAGTAAAAAGTGAAGAAAATAATTGAATGAAGAAGAAATACATGAAATTTAATTTCGATTTAATGACGAGAAAATTTTAGATTCAAGAAATTCATTTGAAAACACAAAAATAATTGAAATTTAAGACTATTGTAAAATTAAAGAAATTTATTAGACAAAAAATATCAAAAATAATTGAAAATTATGAACTACAAATTCGAAATTGAATCAAATAACCAAAAATATAAGAACATTATTTCAAAATGGGAAAAACAATTTAAATTGGTGACTATAGTTAATTATTAACAAACATAATTGCAAAATTTATATTCCATGTAAAAATTAAAAAATAAAATTGAAAATATAAGAAAAACATCGAAAATTAAAAACAATTATTTTAAAAATTACAAGTGTAATTGCAAATGAAGGCAATTCTCTCAAATTGAATTAAGTAAATGAAAAACACTACAATTAATTTTAAAATTACAAAAAATTTTGAATTGAAGAGAAAAATTTACAAATTGTGAAAAATAGATGAAAATTGAAGACATTCAATAAAAATGCCAAAAATAATTGAAAGAAGAAAACTAATCGAAAATTGAGAAGAAAAATTTCAAAATGAGAAAAATAACTGAAATTGAAGACAATAATTTAGAATTGAAAAAGTGGACTTTTAATTGAAGAAATTCGTTATAAAATATAAAATCATTAAAATATTTAAAAATTATAATCTACAAGTTAAATTTGTAGAAAATAATTGAAAAAGAAGAAACTTATTAAAAAAAAAATATTAAAAATAATTTAAATTCAAGACAAAATAGATTTTTAATTAAAGATAGAAATGAGAAACGAAGAAAATAGTTGGAAAACGAAGGAATTGCATTTAAACGTATCTTTAAAAACTTTAAATTTAAGACAAAAATTGAAATTTGAAAAAAGTTTATAAAAAATGACAAGAATAATTGAAATTAAAGGATTAAAATTAAAAATTTAAGAAATCCGTTAAAAAATAATTGAGAATTAAAGACTAAGTTAAAATATAAGAAAATAATTAAAAGTTGAGAAATAGACGAAATTTGAAAAAAAATTAATTTTTCAATAATTGTAATTGAAATTTGAAGAAAACAATTTAACTATGACCAAAATAACTGAAAATGAGAGAAAATAATTTAAAAAAGAAGTTAATTAAGAAATGACAGAAAAATGAAATTGAAATAAAAAAATTCAAAATGGAATGAATTGGAGGAAGACAAGAAGAGGAAGATGAAAAGGTCTATTTATTATTATACAAAATTTTTTAGGTTAGAAACCTTGTGAACTGACAGATAGATTTGCCAACTTAAGAAAATAATGGCGCTAAATTTAAAAATCATAAAATTTAAAACGCATATTTTCAATCAAATTATTACAGCTTAAAAGTATATTATTGAAATTATTACTGTTTTAAAAGCTAAAAATCGAAAAACCTGACACTTGTAATTTAAAAGAAATTTTGATTCGGTTAACCTTTATACAATAAATAAAATTAACAATAAAAGAAAACAATTTTATCAGATTAAATATGATGAGCGGTTACTGACAACATAATAAACTTAAAATGATTTACTGTAATATAACCTAATCTAAACTCACATTTGATGCAAGCAGGTTCATTTTGAGAAACGTGAAGTTTGCTGTAATCTCATTTTGAATCGGAGCTCAAATTGAGAAGCAGCAGAAAAAAGTGAAATCCACATTTTCTGTGTAGATTTATGTAATTATTAATAATATTATTATATTATTATTATTATCAATATTGATTCGGCAATTTTTCCAAACATTGTATTAACTTACCTAGTAATGAATTAAAATATAACTCTGTTAAAGTAAAAATTGTTTTTTCCAAGTTTTAGATCATGGTTTTTTTTCGTTTGTTAAAGAAAACTTAAAAAATAAAATGAATTTATTAATCCTTCATATTATATAAGCTTTCCACATTTTGCTCATGTTCATGTAAAAATCTCTGTGGATTTCTGTTAAAAGATATAATAAAATTACAGCGGAATTAATAACCCAATTCCGTCTAAATAAAATAATTTGGATAGAAATTCTACTTCGGTGTGAATCGCATTATAAATTGTCGAAAGTAATAAAGAGTTCGCGTTTTTATAATTTTTTTTTTAATAAACATTTTAAAAACAAATGTCGTTAAAAGAAAAACGAATGAAGTTTAATCATTTTCGCAGCATTTCGAGTAACGAATAAAAGTGGCTTAGCTACTTTTAATCTGAGCTTTGTTCGTTTTGAGATTCGGTTAGCAGCTTTACTGCTCTTAAAACGAGCATTACCCGTGTAAAGGATAAGTGGTTTTACGACTGTCCCAAGACGAAAAAAAATTAAAATAAATTGAAAAAAATTTATAATGTTCAGAAAAGAGTTCGAAATAAAATGTTTTTTTTATTAAAAAAATTTAAAATGTAGTCGAAGTTTTAAAAGTTGAATTTATATATTAATCTAATTTATTTCCTATAAATCTTTTTGAAATTTAATATCGTATTCCTCGCATAAAAGTAGCAGTGAAAAATAGTGATTTTATAAGCCTTTAAGTCGATCGAATCGATTCTTAGCAATAAAGCCGCTACCGAGGGAAGGAGATCTGATCAGTAGGACTGATCCGTTCGTTCTGTCGTTCGCCTCGCGGATCGCCTGTTCTTATAGACAAGCGCGTAGGGATCGTGCGCCAATCAAATCGCGCGACGCTCTACGTCTAACTCGCTCCGCGAATCGCGCTACTCGAGCTTCAATCCCCACTCCTCATAGACATTTATGCTCTTTTCGAAACTCAATCTTTTTTCTCTTTTGTCTTCTCGCGTCGCGTCGCGTTGATAATTTCGTTTCTGAACTTTTAATTAATATTTTTATATATTCAACTTATGATTTATAATACTTTATTTTTTAATTTGAAAACGAAAAATTCAATTTACTATAATTATTTCTACAATAAATATATAAAAAGAATTTTAAAAGTATGACGAATGCAATTTTGCGTTTAAGATTTTAAGAAACATCTAGAAAATGAATGCTAGGGTAAATTGAGATAACGTTAATTGAAAGTTGAAAATAATTATTATTATTATTCAACATTTAGAAAAAATGCGAAACAAGGTAATATTTTTAATAAATTATAATAAAAACTAGAACTAATTTTGTCAAATGAAAATTAGGTTTTATAAACAATTGTTCTCGCGTCGCGTCGCGTTGATAATTTCGTTTCTGAACTTTTAATTACTATTTTTATATATTCAACTTATCATTTATAATACTTTATTTTTTGATTTGAAAACGAAAAATTCAATTTACTATAATTATTTCTATAATAAATATATAAAAAGAATTTTAAAAGCATGACGAATAAAATTTTGCGTTTAATGAATGCTAGGGTAAATTGAGATAACGTTAATTAAAAATTGAAAAAAATTATTATTATTATTCAACATTTAGAAAAAATGCGAAACAATATTTTAAATAAACTATAATAAAAATTAGAACTAATTCAGTCAAATGAAAAGTAGGTTTTATAAACAATTGTAAACAGTTAAAATAGAATATTTAAGAATTTAAATTTAATAAAAATTTTGTTTAACAAAATTGCGTTTATTTTCAGACATCCTATCATTGACAAATGTTTGGAAGAATATTCGATCAATATTGACATGTAAATTATTGACAAAACTGTAGAAAATGTTCAGTTTTAAAAATCTTTTTATAAAATTTAAACTTTAATAGGATTGTTTTTTATACTTTCTACTATTTTAAGATTCATTTCATATTTTTAATTTATTTACTTTTTGATTAAAATTCTCTTAATTCAGTTTATTTAAAAAAAATTGTTTTATATTTTGCAAGCATAAGTTGCTTTTATTTATTTTTTTTTGTAATAACTTTATAATATCTTCCTTCTTCTTTTATTCCTCTATGGAAAGAAAATTAATTATAAATTTTATAAAAGTATTTTACAATTTAGAGAAAAAGGATCAAAAAGAGAAAATTTCCGATTGATAATTTTAAACTTTAAAAAACTTATATTAAATTTGCTGCAGACTATATTAAATTTTAAAATATCTTAGCAATGATTCGAATGGTTTTTCTAAAGCCTAAAATTCCTAGTATGAAAATTTCGCTTTCAGGTACTTTTTCCCTAAATTATAAAACATTTTAATAAAATTGATACTTAATTTTCTTTGCGTGTAAAGAATTTTCTCATTTTTCACAGGCTTTTTTACTGATCTTTTTCCGTTTTCATTTTCTTAATATTAACTTTTACAATTTTTCTCATTTCTTAGTAATTGACTTAAAGATTTTGTTCATAAAGTCATTCGCCAACAAATTCTGAAATTAATTTTAAAATTATTACAATTTTTAAAATCTTTATAATTAATTTTTTTAATTTTTCTGCTCCAGTTGTTTGTTTAACATTATTTTTATTCATTTTATTGTTTTTGTCAGATTTCTATTTTTTCCCAAGTTTTTTCATATTCAGATTCTCATTTTTTCGATAAATTTGTAAATTTCTTAATTTTTTCACCGTCCTTATAATTAATATATCTTTATATTACTTTTTTATTATATTAATCTTTATATTTATATATCTTTTTCTTTGGATATATTGTTTCTCTTCTCAATATAAAACGTTTTTTTCTTTATTCTTAAAATCTATTCTTTTTTAAAAAATTGCATTTTATTTTTCACAGGGACGAATTCAAATGAGGGTTTTTAGGGGAGGGGGGGGGGTGGTTACGGTTTTTTTTTACTAAAAATAAAAAGGGATACTCTGATCCGCTATAATAATATCTTATTTTTAAATTTATTAATTTAGGAATTTTATAGAAACTGTAAAAATGTTAAAAATGTTAAAAATTAAATTTTGTAAAATACAGCAAAAGTATGATTTTAATTTTGATGAAATTTCAGATAGAGCATTGGCTGAAAATCCACCAGGAAGCCCCATCACAAAATCTATGAGTACTCCAGCTAGTTTACAGACGATTGTAAGATTTCACAGTGGTAGCAATATGTCCTTCAACCACAAAGTGAGTAGTCCTTAAATTCCTTCAAAGTCAATTTCAGAATCGATCTTTGAAAACCGTCATGAGCATGAAGCTGTAGATAGTTTCCTTATTGTTCGAAAACTTTATAGTCGTCCTTTGATGTTTAATATTTTCTCAATTTAAAAATTAAAAATTTTCTTGGGTCAATAATTTATTCTTTATTATATTTTGATGATGATTTTGATTGTTTAGAAAAATTATTATTTAACAAGAATGAAAAAGTTGATAATTATTATATCCTCGAAAAAAGCGCTTGTGGAATTAATTATTTATCAATGATTTTTAGCAATTTATTACAAATTAGGAAGCAATTAATGAATAATTAGAAACTAGTGAAGAAAATGCTTATTTTTCCAACTAGTGATGGAAGTGTCTTTTTCTAAATTTATTTCTTCTATTTAATTTTTAAACTAATTAAAAATATCTAGAATTATTAAAAATGAATTAAAATTTGGTCTTTTTGAGCAGTTCTACCACAATAGGATTTCATTATTTTGTCCAGAATATGTGCTATTTGAATAAATATCTAATTATTCGTTTAAACACCAAATTACAATTCTCAGAATTTCTAGATTAAAGTTGATCTACTTGAAATTTTGAAGCTCTTGATTCTCATGCCAGACTATAATTTACCAGAAAATATTTTAATAGATTCTATCCCAGTAAGAAGTCCATTTAATCTTCATTCAGTGCAATAATTATTCATGAGCTGAAAGAAGGAAAATATTATTTCAAATTCGCTTTTAATATTTAAATTGAAGTTGAATTTGAAAATATTCCTTTCGGTTGTGAAAATTTTTAGAAGCAGTAACGAGGAATTGATTATTAGATTGAAAAATACACTGTAAAAACAAGTGTCTTATTTTAAGACATTTTTGTCCTCACTTTTAAGACGTTTTAAAGTGTCTTAATTTTAAACCAATGAGAAAGCATCTTTCAAAATTATTAACCAATAAAATAGCTGGAAATAACCGTAAGACGCTTTCTTAATGTCTTGTGTCTTAAAATAAGACATTAAGAAGACAGCAGTTTTTGCAGTGTAGTTGTCTTAAGGAGGTTTATCCGAAAATCTATTTTCTACAGATTCTTATGAAATTTTAATGACATATTAAATTCATTATTTTACGTGTACGGGTACAATTTATTTGAAATTTACCATCCTGTTTTTAAGATATAAATTTAGAAAGTTGGAAGTTGATTTTAAATATAAAATACTAGTTAGAAACCAAATTATAAGAATAAATGAAATTAAAACGATATTGAATATCATGGTCGGATAGAATGAGAACCGCTTGAGCGGATAAACGTCCTTAATAAGAGAATTTTAAAAATCCATGGTGGCTGCTAGACCGAGAAATTTGTTACTAAACCGGAAATTTAATCGAGGATCTAAAAGTTCTGAAATCAGATGATTTTGAGTAAACGCATTTAAATTGATTAAAATTTAAATTTATAAATATCAGTTCAAACAATTTTTATTTTTTTAATAAAAAAATCTACTCTCTAAAACTGAATCAGTGAAATTTTCACTGATTTGAAATCAGTGAACAACTTTTCGTTGCTGAATCAGTGAAATTCACTGAAGATCAGTCATTTTCACTGATTCAGCAACGAAAAGTTGTTCACTGATTTCAAATCAGTGAAAATTTCACTGATTCAGTTTTAGAGAGTAGATTTTTTTATTAAAAAAATAAAAATTGTTTGAACTGATATTTATAAATTTAAATTTTAATCAATTTAAATGCGTTTACTCAAAATCAGTGAAATTCACTGAAGATCAGTCATTTTCACTGATTCAGCAACGAAAAGTTGTTCACTGATTTCAAATCAGTGAAAATTTCATTGATTCAGTTTTAGAGAGTATAATTTTTCTATAATTTTCAATAGTTTTCAGTATACAATTATTCTATTTAAATTTTATAATTATTCTTCAATTTTTTTTTAATTCTTTTGTCGAATATCCTCGCTCGTTTTTTGAATTACTCTTTCGATTATCAATTACTCCTCATTTCACAATTATTTTCTTTAATATTTAAATATTTAAGTCCTTTTGTAATTTATATTCAATTATCAACTATTTTCTTAAAATTTCAGTTTAATTTTTTAATCTTTAATTTATTTCTTTAATTTTTTATTATTTTCTTCAGTTTTTAATTATTATATTCAGTTTTCAACTTTTACATTCTTCGTTTTTCAATTATTTTATTCACTAATCAGTAATTTCACAATTATAAATTATTATCTTCAATTTTCAATTAGGTATATTCTTCTTTTTTTGACAATTTTCAATTACGTTCTTCGTTTATCAATTATTTTATTCAATATTTAATAATTTCTCAATTATCAATTATTTTTTTGAAATTTCCAAATAATTCTTCAATTTTCACTGGACTTCTTAAATTTTAATTTATTTTCAACATTTTTTTCCATAATTTTTATCAGTTTTTAATTAACAATTTATTATTCTCCTTCAATTTTATGATTATTCATTAATTTATAAAAAAATTTCTTTAAATGCCGATTATTCATAATTTTTTAATTTTTTTAATTGTAAATTTTTTTTAATAGTTAATTATTTTCGTCAATTTTTAATTATTTTCATCATATTGTAATTTTTCATTTAATTATTAATTAGTTTCTTGAAATTTCCATTCAATTCTTTAATTTTCATTTATTTCTTCAATTTTTAATTATTTTCTTCAATGTTCTATTACATTCTTCGTTTATCAATTATTTTATTCAATTATCTATTATTATTTTCGATTATCATTAAGTTTCTTTAATTTTAAATACAACTGTTCAATTATTTTCTTACATTTTTTATTCCATTCTTCAAATTTTATTTCCATTCTTCAGTTTTCAATTTTTTTTCTATATTCATGAATTCTCAGCTTTTTTCAATTACTTTTTTTTTCAATTTTTTAGTATATTCTTTAAATTTAAATGTCATTCTTCAATTTTTTCTTTGCTTTTTTCAATGTTCTATTACATTCTTCGTTTATCAATTATTTTATTCAATATTCAATAATTTCTCAATTATCAATTATTTTCTTCAATTTTCAATTATTTTTTTCATTTTTCAATGGCATTCTTCCATTTTTTTTCCTACATTTTTTCAACAATTTTAATCAGTTTTTAATTGACAATTTATTTATTATTCTTCTTTAATTTTATGATAACTCATTAATTTAAAAAAAAAAATTCCAAATACCGATTATTTTCACAATTTTTCAATTTTTTTCAGTTGTCAATTTTTTTTTTTTAATAGTTAATTATTTTCGTCCATATTTATTTATTTTCGTCATATTGTAATTTTTCTTTTAATTATCAATTATTTTCTTGAAATTCCATTTTATTTTTTATTTTACAATTTATTTTTTCAATTTTTAATTATTTTCTTCAAATTTAAAATATTTTCTTCAATTTTAATTATTTTTATCGATTTTCAATTAATTCCTCAATATTAAATAATTCTCGGATTGTTTCAATTACTTTTTTTAAATCATAAAAATTGTTTTAAAATTTCAACTCAATTATTAAATTCTAGAACTATTCTCTTCAATTCTCAGTTATTTTCTTCAAATTCAAATTCCACTTTTTAATTTTCAATTATTTTCAATTTATTATGTTTAATTATTTTCTTTATTTTTAATTCCATTCTTTAAGTTTTATTTCAATTCTTCAGTTTTCAATTTTTTTTTCTATATTCATTTATCCTCGGCTTTTTTTATTTACTTTTCTTCAATTTTTAAGTATATTCTTTAAATTTTTCTTTTAATTCCTATATTTTAATTTCATTCTTCAATTTTTTTTTTGCATTTTTTAAATTTCCATTACATTCTTTGTTTTTCAATTATTTTATTGAATAATTTTCTAATACTCAATTATTTTCTTTTATTTTCAATTACATTCTTTGTTTTTCATTATTTTATTCAATATTTAATAATTTGTTAATTACCAATTATTTTCTTGAAATTTCAATACAATTCTTCAATTTTCAATGGATTTCTTCAATTTTTATTTTGTTTTCTACATTTTTTCCACAATTTCAATCAGTTTTTAATTGCCAATTTATTTAATATTCCCCTTTAATTTATGATTATTCATTAATTTAAAAAAAAAAAAATTCTTGAAATACCGATTATTTACACAATTTTTCGATTTTTTTTTAATTGTTAATTTTTTTTTTAATAGTTAATTATTTTCGTCATATTGTAATTTTTCTTTTAATTATTAATTAGTTTCATGAAATTTCCATTTAATTCTTTAATTTCCAATTTATTTCTTTAATTTTTAATTATTTTCTTCAATTCTCAAATACTTTCTTCAATTTCAATGATTTTTATCGATTTTCGATTAATTCCTAAATATTCAATAATTCTCGGATTTTTTCGATTACTTTTTTTAAGTCATAAAAATTGTTTTAAAATTTCAATTCATTTATTCAATTCTAGAATTCTTCTCTTCAATTCTCAGTTATTTTCTTCAAATTTAAATTTACCATTTTTCAATTATTTTCTTTAATATTAAAAAATTGTCGCCTCTTATCTATTATTTCTTTCGATTATCATTAAGTTTCTTTCATTTTAAATACAATTGTTTAATTATTTTCTGTAATTTACAATTCCATTTTTCAAGTTTTATTTCCATTCTTCAGTTTTCAATTTTTTTTTCTATAATATACATTAATTCTTAGCTTTTTTCAATTACTTTTATTTTCAATTTTTTAGTATATTCTTTAAATTTAAATTTCATTCTTCAATTTTTACTTGCATTTTTCAATTTTCAATTACTTTTTTCAATTTTAATTATTTTTATCGATTTCCAATCCAGTCGTTAAATGTGCAATTATTCCTAACAATTATTTCTATGATTTTCTTAAATTTTCAATTTGCATTATTTTCTTTTAATTTAATATTTCTTGATTAATTTTTTCAATAATTATTTTTTTCAGTTGTCTATTAATCTAGTCAGTCGAATTTGATTTTTGATCCAAAATTATTTTCGTCCTTTTTCACATATTTTCTTCAATTTTTCTCGTCATTTGTTAACTATTTCCTTCAATTAATAATTATTTTCTAAATTTTTCAATTGTTTCCTACAATTTTTTCAATTTTCAATTATTATCTTAAAATTTTATAATTATTCTCTGATTTTTAAACTATTTTGTTTGGTTATGTGTATTATCTAGCCACTTTTAAATTTGGTTTTCAATTGCCAATTATTTTCGTCATTTTGTAATTTTTTTTTCAATTGTCAATTATTTTCGTTATTTTGTAATTTTTTTTTCATGTATCAATTTATTTTTCCAAATTTTATTTAATTCTTATATTTTTAATTTAATTCTTAATTTTTCAATTTATTTCCTCAATTTTTCATTATTTTCTTCAATTTGAATAATTTTTTTTCCATTTTCCATCCAGTTGTTCAATTTACAATTATCTCCAACATTTATTCCCATAATTTTTAAACTATTTTGTTTAAATTCAATATTTATTGTTTAACTATTCTTTTTAATTGTGCAAAAATTTTAAATGACCAACAACAATGCAAAGTTTTTTAATGTTGCTAGTGGAATTACGAAACGTAATTCTTTTTAAATGTTTAAGATAAATTATGGTCCAAAAATTTAGATTTTAATATTGTGTAATAAAAAGACTTTTTAAGTTTTAATTATAACTAGCAACATTAACGCGCGCCCAAGCGCGCGACAAACTTTCCATTGTTGTTGGTCATTTAAAACTATAAAATTTTGCAAATACAAATAATGAAAATTACAAAATTGAAGAACATATCTAAAAAATGACGAAAATAATTAAGGGATGAAAAAGAATTCGAAAAATGACTACATAATTACACAATTGAAATGAATGGTTTAAAAAGTTAAAAAATGAATATTAAATTTAAACAAATTAGTTGAAAAATTATAGGAATAACTGTTCGAAATAATTGCAAATTAAACAACTCGATTGGAAATCGAAAAAAATAATTAAAATTGAAAAAAAATAATAAAAAGTCGAGGAAATAAATTGACAATTTAAGAATTAAATTAAAATTTGAAAAAAATAATTGATAACTGGAACAAAAATTACAAAATGACGAAAATATTCAACAATTGAAAACAAAATTAAAAAAATGTCTAGATTAATAAACAACTAAACAAAATAATTTAAATAATCAAAGAATAATTATAAAATTTTAAGATAATAATCGAGCATTGAAAAAATTGTAGAAAATAAAATTGAAAATTGCAGAAAATAATTAATAATTGAAAGAAATAGTTGAAAAACGACGAGATTAATTAAAAAATTCATGAAAATATGTGTAAAATAACGAAAATAACTGTCATTTGAAAACAAAATTCGAGAAATGACTAGATTTATAGACAACTGAAGAAAATAATTAAAAAATTTAAACAAGAAAGATTAAATTTAAAGAAAATAATTGCAAATTGAGAAATTAAGAAAATTGAAGGTTTGAATGAGAAATAATTGCACATTTAACAACTATATTAAAAATCGAAAAAAATAATTAAAAATTGAAGAATTGAAATTAAATTTGTGTAATATACTTAAAAATTGAAGAATGGAATTAACAATTAAAGAAAATAATTGAGCAATTAACTTTAAAATTAAAGAATTCTAATGATAATCAAAATAATAATAGAAAATAGGTGATAATATTAATAATAATAACAACAATTGAATTGAAATTTAAAACGATTTTGATAAGTGAAAAAAGTAATTGAAAAAATCTGAGAATTGTTGAATAATTAGGAATTAATGGAAAATCGATAAAAATAATTGAAAATTAAAGAAAATATTTGAGAATTGAAGAAAAATATTAAAAATTGAAGAAATAAATTAAAAATTAAAGAATTAAATGAAAATATCAAGAAAATAAATTGTAATTAAAAAATAAAATTACAATATGACGAAAATAATTAACTATTAAAAAAAATAATTAACAATTGAAAAAAAAATTGAAGAATGGTGAAAATAATCGGGATTAGAAAATGCTTTTTTTTTAATTAATGAATAATCATAAAATTGGAGGTGAATAATAAATTGTCAATTATAACTGATGAAAATTATGAATAAAATTGTAGAAAATAAATTAAAATTGAAGAATTGTATTGAAATTTCAATATAATAATAATTGATAATTGAAAGAAAATTTACAAAATGACTAAAATAATTAAATATTAAAGACAATAATTTAGAAATGAAGAAAATAGTTTACAATTGAAAGAAAAAATTTAAATCTGTCGAGAATGGTCGACAACAGGATAAAATATTTAAAAAAATTAAAGAATAATTATAAAATTTAAAGAGAATAATTGTATATTGAAAACTGTTGAAAATAATAGCAACATAAGCATTGAAAAACATTGAATTGTTTCTGGTCATTTACAACTATAAAGTTTTGCAAGTTCAAATAAGATAAATAATTTAATGACATTTGTAATTCAAATAAACTTAATATTCTAGATAAATATAACTTTTATTCTATGCAAATTAAAATTGCTGCCGACTTCAAGAATTAAACAAATGAGTGAAAGTAAATAAAAAATATTTTAAAAGAGCAAGAATTTTCCAATTTTATATTTAGAAAAAAAAATAATAGGAAAAATAAATAAAAAATTTAGTTCCAAATTTCTATTGAGGATTATTTCTATTCTTCAAAAGTTCTAACAATTCAAGTTTTAAGTTTTCCAAATTTAAAATAGTTCCTGACTTAAAACCGTTTCAACGAAATGTTGACTCAAATTTATTTAAACTTCAATTAATTCAAAATTTTATTTGTTAAAGTCTTAAGGATTATATTTAATTTAATTTAAATTCGTTTAAATTTTAAATAATAAAAATTTTAATTAATTTAAATTTGAACTGTTATAAACTTTACATATTTTTAAAATCTAATAATGCATATTTAAATTATTTGTAACATTAACCATTATATAAAAAATTCTAATTATACAAAAAAATTTCATTGTATATTAAAGCTTTAATCAGTCAAAATTTTGAAAATAATAATTTAGACTATAATTTGAATCAATGAAAATTGTGTCTAATGGAATTTGAAATTAAGTGAAATTTATATTTACAAAAAAAATTAAAATTGTGAAAAGCTTAAATGTTTAGTTATTAATAATCAAAATAATAAAAACGCAAAGATTAATGAAAATTTAAATAATTTAAAGCCTAATAACCAATAAAAGTTTAGATTAATTCAAACTTCAATAAATTAAAATTTAAATATATGTATACTGATTCTTAATTACTAATTTAGATTTTCAATAAAAATAATTATTTCAAAACTTTAATGATCTCCATTTCCAATGATCTAAATATCAATTAATTTAATCACAAGAACATTTCAAGTTAATTTATATTGATTGAATTAAATTTTAATTTACTAAAAATTTGAGTGTATGGAAATTTCAGTTTAATATTTTAGGGTAATCTATATTTTAATTAATTTATTTTCTGTCAATGCAGTTAAATTAACTCTTATGAAAGTAGACTCTAATTTTAATTTAAAGATACATTTTTTCAAAACGTAACTGATTTAAAACAAAAAAATATCTATAAGTGACAAACTTCAGGTGCGGACAGACAAGAATGAATGAATGAATCTTGCGGATTATTATTATAGATTAATAAGATTAAAAAAATGTGTAAACTTTAAATTTAACTATAAAGTTATATTTTAAATATAAAGGCGAATTTTGCAAAATTAAAAATACTGTTTTCATTGTTCGAAAAATTGTGACCAGGAATTTAATTTCATAAAAAAGTGTTGATTTTAAACATTTTCAATTTGAAAACTATTTATTGAAAATTTTAGATAAAAATTTCGTCTTTTTGTTATGCAGATAATTAGAGAAATGAGAAGACCCAGTAGCCACTTTGTGACAAGGGGAAGACTTCGCTTTAGGTTTGCTCAAGTTTTGGCTAATGTAATAGCACTTATGGTCATTGCTGGTGGTTTGGCGGCATATTTCAAAAGTAAGTGTTATTTTTTCTAAAAAACTAGTTTTTACGGTCCCTTTTAAGTTTTCTGGTCGATTTACAATTATAATAACTTTTATCAAATACCTAAATAACAATAGAAATAGTTCGATAATAATAATAATAATTAATAGATCCCGTTTTTCTTTTCCTCAAATTAGTTTTCTCTTTAAAAAATTAAAATTCTAAATTTTCTCTAAGTGAATCCATTTAATATTTGGATTATTCTGAATCAAATTCCATTTACGTTGAAACATGACCATAGGGGATTAACTGGTGAATATATTGCGATGATTTGGGAGAATGTTGAAAGTCCGTATCACAAGTGCTCATGATTTGAAGATTATGGCTATCTGGGAGAGTCCTGGAAGTTATTGTTAGCACCTCGAATGTAGAGATGCATATTCAAGAGAAAGCAAGACAAACAGATGTTCTGTCTTTCATAGACAGTAGAGAACGATGAGCTTTGTAACCAAAGAGGATCAATAGTCTTCTCATGTACCAACTTCTGTCAACAAGTTATTCACGTCTACTACAATCTTGCCAGTGTGATAAACAATCTTCAATATTCTCCGAGACTTTTTCCTCTTGGAGATTTTCAGAATCAAGAATTGAATAGAATTTTCAATTTTCAATATCTAGAAATTACAATGTTTGTTGTTTACTCAAAATAAGTGGAATTTTTGAAAATATTTTTAATATTATAGTTATAATGGAAAATTATGATTTTTTTGGAAAATAGAAATTTAAAGGGATTTAAAAAAATCGGTATGAGAATCAAGCACTTGTCCTAATTAATTTTTTAGTGTGAACTTTATTTTTGGTAAAATTTGAATTTAAAATGAACGTTTATCTAGAAAGTGAAATAATAGCTAGAAGTATAATCAAATTGTTCAGAAAAGGATGAAAATTTACAAAAAAGTGAAAGTTGAATTAGAAAAAGGAATAAAATTTGAAAATGGACAAGAATCAATAGAAAGTGAAAAAATAGTAAAAGTATAAGAATTTTAAGGGCATGTGATGATAATGCAAAATTTGTCCGTAAACTTTCTCTTAAAATATTAACTTTTTTGACACCAAACTTTGTAGAATTACTCAAAATACCATTAGAAAGGTCTCCCTGACCCAATTTTAGTTCATTTTTGTTTTTAAACCATTTTTTTTTAATTTCACAAATTTTGGAAAATTGTGAAAAATTAGTGAATTTGAAAAATATTTAGTTTAAAGACAAAAATAAAACAAAATTGTATCATAGAGACCTTCCTAATGGTATTTTGAGTAATTCTGTAAAATTTGGTGTCAAAACATTTAGGACACTTTAAGAGAAAGTTTAAGGACAAATTTTGCAATATCATCACATGCCCTTAAGTACGAATTTAAAAAAAAAAAACTAGTAATTGTTGATGTCAAATACTATTTCGAATATTACAAGCTTTATTTTTACAAATGTAATAAATAGGATTCTATCGAGTATAGGTACAAGTCTAAAAATACTTATAAAATGAAAATATAGTAAAACCCACATATATCGGAGTTGAAGGGACCGGGGAAAAAATCTGATATAAACGAAAATCCAATACTTCCGGAAAATATGGATTAAAAAAAAATAATTGAAATTGAAGAAAATAACAAAACATTGAAGAAATAAATTGAAAAATTAAGAATTAATTTAAAATTTAAAAAAACAATTGATAATTGGAAAAAAAATTACAAAATAAAAAAAATAATTGACAATTGAAAACAAAATTAAAAAAATAGCTAGATTAATATAAAAACTAACAAAATAATTTAATAAATTAAAGAATTTTTATAAAATATTAAAATAATAATTGAAAACTGAAAAAAAATTGTAGGAAATAGTTAATAATAATTGAAGGAAACACTTGAAAAAGGACGAGAATAATTGAAAATTAAAAAGAAAACACGTGGAAAGACGAAAATAATTGTTAATTTAAAACAAAATTGAAAAAATGACTAGATTAATAGACAGCTAAAAAAAATAAACAACTGGATTGGAAATCGATAAAAATAATTAAAATTGAAAAAAATACTTAAAAATTAAAAAATATAATTGAAAATTGAAGAATGGAATTGATATTTTAAGAATCTACTTAATAACTGAAAAGAAGTAATTGAAGAAGGTGAGAATTAATGAATATATAGAAGAAAGCAATTGAAAACTGAAGAATGGAAAAAAAATTGCAGAATAGAATTAAACATTAAAGAAAATAATTGAACAATAATTGAAAAAAGGCGATAATATTTTAATATTAAGGAAAATAGTTTTGAAAATTGAAAAGTGGAGTTTCAGTATGAAAAAAAATAACCGAGAATTGAAGAAAATATTCTTAAAATTGAATAATTAAACTGAAATTATTATATATAAATTTTCTTGAGTGAAAAAAATTGTCTAAAAAATCCGAGAATTATTGAATATTTAGGAATTAATTGAAAATCGATAAAAATAATTAAAAATTAAAGAAAACATTTGAGAATTAAAGAAAATAATTAAAAATTGAAGAATTTATTTGTAATTTCAAGAAAATAATTGATAATTAAAAGAAAAATTACAATACTACGAAAATAATTAAATATTGAAAAACATAATAAATAATTAAAAAAATTATATAACAATTGAAAAAATAATTAAAAAATGGTAAGAATAATCGGCAATTCTATTTGCAAATAATTGCAAATAGAAAAAAACAGAAAATTATACTAATAATTGTTAGAAATAATTGCCCATTTAACAACTGGATTAAAAATCGATAAAAATAATTAAAATTTAAAAAAATAATTAAAAATTAAAAAAAATAATTGATAATTGAAGAATGGAATTGATATTTAAAGAATCTACTTAATTACTGAAAAAAAAATTATTAACAAAGTTGAGAATTAATGAATATTGAAGAAAACATTTAAAAACTGAAGAATGGAAAAAAAATTGAAGAACGGAATTAAACATTAAAGAAAATAATTGAACAGTAATTAAAAAAAGGCGATATAATTTTAATATTAAAGAAAATAATTTTGAAAATTGAAAAGTGGAGTTTAAATATGAAGAAAATAACCGAGAATTAAAGAAAATATTCTTAAAATTGAATAATTGAACAGAAATTGTATATAAATTTTCTTGAGTGAAAACAATAGTCTAAAAAATCCGAGAATTATTGAATATTGAGGAATTAATTGAAAATCGATAAAAATAATTAAAAATTGAAGAAAACATTTGAGAATTAAAGAAAATAATTAAAAATTGAAAAAATAAACTGAAAATTGAAGAATTTATTTGGAATTTCAAGAAAATAATTGATAATTAAAAGAAAAATTACAATACTACGAAAAGAATTAAATATTGAAAAACATAATAAATAATTAAAAAAATTAAATAACAATTGAAAAAATAATTGAAAAATGGTAAGAATAATCGGCAGTCAAACAAAAAAAGTTTTTAAAGTAATTAATAATCATAAAATTAAAAGAGAATAATAAATTGTCATTTGAAAACTGATAAAAATTATGGGAAAAAATGTTGAAAATAAATTAAAAATGAAGAAAATAATTGAAAATTTAAGAAAATAATTGAAAATTAAGAATTAAATTAAAATTTGAAAAAATAATTGATAATTGGAAAAAAATTACAAAACAACAAAAATAATCGGCAATTGAAAACTGGAAAAAAATTGTAGGAAAGAATTAATAATAATTTAAGGAAACAGTTGAAAAATGATGAGGATAATTGAAAATGAAAGAAAACATGTGAAAAAGACGAAAATAATTGTTAATTGAAAAAAAATTAAAAAATGACTAGATTAATAGACAACTGAAAAAAAAAAATAAAAACAAGAAATTTTAAATTTAAAAAAAATAATTGCAAATAGGAAGATTAAGAAAATTATAGGAATAATTGTTAGAAAGAATTGCCTATTTAACAACTGGATTAAAAATCGATAAAAATAATTAAAATTGAAAAAAATAATTAAAAATTAAAAAAAATAATTGATAATTGAATAATGGAATTGATATTTAAAGAATCTACTTAATTACTGAAAAAAAAGTAATTAAAAAAGTCAAGAATTAATGAATATTGAAGAAAACAATTGAAAACTGAAGAATAGAAAAAAATTGAAGAATGGAATTGAGCATTAAAGAAAATAATTGAACAATAATTGAAAAAGGCGATAATATTTTAATATTAAGGAAAATAGTTTTGAAAATTGAAAAGTGGAGTTTCAGTATGAAAAAAAATAACCGAGAATTGAAGAAAATATTCTTAAAATTGAATAATTAACCTGAAATTGTATATAAATTTTCTTGAGTGAAAACAATAGTCTAAAAAATCCGTGATTTATTGAATATTGAGGAATTAATTGAAAATTGTTAAAAATAATTGAAAATTAAAGAAAAAATTTGAGAATTGAAGAAAATAATTAAAAATTGAAGAATTAAATTTAAATCATTAAATTAAAAGAGAATAATACATTGTCATTAGAAAACTGATGAAAATTATGGGAAAGTTTGTAGAAAGTAAATGAAAATTGAAGAATTGTTTGAAATTTCAAGAAAATAATTGATAATTGAGAAAATGCGAGAGTTATTGAATATTGAATAACATAATTGAAAAATGAAGAATTGAAGAGAATAATTAAAAATTAAATAAATAAATTGAAGATTAAAGAATGAAATTGGAACTTTAAGGAAATATTTGACAATTGAAAGAAAAATTCGAAAACTGTCAAGAATAATCGACAACAGAAATAAAATTATTTTAAATTTAAGAATAATTATAAAATTTAAAAAGAATAATTGTATATTGAAAACTGTTGTTAAATTATAGAAAAAATTATAGATTTATTAATGAATGAAATTAAAATTATTTGAACTGATATTTATAAATTTAAATTTTAATCAATTTAAATGCATTTTTTAAAAAGTATCTAATTTAAAACAAAAAATATCTATGTGTTAAACTTCATGTATGAACAGACAAAAAATGAATGAAGGAATGAGAGAACTTGCAGATTATTATTATTATTATAGATTTGTGATACACGAAAAAAAATTATTTTCGATAAAATTTCTCTGAACTTTTATGGATCCACGAAAATCCCGGTCAATTTTTTAATGCCTGGTTTTTGCGGTCAAGTGGCCAGGGAGGTTTTTTTTGTCCTGAGTTTTTTTTTAAACATTTTAATGTTTGTTTTTTATAAAATTATTTGATATTTTTTCTCGAATTTTATTTTTTAATTAATAAATGATATTTTATTTACATAAAAAGTTAGTTACAAATTATAATATTTTAATTTAATCTTAAAATCTTATCAATAAGCTCAATGATATACGTACTTTGGACTTTCTTATTTATGTTTTACTTGTTTTAACACTTTATTATATATATATATATGGGAATAATTTATCGGGACTTCAAAATTCATTCGATGTAAGCGAGAATTTCTGATATAACAGGGTTTGATATAAGCGGACGTATTTTATATAGAAAACATCAAAAATCGAAGGGACCAGAAAATTTTTCCGATGTAAGCGGGAATCCGATATATGTGGGTTTATTGACAAAAAAAAATTAATACAAAATTACAAAATAACCAGAAAAATTTAATAATTGAAAATAGTAAAATGTATATAAAAATAAATAAAATAATTTAAAATAATAAAAAACAAAAGAATAAGTTAATACTAAAATACAGAAAACAAAAATAATAAAATATAAACTTTTAAAAACTAAAAAGATAAACTTTAACAAAATCAGAAACAGAACATCAAAAATAGGAAATTCAATAAGGATTAAAAATTCTGTCCTTAAATCTTCTCATTTAGCGAGAGGGAAATCTGGTTTAGTCTGAAAAGTGAATAGCAAGAGATATACGTCGTGTATGTAATCTGTGGACCATTTTGAGTTCATTTCTGTCTATATATGTATACAATGGTTTGTGTACTATTCACTGGGCGGTTAAATTACGATCCTGGAAAATAGTAGCTACGAAGGGGATGACTTTGGTATGAGTGTTGCTTCTCGGTTCCTCTCTTTTTCCACGATTTCACTGACCAACCAAACTCACTGTATTTAATGGCATTTTTCATTCCCTCCTTTGCCTTGGAGACAGTCTATCTACTTGTTTCCCATAAATTGATCAAGTTTCCCCGTTTAACCCTCTCGGAAAAATTTATGTCCCCGGGCTCTACGCTTCAGTTGATTAAATTTTTTCCTTTTTATGACACTTTAGAAAGGCACTTTTTAAACCAAGTTTTTCTACCCTTATAATTTTTTCAAATCTTTATTTATGAGTCTAAAAATCACTTTTCCATAATACTTTTGTCATTGAAATTTCGTATTAAGAAATATCTTTATAACATTTTTATTTATATTCGAAATTATATATATCTTAATTTCATGTATTTTTTGTTATATTTTGATAAAATAAAAACACTTTTTTTTCCTAAACCTTTTTTTTTCTTTTTGCAGGTTATTCTTCAAATCAAGTAAGAACGAGTAATATTTACACGACAGGTACTCTTATGTTGCCAAAGCCAATTAAGTCCATGAAAGAGGAAAAAAATCCATCTCCTGGTGTATGCCTGCCAGTCATCGTTAACTTTTGCCAATATCACAAGGTAAATGAATAATTAAAAGTTACTAAATTAAACTTTTTTTCTTTACAATATTAATAAAAGAATTTTTTAAAACTTTGTTTCAAAAGAAAAATTGTATTATTGAATGACAGGTTTTGAATAAATTCATCAGGAAAGGTTTTTGTTTTTTAATAATAAGATTCGTGTAAATTGGAATTTTGAAATTTTGCGCTTTTCAAATTGCCGTCGAAAAAGTGTCGAGGCAATTTTCATATTGTAAAAACATCTAACGGTAAAGTTTTTCCTTTATTTTTAACCAAGTTTTTCACGAAGTTTGAAATAAATCCGCTGAAAAATAAAATGTTTATAGGAAAAATAGTAAAATGCTGTTTTTTATCGTAAATTGTCATTAGTCTAGCTGGAAATTATTTTACTGTTTTTACTTTAAATTTTTAATTTCTAGCAAATCCAACTGAATAAAACTTCCTAAATGATAAACAGAAAGTTTGCCGCATAAAGTTTTCACAGTTTGAAAATTGTCTTCATAAAAAAAAATTACCTTAATTGTAAACAAAGAAGTTTGCCACTAAAAGTTTTCACCGCAAGAATATTTTCTCAACAACTTTTTGATTTGAAGATAGAAAACACATTTAAGGGAAAACAATTGCGTATTTTTATTTATACAAGATTGTGTTTTTAAAATAATTTTTATTTCTTTTACGAATAGCGATGAAATATATTTTGCTGTTTTCCGTATAGATTCCTTATTTTCTAACAAATTAATGTCAAACTTTGGATAAAACTTCCTGAATGATAAAGGAAAAAGTTTGTCGTTAAAAGTTTTCATAACTTAAAAATTGTCTCGACAACTTTTTTATCTGAAAATTGAAAAACGCATTTAAGGGAAACCAGTTGCGTAATGTTATTAAAATATTCTGTTTTTTTCCCAGCAAATTAATGTCAAAATTTGGGAAAAATTTCCTTAACGATAAACGAAAAAGTTTGTCACTAAGAGTTTTCATAATTTGAAAATTTTCCCGACAACTTTTTAATCAAAAGATTGAAAATACATCCAAGGGAAAACTGTTGCGTATTTTTATTTTTTACGAGATGGTATTTTTAAAGACTTTTTATTCTTTCAAGAAAAAGTGTGAAAAGACAAATTTTACGAAATTCTAAAGCTAAACCAGAATATTAGCAAGACTCAAAATTTATCGACGAATTAAATAATTGACCTTTCAAAAATGAGTCGAGAAACAATTGGAGAAGATGAAACTTAATTTTATCTTATCTAATGTCGCAGAAAATGTCATTTTGCAACTGAGTACGTTCATCGATCCACAGTCCCTAGTTGAATGTCGTACTAAAATTCGCAAAATGAGGTCATTATGAAAAGAGAATTTCATTTTGAGGAAAAAAATTTCCACTGTTTCCGTTTACGTTATTCTGTTAAAAACTTGAATGCCTTTAATAATTAAAACATTCTTCCAATTTACTTTTTACAATCTTGTTTCTAATTAAAAATCAGCTAATTATCTTCTGCTCTTTCAAAGAAAAAAATTTATTAATTTAGAGTTGGATAAAAATTAACTTATTGTATATATTTTTTCTAGAATGCGGGCTTTTAAAATTGTGTCAGAAATAAAACTCTAACAGCGAGAAAAAAAGTTTAAATTATTTTCGTGGTAATTTTATTGGATTAAACAAGTTTAAATTTTTGTTTTAATATTTTTTAATAATGTTTTTTTAAAAAGTATTTTTAATTCCCGTCAAAAATTGTTATTTTAAAAAATGTTTTCCTTTAATTGACTCTGTTTAGATTCCATATAATTTTACCATGTTTCCCAATTTTATGGGTAATTTTGGTCAACGCGAGGCTCAACATGAATTGGAGCATTATGATGCGGTTGTGGACGTAAGATGCTACGAATTAGCAGCCTTGTTTCTCTGCACTGTTTTTGTGCCAAAATGTGGTCCTGGTGGAAATTTAATACGACCTTGTCGAAGTCTCTGTTACCGTAAGTTATAAAAAGCCGTATAAATAAGTCATAAAAAAAATTTAGATAAAAATGCTTTTAAATATCGAGGAGAAATTAAATTTTTCTTATTCTTTTTCAAATCAAAATCCATAGTTTTGCAATTAAAAATAGAGAAAAGTAGTTTAACTCTTGTTTTAGTTCAATTTTTACACTGAAATCTGAATCGAGTCCAACTTGCCCCTGAGTTGTTGACACGATGCGCAGGATCTTTAAAAACAATATTTTACAATATTTTGTTTATTGGAACGAAATATTTGTCTATTTTGGTGAAATAATTTTTTTCTTTGTCAGAAACTAAGAGACGCTGTGGTTTTTTTCTGGAAGTTTTTGGTCTCACTTTACCGGATTACATGGAGTGCGATTTGTTTCCTGAAAATTCAGATCCAAATGTGTGCGTGGGTCATAACGAGGTGCTGGAAGCAGCAAAAAGAGCTGAGAGACCTGGTGAGTTGAAATTATGTAATTTGTGATAAGAGTAATTTGAAGACAGACTTTAGACACAGATACTTATTAGACTGATTGTCATTTAGAAAAATGTTGTCAAGAAGAAAGAACGAGCTGGTTTCTTATTACTCGCTTCTAAATTTTAATCTAAAATTCAAGTGTCACATTAATCTTCTCCTATAACCGCCTTCACAACCGTTTCCCAGAGGACTTGAAAATTGAAAAATGAGAGGAGCAATTTATGTGCCTTTGTCACCAAATGAAAATTAAATTATTGAAAATTTTATAAAAATAAATTTATTGATTCCAACCATGATTTTGGTTATTTTAAATTGTAACGTTCTTAAATTACAATACAGAGCGAATTAGCTTGTCGGTTCGGGGTTCGTAAAAAAAAATAATAACAAGCAATAATTAAAGTTGGGAATTCTTATAAAACATTTGTTATAGTAATGAATAATTAAACTGAATATAAAAATACAAAGAACGTTTTTCATTCGTTAATTAATACAAAATTTTTATCGAGGTATAATTGACGAGAACTAAAAAGTAAATAAAGTGATACGTGATAACGATGAACGTAAATTAAACAAAATAACGTGAAATTTGACGACAAAACTAGAAAAGATAAATTATTGAACGCATAAACACGTACAAAATTTCTAAAAAGAACGAAAGCGTGAAAAGAAATGCAAGTACGCAAACGTAAAACGAGATAAAGGTAGAACCTTTATTATGAGTAAAATTCATTTAAAGTTTTGGGGTTAAACCCATCGACTCCAGGTAAAACCCTTTGCAGAAACACCATTAGAATAAAACCCGTTTAAATTAAAAGTACAATTAAAAGATTCGAAAACAATAGTATTTTAGTTATCACAATTCTGAAAAGGAAAGTATAACTTCCAATATGCTTTGACAGACAAAATGTTTGAAATTAGATTACTGATAGTCCTGAAAAGGAATAAATAATATCGGCTTCGTTGCGACTGATCTACGTTGAATCTTCGTATTTCGAGAGAGTAAAATTCTCACGATGTTGACTCTCGGACGGCTGCGGGAGAAATGTTCGGTGCTGGCTGGAAACGACGTTCCTTTGTGGACTTTGGCGTGCTGAGCTCGAACCAATGAGATTGCGTATCGCGTCGAGAGGCGGATTCCGCGAAATGTTGAGCTCGAACCAATAGGAACATTTCTCGTCGCGTGTTCCCCCTTCTACCACACTGAGATTATTGATTTTTTCGCGTTGAACGAAAATTCTTCCGTTTAACTAGAAAATTTCCATTTAGTGAGGATTAAATTTTAAAGTCCTCACAAAATATAAGTAACAACAATTTTATATCTACAAGTGTTCTGGTTATTTGAACGGAGAAATAGTTATTCGAACCAGAATTAAGATTATTGAAACTAGAAGCCTGGTTATTTGAACTAGAATTTTGGTTATGTGAACCATATTTTTGTTTCTTTGAATAAGAACTGTAGTTTTTAAACCATAATTCCTTGTTATTCGAACTAGAATTACTTTTATTCCAACAAACTGTGTTTCCAGATGTAGTATTGTTTTGGTTATTCACACCAGAATTCTTCGTTTTTTAAACCGAAATAGGATTATAAGAATAATTGCTGAAACCAATTGCAAATTGAACAACTGGATTTAAAATCAAAACAAAAAAAAATTGAAATTGAAGAAAATAATTGAAAACTTTAGAAAATAATAAAAATTTGGAGAAAATAATAAAAGATAAAAGAAATAAATTCATAATTTAAAAATTAAACTGAAATTAAAAAAAATTGATAATAATGGAGAAAAATTACAAAAATTAAAAATAATTCACAATTAAAAACAAAATTCGAAAAATGACTAGATTAATAAAAAAAAAATAATCGAAAAACTCAAAGAATTATTATAAAACTTTAAGAGACTAATTGCAAATTGAAAGAATTGTAGGAAATAATTTCAAATTGCGAAAAATAGTTAATTAAAAGATATAATTGAAAAATGAAAATAATTAAAAAATTGAAGACAATATCTACAAAATGACTAGATTAATAGACTACTGAAAAAAAATTGATGAAATATAGCAAAAACTTTAAATTTAAAGAAAATAATTAAACATTGAAAAATGAAGAAAATTATAGGAATAATTGTTAGAAATAATTGCGCATTGAACGAATGGATTAAAAATCGACAAAAATAATTGTAAATTTCAAATTTAATTTAAAATTTAAAGAATATAATATTAAAAATTGAAAAATGTATTTGAAAAAAGCCGAGAGTCACTGAATAAAGAAGAAAACAATTAAAAACTGAAAAATGGAATTGTAATTTGAAGGGAAAATTGAGAATTGAACAAAATAAAAATTTGAAATTAACGAATCTTATTGATAATGGAGAAAAATAATTTGCGAAAGGCGAGGATTTTAAAATATTAAAGAAAATAATTGACAATTGAAAAAAAAAATCGAAAAATGACTAGAATAATGCACAACTGAAAAAAAATTGAAAACGTTGAAAAATAATTCTAAAATTTTAAGAGAATAAATATAAATTTTAAATATTGTAAGAAATAACTAAAAATTAAAGAAAATAATAATTAAATAAAAAAAAATATTCGAAAAATAACAAGAATAATAGCAAAATTGAAGATAATTTCTGAAAAATTTTGAAAATAATTGACAATTGAAAACACAATTCGAAAAATTGCTAGATTAATACACAACTGGGAAAAATAATTTAAAAAATCAAACTATAAATATTTAATTTCAAAAATAATTGAAAATCTAAAAATTAAGAAAATTATAGAAATAATTGTTGGAAATAATTGCTAATTGAACAACTGGATTGGAAAAAATTGAATCGAACAAAATAATTGAAATTGAGGAAAAAAATTTAAAATTGAAAAATAGAAATTTAATTTTTAAAACAAAATTAAGAACTGAAGAGAATAATTGAACAATTGTACTAAAATTAAAAAAGCATATTAATATTCGAAAAATTAATTGAAAATTGAAAAATGTGATTGAAATTGAAAGAAAATAATAAAAAATAGAAGAAATAAATTGTAATACTGAAATTTAAACAAATTAGTTGAAAATCGAAAAAAAATAATTGAAATTGAAGAAAATAATTAAACATTGAGGAAATAAATTGAAAATTTAAGAATTAAATTAAAATTTGAAAAAAATAATTAATAATTTGAAAAAAAGTATTACAAAATAACAAAACTAATTGACAATTGAAAATAAAATTTAAAAAATAGCTAGATTAATATACAACCTAACAAAAAATTTTAAAAAATCAAAGAATTTTTATAAAATTTTAAGATAATAATTGAAAACTGAAAAAAAATTGTTGGAAATAGTTAACGATAGTTGAAGGAAACAGTTGAAAAATGACGAGAATAATTGACAATTAAAGAAAACATGTGAAAAAAGACGAAAATAATTGTTAATTGAAAACAAAATTCAACAAATGACTAGATTAATAGACAACTGAAAAAAAGAAAATAGAAACAATAAACAAGAAATTTCAAATTCAAAGAAAATAATTGCAAATAGAAAAATTAAGAAAATTATAGGAATAATAGAATAATTGCCTATTTAACAACTGGATTGAAAATCGATAAAAATAATTGAAATTGAAAAAAATAATTGAAAAATAAAGAAAGAAATTAAAAATTGAAGAATGGACTTGATATTTAAAGATTCTAATTAATAACTGAAAAAAAGTAATTGAAAAAGGAGAGAATTAATGAATATAGAAGAAAACAATGAAAAACTGAAAAATGGAATTGAACATTAAAGAAAATAATTGAACAATAATTGAAAAAAGGAGATAATATTTAAATATTAAAGAAATTAATTTTGAAAATTGAAAATTAATAGGAGTTTAAATATGAAGAAAATAACCGAGAATTGAAGAGAATACTTTTAGAATTGAATAATTGAACTGACATTTTAAATAAATTTTCTTGAGTGAAAAAAGTTGAAAAAATCCGAGAATTATTAAATATTGAGGAATTATTTGAAAATTGATAAAAATAATTGAAAATTAAAGAAAACATTTGAAAATTGATAAAAATAATTGAAAATTAAAGAAAACATTTGAGAATTGATGAAAATAATTAAAATTTGAAGAAATAAATTGGAAATTAAACAATTCAATAGAAATTTCAAGAAAATAATTGATAATTAAAAGAAAAATTACAATACGACGAAAATAATTAAATATTAAAAAACATCATTAATTATTAAAAAAAATAATTAACAATTGAAAAACAAAAATTCAAAAAATAAGAATAATCGGCAGTCAAACAAAATGTAATTTATAATCTTAAAATTAAAAAAGAATAATAAATTGTTATTAGAAAACTGATTAAAATTATTAAAAAAAATTGTAGAAAATAAATGAAAATTGAAGAATTATTGAAATTTTAAGCAAGTAATTGATAATAGAGGAAATGCGAGAATTATAATATAACAATAATTGAAAAATACATAAAATAATTGACAATTGAAAAAGAAATTCAAAAACTGTCGAGAATAATCTACAACAGAACAAAATAATTAAAAAAGTTAAAGAATAATTATAAAATTTAAAGAGAATTATGGTAAATTGAAAACGGTTGAAAATTATAGAAAAAATTGTAGGCTTATTTACACACTAATTTATATCACTTTCTTGAAATATTTAATTATTCTTGCAATTTTTTCTTTTTCAAACAATTTTTTTGGTAGGTTATGTTTTATATTACTTTTCTCTATTTTTAGAAAATCACTGAGGTAGCTTTTATTTCTTTTTAAAAAATTTTCTTTTTTTATGCGTTTAATAATACTTTTTTTTTTTTTTTTTTTTAAATTGTATTCCTTCTAGAAAAATTATTTCAGTTAATTTTATATAGTTTTATCTTAACAATATTTAGAAAAATTTATTTACTTTTCCAGTGATTAATTTTATTTATTATTATAATTTGGAAGTTGTAAAATATAATTTTTTTCAATTTTATGATTTTTAAAATATTTATTTAGTTTTTTGTCATTTGTCATAACTTAATAATTTTTAAAGACTTTTCTTCTTTTATTTAATCTTTCGTAAATTAATTGTTTTCACTTAATTCTTCATTTAAAAAAAATTATTGCTTTTTGCTTGATTTTTAAAACAAGTATTTAAACTATTTTTTTTTCTTTAGTAACATTTTTCCGTTTTTTTACTAATTATCTTATTTATTTTCTTAATTTAAAAAAATAGGTCCGCAAGTATTTTAACTTTTTGAAAATCATTTTTTCCTCTCTTTTGTAATTTCAATTTTTTGTTTTAAAACTTTTACTAATTATTTTTTACTACTATTATTATTTACTAATTATAAAAAGCAATTTTTACCATATTTCTTAATTTTATTTCTTTTACTTTCATTGATTTTTTAAACTTTTTTATTTTTGAAGAATTTATTTATTTTTTGCAGGTTTTTCAATTAGTACATGTTTTACATCTTTTTGTTTTAATTTTCCCATTTCAATGTAAATTATCCTTAACCTTCTTATCTGTTCATTCATAATACTGGTTTTAATAAAATTTTGTAATTTTTGTAATAATATAAAATTTCATTGTTTTACATGTTGTTAAGATTCTCTGGACATTTTCTCCATTGTTTAAATGATTATTCGCTAGACACTCTGATAAGATAAAAATGCAAAAACTTTTGTTTTTTTATTGGGGGCCCTCAAATTTTTTTGTGCTTGAGGCCCGTGACAGCCTTGATCCGGCCCTGAATAAATAATTGTTATTCTAATTGATTCGAATTTGATATAATTATCAGTGTTACCAGAATCTTCTTAACCAGAATTTTTTCAATGCACTTTCATCTCCAAACTTTTCCTGTTTTTCAAAGCTTGAATTTTTCGCTCATTTATCTACAAAAAATAATAAAATCACATAATAATCTATTCATTTCAGAACATACTGAAAAATACCTTGCTTCATTAAAATAAAATTCTCAAGGTTCTTTTTTAAAAATAATCCAACGTCAATTTAAATGAATAGTGTCTATTTTGCAAAATTTCAAGCCCTCTCTTTAAATTTCTCTAACAGAGAAAATTGACAATTATCTGCTTTTGGAAAATGGACGATTTTTTTTTGTTGCAATTATATAAAGTAGGTTCATGAAAATAAGCTGTGAAAGCATATAATGAAGATTTTTGAAAAATATATATTCCTGGTTCCATTCGGCAAATGAGATCCCAATTTAATGATAATTGAAGAAAGACTTACACACGAAGAGTAAGCGGAAGCCATTCGTTGATGTCAAAAGTGCAAGGAAACGGCGTTTTCGTTTGGTAAAATATCCCAGCGAGCGACAAAAGACGCGAGTGTAGTAAACAATTGAAAGTCGTCTGGGATCATTGTAGTCGCGAACAATGCTTTCCGGGCAATATTTATGTCAGTCGATCGGAAGATAGAGGAGGTCTAACAGAGCGCAAAACCCTTTTGTCTCTCACGGCTGGGAGACTTTTCCGCACTTTTCCGTTTTTCTCTCGGTATAAACGTACATTTTCACGCTGTCAGGAAACGAGGCTAATTTTCAACAATGCTATTTGTGTTTCGGGCATTGTTTCATCACGTCAAAAATGGAAATTTATTAAATTAAAAAAATACACTTGTACGTGTAAAAATATACATTTATACCTACATACATATATATATATATATATATATATATATATATATATATTGCACGTATTATATAAAAGTATTTATTGTGAGAGGAAAAATCACCGCTAATGAGCGAAGCTTCAGGGCCGACCCTCATTTAAATCGGCTTAACTTTGCACTGGAATTTTTTATTCTACTGATACGCATTTTATCATTTCAGTTTTTTTTTCATTCTCTATGGAATTCAATTTTATTTTAATGATATGCGTATACCGCGTATACTTAGGAATTATGATCATTTATACAATTTTATAAGTCATCTCTGTAAATTTGAAATGGTAAAAAAATTGTTAATTTAATATTAAATATTATAAATTTTCTCCATGAAAAAACTACATAAACAATTTCAATACACAAAAAAAAAATCAAATAAAATTAAACAACAGAAGTGACAAAGAATACGTCACATAATAAATACAGACAAAAACACAACAATTTATCTGAGTCAACGTATTTAAAATTTTGAGGTTAAAATTAGTACAAGTACGGTAACATAGAACACTGCCATAACAAAGTTTTTTTTGAAAAATTATGTTGCATAAAATTTTCAAAAGGAAAACAAGAACAGATGTTATGATAAAAATTATCTAAAATTACATCATATAAACCATTATAGTTTTTTAAATCAGTAATTAAATTTAAACTATTCTCTTTTTCTTTTTTAATAAAAAACATTTCACCTACTGATCTTTTTATATTCGTTATTTTCTTTATGTAAAATTTTAATATTATTAAAATCAAACTCGTGAGTAAAACAATCATTAATTTTATGCTCGACTTCATGTTGTGAGATTAATATGAACCCAAAGTATCAATGTTTGGCACATAGATATATTTTGTTTTAAATCAGATACTTTTTTAAAAATTTTATAATTTTTTCTATAATTTTCAACAGTTTTCAATATACCTACAATTAATGTTTTTAAATTTTATAATATTATTCTTTAATTATTTAAAATTATTATGTTCTGTTGTCAATTATCCTCGCTAGTTTTTGAATTTTTTTTTCAATTGTCAATTACTTCCCTCATTTCTCATTAATTATCATTAATATTTAAATATTTTAGTCATTTTGTAATTTTTCTTTCAACTATCAACTGTTTTTTTTAAATTTCAATTTAATTATTTAATCTTCAATTTAATTCTTAAATCGTCAATTTATTTCTTTAATTTCTAGTTGTTTTCTTCAATTTTCAATTACATTATTCGTTTTTCAATTTTTTTATTCATAATTCAATAATTTTCCCATTTTCTGAATTATCAAATATTTAAATTGATTAAAATTTAAATTTATAAATAGGTATCAGTTCAAATAATTTTAATTTCATTAATAAATAAATATATAATTTTTTCTATAATTTTCAACATTTTTTAATATACAATTATTCTCTTTAAATTTTATAATTATTCTTTAATTTATTAAAATTATTTTGTTCTGTTGTCGATTATTATTCTCGACTTTTTTAAAATTTTTCTTTCAATTGGTTTCCTCGTTTCTCAATTATTTTCTTTAATATTTAAATATTTTAGTCATTTTGTAATTTTTCTTTCAATTATCAACTATTTTTTTTAAAATTTTAATTTAATTATCTAATCTTCAATTTAATTCTTTAATCATCAATTTATTTTTTTTAATTTTTAATTATTTTCTTCATTTTTCAATGGCATTCTTCAATTTTAAATTATTTTATTCATAATTCAATAATTTTTGCAATTTCTGAATTACCAAATATTTAAATTCATTAAAATTTAAATTGATAAATATCAGTTCAAATAATTTTAATTTCATTTATAAATATAAATATATAATTTTTCTATAATTTTCAACATTTTTCGATATACAATTATTCTCTTTAAATTTTATAATATTATTCTTTAATATTTTTAGATTATTCTGTTCTGTTGTCGATTATCCTTGCTAGTTTTTAAATTTTTCATTTCATTGTCAATTATTTTCCTCATTTCTCATTTATTATCTTTAATATTTAATTATTTTAGTCACTTTGTAATTTTTCTTTCAATTATCAACTATTTTTTTAAAATTTAAATTTAATTAATTAATCTTCAATTTAATTCTTTAATCGTCAATTTATTTCTTTAATTTTCAATTATTCTCTTCATTTTTCAATTTCCTTTTTCGCTATTCAATTATTTTATTCATAATTCAATATTTCTGACATTTTCTGAATTATAAAATATTTAAATTGATTGAAATTTAAATTCATAAATATCAGTTCAAATAATTCTATAATTTTAAACATTTTTCAATATACAATTATTTTCTTTAAATTTTATAATTATTCTTTAATTTTTTCAAATTATTTTGTTCTGTTGTCGATTATTATTCTCGACTTTTTTAAAATTTTTCTTTCAATTGGTTTCCTCGTTTCTCAATTATTTTCTTTAATATTTAAATATTTTAGTCATTTAGTAATTTTTCTTTCAATTATCAACTATTTTTTTAAATTTAAAATTTTAAATTTAATTATTTATCTTCAATTCAATTCTTTAATCATCAATTTATTTTTTTAATTTTTAATTATTTTCTTCATTTTTCAATGGCATTCTTCACTTTTAAATTATTTTATTCATTATTCAATAATTCTCGCATTTTCTCAATTATCAAATATTTTATTGAAATTTCAATACAATTATTCAATTCCCCATTAATTTCTTTAATTTTCTTAAATTATTTTCTACAATTTTCTCCATAATTTTCGTCATTTTTCAATTGACAATTTATTATTCTCCTTTAATTTTATGATTATTCATTTAGTTAAAAATTTTTTTTTTTTGTAATGTCGATTATTCTCACCACTTTTCGGATTTTTTTTCAATTGTTGATTATTATTTTTAATATCTAATTATTTTCGTCATATTGTAATTTTTCTTTTGATTATCAATTATTTTTTTGAATTTTCCATTTAATTCTTTTTTTTCGAATTTGTTTCTTCAAATTTTAATTATTTTTTTCAATTCTAAAATATTTTCTTTAATTTTTAATTATTTTTATCGGTTTTTAATTAAATTCTCAATAAGTCTACAATAATTTTCGTATTTTTTCGATTTTTTTTCACTTTTAAAAATTGTTTTTAAATTAAATTCAATTATTCAATTCTAGATCTATTCTCTTCAATTCTCAGTTATTTTCTTCAAATTTAAATTTTCAATTTTGTAATTTTCAATTTTTCAATTTTCAATTATTTTCTTTAATATTAAAAAATTATCGCCTTTTTTATATTATTTTTTCGATTATCATTAAGTTCTTTTAATTTTAAATACAATTGTTCAATTATTTTTTTTACTTTTTAATTCCATTCTTCAATTTTCAATTATTTTTTTCAATTTTAATTATTTCTTTTGGTTTCAATCCTGTTTTTAAATGTGCAATTATTCCCAACAATTATTCTTATAATTTTCTTAATTTTTCAATTCGCAATTATTTTCTTTAAATTTAACATTTCTTGTTTAATTTTTATAATTATTTTTTTCAGTTGTCTATTAATCTAGTCATTTTTCGAATTTTGTTTTCAATTGACAATTATTTACGTTATTTTTCACATATTTTCTTCAATTTTTCAATTATTTTTGTCATTTTTCAACTATTTCCTTCAATTATTAATTATTTTTCTCAATTTTCAATTATTTCCTACAATTTTTGCAATTTTTAATTATTATTAAAAATTAAAATTTTATAATTATTCTTTGATTTTTTAAATTATTTTATTCGGTTGTGTATTAATCTAACTATTTTTTAAATTTTGTTTTTATTTCTAAATTACTTTCGTCATTTTGTAATTTTCTTTTCAATTATCAATTGGTTTTCCAATTTTTTATTTAATTCCTAAATTTTTAATTTATTTCCTCAATTTTTTTTATTATTATCTTCAATTTCAATTATTTTTTTCGATATCCAGATTTATAATCAAATTACTATTTCCCAAAATAAAATTACAATTAATCACAATTAAATTACATACATTTATTTTGCAATAAAATGACAATTATTTTCAACAAAAATATTAACATAATTTACAATAAATTTACTCCGCCTGGAGGTGAATAAATGTACTATTCTGAGATATATGTTTGAGCCACACGTGCGAGAAGTAACTCGTATTCATTTATCAAGTAATTACGAAAGCTTTTGTTATTTCTGAAATGATTAGAACCAGAGGAGTACAATATGTCCTGAAATTCTGTTGTTGGAAGACAACAAATATGAGAATCTGATATGTGCAAAAAGCTTGAATATACGACTGAATTGTGTGACGTGTGTAAATGTGCCAAGAAAGAGGCATTTCATTTCCTAGAAAAGTAATTATAAAGCGTCTAGGCTGTTTCTGTATGGGACGTTAAAACGCTTGCATTTGACGTTAAAAGTCATATTTATTCTCAACATACGAATTTTATCAGTAAATGTCCAATTCTTCCTAATGGATATTTAATCACTCGATTTTCCCTTCTTGCCAATAATGCACCTCCACTATCTCATCATTACTCATTTTTCCATTCAGAATTGAAACGAAATAAATTTCGTTATTCGTATTTTTCGACTGAACTTGGATTTTCCTTTTTTTTCTGTTTATTATTTTATTTATTGCTAGCAACATTAACGCACGCACAGGGTCGCGAAAAACATTTTTCACAGCTATAAATTTTATGCAAATATACAAATAAGATTAATAAATGAATGAAATTTTGTATTCAAATAAAATTATTATTTTAGATAAATATAACTTTCATTTAATGCAAAGTATTATCTCTGCCGACTTCAAGAAATAGAAAATTAAGTAAAGGCAAATAAAAAGTGTTTTAGAAAAGTACGAATTTTCCAATTTTATATTTAAGAAATGAAAAATAATAAAAATTAAATAATAATAATCTCCGTAAACTTCTGAAGTTAGTTACTATTTATAATTATTCATTTTTTCTGTCCACGTTTTGAAAACTTGTCTTAGTCCCTGTTATTTTATTGATTTTGACTCTCTTTATCAGGAAATATTTTGAAATTTGAATTGAAAGAATAAGGTAACCTTTTTCGTTAGTGTAGTGTTGTGCTGGTTTTTAATTGTCATTTGTGTAAAAATAAAGTTTCGATTTTTCATATATAATTTATTTTCATCATAATTCAATCTTCTTTCTCAATCTTAAATTACTTTCAGCATATTTCAATTATTTTTTTCAATTTTTAATTAATTTGATCATTTTTCAATTATTTTCCTCCATTGTTAATTATTATTCTTATTTTCTAAAATTATTTTTTTAAGATTTTTCAGTAATTTTCTGGAAATTCAAATATTTTCTTCAATTTTTAATTATTTTCATTTGTTATCAGAATTTCAAATTTTTTTTTTATTAATTATCGTAAATTTCAATTATTTTTAGCTTTCTTCCAGACTTTTCTCCAATTTTTAGGTTTTATCATTTTAAAAATTTTGTTTCTAAAACTTTAAAGTATTTTTCTCAAATTTCTATTATTTTCTTCAGTTTTTAATTATTTTTATTTGTTTTCATAATTTCCAAAAAATGTTATTAATTATCGTCAATTTCAATTATTTTTAGCATTCTTCCAGTCTTTTCTCAAATTTTTAGTTATACTCATTTTCTAAAATTAATTTCTGAGATTTTTAAGAATGTTTCTAAAATTTCAATTGTTTACTTCAGTTTTTAATTATTTTCATTTGTTATCACAATATCAAATTTTTTTTATTAATTATCGTAAATTTCAATTACTTTTAGCCTATTTCTTCAATTCTTTTCTCCAATTTTTAGTTATTTTCTTTTTTTTTTAATTGATTTCTAAGATCTTCATGTATTTTTTTTAAATTTCAATTATTTTTTCTTATTTCTTCAATTCTTTTCTCCAATTTTAAGTTATTTTCTTTTTTTGTCACATTTCAATTATTTTTTCTTTATTTAAAAAAATTCTGTAATTTTTTCAATTATCACACTTAAATGTCATTTATTTTTTACAACTTATCATTGTTTGTATCATATTTTAATTATTTTCGTCAAGTATTAAAATTTAAAATCATTTTTCAATTATTTTCCAATATTTATTTCCCTTAATTTACAATTCTTTATATTTGTTTCATAATTTCAAATAATTTTAACTATTTATCTGACTTTTCAATTATATCATTATTTAGATTATTTTCTTCAATTTTCAATTACTTTCGTTCTATTTCTCGTTCTTTTTCATAATTGTCAAAAAGTTTTTACTTATTTCTCTTTAATTAAAACTTGTTCTGTTCAATTTTAAAATATGTTTATCTTTTTTCATTTATTTTCTCTAATTTTTCATTATTTTCTCTTATTTCAATGAACTTCTAAAATTTTTAAGTATTTTTCTCAAATTTCTATTATTTTCTTCAATTTTTAATTATTTTTCTTTGTTTTCACAATTTCCAAAAGATTTTATTAATTATCGTAAATTTCAATTATTTTTAGCATTCTTCCAGTTTTTTCTTCAATTTTTAGTTATTCTCATTTTCTAAAATTATTTTCTAAGATTTTTAAGAATTTTTCTGAAAATTCAAATATTTTCTTTAATTTTTAATTATTTTTTTTTGTTTTCATAATTTCCAAAAGATTTGATTAATTATCGTAATTTTCAATTATTTTTAGCATTCTTCCAGTTTTTTTCCAATTTTTAGTTATTCTCATTTTCTAAAATTGTTTTCTAAGATTTTTAAGAATTTTTCTAAAATTTCAATTGTTTTCTTCAATTTTTAATTATTTTCATTTGTTTTCATAATTTTAAAATTTGTTTATTAATTATCGTAAATAAATTTCAATTACTTTTAGCTCATTTCTTCAATTCTTTTCTCCAATTTTTAGTTATTTTTTTTTTAATTGATTTCTAAGATCTTTATGTATTTTTTTCAAATTTCAATTATTTTTTCTTTATTTAAAAAAAATTCTTTAGTTTTTTCAATTATCTTACTTAAATGTCATTTATTTTTTTACAACTTATCATTGGTTGTATCATATTTTAATTATTTTCGGCAAGTTATAAAATTCAAAAACATTTTTCTATTATTTTCCAAAATTTATTTCCTTCAATTTTCAATTCTTTACATTTGTTTCATAATTTCAAAAATTGTTAACCATTTATCTGACTTTTCAATTATTTCATTATTTATAACATTTTTTATATTATTTTCTTCAATTTTCAATTACTTTCATTCTTTTTCTCGTTCTTTTTCATAATTGGCAAAAAGTTTTTATTTATTTCTCTTTAATTAAAACTTGTTCTGTTAAATTTTAAATTATGTTTATCTTTTTTCATTTGTTTTCTCTAATTTTTCATTTTTTTTTTTTATTTCAATGAACTTCTAAAAGTATTAGGAATTATAAAAGGCGTCGCAAAGTGAAAATTACCTTATTTAAATATTTCTGACAAAAAGTTTTCAGTATTTTTCTCAAAATTTGTTTATTTAAAATATTTTATGTAATTTGTTTAATTAATTTCTCAAATTTTAATAATTTTTTTTAATTTTAATTTATTTATCCCAATTTTTAATCATGTTTTTTTAATTATTTTCTCTAATTTTTCATTATTCAATTTTGTTTGAATTTACTTTTAAGATTCTCAAGTATTTTTCTCAAATTTAAACTATTTTCTTTATGTTTAAAAAATTTTTTGATTGTTTAAATTACTTTCCCCAATTTTTAGTTGATTTCATTTTTTTTTCAATTAATTTGCAAAATTTTCAATTATTTTGTTTAATTTCAATTATTTTTTGCAATTCTTTTTAATTCTAAAATATTATTTACCGATTTGTGATACTTGTTATTGTATTTTATAATTTCTAAAATTTATGAAAAACTAATCGCGCGCCAGCGCGCGCTTTATTTTGCTAGTAAATAAATAAAAGAAAACAAATAACGTAGGTAGGTACATTACAAAAAGTTGAAACTTGTACGATTTATAATTAATTTAAAGATACATTTTTTCCAAACGTAACTAATTGAAAAATAATTGGTAATTTTACTTTTTTGAAAATTGAAAAAAATAATACAAATTGAAGAAAACAAGAAAAAAACTACTAATGCTGACATTATTACCAACAGTTTAGAAAAAAAAAAAACAACATTCCAAAAATCGAAATTTTAAAGAAACTGAGAAAGTAAAAATATCAATATTTGAAAATGCCAAATGTAAAGAATCGAAATTGACAATATATTAAAAAAGGATATAATTGAAATCGACTTGTAAATGATTCTAAAACTGGAAAAAAATTTTCAAAAAAAGTTTATCCTTGAAAAACTCGAAATCGAATAAAAAGTTCGAGTTACAATTCAGATAAAATGGGAACTGAATCAGAAAGAAGTATTTTCACAAAGACTTATTGAATTTACAAAATTTGAAGCTGAGATTGTGAAAACAGAAGTATTCTGAAAGTGAAATAGGGAAACTAGAATTCGAAAGTCAACAAGTTTAAATTAAAAGCAAACTTGGTCGTGAATTCTCGAAAATCCACAAATTTCCAAAAATAGAAATCATCTTATTTTAACTTTTATTTTCTCAATTTTTAAGCTTTTCAAATTTCTAAATCAATGTTTGTTATATTTTCGATTCTTAGGTTTATGTGGACAAGGGACGAAACACTTATAACGAGATTTTGGTCTCTGTCTGTACGCCCGTCTGTCGCCACAGTGAAGGAAAAAAACTGAATTTGGACAAAACAAATTTCAGCTCGTAATTTTATTTGAAATTTAAAGTTTTCTTTTTAAATTAAAACTAATGAAATTTCCAATCGATTCCTCAAGGCAGATTTTAAAAAATAAAGTTTAATTTATTTATTTATTTATTTATAAAGTTGACGAAAAACAATTTTTTTCGTTAAAAGAAGTTTCATTTTCATAATAATGATGATATTTGTTACTAACCGAGTAAAATTTGTTAAGTGGCTTCCTTAGAACATAACCTAGCACCACCAAATCAATTAAAAAAATTTTGCATTTTTTATAAACAAATTAGTGTCTATAAAAGTTTTTCTTGGTAAATTTCTTAATTTCGTTGTTTTTAAAACAATATTTAATTTAAAAACTACATTTTATAATCACTGAAACTAAAATATTACAAAATTTATAATAATTTGTTATTAATTAATTCACTTTTATAAATAAATAAATATTGTAATTGTTAGTAAACAAAAAATTTTGTTTTTCTTTTTGAAGATTCTTACTATTATCTTAACCAACACTTAGTTATTATCAATAAACAATTGAAACCATTTTTGTTAACAAATTTGTATTTTTGAGATTTTTACAAAAAATTCGTTTTTGTTGGTAAAATTAGTTCAATAAAAAGCTCTGAAAGTTTAAAATAAAATGGATTTTTATAAAATTGTTTATCAATTTTTTAAACAATTTTAGTTAACAAATGCGTTATTTTTGTAATATTTCTAAGAAATAATTCATTGTTTTCGGTCAAAATTAATTTACTGAAAATCTCTTGAAGTTTAATCTAGTGAAATCGTTTTATGTCAAATTATTTATTAATTGTTTAAAAAATGTTAGTTAGCAAGTTTGTATGTTTGGTGATTTTTTTGAGAAATGCTTTTAGAATCGATTGCAAACCCAGATTGGACTAAATTAAATTGATTTTATAGAAAAAACGAATTATTTTTTTTTAAAGAATCACCAATAATACGAATTTATTAACAAAAATTATTTAAACAATTGATAAATAATTTGACATAAAAAAATAAGAGATTTTCCGTTAATTGATTTTGACCAAAAAAAAAGAAACGAATTGTTTCTTAGAAATATTACAAAAATGACGCATTTGTTAGCTAACACTGTTTAAACAATTGATAAACAATTTTATAAAAAAGCCATTTTATTCAAAACTCTAAGAGCTTTTTATTGAACTAATTTTGCCAACAAAATCGAATTTTTTGTAGAAATCTAAAAAATATGAATTTGTTAACAAAAATAGTTTAAACAATTTAACAATGGTTTCAATTGTTTATTCTTAATAATTAGGTATTGGTTATGATAAAATAATATTAAGAAGTTTCACAAAGAACAATTTACTTTATTAACAATTACAATATTTATTTATTTGTAGAAGCTAATTAATTAATAACAAATTAATATCAAATTTGTAATATCTTAGTTTTAGTGCCTATGAAATATAGTTTTTAAATTGAATATTGTTTTAAAAATAACGAAATTAAAAAATATACCAAGAAAACTTTTATAGACACTAATTTGTTTATAACAAATGCAAAGTTTTTTTAATTTATTTGGTGGTGCTAGGTTATGTTCTTAGGAAGCCGTATGAATTTAAAAAAAAACTTTAATTTTCGATTAAAATTACGAGCTGAAAGTTGTTTTGTCCAAAGTATCTTTTTTTCCCCACTGGTCGTTCAAAAAGGACTTATTAATTATTAAGAATATTTATTTCATAGAATTTCATTAGGAAGAATCTTCTTTTTTAGTCAATATTTCACATTTTCGAATAAATTTTCAATCGAACATAAATTAATCCGAATTTTTTAACCTAACAGAATTTTCAGGTCACCGAATTAATATTTAACAGAATTTTCATTTTACACAAATTCTTCTAACCAACTTAAAAGAATTCCAATTTAAACGGATTTTAATTTGGAAGAATTTTTATTTTACAGAATTTTAGGTTAGTCGAATTTGTAAATACCAGAATATTCATTTGACAGAATCTTCATTTGTCAGAAATTATATTAATATGAATTGACATTTGATAGAAAACTTAAAATGCAGAATGTTCATTTGTCCAAAATTGCAAATGAACGAAAAAGTATCTGACAGAAATCTTTTGGCGCGAATTTTGAAATTGACTAATCAGAAAATATGAAGAAAATTGTAATTGGTCAATTTCAAAATTCGCGTCAAAATATTTCTGTCGGATACTTTCTCGGCCATTTACAATTTCGGACAAATGAACATTCTGCATTTTAAGTTTTTTAGTTCGTACTAATACAATTTCGGACAAATAAAGATTCTGTCAAATGTATATTCTGGTATTTAAAAATCCGATTAACTTAAAATTCTGTAAAATAAAAATTCTTCTAAATTAAAATCCGTTTAAATTGGAATTCTTTAAAGTTCGTTAAAAGGATTTCCGTGAAATGAAAATTCTGTTAAATATGAATTCGGTGACATAAAAATTCTGTTAGGTCAAAATTCGGATTAATTTATGTTCAATTGAAAACATATTCGAAAATGTGAAATTTCGACTAAGATTATTACTTGACTAAAAGAAGTTTCTTCCTAATGAAATCCTAATGAAATTCTATGAAATAAATTTTTTTAATAATTAATTTTAGAAGTTGATCATACGTCAAAACCAATAGTTTCTGACCGAAACCAAGTGATAAAAAAATATTTCTTCTACAAGTTTTTTAGTTCGTACTAATACAATTTCGGACAAATAAAGATTCTGTCAAATGTATATTCTGGTATTTAAAAATCCGATTAACTTAAAATTCTGTAAAATAAAAATTCTTCTAAATTAAAATCCGTTTAAATTGGAATTCTTTAAAGTTCGTTAAAAGGATTTCCGTAAAATGAAAATTCTGTTAAATATGAATTCGGTGACATAAAAATTCTGTTAGGTCAAAATTCGGATTAATTTATGTTCAATTGAAAACATATTCGAAAATGTGAAATTTCGACTAAGATTATTACTTGACTAAAAGAAGTTTCTTCCTAATGAAATCCTAATGAAATTCTATGAAATAAATTTTTTAAATGATTAATTTTAGAAGTGATAAAGTGATAAAAAAATATTTCTTCTACATTTGCATCATTTTGTAATTTTTTTACTTCGTTTTTTGCTTTTTATTAAATATTATTGGATTCTTTGCTTTTTATTATTTATTGAATTTATTATTGAATTCTTTATTCTTTTTATTATTCCTTTTATTCATTTTATTAATATTTAATTCCCTCTCAAAGTGAATATATAATTTTGTAATTAATACATAGTAACCAGGTATTCTGTGTGTAATTTCGATCATTTATACATATCCGTCAGGAAGATACTGACTGGAATATCGATCAGTGGCGTGAACTGCATTGCAAACGAATTTAGAGGAGACAAAATACGAGAGACTAAAGCGCAGAGGGAGGAAAAATTTAACAGCATTTTGAAGAGAATTCACAACTATAATAACGCAAACAGTAAAATAATTACAAAACCAATAGCTAATAGAGTAGAATTTTAATGTACTCTTTGAATCAAAGTTGATTTCCCGTCAAAGTTAAAATACAACTGAAAAAAAAGAAACTTTCAAATAATGAAGTTTTAAGAGACAAAAGATACACTCTGAATGTTGATATTTAATCTGAAGTATAACGGATTTTGTTCTTTTATCTCGTTTAATTAAATTTGTTCTCTTTCTAATTTCAAAGATGTAATTTTATTTCAATTTTATCTCAATACAATTCATTCATTTTCTTTTTTTCTTTCTTTACGTTCTTTCTTCACTTTTAACAAGTTCATTTATTTTCTACAACAATCTACAGGTAGTATTTTTTTTACCTCTTCTTACTTTATTACTTTTCTGACTTTTTAAAAAGACTCTTTGTTGAAATGCAGTGAGATATTTCTAGAGTGATTTTTTGTAATTGTATTTTTTTAATTTTGTTTAAAAGTAGTTATATGGAAATAAGTTTTGTTTTTCTTAACTAGCAGAAAACCTTTTTTTTCTTTTTTCAATTCAAAAATCGTTATTTTGCGGGAAAAATTGGGTCCTCAAAGGGTTATAAGTGAGCGAATAAATGAATAAAGAAAACAGTGATTTGTTAGAAAAAGTTAAATTGCTTTTTTTAAATTGAATTTTTGCGAGTAAGCGAGATTTTAGTTTTTGAGAGCTGAAAAAGGATCAGTGAGAAATTTTCGTGAGAAAAGGCAGATGGGCGAGGATATAAAATTGTAACTCTATAATGCCTTTAGATTTTCAGGTATTTGTAAAAAAGAGAAATTTTCAAATTCAGTTAAAAGTACAAACAAATTTGGTCAATAATTGAAAACATTTGTTAACTAACGTTTTTTTAATTATTGAGAAAATTTAATCAAATTTGAAAAACAAAATACATAGATCAAGGTTAAAATTACTAAAACTGACGAGATCGTAAATAATTTAAAACTATTAAATCAAAATATTAATTATTTTTTTATTATTCTCTATTTTATTTTCTTATTTTATTTATTTATTTTTAGTTTATTTTCTTTTAGTAAATATATGTATATATGTGCGTAGCCATGTGTTGGTTGGAATTATATTATGTGACTACAATTAGAATATTGTGGTTCATAAAATGATTATTAGTAATTTCTAGTCACACGGTTTCCGTATACAAGCAAACAGTTTATCGATTAACGCCAGCTTGTTGAATTCTCTCTTACACAGACGAAGTTGATGTTATAGTGAACATCTAATTAAGAACTTAATAGAATTGAATATAAAATTTTCGTGTCAACTTATTTTCTACAAATAATAAAAACTCTGAACGGAGATCGATATTGTTATTTGAAAAACTTAAGAAATGATAAATCGAATGACATAAAATAGCTGTGAGATAATTATGAAATTATTTAAATTATTATAAATAAATTTTCAAAAATAATTATAATTATTAAAAAGGAATTTTATTTCCGAAAGGTCAAAAACCTGATAATGATTAATTTTATAATTATTAAAAGATATGCTCTCGAAATTTATGGTATTAAATCAACTAAAATTAGGGTCGGTTAAAATAGATTTGATTGAAATTTGAATCAATGGGAAACGGAAGTTTGAACTAGTACTAATTGGGTTCGGTTAAAGTTTGAATCTATTAAAATTCTAATTTATTGAAATTTATATGTATATCTGGTGGAATCTTGATTCATTGAAGTTTAATTAAAATTAAGGAGAATCAAAGAAGAATTTGATAATTGTGGTTTTTGAAATTTATGTTTGATCAATATATTGATGTTTGACTTTGGATCTATCGATTTTGAATCTTTTGAATTTGATTCTATTAAATTCGTATTTATTGCAATTGGATACACTAATTAAGAAAATTTTGATTCTGGATCAACTGAGTTTGGACTTATAGATATATGGAATATAGTAAATAATTGATAAATGAGAAAAATAATTTGAAAGAGCACATATATGAACTAAGAGAAAATAATTGATAAAAGATAAAAATAATGTAAATTAATGAAAAAATAAATTAGAAAAAATTGAAAATTTAAGTAATTAATTTTAAAAAAATTAACATAATTAAAAATAGGAAAAAAACAATTAAAAAAGATTATAAAACTAATCAAAATGAAAAGAAAGAGTTCAAAATTAAAATAAATAATTTAATTTTAAATAAATCAATTTACAAATAATTTAAAAAATTAAAAATTGTTTTATAATTGCAAAATTATAGAAACAACTGAAAATTGAAGACAATAATTGAAAATTGAAAAAATTAATTTAAAAATCATGAAAATAATTGAAAAAAATTCAAAATTGATGAAAACAATCGAGAATTGAGAAAAATAATTGAAAATTTAGGAAACTATTTAAAAAATGATTAAGGTAATTTAAAATCAAAGAAATCAATGTGAAGGTTATAAAACAACTTAAACATTGAAAACAAAGAATTGAAATTTAAGATTAATAAATGAGGATTAAGTAAATCAAACTGAAAATAAGTTTAAAAATTAAAAATTGAAGACAGTAATTCTGTGGCTGAAAGGCATAACATCATAACTAACATTTTATCGAATTTGAGATAATATCAGATTTGAGTTTATTTAGTAATGCTCTTTAAAGTTTCATAACGGTAAAGTGATTTAAATGTTTATTTACGTAGAAAATAATTAATAACATAACAACATAACTGCATTCAAATCGAAAAAAAGAATTGATATTCTTCTTTGAAGCGTTTATATTTTATTAAAATTGATAAACAGATGTAAAAACTACACTGGAAAATAGGATACAATGCCAAACACCAAAAATCTTGGTTAATTTTTTGATTTTATAAAACCAAGAAAAAAAACAAAAACAGATTTTTCTCAAAACAATGAAAATGCAGTTATGATGTTCTGCCTTTCAGCCACAGAATTTAAAATTAAAAAAATATTTAAAAATTAAAGAAAACAATAGAGATTTGACAAAAATAATTTAAAATAATTTTAAAAAAATTACAAAATATATATCCAATTAAAGAAAATAATTGAAAAATAGCAAAAATAATGATACATTTTTTAAAATAATTGAAATTTAAGATAAATAACTGAAAATTTAGGAAATTATTTACAAAATACCGAAAGTAATTATAAATTTGAAAAAAATAATTCTAAAATTCATTAAAAATGTTTTTAATTCATTAAGATTTGAAGTAAATCATTAGAGGTTTAGTAAATTAGTTAAAAAAACTTTTTTTAAATTATAATTTGCAGAAAAAAAAATTTCAAAATTATAGAAATAATTGAAAATTGAAGACAGCAATTTAAAATTTAGAAAATATTTGAGAATTGAAGAAAACAATCAAGAATTGGGAAGAATACTTGAAAAATGACAAAGATAATGATACATTTTTTAAAATATTTGAAATTTGAGATAAATATTTAAAAATTTAGGAAATTAATTACCCAATACAGAAATTAATTGTAAATTTGAAAAAATAATTGAAGAGTTCTAAACTTTATAAACAATTTTTTTAATTAATTGAAATTTGAAATAAATAATTAAAGGTTTAGTAAAATCAGTTAAAAAATAAATAAAAATTTTAAAATTTGGTGAAAAAAATTGAAAAATTAAAGAAATTAATTTAAAAATGATAGAAATATTTGAAAAATAATACTAATTACTGAAATTTGAGATAAGAAAATAATACATGTAAAATGTGTATGAAAAAAATACTTTTCAAAACTAAAAGGGGAGAAAATATTTTCAAAGTTATAGAAATAATTGAAAGTTTAAAAAAATAATTTAATTGAGGAATAAAGTTTGAGAATATTTAAAAATTGAAGAAATTGATTTTTAAAATGATAACTATATTAATTAAAAATTGAAGAAAAATATTTAAATTTGAGAAAAATATTTTTAAATCTAGGAAATTAATTGAAGAATAATGAAAGTCATAAAAAATTCGAGAAAATATTTGCAAAGTAATAAAATAATTAAAAATTGGAGAAAACAGTTTTAATCTGTGAAAAATTATTGAGAGAATTGAATGATTTTAATTATTTTTCAATTTTTTCCCTAAATTTTAAATTCAAAATTTTAATTCAAAATTAAATAAAAGTTTAAAATATTGTCTTTGATTTTTTGAAATAAACCTTTTTTATTTTTAATTATTTCCTTCAATATCAAATTATTTTCATTATTTATTAATTAATTTTCAATTTCTTTCGTCCTTTTTTAATTATTTTTGCAAAATATGATTTTTGTTTTTTAAATTTGTTTTTTTTCGAATTGTAAATTCATTTATCTGCATTTTTATTCTCTAAATTTGAATTAAATAAAAATAACTAATAATTACTAAAATCGTGCCTGAGTTATATTTCAGCAATTCATACTTTATATCTTAACCTAAATTACACTTAAACTAACGTTCTCTTATCCACTAACGCTTATAGTATTCCTAAACTCTCTAAAATGCTCTTTTCTGTGCCAGGGCTTCCGTTTCCTATTACCTTCATATACATTTTTATTTTCAACACGATTCTTTAGTTTCCAATTACTTCAAAATATTTCAAAATATTTTTGGCCTTTTCATTATTTTATCTTCTCTCTCTTATTTTTTTATTCTCTAATTCTCTCATTCATTTCTCTCCTTTTTTACTTTCATGCAAAATCTCTAACACTCTCTCTCCCAAACTTCTTTCCACATCTTTACCTACCATACACACATCCAACACATGCCCCCCGTCCTCCTCTTCATACATGCACACTCTACATTTTCTTTCATCCTCATCCTTCCAATATTTGCACGCATTTATCCCTTCTCCCATTCTGAATCTCAACACTCTATTCCACTAGCACTCCTTTTTCATTCTCTCTAAGTATTCAGGTTTCGTTTTTCACTATTTTATACCACCTGTTGTATTTCGACTCCTCTATTTTTTCCCACCTCTCTACCTTATCCTTCTTTTTTAATTCCTCTTCTAAATCCTCCCACCTTCCTACTTCGACCCTTCCTTTCTACCCTTCTTTCCGCGCATTTCTCCTTTTCTTTTCCCATTCCGACATACCTGTGTCCCTCCTCTTGGCTCTGTCCTCAATCTGATTCAGGCATAATTGCGCAATCCTGCTTCCCTTTCCTTGTCTTAATCTCTCTTCCATCATCCATGCTCTCTTTCTCTGTCTGAAAAATTCGTTCTCTTCCTAATTCCTCCCTTAGCATATACCCTTGACAATTCCTGCTTACTCCCATCGTCCATCTCAGGTACTTATCATGCATTCGTTCCACACTCTTTTCCTCCTTCCATCTCCACACTTCCACTCCGTAGCTCATCACTGACTACACTAGCACGTCAAACATCCACACTCTTTTCTTCCAAGCATTCCCAAACCTTCTCTTTCCTATCCCGCATACTTGTTTCATCACCTTTCCCGCTCTCTAACACCTTTTCTTTACAATCAATCTGCTACCCCCCTTGCATTCAAATCAATATCCCAGATAACAAAATTTTTTAATTTCCTCCACCATCTTTCCATTCAGTTTCCATTCCTCTTGCACCCCATCCACTCTCTTCCTGAATCCCATTATCTTCGTTTTTTCACATTCACCCGCATTCACTCATCATCAGTCTCATACCCCTCTCATCCTCCCACAGCAACATCACATCGTCCGCATATGCTAAGGAAAAAATCCTCGTATTTCTCAATACCACCCCTCCTTTACCACTTCTCCATAACTTTTCCCTTAGATCCGACATCAATAGATTAGCGGCCTTAGCGGGCACCCTTATAACAATCCTCTGCCTAACTAAAACTCCTATCCGAATCTCTGTCCTATCTTCACTCTTACCCTCGTGTCTTCATATACTTCTTTTACCCTTCCAATTAAACTTTTATCTATTCCCCTTTCTTTCAAAACTTTCCACAGTCTGCGTCTATTTACCGACGGGAATGATGACTTAAAGTCTATGAATAATGCTACTAACTTTCCCTTTTTCTTTTTTAGATTTCTTTCTATTAGACAGTTTAAAACGTATACATTATCCATTGTTCCCATTCCCTTTCTGAACCCTGCTTGATTGTGTGGAATACACCCAAGTTCTCCCACTTTCTTTTCTATCCTCTTTCTTAAAATCTCCGCGTACACTTTAAAACCCACCGGCATTAGCGTTATCCCTCTATACTCTTCTCTTCTCCTTTCTTAACTTGTGGCACCACTAGTCCCGTCTTCCATTCTTCCGGCCATCCCTCCCCCCTTCCATACTTTTTTTTTTACTATTTTCCACATTTGCTCTCTTTCTGTTTCTCCTCCTTATTTTAAACTCTCGTTTTCAACTTCATCCCAACCTGTGGCTTTATTCCTTTTGAGCCTATCTATAGCCTCTTCTACCTCCTCTCTTTTTATCTCTTCCTTCTTCTCTATCTTTTTCCTTCCTTCTCCTCTTACTCTTTGACTCCTCCATACATTTCACTAAAGAACTTTGTTCAGTCCTTCATTTCTATTTCTCTATTTATCTTTTCCCTACATTTTCTCTCCCTATTTATTACCTTCCATTCTCTTCCTTCTCTTATCGCCTTTTCCACTTCCTCCATGAATCTTTTTCTTGACTCTTCTCTTTTTCTTTCTAACAGTTTCTCATGTTCTTTATGCTTTCTATTATATTCCTTTTTTCCATCGTACCTCTCCTTCACTTTTTTATATTCTTCCTCATCATCATCATCTTCTTCTTCTTCTTCTTCTTCTTCAAATATTCTTCAAATATTCTTCCTCATCAGTTTTCTACTTTCCTCGCACTCTTCATCCCACCATCCGCTATACCTTCTATCACCCTGTTTTTTTTCCTATTTCCTCTTTAACTCTATCTATCCTTTCCCTTAGTTCTTTCAACCATTTATCTACACTCTTTCCTTCCATTGCTTCTCCTTCTTCTGTCTGCATACTTTCTCTGAATACACTAAGCCTTTTTGCTCCCCACTCTCCCATCCTGTACTTTTCCTTTTTTTCTTTACCTCCTCCTCCTCTTTCTCCTCTTCTTCTTCTTCTTCTTCTTCTTCTTCTTCTTCTTCTTCCTTCCTTTCCTCCCATCGTGATTACCAGTGATAAGTGCCCTGATCCTACTTCCCTTGCCACTTTGAACTTTTTTATTCCCCTCCTCGTATTCTCATCCGTCACTACATAGTCTATTACCGTTTCCCCCATATCTTTAAATGTATACTCTCCCTGTTCGTCTCCCTTCATATTACCATTACAAATTGACCATCCTGCTTCCTCCACCTTAATAATTTTTTTTCCCTCTTTATCCACTTCCTTATGCTTCGAGTTTCTCGTATACCTTTGCTTTTCCTCCTCCCATATGCCACCTCCCAATTATTATTAATTAGTATTATGATTATTAGTAAAAAAATGTCTAATTGTTATTAAAAGTATAATTTAAAAACTAGGTGTGAATTCTGTCCATTTCATGGACACTTCACTTCCAAGGAAGCAAGATAATTTTCTTCCCCATAGAGGAAGCAATAAATTTATTTATAATATAAAAAATAATAATTTAATTTTAAATTAATTATTATTTATTTTTATGCAAATAAGTAATAATAATAAAATAATAATAAATCAATTATATACTTTTTTTTTTATCTTCCAAAACTTTATTTATTTATTTATTATAACCAAATTTGTGTAATATATAGAATAATTAATATAAAAAAATTTTTTATAGCATATTCGTTTTTTAAAATAGAATATTTTTTTTTAAAAAGGAACTGTGGTCAAAAAATAATAATTGTTAGAAATTTTTTGGCAAAAAAAGAGATTTTTCGATGAAAAAAAATGAAAAATCATGAATTATTACGTGGGTTTTTAGTCAATTATTTTTAGTCAATTCGTTTTGAGACAAGGAATATGATTCTTTTAATTCATTTGTTTGAATTTTTAGCAAGAAATTTTTTTTTGGCAAAACACGAGATTTTTTAATCAAAAAAAAAATTAAAAATTATGAATTAATACGTGGGGTTTTAGTCAATTATATACTTTATATAGGTCAATCGATTCGTTTTGAGACAAGGAATATGATTTTGTAATTCGTTTGGTTGAATTTTTAGCATGAAAAAATTTTTTTTTTTAAAAAAATTTCCAAAAACAAGATTTTTTGATGAAAAAAACTGAAAAATCATGAATTATTACGTGAGTTTTTGGTCAATTATATACTTTATATAGGTCAATCGATTCGTTTTGAAACAAGGAATATGATTTTTTCATTCATTTGTCTGAATTTTTAGCATGAAAAAATTTTTTGCCAAAAAACGATATTTTTTGATGAAAAAAGGTGCTCAAAAAAATTTGATTGGGTATTTTCAAAAATCCCTGTGTCCAAATTTAGATATTTGTGAGCTTCATATGTCATCCAAATTTTATTAAAATCCGTTGGAGCGTTCTTAAGATATCCTGGCGACAAAAAATTTACCACATACACACACACAAACATCCGGACATTTTTTTAGGAATGAAAATTTGAACTTTTTAGATGAAACTGAGTCGATTTACACTATTTTTGGAAAATTGAAAATCTTATCGATCACAACGCTTCCTCTATGAGGAAGCAATAGTTCAAATTTGTTTAATTGAATTAGTAAACAGAATTTTACTAAAATATTAGTTATTTTGACATAACCTAAAAATGAATTTGACTAATAATTATTTATTTTTTACTAAATGATTAGTAGAAATATAACTACTTGAATTAGTGACTGAGTTTTTGCTTTCAAATTAGTGATTTTTAACTAATTCAGACTCAGAGAGATATTGAAAAATTTATTTTTTGTCTGTAATTTTACTATATGAAATTCGACAGGGCGATTTTTTTGCTCTATATGGAATTTGCAAATGTACAAGTCGCCACCCCTGATTAAGTTGAGATTTAAATGTTGTCAGATTTAAAAATTGTAGTAATTAAATTAATTAAAGCGGAAATAGTAAGCTATTAATGATTTTATGATGGAAATTTGGAATTTAGACTTCTGACGCTTCTAAAGCTTCTAAATTATCTGTATTGCAGTTTGCATCGATGGTTTCCAATGCGACTCAACTAGATGCATTCCTGTTGATTGGAGATGCGATGGACACGTGGATTGTGCTGATCAGTCAGACGAAATTGGTTGCGGCGAATGTGGACAGAATTCCATGATCTCAGCGAAATTCAATAAAAAAGGGAAAAAGAACAGTTCGAAAAACTCTTTTCCAGAATTGCCAACAGTTCATTGTGGACAGAGAAGATGCATGTCGGCTGGACATGTTTGCAATGGAATCATGGATTGTCCTTGGGGCCAGGACGAGCGAAATTGCCGTGAGTTTATTTAATTTAGAAGATAACTTTACACGAATTAATTTCATTCAGTTCATTTTGTTAATTAAATGCCATTCAACTATTTCTGTATAATGCAAGTCAAGTGTGAAATACCCGCCAGTAGATAAGGGCATTCTTTGTCAGACATTGTAGTTTATGAAATGCGAATATTGAAACGATAATTTCCATTAATGATGGAATAATAGATTTGGGTTTAAAGCTTATATATAGTTTCGAGTTGCGATTAAAGTTTGGTTTAAAATTGGATTGAAAGTTAGTTTTGAGGTTCAAATTGGAGGAAATTGAGTTGTTATTTCTATAAAGGATGGAGAATTAAATTAATTGAGTTTAATATAAGAACAGAATATTTATGGATTTTTTGGAAAAAACTAAAAAAACAATTGTTCTGTGATCTGAAGACAATTTGCTATTAATGTTTATTTGTATGAAGTTTACAAAATATATAATAATTATTTATATAAATAATATAATAATAATAATAATAGGAATAATATTAATGACAATAATATATTTGAATAAATTAAAATTGATATAATTTCGGAATTATTGTAGATATTAGTTTGTAGCCTTTGAATAATATAAGCTGATAATGTTATCATTTAAAAATTTTTAAAAATCTTAATATCATTTAGAGTATATTTAAGAAAATATAATATATCAACCAATAGGATAACATTAGAAAATCTATATCAGCCATTGAGATCAAAGCAAAAATCTACACAAATGGAATTCCATATTTCTTTTTTTTTTTGTTTGTAGAAATTAGGTTTCTTAACAAAAAATGATAATATAAAATAAATAATAAGATTAAACAATAAAAGAAATCAAATTTTGAATTTTTTTTCTAATAAAATCAAAATATTTGATAAAAAATAATAATAAGTGACATAATCATTGAAGAATAAGGTTTTCAATATTAGAAATACGAAAATAAAAAAATTATAGTTTTCTTATAGTTAAAAGTTCCAGACAAGTATGACCCTATAAAACTTATTTTTTAAAATCTTTCATTTAAAAAAAAGGCCAATTAGTGACTGAGTTTTTGCTTTCGAATGAGTTATTTTTAACTAATTCGGATTTAGAGCAGTTACTTTTATAATATTTGGTCTCTAGTGATTTTTTGGGTTAATAACGAATTTTAAAAAAGATTTTAAAAATTCAAAATGACGGACGAATAACGAATTTTAAGAAAGATTTTAAAAATTCAAAATGATGGACGAATTTTTGAAAATTTATCGGATTTGCTTAACAAGGTGTCTGTGTGACAATTTGAAAATGTGGAAAAACTGGAGTTATCCAGGATATTAAAAAACCCTTGTAAAACCAGGAAATATCGGAAAATTTTTTGCACAATTTTCTTTTTGAAAATCATTAAAAAAATTATTTTTAATCTTAGCAAAAATAAGTCAACAAATAAAACAATTGTTAATTTGTTAATAATAAAGTTTTCTAAATGTTCTTTTCCGTTAATCATAAAAAATCGAACACTGAAAATAATGTATTCTTTTTTTAAGAATATTTCTTGGTTTCTATTTAAAAATCATTATTTTGATTTTGTGCTTATATTTTAAAAATATTATACTATTCTTAAATTAAGAAAAATCTTCTTAAATATCTTTTTTATTAGGGACATAAGAAAATATTCTTAATTCAAAAATTAGCTTCTTATTCTATAAAAAGATTATATTTATAAGTAAGAATAATGTAAAGAATATTTTATTATTAAATAGCGGATCCAAGAAATATTTTTAAAAGTAGAATTTTTTTAGTGACTAAAACACATAAATTTTTTACTTTTTTTCATTTTCTAATTTTTTATTTATTTTTAAAGGCTTTTTGTTTGCCTATCTTTTTACATTTAGTTTTTAAATTTACATTGTTTCATATTTTTGCACCTTTTTTCTTGATTTTCTTATTTTTGCAATTTATTCATACATTTTCAAAATTTTCTGTGATTTTGTTATTTTTTCCTAATTTGTGTGTAATTTTTCAATATGTTAAATATTATTTAATCAGGATTTTTTAAGTGATTGCACTTTTCCTTATTCCTTTAGATTTTTTTACTTTTTTTTAATTTTTTGTAGATTTTTTCATTTTTCACTAACTTTTTTTTTTGATCTTGAAATAAATTATGTTTTTTTTGCAGTTATTTTTAAAAACTTTTAAATAATTTTATGTTTTTTTTTTAGAAAAAGTGTTCAGATTTTTTCGCTTTCCTATTTATTTCTGAAAAATATTAATTATTTTTAATTTTTCAATTTCAAATTAAAATTTTAATTCGATAAAATTAATCTTTTGCATATGAATTTATTATTTGTTTTTTACCATATTTTCCATAATTTCTGCATTTTTCTCTATTTTGAAACATTTTTCTTTTTTTGGTTTTCTCCTTTTTAGCACTTTTAAAAAAATTCTTGAGTTGATTCAACTCCATGATTTTTTTTTAATTTTAACATTTTTTTTTAAGCAGTAGAAGGGAATTTAATCTAATTATTCTTATTTCATTTATTTTATATTCGCTCATCTTTTTGTAGATTTTTTTCCAAATTTTGAAGGTTTTCTCTGTTTTTGTCGTGATTTTTAAAAATAGATTCATAAAATTTTAAATATTTTGTTATTATAAGACAAATTTAGGCTGTTTGAATTTTTAAAACCTGTTATTAGTATTTAAAGTTTCTTTTGTTCCTTCTCAGTTGTTTTTGTATTTCTAAAAATTTACCCTTTTATTAAAATAATTTTCAGTTCATTTTTATTTTTAAGTTTTTTTTTTTTTATTTCTTTGACAACTTTACTATTTTCATATATATTTCCATATTTTATTTTTCCATTCTCCATTTTCCGTAGCTTGATCTAATTTTTATTTTTCCATTTATTCATAAGATTTTTGTTAAACTATGAACAAAAATTTTGAACGGTCTGAAGAACCAGAAATTTTTTTTCAGAATATTATTAAAACTTTTTATTTGGGAATTCTAAGAGTCGCTTTTTACGATGCTGAAGATAGATTTCAAAAATTTAAATTAGCAGGCAACTTTTTTTAAAATAAATCGGTTAAAGTTGAAATTTTTTAGTCAGCAATTCTAAGTGATTTTTTAAATTCAACATTTCAAATTAAAAATTAAAAATGACCAATTCAACATGGCGGATGAATTTTTAAAAGTTTATTGGATTTATTTTAAATTTTCTAATCGGGGATTTTAAGAGTCGTTTATTACGATTCTGAATGTAGATTTCCAAAATTCAAAATGGTGGGTTCAGTATAGCGGATGAAAGTAGATTTCAAAATTAAAAATTCTAATTTTTAGTTATTTAAAAATTCTAATTTTTAGTTATTTAAAAATTTTCTAGTGTTACTTCTAATTTTAAAAAAAAAATTGACTATCATCTTTGACAGATTTATAACAGATTCATTTTTTTTATATAGTGAGATTGAGTGAAAAAAATGGAGACATTGGAAGAGGAGTTCTGGAAGTATATCATGCAGCTGAAGGAACTTTTCTTCCTGCTTGCATCAAGCACTGGGAACCCAATTCAGCCAAGATTATTTGCTCCATGCTGGGATATACGTAAGTTTAATATGAGGATTTAGAGTAGATAATATTTTATTATGTCTGCCATTCTCAAATATAAAAATACACTAAAAGAAATTTTTCAATTAAAAATTAGAAAAAATAGGATAAAAAGTGATACAGTGAACAATAATGGAAGAAATTAGAAAAAAAATTAGAAAGAATTTAGAAATAATTAAATTAAATTTGTGTGTTGTATTACCTTCCTTTCTAAACACAATAACTCAAAAGCGTTTTACGGGATTTAAAAAATTTTTTGATTGCTTATTATTCCTATACTAAGCTCTGAAATCAGTCACAGGGATTTTTTAAAATAACCACTCAAAAGTTTTTTATCTTTTTTAAATTAGCGGTTAACAGAGACGCCGGATAAATAAATTTACAATTTAAAGAAAAAAATTATAATGTAAAAAAAAAAAATCATATTTTGTAAAAATAATTGAAAAATGAAGAAAGAAATTGAAAATTATAATAATTAAATAATGAAACTAATTTGATATTGAAGGAAATAATTAAAAATGAAAAAGTTTTATTTGAAAAAATTAAAGAAAATAAGTGAAACTTGCGGTAATTTTGAATTAAAAATTTAAGGGTAAAATTGAAAAATAATAAAAATCATTAAAAGTTGAAGAAAATTTTTGAGAAATGGTAAAAATAGATGAAAATAGTAACAAAAAATTAAAATCATAATATAAAAGAATTGTTAAAAATTTCAAAACTTTAAACTATTTTTAAAATCATTATTTTCAATGTAGATTAACTAAATTTTTAATCAATGATAAAATTTCAAATTAATTGAAGTTTGAAAAATTATAATATATAATTGTAATTATAGTCTTGTTTATCTCAAATATATTCTGAAATTTTTTCAATTATTTTTTACAAATTTTTATTACTTTCTTCAATTTACAATTATTTAACATCAATTATTTTTTGATTAATTTTTTAATTTTTTTATTATTTAACTCAAATTCAAGTTATTTCTTTCATTTACAATTATTTTCATTATTCTGCAATTATTTTCTTTTACTGCAAATATACGTTGTAATTTTTTCAATTACTTTCACCAAACCAAAATTATTCTCTTCAATTTTTAATTATTTTTATTACTTTTCAAATATTTTCTCCATTTTTTTATTACTTTCATTATTCTTTAATTAATTTCCTATATTTTAGAATAATTTTCTCAAATTTTAATAATTTTCTTCAATTTTCAATTTTTATTGTTATCATTTGCAATCATTTTTATAAATTTTTAATTATTTTTACTATTCCTCAATTAAATCCCTTAATTTTCAATTATTTATCTTATATTTCAAATACTTTTTTTCAATTTTCATTTTCTTTTATCTTCTCTCAATTATTTTCTCCACCTTTTAATTAGATATATTAATAGTTTTTCAATTAATTTCAATAATTTTCATTTATTATCTCAAATCTAAGTTATTGCATCCTCTTTTTAATGTTTTAATTATTCTTCCATTTTTTTTCTCAAATTTCAATTACTTCGTCAATTTTTAAGTTTTTTTGTTTCATTTGCAATGATTTTCACAGTTTTTATATTATTTTTGATATTTTTTGATTAATTGCGAAAATTTCAATTATTTATCTTAAATTTCCATTATTTTCTTCAATAAATATTCGATTATTTCTATAATGTTGTAATTAGTTTCCTAAATTTAAAATTCGTGAAATCATTTTGTAATAAGTTACTTTTTTTTACTGTATAAATATTCTGTATTTTTTAAAACTATTTTTCTAAAATTGCAATTAATATCTACAAATTTCAACTATTTTTATCATTTTTCAAAAATTTTCTTCAATGATTTTAATTATTTTTCAATTTTTCCCTTAAATTTTAAATTTAAAATTTCCGCAAGTTTCAATTATTTTCTTTAATTTTTTAAAATATCAAATATCAATATTAAATTACTTTCATTATTTATTAATTAACTTTCAATTTCTTTCGTAATTTTTCAATTATTTTTACAAAATATGATTTTTGTTTTTTAAATTGTAATTTTTTTCTTCAAATTACAATTAATTTCTTCATTATCGAATTATTAATGTCAATTTGTAATGTCAAATAATGGAAGGGCATAGCTCATCAAATTTGTTAATTTAAATATCAGTTTCACTATTTTAATCTTTTTTTATAATTATTTTCCAAATAATTTTCAATATTAAAAAACTTGTTTCATGCCCCATCAATGTTTATTACATTTTGCTTCCTCATAGAGGAAGCTTTGTGATCGTTAAGATTTTCGATTTTCCAAAAATAGTCTAAATCGACTCATTTTCATCTAAAAAGCGTAAATTTTCATTCCTAAGCAAATGTCCAGATGTGTGTGTGTGTGTGTGTGTGTGTACGTGTGTGTGTATAGCGTTTTTTGTCGCCAGGATATCTCGAGAACGCTTCAACGGATTTCAATAAAATTTGGATGACTTTTTAAGCTCGTGAATATCTAATTTGGGACACAAGGATTTTTGAAAATACCCAATCAAATTTTATTGAGCACCTTTTTTCATCGAAAAAAATCGTTTTTTGCCAAAATTTTTTTCCAAGCTAAAAATACAACTTAATGAATAAAAAAATCATATTCCTTATCTCAAAACGAATCGATTGACCTATATAACTTTTATAATTGATCAAAAATTCGTAAATTAATGGATGTTTTTTCATTTTTTTGCACTTAAAATTCCTTTTTTTAAAGAATTTCTCGAATTAAATTTTATATTATTAATATATTGCTTTTTCTATAAGAAAGCAAATTTGTTTGCTAACTTTGAAACGAAATATCCACGAAATGGACATAATTTTCACCTAGTAAAATAATGATAATAATAATAATATTACTAATAATATTAACCCTCAACTGCTAGACTATCGGGATTTAACGTAACTGCTAGATTGGGTCTACGGGACCCGAGCGATTTTCAAACGCTGATTGCTCAGAGCCTAATGCACATATCGGGACGTCTTTTTTTTAAAACTTATTGCCAGAACCTGTAGAAAAAGAATATCTAGCTTAAATTAATGTGTCTTTAATTTTTTTTTAAATATTTCAAGAAATGTAAAGATACTTTTTTAAAAAGTCGTTTTTTTCAAATAGCTATAGTAGCACCAAAAATAGACATAAATAAAATTTCTAAGTGGATTTTTAAAGCTTTAAACATGTACCTTAAGTCTGTTTAAGCCATTTTTTGATTGGCTGAAAAAAACATATTTTTGGGAGAAATGAAAATCATCAAATTTGGTTCATTAAGTGGAGTCACCTGAGAAATTTCAACCCATCGAAATATATGTTACTTATCGTTGCCAATTTTTTTTCTGGGACTATTTTGGATGTAAAAGAATGTCATATTATCAAAATTAAAAAAAAATTTATTTTTGTTGAAAACTTTTTTTTTTGTTGTAAAAATTTATCTCCTCCTACAATTTTTCATATTTTTTTAATGCCAATTTTTTTATATGCCTTTTTTTAAATTTCAAACAAAATATCGTATGGGTTTTAACATTTTTTAATTTTTTCAAAAAAAAAAAAAAAAAAATTCAATTTTTTTTTTCAAAAAATTTTTTTTTTTAATCTTGATAATATGTCATTCTTTTACATCCAAAATAATCCCAGAAAAAAAATTTGCACCGATAAGTAACATATTTCGATGGGTTGAAATTTCTCAGGTGACTCCCCTTAAATAAAGAGAAATCATATTATTAAGAATACAATATTTCATTGTTTCCAAAACATACAATTTTTTGCGAAAACTTTGTGATTTATTTATGGTTTATTTATGATTTATTTATGATTTAAAGATAATAATAAATCATTTTTGGACAAATTTAATTTTTAACATATTACAAAATAATATAATTATAAGAAAAAATCTTTATTTAAATAAAGGTTAACTAATAAAAAAAAAAAATTATTTTAAATAATTCTATTTTTTTAATAATTTTTCTTTATTGCTTGCCAATTTATTCATTTATGTGTATGTGTATTTATGTATACGTACATATGTGTTGGTAAATGTGTATGCGTGCATGAAGTTTTTTGTAGAGGATTTTCCATAAAATTTAAATTGGTTATTAAAATCATAAATATCTAAATTTGAACTTAGGGATTTTTGAAATTAACTAATCAAATTGTTTTAGTATCTTTTTAATCAAAACAATTCATGTTTTTTTAATTTTTGTTTTTATTAACATAAAATATTTAAAATATTATTAAATTATTGCTTCCTCTATGAGGAAGCAAAAAGAAGCAAATTTTTTTGCTTCCTTGGAAGCGAAGTGTCCATGAAATGGACAGAAATCACACCTAGTTTATTAGTTATTTTTATATTTTATTTGTATTTTTTAAGTATTTAAGTAATGTTCTTCGATTTTCAATCACTTTCTTTTATTTCAAAGAAATTCTGTAATTTTCTCAATTTTGAGTTTAAATTTTCATAATTAACTTTAATTTCCAATTATTTTTATCCTTTTTCAAGTAGTCTTGTTTATCTCAAATATATTCTGTAATTTTTGCAATTATTTTTTACAGATTTTAATAATTTTCTCCAATTTTCAATTATTTCTATCATATTTCAATGACTTTTTGTCATTTTCAATTATTTCTATCATTTTTCAATTACTTTTTGTCATATTCAATTATTTTTAATTCAGTTTCTAATTTTTTTCACTATTTATCTCACTATTTATAATTTCAGTTATTTTTTCAATTCAAAATTATTTTTATCATTCTGCAAAAATTTTCTTTTATTGCAAATTTATGTTGTAATGTTCTCAATATTTGTTCACAAATTAAAATTATTTTCTTCAATTTCTAATTAATTTATTACTATGCAAAAATATTTTCTCTAATTTTTTATGATTTTCAGAATTCTTGAATTAATTTCTTAGGTTTTAAAATATTTTTCTCAAATTTTAGTAATTTTCTTCAATTTTCAATTATTTTTGTAATCATTTGCAATCATTTTCTTCGATTTTCAATTATTTTACTATTCCTCAATTAAATCCCTAAATTTTCAATTATTTATCTTATATTTCAAATACTTTTTTTCAGTTTTCATTTTCTTTTATCTTTTTGCAGTTATTTTCTCCAGCTTTTAATTAGATAGGTCTATTAAATATTTTTCAATTAATTTCCTAAATTTTCATTTATTATGTCAAATCTAAGTTATTGCATCCACTTTTTCGTAGATTTTTTTTCTCTCAAATTTCAATTTTTCGTCAATTTTTATTAATTTTTTTTTTATTTGCGATGATTTTTACCATTTTTATATTATTTTGAATATCTGTTGATTAATTCCGATAATTTCAATTATTTATCTTAAATTTCCATTATTTTCTTCAATAAATTTTTTTTTATTTCTATAATGTTGTAATTTTTTTCCTGAATTTAAAATTCTTAAAATCATTTTCTAATAAGGTACTTTCTTTTACTTCATAAATATCCTGTATTTTTTAAAACTATTTTTCTAAAATTGTACCTAATTAATATCTACAAATTTCAGCTATTTTTATCATTTTTCAAAAATTTTCTTTTATTACAAATTTATGTTGTAATTTTCTCAATAATTTTTCACAGATTAAAATTATTTTCTTCAATTTTTAATTATTTTATTACTTTGCAAATATTTTCTCGAATTTTTTATGACTTTCACTATTCTTGAATTAATTTCCTAGGTTTTAAAATATTTTTCTCAAATTTTAGTAATTTTCTTCAATTTTCAATTATTTTTGTTATCATTTTCTTCGATTTTCAATTATTTTTACTATTCCTCAATTAAATCCCTAAATTTCCATTTATTATCTCAAATCTAAGTTATTGCATTTACTTTTTAATGTTTTAATCATTCTTCAATTGTTTTTCTCAAATTTCAATTATTCTTTTTTATTTGCAATGATTTTCACAGTTTTTATATTATTTTGAATATTTTTTTATTAATATCTACAAATTTCAACTATTTTTATCATTTTTCAAAAAAAAAAAAATTCATTGATTTTCATTATTTTTCAATTTTTCCCCTAAATTTAAAATTTTAAATATCCGCAAACTATCATTATTTGATATTATCATATTCCTGTACAATTTTCAGAAATGTAAATTCATCGATTCTGAGAGTAAAGAGTGACAATGACTCGTTTATTGAACCTAAGCTAGAGACACACAAACAATGGAGGGGAACTCTGAACACCAAAATAAATCTGCTGAGAGAATTTCAAGAATGCGAAAATCCAGAGGATCATTCGACAGTCGAGCTGTCCTGTTCTCAATACGGTATTTCGTTTAATACTTATCTCTATACGACCTGGAAAAATTTCTATTTCGAATTTTCCATAACTTGAGCTCTTGAAAATACTTTCCTTTGTCGATATAATATTGATAAAATACAGAATGATCGGGAGATTTGATTCTTTTTCTTATATACCTATGTTTGTATAGCGAGCTTCTTCTGTGAGCTTTGCAACTAAAAATTCAGATGATTCATTCTATGAATTCTCTTTATCAAAAGAGATAATTAAACCATATCTTTTATTCATAAATGGACATTTATTTGCAAATCTATTGAACTTTTTTTCTATTAGCGTGCGGTCGCAGGAATATAGTTTATGGCCATTCAAATATCAAAACGAGAATTGTGGGAGGCGTTGAATCCTCTCCTGGAGATTGGCCCTTTCTTGCTGCACTTCTGGGAGGTCCCGAACAAGTTTTTTACTGTGCAGGTGTCCTCGTATCAGACCAATGGATACTCACTGCTTCTCATTGCGTTGGAAAGTGAGTATTGATTACCAAAAATCTACTTAATGTGTCTCATATCGTTCGCCAATTCATTAATTGATGTTTTGAGAAAATTAACACAGAAAAAGTGTATTCTGAAATTAAAAATATAAATACTGAAGAATCTAACATTGTAATTTGAGCTCATTGTTTATTTTCTTTTTTTTCAATGTTTTAATAAAAACATTGTAAGAATATATTCTTAATCTAGAAATATAGTCTTAGTATGAGAAAATAAAATATGAAAATCTAAGAATATATTGTAACCCTAAGAAAATATTCTTATTCTAAGAAAATACTTTTCTTATTCTAAGAATATCCTTCTTATTATAAGAACTAGTAAAATATTTTCATGCTTTTTAGGAATTAAACTACACTGAGAAAAATATCATCTTGATTTAAATATAAGTATTTGTTTGAATGATTTTGGTTGAATGAATAATGTTTTTAAGTTTAATTTCAATATATTAGAAATATCTGAAGTTTTGATTAAAATATATTTTATGTTTGAAGATAATTTTCTGTTTGTTTGATTAAAAACTAAATTTTATTCAAATTAAACCAAATTTGTATCTGAAGCCTTCATACTTGAAAGAAATATATTTTATGTTTGATTCAAACATATTGAATGCGCAGAGGTCTTTGCGCATTCAATATGGCGTCGTTACTGTTCTGACATTAGTTTACGTTTTCTGCAAGACATGAACGCATCGTTTCTAGTGTGTTTGTCGCTTTTTTGGAAAAAAAAATGTTTACAATCGTGGTTTTGTTTTTATTAAAGTGATTTCTTAAAAGTGTAAGTGTTATCATTTTATCGAAAAAATGAGGTATATCTGAAGTGATTAAAACTTTTGTGCACAAGTGAGTTTACTAAAGATATTGTTTCTTTTGTGCATTTTTCTTCAAAATTAGACTGATTCAAAGTTCCACATTTCCAGAATTGTGTGCAGTTATAATAAAAAGTGTAATTTTCTTCGGTTTTTATAGTTTATATGTAAACACTTAAAGTAATCTCAAACATATAAAGGATGCTTTATATAAAAGCAACAAACAAAAATTAAACTATCGCGGAACATATTTTCTGTTTAAAATAAATAAATTTTGTGTTAAAAATAAAAATGATAATATGATAAGGATAAAAATTTCTTTTATTTAAAATAAAATTTACTTTGTTTAAAATGCAAAATTATACTTTGTTTAAAGTAAATGAAATTTTTGTTTGAATCAAACAAAAAATATCTTTAAATCAAACATAAATGATCAACCACTAAATTTGTTCAAATCAAACTTAATTATGTTTGACTGTATAACAAAGTGAAATTAAGTTTAAATCAAACATATTATGTTTGATTCAAACAAAATTTTTTCTCAGTGTATAATAATAAATAAAACAAATCCATGAATAATATTTATCCAATAAGCAGGGCTACCTGCGGACTTTCAGATTAAAAATAGTGAAAAAATGACTTTTTAATTAAAAAAAACTGAGTTAATAATTAGTTCTTAAGTGAAAAAAGTGATTAAAAAAATGAGTGAATAAGCAATAATGAGTTTGATATTTCTGATATTAAATTGGGGAGCTCCAGCAGAAAAAGCCATTCAAATTTGAAAAAAATAATTTGAAAATTTCAAAAATAATTGAAATATGTAGAAAATAATTGAATAATGACAAAAATAATTCAATTTGAAATAAAAAGTTGTTAATGACCAAATTAATTGAAAGATTGATTAAAAACCAAAAACTGAAGACAAAGATTGAAACAAAATAATTAGAATTTGAAGTAAATAATTGAAAAGTTTTAAAAGTAATTGAATACTTGAATAATGACAAAAGTAATTGAAATTTGAAGAAAATAATTGAAATATAACAAAAAAAAAAATTAAATACGAAGAAAATAATTGAAAATTGTAGAAAATAATGGGAAAAGGTGCATAAAATTAATAAATTCATGACAATAATAAAAAAAATGAAGAAAATAATTGAAAACTGGTGTAGAAAATTTAAAAATTCAAGACAATAAATTTTTTTTTTAAATAATTGAAATTTCTGAAAAATTATTTAAAAATGGCAATAATAATAGAAATATGAAGAAAATAATTAGAAAATTACAAAAATACTTGATTATTGACAAGAGCAATTTAAATTTCAAGAAAATAATTAAAAAGTTTCAAAAATAATTTAAAAATAGCAAAAATAATTAAAAATTTGAAACCAAAATTTGTAAAAAATTTAAATTTTACACACAATAATTGAGATATTGACAAAATAATTAAAATGTAAAGAGACTCATTGAATAATGACATAAATAATTAAAAGCTGGCGTAAAAATTACACTTTTTAGACAATAGTTGAAAAATTGAAATAAATAATAGAATTTTCTAGAAAATAATTAAAACTTGAAAAAAATAATTTAAAAATATCAAAAAAAATGTTTATGTATAGAAAACAGTTGAAAAATGATAAAAATAACTAAAATTTAGAAAAAAATTAATAGAAAATAAGAAATATATTCAAAAATGAAGCAAAAAATAAAAAATACAATACATTAATATTGAAAAATTGTACCTAGAAAATAATTGAAAAATTAAAGATTTAATTAAAATATAAAGTAACTAATTGAATACTGACATTTAAAGAAAATAATTCCAAAATGTCAAAATTATTTGAAAAATTAAGAAAACAATTGAAATGTTAAGAAACTAATTGAATAATGACATAATTAATTAAAAACTGGTGTAAAAATTAAAAATTTATAGACAATAATTGAAAAGTTGAAAAGAATATCAGAAGTTTGAAAAAAATAATTGAAAGTTAAAGAAATTGAAGTTGAAAATTAACTTTTTAAGAAAATATTTTAAATTTTAAGAGAATCATTCATAAATGACAACAAAAATTTAATATAAAGAAAGTAATTAAAGTTGGAAAAAAACAATTGAAATTTATAGAAAATAATTCTAAAATGGCAACAATAATAGAAATATGAAGAATTAATTCGAAAATTACAAAAATAATTGAATAATGAAAACAAGTAATTGAAATTTGAAGAAAATAATTGAAAAATAATAAAAAAAAATTAAATACGAAGAAAATAATTGAAAATTGTAAAAAATAATTAAAAATGGTGCAAAAACTTAAAAAATTCATGACAATAATAAACAGAATAAAGAAATTGATTGAAATTTAAAGAAACTAATTGAGAACTGGTGTAAAAAAATTTAAAAATTCAGGAGAATAAAATTTTTTTTTAAATAATTGGAATTTGTAGAAAATAATTTTAAAATGGCAAAAATAATAAAAATATGAAGAAAATAATTAGAAAATGGCAAAAAGATTTGAATATGAAAAAAATAATTAAAGTTTGAAAAAAATAATTGAAAATTAACAAAAATAAATTTAGAGAATAGTTGAAAAATTGAGAAAAATAATAGAATTTTCAAGAAAATAATAAAAACTTGAAAAAAATAATTTAAAAATATCAAAAAATGTTTATGTTTAGAAAACAGTTATAAAAGTACAAAAATAACTAAAATTTAGAAAAAAATTAATAGAAAATGAGAAATATATTCAAAATCAAAAATGGAGTAAAAAATAAAAAAATAAATACATTATTATTGAAACATGGTATAAAATAATTAAAAAATTAACGGTATAATTAAAATATGAAGAAACTAATTGAATAATGACAAATAGTTAAAAACTGATCATTAAAAGTTAGGTAGTAAATTCATGACAATAATAAAAAGATTACAGAAAATTACATTTAAAGAAAATAATTCCAAAATGTCAAAAATATTTGAATATTGACAAAAATAATTGAAATTTGAAAAAATAATAGATAATTGATTTAAAAATTATAAATTGGAAGAAAATACTTGAAAACTTGACAAAACATTCTAAATATTAAGAAAAATAATTAAATAATGACATAAACAATTTAAAACTGGTGTAAAAATTAAAAATTTATGGACAATAATTGAAAAGTTGATAAAAATATTAGAAGTTTGAGGAAATTTGAAATTTGAAGAGATTAATTCAAAAATGGCAAAAAGATTTGAATATGAAAAAAATAATTAAAGTTTGAAGAAAATAATTGAAAAATAACAAAAATAAATTGATACTTGTTTAAAAAATTAAAAATTTAAAGACAATACTTGAATAATAGACAAAACAATTGAAATGTTATGAAACTAATTGAATAGTGACAAAAATAATTGAAAGCTGGTGTAAAAATTAAACAATATAGACAATAATTGAAAAATTGACAAGAATATTAGAAGTTTGGGAAAAATAATTGAAAGTTTAAGAAATTGAAGTTTAAAATTAATTTTTTAAGAAAATAATTGAAATTTAAAGAGAATAATTCAAAAATGGCAAAAAAGAATTAAATATGAAGAAAGTGATTAAAGTTTGAAGAAAATAATTGAAAATTGTAGAAAATGATTGAAAAAGTGCCAAAAATTAATAAATTCATGCCAATAATAAAAAGAATGAAAAAAAAATTGAAAACTGGTGTAGAAAATTTAAAAGTTTATGACATTAATTTTTTTTTTAATAATTAAAATTTGTAGAAAATAATTCTAAAATGTCCAAAATAATAGCAATATTAAGAAAATAATTACAAAATTACGAAAATACTTGAATAATGACAAAAGTAATTTAAATTTCAAGAAAATAATTTAAAAATTTCGAAAATAATTAAAAAATAACAAAAATAACAAAAATTTTAAGCAAAAGTTTGAGAATGGTGTAAAAAATTAAAATTTTGCGCATAATAATTGAGATATTGACGAAATAATTAAAATGTAAAGAAACTAATTAAATAATGACATCAATAATTAAAAGCTGGAGTAAAAATAACACTTTTTAGACAATAGTTGAAAAATTGGAAAAAAAAATAGAATTTTCAAGAAAATAATTAAAACTTGAAAAAAATAATTTAAAAATGTCAAAAAAATGTTTATGTGTAGAAAACAGTTGAAAAATGACAAAAATAACTAAAATTGAGAAAAAAATTCATATAAAATGAGAAATATATTCAAGAATGGAGTAAAAAAAAATTTAATACATTAATATTGAAAAATTGTATAAAATAATTGAAAAATAAATATATAATTTAAATATGAAGAAACTAATTGAATAATGACATAAATAATTGAAAACTGATCTTTAAAAGGTAATAAATTCATGACAATAATAAAAAGATTGAAGAAAATGACATTTAAAGAAAATAATTCTAAAATGTCAAAAATATTTGAATATTGACAAAAATTCAATTTTTAAAAAAATAATTGATAATTGTTTTAAAAAATTAAAAATTTGAAGACAATACTTGAATAATTGACAAAACAATTGAAATATTAAGAAACTAATTGAATAATGAAATAAATAATTGAAAGCTGGTGTAAAAATTAGAAAATATAGACAGTAATTGAAAAATTGAAAAGAATATCAGCAGTTTAAGAAACATAATTGAAAGTTGAAGAAATTCAAGGTGAAAATTAAATTTTTAAGAAAATAATTGAAAAGTTTAAAAAATAATTGAAGAATAGCAAAAATAATTAAAATTTGAAACAAAAGTTTGAGACTGGTGTAAAAAATTTAAATTTTGCGCACAATAATTGAGATATTGACGAAATAATTAAAATGTAACGAAACTAATTGATTTATGACATACGTAATTAAAAGCTAGCGTAAAAATTACATTTTTTATACATTAGTTGAAAAATTGAGAAAAATAATAGAATTTTCAAAAAAATAATTTAAAAATATCAAAAAAATGTTTATGTGTAGAAAACGTTTGAAAAATGACAAAAATAACTAAAATTGAGAAAAAAATTCATATAAAATGAGAAATATATTCAAGAATGATGTAAAAAAAATTTATTACATTAATATTGAAAAATTGTATAAAATAATTGAAAAATAAATATATAATTTAAATATGAAGAAACTAATTGAATAATGACATTAATAATTAAAAACTGATATTTAAAAATTAATAAATTCATGACAATAATAAAAAGATTACAGAAAATGACATTTAAAGAAAATAATTCCAAAATGTCAAAAATATTTGAATATTGTCAAAAATAATTGTTATTTGAAAAAAATAATTTTTAATTGCTTTAAAAAATTAAAAATTTGAAGAAAATACTTGAAAACTTGAAGAAACAATTTAAATATTAAGAAAAATAATTAAATAGTGACACAAATAATTACTGGTGTAAAAATTAAAAATTTATAGACAATAATTGAAAAGTTGATAAAAATATTAGAAGTTGGAGGAAATTTGAAATTTGAAGAGAATTATTCAAAAATGGCAAAAATCTTCTACACATTTGATTAAAGATAATCAAAACTTAATAATAAGTAGTACTTTTTAATTACTTTGGTCAGATTTTAATTACTTCCTGATTTTTCGATTATTTTCATCAATTTTCAATTAATTCCCTCAATTTTAAATTATTATAAAAATAATTTCATGAATTGTTCATTACTTTTGTAATTTTGAAATTATTTTTCCAATTTTGCAATTGTTTTTATTTTTTTTTTAATTAATTTTTCCAATTTGAAATTAATTTCATTTTTTTTATTAATTTCTTCAACTTCCAATTATTTATGTCAAATATCAATTATTACTTACTTCAATATTCAATTTTTAACATAATTTTTCAATTAATTTCTCCAATTTTTAATTTTTTTTATCTTTCTATTAATTTAATGGATTGTTAATTATTTTTATAATTTTTCAAATATTTGTCACAATTTTTAATTTTTCATTACTTAAAAATGTTCTTTCAATTTCATGAATTATTCTTAATTATTTTTATCATTTTTCAATTTTTTTCCAGTTTAAAATTTTTTTAATAATTTATATTTTTTAATTTTATTGTATGTTAAAGCTTCAATCTGTCAAAATTTTGAAAATAATAATTTTGACTATAATTCGAATCAATGAAAATTGGGACTAATGGAATTTGAAATCAAGTGATATTTAGATTTAAAAAAATTTTAATTGTGATCAGTTGAAATATTTAGTTATAATATTCAGGATTATAAAAACACAAGGATTGAGTAAAATTTAGATAATTAAAATCTAAACCAATAAAAATTTGAATGAGTCAATGTGTTATTTTTATCAAAGAAATTTTTGATTAGAAGATGCAGTAATGTATTGGTATCTTGTTAAAATAAAGATTCGTTTGATTAAAATAAGTATAAATTAAAACTTTTATTTATCAATTGAAATGGAAATTTAGTTTAAACTCCATAGATTAAAACTTAAATATATCAATTTTTAACTATGAATTTAAATTTCCGTTAATAAATAATTATTTCGGAATTTTAAAGATCTGAATTTCCAATGATCTAAATATCAATCAATTTTAACTTCTACGCATGAACATTTTAAGTAATTTTTGTATTATGATTAGAATTAAATTTTAAGTCAGTAAAGTTTAGCCAAGAATAATGCTTAAAAGAAATAAGAGCCAAGTAAATATCATTAATTTCAGAATACATTTTTTCCGGTGTAGAGAAGTTGATTTTTCAATTGGAAAAAGAAAATTTAGCGCCGATTTTTGAAATGTGTCAAATTTAAAAAAAATTGTATACGATTTGTAATATTCGGAAGTTTTACTTTTTTTTAAATATGTAAATACTCTAATATATGAATTTGTCTAAATTAGTTTCCGGCATAAATTAATCAACTATTTCCTATAAATTAAAGAAAAATTAATTTGGTCTTGCTGCACGAACTGTGTTTCTAAAATTATAAATTTTGTTTACGGAATTTATATAAAATTCCTCAGAATATCTAAAGAATTAAATTTTTGTATAGCCGGGTAACTGCAAAAAGGCGATTTATACAATAAAACGTTAACTTTATGAAAAATTCTTCTCTTCAATCTAATTTAAATAAAAACATGGATAAAAATAAAAGTATAGAATTTAAATACATTTTTTCAGAATAGAATCAAAAGGGTGTAAAAAGAGAAAGAATCTTTTTAAATTTATTACAAAATGTATGTTTAAAAATTGTAAAAGAGAATTTGTGCAGGTATCACAAAAAACAAAAAAGAAAAATAAATAAATTAAAAGATAAACTAGATTTGCAAAAATGCACCGAACTAGTGGGAAAATGACCATTTTCGATAATAGTAAAAAAATGTCTATTTTCGGCACTAGGGAGAAAAATAACTGTTTTGACACTAGTGGGAAAAATATCTGTTTTCACTCTAGTGACTAAAATTATAATTTCCGGCACTAGTGCAGAAATTGATCAGTTTTATCACTAGTGAAAAAAAAAATTTTTTCATCACTAGTTAGAAAAATGAGCACTTTATCCACTAGTGGGAAAAGTGACTATTTTCGAACTGCAAAAATAGGTGAGCAAAGTTTAAGAAGTTTCACTAAAAGATACAGTGCCCGTAAAATACGCAAAAGGAGATTAATTAATAATATTTATCAAAATGGGCTACAATTTTGACAAAAATTACCTTTTCTGTTTTTTTTTCAAATTAATAAGTAATAAAAAGAAAAGGTTTTAAATTTAATATATTGATCAAACATGTCATTATATCATCTTAATCGTTATCATTCATTCAATCACTTTCGACTGGCCTGTGCCAAGGACGAAATCTGGTAGTTTTAGTCACTCGGAAGTTTCCGGTTGGACCATCCAGTTGGGAATCACCAGAAGATTTGCTCACACCTATTTAGGCCAAAAGCTGAAAGTTAAGAGGGTTGTGCCACATCCGAGTTACAATTTGGGAGTAGCACACGACAATGATGTTGCTCTATTTCAGGTAAATTTGTCAGTTACATATTTATAAAAATATATAGGGGAAAGTGGCCATCAATGAACCAGATTTTTCAATGAACCATTTCAATTTTCTCAGAAAGAATTGAATAAAAAGTCTTCCAATTCTAAATTTAAATTAAGTTTGCTTAAATTTGAGCAGAGAAAACTAAAAAAAAAAACTATTTTTGACGCAATGGAGAAAAAATTTAATTAAAATACAAACACGTTTTTTAGTTGAAATATGTCAATTTAAAAGATTTATAATAACCAATTTTTGTTGCGCATGAACTTAAATTTAAAGTATATTATTGTTATTCATTGTCATTCATTATCAATTAAAAAATGTTAAGTAATAATTTTTTATAGTATTTGATAGAAAATAACTTTTTTCACAAAGTAATAATAACAATATTATTATTGATGAACATTTTTAGTGTTTTAAAAGAGTTGGTTCATTGTATACTCAGGTTGTTGAAAATTTAAATAGCGTGTTAGGTTAAAGAAAACTTAAATTTTATTTTTTAATAAAAATAAATCGTGTACAAAATGTGTGCATTACCTAAAGAAGTCCTGTAGTTTTATATTGATGCAAAAAAGTGCTTGAATTTAATTAAATTGAATAAATACTATAACTTTGAAAAAAATCCGGTACATTGATGACCACTCTCCCCTATTTTTAAACGGCGAGTGTGTCAAGGTTGGGACACTGCAGGTAGCTTAGGTTGGCATACTCAAAAGATTTCAATAATTTGTACTAAAAATCTATTTTAAAAAAAAACTACTTTTTTGTCGATTTTTAAAATTTTTATATTAAAATTATTAGAAAAATTGAGACAGAAAATAAATAATGTCAAAATACAAATTTTGGTTTTCCAATTTTTTTTTTTTTTTTTTTTTTTGTATAATTCTGTAATTTTTTTGAAGCTGGAGAAGCGGGTGACATTCCACGAGCACTTGAGACCTATTTGTTTGCCTTCATCTCATACTGATTTAAAGCCGGGAACAGTTTGTACCGTGATTGGCTGGGGTAAAAAGGAGGATGCAGAAAGTGAGTAATATTTTCTAATTTTCTGATGTATCAGTTTAAAAAGCACATTTTTCAATTGAAAAAATAATGCTATACATTTATTGAAGATTAACATAATTTGCTTGATATATTAGCTTCTGAATACGAGCCTGCTGTGAATGAAGTTAATGTTCCAATTTTGGAGCGAGAAACCTGTAATTTATGGCTGGAGCATAAAGATCTTAACGTAACTGATGGGATGATTTGTGCTGGATATCCTGATGGAGGAAAAGACGCGTGCCAGGTAGAATTTAATCAATTATTTCTCACAAATATCAATTAATCTCAAGTATTTTTCAAATTAATTAATTTACAAAAAAAAAAAAAATGTTTTTCTATTTGATAACCAAAATTTTCACTTTAGTTTTGTTTCAGTATCGGGCCCTAATTGAAAGTAACTAGAAAATAAAAATAATGACGAATTAAAAAAAAAAGATATAAGAAGATTTAGAAAAATAATTCGAAAATAATAAGAGTAGAATAAATTTGGATTTTAACTAAACAGTGTAAAAAATAACTATATGTAGGCTGATATAATTACAAGGATGTTTTTAAAAAGTTATTAGAAAATGTGATCATATTACTAGAATGCAAAACAATATTTAGAAGTTAGTACTTGGAGATTGAAGAAAAATTGTGGAAAAACAATGAGAAATTGAAAAAACAAAACTGTAGAATAATGAAGAATTAAAGAAAATAAAAAGCAATTAGTAGTTAACGAAAAATAATCGGAATATAGTAAACCACCAAAGTTTTACAAAATAACTAGAAAGTGTTAAAAAATATAAATATTATATAGGTCAATCGATTGATTTTAAAGCAAGAAACACGATTTTTAATTTATGTATAAAGTTTAATTTATAGGTTAAAAAATTTTTGTTTGAGAAAAAAGTATTTTTAAAAAAATTCATATCTAATAACATTTTTTTTAATCGCTGTTTTTAAAAACTCGTGTGTCTGATGGCAGATTTTAGTAGCAAAAATAACCATACTAAATTTTATTTAAATCGGTTAAACCGTTTTCGAGTTATCGTGTTTACAAGAAAAAGTACACCTACACACACACACACACACACACACACACATACATACATACATACATCTGGATATTTGATCAGGAACTCATTATAACACATTTCTAGATAGAAGGCTAGATAGAAGAAAGTTAATTTTAAGTATTTTACAAAAATTGTAAATTTAAAGGAATATAAAGCTTCCTCCACAAGGGAGTAAACATAACAAAATAAAATGTGAAGAAAAATTACATACTTTAAAATGAAATAATACTTATAAGTTGATGAAAAATAACTAGAAACAAAAGAAAAATTACTATAAATCTGAAGGAAAAATACAAATTAAAAACATAACCTTACTATAAATTACAATATGAAAAAAGTGAGGACGGTTTTAAAAAATAACCAGAGATTGTAAAAAGTAACTATTTACCAACAAAAGTTACCAGAATGTGTTATGAAATAACTAGAAAATCTAGAACTAAAAAAAAGTAAATTCTACCGTTAAATATACTAATATAGAAACATGTCTGTATGAGTTTCTGATGAAATGTCCATATGTATGTATGCGTGTGTGCATAAATTTTCTTGTGAACACGATAACTTGAAAATAACTTAACGGATTTAAATAAAATTTGTCATATTTATTATTACCACCAAATTCTAAAATCTGACACAAGGGTTTTTAAAAATAATATAAAAATAACCATTAAAATCCGTTTTAAGTAAAGAATAAATTAAATACCCTTAAATATTAGTAAATATTCTTTCCAGATAATAAATAAATATCCGCGTAGAAAAATTATTACTGATTATCAAAAAACAGTTAGCAATTAAACTCTCTAAATCTGAATTAACTAAAAAGAACTAATTATTAGTAAAATCGTGAGTGACTGTATATTTCAGCAATTACTTAAAAGTAACTAATTAATAGCGAAATATGACTAATTATTAATAAAAACATAACTAAAAATAGTTTAAATTTGACTAGTTGAATTAGTAAGCAAAATTTAATTGAAAACTTAGTTAATTTAATATAACCTAAAAATAAAATTAACTAATAATAATAACTACCCTGTTGAAAAATCGGACATCAGAATTTATATCACAAATGATATCAGAAATGACATTAGAAATGACATCTGATTTTAAGACTAGAACTGATATAATTTCTAAGGTTATTTATGTCATTTACGATATCACTTCCTAAGTCATTGCTGGCATCATTTTTGATGTCATTTCTGAAAATCATTTCCGATGTCATTTCTGATATCATTTCTGATTTCATTTTTGATGTCACTTCTGATATTATCTCCGATATCATTTTGGAAAACATTTCCAATGTCACTTCTAACATCATTTCCGATGTTCTTCTTGATACCTTAATGGATGTCATTTCCGATGTCATTTCTGATATCATTTCTGATTTCATTTTTGATGTCATTTCTGATATCATTTCTGATTTCATTTTTGATGTCATTTCTGATATTATCTCCGATATCAATTTTGATATCATTTCCAATGTCATTTCTAACATCATTTCCGATGTTCTTCTTAATACCTTAATGGATGTCATTTCCGATGTCATTTCTGATATCATTTATGATATCATTTCTAATATAATTTCCGATCTTCTTTTTGATGTCATTTTCGATGTCATTTCTGATACCATTTCCACTGTCATTTCTAACATCATGTCTATTGTCATTTTAGATGTCATTAATGATAGCATTTCTGATATCATTTCCGATGTTCTTCTTGATGGCATTTTTAATGTTATTTCCGATATAATTGCTGATGACATTTCTAACATCATTTCTGATGTAATTTCTAACATCATGCCTGATGTCATTTCTGATATTATCTTCCAAGTCATTTATGATATCATTTCTAATATCACTTCCGATGTTCTTTTTAATGTCATCTTTGATGTCATTTCCGATATAATCATTTCTAATATCATTTTCAATGTCATTTCTGATATTATTTTATGACGTCATTTCCGATGTAATTTCTGATTTCATTACTGGTATCGTTTTCTATATCATTTCCGATGTAATTTCTAAAATCATTTCTGATTTTATTTCTGATTTCCGATGTAATTTCTGATATCATTTTCGATATCATTTTTCGATGTAATTTGCCTTGTAATTTCTGATATCATTTCTGATTTCATTTCTAATGTCATTTCTGTTGTCATTTATGATGTCATTTATGATGTCATTTCCGAGTTAATTTATTATATGATTACTGATGACATTTTGGATATCATTTCCAATTTAATTTGCAATTTAATTTCTGACATCATTTCTGATGTTATTGCTGTTGTCATTTCTGATATCATTTCTGATTCCATTTCTGATGGCAATTCTAATGTCCTTTCTGATATCATTTCTGATATTTTTAATGTCATTTTGAATGTCATTTCTAACATCTTTTCTGATGTCATTTCTGATATCGTTTCTAATATGATTTCTAATATCATTTCCGATGTTATTTATGTCATTTTTTATGTCATTTCCGGTGTCATTTTTATGCCATTTCTGATATCATTTCTAATATAATTTCTGATGTCATTTTCGATGTCATTTCTGAAAATCATTTCCGATGTCATTTCTGCTATCATTTCTGATGTCACTTCCGATGTTCTTTTTAATGTCATTTCTGATATCATTTCTGATGTCATTTTTGACATCATTTCTGATGTCATTTCTGTTGTCATTTCTGTTGTCATTTCTGTTGTCATTTCTAACATGATGTCTGATGTTATTTCCGATTTAATTTCTAATATCATTTTCGATGTTCTTATTGATGTCATTTTTTATGTCATTTCTGACATCATTTCTGATGTCATTTCTAACCTGATGTTTCATGTGATTTCTGATGTCATTTCTAACATCAAGTCTGATGTAATTTTTGATATCATTTCTATTTTCATTTTCGATGTTCTTCTTGATGTCATTTTTGATGTCATTTCCAATATGATTGCTGAAGTCATTTCTGATATCATTTCTGATGACATTTCTGATGTCATTTCTGATGTCATTCCTGATAGCATTTCTGACATCATTTCTGATGTACTTTCTGATGCCATTTCTGATATCAGTTCTGATAGAATTTCTGATGTCAATTCTGATGTCATTTTTGATGTCATTTCTGTTGTCATTTCTAACATCATGTCTGATGTTATTTCTGATGTAATTTCTGATATTATTTCTAATATCATTTCTGATATCAATTCTAATGTCGTTTGTGATATAAATTTCTGATATTTTTTATGTAATTTCCAATGGCATTTCTAACATAATTTCTTATGTCATTTCTGATATCGCTTCTAATCTGATTTATAATATCATTTCCGATGTTTTTTTCTGACATCATTTCTGATGTCATTTCTAACCTGATGTCTCATGTCATTTCTGATGTAGTTTCTAACATCAAGTCTGATGTAATTTCTGATATTATTTCTAATATCATTTTCGATGTTCTTCTTGATGTCATTTTTGATGTCATTTCCAATATGATTGCTGAAGTCATTTTTATGTCATTTTTGACATAATTTCTGATGACATTTCTGATGTCATTTCTGATGTCATTTCTGATGTCATTCCTGATAGCATTTCTGACATCATTTCTGATGTACTTTCTGATGCCATTTCTGATATCAGTTCTGATAGAATTTCTGATGTCAATTCTGATGTCTTTTCTGATGTCATTTCTGTTGTCATTTCTAACATCATGTCTGATGTTATTTCTGATGTAATTTCTGATATTATTTCTAATATCATTTCTGATATCAATTCTAATGTCGTTTGTGATATAAATTTCTGATATTTTTTATGTAATTTCCAATGGCATTTCTAACATAATTTCTTATGTCATTTCTGATATCGCTTCTAATCTGATTTATAATATCATTTCCGATGTTTTTTTCTGACATCATTTCTGATGTCATTTCTAACCTGATGTCTCATGTCATTTCTGATGTAGTTTCTAACATCAAGTCTGATGTAATTTCTGATATTATTTCTAATATCATTTTCGATGTTCTTCTTGATGTCATTTGTGATGTCATTTCCAATATGATTGCTGAAGTCATTTTTATGTCATTTTTGACATAATTTCTGATGACATTTCTGATGTCATTTCTGATGTCATTTCTGATGTCATTCCTGATAGCATTTCTGACATCATTTCTGATGTACTTTCTGATGCCATTTCTGATATCAGTTCTGATAGAATTTCTGATGTCAATTCTGATGTCTTTTCTGATGTCATTTCTGTTGTCATTTCTAACATCATGTCTGATGTTATTTCTGATGTAATTTCTGATATTATTTCTAATATCATTTCTGATATCAATTCTAATGTCGTTTGTGATATAAATTTCTGATATTTTTTATGTAATTTCCAATGGCATTTCTAACATAATTTCTTATGTCATTTCTGATATCGCTTCTAATCTGATTTATAATATCATTTCCGATGTTTTTTTCTGACATCATTTCTGATGTCATTTCTAACTTGATGTCTCATGTCATTTCTGATGTCGTTTCTAACATCAAGTCTGATGTAATTTCTGATATCATTTCTAATCTCATTTTCGATGTTCTTCTTGATGTCATTTGTGATGTCATTTCCAATATGATTGCTGAAGTCATTTTTATGTCATTTCTGATAATTATCATTTCTAATATCATTTTCAATGTCATTTCTGATATCATTTCTGATGTCATGTCCGATGTAATTTCTGATTTCGTTTCTGATTTTATTTCTGATTTCATTTCTGATGCCATTTCTGATGCCATTTCTGATGTCATTTCCGATGTAATTTTCGATGTAATGTCCGATGTAATTACTGATATCATTTCTGATATCATTTTTGATATCATTTACGATGTAAATTACGATGTAATTTCTGACATTATTTCTGATTTCATTTCTGATATCATTTCTTTTCTCATTTCTTATGTAATTTCAGATGTAATTTCTGAATACATTAGTGATGTTAGAAATGACATCATTTTCTACTTCAATTCCTATTAATTTATCTTAAAGAAGAAACTAAAATATGTCGTCAATTTTGTAAATGCTATACCTAATTATTGGCAAAAAATAAATAAAAATGATATTAGAAATGATATCAGAATTGACATCGAAATAATATTAGAAATGTCATCAGAAACGATATTATTTCTAGTTCCAAAATCAGATGTCATTTCTCATGTCATTTCTGATGTTCGATTTTTCAACAGGGTAGTTATTTCTTACTAAATGCTTAGTAAAAATATAACTATTCAAATTAGTATCTGACTTTTTGCTTTAAAAATCACTGGAATATTTATAACTAATTCAGATTTAGAGAAAACATAAATGTGTGAATCGAGAGTGCTTTCTGTTGATTTTGAATGAAATCGGAACTTCAGATATCGATTTACAGCTTAAATACCAATTTCTTTTTCCTTAGGGTGATTCTGGCGGTCCATTACTTTGTCAAGATGAAGAGGACAAGGAAAAATGGTTTGTCGGCGGAATTGTCAGCTGGGGCATCAAATGTGCTCATCCAAAATTGCCCGGGGTTTATGCTTATGTCCCAAAATATGTGTCCTGGATTCACAGTCAAATTGCCAAATATTCTGACGACGATGCAGGGTAAAAAGTATCATAAATGAATTGGCTGGTAAAACTAAAAAAATGTATTAAGCCAAAAACTATATAGAAAAAGAATAACAAAAAGATCTACAAGTAATTCGATAAAAAGCAAAAAATTCCTCAACCAATCAATGAAAGAAAAATAAGCTACTTTTTTGAAGAAACAAAGTTTTGCGCAAAATTCTTGTCGTCATTTTATTTAACAAGGTATTCGAAATTTTAAACAATGTTTCTAAATTCAAATGCGTGGTTTTTATAAAAAAATTCATAGTTAAATTTAAATTAGTACCTTTTTACAAAAGGATTTAATTTTATTTTAAGAGGAACTGTGGTCTTTCACGTATCCAGGATAAAAAATACTAAAAGGACAATCGTAGTTGAAGAGCTTTAGGTATGAAAAGCAAAATGAGGTAAACGATATTTGCTGAATTATATAAAATATAAAAAAGGATCTTATGAGACGAGATCGGAAATTATTTTCAAAATTTAGAAGTTTTACTGGAAATTTTTTTTTAATTTGTTGTCAATTAAAAGCGTTTAGATTCTTAAAATGTACACGTTAATCACTAAAAATTTTTAATTTGAATCTGACGGACAAATTAAATTTGAACTTAATTCTAGAAATGACTTTCTAGCATTTTTGATATATTTTTTTTATGTTAAAATTTGCAATTTTTGAAACGACAAAGTAAAGGGAAAATAAATAAGAACAAAATAATAAAACCGATTAAAATTCTTTTATTACATGAAACAAACAAAAAATATATATAAAAAAATGCAAAGATGGTAAAAAAAATCTGTTAAAAAAATTCAATTTGTCTGTCCGTACTAAATAATTTACAAAAGAGCAAATCCTGAAAAAAAATTTAATAACATTTATAAATTTTTAAATTGATTTAAAAATAATTAATTTCGGGTCTTTTTATATTAATGCACAAATTTTGAAAATAATTATAAAATGAAAGAGATTAATGAAGGGACATTTTCGAGTTTCTATCCATTGATGGTTTTGATATACCACAAGAAAAAAAAAACTATTTTAAAGTGACAACTTTATACGTATAAAAAGTGTAACAAAAGAAGTCAATTTTTCTACATCATGAACTTAAGAAACGTGCCATTTTAATATGTACTCAAAACTGACGCTGCGTAAGACGCATGAAAATAAAAAGTAGTCGATGGAAATAGGAGAAAAAAAATAATTGGTAGAAGTAGAATTATCAAGCTTAGATATTAAAACAGCGCGAGGAGAAAATAAAAATCAAACGAAAAGAATATTCTCAGTAATAATGATCTGTAAACTTTTATACAAGCAGTAACTTAAGAAGCTGAAAGGTTCGATATGAATTTAGTGGACAATACTATTTTTAATATTCCAATGAAAAAAACTCATCGCTTTTGAGTTGGAAGACTATAATATACATGAGTCTAAAATTTTAGAAGAGAAGTAGAAAAAATTTGATTCTTTTAGTCGTAGAATTTATCTAAAGAAGGGAAATATTTATGGAAAGTAAATTTTATAAAAAGAATTCATTATATTTTGAAAATTTATTCTATCACGAAAAGAAATTAGGTATTATATATTTAGAAAAAGATTTATTATATTTCGAAAGTAATTTATTATATTTCGAGAGTAAATTATTGTATAACTTTTAAAAGAAATTATTATATCTCGGTGAGAAATGATTCTGTCTCAAAATGAAACAATTTTACGACAAAAAAATTATATATTTCGAAGGAAATTATTATATTTTGAAAAAAAAGAATGTTTTAGTTAAAAAACCAACTCATCAGCGTTGCGTTATTTTTGATGTACTTTGCAGCGACGACAAATCGCATCTAGTGCTTAGTAATTTTATTACTAACATGAAATAACAGGAAACATATAGTAAATTAATAAGTCGCCAATCCTACTGTATTTCTATAGCAAAGTTCAGATAAATATGCGATCGTCTTATTCACAAATAATATACTTCATTAATTTAAAAAAAATTAACATTTTAATTTAATGCTTTCAGCAATGTTTGTTGACAAAATTTTCAGTTGAAATTTCTTGTTTAAGAATTAAAAAAAGTATTCACTTCTACTCTCTAAATCCGAATTAGTTAAGAGTGACTAATTATTAGTAAAAACTGTATTCATAATTTTTCCAAAATATTTTTTAAAACAAAAAGATGTTTTTTGTTAATAAAAAATCTAAATTAGTAATAAGTGAGCTACTAATTCATTTAGTAAAAATGCCCACTAATTTTTAGTAATTTTCTACTAAAACTTTAGTCGAAATAGTTAAATCTACTATATGAAATAGCGCAATTTAACACTAAAAATTAGTAGAAATACTTACTATTTCAAATTATAATAATCTTATTTTTTTTATCAACAGATAGTCAACATTTAATAATAAATAATTTTTTCTATCAATATAATCGATTAAATTTTTTAAAGCAATTTTTCCAAAAACTTGATATTTTAATTAATGGTATTTAATCTTTAATTTCGAATCAGTAATTTTTCAGTAATTCAGATTTACTGAAAAAAGTTGCAGAAAAAAGAAATGAATTAGAAAAATATTTTTTTGTTTTTTACATCAATTAAATTTTTTTTAATTCATGCAAAATTTAATTGATTTCGGAAAATATATTTATAAAGAAATCCTGAAATCGAGCAAATTTTCTTGAATTAGAAATATGAAGAGAAAGAAAACATTCTTGTTGTCGAAGGTTTAAAAAAAAAATCGAATAAAATACATTTGGTTGATTGAAGAAAATGTATTTTATTTCTTAAAATAAAATAAGAAAACTATTCTCTTGATCCGATATTTCTTTCTTTCTTCTTTCTTTCATTTTCCTTCTTTCTTTTCATCATCTACAATTTTAACTGAAAATTTTCACATCAAATCACTGAATGTAACAAAAATGAGAAAAGGGAGAAATTTTTCATTAAAAGCGAAAATGCGCATAAGATGCGATTAAAAACAGACTTATTAATTTGCATACAGAGATTCTACGCACCACAAAGTGGTGAGTCTCTCTAAGAAAGGTAAAAAAATAATAATTCAGTTTTTTCGTATATTTTTCTCAAAACATTATTCCTATTTCAGTATATGACAATTTGCGCATACATATATTATTGATAGTTTTAGTATGACCTAAAAAAAAAAACAAAAAATTGCGTGATTCTAAGATCTTGTAATGACTGTTCTAATAACAAATAATAATTTTACTATATATACAGAAAACTAAAATTGCATCAAATGCAGAATTTCCACTTAAAATGTGGCTTTGGTCAATGAATAAACATTATAAAAAAATGTATAACGAAAAAAGCGTATAAAGATAAGTTAAAAGCTTAATGTGAAATGATGCTTAATTTGTGTGAAATAATTGTGTAATTATGGCAAAAGAAATTAAGGAAATGTGTAAGTTGTGTATAATAAGTTTCTTGTACTAAAAGTATGCTTATTCATTGTTTCTAAAATGATATACATTAACTAATGAGAGTATACGAAAATTATTTATTTTTATAAAATGAATTTATATTTTACCCACTAGTGTGGAAAATCTAATTTTACCCACTAATTTAAAAACTTTCATTTTACCCACTAGCGTGGAAACCGTCATTTTACCCACTAGTATGAAAACAGTCATTTTACCCACTAGTGTGAAAAGTATAATTTTATCTACTAGATTGTAAATTGTAATTTTACCCACTAGTGTAGAAACTGTCATTTTATCCACTAGTGAGGAAACGGTCATTTTACCCACTAGTGTAGAAAATCAAATTTTACCATCTAGTATGGAAACCGTCATTTTACCCACAAGTGTAAGAATTTTTCTCTTTAGTGGCAAAAATAGTCATTTGATTATTATTAATTAATACGCTAATTTCTGCGGCAATTATTACAAATTACTCTGCTGATTAATGTGTATTGATTTAGAATAAATATAACTTCCAGGGTAGAATGTACATCTGCCCTTGACGCATGTTAGAATAAATATTAAATAATAATTATAATAATACTAATAATAATAATAAGAATAATAATTAAAATAATAGAAAACTAAAAATGTAAAAATCACAATATATAGCTATGCTTTTAGTGGTATTAGTGTAAATTTAGATGACAGCATCGTTCATAATTAGCAAAAATATGTTGACTGAATTCTAGGGATAAAAACTGCACCAGCACTTTTTTGATCTGCACTCTAAAAAAGAGCTTTATAAAAAAATATACTTTTTATAAAGTATCCATTGTTTATGAAAACTAGAAGCCTTACTAATTGACTTAGACTGCTTAGACTTTTTCTAAGCTATATGACGATAAGTAGTATTGTTGGTAATAACCTTGAGATAATAATTTTTAATTATTTTTTAGGTATCTTTAGTAAATTTACTATTTATTAATTAATCACTGAAATATTAATCAATGAATTTTAAAATTATTTCTAACAATGCAAAACTAGAAAAAATTATAATTTGAGGAAATAATACTGATAACTATTCTATACTGATTCTATTACTATTTAGGGATCATTTCTAAACAGCCTAATTGAAAGAAAGATCTCTATAAAGTATAGTAATTATTCCTAAACAGTATAGAAATCATTCCTAAACAGTATAAAAATTAAACATTCCAAGAATGTTTAAAAAACAGTATAATAACTATTTCTAGACAGTTTAGGAATGATTCCCAAACATAGAAATGACTCTTAAACTTTTTCGTAAAAGTTTAAAAATTAGTATTATTTTCTAGAAACTAAATTAACGAAATATTTAAATTTTTTAAAAATGTATTTTCCATGATTTTCAATTTCTCTTGTCCATATTTAAATAATTTTCAATTTCATTTTTCAAAATCAAAAAGAATTCTCAATCTGTTTTTGAAAATTCATAGTAATTTTTTTCAATCTTTAAGTTTCGTTTTTTCAAACTATTAACAAAAATTCTCAATTACTTTTTAACTTAAAAAATTTTTTTTTTTATTTTAAGTTTTTTTTTTAAATTAACTAGCAAGAATTTACGATTTAATTTAAAAAGTGTATCATGACTGATTTTTTACGTAGGTTTTTAATTAAAATTACTAATTATTGGCAGAGCTTGCTTTCGCTTAAGATCAAATTAAATAATATATCCAACTTTGACAATAACAACAGTCTTCCTTAGTATCCAGGCAACACTTAGTTGTAAAAATATGAAAAACGTATTGATAACCGACAATACTGAAGTGAGCAGACAATAAATAGGTTAAGAAATGTTCCAAAAGATGGACAATAACTTATTGTTAAGATTTTATGATAATAACTAGCTAATTACCTCAAATACATATATTGAGAGAATCAATTCAATTAATTATAAGATTTTAGAAATTATTCATTTAAAAAAAAACGCGACTAAATTGAAAATAAGTTTCTGTTTTTGAAAATTAAATTTTTTACTACTATTTTTTATTTTACAAAATGTTGATAATTAAAGCTTAGAATTTTTTAATACAATGTTTAATATCATTTTGTAATACAATTTTAAATATAATTTTTTAATATAATATTAACAAAATTTTAATATAATGTTTTAATATAATTTTTGAATATAATATTATAAGCCAAAGAATGTAAATGTAAACTTAAGATTTCTATAAGGAAGAAGTTTTTTACGCTATGAATTTTATTTTAATTTCTAATTATAAAATGCATAATGTTATGATAAACACTTTTAACTTTAAGGAAAATAAAGCTTTTCGTAATTAAGTACCTACCTATAAGTGAATGAAAAAGCTTTCATGATATTTTTCTCACTCCAAAGTATTTTTTTTAATATATAATAATCAAAATATAGTTATAATGATTACAATAAATAAACCACATTAAAGTTCTATATTTAAGGTAATATAGGGAATGAAGGGTTTTAATTGATACAAAAGTTTATTTAAAGAAAATTTCGTTTCTTAACTGTTTTGAATCATTAAAAATTTGAACAGTAAATTTAGTCAATATTGATAGTCAATGTGCAAAAAAGTATAAAATTGATAAGGATATTTTAACAATTTTGTTGCAGTTTTTAAAATTTCTTATAGTAATTCTACATCATATTTATTAAAGAAAAAAAATTAATCGTTTTAGTTTGGAAAATTATTAATAATTTTTATTTTAAAAATTGTTAATCACCTTTATTTGAAAAAATTACTTACGCTTATGCTCCCGTGATAAGTACACTTTTGACATTCACAGAAAAAATCTGCCAGATTTATTTAAAAATTAGATTAGGTAAAATTTAGAGCCTGTTTACACCGACGGCTTTAAAGAGGGTTTAAATGAGAAACTTAATTTAAAAATGGCGCCAGAGTTTCCCTAAAACCCATTTGGACTAAAATCCATTTGGCCTGAATCTATTTGACCTAAAAGTCCTAAAACCCATTTGGCCTAAAACTTATTTGTCCTAAATACCATTTAGCCAAAATCCCATTTGTCCTAAAACTTATTTAGCCTAAAACCTATTTGTCCAAAAAGGCATTTAGTCTAAGTTCCATTTAGCCTAAAATATATTTAGTCTTAAACTCATTTAGCCCAAATCCCATTAAGCCTAAAACCAATTTGGCCCAAAACTCATTTGTCATAAATTCCATTTAACCAAAAACCCATTTGACTTAAAACTTATTGTAACCTAAAAACCATTTGGCCTAAGTTCTATTTAGTCTAAAACCCATTTGACCTAAAACCCATTTGGTCTAAAACTCATTTGGCCTCAAACTCATTTGGCATTAATCCCATTTAACCTAAAACCTAATTTAGTCTTAAACTCATTTAGCTTAAAACTCATTTAACCTCAATTCCATTTAGTCTAAAACTCATTTAGATAAATTGGTTTTAGGATAACTGGTTTTTAGGCCAAATATGTTTTAGCCTAAATGAGTTTTAGGTTAAATGGAATTTAGGCTAAATGGGTTTTGGGTAAAATGTATTTTAGACTTAATTGGGTTTGAGGACAAATGGGTTTTAATCCAAATGGGATTTAGGCCAAATGGATTTTAGGTTATGTGGGTTTCAGGCCAAATAGGTTTTAGGCGAAATGAATATTAGGTTAAGTGGGATTGAGGCTAAATGGGTTTTGGGTAAAATGTATTTTAGACTTAATTGGGTTTGAAGACAAATGGGTTTTAATCCAAATTGGTTTTAGGCCAACTGGATTTTAGGCGAAATGGATTTTAGGCTAAATGAGTTTTAGGTTAAATGGGATTTAGGCTAAATGGGTTTTGGGTAAAATGTATTTTAGACTTAATTAGCTTTCAGGACAAATGGGTTTTAATCCAAATGAGTTTCAGGCCAAATAGATTTTAGGTTATGTGGGTTTCAGGCCAAATAGGTTTTAGGCGAAATGGATTTTAGGCTAAATGAGTTTTAGGTTAAATGGGATTTAGGCTAAATGGGTTTTGGGTAAAATGGATTTTAAACTTAATTGGCTTTAAGGACAAATGGGTTTTAATCCAAATGGGTTTTAGGCGAAATGGGTTTTAGGCGAAATGGATTTTAGGCTAAATGAGTTTTAGGTTAAATGGGATTTCGGCTAAATGGGTTTTGGGTAAAATGGATTTTAGACTTAATTAGCTTTCAGGACAAATGGATTAAAGTAAGTTTTTATATTTCTACCTACATCACCGTAGCGGTGTAAACACGCACTCACTGAAATACGAAAAATTCTCTATTATTAGAGTAAATATTGATATTAATTATCGATAAAAATTTAAAAATCTGGCAAAAGCTTTCTTTGAGTTCATCTGTGTGAAGAAATGTTGCGCACAAATACAGGTGTACTATAATTAAAAACAGGTAGTTTCCTAAAACGAGCCTCCTGATGATGCTAAGTTTAATAATTACTCCTGTCAAGTCAATGTCACATAGTCAAATATTATATGTATGTAAAACATATATTAAGCAGTGAAAGATCTTGTTATGTTCACAAGATTACACTAATTATATAAAGTACATATAATACAAAAAAATTCAAGCTAATGTACCTACTTGTATTGTTAAGATTTAAGAAACCATAGAATGAATGTTTATAAAAAAGTGTCACGTAAATTAGCGAATTGAACAAAAAGTAGTGAAAACTGTTATAGGCATATTAGTCTCCCAAGATGTGAGGTTTTTTTATTTTTTCTTTTTTAATACAAGACACACTTAACACTCTAATAATTTTTCGACAAACAAAAATTAATTAAATTAGTTAATTTTTATTTAATTCTTTTAAAAGAAACGCTATTTAAATTAATAGAAAACATTTGATAACCTTTTGTCAAAATAAAACAAATTTTTGTTTATCTTTCATTTTTTTCCATATCAGAAAATCCTAGAAAGTAGCAAACTTTGTGCAAAAATAATTTGTCGAGTTTAAAATAATAAAGAAAATGTACAGAAGGTAGATATTTTTAAACGCTCTAAACTTTAATTTTGCATAAGACACCATTAAATGCTCAAAATCTTCGTTAAATCGATAGTGTTTCTATAATATCAAAAAGCTTAATCACTTCCAGCCTACGCAGATTTAGAAAAATTGCAATATACTACATTTAAGAAATAATTTCATTAAAATTGTTCTTGTCAAATTGTGTTTTAGTGGAAAATTTAATAAATATTACAACTGCACGCACAGTCGGAATACACTAGGGTAACTTTCGTAGAGTGTAAAAATTAGTTCAGGCCTCGATTTATAATTTAATGAATAATCCTAAGCCTGACTAATTTTGATATAAATTTAGTGTTTATTACCTAAACTGAAAAATTTAAAGTGATTAATTATATTTTTAAATTAACATAGAGGAAAATTGGAAAATAATATTGAGTTGTAAACTTTTATACTGATTTATTTAATATGTGATTAGTGCTTATAAATTTATAATAAATAGTGTCTATTCGTAAACAGTGTAGAAATGTTTCCTATGTAGTATAACAATGTTTTCTATACAGTATAGAAATGTTTCCTATACAGTATAAAAATGTTTCCTATACAGTATAGAAATGTTTTATACAAGAAAAGGTTTCTTATACTGTATAAAAATTGTTCCTATACAATTTCCAGATAGTATAGAAATGATTCATAAACTATTTAGAATGATTTCTAAACTGTATAGAATGATTTTTAATTAGCACCTATAGAAAAAATCTCTTCACTATAGTCTAAAGTTTACAAAATGATATAATTTTCTAAAACTCGATTTTTCTTCACAGTAAAGATATAAGCGTTGAAATAAATACTCAGTTAATTTTTATGTCAGCGTTAACTAAATTTGGTTTTATCTTCATGAAAAACAATGTAGTATTGATGTGAAATACTTCCGATAGAATAGTAATCGATTAATATATAATTTCCATACAGACGACATGTACATATAAACACTATATTTAAAAGTATATGTATATTAATGTAATTAGTCAAGTATAATACAATGTTAAAAATTGTTCAGCTCCCGCTATGTCCCCCAAAACTTGTACTCTGTTAAGAACGTAATTTGAAAAATCAATTAACTGTTAATATAAAAATATAACAACTTTAATAGATAATAAAAAATATTTTGTATATAAAGAGTAACTAAACTTAATGAAGCTTTTTTGCTTAATTCACAAGAAGAGAATTAGAATAGTTAATTTACCATTTTTAATTTTTTGATATTTACAAAATTAACAGAGTAAATGTATAGGGGTTTTTTTTTTAATGTGATTGTTTATTGTGCAATGAACAAATCATAAATGTATACAATCAATGGTGGATATTATATGTATAAGATGATCGTGATTAATGGATAATATGTTTAGTATTTTGATATGTTTACGTATTGCTGTGATGATTATATTAACAAATTTGTTATAAACAAATTTGTATACTCGTACTGTTTAATCTTTCTGTCAATAACTGGAAGTGTTTTTAAAATTGTATCTCTTTTGTTAACTTTCTTTTTAACTCTTCTTTTTATCTTCTTTATCATCTTTATCTTCTTTATTCTTGTCTCTTTTATCTTTATTCTCTTTTTTTTCATTTGTTTGAAATTTTCTTTACAAATTCCTTCTTACACCTTTCATCAATTAAAAAACAAGATTATTTTTTACATTTTAAATGACTGTAGAGGATTTAAAAAAACTTCCAGATTTTATTGTCAAACATATTAGAATAATTTATTAGAATATTAGAAGATAATATTTATTAAAAATTAAAAATAATGAATATTAATTCTAACAAACAATAAATCTATATTGTTTACAATATTAATGACTAAACAGATGATAGATTGTTTTAAGACAAACTTTTTGTAAATTTTTTTTTAAATGGCAGATATTTAACTTTATAACAGATTGAACAGTATGTTGACTGTATAGAGCATAAAATATATAAAATGCCGTTGCTATGTTTGCTGTAAATTATTTGTAAAATGTAAATTTAACAAGCAGAAGAAAAAAAAACTTCTCTTGCTGGTCAAGAGTTCTAAATATAATTTTTTTGTTATATATATATAAAAACCTGAATCACTGTAATTGCAGGATTATTAATCAAGCTTCAAGACTTTTTTAGGTGCACAAAATAACTTTTACTTATTTATATTACATTATACAATTAGCTTAAAACTTAAATTTTTTGTTAAAAAAGAATCTTTATAATATTTTAAAATAAGTTATCTTTTTCGCATTTCTTTTATTATTATTATTATTATTAATATTATTATTATTTTATTCATAATTCTCAATTTTCCATTTTTATCATTTTAGACGTTAAGATTCAATTTACTTTTTTAAAAACAGTCTTGATGATTAATGATCTAAATAAACACCTATAAAATCCTATTTTTGCAGATTGATAATGCAAATTGTTTAAATAATAAGAAATTAATTCGCGCGTTTAATAGTGTTTTATAAAAAAAACAAGTAGGACTGTTGAACAAAATCGAAAAAAATTTGATAACAAAACATATCTTTAACATATCTTTTATAAAACCGTGAGGATGATTTTCTTTTAAAAAGGAAACGCTAACAATTAATTGATCGCTTTCAATGTGAGTGAATATATAATAAATAAAAGTGTAATTAATCTGCAAAAATAAATTTTTATGCCTCTGAATATTATAAAAAGATGATCTGGTACAAAGAAAAATATGTATTTAGAGTTATGTACACAAAAGCAACCGTAAAAAGATTTACAATACAATTAAATAATAATGATGAATATTGAAATATATATTTATGGAAGCTGTGTGTTGGCAAATAAATTATGTGTTAACATAATTTGAATTTTGATTTTTTCACCCTCAAACGCATTGTTGGAAATTAAATAACTTTCAGTTTAAAATTTGTTTAAAAGTCTTAATTTATCAATTTTAATGAATTTAATTGCATTTTAATACTTTTTTTTCTTTCAATACAAGATGAAAATAACAATTAGGTAACAATTATTATAAATTTACTTTTTTGGGAATTTATCAGTAAATGGTAAATGCTTTTAAATCCAACTTCGGTTAAAGTAGGAAACTGTTTTTGAAAAGGTCGGTAAGGTAGAAACGAGAATTGTTGCAACTTTCTCGACACAGATGTCGGGTCAGATCATTTTTAGTCCTTAATTTTTCAGAAAACTTTCATTCGTGAAAAATATGTTTATTATCATTTTTGGGTTTTTGATTTTTAAATCTGAATTAGTAAAAAATAAATAATTTGAAAGTAAAATGTCAGCTACTAAATAGTTATATTTTTATACTTATCATTTAGGAAAAAAAAAATTATTAGTCAAATTCATTGTTAGGTTATATGTCAAAGTAAGTAATACTTTAGCAAAATTCTGTTTACTAATTTAAATAGTCAAATTTTAACTATTTTTGAGTTATTTTTTTTAGTAATAATTAATTAGTTTTCACTAATTGATGAAACAAAAAGTCATCTACGATTTTAATAATAATTAGTCATTTTTAACTAATTCAGATTTAGAGAGTGGGATTGTAGAATACGAATTTGCCGTCAATTTTGTAAAATTCAAAATGGCCGATTTAATATGGCGACAGAATGGTTCTAGGAATGGTTATTAAAATATTTTTATTAAGAAACTGAATAAAAAAAATGTATTAAAAATTCAATCTGTTTATTACCTAGTAAAATAAATTCAGATTTTTTAAACATTTTATTAAAAATTGAGTCAGTTACGTTTAAAAAAAGTATCTTTAAATTAAAATTAGAGTCTACTTTCAAAAGAATAATTTTAACTGCATTGACAGAAAATTAATTAATTAAAATATAGTTTACCCTAGAATATTGAATTGGAATTTCCATACACCAAAATTTTTAGTATATTAAAATTTAATTCTACTAATATAAATTAACTTGAAATGTTCTTGTGATTAAATTAATTCATATTTAGATCATTGGAAATTGTGATCATTAAAATTTTGAAATAATTATTTTTAATGAAAATCTAAATTAGTAATTAAGAATTAATCTATATTTAAGTTTTAATTTATTTAAGTTTGAATTCATCTAAAATTTTATTGGTTATTGAGCTTTAAATTATCTAAATTTTAATCAATCCAATCAATCCTTGCGTTTTTATTATTCTGATTATTAATAATAAAACATTACAGACAATTACATTACATTTATTGTCTGAAAGTGTCGTCATTTTTCAATACTAAAAAAACTCAGACGTTAAATACAAGAATAATAAAACATTCAAACTTTTCATAATTTTAAATTTTTTTTGTAAAAGAATTCCATCAGGCTTAATTTTCTTTGATTCAAATTATACCTAGTCTAAATTATTATTTTCAAAATTTTGACTAATTAAAGCTTTAACATACAATGACATTTTTTTGTATAATTAGAAGCTTTTTTATAAAAAGATTAATGTTTAAAATAATTTAAATATGCATTATTAGATTTTGAAAATATGTAAAGTTTATAATAGTTCAAATTAGAATTAATTAAAATTTAAAGAATTTAAAGTTTAAAATAACTAAAGTTTATTAATATTAAAATATGAGTAACTTTTTAATTCCTGCACTAATTAAAGTTCAAATCATTTTAAAACCGTATAAATAAAATTAAGTTTTTTATATATGTTAGTTTGTAAATGTAAAAGATTAAAATAATTAGGTATTTAAAAGAAATTAAATATAAATCTTAAAAATTTGAATTAATCGAAGTTAAAATAAATTTGAGTCAATATTTCGTTGAAACTGTTTTAAGTATGGAACTATTTTAAATTTGAAAAAATTTAAACTTGAGTTGTTAGAACTTTTGAAGAATAGAAAGAATCCTCAATAGAAGTTTGGGACAATTGAAATTCGTATAAACTATAGAAGTTTGAATACATTTTGTTTAAAAAACTATTCTTTCAACAAAAATATTTTAACTTTTTGAAATGCATCTACCTACGCTATTTTCTTCTTTTATATTTGTTTTTTTTATTATTTTTCCTTTTTTAAATATAAAATTGGAAAATTCGTGCTCTTTTAAAACATTTTTTATTTTAAGGTATTCTCTTTAAATTTGTAATTATTCTTTAACTTTTAGATATTTTGTTCTGTTGTCGATTATTTTTGACAGATTTAAAATTTTTCTTTCGACTGTGAATTATTTTCCTCATTTCTAAATTATTTTCTATAATCTTCAACTATTTTAGTCATTTTGTAAATTATCTTTCAATTATCAATTATTTTATTGAAATTTCAATACAATTCTTCAATTTTCATTTAATTTCTACAATTTTATCCATAATTTTCATCAGTTTTAACTGAGAATTTATTATTTTCCTTCAATTTTATGATTATTCTTTTATTTTAAAAAAATAATTTCTAATCCTGATTATTCTCACCATTCTTCGATTTTTTTTTCAATTGCTAATTATTTTTTTTTAATAGTTAATTATTTTCGTCATATTGTAATTTTATTTTTTAATTATCAATTATTTTCTTGATATTTCCATTTAATTCTTTAATTTTTAATTTATTTCTTCAATTTTTAATTATTTTCTTCAGTTCTCAAATATTTTCTTTAATTTTCAATTATTTTTATCAATTTTCCATAAATTCCTCAGTATTCAATAATTCTAGGATTTTTTCAATTACTTTTTTCACACATCAAAATTGTTTTAAAATTTCAATTCAATTGTTATTATTTTAAATTCTTTCTATCAAAATCTATTTCTAAATTGCAAATTTTGTCATCAATAAATTTCTCAGTTTCATGTAGGGTTTTTTTTTTCTTATTTTTAAATTAATTTTGTCAAATGTATTTTTTAAAGTTCTGTGTTGTTTAAAAATAACTTCAAAATCTCTTTACAAGTTTTGATTTCATTTTAATCCAATTTTTTATTCCAAGCTTCAAATTATTTTTTCTCTTGCCTTAAAAACCCTCTTACTTTAACTCATATTTTTTATTAATTTCTAACTTATTTCTCATTCTCAAAGTTCATTATCTCTTTCTGAGTTTCAATTTCTTTTAAAATCTATTTCCGCTCTCTAAATAAAAATTAGTGATTTTCTACTAATAAATTAGCGAAAAATCGGTTCCTACTAAATAGTAACTTTTTTTTACTAATTTCTAATAAGAAACTACTATTTATTAGTATAAAATTACTAATTTATAAATTTGTAATAAAAGTAAAAAACCTTTTCTAAAGAATCAACAACAAAAACAATTCGCATCTATGGAGATGTCTAAAAACCAAAAACTGTGTCAAATTTTCCTGAATCAGATTCTAGACTAACAAGAAGTTAATATCCGTGAAATCCCTTCAGTAAGAAAACTCCCCTAAAAAAAAATTATTTTGCTGATCTTGGGTGTATAATGCTTGAAAAAATTAGCGGGTTACAGCAGGGTTCTATTAAGCTGCAGGGGCGTAATCCGCCAACGATTTTACACCGTTTTGCGTTGCATTTGATGTGACATTATACCAACACCGGCATGGGGTTTGTCAGAAAAAAGGGGTGCTTTCAAAGGACAGCAAGACGGTTTCAAATTGATGCAACTCGAACAAGTGGGGCACAAGATACGATTTAAAATTTATCCGCGTGAAATCCAGCTTTTTTTCTTTATCATCTAATCCGTATCTAACATACTTCCTGAACAAAAGATTATGTCATTCTCAACTTTAAGAAGCATTTTGTTCAGAATCTTTCAAATTTTTAAATTAGTAATCTCAAACTTAACAATTTTGTAAAATAGAAATTGCAAATTCAATAAAAAGCTAATTTGGAATTTTGAAAATTTAATATTACATTTTACGATATTCAGAATAATTACTATTAATTAGAATATCTAATGACAACTTCAGAATATCTATGATATTTCATAATATTTAAGAAAATCTAAATATTTAAAAACAATATCCACCATTTTTGATCCGCCATCTTAATTTTGAAAATTAACTTCATTTTCCTGTAATTTATGCCGCCGATTCCAAATCGCAGGTGAGAATTATAAATTTTTGCAATTTTAAATAATGGAAATTATAAAATTGAAGAATTTATCTGAAAAATGACTAAAATAATTGAGAGTTGAAAAAAAAATCGAAAAATGACTACATAATTACGCAATTGAAAGGGAATAGTTTCAAAAATTAAACAATGAATATTAAATTTAAACAAAATAGTTGAAATATTATAGGAATAACTGTTCGAAATAATTGCAAATTGAACAACTGGATTGGAAATTGAAAAAAATAATTGAAATTGAAAAAGAATAATAAAAAGTTGAGGAAATAAATTGAAACTTGAAGAATTAAATTAAAATTTGAAAAAATAATTGATAACTGGAAAAAAAAATTACAAAATAACGAAAATATTAGACAATTGAGAACAAAATTAAAAAAATGTCTAGATTAATACACAACCGAACAAAATAATTTAAATTATTAAAGAATAATTATAAAATTTTAAGATAATAATTGAACATTGAGAAAATTGTAGAAAATAATTGAAAATTGCGGAAAATAATTAATAATTGAAAGAAATAGTTGAAAAATGACGAGAATAATAAAAAATAATTGAACAATTAAATTTAAAATTAAAGAAACTTAATGATAATCAAAATAACAATAGAAAAAATCGATAATAATAATGATGACAAAATTTGCAATTTAGAAATAGATTTTGATAGAAAGAATTTAAAACAAAAAAAGAAATGGTAATTTCTAAAAGAAATAGGAATCTAAGAAAATATTCGACAAAAAGAATTTGAAATTCCAAAAAATATCTGGTAAAATATTATTATTATTCAGAACTACTAATAATACTGTGTATTTGAAACTGCTTAGAATTTGGTAAATATTTTTTCAAGCATTGGTTTAAATGTTGTAAAGAATTTGGAAAAATTGAATTTTTTTTTTTTTTGTAAAACGATTTTGAAAGTAATAATTGATATTGCTGAGACGCAGTTTGCTTGGAATGTGGATGAGTCATGCAAGGATGAAAGGGAATTAAAAATGTAAAGTAAAAAGAATTATCAGTGGAGGATATTAATATCAGTGATGATTGCTAATAAATAATAGTTTATTAACGAACTAATGCCTTACTGGAAATTAATGCGAAACTTGCCGAGTTGGAAGTATAAGGGGGGGCAAGATGGGGAGGAAAATCAGTATAGAAGGGGTGTTAACTCGAAGTCTTAAATGAGCAGGGTGCATGCTGTGGTTCTAATTAAAACAAACACGATTACAAGTTTTGACTTGCATTTATAATCACGATTCATGCACAAGCAGGCACAAATAAAAGTATAAAACTAGACTTTGTTTCAACTCGTATTTTCCATTCTGTTTCTGTTTCAATAAAGCACCTCTTGATTAAAAAACAAAACAATGTTAATAAATTAAGAAAATAGAGATTTAGTGAAGTAGATTGAGAAAAAATTAAAAGATAAAGTAAAGTCTCGAAATTAACAAAAAAAACATTTTGAATTTCTTATTAATTTATTATGTAGAAGTATAAGTCGTGAATACAAATCAAAAAGAGGAAGAAAAAAGAATGCTTCTTTTAATTACATTGTAATCAACCCCAGTTTCTTGTAGGATTAAATATTATTATTATTATTATTATTATTATGTTCTCCCTCGACTGAAAACTTTGTCTGTAGATGTGACGAGCATACTAATGAAGTTATGAAATTCTTTTATTGAATGAATTGAGGTAAAAAGTAATTTTTTATATGTTTATATTGAAGTAATCAAGTATCAATTGTGTTGATCGTTAACGAAAACATCATTACATTAATTATGTTGCCTTGCTAGAGAATTATTGTATCTTCAATATGATAAAGTTAACGACTTTAACACAATACGGGGTTAATTTCCGTGGCGAAGATAAGATCATTTTCCATGATGGAATCATAGAATGAAGGGATACAACTCGATAACCACTCAATTGCTCGAACCACTTACATCCATCCCTCTATCATCCGTTCATTAATAGAGTGGTTTCTGAATAAGACATAGGGGATGATCACTAAAATATAACCCGCATCTCTCCACTAAAAAGAACATAATCGTATTTCTGTTTTGTAAATAAAATTATTTTTTTAGATTATTTTAACAATATTTCTTGAAATTTGAATAATAGTAGGAAGGAAAAAAAATCACGGAGAGGAAGTAGTTTGTAAATTTTACGATACTTGTATACTAAAGTTTTTTGTCTAGTTGGTTTTCTTCAAAATCTTGTTTTATGTTGTTAATTACTCTCTAGATCTGAATTATTTAAAAAATTATTAATCAAAAAATAAAATCTTGAATATAAGTTTTCTCTATTGAAAAATTGGAATTAGTAAAAAATAAATAATTATTATTGGAAAAGTTGTTAATTTAGTAGTTTTTGACTAATTAGTAGTCATTACTATAATATTCAGTAGACAGAATCTATTAATTATGCTTTAACGACTTAACATAACCTAAAAATTACTTTGACTAACTTAAGGATGTTCAACCCATTGACATAATAACCTTAAACTAGAAAATCGTTTTTACATAAAATACACATATTTTAAAAATTGATTTTACCAGATTTTGAAATAGTTACCTACATTTAAAAAATAATTAGGTTGATAAAAATTTGTTACGAAATAATTATTTAACATTTTGTGTATTTTCTTTAAAGTGTATGAGAAAATCTCACACAATTTTGACAAATTATTATTAATCTTTGAAACATTCTCTACCAGTCTGTTCGTTGTAGGTATAATAATATTTCGTTAGAAAATTATTAAACAAATAACATTTTCGATAATATATTTTTTAAACAAATAATATTTTAACAAAATTCAACGGACAGACTTGTAGAGAATATTTTAAAGATAAAAAAGAGCTATTATTTATGAAAATTTGAAGAAAATTACAAATGCTTTCAAACTTTAAAGAAATTATACAAAATGTTAAATAAATAATTATTAGTATTGATAACAAATTTTATCTCAAACTAATTTTCCTCTTTTAAATGAAACTATATATTTCAAAAATATGTGAAATCAATTTTAATAGAATTTTTATTTTATGTGAAAAACACTTTTCTAGTTTGAGGTTATGACAATGAGTTAAACATCCTTAATTAATCATTTTTACTAAATTAATAAAAATAGAATTTCAAGCTAATATCGCACATAACTTGCAACTGCAAAATTAGGAATAAAATAAAATATAAAATAAAATATAAAATATTAAATAAAATAAAGAATTTCACTAATTTAATTAGTTATAATATGGAAAAAGTTTCTGATTACTTTATTTTCACATTTAATCCTTAATTAATCATTTTTACTAAATTAATAAAAATAGAATTTTTAGCTAATATCGCACATAACTTTCAACTGCAAAATTAAGAATATAATAAAATATAAAATAAAATATTAAATAAAATAAAGAATTTCACTAATTTAATTAGTTATAATCTGGAAAAAGTTTCTGGTTACTTTATTTTCACATTTCGGTTTCATTTTTCATTTTCAAGAAAATTTATTTCGATTTTCTAGTTACTTTAATATATTTCTTAAACATCTAGTGACTTTTCAACCTTCTAGTAACTTTTTAATCTAGCAATTAATTTATCCTTATTTTGTACTTATTTTTTACATTTTCTAGTTATTTTGTGGATTTACAGTAATTTCTCTTTTCTTCCTAGTTATTTTTTCAACAATTCTAGTTTTTTTTTTAAATTTTGTATCCAAAATTTATTTGTTTAACGTCTGGGAATTAATATCAATAATATTATAATTTTTTATAAATTTGTAGCTATTTGCTTCACTTTTAGTACTTTATTGTTACATATTTTTGTTTGTTTCCAATCATTTCTAGTTAATTTTTCACTTTTCAATTTTATTTCTCATATTTAGTTATAGGTTACAACCGTATCTAGTTATTTTTTATTTTTTTAATAATTTTGATAATATCAATTTATTTATCTTTATTTTATACTTATTTCTCACATTTTCATGTTATTTTGCCATTTTATAGCATTTTTCTTCATTTTCTAGAATTTTTTTCTAGTGATTTTTCATTTTCTAGTTATTTTTCTCTAAAATTTAAAACTATTTTTTAATCTTTAGTAATTTTTCTTTATTTTTCAGTTATTTTCTAGTTTTTAATTATGGAATTTAATGATTATTATTTCGCGTTCTAGTTATTTTAATTTAACATTCCACCCAGTTTTTAATATCTGGATATTTTTCACTTTTTAGTAACTTTTCAATAATTTTTAATAAATTTCTATCAAGTCACATTTATTTTGTTCATTTTTTACCTACTGGTTAACTTTCTAGTTCGCTTTCTTTATTTTTATTATTTTTTTCCTTTAAAATTGAAGATTTATTATAACAAAAATTTTTTTTTTCTGCTTAACAGATTTATTTATTTTTCAAGTTTCTGTTCTAGTGACAAAAATATATGAAAATGCAGAAAGCAGGTTTATACTTTAAATTTTAAACCGTCGATGAGAAAAATTAAAAAAATTACTAGAAATATAAAAATAGCAAGAAAATGAAAGAAAAACTTAAAAATAAAAAAAATTATTACAAAGTTACAAAGTAACTAGAAAATGACACAAATAAGTAAAACCTAAGATGAAACTGCTTGTTAGTGAGAAATTAACTAGATATATTGTTAAAAATAACTAGAAAATACAAAAGTAACTATAAAATGATAAATAAACAGAAAAGTGAATAAATTACTAGAAATTAAAAGTCGAAACAACAGACAATTGGGAATAATTAAGTATAGAAAGTAAAGATAATAATTAAAATTTTAAGACAAATAACTGAAAATTAAAAAATTTATAAAAAATAATGTTATAACTAGCAAAGCGAGTAGCAAAGGATTAAAATTACTAGAAGTTAAAAAAACAATTAGAAAATGAAAAAATAATTGTCAAAATAAAGAAACTGGAAAAAGGAATGTTTCGTTGATGGAAAATTGTTAAAATTGATTGAAAACTGACTAAAAAATGAAAAAAAATCATTTTAAAAAAATACCATGTAAATTAAAACATTTAAATCTTTATAAAAGAAGAAAATTAGTTTGAGATAAAATTTGTTATCAATACTAATAATTATTGAACATTTTGTACATACTTTCTTTAAAGTTTGTAAGCAGTTGTAATTTTCTTCCGATTTTCATAAATAATAGCTCATTTTTATCTTTAAAATATTCCCTACAAATCTGTCCGTTGAATTTTGTTAAAATATTTTTTGTTTAAGGGCATGTGATGGAGTATGACGTCACTTGTATAGGCAAAATTTGTCTGTAACTTTTCTCTTAAAATATTAAATATTTTGTCATGAAACTTGGTATAAAATTACTTAAAATGACATTAGAAAGGTCTCTGAGACCTAAGTTTGTTTGAATTTTGGCTCAAAACTAGTTTTTAAAAAATATTGCATTTTTTCGAAAAGTTCCCATTCTAGTTATTTTTAACAATATATCTAGTTAATTTCTCACTAACAAGCAGTTTCATCTTAGGTTTTACTTATTTGTGTCATTTTCTAGTTACTTTGTAACTTTGTAATAATTTATTTTTTATTTTTAAGTTTTTCTTTCTTTTTCTTCCTACTTTTATATTTCTAGTAATTTTTTTAATTTTTCTCATCGACGCGGTTTAAAGTTTAAAGTATAAACCTGCTTTCTGCATTTTCATAGATTTTTGTCACTAGAACAGAAACTTGAAATATAAATAAATCTGTTAAGCAGAAAAAAAATATTTCTTGTTATAATAAATCTTGAATTTTAAAGGATCTATTATTAAACGAATTTATTTTTTGACAGGTAGTTTCCCTTATTTTTTAACATTTTGTTCTAGGGATAAAAAACACTATAATGTTATTTAGCAGACCCGGAAATAAAAATCTATTCACTTTTTCTGAATCGCTCCTGAGCTCAAGTGAATCCGCATTCTTAAAAGGAAATTTCCGATTAACTCCAATTCCAACCATTTTATCATTTTCCAAGTGTTTTTTACTTTTTAGAAATATGCTCAACAAAAATTTTATATATTTGTTTAATTTTAAAAGGTATTATTACAACTAACACCTCTGTATATAATTTGAGTATCTAAATTATTTAAAAATTTCAAATTATGTGTAAAATATGACAATCTAACCTAAAAATTTCCAAACAAATTCATCAGTTTACCATTTCTACTAATCTATTTTTTTTAAATTTCAAAATATTTTGTAATTTCAAGCAATTTCCGTTTATTTTCTAACCTCATTTTCGTTTTTAGATGTTTTTTTTCTCTTTTCAGAACTTTTAAAAATGCTCTAGTTTCTAATTTCAGAAAGTTTTTTCACCTACAGAAAGATTTTTTAAAAATGTTTCTGTGGATTTTTTTGAACTTCTCGTCCAATTCCTGATGGAGGACAAGGACCTTTGACGTGCTTGTTGCAGAGATCATCAAACCATAAGAGAAGTTTGAGATCGAGGAGAAAAAAGAAGAGGAAAAAGAGCGATAAATCAGGGCAAATCGGTGTCCGGGTGCGAGGGTGGGTCGAAGTTAAAACAAACGTGTAATTTACCAGTGGCTAACCAACCTAACCCACCTTCGTTAACTACTTTCGAAGGTAAGCTCCGGAGGCCAGGAAGATTATGATGGGTTATATTTTAGTAGGCGGAGAGGACTCCTGTTTAACCAGTAATTAAGGTTGCTCCGCCCTCGGTCACGCTTCCCTTAATCTCACTCCAGAAAACTAGTTTCTAACTTGTTTATTAACTACCAACACACTGCCATTGTCTACAAATTTAGAAAAAAAACAACTTTTCTTTACATATAAAAAATCTCTTTAAATTTGAATTAGCAGAAAATAACTGATTATCAATAGAATTCTACTGATTTTCATAGCTAAAAAAACACTACTAACAATTAGTAGAATCATACTAATTGAATTAGTAAAATGAACGTTGCTGTTGAAATCAGTTGTCTATAAAAAAAGCGCCTAGATTTGAACCTAATATACTGATGGTTTCAGTAGCTTTTTTAAGGTTATGTTTCTTCCAATCAAGAATAATAAAATGTGTAATTATTTTAAAGCTAAATGTATAACTTTTATTTGCATTCATAAAAAAGAAATAAGTCTATTTTGAGCATTTTTAATTAAAATTAAATATATCCACTGATAGTGTTGCGAAATTCTCGGTAATTTAAAATCCGGTTACATTCTCTAGAATATAACCGAGAATATTCTCCTTCCGGAGAATTTATGAGAATTTTCAATGTTTGAATGAGATCCACTATTTTGAAACACAAACAATTTATTGAAATAAAAATGGATAAATAACAAAATAATTGTCATTGAAAATTAATTATAAATTAGTAAAGTGTAAAATTATTATATTGAATAAAACAATTATGAACAGGATTTTATATAAATTATAAAAATTATAATTTCTTTTACATAACTAGATTAAACAACGCGCGCTTAATTGAAAAGAAAATAATGAAAACGATTAAAATTGTCAAAAGTAATTAAAAAAACCATAGATATGTTTTAAAAATAAAGAAAAATAAGAAATAAAAATAAAGAAAAATTTGAGAAAGATACCCACTTCAAATTCTTAAAAATAAATTGAGAAAGTGAGAGTAATGAAAAATGGGAAAAAATAATTGAAAATTGAAAACATCAATAATCGAAATGAAGATAAATAGTTAAAAATTAAGGAAATTAATTCAGAAATAATGAAAATGCTTAAAAATTGAAAAAATAATGAAAAAAATTATAAAAATAATTTAAAATAATTAGAGGAATATACTTAAAACTTTTAGAAGTTCAATACAAAAAAAGAATAATTTAAAATTGGAGAAAATAAACGAAAAAAGATCAACATAATTTAAAATTGAAAAGAAAAATGTTCAATTTAAAAGAAATAATTGCAAAAAATACAGAACGTATAGGTACATAAAATTGAATTAAATAATTGAAATATCAGATAAATAGTAAAAAATTTAAAAATTATGAAAAGAATCAAAAAACGATTAAAAATGAAACAAAAACAATCGGAAATTTGAGAAATATATTAAAATATTTTATAAAATAATTTTAAAAAATAAGAATAATTAAAAATTGGGGAAAATAACTGAAAAATAATTTTAAATTTAGAAACTTGAAGAAAATAATAATTGAAATAATTAATTGGTAAATAATAGAAATAATTGACAAATTGAAAAAATTAATGAAATTTGAAATAAATAATCAAAAAAATTGCAGAATATTTTCAAAATTTTTAAAAGATCCGTTTGTTGGCTTCAACGCCAAAATGTATGATGCGTGTAACCTAATTAATAAAATGTTATGAAATAAATAAATAAAATTGAAAGAAATTGAGATTTGAGAAAAATACTTGAAAATCTCAGAAATTAACTGAAAAAATGAGAATAATAAAAAATTGAAGAATAAAGAATTGAAGAAGGATAAAAATAATTGAAACTCAAGGTAATTAATAAAAATTTTGGTAAATTATGCAAACAAATGAAAATAATTAAAAAATTGAAAAAAATAATTGTAATTTAAGGAAAATACTCAAAAATATTAAAAAATGATTTTACAAAATGAAAATAATTATTAAGAATTTAGGGAAATATGTAATTCAAAAATGATAAAAATAATTGAAAATTGAAAAAAGAAACTGAAATATGATGTAATTAATTAAAAAATTTAAAAACTAATTATAATCTTATGAAAATGATTAAAAATTTTAAAAAATAATTAAAATATGATAAACATAGTTAAAATTCCAGATAAATAATTGAAAGTTTTTGAAACTATGCAAAAAGAATAAAAATAATTAGAAATTGAAGCAAATAATAGAAAAATTACAGAATTCATTTTTAAGCAAAAAAAAAATAATTGAAACTTGCGAAAATTTTGAATTTAAAATTTAGGGAAAAATGGAAAAATAATGAAAACCATTAGAAATTAGAGAAAATTTTTGAAAAATGATAAAAATATATGAAAATTGTAGCAAATAATTTAAACCATAATAGAAAAGAATTGTTAAAACTTGAAGCAATTTTTAAATATTTTAAAATTTATTCTCAACTCGTGGATTAATTAAATTTAAAATTAATTGAAGTATGAAGAATTATAATAAAAATTGTAACTGTAGTTTTGTTTATCTCAAATATATTCTGAAATTCTTTCAAGTATATTTTACAAATTTTTATTATTTTCTTCAATTTACAATTATTTCTATCAATTTTTTTTTATTAAATTTATTTTTCAATTAATATTCCTCTTACCTTCTTTCATTTTCAATTATTTTTTGATGAATTTTCTAATTTTTTTTATTATTTATCTTAAATTCTAGTTATTTTTTCAATTTATAATTATTTTCATCATTCTGCAATTATTTTCTTTTATTACAAATATATGTTGTAATTTTTTCAATTACTTCTAACAAACTTAAACAATTTTCTTTAATTTTTAATTTTTTTTATTACTTTGCAAAGATTTTCTAGAATTTTTTTATTACTTTCATTATTCTTCAATTAATTCCCTATAGATTATAAAATATTTTTCTCAAATTTTAATAATTTTCTTTAATTTTCAATTATTATTGTTATCATTTTGCAATCAATTTCTGCAATTTTTAATTATTCTCAAACTTTAGTCCTCAACAAAATTTCTAAATTTTCAATTATTTATCTTATTTTTCAATTATTTTTTCAATTTTCATTTTCTTTTATCTTTTTGCAATTATTTTCTCCACCTTTTAATTAGATATATTAATTATTTTTGAATTAGTTTCCTAAATTTTTATTTATTATCTCAAATTTAAGTTACTGTATCCAGTTTTCAATATTTTAATCATTCTTCAAATATTTTTTTCTAATTTCAAATAATTTCGTCAATTTTTAATTTTTTTTTAAATTTGCAATGATTTTCACAAATTTTTATTATCTTGAATATTTGTTGATTAATTCTAAAAAGTTCAATTATTTATCTGAAATTTCCATTACTTTCTTCAATTTTCAATTATTTTTCTTATTTTTCAATTACTTTTTGTCATTTTCAATTATTTTTTAATTCATTTTCTAATTTTTTTTTATTATTTATCTCTAATTCCAGATATTTTTTCAATTCAAAATTATTTTTATCATTCTGCAATAATTTTCTTTTATTAAAAATTTATGCTGTAATTTTCTCAATTATTTTTCATAAATTTAAATTATTTTCTTCAATTTTTAATTATTTTTACTAGTCCTCAATTAAATCCCTAAATGTTCAATTATTTATCTTATATTCTCTCGAAATCTGAATTAGTGGTTTTCTACTAATGAATTAGCGAAAAGTGAGCTACTAATAAATTAGTAAGAATTTTACTATTTTTTAGTAGAAAACTACTAATTTTTAGTAGAAAATTACTCATTTTTAGTAGAAAACTACTAATTAAATTAGTAAAAAAAATCTACTTATTTTCAAAGTAAAGTTTCACTATTTCAATTAGTAGTTTTTTACCAAAAAAATTAGTAAAATTCTTGGCTCACTTTCCACTAATTCATAGTAGAAAACTACTAATTGATAGTAGAAAACTACTAATTCAGATTTAGAGATTACAATTATTTTTTTTTCTATTTTCATTTTCTTAAAACTTTTGCAATTATTTTCTCCACTTTTAATTAGATATATTAATTAGTTTTCTATTAATTTCCTAAATTTTCATTTATTATTTTAAATCTAAGTTATTGCATCTACTTTTTAATGTTTTAATCATTCTTCAATTATTTTTCTCAAATTTCAATTACTTCGTCAATTTTTAATTATTTTTTATCATTTGCAATAATTTTCAGAATTTTTTAAAATATTTGAATTTTAGTTGATTAATTCAAAAAATTTTAATTATTTATCTCAAATTTCCATTATTTTCTTCAACAAATTTTCGATTATTTCTATAATGTTGTAATTATTTTCCTGAATTTAAAATTTTTTTAATCATTTTGTAATAAGGTACTTTCTTTTAATTCACAAATATTCTGTATTTTTTAAAATTACTTTTCTAAAATTCCCATTAATATCTACAAATTTTAACTATTTTTATCATTATTCAAAAATTTCTTTATTGATTTTCATTATTTTTCGATTTTTTATCTAAATTTTAAATTAACAATTTCCGCTAGTTTCAATTTTTTGCTTTAATTTTTTGAAATAAAACCTTTTCAGTTTTAATTAATTCCTTCAATATCAAATTAGTGTAATTATTATTTATTAATTAACTTTTAACTTCTTTCGTCATTTTTCAATTATTTTTACAAAATATGATTTTTGTTTTATAAATTGTATTTTTTTTTCTTCAAATTACAATTAATTTCTTCAATATCGAATTATTAATGTCAATTTGTAATGTCAAATAATGGAAGGACATAACTCATCAAATGTGTTAATTTAATTATTATTTTTACTATTTTCATCGTTTTCCATAATCATTTTCGAAATAATTTTCAAAATTAAAAAACTTATTTCATGCTCCATCAATTTTTATTAAATTTTTTATATTTTCTTTTATATTTTAGTTCTTTTTTTTAAGTATTTCAGTTTCGTTCTTCGTTTTTCAATCACTTCCATTTATATTAAATAAATTCTGTTATTTTCTTAATTTTGTTATTAAATTTTCACAATTAATTTTAATTTCCAATTATTTTTATTCTTTTTCAAGTAGTCTTGTTTATCTCAAATATATTCTGTAATTTTTACAATTATTTTTTACAATTTTTTATTGAATTCTTTAATTTTCAATTATTTCTAGCATTTTTCAATTAGCTTTTGTCATTGTCAATTATTTTTTAATAAATGCTCTAATTTTTTAAATATTTATCGCAAATTCCAGTTATTTTTTCAATTCACAACTACTTTTATCATTCTGCAATAATTTTCTTTTATTACAAATATATGTTGTAATGTTTTAAATTATTTTTCACAAATTGAAATTATGTTCTCCATTTTATATTATTTTTAATACTTTGACAATATTTTCACGAATTTTTAACAATTTTCAATATTCTTCAATTAATATCCTAGATTTTAAAATATTTTTCTCAAATTTTAGTAATTTTTTTCAATTTACAATTATTTTTACTATTCCTCAATTAAATTCCTAAAATTTCAATTATTTATCTTATTTTTCAATTATTTTTTTCAATTTTAATTTTCTTTAACCTTTCACAAATTTTAAATTATTTTCATTATTTTCTTATTAAACGCGAAAAAATTTACTCGAAATCAAATAAATTGTCAACTTTTGCGTTACAATAATTACTCTAATTAAAAAAAACTCTTTAATTTAATATTGTTTTTTTTCCCCTCCCTCACCCCGGTCAGTATTAAGTGTGCAGAAAGCAAAAATTTACAAGTTGCCGCAACCGGTTTACTAATTGAATTAGTACAATTTTGACTGATTTAGAGATGCGTTTTGTTAAATTAGTCGCGTGGTTTCAATTATTTATACTAACCAGCACCTATAAAACAAAATAAAAATAAAACACAGAAAATAACCTCAATTTCTTTCTAACAAAATATCCGCCCAAATTGTCGAGAAATATTATCTATTGTGGCCGTTTCAGTGATAAATAGCCTCAAATGATGTCCTACTTTAATTTATCGTCTCTCGGTATCGAAAAAAAGTAGCAAAATGCTCTATCAAGTTATGTTGTGAGCGCAATAACATGATAAATGTCTTAAGATGCTCCAGTTATTTTTCGGAGCTTGTGGGTACACACGTACATAATTTCTCCGGAAGGGAAGAAGGAAAAGGGGTGAAGAGGGAGGGGGGGGGGGAGGGGTTGTAATAGAAGGGGAGAGGTTAGAGAAAAAGAAACAGGGACGAAGAGGGTGCAAGAGTTCGACCCCCGGCGCTCGCGGTGGGACGCCATCTTATTTATTGTTTTAATTATATCAGAATATATCGTTAGAACCCGTCAGGACGCGCCACGCCGCCAAATGCGCGAGATTTATGCGAGAGAAGTAAATCCGCTCCACCCTCTGCCACCTCCTGTTTCTTTACTCATTCCCTCCGATTTTACCTCTTTCATCCTTCTCCCGCATGAGCTTGTATTGACATTCGTAATTTGTCCACTTGTCAATGTGAATGAATTTTCAATTTATTAGTCATGACAGTTTCAGTGTCCGTAATCGATTTCAACTTGGAATCAGTCAGTAAATCATCTATGTATAAATTAATAAACATGAATATTACAGAGCAAGTTTAATAAATGTGTGTAGAGCACTCGAGAATTTCCCTACCAAATTGCTAATTATTACCAGTGGGTAGTTACATTGATACACCCTCTTTTTGTCCACTTTATATACACCGAAATTGATTTCCGCTGTTGCGCGTCGTTATGGAAAATTTGACATATGATATTTGTAAATTTAATCTGCATGAACACTATACTATTTTTAATTTTGAAAAAAACTAATTATAATTTTTAAAAAGTGTTGCTTTGATAGAAAAATTAATTTGCAACTGTTTCTAAATGGTATTATTGGTATTTATTCACAGATTTTTGTATTTCTAATTCGCTTCGTCCGCTAGAGGGAGAGAGTTTAGCGGAGTTCCTAGATAAACAGAGAGTGCACTACCATAGTTCTAAGTTTCCTTGGTTTAACTGCGGTTTTGTTTTTGTTGAAACCAATGAAACTAATAAAATTTACGTATAAAGTAAATGTCTCAATTATTAAAAATGTCCCACTATTAAAAATATTACTAAAGTAAAAGGAGTAATCGTTTTTTAGTGCAATAATATTATTGTACCGATTTGTAAACATAAATGATAAATGCATGGCGATTGTCATATTTTTCTTGATCAGTCAAAACGAACGATACAGCCAAAATTTTTTTTTCAATTTTAGTTTTCTAAATAAACACGGATCATGAAACATAAATCAAGGCGAAGTAAAAAAAGGTACAATTAAAAACATTTGTGTCTTTAATAATGAAGAGTTACAATATTGCAATTTTTATAAAAAAAATAATAAACATGGATTTTTAAAAACAAAAAAATCTGACTACTATTTTTATATTGTTTTGTTTTTATTTTAAACATTTAAACACAGTTGTGCACAAATTGGTACGTGTTTACAAATAAGGACATTTACCTTTTAATATTGTCCAATTTTAAATTTTGATTTTCACATTAATTTGAGGTTAGGATCCGGTATCCACAAAGTTCTAAAAATTCTACGTAACAGTGATTTTTCCATGGATTTTTCTCTCGGTTAAACTTACAGATTAAATTTTCCTATATCTTTCGAACTAAAAATTTGTTATCTGACGTTAAATCTCATAAAAAATGTAAGCATGGCTCCAAAAAACGTGCTCAGGACTTGTCTTCCGATTTTTTTTATTTTTTTTAAAATAAACTTTCAAAATAAATCGAATGAAAAACAGTTAATTTATTGTTAATAAAACAAATTTTGCCGAACTTGAGAATGTTTAACCCTATGGCATAAACTCAAACTAAAGAGAATTTTAACATGAAAATAAAATAAAAAAGAATTTTACAAACTAAAAGATCTTCTTATACAATTTTCAAATAAAATTATTTTGGATTAAAATATTTTGTCATTAACGTATTATTTAATATTTTGTGGTTTTTCTTCAAATCGAATGAAAAATTGCAATTTTTATTCAATAATGTCAAACAATGACTCGTTTTATTCTTTGAAACATTCTCTACAATTTTATTTTTAGAATTTTATTCAAAATGTATTGTTCACAAGCAAATAAAAAACAAAGTTTTGTTTGGTCATTAGTTAATAAACAAACATTTTTAATAAAATTATATGAGTATTAAATTCTGATCTCCAAAAATAAAAACTTATTGATGAATTTCTTTGTGAATCAAAGATTTGAAGAAAGCGGATTGAAGAATTGACGTTTTGAATAGTCTTGAATAGGAAATGTCTTTAACAAGTAACTAACTACCCATTGATGAGAAATTTACTGAATCAAATTTGACAATATCAGTTTGGGAATTTTGAGGTTAGATTGCCATATTTGACACAAAATTAGAAATTCTTAAACAATTGAGCTACTTAAACAAATTATATGCAGAGGTCCTAGTTTTGAAAATACTTTTTTAAATTGATCAAATTTATAAAATTTTTGTTGAACATATTTTTAAAAAGTATAAAAAAACACTTAGAAAATTAAAATGTTTGGAATTAGAGTTGATCGGAAATTTTTTTTCAAGACTTTGAATGATTAAATTTGAAGAAAAAAACCGATAACAAGGCTGGAATTAAATAGAATTAAAAAAATTAATTCCATTTAAATCGTGAAATTCCCATTATTTTTAATCTCGCGTATAGCATAAAAATTTATTAATTTGTATTCTTTTCAATTCACTTTAGACAATTTGTGAAACTGGATAAAATGAAATTAAAAATTTTTGGTATGTATACGACTGACAAATTTTAATTACGAATGTGAGATAACAAGTATTAAAATCAGTTCTCTTTTAATCTCTTTTGCTAATTTTCAAAATGTAATTAAAAATCATTAAAAGTTTCTTTCCTCATTAGAAATTTGTGATAAAAAATCGACTTGTATTTCAAAAATAAATTAAAATTTTTAAATAATAACCATTGTTTTATTTTCCATTTCTGATACTTTAAAATAGATATTTTATAATAAGTTACATTAAGAGGTATTGGGACATATATTCATTACTACTTTTATTAATTTAAATTTTATTTAAATTAAAATTCAAACATTTACCTCTGAAAGACTAATTCCTTTCTTTACCATCCGAATAAAGCAGATTTTAATTCCATTTTTGGAACAGCTAATGTTATATTCTATTTTCCTTCTTTTTGGCATTAAAAGGTATGAAAAACATACATAATTTATTCTGCTTATGGAATAGAAAAATTTCATTTTTACTACCTGCAAAAAGTATTATTTGGGATTAAAAAGCTTCATTTTCTATTCTCTTTTAGGGATTGACAAATCATCGTTTTCAAACATGGTTTAACAACAAATTTCAAATTTGTTAAAACTAATTTTTATTTGACTTTATTGTCATGCGAAAAACTAATTTTTAGTTTGAGGTTATGTCACAGGATCAAAAAATCCTTAGAATCAATAATTACCAAATACTTTTCCAGGAAATTTGTAGCAGGCTTATTGTTTAATTTTGATTTAAAAAATAAATTAAAACTGATTTCAATTTGAAGAGTTTAAGTTGATAAGTCAGTGCCCTATGTCATCTTTTGAGAATAAAATATATGTGTATGCCTGTTAACCTTAAAATTTTATTTTATATACTGTGACTAAGATACGTGTTGTGCGTTATCTGTTTTTAATATTTATTTATTCATTTTATGTTTTGACATAACCAATTTAGTTAAATAATGGGTTTTCGTATTGTTTATGATAATGTCGTAAGTTCTTTTTATTTATATAGGGTAACCGGTACAATGATTGACCTCCCTATAATGATTGGCCCCCTTGATAAAATATAAATATAATAAGAAACAACTTACATCAAATCAGTTTTTAATTTATGCTTAATAAACTTCACACAATTAAGCAACGATCATTACAATTGGGATTATCTGGTCCTTCATTATTAATTTTAATTTAATTATTTATTTACGTGTACTGAAAAGAGAGACAGAAAGCAGAAAACACTATGGTCGTATGTAGTGTACCTTCGTAGAAAATTGTCATTTTTGATCGTAAAAATATGTTTTTGAGAGAAAATTTGTTCAAACATAAACTTACGTTGATTATAGAAAGACTATAAAGTAGTTTTTATTTAAAAATATAACGTTTTTTCAATTTATATGGGGGCCAATAATACCCTCTTAGAATTGCACGAAAACACAATGATTGACCGTATAGTGGCTTAAGAGGTCAATGACTATATTTCTTAAAAATATTGTAAAATATTATTAAACATCTTTTACAACATTAAAATACATGTTTTTAAATAAATCCTTCTATGTAAAAGTGTTAAATAATCTTAAAAAACAATTGTTGGCCACGGCCAATCATTGTACAATCTAGGGGCCAATAACTGAAAATTCGAAGTTTTATTATGCCGGTAGTGTCGCCTCTGTCAGATAGGTTAGTACGCCCGTCAGCTGACAGCTGACACGGCTGTCACACAGTGATTTTATTTGGTTAATTTATTGAATTAGCATTACTTTAAATGATTATCTTTGACAATTTTGCTAGAGGTTAAGATGCTATTGAACAATTTTCAGTATTATAATGCGACGTTGGTTATTTTCTCTAGCCCAAAATGTAAACAAACTTGTGCCCATAAAGTGCATGCTTGTGTCTATATTAAACTGTCTTTTTTCCAGTGTGGAGTTTTTTTAGTTGATTTTATAGATATAAATATTATTTTACATATATTTACAAGTGTTTGTGTAACAATTTTTGGATAAATCACTCGAGACAATCCGTTTTCTCACAACATGCCAAAAACTAATAGAAAAGGCTAGGCGGCTAATCTTTGTATTTAATAACTTTTAGAGGCCAATGATACAATTATTGGCCTCGGTCAATCACTATGATTTTAAGGCCAATAAATGTATTTTTTGACATTAATATTATTTTCTTTAAATATCGATTATTTAAATTTTTTCTATTCTTTTCTAATTATTTACATTTAAAATAGAATAAATTTACTGTCGATTAGTGTTTTTCAAATATTTTTTTGACAACTGGTGTAAATTTGACAATATGTCAAACATAAAAATTTTCTTAAGGGGCCAATCATTGTACCGATTACCCTATTAGGTCGTTTTAATCTTTTAAAGAAAGTTCTGTGTTTGTAAATAACCTCAAAAAGTATTAGAAACTATTTTCAATATTTTAACTCAAATTAAACATTTATGTGGTTTTTTTAATTAAAGCAGTTATTAAAAAAATTAAAAAAAATTATTTTTGGTTTTTAAAATTATAAAAAATGTAGAGGTGTTCTCTAATTTGAACAAATTTATTTTTCCAAAAAAATTGAGTTACATTTTCAAAACCAAAGGTACGTTAAAATTATACAAATTTAATATAAATGTACATCCACATTCAGTTTTTTGCCTATCATTTTATTTTATTTTCAGATGTATAAAAAATTCTCTTTGCATAAAAAACCACATCGTATCAAAAATCAACTTTTATAATTAATCACATGACATCAAAGGTATGTTGTTGTGTCAAGTTCTTAAAAATTCTCTTTACGATTTGCTATTATAATGTTTTGAAAAATATTACGTGTATTATGTGTTCTCTAGTTCCAATGAAGAAATAAAATTTTATTTCGAAACGCGCCAAACAAATTTATTTTACTTCAATGCCGTTTAGGCCAAAAAAAGAAAAATTAATTTTTATTTTTAATACTGTTTTATGCGTTGAAATAAATTTTTGACTAAAGATTACATTTTTGTTTCTTACTTGGACTATTGTTCTCGGACGTTAAACTAAATTTACATATTTTAAATTTAATTTTGATCAATTGTTAATTAATAATCTCGCAATAGCGAGAAATTTTCTCAATTTTTGAAGCAGTATATAATATCTTGTTTCAGAGAAAAACGAAAGAGCATATTATTTCTGCAAATCCAGCATGTTAATTCAAAGCTCCTTGACCCAGGTTGACCAAAAAATTAAAAAGGACTCGCTTCTGCAAGCACCTACCAAGGACAGGTGCGCCAGTAAATCTCTTTGAAAGTGGAATAAAAAATCGCAACGTCCAGTGAAGAAAAATGCTACCTTGGCGACCATTGAGCTTGAGCCCTTGATAGCAGTAAAGAAACGAAGATAGGAGAGTTAAAGAAAGAGATATCGACAGTGTGTGAGAGAGACAGAGAGAACAAGAATTTTTTTCCCTATTATTTTCTTTGCGCACGGCGGCGTCTGGGCGCGCGCCCGCTGGTATGTCTGGCATTTCATCCGAGGAAGAGAAATAATTGATTCAAAAATGATAATTCAGTTTCAAAAACTGTCCATTAAAAATTCATCATTATGAAAATTGAATTTTATCGTTTAATTGGAGTTGAGATAAAAAAAATATCGATACAAGGGAAATACAATTTTTAATTTTGCACAGACTATTATTTAATATTGAGAATAAAAGTCGACGGTCAAAACTTGATCTGTTCTGTACACGCGACCATAGAGATCCCAATCTAAGAGGTCCTTTCTCAAAGTTCTCCATCCCACGAGGCGAATCGTCTCCTTCTCGTAATATTAATTTGCCCCTTTATTGTCCACTTTTGTATCTTGGCAATTTTTACGTTTGTTATTTTCCCCCTAATCCACGTGTTCTTTTATTTATCATATCTCAAGACACGATTTCGTTAATCCTCCCGGGGTCTGATATTGAAACAAAAATTTGAATAAATTGTTAATAATAAGATCGAGAGGGTTAATTTATTGTTTCTCCAAGTTTCGTGAGTTTTGCTTATCTTTCTTGAAAAACACAATTTATTTTTTTTTTTTTTTTGATTCGAGAATGTTTTTTTTTCTGCTTTTTATAAAATTCCCCAGCCTGCCGAAAACAATATATCAGCATAAAAAATGAGCTGAGACTATTCATTCATCATTAAATTAAAAAGCAATTAATTGAAGAGCTTTAAAATATCACAGGACTTTTGTACCTGAGTTACGAGCCAGAGTTTCTAAAGGTGAAGTTTCTCATCCCAGAGACCCAGAGTCCAGTTCTTGAAATTAAATATGCGTCATTCGAGTGTTTTTAACCAGTTCTGATTTTAACGATCTGACCTATTCGTCTATATCGAGGATCGGGGATGTTTCATAAATCACCAAATATCTCAAAGGCACACAAGAATCTGCTTAGATGAAGAATCGTTGTTGCTCGAGCAATATTAAAGCGAGAGAAAAATTTGAATAAGATAGTATTCATTGCGAGGCTAGGACGTGGAAGAAATACATTAAAGTGCGCTTTTGAGAAAGAGTGTCCCAAGTGAGATTTATATACTCTGAATGGCAATCACTCTTTAAAGCGAGTAACGACAAACGACATCCGCGATGACAAATCTTGCCTATTCTTTTGCAAATGTCTATTTGTAAATATCTTTCAAAACGTTTGGAGGCGGAAAAGAGCAACTTAATGGGCAATATGACAAGGCAAAATTTTCTCAATCTTTTCCTTGTTACGAGCAACCCTTTCCTTTTCATTCTGTGATCAGTCCTTTCTTTATTATTTTGTCGGGCCACCGGCGTTTATTCTAATTTGAATATTTTTTCCATAATCGAGCTTGAAAATTTCCGGAAAACTTTTTTTTGTGATAATAAAGAAACCGGATATTTGCCCTCGCTCAAGTAAAGCAAGAAACTTTGTATTATTATTTTTAAAAATTATTATTTTATTAAGATAATTAAATTAATTTTCTTTTATTTTATTGGAGACTTGGATTGAACATTTAAACATGGAAATGCGGAAAATTACGTAAAAATACGGAATTATTGAAACAAAAACAGTGAAACACTGCCGATGTACACATGGCGGAATCCCACTCATAAATATCCCTACTTTTACTGATCTCTTCTCTCATTGTACGAAATTCAGAAAACACCATAACTTTTCTCTTCGTCATATTAGGCTCTTTTCCAGAATTCAGGACTGCCAGTGACTCATTTTTCTCACTTTTACTCACTTTTTTTTAAAAAAAAACCCACTTTTCTCACTTTTTTAGTAAAATGTCTGTTCCAGCTGAATGACAGTGGACTCATTTTCATCTAAAAAGAGTAAATTTTCATTTTTACGCAAATGTCCAGATGTGTGTGTGTGCACCGAAAAAAATAAATTCTCAATGCGAACGGAATTTTCCGCTTCTAAATTCCTTTTACTTTTCGTTTTAATATAAGTTTATTTTTCTACACCGAAGCGGAATTTTCTTATTAATGTAAGAATATTTGATCTAAAGGATGACTTTTAAGTTTTCCTTTGTGATTGAACTTATTCCTATATATTTAAGATTATCCCTTTAAAATTGAGATTATTCCTCTAAACAAACAGATTCTTGAAGTTGCCCGTAATTATTTGTATGTTTGAATTCATGCAACTTCAAACTAGTTGAAAATATTATTAAATGTCATTCTTGAAAAATAGATAACTTATGAAAAAAAATCTCCAGTGAAATGTATTCAAAATTTGCAGCCTATATTAATAAATTTATATTCTGTAACATAATTGTGGTTTTATTTGTAGGATTGAAGTTAAATCTTTAAAATGTTAATTTAATAAATTAATCAACGTATGTACATATTTTTATTTATATCAATAGAAAATAATAAGGTTTGGATCATTGTTTTCTTTGTCAGAGAATTCTGTAATTTTATTTTGTATTTTGTATTATATAAACATATATGTAACGTTAAAAGACTTTAGAGTTTAATTAATTTAAATGAAAGCGAAAAATAATTATAAACTCTTGGAAACATTCTAAACATATTAATCTTTTTGATAAATTAAAATTTTTTAAATTATTTATAATTTAATTATTTCAGGACTTTATTTAAAATAGTCAAAGTATTAGTATTTAAAATCTGATTTTTAACCGCTCTAATAATTTACAATAAATACTTAATTCAAATATTATTTTCGTTTTATAGAAATCATCAAAGTATATTAAAAATTTTAGAGAGTGTTTAAAGATTTTAACCTAGATGGTTCTCCTTTAAAGAATACTTTATCATTTAAATAAATCGATTAACCACTAAATTATTGCCTTAAATAATAGTGTTTCTTGCTTATTTTTATTTAAATATTCATTACAAAAGTATATTAAATGTATAATTCTTATTTTAAATAATAAATAAAAAATGTTAATGTACATAAATTTGATACTTTTGAAGTTGGTCTAAAATTGATAAGATTACACTTTTTTTGAGAGGATTCCTTTACAAAAAAGGAAAACCCATTCAATTGAAGAGGAATACTTTAGTGCCCATATATAAGAGGAAAATTTGCATCAAATTAAGCGGAATCCATTTATTTTGAGAATTTTTTTTTCGGTGTGTGTGTGTGTGTGTGTGTGTGTGTGTGTGTGATTGTATGTGTGTATAGCGTTTTTTTTCGACAGAATATCTCGAGAACGCTTCAACGGATTTCAATCAAATTTAGATGACTTATTAAGCTCATGAGTATCTAAATTTGAACACAGGGATTTTTAAAAATAACCTATCAAATTTTTTTGAGCACCTTTTTTCTTTGAAAAAAAATCGTTTGTTGCCAAAAAAAATTTCCATGCTAAAAATACAACTTAATAAATAAAAAAATCATGTTCCTTATCTCAAAATGAATCGATAGACCTATATAATGTTTATAATTGATCACAAACTCTTAAAATAATTCATGTTTTTTTCATTTTTTTTGCATTTAAAATTCTCTTTTTTTTAATAACTTCTCCAATTAACTTTTATATTATTATTAATTTATTGCTTCCTCTATGAGAAAGCAAATTAATTTGCTAACTGGGAAGCAAAATGTCCATGAAAATGGACATAATTCTCACCTAGTTTAAAGTACTTTTGTCAACTTTAAAGTATTTTGGTCAATTTTCAAGTATTTTGGCGATTCTAAATTTATTTAGCTTCCCCATAGAGGACTTATTATGTTTATAAATATCTAAATTTGAACACAGGGATTTTTGAAAATACACAATCAAATTTTTTTTAGAACCTTCTTTCATCGAAAAAAAAAAAAATTGTTTTTTGTCAAAAATTCTTTCCATGCCAAAAAATAAAAACAAAATTCATATTCCTTGTTTAAAAACGAATCGATTGATTTTTCAAGTATCGATTTCATTTTCTTCAGTATTAAAATTATTTTTATAAATATTTAAATTTATTACACAAGTTTTCCTTTATTTTTGTCATTTTTCAATTATTTTCTAAAAATTTCAATTATTTTCTTCAATCTTTAAATTATTGTCACGAATATAAAAATAAATAATTAAATTAATTATAATTAAATTTTCTACACAAATGTCAGTTTATTTTTCAATTATTTTCTTTAAATTTCATTTACTTTTGCCATTATTCAAGTATTTTTGTCATTATTCAATTATTTTTTTCATTATTCTATTATTTTTGTCATTTTTTAATTATTTTCTTAAAATTTCAATGATGTTCTTCAATCTTTAAATATTCAGGAATTTATAAATTTTCTACATAAGTTTCAATTTCTTTTTGTTGTTTTTCAATTATTTTTTTCAAATTTGAATTATTTTTGTCATTATTAAAGTATTTTTGTCATTTTTCAATTATTTTCTTCAAATTTCGATTACTTTTGTCATTATTCAAGTATTTTTGTCATTTTTAAATTATTTTTATCATATTTCTATTATTTTTGTAATTTGCCAATTATTTTCTTCATATTTCAATTATTTTTGTCATTTTTTAATTATTTTCTAAAAATTTCAATTATGTTTTTTAATCTTTAAATTATTGTCAGGAATATTTAAATTTTCTAAATAAGTTTCAATTTCATTTTAGTTGGTTTTTAATTATTTTTTTCGAATTTCAATTACTTTTGTCATTATTAAAGTATTTTGGTCATTTTCGAATTATTTTTTTCATATTTTTATTATTTTTGTCATTTTTTAATTATTTTCTTAAAATTTCAATTATGTTCTTCAATCTTTAAATTATTGTCAGGAATATTTAAATTTTCTAAATAAGTTTCAATTTCATTTTGTTGTTTTTCAATTATTTTTTTCAAATTCCAATTACTTTTGTCATTATTATTGTATTTTTGTCAATTTCTAATTATTTTTTTCATTTTTTTTTGTTATTTTTCAATTATTTTCTTCAAATTTTAATTACTTTTATCATTATTCAAGTATTTTTATCATTTTTCAATTATTTTTTTCATATTTTTGATGAAAAAATTATTATTATACTTATTGTATTTTTTATGGTTCCCATAATTGTCTATTTTTGACCGCGGGATATATTATTATTGAATAAATAAATAAATATTTCTTTTATTTTTGTCATTTTTCAATTATTTTCTAAAAATTTCAATTATGTTCTTCAATATTTAAATTATTGTCTTGAATATTTAGATATCTACACAAGTTTCAATTTAATTTTGCTAATAGACAATTCAATTATTTTCTTCATATTTAATTTTTTTTTGCCATTTTTGAGTTATTTTCTTGAAAATTCAATTATGGCATTATTCAATTAGTTTCTTAACATTTCAATTGTTTTCTCAATTTTTCAAGTATTGTCTTTAAACTTTTAATTTTTTACACAAGTTATACCAATTATTTTTGTCATTTCCTATTTTTTTTTTAAATTACAATTATTTTTGGCAATATTAAAATATTTTTCACATTTATGAACTATTTTCTTTATATGTCATTTGCCACAATCTTTTTATTATTGTCATGAATTTATTAACTTTTACACCGGATTTCAGTTATTTATGTCATTATTCAATTAGTTTCTCCACATTTTAATAATATCGTTAATTTTTCAATTATTGTATACAATATATTTTTTATTCCATTTTTGAATTATATTTTTCATTTTTCATTAATTTTTTTTCCAAATTTCAGGTATTTTTGACATTCTTTAATTATTTTCTTCAAGTTTTAATTATTTTTTGAAACTTTCATTATTCTTTTCAATTAATCAACTATTGTCTAAAAAGTTTAATTTTTAAACCAGCTTTGAATTATTTCTGTCATTATTGAATTAGTTTCTTTACATTTTAATTATTTCGTCAATATCTCAATTATTGTACTTAAAATTTTAATTTTTTACATCAGTCTCAAATTTTTCTTCCAAATTTTAATTACTTTTGTTATTTTTTAATTATTTTTGAAACTTTTCAATTATTTTCTTCAAATTTCAATTATTTCCTTTCAATTTTTTAATTTTTGTCTGTATTTTTTGATTTTTAATCATTTATTTAATTATAGTTTTATCATTTTACAATTTTTCTTTCAAATTTGAGTGATTTTTGTCATTTTGCTTCCTCATAGAGGAAGCTTTGTGATCGTTAAAATTTTCGATTTTCCAAAAATAGTCTAAATCGACTCATTTTCATCTAAAAAGCGAAAATTTTCATTTCTAAGCAAATGCCCAGATGTATGTGTGTGTGTGTGTGTGTGTGTATGTGTGTGTGTGTGTGTGTATGTATGTGTGTGTGTGTGTGTGTATGTATGTGTGTGTGTGTGTGTGTGTGTGTGTATAGCGTTTTTTGTGTACAAGATATCTTGAGAACGGTTAAACGGATTCCAATAAAATTTGGATGACTTATTAAGCTCATGAATATCTAAATTTGGACACAAGGATTTTTGAAAATACCCAACCAAATTTTTTTGAGCACCTTTTTTCATCGAAAAAAATCGTTTTTTGCCAAAAAATTTTTTTATGCTAAAAATACAACTCAATGAATACAAAAATCATATTCCTTACCTCAAAACAAATCGATTGACCTATATAACTTTTATAATTGATCAAGAATTCGTAAAATAATTCATATTTTGACATTTTTTTGCATTAAAAAATTTTTTTTTAACAACTTCCCCAATTAACTTATATATTATTAATTTCTTGCTTCCTCTATGAGGAAGCAAATTATTTTGCTTACTTGGAAGCGAAATGTCCATGAAATGGACATAATTCTCACCTAGTTTTAATTATTTTTTTCATATTTCAATTATTATTGACATTTTCGAATTATTTTTTTGTCCCAAATTAATGTCAATAATATCAAACTCATTATTGATTACTTACTTTTATAAATTAAAGTCACTTTTTTCACTATTTTCAACCTGCAAGTCCGCTGGCATCCCTGCAGAATACTCCTTGAAAATAAGCCATGCCTAACAAAATTAAAATTAAAACGTAAAATCTTTCACTGATAATTCCTTCGAATTATCAACAATTTACACAGAAAGTTAAAAAAAAAGAAAATTCATCCAAGCAATGAAATATAATTTTTTTCTTTGACACTTTTGAATTAAAAATAAAATGAAAACTTCATTTTCTTTGGATGAATTTAACCACGCCTATCTCTTTTCGGTTTAAATACAAGAAACTAGAATTCTGATTTAAAGTTGATGTTTACTGCTATCTTGGGAATAGACGATTAATCAAAATTTCCGCATCGTCATCGAGAAAACCAAAAATTTCACGATCTTTGTAGCTCTTTATAGACTTTTGTTCTCTTCCTAATGAGTTGGCAATATTTTATATAGTTTTAAATTCTAGTTTCCAACTTCCACGTATAGCACCTGCTCATTTCTATTAATCAAAACGTTAACAAAAAAATTCGATTTTTCAATAAATCTGTTTCTTAACTAGATTCATTAGTAAAAATTCTAAAGCTATGTTAAAGAGAATTTCACGCAGTTTAATGTGCCTAGATTATCATTTATTTACAATTTTACAAAAAAAAAAAAAAAAAAAAAAAAAAAAAAAAAACAATCAACGACAGTTATAAATTAATGCAATTAATGCAATTGAGAAACAAATGTGGGAATGAAAATTATGAAAAATTAAGAGAGAGAATAGAGATTGCGCTGAGGAGAGAGAGAGAGAGAGAGAAATAAGGAGTTTTATCTGGATCGCAAATCGTGATACATGACATTTATGATAATTATCTCGCGAAGCTCGACACACGTGGGTTGTTGGTAGTAGAAACAGCCGTTAAAATCAATGCTGAGAACGCGACAAAGCTAATACGCAGTTATTAGGCGGTCCCCCTTACTCGGTTTTGCACCCCGTACAGAGCATGGTGTCCCATGGTGAGGAAGCGATGTCCCAGGGGTTCGAGTCAGGACCACCACGCCTTGACAAGTATATCGGGGAATTTAATATACACAACTCTTTTTAAGAAAGCACCTCAAAGGTGTGCCATAGAAGCGCAAAATATTTCTAATAACGACATTCAAACGAACTCTCGATCCGAAAATCCCCTAGAAAAATTTCTAGTCAGGGTGTTTATTATTTTCTCTTATCTTTCAGGGTCCTTAAACTCACATATTTTTACATGTTGTACACCATTCTAGGTTTAATTAAAATTTAGGGATATTATACTATGAACACTACCAGCCAAAATTGTCGGACCACTTACAAAAATGGGATTAAAAACATAACCGTCTTAAAATGGTGATAACTCTGTGACATATTAGCGAATTAAAATTTTTCCTAGTCCATTGGAAAGCTTATAAAATTTGCCGTTAAATGGTCCTTATTTAAAGCTTTTTCGATTAATAGAAACGGAGATTCAATGTGATAAGGACAGGTGGATTTTTCGTTTTTTTGTGAATTTTCATTGTTCAAGTTTGGTGTGCTGCATTTTCTGAAAAAGTAATTAAAAAAATTTGACATTAACCTGAATTAAACCTTGAACTATTAGCTTTAAAATAAGCCAAAGAAAATTAAAATATCTTGATTGGTTCTAAAGTTATCAGCAAATGTATGATACGAAAATACGCTACGATTCTAGTGCTCGCTATATGGCAAATAGGCCGAGAGGGGGGAAACAACGGAATGTTGCGTTTTGCACATTATACAAATTTACTTATAACTTTTGAACCAGTCGAGATATTTTAATTTTCTTCGGCTTATTTTAAAGCTAATAGTTTAAGGTTTAATTTAGGTTAATTTCAAAGTTTTCTGATTACTTTTCTAGGAAATTCAGCACACCAAACTTGAACAATGAAAATTGACAAAAAACGAAAAATTCACCTTTCTTTATCACATTGAATCTCCGCTTCTTTTAATCAAAAAAGCTTTAAAATAGGACCATTTAACGGCAAATTTTATAAGCTTTCCAATCGTTTACAAAAAATTCATTTTGCTAATATCTGACAGAGTTATCAACATTTTAAAATGGTCATGTTTTTAATAAAAAAAAAAAAATAAATTTTTAATAAAAATCCAAGTTGGCACACTTTTGGTTAAAAAATATATTTTTGAAAACGATTCCAACCTATCTCTATTTGTTATGTTTTAAGAACGTAAACTCGAACGTAAATAATACGTTTCATAAACGTTCTATGTATGGACATCTAACGTTCTTAAAACATCATTTGACAGTTTTTGGACATCCAGCAATGTCCTTCAAAAAGTAAAATTTTCAAAGTGTGTCATAAAAAAAATTATTCCATTAAGAATAAAATTCCTAACATTATTTTTAATCAAAAATTTTTAAGTTAAAAGTTTGGAAAAAATTTGTAAGGTTATGTTTTTAAAATAATTGTAATTTTTAGCAAGGGACTTCAAAAATTTTATTATAAAATGCATTTATATTAAATATAAGGCAAACGTAATTTAAAAAATATGTTTTTTAACTTTCCTTAATTTTACTTGACTCGGAGAAATCGATAAATCCTTGTTTATATCATTTAGTAATAATTTAAAACGGTCAAATTTTAGAGTATCTTAAAGCTAGTTAGCTGGTCGGAACATCGGACTTTAAAGTTAAGGGTCTCGAGTTCAAATCTTGCCGGGCGTAAATTTTTTAATTTGTAAATTTAACAGTAAGTTTAAACAACTTGGAAAATAATATATAAATATAAAAAGTATATAAATTAAATTAAATAATTTCAACTGTAAAAGTACTATATCAGGACATCTCATCTAATACTTATGAAAGGATATCTGGAACGCTTTGGGAATGTATTTCGAACGTTCCTGTAAGACGTTTCTAAATCAGACATAAGATGTTCTTCAAACGTTCTAAAAATGTTTTTATTTCGTCGTAAGCCAATAAATTATTTTACTTAACTGTCATCAACTTTACAAATAATATAAAATGAAACAGAATATTTTAATAAAACTCTATAAACGTTTTAGGCATCAAGTTTTTTAGGTTATACGTCAAGATGAAAAAGTGTAAACTCTTTCGCGACCACAGCGCCAGAGAGCTACTAAACGCGACTGCGCTTGCGCCGTAATATCTCGTAGAAAAAGCGCGCATATTTAAAATATTTTAATTAGAATTCAGTGACGCCTTGTAGGAAATTATGTGAGGAATTTGATTTATTATGAATGAAGCAAGCAATCTTATCTTATTTTGTTAAATGTATGTTTCATTAAAGTAAAATACAGTTTTATTAAAAAATTGGAGTTTAAGTTATAAATCAGTATGTGGGAATGTCTCTAGCAATCCTGAAATTTGACGGAAATTCGTAAAAAGATCCAGGAATTCTTAAAAAATCTGGGAATTTTTAAGAAATTCCTAGAAGTCGTAGATAAATCCTGATAGTTTCAGCTTTGTATTCTTCAATAACTTGAAAAATTGAATTTGAAACGGTAAAAATGAAATATAAAAATCGTGATAAAAAAGAAAGTAGAAAATAATATTAAATTTTTAATAATTCAAAGGCATTCTAATTAAAATAAATTTCTATTGTCAAAAATTGATTCGTTTGCATTTGATTTTATTTTACTTCAAATTTTTTACAACTTTTAGTAATTTTCTAATTTTATCATTAATTTTTTCCTTCACTCAACAATTTTTTTTTCGAGTTATAGATTTTCTTTAATTTTCTTCATTTTAAGCAAATTGTTTCAGTTTATTTCATACAATTTTGTTGTTGAAACATTTAGGAAAATTTTCTTTATTTTCATGTAATACTTTGGTGGAAAATACAATTTTTTCTTCAATTTGATGATTTCTTTCTTGGATTCACTCGTTTTTTGTAAATCTATTTAATTTTTTTTACTTTTTTGTTTTGATCAGAAATTTATTTACTCTTTTATAAAACTCCTAGATTTTATGATTTCAAAAACTATTATTGTTAGAGTTGTTTTAAAATTATATTTAATGTTTTGAACTAATTTCTCTTTCTTTAAAGTTGATTCCAATTTATTTTTTAATTTTCTTCATTTTGGGAATAATTTGCTAAAAATTGTTATTTTCAAATAAATTTTTTATTCTTTTCCTAGATTTTTAACTTTTTTTTACATTTTCTTATTCTATTCTTTCTGGTTTCTATTTGTTTATTTTATTTTACACAATTTTTATGTTCTTTAACATTTTCTAATTTTTTTTTTCATACCTAGCTTATTAAATTAACAAAAATTTCTTTTTTCCATTTTTCAAAATATTGCTTTAAAGTTTTTAAAAATAGAAAAAAAAAAAAAAAATAATTGTTTTTAGTTTTTTCTATTTTTAAAAATTTTTTGACATCGTCTTAAATTTTTTTTAGTTTTCCTTCAACTTATTTGTTCTTTAATAATTTTGTTGAATTACTTTTCGAACTTTTATTATTTTCGTTAATTTTTATTTTAGGTATAATTCATAATTTTTTAAAAATATTTATTTTTTATTTTTTTATAATTTATTAATTTTATAATTTTAAACGACTCTTCTTTTTTTTCTATTGTTTGTAAATTTAATCTTATAATAAATTTCTCATTTTATCATCATTTGTCTATTTTTTAAAAATATTTTTCCTTTTCTCAAAAATATTTAATTTTTCACTTTTAGGAGAAATTTATTTATTGTTCTTTTCCTTAATTATTAAAACCATTTTTCCATAATTTTTTCTCATTAGTAAAATTTTAAAAGGTTTTTCATGAGTTTTCTTATTTAATTTTTTAATTTGACAAAATATATCAGTAAATATTTTGATTTCTTGAAAAAAATCGGTTTCTTCTTTATTTCTTTAGAGTTCATTTAAATTTATTTTGAAAATTTCTTCATTTTATAAATAATTTGCTAAAAATTGTTATTTTTAAAGGAATTTTTAATTCTTTTTCTATATTTTTAACTTATTTTTTTTACATTTTCTTATTCTATTCTTTCTAATTTCTCTTTATTTATTTCCATTTTCCACAATTTTTATGTTCATCGTTTTTTTAAAACTTGTTTCATAAATTTTTAAATTGAAAAAAAATTCTCTTTTTCATATTTCAAAATATTGCTTTGTTAGTTTTTATTTGTTGTTCTTAATTTTTTCTATTTCTTGAAACTTTTTAACTTCGCCTTAATTTTTTTTTATTTTCCTTTAATTTATTTCTTCTTTGATAATTTTGTTTAATTACTTTTCGAACTTTCGATAATTTCGTTAATTTTTATTTTATAATTCATAATTTTTGAAGAATAATTATTTGGTATTCATTTTTAAAATATAATAAATTTTATAATATTTAACGACTCTTCTTCCTTTGTTCTATTTTATGTGAATTTGATCTTATAATAAATTTCTCATTTTACCATCGTTTTTCTATTTTTTAAAAAAAAATTTTCTTTCCTACAAAATATTAAATTTCTTTTTATTTAATTTATCACTTTTAAGAAAAATTTATTTATTGTTCTTTTCCCTAATTATTAAAAACATTATTTTAAAATTTTTTCTCATTAGTAACATTTTAAAGGTTATTTATGGATTTTCCTATTTAATTTTTTAATTTCACAAAATATATCTGTAAATATTTCGATTTCTGGACAAAAATTCTTTTTATTCTTCTATAGTTTTATTTCTTGATTTTTAAAATTTTACTATTTTTCGTATATTATTGGGCGGTGCTTGATTTGAAACAAAACAAAATTTATGCATTTTTTCTAAGAAATATAATATCAATATTTCAAGAAATTAGATTACCATTTTTCTGAATTTTCCTAATATTTTCTTAATATCTCTCTTAACTATTTCATTTTCGACAAAATTATTTATTTTTTGCGCAGGCTTTATTTATTTATTTTTTGTTCTTTTATCGTTTTATCATTATTTCTTAGATTTTTTAAAAGTATTATTTATTCAGTGTTTTTTTTCACCTTTTCTGTAATATCAATAGAAAGGTCTCTTTGATCCAAGTTTGTTTGAATTTTGCCTAAAAATAACATTTTAAAATTTTTTAAATATCAGCAAATTTTTTTAGAAATTAATTTTAAAGGAAAATTTAAACAAACTTGGACCAGACAAACCTTCTTAATTATATTTTAACTAACTCTACAAAATTTCTTGACAAAATATTCTCTACTTTAGGAGAAAGTTTATGGCCAAATAATATTTGGTTATAAAGAAGTTGGAATTCTAAAAAGAGTATACAATGTCAAGAGAAAAGTTATTGTGTTTTCTGAATTTCGTACCATGAGAAAGGTGTTAAGCGAACAAATCCGGGAAATTTGGTATTGCTAGACTCTCTGTTATTAACATTGTAGAAATTTTTTTTAGCACTTTCTAAATTGGTAATAAATTTTACACTTGAAAATACAATTTATTCCCAATTTGAAATTATTATTATTAATTTGGTTGCTGGTTTCGTGAACCAAGTTAAAGATTAAAAGTTTCCCCTATCTTCTTCGGACATTTTTGCTTTATTCTTCAATTTATTTTTAAAAAAAAACATACATACATATATATATATTGGTTTAAAAAAAAATGAATAAATAAATTTGTAAAAAAAAGAGGTAAGAAAAAAAATAATTTAATAATTTTAGCTTTTTATTTTCATTACTTAATTTATAAAAACATACATGATACAGGTAATTAAGAAAATTTGGTAGGTTTTTACAAACTAAAATAACATTTAAGATCAAATAAAAGTCAAACAAGACAATGTCATAACCTTGTATAGCGGAAAAAACTTAAAGTAACGTTATAAGGATTAATTAATTTAAGAAATTTTAATTTACGAAAAAAGAAAAGATTTTTGTTTTTCTTTTACAACCAAAGACAAACCACACATCAAATATTACTCTCTTCTTTATACAAAAATCTAAATACACAAAACCAAAAAAAAAAATATATATATATCTACTTCCTACTTACATTACTACTTAATGGAAAAAAAAAATACTCGGAAAAATATAATATTAATAATAATACACAAATAAACAATTTACTACGATATTTATAGGTTAAATATTACAGTTAACAAAAAAATGTCAGAACTATACAACAATTATACTTCAATATTGTACAATACCAAAAATATTAATTTTGCAGAATAAAATTTATCCACTGAAGAGGGCCCATATACGGATCGAAACGTATGGATTTAATTTAAACTAAAGAAAGTTTATTTTCTTAAAATTGACCCTAAAGCCACTATCCTTCTTCAACATTATTATTATTATTATTATTATTATTAAAATAATCACTTTTACCAAATCCACTTTTTGCTATTTTAACCCGTAAACTATCTTTGTAAAAATAAGAAAAAAAAAAAACGAAAAATTTCCGTTGGTATTTATGAAGCTAAGTCACCTCATTATGACTCGGAATGAATCAAATATTAGGATCCCCGCGGTGGTAATCGTCAAATCGGGAACAAAACGCTCTTTAAGGTTTTGTGCCCTCCTTTTGCAGATCGACGATTTCTTAATCGCGAAATGGTATTATGTGCGAGTGCACGTGCGAAGTACGTTGAAGAACGAAAACAGTCGTTGAAAGTCTGGGCATCAGGCGAAATCGTTGACTTTTATCGGGCATATAATAGGGGCCCACAGAGTCATTCGTCCGAGAGAGCTGAATCTATTCTACGATGTTTAAAGGTCTTGTAGAAGCATTGTTCCGCTTCCTACGGAGATCGGAACAAATAGGCACCTGCGACAATAGCCGCATCAGGTTACCGCCGATGCCACGGGACACAGTGCACCGGAGAGCACCGGTACCAACGATGTTCGCTGGGGGCAGACCCTTCATTCAAAAAAGTCCTTTTATTCTTCGTTAAGACCTTATGAGAACGGAAGTGCAAATTATAGACTGCGTCGCGAGATTTTCTCACGATCAGGTCCAACCGCAGTGACTTTAACGACAAGAAAGGCGCGTCGTTTGACTTTGCATTTTCCCTCAAATCTGTAATCGTAGAACGAAAAATTTTAGGGTTCCACACAATTGGATTTAAAATGTAACTTTAGATGGGAAAATAAATATATAGGTATATTTGTTTTGAATGAATAATATTTTAAAGTTTCATTTCAATGTTTCAGAAATATCTGAAGTTTAGATTAAAATACAGAGGACAGTGAGAAAGGAATTATTTTATCGGAAAGGGAAAAGAATAACTACTATTTGTTTGTAAAAAAATTGAAGAAGAAGAAGAAGAAGAGTGAAGGGCAAGTTTAACAGATGAGAAAAAAAAAGATTTTATCCTATTCTAAAAAGAACGGACGTTGTGGTTAACTTCAGACGTGTAACTCCATTTCCAAGTCTCCCATTGGTCAGTAGATATCAAACCTCACTATCGATAGTTTTCAGTTTCGATTTTTTGTTTTGCAGACGAATTAAAATCTTTTAATTAAATATTGCAACTTCAAGTTTATTTTATAAAATTTCTTATAATGTTAGCAATATAAAGTAACAAAAAATTTTATTAAAATAATTAATACATAGAAATTAGCTTTGACCTTGACTTCCCTATACGAGAACCCTTTCGACCAACTTCAGAGGTGTAACGCGTTTTATCGGGCTTTTGATTGGCTAGCAGATTTTCGATATTTTTTGTCAACAATAACATCACAGTTTAGACGTTTATCTGTACTATTTTTCAATTTATTTAAAATCTTCGTTTATTGAATAATTGCATTTTATGAAATAATAATAAATTGAAAATAAATTAAATTGTAATAATTAAGGAGTGATAGTTTAAGAAGTGACAGTGATTTTAGTGAAGTTGTTAAGGTTATAGTGTTTTGAGTGAAATAATGTTTTGTTTACATTGGCATTCGTTTCTGACAGGTGAGTCATGATAATAATATTAATAATCTTTTATTTATTTTTATGTTATTTGTAACTTATTTATCTGTTTTTTAGTTCTATTATTTAAATGTTATTTTTTTTTCTAAAAGTATCATAATTGTTTATGTCATTTAAGGTTTTGATATTTCTTTTTATTGGAAAGCACGTGGTGATTGTCATCGGATTTCTTTTCGGCCAAGTGGAAATGGTGAAACTGGTAAGTAGTAATAATTTTTAGTTCTTTATTTTGTTTTATTGTATTTTTATAATTCATTAACCTTTTAAGTTTCTGTAAAATAAAAATATTATACTTTCATGTTTAAGGCTATGTTTTTTGTTATTAATCTCCGGTTAGGTAGAACTGTAGGATAAAATGACAAAATTTGAATCAAATTGACTTTTAGACTGCAATTTTAACCCAAATTAAAAAATTCTTCTTTCCTCTAACGCAGAACTAAATTCTAAAGAGATCTGTGAGAGTCGATTTTTTAATTATTGTTTTACAAAGTTTTAACGTTAATGCAAAAAGTATGAAAAAAAATGATTTTTTCCAATTTTTGATTTCTTTTGCACAAAAATTTTTTGGCATACTTAATAATGTATGCATTTGATGTTTGGGGGTGTGTCAATAGTAAAAAAGAAGTTTTTGCGTTTAAAAATTATTATAAACAATTTATATAAATAATTACGCTATGAATTTTCTTAAACAGTTCACATTATAAACATTCATTAAGAAAAAAATAACAAGCACGCCACGGCGCGCGGGTCGATCTTGTTGAATAAAAAAGACAATGACATAGGGAAGTGATATCGTGCAATAGTATTAAGCAATAAAAAAGATTCCAAAAAGATAGAAAATAAATTGTAATGCAGATCTTGGAAATTCTGTCGTGAATTTCTTAACATGTTTGAGAGTGTTTCTGAATTCAAAAATTTTAAAACTAATTGCCAAGATTCAGTTAAGTATCATGTTTTCTCTATTATGAATTTTAATGAAGCAAAAACCTAAGAAATGTAAGATCTAAAGAAGGATAAAATAAAGAAAATGAAGTATTTGCTGACAGTCTGACATTAAATTGAAATTATTTGATTTTTTCATTATTATTTATTTTTAAAATGAAACTATTAAGACGATTACCAGAAAACATAACTGCGTTAAAAGTGTTGTGTACAAGTTGGTTTACTAAAAATATTCTGTTTCCACAATTGTGCATATTTAATTCATTCTGTTTTAGTAAATTACTCTAAATCAGTAGTTTTGTGCTTTAATACTAAATTAACAAAAAATTACATATCAGTTACTTCTATTTCATTTCCTTCTTCTTTATTTCATTTCACATTTATAATTGAATTGCCGCGTGCAAAAACCGCGCAGAGGTTGGTGTCTTGAACAGCTCAATAATAAATTTCATAAAGCAGAAGGATTGATTTACTTCATATCTTCATTGAATAAATATTTGATACTATAAACTTTAATAAGACGTGCTTTTTTTACTTGATGTTATAAAATTTAATAATACGTACTTTTTTCTCTAAAGAGAAAAAAAACAATAGGATGATTAGTCAATTATAGTAGAATTCAGTTTGAAATGCAGACTGCCCAAATTGGAATGAACGTTGTTGAAAAATAATCAATAAACTTGGATGATAATGACTGAGCGTCTAAGATGGCGTTGAGGCAAGAAAACTACTCTATGTAACGATCGTTAAAGAGTAAAAAACGACTGAGACTGAACGCATGGACTTTCCATTGGTCAGCTTGTAGCTGGGCGGGACTTGTACAATCGACTTTTATATATACAGTCTCTACTTCTTTTACGGGCAATGTTATTAGAAGTCTCCTGATGCAATCGACGTGAAGGCATATGGACATACACGGTCTGCAGATATAAATTATTTTTACTACCTTTCTTCAGTCATCGACCTCGGGACCAAGATGCTCATGATACACTTGATGACAATCATATAAGGCCTTCTATCATCAACCAAATTGATGTACTGATGCTAATGGTTTTTTAAGTAATCAATTTAAATGTAATTTTAGTAATAATATTATTAATAATATTAATTATAACAATCTCTAAGGTAACACAGGTGATTGGCCAATTTGGAATTGCCAATAACTCCCACAATTAAAGTTCTATAAAAAAACGAACAACTCTTTGATTACTTAATTTTTTGAGCTGATATCAATCCTAAAATATGTTCTCGGCATGTAGGGACACCAGGGATAAAGAAACAATCTAGCTAATACTTTATATAGAAATTTGAAGTTTAAATTAAAACTTGAATGAGGCATGATTGTGGTTTGGTTCGAGATGAGATGTCACCTGGCTTACAAAACATTTAATTCGACACCCTCGTCCCTTGTAATTTGGTTATCGATTTCGGCGTCTTTGATCATCGATTCTTCGAATAAGGATCAATTTGTGCGATGTGCGGCTTTTTTTCGATAATGTACTGCACGTGAGAATATTTGAACTTTGCATATAAATGTTTATCAGTGTGTGTGTGTGTGTGATCGTATGTAGGTAGGTACACGATCCGACAATGACAACACGCACTCCAGGAGGCGTGACACAGCAATAGTCGATTCTGTTGGTATCAACAAACTTGCCGACAGAGGAACCAGCCAATAATGTTCAAGTCGAATCGACAAATACGCGTGAACGACATTCACGCAATAGAGAAATAGAGAACTGACCAGATTTTTTATTCTATTCACCATTATTGATCTTACACAACCGATGAAAACTTGAAAAGACCACCCTCGATGTTCGTCCTACGAGGATAATGTGAAAAAAAGCACGATTTCTAATAAACTGATCTCTATATTCGTTTCTAAAGGATATAATTAATTATTATCGGATAATCACGAGAGAAAATGATGCATTGGGTAATTGATTACATTATGAGTGAAATAATTGTGTGTCAGAGTCTGTAATAGGCTATGAGTAATTATTATCGGGATAATTATCTGAGATTTTGATTAGAGTGATTAGAATATTCGATTATTGTATGCCAATTCTGATCAAAGTAGAGTTTAATGTATGATTAATATTTTTGTCAATTGTTGTATGCTTATTGAGAAATTGGTTTTGCAATGAAATTTGTTACTGTTGTGTTATTGTTTGTGCTTACCTGAAAACACATCAGAATCTACAAATGTATAACTACCAAGAAAAAGGGATCTAGGTAGTAATTGAGTCTAGATCTCTTTTTTTATCTGTGATCAGTTCAAATTTGTCAATTGTCGAAGAAACTACTGTTTTTGTTTGCAGTGAGAAATGTAAAATTTAAAATAAAAATTATATAGTGCATAAAATTGTGATAGTGTTACCAATTTCCATAAAAGGGATATAGTATATTATATCAGAATTTTTCAATGTAATTAAGAGATTTTTAATTAATGGTGAGTCTCCGCGTCATGCGCCCAAATATAACATTCTTTACAAATGTTATGTTAAACTAGAACTTCCAAAGCTTTATGCATTTTTAAAGATGACACGTTCAAAAATGATTTTAATAAGATTTTTCTTCTTTCTTCATGTTACTGAAAGTTTTATTTATATCCAATAATCAGTTTTTTAATTTACTCATTTAGCAATAGACTGTTAAAAAATTTTACAAAAAGCTTGTATTGTATCTCAAGCTACCTGCTATCTCAGGATACCTACCTTTCTTATCTCTCTATAAGCTACCTGCAATCTTTGTCTCTATATGCCGTAACGGACGAACAGCGTAGCAGTTAAAAGCGTAACATGCCTATAGCTGGCTGATCTATAGGTTTTTGACAACCACATTTTCTCCTAAAAACAACCGCATTTTATACCAAATTAATTTGATTACTATAAAACTAGCCAGAAGTTCTAAAACTAGTAAATTCTGTTTAGAATAGGAATGGTAAAAAAGAAAACTTTATAAAGCTTACTATATGTATCAACAACAATTTTAATGAATAAATAAAAGGTTTTTTTTAAAAAAGATGGCTGATTTCTTATATAGGATGTTTCTTTTAATTGAAAACATAAATATAACATTTTGTTCATGGTTTTATTTATTTATATTAAATACACGGAGAATCACTCTCTTAATATACTAATAAATAATAAGCTTATGTAATTTATGAGAAATTCGATTTCTATACAGTTTTCGATTTATGATTTAACCAAGTCACATAAAACGTAGAATTTTTTACATTATTGCAACAAATCATTGTTCATTTCTCAACTTTTTATAAAATAAAGCCAGAGATTCGCAGTTTTTTTAATGTTGCAAACTTTTATGTTTATTTTAATCTAAATCTAAGCATCAAACGTAAGATTTATGAATTTATGAAAACTCTAAATAATATTTCAATACTTTTGTTTCATAGGAATTCGTGTGATAAGAACAGCAAAAGTTCAGTCGCTATGGAAAAAAAAATTGTTTAACGAGCAAACATACCATCACAGGTTTCATGATGCCTTTGTTGATTTATTATGCCTTTAATTTGACGTACAACGAAATCATTGCAAAGTTTATGGAATTTATTCAAAGCTAATCTTTACATTAATTATATTTAACAAAAATTTTATTATTATTTAAATATGTTTATACTATACTAAATTGTATTTATTTTACATAGTTTTCTTGTGTATAAATCCGGACACCAATAATAACAAAACTAAAAAGAAAAAAACTTCCGTTTGATACAAAAGTGAATAAAATTGGGAATTCTCTAGAAAATATAGTGAATATTTAATAAATTTAAATTTGTTATTTGTTGTATTTAACATTGTGTCTATTAACGACGAACGCACGGACAGACGGACGGACAGTCAGACGGACATTATATTACAAATCTAAAATAACGGCTAAAATAATAGAACTCTTTCATTTATTTTCACAAAAATTGTGGTTTTGTGGTTGACAGGTTTACAAAATTGAAAAAAAAATTTAAAAACTGGAATTGAAAAAGGTGCTTATATACATGTAATTACAATTTCTTGGTAGCTCGCTTATTAGGCTACTGATGTGCCAACTGATATGGAATAAATGTATACGCAGCGTGTGATGAAACGGCACGCTTCTTAACATAGTCGTTGAAAAAAGTCCCGAAAGCTCAAAAGAGTGGAAACTTTTCCGATTTGCTATTGGGCTCGCGTCAAGAGTCCTTATCTTGAAGTGATACTCGACTTCGGAGCACAAGCAGATGGTTTCTAGTGCTTTGTCACTCCTGCACGCGTTTAAAAGCACGCCGACTCTTCGAGCTTTGTTAAATGTGCGATTTCTTATTCTCTTTTCAACTTCAAGCTCCCCACATTATCGCACGTGCTATTTACATTATTCTAAGCTTCACTAAACAATATTAAACCCTTTCTTATACTTTTGACATTTTTGTTCCTTGTAAGAAATCCTTATAACTACATAATAAGCAGTTTTCGCTATTTATGACAGAAACATTTTTTTTTCAGAATAATATATTACCCTATATATGAGATTTATGTATAATAAATGTAGAAGAAATAGTATCATAAATAAAAAAAACATCACAAAATAACTCAATGAGGACGATCATTGCCAAACTATTTCAGTAGGTAGCAGCACCAATGCAAGATTTTGTGGCGCAATATTTTAAATAATTTTTATTGCAAAATAAAAATTTTAAAAAGTTAGAAAGCACAATAAGTATATTAATACATAAATAATTATGATATCTCATACAATTGTATAAATAATCAATCTTTTCTAATTTAATTATTCATTTACCGATTTGGACATTTTTAGGTTATGTAAAACAAATTTTAAGGACTTGAAGAAAAGATTTAAAAATTGTATAGTTTATGAGTTGCAGTTACATTAATCAGATTATATTTAATTAATTTTATCAAATTCTACTTTTTGTTTTTATAAAATTAAAAGAATCAATTTTTCATATTAACAATATTGCGCCAAAAGAAACTTGCGATTGTGGTGCCCTCTGAGCTGAGCTCTATACACAAATACTTTAAAATACCAGAATACATATATTGTTTGTCGGTGGTAAGTTAAAATTAATTTATCTTCAATTACCTACCAGTAATTGCAAGCCAGTCTGCAATATTCGATGATCAATTTAATCAAAAGCGTCGGTACAAAGCTATAGATCGTGGCACAATGACTAAAAGCATCTTTGAGCGAAACTCATCTGCTTCTCGATCGGTTAACAATGACACAATGATACGCCCCTAGTCATCTCGATATATCTCATCTTGGGCGTTGCGATTACAACTCTAAAAGACATGTGATGAGAATAATTCACTACATTCATATCAACTAATCAAGTTTAAAATTATACCGCTATTAAGAAAGACTAATTTTCTTTCTTAAAGCCTTCAACGTCCTCGAACATGAAAAAGAATTATCAAACGAAACCGACCCGTTTTGTTTGATAACTCGCACTTAATACGATAACGATACGTAAATTAAATATATCTATATATCTCTGCCGAAAAAAAAAATGGTTATTGGTTACATTTAAGTAAAGTTAACTATCCCGATTTTAGAACCACTTGGTTCTAAAATAATCTTTTATTAAGTTCTCTTCTTAATTTGACCCATTTTGTTTAAAATAATATTTCTTTATGATTTTATTGGCAAAAAACGGAATTTTTCAATCCCTCAACAAAAAAAAAAGTGTAACGTAGATTTCAAGTTACAATCATCCTCAATTTTACCTACCCTACAATAAATAAAGGCATTACAAAAAGTTTTATGTTATCGATTCTAACAAAGTTAGAAAAGTTGGTAAGGTCTTTCCGGAAATTAATAATTTTTTTTTTATTGTTTAATTCCTATTAATACCAAACAAACTTTTTCATTGCTTTCTAAATTTCAAACTGTTGTCATTTTTTAAAAATTCATCACATTACAAGACGGTGTAAACACATATTTCTCTTATTCATATTCTTGTAAAACAATTTCAAAATATGTGACGCGCTCCGAAGAAAGGTATCTAAGAAGCAAAAAATCGATTTTTGGATTATGATTGATTTGACTTCATTAAAGGTTCCTTTTTCATTACCAAAAGTCAGAAAATGTTTTTATTGAATATTTTTCAAGTTATAACAATTCAAACTTCTCGTTTTGAATGCGCTCGACTTTTGTTTTTGCTCTCCTGAAAAATTCTCATTTTAATTCTTAGGTACCTTTCTTCGGAGCGCGTCACATATTTTTTCAAACTTTTAAAAATATCATAAACCCGCATCAACCTAAATTTCCGTAAAATTCTTAAAGTATCAGAATCTTCTGAAACTTACAAGAAAAACAAAATATAACAAAAAACAAACAAAAAAAATATAACAAAATATAACAAAAATTTATCAAAAAATACACTACATATCAACAAATTTTCTAAATAAAAGTTGTTCCTCGTCAAGAAATATAAAAAGTTTCTCTTGATATTTTTCTCTATTTCACGTTTCTTCAACAAATTTCGTCAAAATTCGATAAAAAACTATAATTTTTAGAAAACTTTGCACTCTTTTTGGATGCAAATATGTAAATAATTGTCGGAAGACGTGCAATTTATCAAAAGCGTTTATATTCCAAACCTATCACATTTTTTGTTTAATTAAATTTTTTTATATATTTTTAAACTCTTTTCATTAAAAGAATTCAATTTAAGAAGTGGTTTTTTAGCTAAATAAAGATATTATTAATGTTAATTTTACCAAATTTAGAAATATCTAGTTTCACATTTCTTAGAAAAAATTGTCAAATAATAATTATTTATTATTTTATGTTTTTTTTTAATCTAGTGAAAATATTTAATTTTTATCCAATCTTGACAAACAGTAGCCAATTTTTCTCTTTAAAACATTATTTACAATTTTATTTGTTAGCTTTTGTTAAATAACATTTTTTTTAAAAATATATCTAAATCAAATTTGATTTATTCAATAACTTTTGAATAAAATATTTTAAAAATTCCAATTAATAAAATTGTAGAAAATGTTTCAATAAGTAAGACGAGCTAGTATTTGCCAAAATAAGATAAGATTTTAACTATATATTTTAAAAAACACTAATTGTTAAATAATTATTATTTGACAACAAAGTTTAGCGTAGCCAAATTTTTTATGAACAATGTACATTTGTATCTTTAAAACTTTGGTGAACTTAATTATACTAATGTTTTTAATCGATGTAAAAATAAAAGACATTATACATATATAGTTTAAGGTTATGTCAATGGAGAGAGTGTCCTTAAACTAAAAATGCAATATGTTTAAAATCCAAAAACAATGCAATTTTTTCTAAAAATTAGCTTTTAATTGAATTTTGACGAAGTTTGTTGAAAAAAAGAGGAAATAGAGAAAAATATCAAAAAAAAACTTTTTTTACATTTTTTGAAGAGGAACAACTTTTATTTAGAAAATTTTTTCATCTCTAGTGTATTTTTTGATAAAAATGAAATTTTCCTTAAAAAAAAAATAATTTTTTTCTCTTGTACCAAAATCGGGAACAAGTTAAATTCTTATGGAAAATAATCTTTACTATGACGACAATTTCCAAAAAATATTTCAACCAAAAAAACCTCGGGGTTTTTGAGTAATTGCAATTCAAAATTTTCTAGTAAAACGGCCGCCATTTTGTTATTTTACAACATTTATAAAATTTTTCAATGGATTTTTAAAGAGGAGTAACAACTCTTTCAGGCAGTAAAAAAAGAATAAGATATCTCAATTACCTAAAAAGTTATTACACTTTTAAGATTTTTCTTCTTAAATTTTAAATAAACGAGAGTTCCGACTTTAAAAATTAAAATCTTTATGACTCCATGAAAATGTTCTTTTCAGCTGAACAGAAAAATACGTATCTTTTAAAATTCTTTGAAAAACATTTTTTTTAATAATAAAATTGATTTTCAGTTTTGACCATGTCCAGCCTGCATGGCAATAAAACGTTAATTCAGAAAGTTGTGCAATATGACTTCTTTTGAACATTTTATGCAACATAATTTTTATTCCATTGCTTTTGCAATATAATGATGATTCAAGTTTCGGTCAAAAAAATCAAAAGCAAAGTATTATAAAATTAAATTTATTAAATTAATATAATAAATTATTAATTTATATAATGATAAATAATAATAAATGTAATAAATTAAATAATTATATAATTAAACAATAATAAAAAAAAATAAATTGATTAAATAAGTTAATTAAATAGGTAATTAATTTACTAATACAAATAAATAAATTAATTAATTAATTTAAAATATTTAATTTCATAATACTTTGCTTGTAAAATTAAAAAAATTGATATTTCTTGTTGGGAATTTTCCACCGAATTCTAAACTAATTTCCGATTAAAATCAGGCATTATTATACTTTTTCGAAAAAATAGACCATTTAATTAGATATTATTTGAATCATTATTAAATTAATTAATGTTCCCATCAAGAATCAAATTTAACTTTTTAAATGACTATTTGAGTCATAAGAAATAATTTTTAAATTTATTAATTTAGTTTTAAATTACATCAAAGTTAACAATATTTTCTAATTTCATGTTTACGATATTTAGTGTAAATTACTATTATAGCTGTGTGGATTTTTCACTCATAAAGTTATAAAAAAATATGTGTTAATTATTTGAATAACCATCGTATTCAATTAACGATTAAATTAAAATTGTATTAACCATAACTTGAATCATCATTATATTACAAAAACAATGGAATAAAAATTATGTCGCATACAATTTTTAAAGGAAGTCACATAGCACAGTTTTTTGAATTAAAATTTTATTGCCCTGATATTTGAATAAAAATTTTATCGTCGGGGAGCGTCGATTTGGTCTTCTTAAAACAAGTTTAATTCCTCTCAGTTTGAGATGATAGAATTTTGTTATTGCAGAATGTAGAGGACATACGCTCAAAAGAAGAATATTTTTTACAAATATTCAATAATTGGTACAAAATTAAGGAAAACTTTATCTCCCGCTTCTCTTAAAAAAAATTAATTTGTAATAAATATTGAAAAATTTGAGTGAACGATTACTTTTAGAAGAGTCACCCTTTAGATGCTGACTTTTGGTGAGTTTATGAACAATTTGGGTGCAAGCGAGAAGAAGTCCAGTAGCATTGAGACCCCCCGCGAATCGCGGGCTCCGGGAGAAGAAAGCATTGTCGCGTGTACTCCAGGGTTCCTGGCATCTGAATGCCCTCGCGCTCTGGGAGGCATCATCGCGCGCTCTGTAATTTCGCGACCGATGATTTTTTTTACAGTCACGTCGGGACAGCTTGTTGCTCTCAAACAACTGTCGTTGGGCCACCTGGTTTTAGATCAATCGCGCAGAAAGTTTCATAACGATTTTTGCCCCATGTCTCCATCATAATTTGCCGTTTTTCTCTAATAAGAAAAACAACACTACAATCATCGTGGACTGTAATAGAAAGTCCTGGATTTTAACCAATTACTTAGAAAGAAGAAAGTATCTAAGAAAAAATTTGAATATTTTAGGTTAGGATAATCATATCTTAATATCCAGGTAAATATCAATTACTGAGTACCATTTTAGTGAACTAATTACTGTGTACCAATTTCTGTGCAGGAATTACTGTGCAAAAGCTACTGTGTACCAATAACTGTGCACTAATTACTAAGTAACAATTTTCGTGCACTAATTTCTGTGTACCAATTATTGTGTACTGCTTTGTATCAATTTCTGTGTACTAATTACTGTAAAAAAACTTCTGTGTACCAATTTTTGTGTACTAATTTTTGTGTACCAAGTAACGTGTATCCCTTATAGCTTACTCATTTTTGCGTATCTATTTCTGTATACTAATTATTATGTACCCATTACCATTCACTAATTACTGTGTACTAATTACTGTGTAGCAATTACTGCTACACAACTGTTGTGTATCAATTTCTGTGTACTAATTTTAGTGTATTAATTACTGCGTATTAGTTTTTGTGTACTAATTCTAGTGTATTAATTACTGCGTATTAGTTTTTATGTACTACTTAATGTGCACCAATATCTGTGCACTTACTACTGTGTAATAATTTTCCTGCACTAATTACTATGTACCAATTTTTGTGTAGCAACTTTTGTGTACTGATTTCTGTGTACTAATTACTGTGAAAGAACTTCTGTGTACCAATTTTTGTGTATTATTTACTGTGTGCCAATAACTGTTCATTAATTACTGTGTACCAATTTCTGCATAATAATTTTTATGTCCCGAGTATCGTGTATCCCTTATTGCTAATTGTTTATCCATTAATGCGTATTTGTTTCCGTATACTAATTTTTGTGTAATAATTACTGTGCACTAATATCTGTGCTTTAATTACTGTGCACCAATGTCTGTGCACTAAATACTGTTTACGAATTTTTTTGTACTCATTATTATGTACTAATAACTGCAAAAACTTCTGTTTACCAATTTCTGCGTATTAATTACTGTGGATCAATTTTCGTGCATTCATTACTGTGTACCAAGTACCGTGTTTCCCTACTGTTTACCCTTTAATGGGTATCTATATCTGTACACTAATTATTGTGTACCCATTAACATTTACTAATTAATATGTACTAATTAATGTGTACTAATTAATGTGTACTAATTACTGTGTATCAATTACTACTGCATATTTATTGTGGACCAATTTCTGTGTACTATTTTCTATGTAATAACTACTGCCTACTAATTTTTCTGTCCTAATTACTGTGAACCAATATTTGTGCTCCAATTACTGTGTATCAATTTTCTTGCACTCATTACTGTGTACCAAGTACAGCGTTTCCTTACTGTTTACTTATTAATGATTATTTATTTCAATATACTAATTATTATTGTGTACCTATTACCATTTAATAATTAATGTGTACTAATTACTGTGTATCAATTACTACTGTATATTTATTGTAGACGAATTTCTGTGTAATATTTTCTATGTAATAATTACTGCGTACTAATTTTTCTGAACTAATTACTGTGTACCAATATTTGTGCTCTAATTACTGTGTATCAATTTTCTTGCACTTATTACTGTGTACCAAGTACCGCGTTTCCTTACTGTGTACTTATTAATGATTATTTATTTCAATATAATAATTATTATTGTGTACCTATTACCATTTAATAATTAATGTGTACTAATTACTGTGTATCAATTACTACTGCACATTTATTGTGAACCAATTTCTGTGTACTATTTTTTGTGTAATAATTATTACGTACCAATTTTTGTGTACTAATTACTGTGTACCATCTTTCTTGTACTAAATACTGTGTACCAACTTTCGTGTACTAAATACTGTGTACCAATATTTGTGCTCTAATTTATTAGGTTTATTAGATCATTTGTACCAACTTGTGTGTACTAATTTCTGTGTATTAATTACTGCGTACTAATTTATGTGTTCAATTACTGTGTATCCACTACTGCTCACCTATTAATAAGAACCTATTTCTTTGCACTAATTTCTGTGTACCCATTACTATTTATTAATTAATGTGTACTTATTAGTGTGTAACAATTACTTCTGCAAAACTACTGTGTACCACTTTTTGTGTACTAATTACTGTATATAAATTATCGTGTACTAATTACTGTGTACCTATTACTATTTTACCATATTCGTGTAACAATTAGTGTGTATGCACAAAAATGTACTAATCAAGCTAGTTACAAAAATTTACTATAATTTCAGTTATCACATAACCTAAAAATAAATTTCGCTGACAATAATTGACTATTTTTAATTATAAATAGTTAGTAAAAATTTTACTTTTTAAATCAGTGATATTACTATTTGAATCAATACATTTTATCATTATCAATAAATGAGTTAATTTTAACTGACTTTAGTTTAGAAAGTAAGAAAAGAAAAATGGTATTGGGAAAAAGTGATAATAGGCATTGGATTCAGTTGAGAAGTGATTTGTAAATCATGGCTCTCGTTTAGCGATTATTACACGTTTCTGGGACTGATGTTTCCGTTCTCCAATCACCCCCAAAGAAGTAATAATAAAAGTAAGGGAGCCAAGACCCCCCACCTCGTCTTTATTTGCGACCAATGGGTTTCAGACTTAAAGCAATGAGCACAGGATAGACTATATGTGGGGCATGGTGTTCCCGTATGTTGTCCGAGGTACCCCCCATGTACAATACGGTACCCCCCGTATCGCGAATAAACTCTGCGAAAACCACGTGCTTCATCCAATCTATCCCCTTCAAACTAAACCTACAAATTGATGATCTGAATAGTTTTTTACAAATGATTTTATGGTAATGTCGACAAATATTCGAGGAAACGATATATAAAGAAAGCGATGTAATATAAGTAGTTTAATATAAATAATTAAGGATAAATTATTCAGTAAAAATAATTTAATAGAGAGAATTAAATTTAAATAATAATAAACTATTAAAACTGTTAAATTACAAACTATTAGATATAAACAATTTAAAATTATTGATATTAACTGATAGTTCGGCTTCGTTAGAAAACTCTCGACGCATCGTTGGGATCTTTTCGGCTTAATTGGGCATCTGTCCGTACCCTTGGGAAATTTGCGGCAACGTATAGAAGCTTTTCGCAACTTTCGGCATCGTTCGGAAACTTTCGGGCATAATCGGAAGCTTTCGGCAACTCTCGGTTGCGCTCGTTAACTCACAATATCATTCGGATTCTTTCGGGTACAATCGGAAGCTTTCGACTTCACTCGGGACTACTCGGCTTCGTTCGACATCTTTCGGTAAGATTCGGGAATTTTCGACTACATTCGGAAACTCTTGAAACCGTTTGGAATATTTTAATTCCAATCAGTAACTTTCGGTTCCGATCGGAAGTTTTTCGTACTACTCGGAAACAATCGGCATCGTTCGGAGTCTTTCAGGTACGATCGGAAGTATTCGGTTCCACTCGAAAACTCTCCAGTGGCGTAACTATTAAGGGGCAAAGTGGAGCAATAATAACCTTTTTTTTAAAGACAAAATATATAAAGTTTTAGAATTAAAAAAAAATTGTAAAAAATAATTCAAATTAAATAAAATAATTGCAAATTTTGAAAATTCATTGAAAAAAAAGAAATCAATTAAAAATTGCGGAAAGTAATTTAAAAAATTATAGATATGTTTTAAAAATAAAGAAAATAATTTAAATTTAAGAAAATTACTTGAAAAGTTACATAATATATTTTAAATGAGGGAAAATTAAAAAAATTTTTTAGAAAAATACTTAAAACTTTCTGAAGTTCATTGAAAAAAGGAGATAAAAAATAAATGAAACAAGATAAACATAATTTAAAATTAAAGAGAATAATTTTTAATTAAACGTAAATACTTCAAATTTTTTGGAAATTACGAAAACGAACGAAAGTAATTGCAAATTCAAGAAAATAATTGAAAAAATAATATAAATAATTGAAAATTAAATGAAATAATTGAAATCTCAGATAAATAGTTTAAAATTTTGAAAATTATAAATAAAATGAAAAAAATTCCAAAATTGAAAAATATAAATTTTGGCAAGTAAATTATAATTTTATTTTAGCATTTATCTTTTTATTATTCTGCAAAATTATTTTAACCAATAAACAGACATTATTGACCATAAATTTGATACATTTGTTTCATTCGAAATAAAGCAAAAAAATTGATATATTTGTGGATGTGTGGTCGAGCTATTGACCAAAAATGGTAGAAAATTGTTTAAAAAATGGTTAAAAAATGGTAATATTTACGATTTTGAGGCACCAGATGCAATTTTTTCGGGTAAATTTGTTCCGCATTTTTTTTCTCCCATTCGATACCTACAACTTTGCTGAAGACACAAAAAATATATTTCTCTCGGTTTACGAGATATAGCCGTATCAAAATATCAAAAAAGTTGTCAAAATCCAATTTGAGCAAAAAAAATGGATGATAGCATAAAATCCAAACCCGAAACAAATTGGCAAAAGTAATAACGCAGAATTTCTAGTTTTTGCAAGTACTTTCAGCGGCAATTCTCAAAAATCGGTTCAGAATTTTCATGTTGCACAGTGTAATTGAAATTTTAGAAAAATAATTATAAATTTTAGAAAATGAGAATAATAATTGACATTTGAGAAAAATAACTAAAAAATTATAAAATTAACACAAAATTGAAAAAAATATTTGGCATATGCTGCAAATAATTTAAGATTTAGAAAAATAATTCAAATATGATGAAAATGATTTAAATATGGAAGATTGAAAACAGTAAATAAAATTTGAGAGAAATAATTGAAAAAACATAGAATATATGTTTAAAAGAAAAAAATAATTACAAAATTAGTTAAAAATTTTAATTAAAGAGAATAATTTAAAATTGGCAGAAATAATCGAAAATTGATGAAAAGAATGATTAAAATTTCAAATAAATAATTGAAATTTTTAAAAATTAAGTTAAAAGTATGAAAATAATTCAAAATCGTAAAAATAACATAAAATTGCAGAATTTGATTTTAAGCAAAAGAAAATAATTGAAATATCGTTTAAAACATTGACAATTGAAAACAATAATCTGAATTTGATATAATAATTAAATATTTAGGAAATTAATTGAAAAATAATCAAAATATAAAAGATAGAGAAAATAATTGTAAAATAATAAAAAGAAATGAAAATTGAACAAAATAATTGAAAATTGAGATATATTTGAAAGTTTTATAAATTATCTCATAAATTGTGAAAGCAAATAAAAATAACTAGACCTTGAAGAAAATAATTGAAATTGTAGAAAAAATACTTAAAAATCTTCGAAAATAATTTTAGAAAATGAGAATAATAATTAACAATCGAGACTAGGAATTAAAAAATTATAGAATTAATTCAAAAATGAAAAAAAAATTGAAATATATGCTGAAAATAATTTAAGGTTCAGAAAAAATTGAAATATGATGAAAATAATTTAAATATGAAAAATTGAAGACGGTAAATGAAATTTGACAGAAATAATTGAAAAAATCATAGAATATATGTTTAAATAAAGAATAAATAATTACAATGTTACTTAAATTTTGTTAATTAAAGAGAATAATAAAAAAATCGCATAAGTAATCGCAAACTAATGATAATAATTGAAATTTCACATAGATGATTGACATTTTTTAGAATTCTGTCAAAATAATGAAAATAATTGAATAATCGTTTAAAACATGGAAAATTGATGACAATAATCTAAATTTGAGATAATAACTGATTTACGAAATTAATTTAAAAATAATGAAAATATTATAAGATGGAGAAAATAATTCTACAATAATAAAAAGAAGTGAAAATTGAACAAAATAATTGAAAATTGAGATATATATTTGAAAGTTCAAAACTAGGTGAGAATTATGTCCATTTCATGGCCATTTCGCTTCCAAGTAAGCAAAATAATTTGCTTCCACATAGAGGAAGCAAGAAATTAATAATATATGAGTTAATTGGGGAAGTCATTTAAAAATGAAGAATTTTAAATTCAAAAAATTTAAAAACATCAATTATTTTACGAATTCTTGATCAATTATAAAAGTTATATAGGTCAATCGATTCGTTTTGAGATAAGGAATATGATTTTTGTATTCATTAAGTTGTATTTTTAGAATAAAAAAAATTTTTGGCAAAAAACGATTTTTTTCGATGAAAAAAGGTGCTCAAACAAATTTGGTTGTGTATTTTCAAAAATTCTTGTGTCCAAATTTAGATATTCATGAGGTTAATAAGTCATCCAAATTTTATTCAAATCCGTTCAAGCGTTCTGGAGATATCTTGTACACAAAAAACGCTATACACACACACACACACACACACACACATACATCTGGACATTTGCTTAGAAATGAAATTTTACGCTTTTTAGATGAAAATGAGTCGATTTAGACTATTTTTGGAAAATCGAAAATCTTAACGATCACAAAGCTTCCTCTGTGAGGAAGCAAAATTAACTCAAAAATTATTCAAACAAATAAAAATAATTGGACTTTGAAGAAAATAATTGAAATTGTAGAAAAAATACATAAAAATCTTAGAAAATAATTTTAGAAAAGGATAATACTAATTAACAATCGAGGAAAGTAATTAAAAAATTATAAAATTAATTTAAAATTGAAAAAAAATAATTGAAATATGCTGAAAATAATTTAAGCTTGAGAAAAAAAGTTGAAACATGATGAAAATAATTTAAATAAGAAAAATTGAAGACGGTAACTAAAATTTGACGGAAATAATTTAAAAAGTCATAGAATATATGTTTAAAAAAAGAAAATAATTACTATGTTACTTAAATTTGTTTAATTAAAGAGAATAATTAGAAAAAAATCGCAAAAGTAATCGAAAATTAATTAAAATAATTGAAATTTCAGATAAATAATCAAAATTTTTGAAAATTATGCCAAAATAATGAAAATAATTGAATAATCATTTAAAACATGGAAAATTGATGACAATAATCTAAATTTGACTGAATAACTGAAAATTTAGTGAATTAATTGAAAAATAATAAAAATATTAAAAAATTGAGAAAATAATTGCAAAATAATAAAAAGAAGTGAAAATTGAACAAAATAATTGAAAATTGAGGTATATGTTTGAAAGTTCACGGAATTAATTCAGAAATTATTAAAATAATTAAAAATTGAAAATAATAATTGCAAAATGACAAAAATAATGGTAAATTAAAAAAATTAATTTAAATTTACGATGAATAATATAAAATTTAGGAATACATGATTAAATTGATTTAATGTCAAGGGAAAAATAATTAAAATTGAATAATTTCTACGCTAGTTCAAATAATTATGAATAGTAAAAAATAGTTGAAAAATGATAAAAATAGTACAAAATTGTATTTTAAGTAATTGAAATCATAATAGAAAAGAATTATTAAAAATTGACGAAATTTTAAAATCACTTCAAATTGAGTATTTTTGAAACGTGTATTAATTGAACTTTTGACCAATGCAAGTTTACATTAACTGACATTTGATGAAATTAAAATTTAAGAACACTTTAAAAGGGTGACATATAATTTAAAATTTTGAAAGAAAAAAAAACTAGTGCCAAATTTTAGGTGGAGACAAAATGAATGAATAAATGAATTAAACTTGTAAATTATTATTTATAATTGGGGCCCCATTTTCCTTTTTGCCCCAGGGCCCTTGCTCTCGCAGTTACGCCACTGAAACTCTCAATACTCTTCGGGAATTTTCGGTTTCATTCGGAAACGTTCGGGTTCTCTCGCCTAAAACCAAAAATACACAGCAAATGCCTTTGAACGACAGACAGACGGACGGATGGACGGAAACTAAATTTAAAACTTTCATCTTTGGAAAAACTTAATAAAAAAACTTAAATTTATTTGACATTTGGATAAATAAAAGTTAGATTTAATTTACATTTTGAATAATGAAAACTGAATTTAATTAAGATTTGCATTAATTTTTATTTAATTGTCATTTATAGAACAATAGAAATTAGACTTAATTGACAAAAATTTAGTTTTGAAAAAAAAATTTGTGACGTAATCAACACATGTTTTAATATCTGTGTTTTCTACTTGTAACGTATTCCCGTGTAGAAAAGTTCCCAGTAATTCCCAGTTTGTATGTGGGCGCCAGTTGGGGCCAACCTGGGCTTCCCAATTTTTATCAAATACATAAATTGTTATTAAATAATAGTTTCAATACTAAACTTATCGTCAATCTGGCTTTATATATTGCGATTTCTCTTCATTTCAATTTAAAAATTCATGAAATTCGGTCAAAGCGCTCAAAGTTTCCCATGCAAAATGCATGGGGAAAAAAACTTTTTCATAGAATTGATAAAAATTCCATGAAAATTAACATTTTTCGATCGGATAAAGCTGTTTCTCCTCAGGAAAATTTAAAGAATAAGATCCAATAATTTATTGAACAAACTTTTTATTATTAACTATTTTTTAAAGGGCCATAAAAAATCTCCATAAACGAAAAAAAAGTGTAAATTCGTTAAAAAATATTCATTACGATTTTTACAACATTTTCCACCAAAATTTCCTTTAATTACATAAAAATTAGTTACTAACAATTGGTCCATGTATATTTTAATTTGTTTAAACAAATTAATATTGTTTATCTGAAACTTTCCATCTAATAGAGCTAGAGAGTTGTAACTTTTTTCTAATATTGCATCTATTTAAGTTAAGTAAATCCTAATATTAGAAAAAAACTAAAATGTAAAAATATAAAAATTGTTTAAACAAATTAATATTGTTTATTTGCAATTTTTCATCTAATTGAGTTACAGGGTTTAAAGAAAAAATTTTATAATTATGGACCTTCGTTTACTATAAGTTTTGGGTGTTTATAGGCTTAAAATTTTGCAAAATTAAGAAAAAGTTAAACTCTCTAGCTCAATTCGATGAATGATTGCAAATAAACAACATTAGTTTGTTTAACCAATTTTTATAATTGTGGATTTTCGTTTATTATTAATATTCAGCTTTGGTATTCTTAAAAAGTTGCAAAATTAAAAGAAAAGTTTAAATCTAAAGCTCAATAAGATAAAAAGTTGCAAATAAACAATATTGATTTGTTTAAACAATATTTGTGATTGTGGATTTTCGTTTATTATTAATATTAAGCTTTCATAAGCTTAAAAAGTTGCAAAATTAAGAGAAAATTTCAACTCTGTAGCTCAATTAGATGATAAGTTGCAAATAAACAATATTAATTTGTTTTAACAATTTTTAAAATTGTGAATTTTTGTTTATTATTAATATTAAGCTTTCATAGGTTTAAAAAGTTGCAAAATTAAAAAAAAAATTTTAAATGTAAATCTCAATAAGATAAAAAGTTGCAAATAAACAATATTAATTTGTTTAAACAATATTTGTGATTGGGGATTTTTGTTTATTATTAATATTAAGCTTTTATAGATTTGAAAAGTTGCAAAATTAAGAGAAAGTTTCAACTCTCTAGCTCAATTAGATAAAAAATTACAAATAAACAATATTTATTTGTTTAAACAATTTTTATAATTGTGGATTTTTGTTTTTTATTAGTATTAAGCTTTCATAAGCTTGAAAAATTGCAAAATTAAGAGAAAGTTTCAGCACTCTAGCTTAATTAGATGAAAAGTTGCAAATAAACAATATTAATTTGTTTAAACAATATTTGTGATTGTGGATTTTCGTTTATTATTAATATTCAGCTTTGGTATTCTTAAAAAGTTGCAAAATTAAAAGAAATTTCCAACTCTCTAGCTCAATTAGATACAAAATTACAAATAAACAATATTTATTTGTTTAAACAACTTTTATAATTGTGGATTTTTGTTTTTTATTAGTATTAAGCTTTCATAAGCTTGAAAAATTGCAAAGTTAAGAAAAAGTTAAACTCTCTAGCTCAATTCGATGAATGATTGCAAATAAACAACATTAGTTTGTTTAACCAATTTTTATAATTGTGGATTTTCGTTTATTATTAATATTCAGCTTTGGTATTCTTAAAAAGTTGCAAAATTAAAAGAAAAGTTTAAATCTAAAGCTCAATAAGATAAAAAGTTGCAAATAAACAATATTGATTTGTTTAAACAATATTTGTGATTGTGGATTTTCGTTTATTATTAATATTAAGCTTTCATAAGCTTAAAAAGTTGCAAAATTAAGAGAAAATTTCAACTCTGTAGCTCAATTAGATGATAAGTTGCAAATAAACAATATTAATTTGTTTTAACAATTTTTAAAATTGTGAATTTTTGTTTATTATTAATATTAAGCTTTCATAGGTTTAAAAAGTTGCAAAATTAAAAAAAAAATTTTAAATGTAAATCTCAATAAGATAAAAAGTTGCAAATAAACAATATTAATTTGTTTAAACAATATTTGTGATTGGGGATTTTTGTTTATTATTAATATTAAGCTTTTATAGATTTGAAAAGTTGCAAAATTAAGAGAAAGTTTCAACTCTCTAGCTCAATTAGATAAAAAATTACAAATAAACAATATTTATTTGTTTAAACAATTTTTATAATTGTGGATTTTTGTTTTTCATTAGTATTAAGCTTTCATAAGCTTGAAAAATTGCAAAATTAAGAGAAAGTTTCAGCACTCTAGCTTAATTAGATGAAAAGTTGCAAATAAACAATATTAATTTGTTTAAACAATATTTGTGATTGTGGATTTTCGTTTATTATTAATATTCAGCTTTGGTATTCTTAAAAAGTTGCAAAATTAAAAGAAATTTCCAACTCTCTAGCTCAATTAGATACAAAATTACAAATAAACAATATTTATTTGTTTAAACAACTTTTATAATTGTGGATTTTTGTTTTTTATTAGTATTAAGCTTTCATAAGCTTGAAAAATTGCAAAGTTAAGAAAAAGTTAAACTCTCTAGCTCAATTCGATGAATGATTGCAAATAAACAACATTAGTTTGTTTAACCAATTTTTATAATTGTGGATTTTCGTTTATTATTAATATTCAGCTTTGGTATTCTTAAAAAGTTGCAAAATTAAAAGAAAAGTTTAAATCTAAAGCTCAATAAGATAAAAAGTTGCAAATAAACAATATTGATTTGTTTAAACAATATTTGTGATTGTGGATTTTCGTTTATTATTAATATTAAGCTTTCATAAGCTTAAAAAGTTGCAAAATTAAGAGAAAATTTCAACTCTGTAGCTCAATTAGATGATAAGTTGCAAATAAACAATATTAATTTGTTTTAACAATTTTTAAAATTGTGAATTTTTGTTTATTATTAATATTAAGCTTTCATAGGTTTAAAAAGTTGCAAAATTAAAAAAAAAATTTTAAATGTAAATCTCAATAAGATAAAAAGTTGCAAATAAACAATATTAATTTGTTTAAACAATATTTGTGATTGGGGATTTTTGTTTATTATTAATATTAAGCTTTTATAGATTTGAAAAGTTGCAAAATTAAGAGAAAGTTTCAACTCTCTAGCTCAATTAGATAAAAAATTACAAATAAACAATATTTATTTGTTTAAACAATTTTTATAATTGTGGATTTTTGTTTTTTATTAGTATTAAGCTTTCATAAGCTTGAAAAATTGCAAAATTAAGAGAAAGTTTCAGCACTCTAGCTTAATTAGATGAAAAGTTGCAAATAAACAATATTAATTTGTTTAAACAATATTTGTGATTGTGGATTTTCGTTTATTATTAATATTCAGCTTTGGTATTCTTAAAAAGTTGCAAAATTAAAAGAAATTTCCAACTCTCTAGCTCAATTAGATACAAAATTACAAATAAACAATATTTATTTGTTTAAACAACTTTTATAATTGTGGATTTTTGTTTTTTATTAGTATTAAGCTTTCATAAGCTTGAAAAATTGCAAAGTTAAGAAAAAGTTAAACTCTCTAGCTCAATTCGATGAATGATTGCAAATAAACAACATTAGTTTGTTTAACCAATTTTTATAATTGTGGATTTTCGTTTATTATTAATATTCAGCTTTGGTATTCTTAAAAAGTTGCAAAATTAAAAGAAAAGTTTAAATCTAAAGCTCAATAAGATAAAAAGTTGCAAATAAACAATATTGATTTGTTTAAACAATATTTGTGATTGTGGATTTTCGTTTATTATTAATATTAAGCTTTCATAAGCTTAAAAAGTTGCAAAATTAAGAGAAAATTTCAACTCTGTAGCTCAATTAGATGATAAGTTGCAAATAAACAATATTAATTTGTTTTAACAATTTTTAAAATTGTGAATTTTTGTTTATTATTAATATTAAGCTTTCATAGGTTTAAAAAGTTGCAAAATTAAAAAAAAAATTTTAAATGTAAATCTCAATAAGATAAAAAGTTGCAAATAAACAATATTAATTTGTTTAAACAATATTTGTGATTGGGGATTTTTGTTTATTATTAATATTAAGCTTTTATAGATTTGAAAAGTTGCAAAATTAAGAGAAAGTTTCAACTCTCTAGCTCAATTAGATAAAAAATTACAAATAAACAATATTTATTTGTTTAAACAATTTTTATAATTGTGGATTTTTGTTTTTCATTAGTATTAAGCTTTCATAAGCTTGAAAAATTGCAAAATTAAGAGAAAGTTTCAGCACTCTAGCTTAATTAGATGAAAAGTTGCAAATAAACAATATTAATTTGTTTAAACAATATTTGTGATTGTGGATTTTCGTTTATTATTAATATTCAGCTTTGGTATTCTTAAAAAGTTGCAAAATTAAAAGAAATTTCCAACTCTCTAGCTCAATTAGATACAAAATTACAAATAAACAATATTTATTTGTTTAAACAACTTTTATAATTGTGGATTTTTGTTTTTTATTAGTATTAAGCTTTCATAAGCTTGAAAAATTGCAAAGTTAAGAAAAAGTTAAACTCTCTAGCTCAATTCGATGAATGATTGCAAATAAACAACATTAGTTTGTTTAACCAATTTTTATAATTGTGGATTTTCGTTTATTATTAATATTCAGCTTTGGTATTCTTAAAAAGTTGCAAAATTAAAAGAAAAGTTTAAATCTAAAGCTCAATAAGATAAAAAGTTGCAAATAAACAATATTGATTTGTTTAAACAATATTTGTGATTGTGGATTTTCGTTTATTATTAATATTAAGCTTTCATAAGCTTAAAAAGTTGCAAAATTAAGAGAAAATTTCAACTCTGTAGCTCAATTAGATGATAAGTTGCAAATAAACAATATTAATTTGTTTTAACAATTTTTAAAATTGTGAATTTTTGTTTATTATTAATATTAAGCTTTCATAGGTTTAAAAAGTTGCAAAATTAAAAAAAAAATTTTAAATGTAAATCTCAATAAGATAAAAAGTTGCAAATAAACAATATTAATTTGTTTAAACAATATTTGTGATTGGGGATTTTTGTTTATTATTAATATTAAGCTTTTATAGATTTGAAAAGTTGCAAAATTAAGAGAAAGTTTCAACTCTCTAGCTCAATTAGATAAAAAATTACAAATAAACAATATTTATTTGTTTAAACAATTTTTATAATTGTGGATTTTTGTTTTTTATTAGTATTAAGCTTTCATAAGCTTGAAAAATTGCAAAATTAAGAGAAAGTTTCAGCACTCTAGCTTAATTAGATGAAAAGTTGCAAATAAACAATATTAATTTGTTTAAACAATATTTGTGATTGTGGATTTTCGTTTATTATTAATATTCAGCTTTGGTATTCTTAAAAAGTTGCAAAATTAAAAGAAATTTCCAACTCTCTAGCTCAATTAGATACAAAATTACAAATAAACAATATTTATTTGTTTAAACAACTTTTATAATTGTGGATTTTTGTTTTTTATTAGTATTAAGCTTTCATAAGCTTGAAAAATTGCAAAGTTAAGAAAAAGTTAAACTCTCTAGCTCAATTCGATGAATGATTGCAAATAAACAACATTAGTTTGTTTAACCAATTTTTATAATTGTGGATTTTCGTTTATTATTAATATTCAGCTTTGGTATTCTTAAAAAGTTGCAAAATTAAAAGAAAAGTTTAAATCTAAAGCTCAATAAGATAAAAAGTTGCAAATAAACAATATTGATTTGTTTAAACAATATTTGTGATTGTGGATTTTCGTTTATTATTAATATTAAGCTTTCATAAGCTTAAAAAGTTGCAAAATTAAGAGAAAATTTCAACTCTGTAGCTCAATTAGATGATAAGTTGCAAATAAACAATATTAATTTGTTTTAACAATTTTTAAAATTGTGAATTTTTGTTTATTATTAATATTAAGCTTTCATAGGTTTAAAAAGTTGCAAAATTAAAAAAAAAATTTTAAATGTAAATCTCAATAAGATAAAAAGTTGCAAATAAACAATATTAATTTGTTTAAACAATATTTGTGATTGGGGATTTTTGTTTATTATTAATATTAAGCTTTTATAGATTTGAAAAGTTGCAAAATTAAGAGAAAGTTTCAACTCTCTAGCTCAATTAGATAAAAAATTACAAATAAACAATATTTATTTGTTTAAACAATTTTTATAATTGTGGATTTTTGTTTTTCATTAGTATTAAGCTTTCATAAGCTTGAAAAATTGCAAAATTAAGAGAAAGTTTCAGCACTCTAGCTTAATTAGATGAAAAGTTGCAAATAAACAATATTAATTTGTTTAAACAATATTTGTGATTGTGGATTTTCGTTTATTATTAATATTCAGCTTTGGTATTCTTAAAAAGTTGCAAAATTAAAAGAAATTTCCAACTCTCTAGCTCAATTAGATACAAAATTACAAATAAACAATATTTATTTGTTTAAACAACTTTTATAATTGTGGATTTTTGTTTTTTATTAGTATTAAGCTTTCATAAGCTTGAAAAATTGCAAAGTTAAGAAAAAGTTAAACTCTCTAGCTCAATTCGATGAATGATTGCAAATAAACAACATTAGTTTGTTTAACCAATTTTTATAATTGTGGATTTTCGTTTATTATTAATATTCAGCTTTGGTATTCTTAAAAAGTTGCAAAATTAAAAGAAAAGTTTAAATCTAAAGCTCAATAAGATAAAAAGTTGCAAATAAACAATATTGATTTGTTTAAACAATATTTGTGATTGTGGATTTTCGTTTATTATTAATATTAAGCTTTCATAAGCTTAAAAAGTTGCAAAATTAAGAGAAAATTTCAACTCTGTAGCTCAATTAGATGATAAGTTGCAAATAAACAATATTAATTTGTTTTAACAATTTTTAAAATTGTGAATTTTTGTTTATTATTAATATTAAGCTTTCATAGGTTTAAAAAGTTGCAAAATTAAAAAAAAAATTTTAAATGTAAATCTCAATAAGATAAAAAGTTGCAAATAAACAATATTAATTTGTTTAAACAATATTTGTGATTGGGGATTTTTGTTTATTATTAATATTAAGCTTTTATAGATTTGAAAAGTTGCAAAATTAAGAGAAAGTTTCAACTCTCTAGCTCAATTAGATAAAAAATTACAAATAAACAATATTTATTTGTTTAAACAATTTTTATAATTGTGGATTTTTGTTTTTTATTAGTATTAAGCTTTCATAAGCTTGAAAAATTGCAAAATTAAGAGAAAGTTTCAGCACTCTAGCTTAATTAGATGAAAAGTTGCAAATAAACAATATTAATTTGTTTAAACAATATTTGTGATTGTGGATTTTCGTTTATTATTAATATTCAGCTTTGGTATTCTTAAAAAGTTGCAAAATTAAAAGAAATTTCCAACTCTCTAGCTCAATTAGATACAAAATTACAAATAAACAATATTTATTTGTTTAAACAACTTTTATAATTGTGGATTTTTGTTTTTTATTAGTATTAAGCTTTCATAAGCTTGAAAAATTGCAAAGTTAAGAAAAAGTTAAACTCTCTAGCTCAATTCGATGAATGATTGCAAATAAACAACATTAGTTTGTTTAACCAATTTTTATAATTGTGGATTTTCGTTTATTATTAATATTCAGCTTTGGTATTCTTAAAAAGTTGCAAAATTAAAAGAAAAGTTTAAATCTAAAGCTCAATAAGATAAAAAGTTGCAAATAAACAATATTGATTTGTTTAAACAATATTTGTGATTGTGGATTTTCGTTTATTATTAATATTAAGCTTTCATAAGCTTAAAAAGTTGCAAAATTAAGAGAAAATTTCAACTCTGTAGCTCAATTAGATGATAAGTTGCAAATAAACAATATTAATTTGTTTTAACAATTTTTAAAATTGTGAATTTTTGTTTATTATTAATATTAAGCTTTCATAGGTTTAAAAAGTTGCAAAATTAAAAAAAAAATTTTAAATGTAAATCTCAATAAGATAAAAAGTTGCAAATAAACAATATTAATTTGTTTAAACAATATTTGTGATTGGGGATTTTTGTTTATTATTAATATTAAGCTTTTATAGATTTGAAAAGTTGCAAAATTAAGAGAAAGTTTCAACTCTCTAGCTCAATTAGATAAAAAATTACAAATAAACAATATTTATTTGTTTAAACAATTTTTATAATTGTGGATTTTTGTTTTTCATTAGTATTAAGCTTTCATAAGCTTGAAAAATTGCAAAATTAAGAGAAAGTTTCAGCACTCTAGCTTAATTAGATGAAAAGTTGCAAATAAACAATATTAATTTGTTTAAACAATATTTGTGATTGTGGATTTTCGTTTATTATTAATATTCAGCTTTGGTATTCTTAAAAAGTTGCAAAATTAAAAGAAATTTCCAACTCTCTAGCTCAATTAGATACAAAATTACAAATAAACAATATTTATTTGTTTAAACAACTTTTATAATTGTGGATTTTTGTTTTTTATTAGTATTAAGCTTTCATAAGCTTGAAAAATTGCAAAGTTAAGAAAAAGTTAAACTCTCTAGCTCAATTCGATGAATGATTGCAAATAAACAACATTAGTTTGTTTAACCAATTTTTATAATTGTGGATTTTCGTTTATTATTAATATTCAGCTTTGGTATTCTTAAAAAGTTGCAAAATTAAAAGAAAAGTTTAAATCTAAAGCTCAATAAGATAAAAAGTTGCAAATAAACAATATTGATTTGTTTAAACAATATTTGTGATTGTGGATTTTCGTTTATTATTAATATTAAGCTTTCATAAGCTTAAAAAGTTGCAAAATTAAGAGAAAATTTCAACTCTGTAGCTCAATTAGATGATAAGTTGCAAATAAACAATATTAATTTGTTTTAACAATTTTTAAAATTGTGAATTTTTGTTTATTATTAATATTAAGCTTTCATAGGTTTAAAAAGTTGCAAAATTAAAAAAAAAATTTTAAATGTAAATCTCAATAAGATAAAAAGTTGCAAATAAACAATATTAATTTGTTTAAACAATATTTGTGATTGGGGATTTTTGTTTATTATTAATATTAAGCTTTTATAGATTTGAAAAGTTGCAAAATTAAGAGAAAGTTTCAACTCTCTAGCTCAATTAGATAAAAAATTACAAATAAACAATATTTATTTGTTTAAACAATTTTTATAATTGTGGATTTTTGTTTTTTATTAGTATTAAGCTTTCATAAGCTTGAAAAATTGCAAAATTAAGAGAAAGTTTCAGCACTCTAGCTTAATTAGATGAAAAGTTGCAAATAAACAATATTAATTTGTTTAAACAATATTTGTGATTGTGGATTTTCGTTTATTATTAATATTCAGCTTTGGTATTCTTAAAAAGTTGCAAAATTAAAAGAAATTTCCAACTCTCTAGCTCAATTAGATACAAAATTACAAATAAACAATATTTATTTGTTTAAACAACTTTTATAATTGTGGATTTTTGTTTTTTATTAGTATTAAGCTTTCATAAGCTTGAAAAATTGCAAAGTTAAGAAAAAGTTAAACTCTCTAGCTCAATTCGATGAATGATTGCAAATAAACAACATTAGTTTGTTTAACCAATTTTTATAATTGTGGATTTTCGTTTATTATTAATATTCAGCTTTGGTATTCTTAAAAAGTTGCAAAATTAAAAGAAAAGTTTAAATCTAAAGCTCAATAAGATAAAAAGTTGCAAATAAACAATATTGATTTGTTTAAACAATATTTGTGATTGTGGATTTTCGTTTATTATTAATATTAAGCTTTCATAAGCTTAAAAAGTTGCAAAATTAAGAGAAAATTTCAACTCTGTAGCTCAATTAGATGATAAGTTGCAAATAAACAATATAATTTGTTTTAACAATTTTTAAAATTGTGAATTTTTGTTTATTATTAATATTAAGCTTTCATAGGTTTAAAAAGTTGCAAAATTAAAAAAAATTTTAAATGTAAATCTCAATAAGATAAAAGTTGCAAATAAACAATATTAATTTGTTTAAACAATATTTGTGATTGGGGATTTTGTTTATTATTAATATTAAGCTTTTATAGATTTGAAAAGTTGCAAAATTAAGAGAAAGTTTCAACTCTCTAGCTCAATTAGATAAAAAATTACAAATAAACAATATTATTTGTTTAAACAATTTTTATAATTGTGGATTTTTGTTTTTCATTAGTATTAAGCTTTCATAAGCTTGAAAAATTGCAAAATTAAGAGAAAGTTTCAGCACTCTAGCTTAATTAGATGAAAAGTTGCAAATAAACAATATTAATTTGTTTAAACAATATTTGTGATTGTGGATTTCGTTTATTATTAATATTCAGCTTTGGTATTCTTAAAAAGTTGCAAAATTAAAAGAAATTTCCAACTCTCTAGCTCAATTAGATACAAAATTACAAATAAACAATATTTATTTGTTTAAACAACTTTTATAATTGTGGATTTTTGTTTTTTATTAGTATTAAGCTTTCATAAGCTTGAAAATTGCAAAGTTAAGAAAAGTTAAACTCTAGCTCAATTCGATGAATGATTGCAAATAAACAACATTAGTTTGTTTAACCAATTTTTATAATTGTGGATTTTCGTTTATTATTAATATTCAGCTTTGGTATTCTTAAAAAGTTGCAAAATTAAAGAAAAGTTTAAATCTAAAGCTCAATAAGATAAAAAGTTGCAAATAAACAATATTGATTTGTTTAAACAATATTTGTGATTGTGGATTTTCGTTTATTATTAATATTAAGCTTTCATAAGCTTAAAAAGTTGCAAAATTAAGAGAAAATTTCAACTCTGTAGCTCAATTAGATGATAAGTTGCAAATAAACAATATTAATTTGTTTTAACAATTTTTAAAATTGTGAATTTTTGTTTATTATTAATATTAAGCTTTCATAGGTTTAAAAAGTTGCAAAATTAAAAAAAAAATTTTAAATGTAAATCTCAATAAGATAAAAAGTTGCAAATAAACAATATTAATTTGTTTAAACAATATTTGTGATTGGGATTTTTGTTTATTATTAATATTAAGCTTTTATAGATTTGAAAAGTTGCAAATTAAGAGAAAGTTTCAACTCTCTAGCTCAATTAGATAAAAAATTACAAATAAACAATATTTATTTGTTTAACAATTTTTATAATTGTGGATTTTTGTTTTTATTAGTATTAAGCTTTCATAAGCTTGAAAAATTGCAAATTAAGAGAAAGTTTCAGCACTCTAGCTAATTAGATGAAAAGTTGCAAATAAACAATATTAATTTGTTTAAACAATATTTGTGATTGTGGATTTTCGTTTATTATTAATATTCAGCTTTGGTATTCTTAAAAAGTTGCAAAAATAAAAGAAATTTCCAACTCTCTAGCTCAATTAGATACAAATTACAAATAAACAATATTTATTTGTTTAAACAACTTTTATAATTGTGGATTTTTGTTTTTTATTAGTATTAAGCTTTCATAAGCTTGAAAAATTGCAAAGTTAAGAAAAGTTAAACTCTCATAGCTCAATTCGATGAATGATTGCAAATAAACAACATTAGTTTGTTTAACCAATTTTTATAATTGTGGATTTTCGTTTATTATTAATATTCAGCTTTGGTATTCTTAAAAGTTGCAAAATTAAAAGAAAAGTTTAAATCTAAAGCTCAATAGATAAAAAGTTGCAAATAAACAATATTGATTTGTTTAAACAATATTTGTGATTGTGGATTTTCGTTTATTATTAATATTAAGCTTTCATAAGCTTAAAAAGTTGCAAAATTAAGAGAAAATTTCAACTCTGTAGCTCAATTAGATGATAAGTTGCAAATAAACAATATTAATTTGTTTTAACAATTTTTAAAATTGTGAATTTTTGTTTATTATTAATATTAAGCTTTCATAGGTTTAAAAAGTTGCAAAATTAAAAAAAAATTTTAAATGTAAATCTCAATAAGATAAAAAGTTGCAAATAAACAATATTAATTTGTTTAAACAA